>OY728151.1:44894839-46208911 GCA_963277665.1 Viscum album
AAAAAACATTAAATTACTAAAAAAACTCAAATAAATATTAAAACCTAAAAAAACCATAAAAACCCAAAAATCCCTAAAAAACACTAAAACCAATCAAAATTCATAAAAACACTAAAAATATTAAAACAATAAAAATAACCTAAAAATACCTATAAACATAAAAACCCTAAAATCCTAAAAATACCCTATGAAATCCAAATAACCCTAAATACACTTAAAACCCTTAAAAACATAAAAAATGCTAAAAAGTTTAAACCACTCAAAATCCCTAAAATCCCTAAAAAATCCATAAAAATATGAAAAGTCCTCAAAATAAATAAAAACATAAAAACCATAAAAAAAATAAAAATACCTCAAAAAACCTTAAAATCCTAAAATCACATAAAACCCATAAACCCCCTAAACCCCTAAAAATGCTAAAATCTATAAAAAACTCTAAAACCACTAAAATATTCCATAAAACCCCCTAAAACCGTAAAAACCATAAAAACCCATAAAACCCTAAAAACCCAAAAAATATTCTAAAAAACCTTTGAACCACTAAAAATGATAAAAAACCTAAAAAACTCGGAAAACCCTAAAAATCAAAAAACCCCAAAAAAACCCCTCAAAACCCAAAAAAATACAAAAAAAGGCCTAAAACACATAAAAATAATAAAAAAATCCCTAAAAATTGCTTAAAGTAATTAGATAACCCTAACAAAACATAAAAACTTAAAACACATAAAACATCGAGAAATAAAAAAACACAAAAATCCCTAAAAACCCATTAAACCCAAAAAAACATCAAAATACCAAAAAACATAAAAAACATAAAAAACCCTATGAAATGCCTAAAAATCCCTATAAATGTGAAAAACCATAAAAACCTTAAAAACCCCAAAGTAAATATAAAAAACCTAAAAACACTTAATACCAATAAAAACATAAAACTAAAAAACCCCAAAAAACACTAAAAATAACGTAAAACCCAAACCCCACAAAAAACTATAAAAACCCACAAAATCATAAAAAACCTGAATACACATAAAAACTCTTAAAATCCATTAAAAACTCTGAAAACCATTTAAACCCCTAATAATGTTAAATAACTCTAAAAACCTTAAAAAAAATAAAAAACTAAAAAACATAAAAGCCCCAAAACCCCAAAAAACAAAAAAACAAAAAAACCCCAAAAACCCCTCAAAAAACATAAAAACTATAAAAGCCATAAAAGTTTTAAAATACCCTAAAATACCGAAAAATTTTAAAAACAACATAAACACTAAAATACCCTATGAAATCGTTAACAACTTAAAAATACCTAAAACCCATAAAAACCAAAAAAAATAAAATCCATAAAGCCCTAAAACCTTGAAAATCACAAAACCCCCAAAATCCCTAAAACCCTAAAAGTTATAAAAATTATAATTAATCCCTATGAATCCCTAAAAATGTAAAAACCCCTAAAATTCCTAAATGACCCAACAAAAAACATTCAAATACTAAAAATACCTAAAACCCTAAGAACCTAAAAAATGGTGGAGACCCTAACTAACCCTAAAAATATCATAAAAACCCTAAAAACATAAAAAACCCTAAAAAACATTAAACCCTTAAAAATCCATAATAACCATAAAATTCATTAAAAACTCTAGAAACCCTTTAACCCCTAAAATGATAAAAAATTTAAAAGCATTAAAACCCTAAAAAAAACCCATAAAAACCTAAGAACCCATAACCCCTAAAAACTCTAAAAAGACATACAATACCCAATAACACTAAAAAACCATAAAAATACCTAAAAATACCGAAAAATACCTAAAAACATAAAAAACATAGAAAACCATAAATACCCAAAACTTAACATTAAAAATCTAAAAACACTTAAAACCCCTAAAAAACAGAACACCCTAAAAACCTTAAAAACTGAAGAAAATACTTAAAACACTCAAAATCACTAAAAACCATAAAAACAAAAAAAATCCTTAAAGGGCACTAAAAATCCCAAAAAATGAAAAACCCCATAAAAATCATTAAAAATCCTAAGAAAACCTTAATATCCTTAAAACACTTAAAACCCCTAAAATGTAAATAACCCTAAAACCCCCCAAAAAAGAAACTAAAACCAAAAAACCCTTAACACTATAAAACCCCCTAAAATAGTAAAAAATCCTAAAACCCATAAAAACAAAAACCCCACTAAAAATTATAAAAAAATCTTTAAGCACCTAAAAATGTTTTAAATTTATAATTAACCTTTAGAACCATAAAATCCATAAAAACCCTAAAACCCAAAAAAAATATAAAACCCCTCAAAATCTATTAGATCCCATAAAAATCATAAAAAAATATACCTAAAAACCTAAAAATCTTAAAACCCATAAAAACCATAACAATATAATAAAAAATGATAAAAACATAAAAACGATGAAAACCCTAAAAACCATAAGACCCTAATAACCGTAATTACCCTAAATATCCCAACAAACTCAAAAAATCCATTAAAATCCTATGAAAACCATAAAAATCCCAAAAAAGCTAAAACCCTAAAAAACCTAAAAAACCTTCAGAAAAACCTAAAAACCTAAAAACAATTAATACCCCTAAAAACCAAAATATAATAAAAGCCCTAAAAATTCATAAAAAACCATAAAAGACTAAAATATTAAAAACACTAAAATCCATTAAAACCATAAAACCCATAAAAACACTAAAAGCCTTAAAATCACAAAAATAGAATAATCCACTAAAAAAATCTAAACTCCCTTTAAGCATCTAAAATATGTTAATGTAATATAAAATGAATTAAACCCCATAAAAAACTAAAAATAACCATAAAATACCAAAACCATCCAAAAAAACTCTAAAATGTTTAAAACCACACAAAATACAAAAAACTTAAAAACCATAATTTCTAAAACACCCTAAAATCCCTAAAAACCTAAAAACCCGAAACCCCCTAAAAACAAAGACAACATTAAAAACATAAAAAACATAAAACCCCTAAATATAAAAAACAAAAAAAAACTTAACCCCTTTAAAAACCATACACCCATCAAAATATCTAGAAAAACCCAAAAAAATTCTAATAAAACCCTAAAAATTCCCTAAAATGTAAAAAATGAAAAATACCCTGAAACCCCATTAAAATTCGTAAAAATGTAAAAAGCCTTAAAAACCCTAAAATACTATAAACCATAGAAATGATAAAAAACACTAGAAACCCATAAATCTAAAAAATCTAAAAAACCCACAAATCCCCCAAAAACCATAAAACCCTAAAATCCTCAAAAAACCATAAAATGTAAAATCTATAAAAAACATCAAAATACCTAAAAAATTATAGATTATAAAAATAACTAAAAATACCAAAAAATAACTAAAAACACAAAACCCCTAAAAAAATAAACCCCTATGAAAACCTTAAAAACCTAAAAAAACAAAAAAAACTACCCAAAAAGTGATAAAAACTCAAAAACCCTAAAAAATATTAAAATCTCTCAAAACCAAAACAACCCTAAAACCAATAAAAATATAAAAAACCTCTAAAAACTCTAAAAATGCTTTAAAGCCTTAAAAATATGAAAAGCTTTATACTCATAAAGACCCTCAAAAACATGAAAAATCTAAAACTTAAAAAACCCTAAAACCCATCAAAATCCCTAAAACGCAGAAAATTCTAAACAACAATAAAAATTCATAAGAATATAAAAACAAATAAAAAATATTGAAACCCCATAAGAAAAAAATCTTAAGCACTAAAAACACCAAAAAAACAAAAGAAACTCTAAAAACCCAAAAAACCCTTAAAAACCCTAAAACCCATTAAAATTATAAAATCCATTAATACCACATAAAACTTAAAAAACCCTAAAAATCCTAAAAATATTACAAACTATCCAAAGTATAATCCGTAAAATGTAAAAAAACCTAAAACCCCCAAAATCCATAAAAATTGTATAAAACCTAGAAATACTAAAACCACAAAAATCCCAAAGACACAAAATATAATTTAAATTCTAAATACCCCCAAAAATTCCCTAAAAACATAAAACTTGTGAAAAACACACAAAACCCTAAGAAAAAATAAAAACCTAAAGACAAATAAAACCCCTAAAACACATAAAAACAATAAAACCATAAAAACTCCAAAAACCAAAAAACTAAAAAAGCCTTAAAAACCTTAAAAACCCAACAAACCCATAAGAACCATAAAAACACACTAAAAAAATCCAAAAAACTGTTATACACCTAAAAACATTAAAATATTTATGATACTTTAAAAACCATAAAAAACTCAAAAAACCCAAAAACCCCAAAAATACATAAAAACCCTAAAACCCTCAAAATCCTTAAAAAACCTAAAACCCAATAAAAATCATAAAAATCACAAAAAATTCCTAAATACATAAAAAACCCAAAAAACCTAAAAAACACTAAGAGAAACGTAAAAACCTAAAAAACATAAAACCTCCAAGAACCCAAAAAACACTAAAAACCCTAAAAAATCATAAAAATCCTAAAAACCTGAAAAACCTAAAACCCGTTAATCCATAAAAAACCAGTAAGTACACTATAATGAATAAAAAAATTAAATTCTATTTAAACCCTAAAAAATGTTAGGAACTCTAAAAAACCATAAAACCTAAAAAAAGATTGAAAACCTTAAAACCCAAACAACACCATAAAACTCTAAAAACAATAAAAAACCTCAAAATCCCTAAAACCCCTAAAAACAAAAAAAAAACAAATCTTAACAAATCCCTAAAAATACCTTAAATGTAAAAATGATAAAAAAAAAGAAATCCCCAATAACCTAAAATAACTTAATACTCCAAAAAACCCAGAATATATAAAAATAAAAAAACCCTGAAAACCCTAAAAAAACATAAAAACCATAAAACCATTAAAACTATAAAAACCATTAAATTTAAAAGAACACTAAAAAATCTAAAAAACCATACGACCCCTAAAAAATAAAAAAACCATAAAATCCCAAAAAATCATAAACCCCTTCAAACCATAAAGAACCCTAAAACCCTCAAAATATATAAAAAACGCAGAAAACATACAAATTATAAAAAATTCCTAAAATATTCCAAAAAACATAAAAATCTCTAAAAACATTAAAAACCCTAAGAAAATAATAAAAACATAATAACACATAAAACCCCTAAAAACAAAAAACCATAAAAAATCCTCAAAACCCTCAAAACCCTAAAAACCCACTAAAAAAATTTTAAACCCTTTAAAACCATAAAAACTTTAAAAAAAATCTAAAATCCATAAAACCCTAAAAAATTTAAAAAAACCCTCAAACCCCCAAAATACCTTACAAACACTAGAACTCGTATAAACACTAAAACCCTTAAAATAACTATATAACATAAAAACCATTAAAATCCAAAAACATTCCTAAATTCCCAAAAAAATTCAAAAACCCAGAAACACACAAAATACATGAAGAAACTCTAAAAACATAAAAAACCCCTGAAACACACAAAATACTTAAAACCCCCCATAAAATAAAAAACGTAAAAAATTAATATAAATTCCAAAAATTTAATACCCCCAAACAGAAAGATAAAACCCATAAAAAAGTAAAAAATTCTTCTGAAGAAACCTAGATAACTATAAAAAAACCTAGACGTCTATAAAACAATAAAAACCTAAAAAAAAGATATTTAAAAAACTTAAAACCCCTAAAAAATATTTAAAATACTTAAAACCTCTAAAAATCCATAAAAACAAAAAAAAAACCTAAAATTCTAAAAACCCTTTAAACCATTAAAAGGGATAAATAACCTCTACAAAACCTTAAAAACATTAAAATACCAAAAAATCTAAAAAACCCAAAAAAACCACATAAATTCCTATAGACCTCAAATTCGCAAAAAAACATAAAAACATTAAAATTCTAAAAAGCTTAAAAATCCATAAAAACAAAAAAAAATCTCAAAAAATCAGAAATACCCTCAGAAAATTTTAAATGCCTAAAACACATAAAACACTAAAAAACATAGAAATGCTAAAAATCCTAAAAATCCAAAAAACCATAAACCCCAAAAAAATGTAAAAATTATAAAAACCCAAAAGAATAAATAATTCACAAAACACTTGAAAAAAATATAAACCTCTAAAAATATTAAAAATATCTAAAACCCATCAAAATCTAGAAAGCTCAAAAAACCCTCAAAACCAAATAAAACAAAAAAACCACGTAAAAACTCTCAAAATACCTAAAAAACTATAAAAATTCATAAAATCCTTAAAAATCCCTAAAAATGTAAAAATCCCTAAAAACCTATGAATACATTAAAAGGCTAAAAAATTTAAAATCCATAAAACCTGTAAATTCTCAAAACCATTAAACCCTAAAAAACACAAAAAACCCCACTAAAAACATAAAATTCCATAAAAACCCATAGAAATCATAAAAACACTAAAAAAATATAAATATCCTTTAAACCCCTAAAATTTAAAAAAATCTAAAAATATTAAATACCATAAAAACCAAAAAAACTCTAAAAAACAAAAAAACCTAAAAAATAAAAACTCTAAAACCCCTAAAAACATAAAAATCCATGAACCACTTAAAAACTATAATAATCATACAATATCACTAAAAATCGATAAATTCTAATAATACCAAAATACTATGGAAAAACCCTACGAAACCATAAAAAACCTAAAAACACTAAAAACCCCTAGAAACATAAAATACACAAAAAAACCTTATAACGGTTTAAACCCCAAAAAGATTAAAACCCCTAAAAATCATAAAAATCCATAAAACTCTAAAAACCCACTTGAAACTCTAAAAATCATTCACTCCCCTATAAACATTAAATAACACCAATAACCCTAAAAACCCTAAAAACATAAAAAACTCAAAAAAACAAAAATAACCATAACCCCTAAAAATACTGAAAACTCATAAAAGCCACAAAATTTATGAAAACCCTAAAAAACCTTAAGAATCCTTAGAATCCTTTAAAAATACCAAAAAATAAAAAAAACTAAACCCCTTGAAAATATCTAAGAAAGTAGAAAAAATCTAAAAACACTTTAACCCCCCCCAAACCTTCAAAACACTAAAAACTGACAGACAACCCAAAACCCCTAATAACTATAAAAAACCATAGCATTGCTAAATAAACTAAAAATATATAAAAACCAAAAAACCAATAAAAACCCTAAAATCTATTTAAATTTTTTTTAAACCATAAAACCCTAAAAACATAACAAATCCTAATAACCAAAACACCAAAAAAACCAAAAATAACCCATAAAAACCCCTAAATGCTCTCAAACTCCCAAAAAACAAAAAAAACATAAAAATACTAAAAAAGACCTAAAAATCCCAATAATTGTAAAAAATCCTGAAAAACAATATGATAACCTTACAAAACTAAAAAAACTTAAAACCCCAAAAAATAATAAAAACACTAAAACCCCTAAAAACCAAAAAAACCCTAAAAAAAATTAAAAACCCACAAAAAGCCATAAAAATACAAAAACCAAAAAAAAAACTATAAAAAACATTAAACACCTAAAACTGATAAAACTTTTCTAAAAAACCATTAAAACCCTAAAAAAATACAAAATACCCCAAAGGCTAAAAAAATTTAAAAAACTAAAACGCATAAAATACCTCAAAATCCAAAAAAACCTTAAAAAACCTAACAAAAATCTAAAAACCCTTAAAAACATAAAAAACAATAAAAACCAGGAAAACTCCTAAAAACCATAAAAATCTAAAAACACTGAAATCTCCAACAAACCATAAAAAATACTAAAACACTAAAAAGTAACTAAAAACCATAAAACCCCTAAAAACAAAAAAACACATGAATCTATTGAAACCCCTATAAACCATAAAACCCTAAAACCACTAAGAACTCAAAAATCCATTTTAAAAACTTAAAAGTAAGAAAATACTATAAATACTTTTAAACCCCTAATAAACTAAAAACCATAAACACCAAAAAACCCATAAATGACTAAAAACACATTAAACAATCAAAATCACCAAAAATCATAAAGAACCATAAAAATCCAAAAAAACCCTAAAATCCTTAAAAATATTAAAAAACCAAAAAACCTAAAAAATTATAGGAAAACTTTAAAGCACTGAAAAATCTTAGAACCCAAAAATCCTAAAAACTCTAAGAACAAAAAAAACCCTAAAGACCCTAAAAATCCCAAAAAATCCTAAAAACACCTTAAAATACTTAATAATGTACAAAAAATGATTAGAAATGTAAAAACTGAAAAAAAAACCCTGAAGGAATACTAAGAAAAAAAACACTTAAAACTCATAAAAAACCTAAAAAATTCTAAAACCCTATAAACACCATAAAAAGACCATAAAAACCTTTAAACCCCTGAGAACCCTTGACAATATTAAAAACCCTTAAAAACCATAATAACCTAAAAACCACTAAAAACTCTAAAAAACCATTGAACCCTTTAAAACATTTAAAACTATTAAGAAACCTTATAACATTAAAAAAATAAAAAAATAAAATGAAAAAAAAATAAAAAATATTAAAAACC
Source organism: Viscum album (assembly GCA_963277665.1). Lineage (NCBI taxonomy): Eukaryota > Viridiplantae > Streptophyta > Magnoliopsida > Santalales > Viscaceae > Viscum > Viscum album. The sequence continues at coordinate 44,903,381 of OY728151.1, forward strand.
CTTAAAACCCTAAAAATCCAAATAAATAAATAAATAAATAAACTATAAATCCCTAAAATTCACAAAAAACATAAAAAACAATAAGAAAACCCAAAAAACCTAAAAACATTTAAAACCTAAAAAAACATAAAAAATACTAAAAATCCAAAAACCACTAAAAACCCTAAAATCCACAAAACCCCAAAAAACAAAAAAACTTTAAAACTCATAGAATCCCAAAAAAGAAAAAAAATTATAAAAACTCTTTAAACACATAAAAATTTTAAAAACTCTAAAAACACATAAAAAATATAAAAATATCAAAAGAAACACTCAAACCAAACAACCCTTAAATCCCAAAAAACAAAAAAATTCCTAAAAATATGAAAATTCCTAAAACCCCTAAAACCCATAAAAATAATAAAAAATCACAAAAAATCCCTAAAAAGTAAAAAATCATAAAAACCTTGAAAATACCTAAAAAATAATTAAGAAACTAAAAACACTGAAGACCCTAAAAATTTTAAAAACATTAAAAACCCTAAAAAACTAAAATAATCTAAAACCTTAAAAATCCATAAAAATGATAAAAAGCATAAAATTCAATGAAAATATCTAATAATACCTAAAAACATAAAAACTATAAAAATAATGAAAACCATAAGAATTTCTTAATAACCTAAAAATAATTAATATCTTAAAAAAATGAAAAAACCCAAAAAAAACCCATAAAACCTTCAAAATCCATAAATACTCTAAAACCCTAAAATCCTAAAAATGCGATAAAAATCCATTGAAATCTAAAAACCCCTAAAACAATGAAAACCCTAAGAACACCTTAAAACCTAAAAACACTTATAACTCCAAATAACTAAAAAACCTCTTCAAACCATAAAAACCATAAAATCATCGATTGCCTATAAACCCTAAAAAACCTTGAAAATCCTAAAAGGCCCTAAAAATCCCAAAAACCATAAAAACTGTATGATAATATTAAAAAAAATAAAACAAAAAAAATTACTAAAAAACACTACAACCCCTCTAAAACTGTAAAGGACCCTAAAACCCTAAAACCCCCTAGAATCTATAATACATATAGAAAAGTTAAAAAACTGTAAAAACCTGTAAAACCCTTACAATACAATAAAAATACTAAAACCCATTTAAAACCCTAAAAATGTTAATAAACTATAAATAACATAAAAACCATAAAAATTGAAAACCCTAAAAACAAAAAGACTAAAAACCATAAAAAATCCATAAAAACTCTAAAAACCATAAAATTTTAAAAAACAACTAAAAAACCAAGAAAGCATAAATATCTCTAAACACCATGAGATCACATCAAATCCTTAAAAACCTAAAAACATAAAAACCACTATTAATATAAAAATCAATAAAAACCCAAAAAAACCTAAAAACACTTAAAATAGTAAAAATCATGAATACTCTTAAAACCATACAACTCTAAAGACCCATAAAAACCATAAACCACTAAAAAAATCTAAAAACCTCTTTAAACCCCTGAAAATGTTAAAAACTCTAAAAACCGTAAAAAAATAAAAACCCTAAATACCAAAAAAAACCCAAAAACCTCTCAAAATCCATAAATTTTCTAAAAAAAATAAACACCCTAAAAAATTTATAAAAATAACTAAAAATTAAAAACCCTATAAAACCATTGATATCACCTAAGAAACCATTTGAAATCTAAAAACACTTAAATACCCTAAGAACATATAAATTCTAAAAACCCTAAATATCCTAAAAAACTTAATATCAATAAATATCTGGGAAATCCATAATAAAACATAAAAATACTAAAAATCAATAAAAATCCCAAAAAATTTTAAAAATCAAAAAACCCAAAAAAAACTTTGGAAAGTGAAAAACCTCCAAAAACATAAACCCTTATAAACCCTAAAGTCACTAAAAGACAATATACACCATAAAAATTCCGAAAACACTTTTAAACCCACAAACCCATTAAACCCCATAAACATTAAAAAATATAACAACACTTTAAAACCCAGAAGTCATTAAAAACACTAATTTTTTTAAATCCCTAGAAAACTAAAAAATCCCTATAAATCTATAAAAACCATAAAAACCATAAAAACCCTCAAAATCACTACAAATAATAAAAATAAAAATAAAATCTTAAAATACCTAAAACATAAAAACTCTAAACACCCTGAAAACCCCTAATAAAACCTTAAAAAACACACATAAAACCCCTAAAACCTTAAGGATGCTAAAAATCCAAAAAAAACCTTAAAACCCCTAAAACCAAAAAAACAAAAAACCTCTAAAACACTTAAAACCCTAGAAACCCATAAAACCCCAATAAACCCACTATAAACTTTATAACCCCATTAAACCCCTAAAATGTTAAAAAAAAATATAAAAATCCTTAAAACCCCTAAAAATATCAAAAAAATCACTAAAAACTCAAAAAGATAACAAAAAAACCCTATAACCCCATAAAACCCTAAAAATCCCAAAAAACCATAAAATAAAAAAAAAACCTAAAAAAATAAATATTCTTAAAACGCCGTAAAAATCCCTAAGAAAACCTTAGGAACCTAAATAAACTAAAACACTAAAAATAATAAAAACCCTAAAAACCATAATAACAATAAACCCACTAAAAAAATTAAACAAACCCTAAACCCCATAAAAAATAAAAACTAACTAGAATATCTAAAAAACATTTAAATACCTAAAAAATTTTAAAAAATAAAAAAATTTAAAACACCTAAAAACAAAAAACCACTTAAAAAGAAAAAAAAATCCATAAAACCCCAAGAACCTTATAAACCATAAAAATCCATACAACCTAAAATCGTTAAATTCTTAAAAAATCTCTAAAAGCACTAAAAATGTAACATTCGGAGAAATAGATAACCAGTTCAAGAGAAGTTGAAATGATATGGGTGGTTCTTGGCCTCTTCTTGCCCGATTTGGATTTAGGATGAGGAAAATGTGCAGCATATTTTTATTAATTTTCGATTGGCTGCTGGTCTTTGTGAGTACTTGCAGGGAATTTCACACATGAAAATCTGCACGGATAGCACGTTGTCTGCTCTTTTTAGTAGTGCTGTCAGTGTGCAATGTAGTCAACAGGTTTCCAACCTGCTTCTTGCTTCTACTACGGCCCTTGCCGCTTTTTTTTGGGCAACATGGAATAAAAAGGTTTTTGAAATTGCTCCATGATGCCTCCACACTGGTGTGGTGGCAATCCACAAAGTCGTTTACATGGGCTCTCATATCCAAGATGGTACGATGGATAATTATGTTAATGATCTTATTGTGTTGAGAACTCTCGAAGTTTCTGGAAGATGCAGGAAACCAAGGGACTTTAAATTCATTCGGTGGATTCCACCAATCCCAGAATGGATAAAAGTAAATGTGGATGGTGCTGCCCTGGGTGCACCTAGTCTCTCTGGTTGTGGTGGTATTTTCCGGACGTACAGTGGCTTTGTTAAAAGATGCTTTTATCCCTTCATTGGGAATAAGTGTGCATATGAAGCGGAGCTTTGGGCCATGATTAAGGCTGTCCAGTTTGAAGTTCACTTTAGGTGGAAGGAGCTATGGATTGAATCTCACTCGATGTTGGCGGTGGAATCCCTAAAAAGAAAAACAAAGAAAAATCCTATGGAGGCTCCTTCCACAATGGGTTGAGTGTTTGAGGAATTCTCAGGGTATGAACATTATGGTCACACGTGCATACAGGGAAGTGAACAAGGTGGCAGACATGCTCTCTAAGAAATCAATTGAGGATGGATGTTCCATGTGGTCATTTGTAGCACCCGATTTTTATAATCCCCTTGTGGAATCAGATATGAAGGGTGACTTACATACTCAGTTGTTCAGACCCTCCCTGTAAAGCCTTGTACTTAATTTTTTTGTTAATAAATTTTGTGGGGCCAAGACACGTCTGGACCTGAACCTTCTTTCCCTAATAAATCCTTAAAAACAAAAAAACACATAAAGAACCTAAAAAAACAAAAAAATGATAAAATCCCAAAAACCCCTAGGAACACTAAAAAACCCTAAAAACAATCAAAATACCTAAAACTTTAGAAGAGAATAAAAATCCAAAAAAATACCTATAAACATAAAACCCTCCAAGAACCCAAAAACCCCATAAGAAAACCACAAAATCCTAAAACCTCAAAAAAGAGCAGAAATAACTAAAAAGGTTAAAAACCCAAAAAACTGTAAAAACCTTAAAGGACCCTAAAACCCATAAAACCCCTAAAAATAAAAAAGACCAAAAAAACTATTACAACCCTAAAAAATATCCCTAGAAACCACCAAAAATTCAAAAACCCTTTAAACCCAAAAAATCATTAAAAACATTAAAAAACCTTTAAACCAAAAAAATCAAAAAACTCTATAACCCCAAAAAAATTATAGAACTCTAAAACCCCCAAACCCTAAATACCCTCAAAATCCAATAAAAACTTAAAAACCATTAGAATAATAAAATAGACTTAAAATCACAAAAAACATAAAAAACACTAAAAATCTTAAAAAACTCAAAAAACATAAAACCATAATAAAAATTTAAAACCCCTAAAGAAACTAAAAATGATAAAAAAATCTAAAAAAACCCCAAAAAACCATAAAACAATAAAACCACAAAAAATCATTAAAAACCATAAAACCCAAAAAATCCATAAAACCTACTAAAACAATAATAACCCTTTAAGCCCCTAAAAACGTTATAAAAATCTAAAAAACCTAAAAACCCCTAAAAACCATAAAAACAACAAAACCCAAAAACCCTAAAAACCTAAAAACCCTAAAAACAAAAAAAACTATAAATATGCTTAAAAGTCCCTAAAAATACCAAAACATGTAAGAAACAAAACAACCCTTAAAACCCCTAAAGAGACCTGAAAACCCCAAAAACAATTAAAACACCTATAACCCTAAAGACACAAAAAACACATAAACCCAAAAATCCCTCAAATCCCTATAAATCCTAAAAACCATAAAAATTACAAAAACTATAAATAAATCACTAAAAACATAAAATCCATACAAAACCTGAAAAACTCTAAGAAAACCATAAAAACCTAAAAACAGTTAAAACCCTTAAAGACCATGAAAACACTAAGAACCCTAAAAGATCTTAAAACACTAAACCCACTGAAAACCGAAAAAAAGAATAAAAATTTTAAAAAACCTCAAACCCCATTAAAACTGTAAAACTCACTAAAAACTATAAAACCCCTTTAGAAAAAAAATCTAAAAAATCACTAAAAAACATTCAAATCCCTAAAAACTCAAAACTCCCCTAAAACCCTAAGAAACAATAAAAACCCTAAATACCCTAAAACCCCTAAAAACACTCATAATCCCTAAAAACAATAAAAATCATAAAAATTCTAAAAAGTGTTAAAAATCCCAAAGAAACTTAAAACGCCTTAAAAAAATTAAAAACCCCTAAGATAATAGTAAAAAACTAAAACGCCTAAAACTCCTAAAAATTTAAAAAAACTAACACAAAAAAACACTAAAAACCCCTAAAACCCAAAATCCAAAAAATTCATAAAAACCGTTAAAATCCACTAAAAACTCAAAAAAACCTAAAAACCCATAAAATCATTAAAAACTATAAAAACCTTAAAATCTTAAAAATAATACCAAACCCCCTAAAAACCCAAAAAACCATAAATACTCTAAAACCCAATAGAATCCCTAAAAATTATAAAAACCATAAAAATTATAAAAAATCTGTAAAAATCCCTAAAAACATAAAAAACCAAAAAAATATGATAAAATCTAAGAAAACGATTAAAATCTAAAAACACTTAAAACCTATAAAATCAATAAAAATTATAAAAAACATACAAACCATAAAACCCACTGAAAACATTAAAAAACCTAAAACCCCATAAAAACATTAAAATCTAAACAACTATAAAAAATTTCAAACCCTAAAATGGTTAATAAACTCTAAAAACGTTAAAAAACCTAAAAAACTCAAAAAACCAAAAGTGCCCAAAAAAAATAAAAAACCCTAAAACCCAAAAACCCATAAATACTATAAAATCACTAAAAATAGTAAAAAAATAAAAAACCTTAAACCCCCTAAAAATTCCTAGAAATGTAAAAAACCCTAAAACCCTAAAATCCCAAAGAAAACAATAAAACCCCAAAAATCTTGAAAAACACTAAAACCATGAAAATGTCTTAAAAGCCCTAAAACCCCATAAAAACTATAAAACACCTAAAAACCTAAAATGCTCTAAAAAATATAAAAAAAATGTAAAAACAATAAACACTCTTAAAACCATTTAAACCAATAAAATGTTAAAAAATAAAAAGAGCCTTAAACACACTAATAAAATCAAAAAAAATGTAGAAACTAAAAAAACCCAATAATGACACAATTTTTTGTTAAAACCATAAAACACACAACATCTGTTAAAACCCAAAGAACCATGAAATCATAAAAAATCCCTCAAAACACTAATTTTATTGAAAATACCTAAAAACCTTGAAAACCCCCAAAAAATCAAAAAAAAAGAATACTTAAAAACCCAAAAATCCCAAAAAATGATAAATAACATAAAACCCTAAAAACCATAAAACCCCTAAAACCATTAAAAACCCTAAAAACGTATCAAAACCCTAAAACCACTAATACTCTAAAAAATCATAAAAAATATAAATAAATAAAATATTCCAATAAAAATGAAAAAAACCTTAAGAACCATAAAATCCCTTAGAATACCTACAACCCCTAAATACCAAAAATAATTATAAAAAATCCATAAAATCACTAAAAAGTTAAAACACCACAAAAAACATGAAAAACATTAAGAAAACCTAAATAAAAATATACACTTAAAAACCATATAAAAATAAAAACACTTAAAACCAAAAAAAAATTGATGTCTGAAAAAACCTAAAAACCATAAAATCACTAAAACTCAAAAAAAAACCCTAAAAACCAAAACCCCCATTGAATTATAAAAACCCCTGAAACCCTAAAAATTATATAAAATCCCTAAAAACTATAGAAATTCTTAAAAGTCCCTAACAAATTCCTAAATTCTAAATAACCAAAAAATTCTGAAGACCCTAGGAAAATAATGCAAAATGAAAACCACTTAAAACCCCTCAAATACCAAAAAAAAATTCTTAAAACATTAAAAATACCTAAGAAACCTAAAACCCCTGAAAAACATAAAAATACATAAAACCTCATAAAAATACTAAAATCCCTAATTATCCACTAAAACATAAAAAACTCTAAAAAACAAAAAAAAACATAAGAAACCCATAAAACCCTAAACATGCTTAAAATCCCTAAAAACCAAAGAAAAGATAAAATCGATAAAAACCTAAAAAATCACTAAAAATACAATAAAAACCTAAATTCCCCTGAAACCTTAAAAACCGTTAAAAACCTAAAAAATCCACTAAAACCTAAAATCCCACTAAAAATTATAAAGACCCTTTAAATCCATGAAAATTTTAAATAAATCTAAAAAACCTCAAAAATAGTAAAATTCTCATAAAAGAACCTAAAAACCCCAAATCCCAGAAAAACCCTAAAACCATAAAAACCCTAAAAATCCCTAAAAAAACCTAAAAACCATTAAACCATAAAAACCGTATAAATACCAAAAAAATAACTAAAAATGTAAAAAAACATAAAACCATTTAAATCCATAAGAAAAACATGAAAAATAGAAACCCTCTAAACTCCTACAAACAATGAAAAAATGAATTCCATAAAAACCCCTAAAAACCATAAAAATAATAAAAATACCTAATAACCATAAAACCTCTAAAAATACTAAAAGCCACTAAAAACTCTAGAAACCCTTTATACCCAAAAAATGTTAAAAAACCTCTAAAAAACATGATAAACCCCTAAAAACATAAAAAGACACTTAAACCCAGAAAAATAGAAAAAAACCTAAAAACCATAAAACACCTCAAAATCCATAAAAACACTAAAAACCATAAAATTCATTTAAATTACCTACAAATACAAAAAACATAAAAATCCTAACATACATAAGAAAATTCATAGCAAACCTTAAAATCATATACAATAATAAAACCCCTAAAAACCTAATAACACTAGAAACCCTAAAACCCATAAAACCCAAAAAGCCTTGAAAATCCAGAAAACCATAAAACCCAATAAAAATACCAAAAAATACCTAAAAATCACCAAAAAAATAAAAACCATAAAAACCTTAAAAACAACAAGAAAACCTAAAAAACCTAAAAAAAATAGAACCCCTAAAAACCTAAAAATAATAAAAACCCTGAAATCCTAAAAATACACAAAATACCCTAAACCCTCTTAAACCCCATAAAAACACCTAAAAACCTAGGCATTAGTCTGATAACCTTTCTGCAGTTAAGAGGACAGTTGAGCAACCTGATTTGAGCTCTTCCCTTTTTGTGTTTGAGACTCTACCTCCATGTGTTGATTTTTTCTGAACAGATAATGCTAGATTGTTCGGAAATCCCCTTTGAGTAGCATCAAAAATATATCCTACAAAAGATAGACCTATAATAAGTGGTCTTACTTGGGGATGGAAATGATGAACATATAAGGTAGCGTAAATCTTCGTGGATTGTGGTGACATCATGTTTGATAATTTGGAAAGGATTAGGAGGGAGAAGGCTACGATGGTTCTCCCTGGTTCTTCTGAATTATACTTGTGCCCCTATAAGAGGAAGCCACAGTCTATCTATAACCTCTTTTCTGGACCTGGTAGTCAGGGAGGTGCGGTTAAGACTGCTATTTCATATCACAAGAAGGATGGGTATCTCGATCCCATGGCGTCGAGTGCTGATGATATGGTGCAGAACAAGAAGGCGGGGCTTGGATCACCCCTGCTGAAGCAGATAACAAGGAGGGATTATTCTTCCCTTTCTAGGCCAATTGCTACTAGAGTCTCCTCCAAGGCCAGCAAAGTTGTGGGAGATTCCCCTGGCAGGGAAGGTCAGTCAGGAAAGGTGCAGCCGAATCTGGAAAGGCGACATCTTAGAGAGTATTACACAGACTTCCTAAAGCAATATGAATCTTCTGAATGGGAGTCGACAGAGTCAGATGCTTCCTCTAGTTATGGTGTTGATGGGGATCCTTATGGGGATGGAGAAGTTGACTTGTAACACCTATCTCTTTATTTTTTTTGTCTTTTGGGTCTTTTGGTCTTTGGTATCTGGGGGGGTCTCGGTTTTTTGGTGTGGTTTATTTGACACCACCCACCTTTTTCTGCTTTTCTTTTCTTTTATAAATTTTGGGGGTCATGAATAGCCTGGCTCTGCACCTTCCTTAACCTAAGAAAACTATAAAAACCTAAAAACACTTAAAACCACTAAAAAAACTATAATTGAAAAAAAAAACATAAAAACCCTAAAAGATCCAACATGAAAAACCCCACCTTAAAACGTTGGAAAAACATAAAAATCCAAAAAAGGCCTAAAATCCCCAAAAACATAAAAATCCAAAAAACACATGAAAATCCCAAAAAACCATTAAAACCTAAAAACACATAAAACTCATAAAAACATAAAATACACAAAGAACCATAATAAATCCTAGAAACCCTAAAACCATAAAAACCATAAAAATATCCTTAAAGAATTAAAAACCCTAAAACCCTTAATAAACCACTTAAAACTATAAAACCCTTTTAAACCCATAAAATCATTTAAAAACTCTAAATAACTTAAAAACCCTTATAAAACTCAAAAAATCCTAATACCCATCAAAAACCTAAAAATCATAAAAACCAAAAAAACCCTTGAAATTTATAAAAACAACAAAAAACTATTAAAATCCTAAATAATCCATGAAAATCCCTAAAACATAAACACCCCTAAAGACATTTAAATACCCAAAATAAAAACATAATAAACTAAAAACAATTAAAACCAAAAAAAACCTAAAAGATGCTAAAAATATTATAACCTAAAAACCCTCAAAATCCATAAAACACAAAAAAACCATAAAAAATAAAAAATCCTTCAAAATACCTAAAAATGTATTAAACCATAAAAATCATTAAAATTACTAAGAAACCCAGAAAAATTTAACCACCCTTGAAACCCATAAAAAACCTAAAATCATTAAAAAAACCTAAAAAATATAAAAATACCCTAAAAACCATAAAAACTCTAAAATCCATAAAAACCCTAAAAACACCTAAAACCCCTAAAAACATTAAAAACATTAAAATCCATTTTGACCCCTAAAAAAATTTAAAAAAACAAAAAAACCACAATACCCTAAAAACATAAAAAAATTCATAAAAACCTAAAAATCAATAAAAATCCTAAAAATTCAAAAATAGCATAAAACTCCTCAAAATCCCTAAAAACCGAAAAACCATAAAAATTATTAAATACTATAAAAAAATAAAAACCCCTAAAAAAATAAAATTCCTCTAAATACCATAAAATCTTCTGAAAATCAATAAAAATTCTATAAACCTCTACAAAAATAAAAAACACTTCAAACTCCAAAAAATGTTAAAAAACTCTAAAAACATTTAAAACACTAAAAAAGTAAAAAAACCCTAAAAACCACACAAACCATAAGAATCCTAAAAAACCAAAAAAATCCACAAAATAAATAAAAAACTAAAAAAGAACTAAAAATCCCAAAAACCAAAAAAAATCTAAAAACCATGAAAAACCTTAAGAAAACATTAAAAAACCTAAAAACACTTAAAATCCATATAAGTCCTAAAAAATACTAAACATGTTAAAAAACCCTTAAACAAAAAAAACCTAAAAATAATTAAAACCCCAAAATCTCCATTATAACCATGTTAACTACTAATAATTAAAAAATCCTTTTAAAACCCGAAAAATGTTAAAAACCTTCAAAAATCGTAAAACACCTAAAAACTCAAAAAATATGTAAAAAACTCAAAAATAAATAAATCCCAAAAAACCATAAAAATACTTTTAAAACCTCTAAATACCTAAAAAACCTAAAAACCAATAAAAAACCTAGAAATACATAAAAATTAATAAAAATATAATAAACCCCAAAAACCATGGTAAAAACATAGAAAATTTTAAAATCCTAAACAACTCAAACCCCCTAAATACCTAAAAACAACTAAAAACCCCAAAACATTAAAATCCCTCAAATCCCATAGAATTACTAAAATCCATAAAACCCTAAAAATATAAAAATATCCCTAAAACCTTAAAAAAAATAAAAACCCCTAAAAACCCTAAAAACTATTAGAAAACTGTAAAAACCCCTACCACCACCTAAAAACCTAAATAATGCTAAAACCCTAAAGAACCTAAATATCATAAAAATCCATGAAAACCTTTGAAACCCCCATAAAATCACCTAAAACCCTAAAAATAATTAAAAACACTAAAACCCTTTAAACTTAAAAAAATAGTAAAAACACTAAAAACTATAAAATCGCTAAAAAATTCAAATAACCCTAAAACCCAAAAAATCCTTAAAAACCCTAAAACCACTAAAAAATTCCCCAAAACATGAAAAATTCTAAATGAAATAAAAAAACCATATGAAAACATTACAAACACAACAACACTTAAAACCCCTAAAAATTTAAAAACACAAAAAACTATAAAAATTCTAAAAAAACCTATGAAAACCTTAAAAACCTAAAAGTAATAAAAAACCCTAAAAAACTAAAAAATAATTATGCCTAAACACCCTAAAAACTCTAAAAACCATCAAAATCTATAAAAACATAAAAATGCTAATAAAGGCTAAAAAATTCAAAAAAATGTTAAAAACCATAAAACCCTTAAGAACCCCTAAAAACCTTAAAAACATAGAACCCTTAGAAATATTAATAACATAATATTCCTTAAAACCCTAAAACCCTAAAAACCACAAAACCATTAAAAACCATAAAATCACTTATACCCATAAAAACTCTAAAACCCAGTAAAAACTCTAAAACCCATTTAATCCCATAAAACGTTAAAAACTATAAAAAACATTAAAAACCATAATAAAGTCTAAAAACCTAAAAACCTAAAAAGAACCATATATCCCTAATACTTTCAAAATCCTTGAAACCATAAAAGTTATAAAAATTATAAAAATCCACAAATTCCCTAAATATTTAAAAACCCATAAAAACACTTAAAACCCAAAGAAAACCATTATAACCAAATAACACATAAAACCCCTAAAAATCCAAAAAACACTAAAATCTGTAAAAAACTATAAAACCCATTAAAACCATAAACCCCCTAAATACTATAAAGTCCCCTAAAACCCCATAAAAACCCTAAACCACTAAAAACTATAGAAACTCTTTAAACCCTTATAATTTTAAAATCAATTAAAAACCATAAAACCCAAAAAATTCCAAAATAACTGTAAAACCAGAAATAAACCATAAAACCACAAAAAACACTAAAAATGGTCAGAAAACCAAAAAAAACCTAAAAACTATAAAAATCATAAAAAATTCATAAAATATCAAAAAACAAAAACACCCATAAAAATTTTAAAAACACTATTGAATACTTAAAAACCTAAAACACTTAATACAGATAAAAACATTAAACACTTCAAACCCTCAAAACAAACAAAACCCCAAAAATCCTAAAAATCCCTAAAAACATGAAAAAAACCATAAAAAATAAAAAAAAATCCATTAAGTTGTCACAAAATGTAAAAAACCATAAAACCATTAAAATACCTAATAAAATAATCAAAACCAGAAAACAATTGAAATCCCTAAAAACCATAAAAATGATAAAATAGAAAAAACCCTAAAAGGCCCTTAAACCCATAAACCCCAAAACTATAAAAACTTCTAAATAATTAATAAAACCCATAAAACCCATAAAACCCCGCAAAAAACTTTAAAACCCATTAAACACCTAAAATCGTAAGAAAACTCTAAAAATATTAAAACAGAGAAAAACAAAAAAAATCCTTTTCAAACCTAAAAAATATATAAAACCATAAAAACCCTCAAAAACTATGAAAAAACATAAAACCCCTAAAATCCATAAATCCCTAAAAACCTAAAAATTCCAAAAACATTAAAAATTTCTATGAATGCTTAAAAACATAAAAGAAATTAAACTACTCAGAAACATAAAAAAATTCCTAAAAACCTAAAAAATACTTAGAAATCTCCTAAACCCCATAAAACCCCAAAAACCTATTAAAAACCCAAAAAATCCAAAAAATCCTAAAAACTCTAAAAAACATAAATCATCGTTAGAAACATAAAAATGTTAGAAACTCAATAAAAAAATAAAAACCATGAAAAAAATGAAAAGACCCAAAACCCCCAAAAATCATAAAAATAATGAAACCCCAGAAAAACCTAAAAACCCTAAAAAACACTAAAAACCATAAAGAGTCCATAGAAATACTAAAAACCCCTTAAAATTTCAGAAAATTTAAAAATACTTAAGGTAATGACCAACCCGAAGAAAACCTTAAACCATTAAAAACACTAAAAACCCAAAATAACATTAAAAACTAAAAACAATAAAAACCCTCGAAAACCTAAAAATAAAAGACCCCTAAAAATCACTAAAACCATAAAAACCAATAAAATTCCTAAAATTCCTAAAAATACTAAAAAATGAAAAAAAAACTAGAAAAACCCAAGAAAACATTAGAAACATAAAAACACTTAACATCACTAATAAACCTGAAAATGTTAAAAACCATAAAAACCCTAAAACACTAAATACCATAATAATCCTTAAAATCATTAAAAAATCCTAAAAACCCAAAAAACAAAAAACCCACTAAAATGTCTAATGAAAAATTAAACCCCTAAAAATTTAAAAAAATCTAAAAACCCATAAAAAAAATAAAAAACTCCAAAAATCTAAAAAACAAAAACACCACAAAAATGTCAAAGAATACTCAAAACCCTAAAATCCTAAAACCCAAAAAAATATCCTTAAAAACTACTAAAAATATCAATAAAACATAAAAACCCTATTATCCAAAAAACCCTCTAAGAAAACCTTTAAACACTAAACAAACAAAAAAATTCTAAAAATCCCAAGAAACCCTATAAAACCCTAAAACGCATAAAAAGCTCTAAAAACAAAAATAATACCAAAAAAACCAAGAATCGCATACAAATCCTAAAATTTCAAAAAAAAAATCCTAAAAACGTAAAAAATATCAAAACCCTAAAAGGCCCTAATAAATCATTAAAAACATAAATTACATAAAAAATCTAAAAAACCTGGAAAATAAAAAAACCCCTAAAAATCCTAGAAAACCATAAAAACCATAATAACCATAAAACCCTAAAAACATATAAAACCCCTTAAAACCAATAAAAAGATAAAAATACTTTAAACCCATAAAAATAGTTTAAACTCTAAACAACCATAAAAACCAAAAAAACTAAAAAAACCCTAAAACCCCCAAAAAATACCGTTAAACCCCTAAAACCCACAGGAACATTCAAAAACACTAAAATCCTTTAAAACCCATATAAATTATAAAAAACCACCAAATATCTAAAAAAGTAAAAAAACCCTAAAAACCCTGAAACCCCTACGAAAACTATAAACATAAAATAACACTAAAAAAACCAATAAACATAAAAAATTGTAAAAACCCTAAATAACAATAAAACCCCTAAAATACATAAGAACCCTTAAAATCCATAAAACCCCATAAAAATCCTAAAAATCACTAAAAATTCAAAACAATGTGAAAAAACATAAAATGCTAAAACCCTAAGAAACCCTTAAAAACCTAAAAATACATAAAAACACTAAAAAAAATATAAAACCCTAAAGCCTATAAAAACAAAAAACCCATAAAAATCATAAAAACACTTGAAACCCTAAAACCCCTAAAAAGATAAAAAACTATAAAAACCGTTAAAAACCTATAAAACATAAAAATACCAAATATCACAAAAAAATTCATTAAATCCCTAAAAACATTATAAAACCTAAAAATGATCAAAAAAAGAAAAAACCCTAACAAATAATAAAAACTAAAAAACAATAACTAAAATAAAAAATGGAAGAATCACTAAAACCCTAAAAATACAAAAAAAAAATTACAAACATACAAATAAACAAACCCCTAAAAACCTAAAATATGATAAAACCCTAAATCCATTGAAAACCATAAAACCATAAAAATCCATAAAAATACAAAAAAAAACATAAAAATATAAAACCATAAAAACATTGAAACCCCCCAAAAAATCAAAACCATAAAATCCATTAAAAACCTAAAAAATCTCTAAAAACCCAGAAAACCCCTAAAAACATTAAAAACCATTGAAGCCCTTATAAAAATAACAAACACTAAAACCATATAAAAATAATAAATATCATTGAAAACACTTAAAACTTTTTAAACACCTAAAAACTTTAAAAAACTTTTTAAAAACCTAAAAACTTTAAAAAAATATGAAATACAATAAAATCCTAAAAATTCAAAAAGCCCATAAACCATTAAAATCCCTAAAAATCCAAAACACAATAAATATCATAAAAAATCACTAAAAACCCATAAAAATGTAAAATCCTAAAACCCGTAAAAACTCTATGAAAATCGTTAAAACCTAAAAACACTTAAAACCCCAAAAAACATAAAAATGATAAAAATCATAAAAACTATAAAAACACGAAAATCCCAAAAATCACTAAAACTCCCTAAGAGTCTGTTGCATCTTTTTTTCTAATAAATTTGGTGGGGGTTTGGGAATAGCCTAGCCTCTGTATCTTCGTTGCCCTAAAAATCCCTAAAAACAGAAAAAACCCTAAATATCAATATAATCCCTAAAAATCCATAAACATAATAAAAACCATAAAACATTGAAAAAACTCTAATAATCCTTTAAAAATCTAAATTTACATAAAACCTTTAAAAACCTAATAAAATACTAAAAACTATTAAAAATATTCAAGACCATAAAAACCCTAAAATCCCTAAAAAATATAAAAATGATATAATCCTAAAAATGTCCTCAAATATATAAAAACATCAAAACACTAAAATCCATGAAAAACAAAAATAAAAACATAATAACCTAAAAATTTTAATGCCCCTAGGACCCTAAATACTATAGAAACCAATAAAAATCTTAAACCCCCAAAAAATCCAAAAAACCACTAAAAACTATAAAAATAATTAATCCCCAAAAAATATTTAAAACTCTAAAGAACCTTAAAATCTCATTGAATTAAAAAAACAACAAAAACCCAAAAATTCCAAAAATCCTAAAAACCAATAAAAACCCAAAAACCCATAAAGAACTATAAAAATATAATAATTTCCCAAAATATTTTTTTAATATAAAAAAAGATTAAATACATTAAAAACCAAATGAGAACCATAAAAACTAAAGAATGTTAAAACAACTAAAAGAAAAAAATTCCAAAATCCCTTAAAACACTAACCCCTACACCAATCCATTAAAACCTGAAAGCCTATAAAATTGAAAACAATCCCCAAAAATCTATAATAATTTAAAACCCCCCTAAAGCCCTTATAAAAACTTATAGACCTAAAACACACAACCCCCTTCCCAATCGTAAAAATGATCAAAACCATAAAACCCTAAATCACCCAAAAAATAATTAAACCCCTAAAAACCATAAAAATTATTAAACACAAAAAAATACTAAAAATACATTAAGCCCCTAAAAACATAACCAACTCTAAAAAATATTACAACCTCTAAAAACTAAAGAAACATAAAAATCCAAAAAACCCAAAAATCCCAAAAACCCCTCAAAAAACCAAAAACCACTAAAAATAGTCAAAATATTAAAAAATCACCAAAACCCCTCTAAAAGCATAAAAAACCTAAAAACCTAGAAAAAAACATAAGACCCTAAAACCCAAAAAATGTTAAAAACCATAAAAAACCTAAATACCCTAAAAACCATAAAAAACCTAAAAAACCCTAAAAACATTAAAACTATGAAACTTCTAAAAAATCTCTATAAACCTTAAAAACATGAAAACCTTGAAAACCTAAAAGAAAATAATAAAACAACAAAACATGTAAGACCTATAAAAACACTAAAAACACAAAAAACTGTAAAATACCCAAAACCCTATAACGCCGAAAAACTATAAAACCCTAAAAAATATAAAAAACCCATGAAAACCCAAAAACCACTAAAAACTCTAAAAACACATTAAACACCTAAAATATTTTAAAAAAAATATAAAATAAATTAAAAATCCCAAAAGATATATATAAAATAACCACCCCCCCCCCCCCATAAAAACCATAAAATCATTGAAGACACAAAAATCATCAACATCCCTAAAAACTTTAACAGGGAAAAACTCCTAAAAATCCATAAAAAAATAAAAACTCCTAAAAATCATGAATACCCCATAGATAAACTTAAATACCAAAAACCAGTTCCACCCCCAAATACAAAAAAAAATATTAAAAATCCTAACAACTATAAGAAATAGTAAAAACATAAAATTCCCTAAAACCCCATAAAACCCCAAAAAATAACTAAATTTTTAAAACCCATTTAAACAGATAATTATTTTAAAAATATATAATAAATATTAAAACAAAAAAATAAAAACCCTAAAAAACCAAAATAACATTAAAAACTACAAGCCCTAAATAACCCCAAAAACCTTCAAAAACCTAAAAACCGAAAAAATACAAAAATACAAAAATGCCTAAAAATGTAAAAAACCTAAAACCCAAAGAAAACCTTAAGAACCTCAAACTCATAAAATTACAAAAAAATTTAAATCCATAATAAACCTTAAAAACCTAAAACCATAAAAAACAAAAAATTCCCTAAAAACAATAAAACCATATTTTTTTGAAGGAATCATAAAAAATTCATAGAAATGAAAAAACCCTAAAAACCCTAAAATCCATAAGAAAACATTAAAAAACTAAATCACTTTAAACCCATAAAACCCAAATATTCTCAAAAAAACATAGAACTTATAAAAACCCATAAAACCAGTAAAAACATTTAAACCCTAAAACCCCAAAAAAATACTAAAAACACTAAAAACACTAAAAAAATATAAACCCCTCAAAACATTACAAAAGTCAAAATTCCCTTAAAATCACTAAAAACTCAAAAAATACCAAAACCACCAAAAAAACATAAATCCCCAAAAAACCCCAAACAACCCTAAACACCAAAAACACTATAAAAAGGAAAAAAATCCATAAAAATCCCTAAGTATGTAAGAAACCCTCAAAACCCTAAAATTTCATAAGAAAAAATTAAAATCCTAAAAACCCAGAAGAACCCTAAAATTATAAAAATTGATAAAATAATGATAACCCTACAACCCTGCAACTCGAAAAAACCTAAAAATCTCTAAAAACCCTAAAAAATAAAATAAAATCCAAAAAATTCCTAAACACATTAAGAACCATAAAACAATTAGAAACACTATGATAACAGAAAAACCCTAAAAACAATTAAAACTATAAAAAACATAAAAATTCTAAAATCCCTAAAAAACCCTAAAAACCCTAAAAATAATAAAAACTATAAAAACCATTAAAACCATAAAACCCTCCCAAACCATAAAAAAACCCATAAATATACTAAAAATGCAATAAAAACTCTAAAAACCATTAAATACATTTGAAAATTAAAAAAATATAAAAAAAGATAAGAGCATAAGAAAATAAAAAAATTAAAAAATACAAAAAACCATAAAACTGTAAAACCCCTCCCCCTCCCTCCTCGAATCCCTAAAAATACCTAATAACCATAATAAACTGAAAAAAATCTTGAATAACCCCTAGAACATAAAAACCTCTCAAACCCATTAAGCCCCTATGAAATTTCCAGCATCGGTTTTCATATCTATTGCACTATGTCTCCTCCCCTAGTCTCAGTGAGCAGCATCACAATTTTTTGATCAGTGCCTCATTGCATACTTATGGGATTCTCAATGTTTGGAAACTTTGGATAATAAAATGTTCTCATTCAATTAATACATATTGATTATCCATAATGTAATTCATACCGTGTCTAACATACAAGATGTTTTAGTGGCTAAAGATATAAATGATCTGATTATCTTGCGTATAGTTGGTGTTTCTGGTAGGTGAAAAAACCATTGACTCTGAATTTTATCCAGTGAATTCCCCCTCTTCCATCATGGATAAATGTTATCGTGGAAGGTGCCTATTCGGGTGCACCCGGTCCCTTAGGATGTTATGGTGTATTCCCAAAATACTAAGGCTTCAATAAAGGAGGATTCTATTAATTTATTGGGATCATACGTGATTTTGAGGCTGAGATTTGGGAAATGATCAAGGAAGTCAAATTTGCATCCCAATTTTGGTGGAAGCTTCATTGCATCAAATCTAACTTTGTATCAGCAGTGGAGGCCCTAGAAAGAAAATCAAGATGAGTAAATTGTAGATTTTTTCCGTAATGGATTGAATGTCTAAATGAATCCCAAGGCATTACTCTCAATGTCACTTATGGAAATAGGGAGGAAAATACGGTTGAATTTGTTCTCTCAAAGAAATCAATTGAAGAAAGTAGCTCAATTTTGTCCTTTGTCGCCCAAAATTTCTGTGTATCCTTTGTGCACTCGTATATGATGGGTGATCTTCACACCCATGCTTGTAAACCCTCCTAACGATTATTTTATTTTAATTTTTTATTAATAAGTTTTTGGGGACTGATAATGCTTGGTCATTAGCTTTATATTCAATAAAAAATCATAAAAACCTAAAAATCATAAAACCCATAAAAACCTAGAACAATGTAAAAACTATAAAAACCATAAAAACTATAAAAACCCTAAAAGAAAAAACATACTAAAACCTTAAAAACCCATAAAATACTAAAAATCCTAAAAATATAAAAAAACCTAAAAACCTTAAAAACCCAACATAAAAAATACTTAAAACCCCTAAAACCTAAAAAACTATAAAAACCCTAAAAACCTTAAAAACCATAGAAATTCCTAAAACCATTTAAAAATCATAAACACCATGAAAATCCTAAAAATTGATAACGAAAAAAAACCCACGAAACCCCTAAAAATGTTAAAAATATCAAATATATATATATATATATAACCACAAACCACCCCCCCTAAAATCCAAAAATATCATTAAATCCATAAAAAACATAAAAACCCCAAAAACTATAAAAAACCATAAAACCATAAAACCATAAAAATAATGAAAATAAAGAAAAATATATAAAACCCCTAAAAATGTAAGAAACCCTAAAGACTATGAAAAACTGAAGATAAAATTACAAAATATAGAACACTTAAAACCCCTAAAAACCTAAAAACACTAAATACCCTAAAAACATAGCAAACCCCCAAAATCCATTAAAACCCAAAAAATAAAAATCCTAATAAGTCCCTAAAAATACCTAAAAACATAATAACCACAAGAAACCATAAAGTGCTCTATGAAAACCTTAGAAACCTAAAAATACATAAAACCATTAAAAAATAAAAAAAATGTTAAAACCCATTAAAATCCTAAAAATAATAAAAACTCCTAAAAACTCAAAATCCTTAAAACCCATAAAAACTGTTTAAACCCCAAAAAATGTTAAAAAATCAAAAATATTAAAAACCCTATAAAACTTAAAAAACCCCTCAAATCCTTAAAAACCATAAAAATCCTTTTAATTCCCTTAAAATATTGAAAAATATATAAAATACTAAAAACCCTAAAAACCTTTATTAAAACCAAAAAAACCCAAAAAACACATAAAACCCCTAAAAATCCAAAAAAATGTTAAAAGAACTAAAAACCCTAAAACCCTAAAACCATAGACCCCTCAAAATACCTAAAAACCTACAAGACCATAAAAATCCTAAAATAATCCCTAATAACATAAGAAACCATAAAAACACTGATAACCCCTAAGTAATCAATAAAAAAACATAAAAACATAAAAAACTGCTAAACAACCAAAAAAATGCTTAAAACCCTAAAAACAATAAATACCCAAACAAACCCCTAAAATTCAATAAACCCCAAAAAACAACTAAAAATTATTAAATCCCTTAAAACACCTAAAAAGGATAAAATTATATATAAAATAATAAAAAACCTAAAATAAATAAAAAACCAAAAAAACAATCGTATCCCAAAAAACCAAAAAAACCAAAAAAAAAAGATAAAAACTAAAAAAACCATAAAACGATAAAAATTCCTAAAAATCCATGAAACCTCTATAAACCAATAAAAAACTTCAATCCCGTAAAACCCCAATAATTCTAAAAAATCTATATATAACCATAAAACCTTAAGAACACAAAAACCCATAAAAATAATAGAATCCAAAAAACACTAAAACCCCCAAAAACCTCAAAACCACATCAAAACCTCAAAAACCCAATAAAATTCCTAAAAAACTCTAATAATCCCTAAAAAAACAAAATACCCTAAAAACCTTGATAATAATTAAGAAATATTTTATATCCTAAAAACACATAAAACCCCTAAAAGCCTAAAAAACACTAAAAACCCTAAAAACCCATAAAATGCCTCAAATTTCCGAAACACACTAAATACCATAAAATTTATAAAAAGAATTAAAAATACATAAAAATTAATAAAACCCTATAAACCATGAAATACAATTATAAAATCATAAAAATATAACATTAAAACCCACAAAAAACCTTAAAAATCCTAAAAACACTAAAAACCCTATAAAAAACTCCTAAATCCATAAAAACCCAAAAATTTTAAATAACTTTAAAGACCCATAAAAATCTAAAAACCAATTAAAACTATTAAAACCCATAAAAACACTAAAAACATTGAAAATACCCCAAAACCCCAAAACACCCACAAAACCATCAGAATCCCTAAAAAACTAAAAACCAATAAAAATTCTAATTAATATAAAAAAAGAGAAAAAATAAAAAACACTAAAAAATAGAAAAACCCTATGAAATCCTAAAATAAAAGAAATACTATAAACCTACAAAAACCTAAAAATGGTAAAACCCATAAAAATCCCTAAAAACCCTATAAGTCACTAAAATTCCTCAAAATCATTAAAAACCATAAAAAACCTAAAAGGACCAAAAATCCCTAACAAATTTAAAAATAATAAAAACCTAAAAGACACATAGATAACCTGAAAAACCAAGAACACTTAAAACCCCTAAAAACTAAAAAAACAATAAAACCCTATAAAAACCTAAAAACCATAAAAATATATAAAGTCTATAAAAGAACTATTTTTTTAGAAAACACTAAAAACCGATAAAAATATTATGAATCGCTAAAAACTCCAAAAACCCAAAAAAATAAAAAAACCCCTTAAAACCAAAAAAAAAATCCATAAAACCCTCAAATAAAAAACATCCCTAAGAACCTTAAAAATCTTAAAATAGCCCTTTAAATTCCTAAAAAAACTGCAAAACCCTAATAATTCCTAATAAACATAAAAATACTTAAAATTCATAAAAATTTAAAAAATTCTAAAAAACATAAAAACCAAAAAACCCTTAAAAACATTAATACCCCTATAAAACATAAAAACACATAAAAAACTCTAAAAAGCATAAAAAAATGAAAAATATAAATGCATTTATAACCTTTAAAGATGTTAAAATCATATAAAAAACCATAAAACCCAAAACACTCGAAAACAACTAAACATCCAAAAAAGAATAAAACTCTATATAAATTAAAACCCAAATCCCCTCAAACTCCCTAAAAACATAAAAAATGATAAAAATACTAAAAAATAAATAAACCATAAAAGCCCCTAAAACCTGAAGAAATCCTAAGAAAACTGAAAAAACAAAAAAAACACCTAAAAAACTAAAAAATATAAAAACACATAAGATCCTAAAAAACATAAAAACTATAAACACCCATAAAAATCATAAAAATACTTAAAAACAATAAAATCATAACAAGTCCTAAAAAATAGTAAAAGTTTCTAGAAACATAAAAAATTTGAAAACATAAAAATCCCTTAGAAAATATTCAAAACCTAAAACACTTAAAATGAGTAAAAATATAAACATTTTAGAAAACCATAAAAACCTAAAAACTATAAAACCCATAAAACCAAAAACCCCCAAAAATAAAATAAATCCTTAAGATAAATGAAAATTCTAAAAAAACATTAAACCCCTAAATGGTAAAAAAAACTCTAGGAACCCTATAAACATAAAAAAACTAGAAACCCTAAAAATTCATATAAACCCTAAAACCCATAAAAACATTATAAACCATAAAAAACTATAAAAACCCGAAAAATACTAAAAGTACTAAAAAATCCATAAAACGTAAAAAATTCTATAAAACCCTGAAAAATCCATTGAACCCCTTAAAAAACTAAAACCCTTAAAATCCCTAAAAAACCAAAAATTTGAAAAACTCCATAAAAACCTAGAAACCCTATAAACCCTAAAAATAAAAAAAGTCTATAAGCATATAAAAATCCTAAAAAATCCATAAAACCCCTACAAATGTTAAAAAATATAAATCACTAAGAAAAAATTAAACACCAAAAAAGACATGAAACCCCTAAAATATAAAAAATGTGAAAAACATTAAAAGGACCTCATAAAACTTGAAAACCCTAAAAACCTTAAAAACTCAGAAAAACCCAAAATATCCTCAAAATACATATATCCCATAAAAATCCTAATGAATCCCATAAAATCCCTAAAAAATTATACAATTATAATGATATATAAAACCCCAAAGAAAACCATAAATACCTAATAACACTTTAAACCCTTGAAAAACCTAAAAACACAGAAAATCCTTAAAACCCTAAAAACTGTTAAAACCCTCAAACCAATATAAAACCCCTACAAACCTTATAAAAAATAATAATGCATAAAAACCCAAAACAAAAATCTGGAACCCATTTAAATGCATAAATTTCTTAAAAAACTCAGAAAACCTAAAAACCCCTAAAAAATCAAAAAACATTAAAATCCAAAAAAACAACAAACCCCTTAAAAACACTAAAAACCCTCAAAATCCCCCCAAAACCCTAAAAACCCATAAATATCCTAAAAATTTCATAAAATACCAAAAAAGTAAGAACACAATAAAAAACATGAAAACCCAGTCGAAAATGGTAAAAGAGGATAGCGATTGTCTCTCCTGGTTCCTCTTGCGCTCGGGATTCCATGTGACTCCTATCATGGTGCTTCTTCTCCGGTGTGGATCTGTCTTCTCGGCTTCATCAGATTATGAGGGCTCAACCTTCACACCTTTGGAGGTGCATATCTTCTAGTCTACCTATGATTTTGCAGTCTTGATGGCGTCGGGTGAAGACTTCAACCTTAGACTATCGGAGATCTGGTCTCCCTGGCTTCCGACATTTCTCTTTCTTGGAAGAGTGGGCCAGATCTGGTCCTACCATGATGCGGCTTGTCATTTCCATGGTGGATCCACTCAGATATGCTTCTGTGAGGTCGTCCGTGGAGGGGTGGGGCAGATCTGGGGCCTTTGGGCTACTATGCTACAGATCTCTGTCCATTCGACTTCGATGGGCTTCGGCGACGACTTTCAGTTCCATGGCGGCAGGGGATTCCCAATTTCATCGGTGGCTCAGTCTTTTCGATGTAGTGGTGTGGAGAAGCTCGGCCCCGGTGTTTCTGGACATTGTGCGGTGAATGTTTGTGGCATCCTTCAGATCTAAGGAGTCTGGTATTCTTCGGAGGACTTGTCTTCACCGAGCAGTCCGGTATGGTTTCTCGGCTTTGGCGATTGCTGCGCAAGGAGTCTATGCCTTGGTATGGCTTGTGTCATCAAGAGATGGTGTAGTTATCTTTTTTTAGATCTCAGTGCAGGTGCAGGTTTTTTTCTGGAACTTTTTTTCATTGTTTGATGTTTCCACTGATCTGGACACGAGCTGTGTTCTGGGTTATTTATTTTGCTGTGGTGGCTATTTCATAGGCTATGGTGGATTTGGCTTGGTACTGGATGATGGTTATTTTTCAAGGTGTTGGATGTTGTCTGCCCATGGTGTTCTATTTCTAGGTGGCTAGAGGGGTAGAATGGACATGGGTCTTCCAAAAGATTCATGTGTGCTGCGGAATGGTCCTCAACGTGAGGGCTGGTGGTCCTGTGACCCTCCTAGAAAGGACATGCTGGTTGCTGGAAAGAGTGTGAATAGAGGCTGGTTGGGGAAAGGTTTCATTTTTTACTGGATCTTGAATGCAATTTTGGGGCTGGTGCTTGTGGTTGTTTGGTTATTTTCTACTGTTGTGGATGAGTTTGATGTTGTGCTGCTTGTTGCTGGTTGTTGTTTGCTGGGAGGTGATGATGGCTGTGTTTGGTTGTGGTGCATGTGTTGTGGTTTGATGCTGCTGGGTGCGATTGGCTGTGATGTAGGATTCGGTGTGGTTGGTTGCTGGGGCTGGTTGGTTTGGATGTGTTGCTGCTGCTGTGTAGCTATGATGATTGGCGGTGGTGCCACTGGATGCGAGTACTGGCTGGATGAGACGTGATGATTCCACTGTTGTGTCTGGTTCATGAGTCTTTTTCTTTGTTTCTCTTTTTTTGGCATGGGTTGTAAGGGGTTTTTGGGTGTGGGTCGTTTGACCCCTCCCCTCCCTTATCTTCCGTGTCTCCTTCTTTTTATTTCTAATAAATTTTGGGGGGCCGAGAATAGCCTGACCCTCGCATCATCCTTGCCCTTAGAAAATTTTTAAAACCTTAAAATCACTTAAACCCCCTAAAACCCTAAAAACTCTAGAAACCCTAACACACCTAAAAATCCCTAAAAACCCTTAAAATATATAAATAACCTAAAATACCAAAAACATATAAATAAATACCTAAAATCTATAAAAATGTAAAAAACCTTAAAACCCCAAAAAATGATTATGAAAACTGTAAAAACCTAAAAAATCCTAATTCCCATAAAAACATAAAATATTCTAAAAATGATAAATGATGCAAAAAACCCCAAAAAATCCTCAAAAAGATAAAAACCCATATGAAATCATTAAAAACCAAAAAACCCATAAAATCCCTAAAAACACATTAAAATTTACAAACACCCCTTAAACCCATAATGACTTTTAAAACACTAATAAACTTAAAACCCCTAAAATACTAAAATAATCCAAAAAACCCAAAAAAATCCATATAACACTAAAAACTCTAAAACCCCTTAAAAACCATAAAAATCCTTAAAAACCATAAAAACCATAAAAGTCCATAAAAACCCTAAAACAAAAAAATCCTAAAAATCCATAAAAATCCTACAAATGTAAAAAAATCTAAAAACTCCAAAAAACTATAAGAAAACCATAAATACCTAAGAATTCAATAAACCCCTATGAATCCTAAAAAGGCCAAAAACCCTAAAAACACTAAAACCATAAATATTATAAAAACTCTGAAAAAATTTAAATCCCTAAAATCTATAAACACTATAAAACTAAAAAAACACTAAAAACCTAAAATCCATTGAAACACATAAAAATGATTAAATCCTTAAACCCATTTAAACCCTAAAACCCAAAAAAATTAAAAAATTAAAAAAACACAAAAACCTTAAAAACCCTTCAAATGCTAAAAATCCACAAAACACTAAATATAGTAGAAATGAAACACTAAAACTTTTTAGAGATCCATTAAAACCTAAAAACAATTAAAATAATTAACACCCCTAAAAATGATAAAAACAATAAAAATCTGAAAAACCCATAAAATCACTAAAACTACCAAAAAAACATAAAATCAGATAAAAATCCTAAAAATAAATTATAACTCTATAATGTATCAAATTATATAAACATAATAAACCGTAAGACAATATTAAAAACTTAAAAACACTTTAAACCTCTAAAAACCTAAAAATGTTAAAAACCATAAAACCCCCCAAAACCATAAAAACCATACAAAAATAGAAAAACAAAAACCCTATAAAAACTCTCCAAACCACTAAAAAATATAAAAACCATTTAAACCCCAACAACCCAAAAAAACATAAAAACAAAAAAACCCCCCACTAAAACCCTAAAAACCCAAAAACACATAAAAATTTGAAAAAATAACTAAAAATATAAAAACATGTAAAAACCCTAAAAAATATTACCAACCATATGAATAGATTAAAAACTAAAAATATTAAAACCCCTAAAATCCTAAAAAATGGTAACATTTTAAAACCCATAAACCACTATGAAACCATAAAACCCACAAAATACCTAAAAACCCCAAAAGATCCAAAAAATCCTACAAAATACCTAAAAATCCAAAAAACATAAAATATCTAAAAACACTAAAAAATACTTAGAAAACCATAAGACACTAAAAAAACATAAAACTGTAAAAATCCTAAAAACACTAAAAACCATGAAAACCCTAAAATGTCCCTAAAACCCCTAAAAACCGTAAAATCCCTTAAAATAATATAAAACCTAAAAACACACTAAAACTCTACAATCCATTTAAACTTTTAAAAAAGTTAAAAAATCACATAAAATCCAAAAAACCCATTAAAATCTAAAATACCTTAATACCCCAAAAACCATAAACAACTATAAATACACTTAAAAACTATAAAACCCTCTAAATCCATTAAAAATAATAAAAATGAAAAATACTAAAAATTCCTTAAAAACCCTAATAATGTAAAAAATATAAATACATTGAAAAACCCTAAGAAAACATTAAAAACATAGAAACACATAAAACTGTTAAAAAACATAAATCTCTAAAACACTAATTAACCCTAAAACCCTAAAAACCCTAAAACACCTTAAAATACTTAAAAACCATAAAACCCATAAAAATCCAAAAAAATACTAAATATCACTAAAAATGTAAAAACCCTAAATGTCCATAAAAACCCAATAGAAAAAACTAATACCAAAAAACACTTAAAATCCCTAAAACCCTAAAAAAATGTAAAAAAATAAAAGAATTTAAAAACCATATAACACATAAACCAAAAAAACACTAAAAAACCATAATAACCCATAATCACCCAAAAATATACTAAAAACAATAAAACCCATTTAAACCCCTATTTTTAAAAAAACTATAAAAACATTAAAAAACCATAAAAACTCAAAAAAAAATCAAAAAAACAATAAACCCCTAAAATATTCTAAAAATCCTAAAAATCTTTAAAAATCCCTAAAAAGTCTTAAAAATATGTTATCTATGGGTATGATGGTAATGGCTCATTATGGCTTGCTGTGGAGGCCCTCTCTGCCTTGACTATGCTCTTGCTTCTAGGTATATCTCTCCTTCCAGTTTGGTTGAGTTATGATGTTTATGAGGAGGATTTTGGATTTCTTTTTTGGGGGTGGTATGGTGTTTCAGGAGGCGTGACTTGTGCTGTCTTTATACCCTTCTCCATGTTCTCTCTGTGATTATTCTGCATTTTCCCCTATTTTTTTATGACGATAGTGGTGTGGCTAATTTTTCCTTGTTTTTGGGTTCTTTTTATGATGTCTTTCAGTTGAATTTCATTGGTGTGATGGAGATTTCGTTCTAGAGGTTTCGATGTCAACTGACGATCAGGATGGTCGCTGTGTGTTGATGGGATGTAAGGGATAATCTATTTGGCTTGGGGAATGATGTTTCAAATACATGTGTGGTTCGAGATATTCAGTTGTCCTAGAAGGAAATGATTTACTATAGTGATTGAAAGAGATTCATTCGAGGTGGGGATGTGCAGATCAGTGTATTGGGTTCGAGGATTGATCAATGCACATGATGGTCATCTTGTATTAAAATTTGATATTTGAAATCTAACATTTGAAATTTGAATTATAATTTTCGAATTTTTAATTTGGGTGGTGGTTTTTTATGGGATGGTTTGGTTGCATGCGTTCCCACATCATTCTTTAAAAGTGGGTTGGATGTAAAAAAATGTCATTTTGGAGTAAAATCGCTTAAAATCCCTTAAAAACCTAAAATAATCTAAATCCCAAAAAACCATAAAAAACCTAAAACCCATAAATTCTATAAAAACCCAATAAAAACTCTAAAACCCCTTTAAAACCTAAAACGTTAAAAATATTGTAGATATTAAAACCACTAAAAAATTCAATAAAAACATTAAAAACCAAAAATACAATAAAAACCCTAAAAATCCAAAAAATAATTAAATGATTTAAAATCACAAGAAATCCTAAAAAATCCCAAAAATACATTAAATGTAAAAACCCCTAAAACCCACAAAACACTATTAAATCATTAAAAACAAAAACACTTAAAACCCCTAAAAACATAACACACTAAAAATCCTAAAATCCCTAAAAATCCAAAAAAGCCCTAAAATAATAAAAATATTAAAAATCCCCCAAATCTCTATAAATGTAAAAAACCCTAAAAACCATAGAAAACACTAATAAAACAAAAAAATCCAAAAAAACAATGAACCCCTAAAATCTATAAAAACCTTAAAACCCTAAAAACCCATACAAATCCTAAAAAACACCTAAGAACCAAAAAAACCGTTAAACGAACTAAAAAATCGAAAACCAATTGAACCTCTAAAAGCGTTAGAAAACTAAAAACGCCTTTAAGAAACTAAAAACATTTAAAAAAACTAAAACCTCAAAAAACTATAATACCCTAAAAATAATATAAAAACACTACACACCCTCAAAATCTATAAACCACTAAGACCCATAAGATTTTAAAAAATCCCTAAAATTTCCTGAAAATATAAAAAAAACCCTGTAAAACAATAAGAAAACATTAAAACCTAAAAACACTTAAATCCATAAAAAACCAAAAAAATTATACTGGCCATAAAATACCCTATAAACCACATAATCCCAAAAAACCAAAAAAACCCACAAAAATCCCCAAAAATGTAGAAAAACCCTAAACCCCAAAAAAACTAAGAAAACATTATAAACAAAAAACACTTAAAACCACTAAAAAACCCAAAAAATTCTAAAAACCCTAAAAACCATTAAAAACCCCAAAATAACATAAAAACAATAAAAACCTCTAAAAACCAATAAAACCCACAAGACCCTAAAAATCATTAAAAACTCTAAAAAAATTCGAAATCCCCTAAAAACCTTAAAAAATCTAAAAACCATAAAATACCTCAAAATTTCAAAATTCCCCGAAAACAAAAAAGAACATAAAAACCCTAAAAACCCTCAAAAAAATAAAAACCCTAAAAATAATAAAAACACTAAAAACCCAATAAATATATGAAGAAATAAAAAATAATAAAAACATTAAAAACCATAATAAAATCATACAAACAAAAAAAATCTAAACACCAGAAACATAATAAATATTAAAAACCTTAAAAACCCATAACACCCTAAAACCCATAAAACCCCTCAAAATACCTACTACCCCTAAAACCCATAAAATTGTAAAAAATAACTAAAAGCTTCAAAACATGTAAAAAACCCTAAAAACCATGAAAATTCATAAGAAACCCTTAAAATCCAAAAACACATAAATCCCCTAAAAACCTAAAAACCCACAAAACCCATAAAAGATCATAAAGTCCCTAAACTCTAATAAAAACCATACAAACTCTAAAAACACATTAAAACATAAAAAACCATCAAAAATATCTAAAAACCCATTAAACCCATTAAAACGTTAAAAAATATAAAAACCCATAGTACTCTTAAAAAACTAAAAAAACAATAAAACCCAATAAACCCGTACAAACCCTAAAAAACCTATAAATTCCTATAATCCATCAATATCAATAATAACCTAAAACCACAAAAAATACTAAAGAATCACTAAAAATTAATAAAAACATTAAAATACAATAAACCATACAAAACACTAAAAATCATAAACAACAAAATACCACTAAAACCCCTAAAAAAGCACTAAAAACACTAAAAACCCAAAAACCCCAAAGCCCCTAAAAATATTAAAAACCCTATAAACCCATAAAACTCTAAAACCTATAAAACACTAAAAACCCTTTAAACACTTAAAACATTAAAAAACTCAAAAATAATTAAAACCCATTAAACCAAAAAAACCCAAAAAACCTAAGAAACTGAAAAAACCAAAAAAACAGAAAAACCCTCAAGAAACCTAAAAACCGTAAAAAGAATAAATAAGACCTAAAGAAACGAAACCCTTGGGAAACTATAAGAAAAAATTAAAACCCCAAAAATAATTATAACCCTAAAAATGAAAAATACACTAAAATACACCAAAGACTCCAAAACCCTTCAAAACCCCTAAAAACCCTAAAACACCTAAAAACCCAAAAAATCTATAAAAATCCCTAAAATAAAAAAACTTTGAAAAACAATTGAAACCCTAATAATTCCTTAAAAAACCTTAAAATAATTCAATCACATATAAAGATAAAAATCCTAAAACCCCCAAATACCTAAAAACCATGTAAACTAGAAAAAACCCTAAATATTAATAAAGCCTAAAAACACATAAAAATCCTTAAAAACCCACGACAAACTCTAAAATTCCATTAAACCCCTAAAAATGTTAAAAATATAAAAAATCATAACACCCCTAAAAACTCAAAAAACCCTTAAAAAGCCAAAATAAACTAATAAAAACACAAACAACTCCCAAAATCCCTAATAACCCAAAAAGACCATAAAATCTTAAAAAATCCCTAAAATTATCTAAAAATTTTAAAACTCCAAAAAACCATAAAAACTCAAAGAAAATAATAAAAAACACTTAAAAATCTTAAAAAATAAAAATGATAAAACCATAAAAACTTGAAAGACCATGAAAATCCATAGAAACCCTAAAAACCATAAAAATTGTAGAAAAATCCATGAAAATCCCTAGAAACATAAACAACCTTAAAACACTGAAAATCTAAAAGAATACCTTCAAAACCTTAAAACACTTAAATACCCTAATAAATCTAAAAAATGATAAAAACCCTAAAACCCAAAAAACCAAAAAAACCCTAAAACCCATAAAGCACTTAAAAACCCTAAAATCCCTAAAATCTATAAAACCCATAAAAACACTAAATACACTAAAAACCCTTTAAATACAAAATAATTAACAAAATCTAAGTGACATTAAATACCCTAAAAACAAAAAAAAACCCGAAAACCCAAAAAAACAATAAATACCCTCAAATCCCTAAAAACCATTAAAACCCTAAAAATATTAAATAACCTTAATACTTAAGAAAAATCACAAAATCCCAAGAAATACCAAAAAATGTAAAAACCTATAAAAAATGATGGAAAAATATAAGAAAAATATTAATAACATAAAACAATTAAATCCCTTAAAAACCTAAAAAATCATTAATAATATAAAAACACTAAAAACTCTAAAAATCCCTAAAATACCATAAAATTCCTAAAAATTAAAATATTAAAAAATCCATCAAACCCTATAAAATTCAAAAAAATCATAAAAATTCCTAAAGACTCTGAAAGCCCCTATAAAAACATTAATAACCTAAAAACACCTAAACCCCCTAAAACAATAAAAATGCAGAAAACCCTATATCCTCTTAAAAACCTAAAACCCATAAAAATCTAAAACTAAAAATAACCAATAAAAACCCTAAAACAACTAAAAACTCCGAAAACATTGAATCCTCTATAAAAAGTTATAAAAAAACTTTAAAACATTTTAAAAACAAAAAAGAAACTGAAAAAAAAACTATAAGAAACCAAAAAACAAAAAAAACTTGTAAAAACACCACAAAACCCAAAATCCTCAAAAAATAATAAAAAATCACTACAATTACCTAAAAAAGTACAAAAACCTAAAACCATGAATACACCTAGTAAAACCTTAGTAACCTAAAAATGCATAAAACCTCTAAAAACCTAATAAATACTAAAAATTATAA
Source organism: Viscum album (assembly GCA_963277665.1). Taxonomy (NCBI): domain Eukaryota; kingdom Viridiplantae; phylum Streptophyta; class Magnoliopsida; order Santalales; family Viscaceae; genus Viscum; species Viscum album. The sequence continues at coordinate 44,936,129 of OY728151.1, forward strand.
AAAACCTAATACGTCTAAAAGCTACTAATAACCTTAAAAACCATAAAAACAAAAAAAACCTAAAATTACTAAAAACCATAAAACAAATTAATAAAATAAAAGCCCTAAAAATCTCAAGGATTGCCTTAAAAACTAAAAACTATTAAAAAACCAAAAAACATAAAAATTCTAAAATGCCTAAATATCATAAAAACCTTAAAAAATAGTAAAACTAATAAAAACATTCAAAAACCCTAAAACCCATAGAAATCCAAAAAACCACTAAAAAATCTAAACACCCTTTAAACCCCTAAAAACAATAAAAATACTAAAAATTCTAAAAATACAAAAAATTTCCCCAAAAACCCATAAAACCCTTAAAATATAACACCCCTAAAAAACAATACAAACACTCAAAATCATTAAAAACATAAGAACAAATAAAAATACTAAAAAATATATAATGATACATAAAAACATATAAAACCCTAAAAACTAGAAAAAATATTAGAAAAAAATAATAATATAAAAACACATAAAATCATAAGAACCATGAAATTGTTAAAAACATCAAAACCCTAAAAACCATAGAATGTTCTAAACACATTAATATTTATAAAAACACAAAAAATACAATAAAAACCCTAAAAAAACTTATATACATAAAAATAATAAAACCCCTTGGAAATAAGAAATTCTAAAATGTCTAAAAAACTCAAAAAAACCTAAAAATCCTAAAAAACTCTAAAAACCTTAAAAACCCAAAAAACAAAAAAACCCTAAAAAGCAATTAAAAACCCTAAAAACTCTTTAAATTGATAAAAATTTTAAAAAAATCTGAAAACATTAAAAAACTTAAATAAATCCAAAGAAACCATAAAACAACAACAAAATCATAGAAATCCGAAAAACTATAAAACATCTAAAAACACTAAAAATATGTAAATACATTGAAAACCATAAAACTCATAAAAATTTCAATAAATAATCCCTATAACTTTATAAACCCTAAAAAACTGAAGAGAATGATTAAAAACTTAAAAAACTACAATTACTTAAACCCCTAAAATCCTTAAAATATCTAAAACCATAAAACCCTAAAAACACTAAAAACCCTTCAAAATACCTAAAATCCCTAAAAATCCCTAAAAATCCTAAAAAATCCCAAAAAATATATAAAAACATAAAAGACCCCAAAAACCATTAAAAACCCAAGAAAATCAATAAAACCATAAAACACAGAAACCCCTAAAATTCCTAAAAAATGATAAAATCATAAAAATTCCCTCGAAACCATAAAAAACCTGATGATCATAGAACCCCTAAAAACTAAAAAACCCAAAAATTCCACAATAACATTAAAACCCTCAAAAACCTAAAAAACCCTAAAAACTATCAAAATACCAAAACACTATAACAACCATAAAAATCCTTAAAATCCTTAAAAATTAACAAAAGGTTAAAAACACAAAAACCCTGAAAAAACCTAAGAACACTATAAAAATAAAAAACACTTAAAAACCTTAATAACTAAAAAATCCTAAATACCTTAAAAAACATAAAACCCTAAAATCTATAAAAACCCTAAAATCATAAAAACTATAGGAACATATAAAACATTAGAAAAACACAAAAAACTCTAAAAACACATTAAACCCATAAAAACCATTTAAACTTATAAAAATGATAAAAACACAAAAAATATCAAAAACTCTAAAAACTCAAAAAACCTAAAACTAGAAAAACACCAGGAACCCATAAAAACATTAAATCCCCTAAAAACCATAAAAAATTGTAAAAAACCATAAAACATAACAAAATATTTAAAACCCTAGAAATCCCTAAAAACACAAAAACCTCTAAAACCCTAGAAAAACGTTGAAAACCCCTAAGGAAACCTTAAAACCGTAAAACAACTTAAACACCTAAAACTCCCTAAAACCCCTAAAATCCCCTAAAATCCCTAAACCCCTCAAAATTCATAAAAACCATTAAACCTAGAAAATGTCTAAAAGACCCTAAATTCCTTAAAAATTTAAAAACCCTGAAAACCTGAAAAATCCATAATAAAAGCATAAATACATAAGAAAACATTGAACTACTAAAAATTAAAAAAACTAAGAACACAAAAAAGCCCATAACCATATAGACCCTTAAAAATTTTAAAACCCTAAAGCCCATAAAACCCCTAAAACCCCTAAAAACCATAAAAACCACTAATAATTCTATAAAACCCTTTAAACCACTAAAAACATCAAAAAACTTTAAAAACCATAAAAATATAAAAAACACAAAAAACCACTAAAAACCATGAAAAATATAATAATCCCTAAAACCCCTAAAATCCATAAAAATCTTAAAAAATCACAGAAAATACATAAATTTGTAAATGAAACCCTAATAACCCCAAAAAACCATAAAAAAAAGCTAAAATCTAAAAAACTTAAAAACCCTTGAAACCTAAAGAGGCTAAAACCTTAAAACCCCTAAAATACTAAAAACAATAATGTCCTAAAAACCATAAAAAAAACATAAAATCCCTAAAACCAACTAAAAAATCTAAAAAATATTTAAACCTATAAAAATGATAGAAACTCGAAAAAAACAAAAAACCCAAAAAACTCAAAAAAAAACACGAAAAACCTAAATAACCCTAAAACCTAGAATACCATAAAACCCTAAAAAATTGTAAAAACCATATCAAACCATAAAAATCATAAAAATACCTTAAAAAACCCAAAAAACATATAAAACCATAAAAAACTTAATAACCCAAAGAAAACCTTACAAACCAAAAAAATTTAAAACCTTAAATAAATAAGAACAATAAAACACTAAAATACCTTAAAATCTCTATAAACCCCTAAAAACACAAAAAAAAACATAAAATATCTCAAATACCTTAAATATTATTAACACTAAAACCATTGATAACTCAAAAGAAAACATTAAAAACCTAAAATAATCACAAAAATTAAAAAAAGAATAAAAAAATGATAAAACCCCTAGAAAATAAGAATAATAAAAACCATAAAAAACATAAATCCCCAGAAAACCATGAAAATAACTAAACTCTATAAAAACTCTAAAACCCAGTATGAACTCTAAAAACCATTTAAACACCAAAAATGTTAAAAAACGCAAAAAAATCCTCAAAACCAAAAAAATGCAAAATAACCCCTAAAATGCTAAAAACCCACCAAATCACAAAAAAACATTAAAAAGTATAAACATGTGAAAAGATCACTAAAAATCCATAAAAACATAAAAAACCAAAGAAATCCCTATAAAACCTTAAAAACCAAAAATCATTTTTAATACCTAAAAACATAAAAACGATAAACATATTAAAAGTAACTAATTGTTCAAAAAACCGAAAAACCCATAAAAACACATAAAAAAATATAAACCAAAAAAACCCCATAAAAACCATAAAAACCTATTAAAAAAAATTTAAAATCCCTTTAAATAGCTAAAAATATTAAAAAACTCTAAAACACTTTAAAATTTTAAATAACTCAAAAAACCCAATAAAACCCAAACAACCCATAAAAAACCATAAAACCTAAAAAACTATAAAACCACTAAGAAACAATAAAAATACTAAAATAGATAAGAATCCATAAAAAGATAAAACCCCTTAAAAACCTAAAAACCCCAAGGAAAAACATAAAAACAAAAAAACACTTAAAACCTTTAAAAACCTAAAAAAGATAAAACCCTAAAAAACCTAAAACCTCTAAAAATCAAAAAAAAATCCATACAAATTGTAAAAAACATAAAAATTCTAAAAACCCATAAAAAACCTCAAAATTAATAAACCTCAAAAAATCCAGAATTACCATAACAAAATCCTTAAAACCAAGAAACCCTTAACACCCTTAAAAAGATAAAAATTATAAAAACCATAAAAAATCCACAAACCCCTAAAAACCATAAAAAATGAAAACCACTAAAACCATAAAAATTCTAAACACTCATAAGCACCCTAAACCCCCACTAAAAATTATAGAAACCATATAAACCCCTAAATTGTTAAATAATCTAAAAAACATAAAACCCTAAAAACTCAAAAGAAACCCCTATACACACAAAAAAACCAAAATAAACCAAAAAACCAAAAAACCACTAAAAAACCCTAGAAACACCTAAACCCCCTAAAAACTATAAAAATACTAAAAGATTTATAAAATTACCAAAAAATAAAAACACTAATCACCTTGAAAAAACCCTATGAAAACATTAAAAACCTATAACACATAAAACCTAAAAAAAGACATTAAAATTTTGAAAACCCTGAGAAACCCTATTACCCTAAAAACACTAAAAACAATAAAATCCTATAAAAATTACTAAAAATACCTAAAAAGGTAAAAAAAACCCTCATAGATGAAGATTCCACCTTTTATTCCTTCCTCAAATCCCAAATATATTCATGCTTTATCTCAAATTTCCTTAAATCTGAAGGTTTTCAAATGGTTTAAGGGCTCTCCATAGCTATCAATATTATCTATTGAATTTTATGATGCATATTATCTAATAAATATGACCTTGATTGTGAAATTCAGGAAACACCAGCCCTCAATGGATCACTTTTCTCATTATATTTTCGATTAATGGGGTTTTCAAGTCCGTGCTACTCTGGGAATCCTTAACTCCAATAATTTCATGATTAGATTTTCTTTAGGGGAATATTTGATTTTAGCCTGGTTGAATGAATCTAGAAGCTATAATGGATCTCATTTATTCATATTCAAATGATCTTATGATTTTCATATGAAGGGTGATTCATCGATGATGGTGATTTGGGTGAGAATCCCTGAAGTCCATCATCCATTTCAGAATACCTCCATTCATCGTATACTAGGGAATCTTATTAGATGTTATCTCTAACTTGATATAAGGAATCGTTCTATTTTTTATCTAATATCACCCATAATCTATGTTTAATTGTATGTATTTAAGTCAGGTGTTGACTTCTTCAGGATTTCGATAAGTGATGAATTTTTTTATAAACAATCATCCATTTTTGAGTCTTTGTGTGATTTCAATTTGACGTGTGAAATGATGGGTCAGATACCAGGGGTGTGTAATCATGGCAAGATGTGAATGAATTCATCTGGTGTTTTATTTCCTCACATGAAACCAGTTCCTATTGAAGTATCATTAGATCGAAGATACTTTGATGTTCTTGATACTGATGAAGGCATTGGTTTGGAACAAAATGTTTGAGGTGTTTCTCCTGCTTCTGTGATCCCATGTGATTTTGTTAAGGAATTGAAGAATCCATTATAGGTTAAATCGCATGTTTCAAAGATCTATGATGTTTTTGATCGATTAAAATATTATTTTGGTGATGATTCCTCTTATGAGGATTATTTGAATTTCAATAATTATATGCCTTTGTGTTAATATGATTCTCTTTTAATGGATGATATTTCTTAGAGTGATGTGAGGGTAGTGTTTGATTGGGTAAGGGATAGAACTGTTTTTTCTCTGAATGATTGTGATAGTCCTGAAGAGATTTAGGTTTATGTTTTTTATATGATTCATATTTCTTATGATGGGCATGAGGAATAGTAGTATGGACAGAAAGAAAGTGTTGGGCATGAGGAAAGGTAACCGGCCTTGAATGATTGCTCTAGGAATGATAAAAGGTAGTCTGGTGCTGAGCATGAGGATAGACAATCGAACAAGATATATTTTTTTCATCATGTGGTGTGGGAGGTTCAAGTCATGAATTTGGTTTTGGTGGTGAATGATAGGTTATCTTCTCGAAATTATCACTATTTGGTTTTGAAGGGCATAGTTATCTAGGACACCAATGTGAAGCTGCAGTTTGTGGGATAATTGTTTGTGCAGTTAAGTGGAATTGATATGACAATGTAGGTTCCAATTGATGGGTATCTTGGAAATGAAATATGAAAAAGTTAATTTCTAGGAGGAAATCCAAAAACACCATAGTTATTTGAAAATCTCTGATAGATGGGAGGATGTCACCGGTGATGACAATAAGGATGAAAACAATAAATCTAAGGACTTGAGTGGCGTTGAATTTTTACCAAGTTATGTCATCACAGATGGTAGGGAAAAATTGTTTGAGGGATTCAACTATTCTCCCTTGAAGAGGAGGACAAGGACAGACTTTTCCAATTTTCCATAGCCCATGTCTTCGAGGTCCTCTACTAAGGCCTCTAAAAGGAATGTTTCTAATCCCAAGTGAGGTCAGTCTGACAAGTTTTCTTCCAATGCTTAGAATAATTTGGAACAGTAAAGGCTCAAGGATATATATATTGTACACTTCAAGAAAAAAAATGATTTAAACTTTGAATGGGAGTCAGCAGATGCTGGCACAAATTATTATTATGGATATGGGGTTGACGTTGATCCTATTGACATGTAGTTTTTTTGGGCTTGGGTAGTTTGACTATAACTCTTTATTTTAATGATTTCCTTTATATTTTTTAAAAAAAATTGGGAGTGGGGGGGGGGAGAAGACATGCTTGGTCCAGATATTAATTTACCTATAAAAATTTTAAAAAATTAAAAAACCTTAAAACCCTAAAAAACTCCAAAAAACCCAAAAACCCAAAAACTCCAAAACCCCTCTAAAAACCCTAAAAACCTAAAAATATCTAAAGAATATAAAAAACCATAAAATACTAAGAAATCCCTAAAAATATATTTAAAAATTAAAAACCAATAAAAAAATAAAAAAACTTAAAAAACAAAAAAATTCTAAAAACCCTTAAAGCCCCTAAAACTTCAAAAAACGCTAAAAAACTATAAAAACCCTCAAAATCCATAAAAACACTAAAAACCGTAAAAATTCTCAAACGCCCTAAAAATCCATTAAAATTTAAAAAAACTTAAAATCACCTGAGAAAACATAAAAAACCAAAGCACATATAAAACCCTTATAAACCCAACACATGTTAACAACCTTAAAAAACCCTAAAACCCCAAATGCATAAAAACCAAGAAAATCCTTAAAAACTCTAAAAAACCTTGAAGAAATCTCAAAAATATAAAAACTTAAACCCTAAAAATGTTAAATAACTCTTGAAAACCTTAAAAACCATTAAAAACTCAAAAAACCATCAAAAAACAAAAAACCCAAAAAAACCCAAAAAAACCCCTAAAAATCGTAAATTGTATAAAAATATTAAAAATCACTAAATATTCCTTAAAATGTGGAAACCAAAAAAAAACTAATAAAACATTAAAAAAATAAAAACACATAAAACCCTCAAAAATCAAGAAAACTATAAAAACATAAAGTATTGTAAAACCCCTAAAAACCTTAAAATCCCTAAAAATCCAAAAAAGACAAAGAAATACTAAAAAATCCCTAAAAATATATTAAAACTTAAAAAAATTCAAAAACCTCAAAAAAACCTACCAAAACAACTAAAATCTAAAAAACTCATAAACGCTTAAAAAAACTAAAAATAATAATAAAACCCCTTAATTACCCTAAAACCCTTAAAACAATAGACACCCCTTAAATCCTTAAAAACCCTAAAATCCCTAAAAACCATAAAACCCACTAAAATATCTAAAATCCCTTTAAGCCCCTAAAACATTAAAAAACTCAAAATATCATTAAAACCCCTATTTTTTTTAAAAAAACCTAAAACCCAAAAAAACCGTAAAAAACATAAAAACTCCACTTTTATCAAAATCCATAGAAACTGAAAAAAATAGGAAAAAATCAAAAAATACTTGTAAAATTATTATATAAATTAAAAACCCTCAAAACCCTAAAGAAAAATTTAAAAAATGAAAACATAAAACCCCTAAAAACCTAAAATCGTTAAAAAACCTAAAAAATATAAAACACCTTAAAATAGTAAAATTCCCAAAAGACTATAATAAACATAAAAACCCTAAAAACCCCTAAAAACCATGTAAAAACTCTAAAATACCTTTAAATACTAAAAAACATTAAAATCTCCAAATACCCATAAAACCAATAAAAAATCTAAAAACACATAAAATCGAAAAACTACTATAAAACACAAAAAACATTCCAAATAACTAAAAAACCTAAAAACCATAAAAATACTAAAATACCTAAAATCCATTAAAACATAAGAAATCATAATAACTCTAAAAAACCCAAAAAAACCCCTAAAAACAGAAAAAATATAACCCCGCTAAAAATTTGAAAAATCTAAAAACCCAAAAACACGTCAACATCAATAAAAATAATAAAAATAATAACATTTTAAAAAAAATTATAAATTTTTAGAAATTTAGAAATCTTGAAAAAATTGAATCTTGTAAGAAAACATTAAAAACCCAAAACATTTAAAACACCTAAAAACCTAAAAAAAGATAAAAACCATAAACCCCCTAAAAACATTAAAAAAACCCCTAAAACCCATTAAAAAATCCATAAAAACCCTAAAACCCACTAGAATATATAAAAACCCTTTAAACTTCTGATTATGATAAAAAAAATCTAACAAACCATATAACCCTAAATAACTCAAAAAATCCCAAAACCCCAAAAAACTTAAAAAAATAAAAAATCCAAAAACCACACAAAATCCATAAAAATATTAAAAGACCATAAAATTATAGAATATCCCAAAAAATCCCTAAAAATGTAAAAAACCCAAAAAAACCCAAAAAAAATTAAAAACCCAAAAATCCTAAAAAACTATAAAATTAGAAAAACCCATAAAAACTCCAAAAAAACCCATTAAAATATCTAAAATCTATTTAAACCAATAAAAAAATCGAAAAACTATAAAAACCATTATACCCTATAAAACTCAAAAAAATCCCTAAAACCCTAAAACCTATAAAATTATAAAATGCCCTAAAATCCCTAAAAACATAAAAAAACTAAAACCCATAAAACCCCTTATAAAACCTTAAAAACCTAAACCCACTAAAAACCATTAAAAACCAAATTATTCTAAAAAAAATTAAAATCAAAAAAACATAAAACCCCTCAAAATCCCAAAAACCCTCAAACCCCATAAAAATCTATAAAAATTCCCAGAAATCCCTAATAACATAATAAACCATAAAAACAATTAAGAACACTATGAAAAGTCATTAAAAACTAAAAACATATAAATATCCTTAAAAAGAAAAAATATTAAAAACCCCTAAACAGCTCAAAAAACGATAAAACCGCTAAAAACCATAAAAACCATAAAAAACCCAATAAAACCCCTTAAACTGCTAAAAACTCTAAATTCCCTTTAAAACCATAAAATGTTGAAAAAGTATAAAAAATTAAAAAAACCTAAAAAACTAAAAACCATAAAACCCAAAAACAATAAATACCATTTAATCCCATAAAGACATTAAAAAATATAAAACCCATAAAACCTTGAAAAACATAAAAATAATCCTAAAACCCCCAAAACCATGATAACAATAAAAAACCATTAAAACCTACAAATTCTTTAAAACACTAAAAAATGATAAAACAAAAAAATCCCTTAAAATCCATAAAAATTTAAAAAATCATAAAAACATTGAAAAATCCTAAGAAAAACTTAAAAACATAAAAAACTAAAAAAGGATAAAACCCATAAAAACAAAAAAATAGTTAAATGATAAAATCTCTTAGACTACCTAAAAGCCCTAAAACCCATAAAAATACTATAAAATACCAATTAATCCCTAAAAATGTTAACAAAATTAAAAAATATAAAAAGACTATGTAATTCGTAAAAATGTATAAACACAAAAACCCAAAAAAACCTATAAAATAAAAAAACCTAAAAAAACCTAAAACCCCGCAAAAAAACCAAAAAAAACCCTAAAAACTCATAAAAACCATAAAGACCTATAAAAGTATAAATACCCTTTAAACCCCCAAAAAAGTAAAAATCCTTAAAACTATTAAAAATATAAAAAACCCTAAAAAACAACAAAAACCTTTTAAACCCTTAAAATCCATAGAACCCCTAAAATCAAATAAAAATATTAAAAGACCCTAAAAATCCTTAAAAATGTAATATATCCAAAAAAATAAAAAAAACCCTTTGATAAAAAATAAAAACCTAAAATAGAAAAAACCCCTAAAACTCTTAAAAACATAAAAACACATAAAAACCTAAAAACCCCTCATAATCCCTAAAAATAAATAAATAAAATAAAAATACAAAACCCTAAGATAAAATTAATTACCAAAAACAAATTAAGACCCCAAAAACATAAAAAATGTTAAAAACCAAAACCTATTTAAAAACCCTAAATCTATAAAAAACCCTAAGACCCATAAAATAATCTAAAAGTACACTAAAAACATTGAATCCCCTTTAAACCCCTAAATATTTATAGAAACTATGAAAACCTTAAAACCCATTAAAAACTCATGAAACCACCTAAACCCCAAAAAAATACACCCCCCAAAAATAAAAACAATCAAATTATATATTAACCCTAAAATGTATAAAAATCCATAAAATCTATAAAAATAAAGAAAGGGTAAAAAACATAAAAATTATGGAAAAAACTATGAAATCCATTAAAACATAAAAATATATAAAAACCCTAGAGACACAAAAAACCCTAAAAATGATAAAAACACTAAAAACAATAAAAATATAAAAGCACTAAAACCCTAAAAATACTAATATCCTTAAAAACCTAGTAACCCATAAGATCCCAAAAATACACTAAAAACACAAAAACCTATTTAAACCCATAAAATGTAAGAAAACACTAAAAACCCATTAAACCCCTAAAAGATAAAAAAACAAGAAAAACATAAAAACCATAAAACACTAAGGAATATGCTTAATATCTGATATCCTCTACTAATGATTCCTTGATGGAGTCGACTGTGATCCTTCCTCCCCCTTACGGGGTATGAAGCTTCACTTCATGGTGAAGGAGAATTGGTCTTTATCTCTCCCATACATCTAATCTCCCTCCCCATTTTCTATAATTGAGCTTTTCCTGAAGTTCCCTGATTTATATGAAGGATACCCACAGTTACCTTTGTCAATCTCAGAGTTTAATGTGGATTCTATGCTTCACAACCTAACCTTGGTTTCTCTATTTGTGAAGCATCGACCATTGGTGTAATCTTTCGACATATTCCTTTTTTGATCTTGGAATATTCTTGATCGGGCGATGGTAAGGTTTCTTGATGGTTTTCAATTTATGATTAATTTTTCAATGGAGGATTATTTGATTCATGATTAGTCCATAACCCCTCAAAGATTCATTAGAGTCAGATATTTCCTCTTTAGTTGGAGCATTGATCTCCACATGAAATGATACTCAACGTTGATTGCTTCATGGGTTAGGTTTCACGAACTCTACCTTACATTCTAAAACCCAAATATCATCTGTATTCTAGGGAATCTTTTGGGTCAGTATTTGTGTTCAGATAGACGAAATCAAGAGGTATACTAACTGATGGCTCCTAGTATACGTGTTGAACATGGCGTTTCAAATCCTCGGGTTTATTTTGTGTGAATCACTTTCGGTAAGGAATCTCTGTACAAACAGACGATGGTGGTTGAGTCCTTTATTGTTTTCTGTTACCTATGTAAGAGACTAGGACATTTTATCATTGATTTTAGATGCAGGGGTAGCAGCATAGGGGATATAGAGGGGGCCCATGGGGCAGTTGGGTCAGTTGATCATGAGCAGGGGTACTGTTATGATAGGGAATCCCTCGCTGAAGGAAATACCATGATCTATCACAAAGCTGATGGTATCTCAGGTGTTTGTGCACCTAAAAAGTGATTTGTGGATTGGGTCAGATAAGGGAGTGATAGAGATCAAGGAAGGTTCTTAGACCCTAAGGTTAGTCCCCTATCATGAGGACTTGGACTCTACATAGGGTGTCTTGGCCAGGGCATGGGTTTTCCCGCAACTTTCTGATTTTTTGGGTGTGTAGTGTCAAGTCGGGGGACACACAACAATAGAATGGGATGTAATTTCATGTACTAGAGAGTGAATAAATCGATAAGAAGAGACTATCTGGAAGAATGGAGGTGAGGACATCGTGTGAGTGGGATGGTGGGGAGGTATTGCTTTCTGATAAAAATGTGGGAAATACTGTTTCTATGGGAGGTGTGGTTGAGGTGAAAGAAACAATGAGAAACACCAGGGAGATGGCTGGTAGAAGGGAGATATAGGATTTCGGTGGTTCTTCTTGAGTAATAGGTTTGATTTCCATAGTTCGCTGGAGGCTGAGGGGGATATGGAGGAGCAGGTGGTGTGGGGAAGCAAGGGGCGGTGGAGGAGAAAAGGGAAGTGGCTGATCAGGGGGGACACCGATTGTCTTGGACAAAAGTGTGTATGAGGGCCCCTTACACAAGGTCCTGGGTTGCACAGGTTATGGGAGGGTTGGTATACAGGTTTATGATGAGGGTTTCACTAGTAAAGAGCCTGGTCTGCAGGTTCTTGCTAAGGTGGTCATTATTGAAGAGATTGGATTTCTGGTTCTTGCTGAGGGGGATCGTCCTGATGATCCTGGTGTGTAGACCCCTCCTGTGGAGGCCATAGGGCATGGTCGGATGGCTGAAGAGGGAGAGGTTTCTGAACATGGGTAAGTGGATGTTCAAGAGGAGGTGGCTAAAAAGGGAAGGTTGTCTGAGAAGGGGGAGGGTTATGCAAAGAGGAAGGTTATGGAGCAGGGGGATGTCACCTGGGTTGGTCTTGTGCAGGGAGAGGTGGATGATCAGGGGGAGGTGGTGGAGAAAGTCGGTGATTTTTTGTATTGAGAGTGTGGATGGATGTATGCTTCGTGGTCATGGGAAGCTGGATGGGGTTGTGCATGAGGGGACATCGGCGGGACTTGGCTGTGTGGTTTTTCATGTCATGGTGGTGGAGAAACATTCTGGTGGCTCTTTGAAGGATAGTCTCCAATATATAGATGAGGTTGGGAGGTTATGTGTTTTTTTTTGATAAGGATGAAAGACAAATCAGCTCAAATATGGCTCAAATAATGAGGGATTGGTCCATGATTGGGTTTTCCATGCCTCTTGGGAGAGAGAATGATTCTGCAATATCAAAATCTGCTTCCCGTAAGTAGAAACCCAGGAAGGACTACTCAACCATGCCAAGGGTCATGTCTACTAGGGCATACTCTAAGGGAATGAAGAATAATGCATCTATAAAGAATAAGAATTTTGATTCTCCCACTGTACATTTATCTAAGGATCAAAAAAGGCTAAGGGACATTTACTCTACCCTTTCCATGGATATGGACAAAGCTAGGAAGGCGGTATCTGTGTGGGAGATGGGGGACTCGGATGCGTCCTCTAGATATGGGGATGATGAAGACCCCTATGGAGATCCTATAGATATTATCCTTATGAAATGTATCTTTTTTACTTGCTTTTGGGTTTTGAGGTTGTTTTGGGTCTGGGGTTGTTAAGGGTTTTTTGGTGTGGGTCATTTAACTCCTCCCCTCCCTTGTCTGCTGTGTCTTTTTTCTAATAATTTTCTTGGGGGGGGGGGTCGGGGGTAGCCTGGCCCTACACCTACCTTTACCTTTAAAACACTAAAACCATAAAAATCCCAAAAACCTAAAAATCTATATAATTCAAAAAAAATCCATAAAAATACAAAAAAATATATAAAACCTAAAAAAACAGAAAAATCCTAAGATAATCATATATCATAAAACACTTAAAACCCTTAACAACCTAAAACAATGAAACCCTTAAAACCCCTAAAAATAATTTAAAACCCTCAACATACATAAAACCCTAAACACCACAAAATACTTAAAATCACTAAAATTTCTTAAAAATGAAAAAACCCTAAAAAACTTGAAAACCCTAAGAAAATAAAAAAACCTAAAAGGGCATAAACCCCAAACAAACATAAAATAATCATAACAATCATTAAAACCCATAAAAACATTAGAACTCCTAAAAATTTAAAATCATTTAAAATCAATAAATACACTAAAAACCACAAGAAAATATAAAAAACCTCTAAATTCATAAAAGTTGTGAAACTCTAAAACCCTTAAAAGCACTAAAAATCTCAAAAAAACCTAAAATCCAAAAAAAACATAAAAACACTAAAAAAATAAAAAACCATAAAAATCCATGAAATACATTTATAGTTAAAAACCTAAAAACTATGAAAACCCATAAGAAAACCATAAAATCCCAACTCACATAAAACCCCTAAAAACCTAAAAAAATCTGAAAACACTAAAAAACCCCAAAACAAATAAAACCTCTAAAAACCCTAAAAACCCCTAAAAACACAAACCCTACAAAAATTTTAAATAACATATAACAATCCTAAAGAACCTAAAAACCACGCAAACCAAGAAAACCCCTAAGAAACTCTTAAAAACCGAAAATCACTTAAAACCAAAACCTAAAAACACTAAAAAACCTAAAAGAAATGAAGAAACCCTAAAACCCCTAAAAATCATAAAACCGCTTGAAACCATAAACCCCATAAAACACTAGAATACTCTAAAAACTCTATCATACCCTAAAACCCCTTAAAACTAAGAAAAATTCTAGAAAACATAAAGAAATTAAAAACACCAAAAACATTAAAAACAAAAAAATCCAAAAAATCCAAAAAATCACTAAAAATCAAAAAAGAAAAAAATGATAATACCCTTGAAAACCCCTAAGAAGGAGGGCCTCTGAGCGGTGGCTCTCCTCCCCTCCTCGTGCCGCCTAGGTTTTCCACAGCTATCTTCCTCCTTCCTCCTCCGATGAGGTCCGACCTCGGTGCTTTCTGTCCCACTTCGGCTCGGCAACCACCGGTGTTGGATTTGTGTGATCTGGTCGGTGCAGTGGTGGCTTGGTCGTGCCCAGATTGCTCCAGATCTGGTGTGTTGGGTCTTCGGATGGGGGGATCTGGTCCGGGTCTGCAGGGCTCCTCCATTTCGTTTTCCTTGCGCTAGATCTGGAGGGCGCAGTGTCAACCCTGGCATGCTTCCAACCCCTCACATGTCTTCCTGGTTCGATGTCGGCTGCAGGTGTGGCTTGAGTTGCTCAGGTTCGGGTCCTATTTCTTGGAGGACGGAGGCTTTGGTTCTTCTTCTGATTCTCTATCTCTTTCTACTGCTTATGGTCTTTGATTGTGGTTCTGTGTGCTGGTTTTTTTGACATGCTATGGAGGATTTGATTTGATGTGGGTGCTGGCGAGTTGGTTCGATGGAATTTTTGTTTGGGGCGAGTTGAATCAGATGGGATGGTTATGCTGCGTGGCTGTGATGTTTTGGTGTTGGTGCTGGATGTTGTTGTTGGTTACTGGAACTGGTTGGCCGGATGGTGTTGTGGTCTGTTTTCGTTGGTGGTGAATGGTTGTGGTGGTTTGAAATGGTGTTGTTGGTGCTGATGGATGTTTTCTGCACTGATCGTCGTTTGGCTGGGAGGTATTGGATGCTGGTTTTTTTGAGTTTGGATGCTGCGAGGTGCTGGATGCTGGGATGCTGGATGATTGTGGTGGTTGCCTTTCCTTGTGTGTTTTCTTTTTTCGTTCTTGAATTTTATTTTTTTGGGTCTTTTGTCTTTAGACGGTAAGGGTTTTTTGGTGTGGGTCGATTGACCCCTCCCCTCCCTTGTTTGCGGAGTCTCTTTCCTCATTATAATAAATTGCGGGGGGGGGGGGGGGGGGGTTGGGAATAGCCCGACCGTCGCATCTTATTTTCCCTAATAAAATTTTAAAAACTAAAAATTCTTAAAACCATGAAAACCCTATAAAATCTAAAAATTATAAAAACCATAAAAACCATAAAAACCCACAATATCCCTAAAAAACCAAAAAAACATAAATATTCTAAAAAATCCATAAAAATATCTAAATAAATAAAAGAATAAAATACCATAAAACCCATAAGAAAATTTTAAAAACATAAAAAAATTTAAAACCCCTAAAACATATAAACTTTAAAAATAATAAAACCCTAAAAATTATCTAAAAACCCTACACCCCTAAAAACCATTAAAACAACTGAAAACCATAAAAATCCCTAAAACCCATAAAACCCTAATAACCCACTAAAATATCTAAAAACCCTTTAGAAACCTAAAAACGTTAAAAACACAAAAAACCATAAAACTCTAAAAACTCAAAAAACCCTAATAACCCTAAAAAATGAAAACCCAAGAAACCCCTAAAGTCCCTAAAATTCCCTAAAATTCATAAAAATGCTAAAAATCCATAAATCCCTAGATTTTAAAAAACCTTAAAAACATAGAAAATCCCTAAGAAAACCTTAATCACTTAAAACACATAAATCCCATAAAGACCAAAAAAATGTTAAAACAGTTGAAAACCCTAAAACCCTAAAAACCCTAAAAACCCTAAAAACACTACAAATCATAAAACCTATAAAAAAATATAAAACCATTTAATCCCCAAAACATTTAAATATGATAATAAACCTTGTAGACCCTGAAAATCATACAAGCCCAAAAACAACGTAAAAAACCATAAAAACCAAAAGCCCTAAAAACCCTCAAAAACTCTTAAGAAATTAAAAAACATTAAAATATTTGAAATTCCTAAATATAAATAAAAATATAAAAAAGCTAAAAACCCTAAAATTTACTAAGAAAACCATGAAAACTAAAAATCATTAAAACCCATAAAAACCCTAAAAACTTTTAAAACCCTAAAATACCCTACACACCCCTAACCCTTAAAACCCCTAAATAATTACAAACCCAAAAAACTTATAAACCAAAAAAACACTAAAATAATTAAAGAACATTCAAACCAATAAAACTCAAAAAAACCTATAAAACCCTAAAAACTAAAAAAATCTAAAACACCAAAAAACCATAAAAACCAAAAAAATCCTAAAAATCCCCAAAAATCTGAAAAATTTCATAAAACACTAAAATTACTTAAAATCCCTAAAAATGATAAAAAAAATAAAAACCCATAAAAACTATGAAAACCTGTAATAAATAATTAAAATCCAAAAACACTTAAATCCCCCAAAAACAAAAAAAACAATAGAAACCTGAAATACCCCAAAAAACCCCATAACCCCTAAAAAGGGTAAAAACACTAAAACAGTGTAAAATGCTTAATTAACCACTAAAAACTCTAAAAAACTTTATACCCCTAAATGTTTGAAAAATATCAAAACCATTAAAACCCAAGAAACTCAAAAAAAACTAAAAACCCCAAAAACCCAAAAAAACCACCCAAAAGCCAAAAAAACCCTAAAACATCAAAATTCCTAAAAATCCGAAAAAATAATAAAAGTCCTTAGAAAAGAAAAAAAATAATTAAATTTTTTAAAAATCCTTGGTAACCCATAATAAAACATTAAAACCCTATAAAAACATAAAACCCATTAAAATCAAAAAACACTAAAAACCCAAAACAAAATCAAATCCCTAAAAACCCATCAATATCCCAAACACCCCACAAAATCATAAAAATCATAAAGAATTCTTAAAAATCCCTAAAAACCTAAATAACCCCAAAAATCATAGAATCCCCAAAGGAAACCGTAAAAACCTAAAAAATAGTAAAACCCCTTAAAAACCTAAAAGCGATAAAAACACTAAAAACAATGAAAACCGCTACAAAACATAAATACCCTAAAACATATAAAACCCTAAAAACCTATAAAAACGATAATAACCTTATATAAACCTATTTTTTTTTTCAAAAAAACATAAAAAAACAAATTAAAAAAATACTCAATAACCTTAAAATCTTGAAAATACCATAAAAACCCTAAAATGCATCAAAAAACATAAAAAATATAAAAAATATAACAAATCCATAAAATACCAAAAATGTAAAAATCCCATAATCTCTAAAACCCCCTAAGACAATTAGAAACATAAAAACACTTAATACTCCTAAATTCTGAGACAAACTATAAACCATAAAAAAATCTAACACCCCTAAACAACCCTATATATCCTCAAAATCCCTACAAACCCTAAACCCCATAAAAAACAATACAAAAAATCCCCAAAAATACCTAAAAACATAAAACCCCCTAAAAATCCCTAATAAAACCTAAAATACTAAAACACTTGAATTCCTTAAACACAAAAAATGGTAAAATGTTAAAAAAATATAAAAAACCCTAAAACCCATAAAATTCTCTAACAACCTTAAAACCCCTAAAAACCCACAAAAACACTTAAAACAACTAAAAACATTAAAACCCCTTTAAACCACAAAAAATATTAAAATCACATAGAAACCTTAATTCCCATTAAAACTAAAAACACTAAAATCTCAAAAAAACCAAAAAACCCCTAAAACCCCTAAAGATCCTTAAAAACACTAAAAATTCTTAAAAACCAAAAAACCCTTAAACATACAAAAAAGACCTAAAATTATCTAAAAATTTAAAACCCCTTTAAATCCCTGAAAACCATAAGAAAGCCTTACAACTCTAGAAAAACATAATCCCATAAAAACATAAAAAAGATAAAACCCGTACAAACCCTAAAAAACATAAAAACTACACAACTTCTGAAACCAATTAAAACCCCTAAAATCACATTAAAAACCTAAAAAACCATTAAACCAATAAAAACTTTTAAACCTCTAAAAATGATAAAACAATCTAAAATCATTAAAAACTATAAATACTCAAAAAATAAACAATTAAACCCAAATAAAACATAAAAACCTTAAATACCATAAAAACCATAAAACCCCTCAAAATCCTTAAAACCCTAAAATATCGTAGAAATCCCTAAAAACCCCTAAATAAACCTGAAAATGTAAAAAAACCATAATAACTCTAAAAAACCCCTGATAAAACCTTAAAACCAAAAAAACGCTTAAAACCCCTAAAAATATAAAAATGCTAAAAACCCTAAAAGACCCTAAAACACTAAAAACCCCTAAAACCATTAAAAACCTGTAAATTTTTTAAGAAACCCCAAAAACCAATAAAAACCCCTAAAACTAATAAAAGAACTAATAACCCTTTATACCCCTAAAATTTTTAAAAAACTCCCAAAACTTTTAAAACCATAATAATTAAGGAAAATCAAAATCCCAAAAAAATATAAAAATCAAAAAAAAAAAATAAAGCACTAAAATCCCGAAAAAACAAAAAAGCTCTTGAAATCCATTAAAAACATAAAAACCCCAAAACCTTGAAACCCCTAATAAAACCTTAAAAACCTAGAAACATAAAACAAATAGAAAAATTAAAAACAATAGAAAACTTAAAAAAAATTTAAACCCTGAAAACGATTAAAAACCCCTAAAATCATTGAAAACACATAAAAAATATAAACCACTAAAATCTATTTAAACTTATAAATTTTTTAAAAAGTCTTAAAACAATTAAAAACCTAAAAACTCAAAAAAACCTAAAAACACAAAAAAAATCCACAAAAAACCTGAAAATCCTAAAACCATAAAAATTGCTAAAACACCTAAAAATCAAAAAAATACTAAAAAACAGCATACAAATCTATAAAAACATAAAAACCATAAAAAAGTGAAGAACCAGAAGAAAACCTCAATAACATAAAAACACATAAAACCTCTAAAATAAACAAAATGTTAAAACCCCTAAAAACCATAAAACCCTTGAAACATTAAAACCCTCAAAATATCAAAAAACCCAAAACACCCATAAAACCCCTCAAAACCCAAAGAACCTCAAAAACCTTAAAGAATCTATAAAACCATAAAAATACTAAAAAATCCCAAAAATTCAAAAAAAAATTAAAAAACCCTTAAAAAATTAAATTACCTAAAAAACTAAAAAAACTAAAACCACGTAAAACCCCTAAAACCACAAAAATTCTAACAAACTATAAAACCCCTCAAAATACCCAAAAACACTAAAAACAATTAAAATATTAAAATCCCCTAAAAATCCCTTAAAATGTAAAAAACCCTAGAAACCAAGCAGAAAACATTAAAAACCAAAACACACATAAAACCATTATAAACCCAACAAATGTTAACAAACCTAAAATCCCCAAAACCCCAAATACATAAAAACCCATAAAACCCTTAAAAATCCTAAAAACTCTAAAAAACTCTAAAAACTACAAAAAAAAATTAAAATCCCTAAAAATGTTACATAACTCTATAGAACTGTAAAAACCATTAAAAAATCAAAAATTAAATACCAAAAATACCAAAAAACCTATAAAACTCATAAAAATCTACAAAACCCCTAAAAACCCCAAAATCCATAAAAATCCTCCAAATCCATAAAAATCACAAAAAATGTGAAGTACATAAAAAACAGAAAAACCAAAGAAAACATTAAAAACCTAAAAACACTTTAAACCCCTAAAAACCTAAAAAACTGTAAAAAACCAAAAATATTCTAAAAACCCCCTAAGAACCCTCAAATCCCTAAAAATCTAAAAAATACATATAAATACTAAAAAGCCCTAAAAATCAATTAAAACATAAAAACCAAAAAACACCATAAAAACATACCAAAACCATAAAAGTCTAAAAAATTTATAAACACCTAAAAAACTAAAAAAATACTAAAACCCCTTAAATACCCTAAGACCATTAAAATAATAAACTCCCCTAAAATCCTTAACAAACTATATCCCCTTTAAATAATAAAACCCACTAAAATCTGTAAACAAATATTAAACCCCTAAAACCGTTAAAAAACTCTAAAAAACCTTACAAACCCTAAACAAACTCAAAAATAACCTAAAACCCAAAAAACCCTTAACACCATAAAAATTAAACATTAATCAAAATACATGGAAACTGAAAAAATAGAAAAAAATCCTAAAATATACGTAAAAACCCATATAAATTAAAAACCCTTCAAAACCCTAAAGAAATACTTAAAAAAAGAAAACTTAAAACCCCTAAAATCCTAAAATCGCTAAAAAACAAAAAAATACCTAACACCCAAAAAAACACAGAAATCTTAGGAAATACTATAAAACATAAAAATACGTAAAAAAATAAAAACCCTATAAAATCTAAAAAATCTATAATTCATTTTAAAATCTAAAAAAGTTAAAAACCCTACAAAACCTAAATACGTTAAAAACACCAAAAAAATAAAAAACTCTCAAAATCCCTGAAAAATGTACAAACCAAAAATATTCTAAAAATTTAAAAAAAACACAAAAATGTAAAAAACCATAAAATCCCTGAAAACCCCTAAGAAAACTGTAAATGCAATGAAATACTTAAAACCCATTTGAATCCAAAAAAACTCTAAAACCATAAAAACCCTATAATCCAAAAAAAGAAAAAACACTTATGAAATCCCTAAAAACATGAAAAAACCCTTAATCACTGAAAAAACCCTCAGAAAACCCTAGAAACTAAAAACATTAAAAACCCATAAAAAACCTAAAAAACCCTAAAAATTTTTAAAACCCCTAAAAATGCTAAAAACTCATAAAAACCATAACACCACAAAAATCATAAAAAAGAAAAAAACCCATAAAACCAAACAAAACCAATAAAAAAACCAATAAAAACTCTAAAAACCCATTTCAACCCCTAAAAATATTAAAAAAATTCTAGAATTCCAACAAAAAATAAAAAACATATAAAAACCCAAAATAAACATAAAATAGCATAAATCCAAAAACCCAAAAACCCAAAAACACTAAAAATCCATAAATTCATAAAAAAATCCAAAAAACCCAAAAAACCCATAAGAAAACCCTAAATAGCTAAAAACCCTTAAACCAATAAATTATTAAAAATATAAAAACCCAAAATAACACTAAGAACATTCAGAATCCCAAAAAAACCCAAAAAATCATTAAAATCCTAAAAATACTAAAACAATACAAATATATAAAACCCTAAAACCCCAAAAACCGCTATAAAGTCAACAAAACTATTAAAATAGTTAAAAACCATAAAAACAAAAACAAACTCTAAAATCCTAAAAGTCCCTAAAACTCCCTAAAAACTATTAAAACCCTTAAATCCTAAGAACCCTAAAAAACCTAAATAAATACAAAATATTCTAAAAACCATTTAATCCCCTAAAAAAATTAAAATAATTAATGAAATTATAGAAAATTATTATAACCCTTTGAAAATAGAAGAACCCTAAAAAATAAAAAAACCCCAAGAAAACCCAAAACAAACTTTCGAATCTCTAAAAATCATTAAAAATACCTAAATTTTTTCTAAAGAAAATAAAACCCCCCAAATCATGAAACCCCTTTAGAAAACCTTAAAACCAAAAAATCACTTAAAACTAGTAAAAACCTAAAACTATAAAACCATAAAATGGTAGAAAACATAAAAACTCTAAATACATTTAAAATATCTAATCACCATAAAAATCAATGAAAATTTTAAAAATCCATAAAAACATCAAAAACTCAAAAACCCTAGAAGTCCCTTTGAAAAACTTATAAATCACTAAATGATTAAAATCCTTAAAAAACTTTAAAACAAAATAGACATAAAACCCTCTAAGAAGACCCTAAAACCAAATAAATCCAAAAAACCATAAATTCCCATAAAAACAATAAAACCCACAAACAAATCCATAAAAATCCTAAAAACCACTAAAACACTAAAAAACCATTAAAAACATAAAACCGTTAAAAAGGTAAAAAAAATCCTGAATAACTCAAAAAAATAATGAAACCCCAAAAACTATAAATACCATAAAATACAAAAAATATATAAAAAAACTCAAAAACCCTAAAACCCTAAAAACACATAAAAATTCTAAAAAACACACAAAATTCCCAAAAACATAAAAAAACCCTAACAAAAAATTAAAGACCAAAAAACAATTAAAACCACTAAAAAACTAAAAAAATTAAAAATCCAAAAAATAAAAAAAGACCATAAAAACAAAAAACACAATAAAAAAACTAAAAATCACTCAAATGATCTAAAATACCATTAAATACACCAAAAAACTAGGAAATTCTTAAAAAACAAGAAAAAACACAACACCCCAAAAAACCATTAAAATCTAAAAAACCACAAAAACCCTCAAAATGCCTAAAAATCAAAAGCCTCATAAAAATACTAAAAAATCACTAAAAATCCATATAAATATAGAAATCCTTAAAAAGCTTGAAAAATTGAAAGAAAACCATAAAAGCCTAAAAAAATATAAAACCTCTAAAAGACATAAAAAAGAAAAAATCCATAAAAACCCTAAAACCCATAAAAACCGTAAAAACCCCTAAATACATTAAGTAACACTAAAACCCCATAAAAACCACTAAAATTTTTTATAACCCTAAAACCCTTTAACCCCAAAAAATGCTAAAAACTCTAAAAAAATTTATACACTAAAAAAATCCAAACCCCACTGAAAACCCAAAAAAACCATTAAAACCTTAATCCTTAAAAACCCTCAAAATACCTAAAATCATACAGAACCATAAAAATCCTAAAATCCCTAAAAATTTCGAAAAACAAAAACAATCCCTAAAACCATAAAAAATCCTATGAAAATTTTCAAAACCTAAAAACACTTAAAACCACCAAACTCCATAAACCTCTAAAACCCTTAAAAAGCATAATATTTGTAAAAACATTAAAACCCCATAAAAACCAAAGAAACCCACTGAAAACTCGAAAACCCCTTTAAACCCCTAAAAATGTTAATAATTCCAAAAAACAATATAAATATAAAAAAAACATTAAAAACCCCCAAACTCTAAAAAACACAAAAATATCCGAAAATATCAAAAAACGATAACAACTATAAAATTCCAAAAAAATCATTGAAATTTCACAAAATTTTAAAAAACCCTAAAAAACCTGAAAGACAGTGTGAAAATCATAAAAACATAAAATTGAATAAAACCCCAATAAAACCCAAAAAAATACTGAAAACAAGAAATACCCCCAAATAGAACACTAAAACCCCCAAGTAAACCTTGAAAACACTGTGAAAATATTAAAACCCAAATAACACATAGAATCCAAAAAAACAAAAATCACTAAAAACCATAAAAACCCTAAAAACCCTCACTATCCTTAAAAACCCTAAAAACCTAAACATCTTAAATCCCCTAAAAATCACAAAAAAATAAAAACCCTAGAAAAATATTGAAATTCCCAAAAAAATATTTAAAAAACACTAAAAACCCCTAAAACCATAAAAAAACTAATAACAATAAAAAAATGTAAAAAACTAGAAACCATAAAACCCCTAAATACCATTAAATATATAAAACCCTTAAAAATCACTAAAATAATAAAAAAACATTAAACCCAAAAATATGTTTAAAAACTCTAAAAACCCATTAAAATTCCTAAAAACTCAAAAACCCCTAAAAATCCCAAAAACCATAAAAAACCTAAAAACATATCTAGGAATACCTAAAAATAGAAAAACCACAAAACCCCTTAAAAACCCAAATAAAAACATAAAAACATAAAAACACTTAGAACCCCTAAAACCCTATAAAATTATAAAAACCCCCAAAATACCCAAACACTCTAAAAACAATAAAAAAACCTCAAAAAGTCCCCCAAAATCCCTAAAATATTAAAAACCCATAAAAACCTTGAAAATGAATAATAAAAACATAAAACCCAAAAAACATTAGAAATCTAACAAAAAATTAATTCCATAAAAAACCCAAAAAGACTCCAAAAACCCTAAAAACTGCAGAATAACATAAAATCCCCTAAATACCTTAAACCCTAAAAACTATAAATACCACTAAGAACTCTAAAAACTCTTTAAACTCAAAAAAAACATTAAAAACATATAAAAAACATAAAACCATAAAAAACTCAATAAAACCCTAAAAATACTAGAATCCTATAAAACTCTATAAGCCCTATAAAACTCAAAAAAAACACAAAATCCCAAAAAATAATAAAAACCATAAAATCCTATAAATTCCCTAAAAATATCTAAAAACATAAAAGCCCAAAAAATCCAAATAAAACCTTAAAAACCTAAAAAAACATGAACCCCTTAAAAACTATCAAATGATAAAATTTATAAAAAATCCAAAATACCCTAAAAACTATAAAAACAATAAAACACCTAAAAACTATAAAAACCCATAAAACTGTAAAAAATAACTAAAAATAAAAAAAAGTTTTAAACACCAAAAAAACGTTACAATCTTTAGGAACATTAGAAACCATAAAAACTAAAAAATACCTTTAAACTGAAAAAAATACCTAAATCTCAAAAAACCTAAAAAACCCAAAACCCTAAAGCCTAGAAATCACTAAAAACCCTAAAACAAAAAAATACTAAAAAGACATAAAAATAAAAAAACTCGAAACCCTGAAAATCCCAAAGAAACTCATTGAAACCTACAAAAATTAAAACACATAAAAACCCAAAGACACTAAAGACCTTAAAAACCAAAAAAATCCTAAAAACCATAAAACCCACTAAAATCCTTAAAACCCATACAACCCCAAAAAATTCCTTAAAACCACTAAAATCAGTAAATACCCTCTAATCCATAAAACATCTAAAAACTCTAAAATCCATTGAAACCCTAAAAAACTCCAAAAAAATTTAAAACCCCAAAATAAAAAATAACAAAAATCCCCTAAAAACCTAAATATCCTAAATGCCATAAAAATCACTAAATTCCCTAAATCCATCAAGATAGTAAAAAAATCCTTAAATATATGTAAGATTGTAAAAACCCTAAAACCCTTAAAAACCCCTATTAAAACCCTATAAACCTAAACACACATAAAACCCTTAAAAACCAAAAAATCCCTTAAAACCTTAAAAAACCTATAAACCCCAAAACCGATCAAAATATATTAATACCCTAAAAACCATAAAATTCCAAAAAATATCTCTAAAAACCACAGAAATCATAAAAAAACCTAAAAACAATTAAAATAAGTGAGAAAACTATAAGAACCTAAAAACACTTAAAATCACTAAAAATCCAAAAATATTAAAAAAACCAAAAATACAGAAAGTCCCTAAAACATTAAAACACCTAAAAGACTTAAAAACCAATAAAAACATTAAAACCCAAAAAAATCATAAGAACACTAAAACCCACTAAAAAACTCTATTAATCCTCTAAATCCCTAAGACGTAAAAAACTTAAAACCCACCAAAAACCCACAAAATACAAAAAACCCTAAAACTCTAAAACCCCTAAAAATACCTTAAAACCCAAAAAACATAAAAATCCTAAATTTTTTTAAAAAAACCATAAAATTCAAAAAAAACAAATAAAATCTTAAAACCCCTACAACTCATAAAATCCCTAAAAATCCTACAAACCATAAAAATCCTATAAACCCTTAAAAATTAAAAAATATATAAAATAGCCTAAAAATACTTAAAACCCCTAATGAAACCATAAAAACCTAAAATCAATTAAAACCCATAAAAATATAAAAATCATTTAAAATAATAAAAACCATAAAACCCTACATTACATAAAAACCCCTAAAATAATAAGAAACCATAAAAAAAACATAAAATCTCAAAACCACAAAAAATACTAAAAACCATTTAAACCCATAAAAATGTTATAAATATCTAAATACCTTTAACAAAAATAAAAACACAAAAACCCATCAATTCCAAACAAACCAATAAACTGTAAAAAATTCAAAATCCATAAAAAACACTAAAATCCATAAAATTCCTAAAAATACTAAAAATCACTAAACACGTAAAACCCCGATAAACAAAAAACCCTAAAAACCATAAGAATAACTATTAAAACGTGAAAAACATAAACTCTTTAAAAATCTAAAAATGCTAAAAACCCAAAAAACCCAAAACACCAAAAAAACCAAAAAAACCATTAAACCCCCTAAAACCATAAAAAATTCTAAAAACATATAACGACCTAAAAAACCCACTAAAAAATTTAAGTCCCCAAAAAATTAAAAAATTCTAAAAAAATTATTACCCTGAAAAACTCTAAAAAACCCCAAAACCCCAAAAAACAAAAAAAAACCTAAAACACCTCAAAATCATGTAAACCACTCAAAACCATAAAAATATGAACAAATATCTAAAAGACCTAATAATATAAAAACCATAAAAACCCTAAAACTCTAAAAAACATTATAAATTTGAAATCACTTAACACCACTAAAAACCTAAAAACGACAAGACTATAAAAAACCCTAAAACCCCATAAAACCCCTCAAAATATCTAAAAACCAAAAATCACTTAAAAATACTAAAAAGGCCAGAAAAATACATAAAATGTAAAAATCATAAAACCATGAAAACCCTATGATAATGAAAAAAACCTAAAATGTCTTAAAACCACTAAAAAAACCTAAACACGCTAAAACACTACAAAACACTAAAACCCTAAAAATCCAATCAAACCCAAAAAGACCATAAAAATGAAAAAGTCCCTAAAAGTACCTAAAAACATATAAACCCATAAAAAGTATTAAAATCCTCTCAGAAATCCTTCAAATCCTAAACACAATTAATTTACCTAAAAACCTAAAAATATCTAGAAACACTAAAAATAACTAAACGGTCAAAAAAACCAAAAACCATAAAAACTAAAAAAACCATAGAAAATAAAATAAAATATATAAGAACTCATTATACCTCTAAAATTTTAAGTAACATAAAAAAACCTTCAAAAAAATTAAAAAATCCTTAAAATTCAAAAAATCATAAAACCCTTAAAAACATAAAGAAACCCTAAAACCCATCAAAATTCACTAAAAACATAAAAATAAAAAAAATCCTTAAAATGCGTATAAATGAAAAAACCCCTAATACCCCTAAAATAGAAAGTAAACATTAAAAAGATTAAAACACTTAAAACCCAAAAAACTAAAATCCGTAAGATCCCAAAAAACCTTTAAACTCTAAAAAGACATAAAACCCTAAAACCCACTAAAACTCCAAAAAACATTCAAACCCCAAAAACATTAAATATTCCAAAAAACTTGAAAATCCTAAAAAAATAAAAACCTACAACCCCAAAAAACAAAAAAACCTAAAATCATTAAAACCAATAAAAATTTATAAAGAACCTAAAAACTCATAAAAATCGTCAAAAATTCCTAAAAATCATTAAAAAGGTAAAAACAATGAAAACCCCTAAGAAAACCATAAAAAATTGGAATAATTAAAACCCCTAAATACTTAAAAAAACCCAAAACCATAAAAACCTATAAAACCCCAATCAAAACCCCAAACAAATCCATAAAATCCATAAAACCCATAAAAATACCCATATCCAAAAAAATACTTTAAAAACAAAATTTCTTAAAAACCTATAAAGACCCCAAGAAAAATATAAAAAACTAAAACAAATTAAACCCCCTAAAAATGTAAAAAATAAAAAAACCCTAAAACCCCCTAAATACCCAAAAAATACAGACAATCCATAGAAACCATAACCCCAAAAAAACATAAAAAATGAAAAAAACCCTATAGAAACCATAGAAAATCACTAAAGACACTGAAAATTGTTTAATCCACTAAAAACATTAAAAGCACTTAAAAACCATAAAACCATAAAAAACTCAAAAAACCCAAGAAAACACCAAAAAAATATGTAAAAACCCAAAAAAACCAAAAAACCAAAAAACTCTCAAATTCCATCAAAACCTAAAAAACCATAAAAATCATAAAAAATCATTAAAATACCTAAAAACATAAAAAACCCATAAAAACTCCAAAAAATCTAATAAAACCTTTTAAACATAAAAAACATAAAACTTCTAAAACCTCAATAATGTTAAAAACCCCAAAACCCATAAAGGTCCCCAAAAACTCAAAACACCCCAAAACCATAAAACTCATAAAAACCCATAAAAAAATTCAATAAAAAACCTTTTATCTAATAAAAAATTTAGAAAAACTATAAAAACATTAATACACATAAAAACTAAAAAACCCTATAAAATCACAAAGAAAGAAAAAACAGTAAAAAACTCAAAATACCTAAAAAATATAAA
Organism: Viscum album; assembly: GCA_963277665.1. NCBI lineage: Eukaryota > Viridiplantae > Streptophyta > Magnoliopsida > Santalales > Viscaceae > Viscum > Viscum album. The sequence goes on from OY728151.1 coordinate 44,964,914, forward strand.
AATAATTAAAATCCTAAAAAAACCCTACAAATCCCTAAACACATAAAAACCCTAAGAAACCATGAAACCCCCAATAAAAACAATAATATTCTAAAAAATAGAAAACCTATAAAAACTTAAAAAAATTTAAAACCCTAAAAACCCTCAAAATACCTTAAAAACGTAAAAAACATAAAACATCACAAAAATCCCTAGCAATACTTAAAAAGAAAAAACCATAAAAACCATGAAAACCCCTAAGGAAACCATCAAAACCTAAAAGAACATAAAACCCCTAAAAAACCACGAAACCACAAAAAACTGAAAAAATCTAAAAAGGCCGTAAAAACATAAAAGACCCCTAAAAATAATAAAACACCTACAACCCATAGAAACCCAAAATATTAATAAAAACCATAAAACTACTTAAAATCAAAAAAAAAACATTAAACCCACTAAAATTTATAAAAATGATAAAAAGTATATAAACACTAAAAACACAAAAAAAACCAAAAAATGAAAAAGATACTCAAAACCCCCATAAAACCCTAAAATGTCTCAAAATCCCTAAAAATAAAAAACCCATTAATATCTTAAAAATCACTAAAAAATTATTTAAATATAGAAAACCCTAAAACATTGAAAATCCCAAGAAAAACATAAAAAATAATAACACATAAAACCACCAAAAAACCTAAAAATGCTAAAACCCCTAAAAACATAAAACATCAAAAAAATTCCTAAATACAATAAAAACCAATAAAAATCCTAAAATATCCCGAAAATACATTAAAATGTAAAGAATAGTAAAAACCCTAAATATCCCTAAGAAAACCACAACAACCATAAAACACGTAAAACACATAAAAACCTAAAAAATTAAATGAGATAAAAACCCTAAAAAAATAAGACCCCCTAAAAACTCTCAAATGCCTAAAACCCTAAAAGCATAAAAATATATAAAAATACCAATAAATCCCTAAAAACATAAAACCACTAAAAACAATGAAAACCCCTAGGAAAACCTTAGAAACCTAGAAACACTAAAAATACCTAAAGACCCAAAAAACACTAAAATCCCTAAAAATCTAAGAGAGGCCCTAAAAACACTAAAACCTATAGAACCCCCTAAAACCATAATATCCCCAAAAACATCAAAACACCCTAAAAACAACTAAAACCGATAAAGTCCCTTTAAACCCCTAAAACATTAAAAATATAAAAAACCCAAAAGCTCAAAAATTGATAAAACCCCAAGAAATGATAAAACTCTATAAAATCCTCAAAACCTATAAAAACCAAAAAAATCATTAAAAACCACTAAAGACACTCAAAACTATTTAATCCACTAAAAATATTAAGACACTTAAACACTATGAAATAATAAAAAAAATCAAAAAACCTATGAAAAACCCCGAAAATCTGTAAAAAGCTTAAAACCCTAAAATCCCAAAAACTCCCAAATTCCATCAAAACCCTGAAAACCATAAAAATTTTACAATATCCATAAAATACCTAAAAATGTAAAAAAACCATTAAAACATTGAAAACTCTAATAAAACCTTGAAAACATAAAAACCCTAAAACCATTAAAACCTAAATAAGGTTAAAAACCCAAAAACCCCAAAAGGACCCCAAAAACCCAAAACCACCCAAAACCCCCCAAAACCATAAAACTCCTTAAAACCCTAAAACCCCATAAAAACCAAAAAAACAACTAAAAAAATTAAAAAAAATTATTTAATAAAAAGTTAGGAAAACTGAAAAAACCTTTAAATCCTTAAAAACTCAAGAAAACCCATCAAATACCAAAAAAACCCTAAAAATATCCAAATCCCTAAAAACCATAAAATTTATTAAAATCTTAAAAAACCCTATAAATACCTAAAAACATAAAAAACCCAAAAAACCATGCAACCCCCAATAAAAACCATAATAACCAAAAAATATAAAACCTATAAAACTTTAAAAAATTTAAAACTCTTCAAGACCGCCAAAATACATTAAAAACATAAAAACCATAAAACTTCACAAAAATCTCTGAAAACCCATAAAAATAAAAAACCATAAAAGCCATGAAAAACCCTAAGGAAACCATAAAAACCTAAAAGAACTTAAAACCCCCAAAAAACCTCAAAACCAATAAAAACCCAAAAAATCTTCAAAGGCCCAAAAAACATAAAAGATCCCAAAAAACAATAAAACACCTTTTACCCATTAAAACCCAAACAATTAATAAAAACCCTAAAACTAATAAAAATCTAAAAACCTTTAAAACCCCGAAAAATTATAAAAATGCTGAAAAAACCATAAAACACTAAAAACACAAAAACCAACCAAGAAAACCAAAAAAGAAACCCATAAAACCCTTTAAAACCTAAAAATTCTTAGAATCGTTAAAAATACAAAACCCATTAATATCTTACAAATCCCTAAACATTCATTAAAATATAGAAACACCTAAAACACTAAAAAATCCCTAGAAAACTATAAATAATAAAAACACTTAAAACCACCAACAAAACATAAAAATTTAAAACCCCCAAATACCCTAAAACATAAAAAAATCCCTAAATACAATAAAACCTAATAAAAATATTAAAATATCCAGAAAATCCATTAAAATTTAAAAAACACTAAAACCCCTCAAAAAGCCTAATAAAAACACAACAACCATAAAACACAAAAAAAAACTAAAAAAATTAAAAGAGCTAAAAACTCTTAAATAACATAAAACCCCTTAAAAACCCTAAAATTCCTATAAACACTAAAGGCATAAAAATATGAAAAAAAACCTAAAAATCCCTAAAAACATAAAAACCCTAGAAACCATGAAATCCCTAAGTAAACCAAAGAAACCTAGAAACACTAAAAATACCTAAGGAACCAAAAAACACTAAAATACCTAAAAATCATAGATAGACTATAAAAAACTAAAAACAATAAAAACCATAAAATCCCCAAAACCCCATAAAACCACTAAAACCCACTAAAACCTCTAAAATTCTTTTAAAACCATAAAAACATTAAAAAAAATAAATTAACCAAAATCTCATAAAATTCTAAAAACCAAATAAACCATAAAACCCTCTAAATCCTTTAAAACCTATAAAAACCGTAAAAATAATTAAAAACCCAAAATCCTATGAATATAAACAACCATAAAAATGTCAAAAACTACTAAGAAAACCATAAAAACTGAAAAAACACATAAAAAACTTAAAAAAATGAAAAAAACCTAAAACCCTAAAACCAACCAAAAACCATTAATCCCCTAAAACCCTAAAAACCTTTAGTGTAGAGGGTGACCTTTATGGCACTTCTGTTTATGACTTTAGTGGCAATATTGACTAACTTGTTTTTCTCTTGGGTGTTTTATTTTTCTATCCTTTTTTGTTTGGGGGTTTTAAGGGTTTTTGGGTGTGCGTTGATTGACCCCTCCCCTCCCTTGTCTTCTATGTCTCTTTTATCAAATAAATTTTGGGGGGAATAGGATAAGCCTAGCCTCGCACCTTCCTTTCCCAAAAACCTTTACAACCCATTAAACCCGATAAAACACATATATACCACTAAAACTTCGAAAATGATTCAAACTATTAAAACAATTAAAATCTCTTAAGAACCTTCAAAACTCATAAAAACTCAATGAAAACCTAAAACCCTAAAAAATAAATAAATCCTCCAAAATCACTAAAACACCAAAAAACCATAAAAATCCAAATAAACCTTAAAAATGCTAGAAATTTAAAAACCACTAGAACCCCTAAAAACCCTTATGAAAACCTTAAAAACCATAATGAAATTAAAACCGCAAGAAGATTATAAATTCTAAAAACTGAAAAACCACAAAACCACGAAAAACACTAAAAACCATAAAAATCTCTAAAACCCTTAAACTGGAATAAAAATACTCATAAAATGAAAAGAAACATAGAAAACTAGAAAAATCCATAAAACAGGAAAGAAAAACAAAAAAAACTAAAAACATGAAAACCCACAAAAACCTAAAATATGATAAAAAACCAAAAAACCCCTAAATACACCATAAAACCACTAAATACCATAAGACAACTGAAACTATAAAGAAACCAAAAAACCCATAAAACATAAAAACCTACAAAAAAGTCTATAAACCCTTAAACCCCAAAAAATGATTACAACTATGAAACCCATTTTATACCCCAAAAAAACATAAAACCACTATACCCCCAAAAACCATAAAAATATTGAAACCCTTATGACCCTAAAAAACTATAAATACCTCAAAAAGACTAAAATCCCTAAAAATAAAGAACATAAAGACCCCACAAAATTCCTAAAAATTGCTAAAACTATAGAAACCCATAAAACCCTAAAAATCGACTGACAAATCTAAAAATAATTTAGACCCAAAAAAATGTGAAAAATACTAGAAAAACAATAAAACCACTTAAAACTCAAAAAATCCCTAAAAGCCCGTAAAACCCTAAAAATCCCTAAAATCAATAATAAATCATAAAAACAAAAAATTACTAAATATACCTAAAAATCTAAAAAACCTTAAAACCCTAAAAACAACGAACAATTTGTTAGAAACCTAGAAACATGTAAAACCCTTAAAAACCAAAAAAAATCTAAAAACCCTAAAAACCCTAAAACCATAAATAACATAAAATACCAAAAGAATATATAAATCCACTAAAACCTCTAAAAACTATAAAATTACTTAAAAAAACATTAAAAAACACCAAAACAGTAAAAACCTTAAAAAATAAAAAACCCTAAAAACCCCAAAAACCTCATTAAAACCTCTATAAACCAAAAAACCCAAAAAACCCACAAAATCTATAAAAACTATAAAAAAACAAAAATTACATAAACATTCCTTAAAAATCTAATAAAATTTGAAAACCCTTGAAAACCCATAAGAAAACCCAAAATATCCAAAAACACTTAAAACCCCTAAAAAAATAAAAACACTAAACACCCAAAAAAATTAAAACCCATAAAAACTGTAAAAACATTCAAAACCCCTAAAAACCCTAAAAAGCCCAAAAAATACCTAAAACTCTATAAACCAGTAAAATCCCAAAAATACCAAAAATCCCATAAAAATTAAAAACACTACAAAACCTGAAAACCCTTAACAAAACCATAAAAACCTAAAAACACTTAAACCCCTTAAAAAACCCTAATAACACTAAAAACCTTAAAAACCCCTAAAAACCCTATAATCCCTCAAAATCCATAAAATCTTTGAAATCCATAAAAACCATAAAAATAAAAAAATCCAAAATACCCATAAAAAATAAAAATCCTAAAACCCTTAATAATGAAATAAAACATTAAAAACATAAAAAGTCATAAACCCCTAAAAACCTAAAAATGTTTAAAACCCAAAAAAACCATAAAAGACCATAAAACCATTAAACCCCATAAAAACCATAAAACACCTACTAAAACAAGGTACCCTGAAACACATTAAAACCCATACACCTCACTAAGAATATTAAAACCCTTTGAACACCAAAAAATGTTAAAAACTCTAAAAAAGCATAAGACCCATAAAAACTCAAATATCCCCAAAAACCCCAAAAAAACTCAAAAACCCAAAAAACACCAAAAAACCCAAAAAAACCCTAAAAACTCCAAAAACACTTAAAATTAATTAAAACCCAAAAAACCCATAAGAATACATAAAATTACAAAAAAAATCAATAAAAATGTTGGAATCCTTAGGAATCCCAAAAATCCACAAGATAATCTAAAAACCAAAGAAACTCTTAAAACTCCTAAAAAAACAAAAAATGCTAAAAACCCTAAATACCAAAACAAAATTAACCCTTCTTAAACCATTAAAATAACCGTAAAAACCCTAAAACCAACTTAAAACTATAAAAAAAAATTTAACCCCAAAAAACCTTAAAAGCACAAAAACCCCTTAAATCCTTAAAAACAAAAAAAAAATTCTAAAAGACCATAAAATACATAGAAACCCAAAAACCGTCAAAATCACTAGAAACCCAAATGACAACAAAAATATTAAAAATATATTAAATCCATAAAAATGTAAGAATCCATAAAAACCCTAAAATACAAAATGAAAACCTAAAAACCTAAAAAAACTAAAAACCCCTAAAAACCTAAGAAACAAAAAACCCCTAAAAACCTAAAAAAATAAAAATCCTTCATACCCAGAAAAACCAAAAAACCCAAAATACCTAAGAACCCTATAAAACCCCAAAAATGATAGAAATCCGTAAAACACTTAAAAAGCATAAATATCCAAAAACTTATCAAAAAATCCCTAAAAATGTAAAACACCCTACAAAACTAGAAAAACAATAAGAGAAACATAAAAACATAAAAACAATTAAACCCCCTAAAACCCTAAAAATGTTATAAATGCTAAAAAACCCCTAAAAAGAACCTTAAATCCAATAAACCCTAAAAACACTAAGACACCATATAAACCCTCAAAGTCCCAAAAAACCCTAAAAATCCATAAAAATAATAAAAAGACATAAAATCCCAAAAAACCCAAAAAAAATTCATAGAGACCTTGAACCACTAAGAAAACCTTATAAACCTAAATGCATTTTAAACCCCTAAGGTCCCTAAAAACCTAAAAAACGATTAAAATCAAAAACACCCCAAAAACCTTCAAAATACCTAAAAATGGTAAAAATATCTTAAAATCATAAAAAGACATAAAAATGACTAAAACTTAAAAAACACAAAGAAAACCCTAAAAACCTAAACAAAATCATAAAAATCCTAAAAATAGTGAAAATAATAAAATAAAATAAAAACCATACAATCCCATAAAATATAAAAAACCCCCTAAAAACCCAAAAAACCCTACAAATCCATTATAAAATGTAAAAACCCGTTAAACCCCAAAAAACATTAAAAATGCTAAAAACCCTTAAAACCCTAATAACTCAAAAAGACCATAAAACCCCAAAAAAAACAAAAAAACTATAAAATCCATAAAACCCTTAAAATCACAAAAAAACATCAAAATCAAAACAAAACAAAAAAAATACTAAAAATAAACTAAAAATACAAGAAAACATAAAAAACCCGATAATCATAAAACCTCATATGAAAACTTTAACAACCTAAAAACACTTAAAACCCATTAAATTATTAAAAACACTCTAAACCCGAAAACACTAAACACCGTCAAAATCTACAAAAAACCCTAAAACCTCTAAAAATCCTAAAAAAATATCTAAAAACCCAAAAAGGAAAAAAACCTAAAAACATTTTAAACACCTTAAAACATAAAAATGATAAAAACCATAATGAAACCTTAAAACACTAAAAACTGCTAAAATCATAAAAACCCAGAAAGTCCATAAAAGCTCCAAAAATCAATAAAAAACCTAAAACCCATTATAAAATATATAGCCCCTTTAAACTTCTAAGAATATTAAATAATTCTAAAAAACCATAAATACTCTAAAAACCCAATAATAACCCTAAAAACCCCAAAAAACAAAAAAACCCATAAAAACACTCAAAATCATTAAAAACACTAAAAACTATAAAAATAACAAAATAGCCATAAAAATCCCTAAAAATGTAAAAACCCTAACAAAATCCTAAAAAACCTTCAAAATCCATAAAAACATAATAACACATAAAACTTCAAATAACCTAAAAATCACATAATAACCCTAAAAACTCTCAAAACAATAAAACCCCTTTAAACATTTGAAAATCCCAAAAAACTAAATAAATCATCTAAAAAACTAAATACTCAATAAACCAAGAAACCCATGAAAACGTATATTTTTTTAAAAAAACTTAAAAACCCTAAAAAACCTAAAAATAAAAAACAATATATAAAACATCAAAATCCATAAAAACCCAAAGGTTATAAAAATCCTAAAAAATCCATAAAACCCTTAAAAAAATATTCTAAAAACACTAAAGAAATGATAGAAACATAAAATCTCTTAAAACTGCTAAAAACCTTAAAAACGCTGAAAACACCTAAATCCTCTAAAACTTCTAGAAAGCCAAATAAAAACTCAAAATACATAAATACCAGAATACCAAAATAACATATTCCTAAAATTTCCTAAAAACAAAAAAACCCAACAAACCCTGAAAACCCTTGTTGAATCATTAAAAACCTAAAAACAATAAAAACTGTTAATCATTTTAAAACCGTTAAAATCCCTAAAATACCCTAGAATACCTAAAAACTTCTAAAATCCATAAAAGACACTAAATCCATAAAACCCCTAAAAGTATACAGAAACCATAAAAATAAACTAAAACTAAAAAAAACTTATCAAACCCCTTAAAAAAAATAAAAAATTAATAAAATCCCTCTAAACGCAAAAAAAATTATAAAAATAAAAATAATATAAAATCCAAAAAGAACCATAAGAACTCCTAAAGGAAAAATAATTCCTAAAAACCCTAAATAACCTTGAAAATCATATAAATCCATAAAACCCCCTAAAACATAAAAGTCCCTAAAACACTGAAAAACCAAAAGAAAATCAGTTAAACCTATAAACACTTAAAACAATTAAAAACCTATAAAAATACCATATAAAACCCTAAAAATTTAAAACCATCAAAATTACTAAAAACCATAAAAACCAAAAAATATTAAAAACTCCCTAAAATAATTAGAAAAATAAAGAACCTAAAAGCACTAAAAAACCTTAAAAACCTAAAAATACATAAAACCTCTAAAAACCCCGAAAATGTTAAAACCCATAAAATCCCTAAGAACCACAAAAAACACTAAAACCAATAAACCCTTAAAACACATAAAAATACTAAAAACAGAAAAAATAACACTAAAAAAAATTAAAACCACTAAAAAATATAAAGAACTATGAAAACCTTTAAACTCCTAAAAACCCATAAAACCCCCTAAAACCCCAAACAAACCTCAAAACCCTAAAAGGCATAAAACCCCTAAAATTCACTAAAATTCATAAAAACTATATAAATTCATAAAACCGTTAATATACCTAAAATACCCTAAAATCCCTAAAAACCCATAAAACACTTAAAAATCTTAAAACCCCTAAAAAAATTTAAAAACCTAAAACATTAAAAAAACCCTCAAAATCCCTAAAACCTCTAAAAACAATAAAAATTGTTAAAACATTCCTAAAATCCCTAAAAATGTAAAAAATCCCTAAGAACCCTAAAATCCCACTATGAAAAAAAATTAAAAATTGGAAATCACTTAAATCCCCAAAAAACCCAAAACTTACTAACACCCTAAAAACCATAAAAAGACTCTAAAAACCCCTAAACAATAAATTCCATCTAAAAACCTTAGAAAACATAAAAAACCAATAAAAATTTTAAAACCCTTTAAAACATTAAAAACTTTTTGAAACTCCAAATTCCTTAAAAACCATAAAATACTCGAAATACTATAAAAACCCAACAAAACCTAAAACCCATAAAACCACTAAATAAGCATAAAACCCTAAAAATACCTAAAACCCATAAAAACCATAAAATCCTAAAAAAACCCTAAAATCCCTAAAAATTTAGAAACCCTGAAAACCCTTGAGAAAATGTTAAGAACCAAACAATCTTAATACCCTTAAAAACCAAGAAAATACAAAAATCCAAAATATCCCCTAAAAACCCAGAAAACATTAAATTCTGAAAAAACAATAAAATACCTAAAACCTTAATAAAAAATCAAAAAAACTTTTAAACCCCTAAAAACTAATAGAATCATTAAAAATAAAAAAAAAGTAAAAAACCAAAAATAGATCATTACCAAAAAATCCCTAAAGACAATTAAAAACCCTCAAAATCTGTAAAAACCTAAAGTACCATATAAATCCTAAATGTCCATAAAAATCCAAAATATATAAAAACCATAAAACCATGAAGAAACCTAATAAAACCTTAAAAATATAGAAAAAACATAAAACTTATAAAACTCCTAAAAATGATAAGAACACTGAAAACCCTAAAACCCATTAAACCCCTCAATATCCCTAAAAACCCAAAAAAAATATTATAAAATCGAAAAAAATCTATAAAAAATGTAAAAACCCATCAAAAATAATATAAAAAACATAAAAACATAAAAAAATGTAAATCCCCTAAAACCCCTAAAAATGATAAAAACCAAAAAACACTAAAAATAATATAAAACCCTAAAAAACCATAAAACCCTAAGAACCATTAAAACCATAAAAAATCATAGAATCTAATAAAAACTATAAAAACCACTAAAACTATAAAAATCTTTTAAAAAAATAAAAACATTTAAAAACTCTAAAAACATTTAAAACCATAAAAACTCAAAAAAACCCTAAAACCCCAAAAAACCCAAAAATCCCTAAAAGTCCTTGAAGCCCGTAAAAATCAATAAAACCCATAAAATGAGATAAAAATCCCAAAAAAAATATCTAAGAATACCTAAAAACAAAAAAACTATACGGAAACTAAAAACCAATTAGAAAACCTTAAAACCTAAAAACACTAAAAAACCATAAAAATAATAAAAAACACTAAAACCCAAAAAAATAATAAAAGACCCAAAAAACAATAGACCACTAAAACCATAAAACCCATAAAAAACTTTAAACACACCTAACATCCCATAAACACTACTAAAAAACACTAGAACCCTTTTAAACCCCAAAAAATGATTAAAAAAACTATTAAAAACCTTATAACCCCCAAAAATTGAAACAAAACTCTAAAACCCCAAAAATAAAATATAAACCTTTACCACTAGGAAACCCAAAATGAAATCAAAATTCCAAAAAGCACTAAAACCCCTAAAATTTTTGAAAAATCTATATGAATACCTAAAAACATAAAAACGCCTAAAAATATTGAAAATCACTAAGGAAACCTTAAAATATTAGAACTCTTAAAACGTATAAATAACCTAAAATCCCTAAAAATCCCTATAATCCCTAATAACGATAAAAAAGCTAAAAACATTAAACAACCATAATATCCATAAAAACCCTAAAACCACTAAAACCACTAAAAACCTTAAAATAGAAAAAGGAAATTTAAAAAATATAAACATCCTTCAACCCCATAAAAAACCCCAAAACACCCTAAAAACCAAAAAAACTATAAAACCCTTAAAAAGCCTAAAAACCCAAAAAACCATCAGAATCCCTAAAAAAATAAAAAACCTTAGAATCACAAAATTTCCCTATAAACATAAAAAACCCTAAAATACCTAAAAATAGTAAGATGAATTTAAAAACATAAGAATAGTTAAATCTCTAAAAACCTAAAAAAATTGAAACCCTTAAAATCCTAAAAATCTAAAACCCTTAAAAACCCTCAAAATACCCTTTAATATTAAAAACCAAAAAAGCCTAACAATAATTAAAAACTATAAAAACATAAAAAACACTAAAAAAACATGAATAACCATACGAAAAAATTGAAATCCAAAAGTCCCTTAAACCCCTAAAAACACAAAAAACATTAAATGACCTAAAAACCCTCAAACCCATAAAACCCCTAGAAAAATTAAAAACTTAAAAAACCATAATAATCTTAAAATCCCATGAAAAACTCTAAAAAATCCTTTAAAACCCTAAAAATGTTAAAAAAATATAAAAATATTAAAACCCTTAAAACTCAAAGAATCCTCCAATACCCAAATAACCTCTAAAACTCTAAAACCCATATGAAAAAATTAAAATAAAAAAAAACAATTAAACCCCATAAAACCTAACAAACTCAAAAACCCCGACAAAACTAAAAACCACAAAAACCCTATTATCTAGAATACTTCTTAAAAACTAAGAATCCCCAATAAAAATCCTAAAAAATATTTAAACCCCTAAAAACATTAAAAAACTCTTAAAACTGTTAAACCACTAAATCCCTAAAAAACTTAAATCCTAAAAACTCTAAAACCATAAAACCCATCAAAATACATAAAAACTATATAAACCATAAATATCCTAAAAAATACTTAAACAAAAAAACATTAGAAACCCTGACAATATTTAAGAAAACCACAAAAAAATAATCAATTATAACCCACCCAAAACCTAAATACCCTAAAACCCTTAACACCCTACAAACCCTACAAAAACGTAAAACCCCTAAAATTCCATAAAAACCCTAAAAAACCAAAATAAAATTAATATTTGTTTGTAATACCTAACAATTACTAAAAATTTTCAAACCCTAATAACCCAAAAAATACCTAAGAAACCCTTAGAAACCAAAAACACCTAAACCTAAGAAAAACATAAAAAATGAAAAGTACCACTAAAACCTTGAAAGACCGTAAAAACCCAAAAACCCCTAAAAACCAAAAAAACCCTAAAAAATGTAAATCCTTAAAAACCATAAAACCCTAAAACCTAGATAAAAACTATAAAACTACATAAACACCTAAAATGTTAAAAAACATCAAAATACATAAAATATTTGAAAACTAAAAAACCATAAATACCCAAAAATGATAAAATCCCTAAGAACCCTAAAACCCCTAAAAACAATTAAAATATCTTAAATCCCATAAAAAATCCTAAAAAATCTCTAAAAACGTGAAAAAACTAAAAAAACTTGGAGAACCTTAAATAAATTTAAATCCAATTTTTTTTAAACCCCTAAAAACCTAAAAATACTAAAAACAATAAAAACCCTTAATGTTTTGAAATCCATAAAACCCATATAAATACTAAAAAATTTATAAAAATACCTAAAAATGTAATAAACCCTGAAAACCATGAAAACCCCTTACAAAACAATTTAAATATAAAAGAACTTAAAACCCCTAATAATATAAAAAATGCTAAAACACATAAAAACTATCAGAATCCTCCAAAACTATAAAAACCATAAAAACCATAGAAAATAATTAAGAATCCAAAAAACTTAAAAAACATTAAAACACTAAAAAACATTAAAACATTAAAACACTATAATCACCATAAACCCTTAAAAACTCAAAAAACCCTGAAAACTCTAAAAACCTTAAAATACAAAAAACCCCTAAAAACATAAGAATCCTAAAAAAATACCGAAAATCCTTAAAAACATAAAAACCCTAAAACAATGAAAACCCTAAGAAAACGTTAAAAAACAATAAAACTTAAAGACCATTAAAAATATTTAAAAACCTCAAAAAATATAAAACCCATAAAACCCATAAAAGAACCTAAATCCCAAAAAACCCAAAACCCCCAAAAAACCCCTAAATCCAAAAAAACAAAAAAAACTCATTAAAACCCTAAAAACCAGTAAAAACTCAAAAAAACCCTCTTTAGCCACCTAAATATGTTAAAAAAATCTATAAAACTTAAAAACCATTAAACAGACAAAATAAACACTAAAAAATCAAAAAAACCAAATAAATCATCAAAACCCTGAAAAATAATAAATCCTATACAATCACTAAAAACCATAAAAATCATTAACAATCACTAAAAAACCCAAAAAATTTAAAAATCCGAATAAACCAGAAAACACCTAGGAAGCCTTGAAAACCTTGAAACACTAAAAACCCCCCAAAACATAAATGACACTAATACCCTAAAAACCCTAAAAACCCCTAAAAACATAAAATCCCCTAAAACCCTTAAATCCCCTAAATACATAAAACCCTTAAAACCCTTAAAAATCATAAAATCTAAAAAAAACATAAAACAAACTAAAACCCCTGAAAATACCTAAGAAAATCATAAAAACCAATGAACACTTAAATCCCCCAAAACCCGAAAAACAATAAAGGAAAAAAAATTCATAAAACCCTAGACAACCCTAAACCCCTAAAATTTTCATTAAACAATAAAAAAATAAAAAAATTTAAAATTCCCTAAAATCTCTTAAACTATAAAAACCTATAAAACCATGAAACCCCCTTAGAAAAGCATAAAAACCTAAAAACACATAAAACTCTTAAAAACCTAAAAAACAATAAAAACACTAATATGCTAAAAGAAACGAGAAACCATTATACTAAAAAACACAATAAAAACCATAAACACCTCAAAAACCAGAAAACCCCCTAAAGACCGTAAAACTTATAAAAACCCATAAAAACCTAAAAAAACTAAGATCTATAAAAACCATTTAAACCCCTAAAAACATTAATAAACTCTAAAAATCTAAAAAACCCTAATTTTTTTTAAAAAACTAAAACCAAAAAATAATATTAATCCATACAAGCCCACATAACCTAAAAATCAACAAAATCCATAAAAACCCTAAAACCCTTAAAAATTCAAAAATCCATAAAATTCTCTAAAAACATGAAAAAACCTAAAAAACTAAAATCCTAAAACCCTTAAAAATTTGAAAATTAAAAAACACTTAATATCTGTAAAAAAATAAAAAAATAACAGAAACTATAAAAAAAATCCAAAACCCCCATAAAACCCATAAAAATCCCTAAAACCCAATTTTTTTTAAAAACCCTAATAAAGTCCAAAAATTTACAAAGACCATAAACCCCCCCAAACCCTAAAAACTCAACGAAAATCTTAAAAACCTAAAAACACTTAAACCACCTAAAAACCCAAAAGTGTCAAAAACCATAAAACCATTAGACACGATAAAAACCCTAAAAACCATTAAAAACACTAAACACCCACTAGAAACTATGAAATCCCATTAAACCCATAAAAATGTTAAAAATACTCTAAGAAATGTAAAAACTCAATAAACCCCCCCAAAAAAACCATGAAAACCCTAAAAACAGAAAAAATACATAAAACCATAAAAATCATAAAAAATATTGTAAATAACTAAAAATTTAAAAGACCCCAAACCCCCTAAAAAATCTATGAAAACCTTAGAAACCTAAAACACAAAATCTCCTTAAAACATAAAAAATGATAAAAACCATAAAAATCCAAAATAAATTAAATATCCTTAACAACCTAAATCCCAATAAAAATAATAAAACCCCTAAAAATTCCTAAAAAAGTAAAAAACATTAATAACCCTGAAAAACACAGAGAAAGTCATAGAAACCTAAAAACACTCAATACTCCTAAAAACCATAAAAACTCTAAAAACAAAAAAACTATAAAACCCCTAAAAACTAAAAAAAACTAAAAATCCCTATAAATGTAAAAAACACTAAAAACCTCAAAAAAACATAAGAAACCCATAAAACAGTAAAAAATCATAAAACCCGAAAAAACATAAAACACTCAAAAATCCCGAAAACCCCTAAATCCACCTAATAACTCTAAAAGGCATAAAAAATACTAAATCCTTAAAACATTCTAAAAACCAATAAAAACCCTAAAAATTTAGAAACTCTAAAACCCTTTTGTACTCCAAAAAACATCAAAAACACTTAAAAACATTTTAAAACTAAAAAAACCAAACACCCAAAACACAACCAAAGTTTAAAAATCTAAAAAAAACCCCAAACCCCCTCAAATTTCCTAAAAACCCAAATTAAAAATAAATATCCTTAAATTTCATAAAAGTCCCTAAAAACCTAAAAAACACTAAAAACTCTAAAAACCATAGGAAACCCATAAAAACCTAAAATCACTTAAAATACCTAAAAACCAAAAGGATGTTAAAACTCGTAAAAACTGTAAAACCCCTAAAACCCCTTAAAATCCCTAAATACCCCAAACAAAATAAAAATACAAAAAATCAATAAAACCCCCTTAAAATCTTATAAAAATCATAAAAACCTAAAAACTCCAAGATCATATAAAGAACATAAAAATTTATTGAAACCCTAAACAACTAAAAAATACCATAAAACTATAAAAGTATTTAAAATCATAAATACCCATAAAAACCTTAAAGAACCCTCAGACCGATGAAAACCTTAAAACCCCACTAAAAACTATAAAAAACTTTCTAACCCCCTAAAAGATGAAAAAAGTATAAAGTCACATAAATCCCTAAAAACACAGAATACCCAATAATACCCTAAAAACCCTCAAAATATTTAAAACCCTAAAAAACCTTAAAATCATATAAAATCCCTAAAAAGACATATAATGTAAAAAACCCTAAAAATCATGAAATCCATGAGAAAAGCTTAAAACCTAAAGTTACTTAAAACCCCTAATATACTTAAAAAACATGAAAAAACCTTAAAACCTTAAAACCCCTGAAAACCATAAAAATATGTAAAACCCCTAAAACCTATAAAATATTTAAGAAATCCCTAAAAAAACAAAAAAAATAAACCCCTAAGAAAACTATTAAAATAAAAAGAAATTAAAACCCCAAAATATAATGAAACACTTATTACCAATAAATATTAAAAAGACACTACAAACCGCAAAACCCCTAAAAATGTTAAATACAAAAACCCATAAAAACATAAAACCACAAAAATAGCCTAAAAAACACTAAAAATCTTAAAAAACCACTAAAAACATAAAAACATCACAACCCAAAAATCATGAAAAAAGCACTAAAACCCTAAGAAACATGAAAAACTAATTTAAAAAATAAAAACATAACAAATCCTAAAAATCGTGCACCCCCAACCCTCAAAATCCCCAAAGACCCTCAACACCAATAAAATTTTTAAAAATCCATAAAACATAAAAACCCCTATAAACCCAGAAAACCCCTTAGAAAATAATTAAAACCTAAAAATACAAAAACCCCTACAACCAAATAATACTAAAAAAACCATCAAAATCCTTAAAACCCCAAAACCCTCAAAAATACCTAAAAACCTAAAACCCATAAAATATCCATAAAAATATCTTTAAACACCCTTAAAACATAAAACCCCAAAAAATCCCGAAAAATCCCTAAGAAAACTATAAAAACCTAAAAACACATAAAACCCCTAATAACCTAAGAATTCTTAAAACCCGAAAAAAAATCTAAAAATACACTAAAAACCATAAAACCCCTAAAAACAATAAAACCATTGTAAACCTTAAAACACATACAAAATCCTAAAAATTACTAAAAACAATAAAAACCCTTTAAACCATTAAATTTTTTAAAAAACTCTAAAAACATTTATAAGACCTAAAAACTCTAGGAAAACCCTAAAACACCAAAAAACAAAAAAACCCTAAAATGTCTCAAAAAGAATAAATCTCGTAAAAACTATAATAATCCTAAAAAATTCCTAAAATACCTTTAAATGCAAAAAACCCTACAAAACTAATAAAAACATAAAAATAACTAAAACACCTAATAAGCTAAAATCACTAATACCCCAAAAAATTCCCTAAAAACCCTAAAAACCATAGAAATATTAAAAATTACAAAAAATACCTTTATATTTAAAAAACCTAAAATCCTTAAATAACATAGTAAAACCATATAAACCTAAAAACACATAGAACCCCTAAGAATCCTAAAATACATAAACAACCCTAATAACACTAAAACCCTGAAAAAGCAGTAACACCCCAAAAAACATTAAATAACATAAAACTCTAAAAAAATTAAAACTGTAAAATAACTTCAATCCCCTATAAACAATAAAAACTATAATAAATTTGAACCCCCTTAAAAAACTCCAAATACCCATAAAAACTGAAAAACCCTTAAAACCCCTAAAAACCATAAAAATCTTAAAAATACCCCATATTACCTCTTAATGTAAGGAATCTTAAAAACTATGATAACTCCTATGATAACCATAAAAAACTAAAAACTATGAAACCCCCCAAAATTATGAAAATACTAAAAACCTGAAAGCAACATAAAAAAACTAAAAACCCTCATTTCCCTAAGATCCATAAAAACACATAATATTCCTCAAAAAGACCTAAAAATCACTAAAACATTTAAAATCCAAAATAAACCCAAAAAAGATAAGAAAAACTTAAAAAATCAAAAAACAGATAAAACCCAAAAAACGTAAAATCTATAAAACTTGTAAAAACCATAAAAAGAACATAAAACCCCTAAACCACCATAAAAGCCATAAATTCCCTAGATCCCTTAAAAACCAAAAACCATAGAAACCCTAAAACAAAACTAAAAACAAAAAACACCCTTTAAAACTCTAAAAAAGTTCCAAAATATTAAAAAACACAAATCCCTAAAAACAAAAAAACCCTAAGACCCCCAAAACTATAAAAACCTCAAGAAACATAAAATACAATAAAAACCATCAAAATCCATACAAACCATAACAAACTATAAAAGTCACCCAAATCCCTAAAAACCTAAAAATGTAAAAAGAATAAAAAACCCTGAAAACTTATAAGAAAACCTTTAAAATAAAAAAACATAAAACCCCATTAAATATAGAAATATATAAATAACCATGAAACACTCAAAATCCTTAAAAATCCTAAAACCTATAAAAACAAAAAACAATACATAAAATCCCTAATGGCCCAAAAACCCTAAAAATATAAAAACATAAGAAAACCACAAAATTTTACGAACACTTAAAACCCATAAAAACCATAACAATACTAAAAACCCAAAAAAACTTTATAAAGAACCTCAGACACATAAAAATAAAAAAATCCATAAACTCTTTAAAGACCATAAAAACTCTTAAAAACCCAAAAAAACTACTAAAAACACTAAAAACCATTAAACCCCTAAAACGTTACAAGACACTAAAATCCCTTAAAAAACCTAAAAAATAAAAAACCTAAAAAACAAAGAAAAACATAAAAAACTCAAAATACCATAAAATCCTAAACAACCATAAAATCCTTAAATTCCTTAAAAATACTTAAATAGATAACCATAAATACCATGTTAAACACTCAAAAACCATAAAGAAAAAATACTTAAAAACTCTAAGATTCCTAAAAATTCTAAAACCCTAAACACACTCAAAATATTTAAAACTATAGAAACCATTAAAACGCTAAAAGGTTCAAAACATCCCCAAAAACATAAAAACTCTAAAAACCCGAAAAACCCTATGGAACAATTAAAAACCTAAAACACTAAAAACTCCTAAAACACTAAAAAGGATAAAATCCCTAAAAACCTAAAGAACCATAAAAACAACAAAATCCTATAAAATTCCAAAAATTGACTAAAAGACCTAAAACCACTTTAAACCTTAAAAACTATAAAAACCTTACAAAACATTAAACTATAAAAACACTAAAACCCTAAAAACCAAAAAAATCAAAAAACTAATAAAACAATCAAAATACCTCAAAATACCTCAAAATACACAAAAAACTAAAAACCATAAAAATCATAAAACTCCCAAGAATCCATAAAAACATAAAAGACTCTGAAAACCCCTAATAAAACCTTAAAAAACAATTAAAAGAGGATAAAAACCTAAAACATGACACGAAACCAGAAAACCCCTAAAAACCCTAAACCCCTAAGAAAACCTTAAAAACCAATATACACTTAAAATCCCAAAAATACATAACTGCATCAAACCCATTAGCATGGGTGGTCTTGGAATTAAAGATCTCAGGGCTTTCAATGAGGCCTTGTTGGCTAAATTCACCTGGAATCTCTTCATGAACAAGGAAGGTGAGCTAGATTTTCTTAAAGAAAGATTCACTGGCCACTTGTGTAACGACTACACTGGGTATATGCTCTCCTCGGTATGGTCCACAATTAAATCCTCATTTCAGAATATTATCTCGCAATCTATCTGGACTGTTTCAAGACAATCCAATCTGAACTGCTGGCTCACCCCTTGGCCTGACTGTCCTCTGCATGAACTTATGCAAGTTCCACAAGGTCTGCAACACATGACTATCAGTGAGCTCAACGCCAAGCTGATAGAGCTGGATGGAATTCTGCCATCACACATAATCTCCCAGATCCGCTGTTACAACTACGTTGATTCAGACACTCTCATATGGAAGCCGGATCTGATTGGCCAGCTCACTGCAAGAGGTTTCTACGAGCATGAATGTCGGCAAGGTTCTGACCCCCCCCCCATGGCTTCTGAATTATAAGTGTCATTTCATTCCCCCTAGAAACTTTCTTCTTCTTTGGAAAATTTGGAGGTGCAGGTTGCCTATGCATGGTCAGCTTCAAAAAACTGGGTTGCAGATTGCCTCGGCTTGCAGCATCTGTTTGCGAGGTGATGAAAGTATACAGCACCTCTTTATTGATTGCAACCTTGCACACAGATTATGGAGCTACATGCACGATATTTTTGGTCTCTGCTTGCCTCCTGGAACCTTTTCTCAACGGATGCTTTTTATCAATGATTTTAGCTGCAGTGAGCAGCTTCACAACCTCCTTCTTGCAGCTTCGGCAGCCATTGTCTCTTTCCTATGGGCTGCAAGAAATTCTGCTCTGTTTCGGAACAAATCATGCTCCACGCATGAGGGTATTATTTCCATGCATAGTGCTGTTCGGCTGGATGGGAGTCTCCAATCAGGTACAATGAACAACTGTTTCAATGATCTTGTTACACTTTGCACCCTTGGTGTCCCTGGCAGGTGCAAAAAACCAATGTTGATGAAGTACATTAGATGGATTCCACCAATCCCGTCATGGATCGAAGTTAATGTTGATGGTGTGGCGGCAGGCTCACTAGGCCCTTCAGGTTGTGGTGGGGTCTTCCGTACTTGTCGAGGATTTTTCAAGGGTATTTTCTATCACTACATTGGGAATGGATGTGCTTATGAGGCAGAGATTTGGGCTATTATCAAGGTTGTTCGTTTTGCAATTCAATTTGGGTGGTTGCATTTATGGATCGAATCA
Source organism: Viscum album (assembly GCA_963277665.1). Classification (NCBI taxonomy): domain Eukaryota; kingdom Viridiplantae; phylum Streptophyta; class Magnoliopsida; order Santalales; family Viscaceae; genus Viscum; species Viscum album. Next base: position 44,985,485 of record OY728151.1, read on the forward strand.
GACTCAATGCTTGCAGTGGAGGCACTTCACCAAAACTCAAGGAAGGTTCCATGGCGGCTTCTTCCTCAGTGGATTGAATGCCTTAGCCTATCCAAGAACTTGACCTTCAGGATTTGTCATGCATACAGGGAAGTCAATATGGTGGCTGATGCTCTCTCCAAGAAGGCTATCGAAGAATGCTGCTCATGGTGGTCATTCATTGCTCCTTCCTTTTGCACGTCTCATGTAGCCGCTGACATGATGGGTGCTACCCGCACACGAATGTACAAGCCCCCCTGTAATATTTTGTACCTTTTCCTTTTATTAATTGAGGCGCCAAGATTTCTGCTTGGCACGCGCCTTCTTTGCCCAAAAATACGTAACAATTGATAAAACATTAAATATATCCTAAACCCCTAAATCCCTTAAAAACTATAAAACCCCCTAAAAACATTTAAAACACTGCAAATCTATAAAAACCATAAACACTCAAAAATAACCAAGAAACCTAAAAAACCATAAGAAACCCTAAAAACCCCTAAAAAAATAAAAATTGATAAAAACCCAAAAAAACATGAAAATCCTAAATAATCCCTAAACATCCCTAAAAATCGCAAAACCCCTAAAACCTAAAGAAACCCTTAAAAATTTAATAACCCTAAAACCATTAAAGTACCTAAAAATATAAAAATTCTAAAAACCCTACAAATTCTAAATAACCCTAAAACCCATCAACATCCCTAAAAAACCAAAAAACCAAAAAAGTCCTATAAATGCCCCAAAAATCATAAAAAATATAAAAACCCTAAAATACTTAAACACCCTAATAAAACCATAAGACACATAAAACCCCTAAAAACATAAAAAATACTAAATTCAATATAACCCATATAATCATTAAAAACTATAAAATCCCTTAAAAACATTGAAACACCAAAAACCTCCTAAAAAGCCTAAAACCCCACTAAAAACAATAAAAACCCATTAATCACCTAAAAGACCCTAAAACCCCTTGAAACAAATAAAAAACACCTCCAATCCATAAAAACCCTATAAATCGCTAAATATGCTAGAAATACTTTATACCTATAAAAATATCAAAAAGACCTTAATAATATTTATAACCCAAGAAAACTAAAATAAGAAACTCTTAATCCCAAAAAAAAAGTTAAAACCCCTAAAATCCATCAAAATCCCTAAAAACCTCACAACCCCAAATAAAATCTTATAAAATTGCTGAAAACATAAAAACCCAATAAAAACGTAGAAAACCAACAAGAAAAACTTATGAATCTAAAAACACATAAAACCTATAAAAACGAAAATACACTAAAACCCTATAAAACTATAACACCCTAAACACACTCAAAATATTTAAAACTATAGAAACCCTTAAAATCCAAAAAGGTTCAAAAAATCCCTAAAAACATAAAAACTATAAAAACCCGAAAAAACCTATGGAATAATTAAAAACCTAAAACACTAAAAACTCCAAAAACACTAAAAAGGATAAAATCCCAAAAAACCTAAAGAACCATAAAAACAACAAAATCCTATAAAATGCCAAAAATTAACTCAAAGACCTAAAAACCCTTTAACCCTTAAAAACTCTAAAAACCCTAAAAACAGAAAACTATAAAAACTCTAAAAACCCTAAAAACCAAAATATCAAAAAACCAATAAAAACCATCAAAATCCCTAAAAATACCTCAAAATACACAAAAAACTAAAAACCATAAAAATCATAAAACTCCCAAGAATTCATAAAAACATAAAAGACTCTAAAAACCCCTAATAAAACCTTTAAAAAGACACTTAAAAGAGGCTAAAAACCTAAAACATAACACGAAACCAGAAAACCCCTAAAAACCCTAAACCCCTAAGAAAACCTTAAAAACCAAAATACACTTAAAATCCAAAAAAATACGTAACAATTGATAAAACATTAAATATATCCTAAAAACCCTAAAACCCTTAAAAACCATAAAACCCCCTAAAAACATGAAAAACACTGAAAATATATAAAAACCATAAACACTCCAAAACAACCAAGAAACCTAAAAAAGCATAAGAAACCCTAAAAATCCCTAGAAACATGAAAATCCTAAAAAACCGTAAACATCCCTAAAAATTGAAAAACCCCTAATACCTAAAGAAACCCTTAATATTTTAATAACACTAAAACTATTAAAGTACCTAAAACTATAAAAATACAAAAAACACTAAAAATTCTAAATAACCCTAAAACCCCTCAATGTCCTAAAAAACCCAAAAAACCAAAAAAGTCCTATAAATGCCCCAAAAATCCCAAAAAATATAAAAACCCTAAAATTCTTAAAAACCCTAATAAAACCATAAGACACATAAAACCCATAAAAACATAAAAAATACTAAATTAAATATAACCCATATAATCCTTAAAAACTATAAAAACCCCTAAAAACATTGAAACACCAAAAACCCCATAAAAAGCCTAAAACCCCACTAAAAACAATAAAAAACCAGTAATCCCCTAAAAGACCCTAAACCCCCTTGAAACACATAAAAACACCTCAAATCCATAAAAACCCTATAAATTGATAAATATGCTAGAAATCCTTTATACCTGTAAAAATATCAAAAAGTTCTTAATAATATTTATAACCCAAGAAAACTAAAATAAGAAACTCTAAACCCCAAAAAAAAGATAAACCGCCTAAAATCCATCAAAATCACTAAAAACCTTACAACCCCAAATAAAATCATAGAAAATCGCTGAAAACATAAAAACCCAATAAAAACCTAGAAAACCAACAAGAAAAACATATAAATCTAAAAACACATAAAACCTATAAAAACAAAAATACAGTAAAAACCATATAAACCCATAGAAAACCTAAAACCCTCAAAATCCCAAAATCTTTAAAAACCAATAAAAACCCTCAAAAGTAAAAAAAAATCTATTAAAACAAAATACCTCAAATACCCTGAAAAACTAAATAAAACCTTGATAACCGAGAAACACATAAAATCTCTAAAAACATAAAAAATACTAAAAAATACTAAAATACCTAAAAAAACAAAAAATAGTAAACTAATAAAACCCTAAACCCCATACAAACCCTGAAAATCCTTAAAAACCAAAAAATACTTAAAAATCAAAAAATCCAAAAAATCCCTAAATATTTAAAAAACACATAAAACCATGAAAACCGAATGAAAACCTTAAAACCTAAAAACACTTTAGCCCCATAAAAACATAAAAAATTGTATAAAACCTAAAAATAAAAAAAACCCTAAAAACCCTAAAAACAGAAAACCCCAAAAATTATTAAAAACCTCATAAAACCCAACAAAATTATAAAACTACTAAAATCACTAAAAACCCATTATACTCTAAAGACATTTAAAATATCTAAAAACACATTAATCTTAAAAAAATCAAAAATACCTAAACCCCTAAAGATACCACAAAAACCCAAAAGAAACCCCTAAGAACATTAAAACACCTCAAAATCCCTAAAAACCCTAAAAAACATAGAAAATCACAAAAATCACTACAAATTATTAAACTAATAAAAACCCTAAAATACTGGAAAACCACTAAGAAAACCATAAAAACATAACAACATAGAAAACTCCTAAAAACATAAAAATAATAAAACCCCTAAAAAACCTTAAAACCCTAAACCCCCCCAAAAACCAAAAACCCTATATGACAATAGAAATATAAATACAACAAAAAATCCATAAAAACAAAGAAATAGTAAAAACCTTGAAAACCCTTAAGAAACCCTAAAAAAACTAGAAATACATAAATCCCCTAAAACTCAATAACACTAAAAATAATATAAAATCTAAGAAATACCCTAGAACCCCTAAAAACCTTAAAAACCCTAAAACCCACTAAAACTATTAAAGCCATTTAACACCCTAAAAATGATAAAGACCTCTAAAATATTTCAGACCCCAAAACACACAAAAATACTCTAAAACCCCGAAAACCATAAAGACCATAAGCCCCATAGAAACCCTTAAAATCCCTAAATACCCACAAAATCCCTAAAAACCCTAAAAATCCTAAAAATCATAATAAATTTCTAAAAATCTATAAAATTAGAAAAAATAAAAAACACTGAAAACCACTAAGAAATCATTAAAAACATGAAAATAAATAAAACACCTTAAAACCATATAAACTCTAAAAATCCTTAAAAAACCCTATTACCCAAAAAAACCCACAAAATCCCTTAAAATACTAAAAACCCAAATATTCCTAAAAATAAGTAAATATCCCTAAAATCATAAAAATAAAAAAAAACCATGAAAACCTATAAGAAAACACTAGAAACCTAAAAAAATAAAAATCACTAAAACTTAAAAAAATAATAGAAAACCTAAAACCCCTAAAAAGACCCGAAAACTCAAAAAAACCTCTTAAAATCTAAAAAACCCTTAAAACATTAAAAACAACAAATAACCATAAATAATTTAAATCCTCAATAAGAAATATTAAAACTATTAAAATCCCTAATCCATAATGAAACTATAAAAAACATTTCAAAACCTAAAAACACTAAAAAAATGAAAAAACCCAAAAACCCCTGTAAAAACCCAGATTCCCCCAAAATCATTAAAAACCCCCAAAAATTCCTTTTAAATTTACTAAAACACCCAAAAAAGTAAAAAATAAAAATCTCTTAAAAATCCATAAGAAAACCTTAAAATAATAATAACACATAAAACCCCTAAAAATTTTAAATTCACTAAAAACCCTAAAACACTAAAAAGTCTAAAACTGCCTAAAAATTCTCAAATTCCTTAATAACCCCCAAAATGCATTAAAACCAAAAAAATACCTAAAATTATCTAAAAAATAAAAACCCAAATATTCTTGAAAAAAAATATAAATCCTTAAAAACCTGAAAACACTTAAAACCCCTCAAAATCCAAAAATGCAAAACCCATAAAAACCCTAAAAGACCCTAAAACCCCTAAAAACCCATAAAACCCAAAAAATTACCTAAAAACGGTAATATAATTAATACGTATAAACAAATAAAAAGTATAAAATCCCTTTAATCTTCTGAATTTTTTAAAAAACCAAAAAACCCATAAATCCATTAAAAATCATAAAAACCCAAAAAAATTCTGAAAAACCATCAAACACCCTTAAAACCATAGAAAATTCATAAAATTTTCAAAAGGGAAAAAATACTAAAACCCTAGAAAACACCTTAGATAAACATAAAAACCTAAAACACCTAAAACCCCTAGCTAACATTAAATCCTTAAAAACCCCCAAAAATCATATATACCGTAAAACCCTCCAAATCCCTAAAACCCATAAAATCCAATAAAAATTTAAAAAAGTCCTAAACGATTTTTAAAAACATAAAAAACCCTAAAAAATATGAAAACCATAAAAATCTAAAAAATATTAAAGCCCCTAAGAAATCCTTAAAATGATAAAAACCCATAAATTCGAAAATACCCTAAAACCCATTGAAAATCTTAAAACCTAATAAAACCCCCAAAAACACTAAAATCTATTAAACCCCTTCAAAAATTTAAATCATTAACAAATCTTAGAGAATATAAGATCCCTAAAAACCGAAAAACCCAAAAAACCAAAAAAACCCTAAAACCATCAACAACCCAAAAACCCAAAATAATAAAAATCCTAACAAAACATATAAAAATCCTAAAAACAAAAAAAAATGAAACCCTAAAAAATTAATTTAAAAAATTAAAATAATACTTAATACCCTCTAAATACCTAAAATGCTAAAAATCATAAAAACCATAAAAACTCCTAAAAAGATTAAAAAATCCTAAAACATTCAAAACCCGAAAAAACACTAAAAACTATAAAAAAAATTAAACCCATAATACCCATAAAATAAATACTATTAAAACACTAAAAACAATAAAAAAACCCTTATAACCCCAAAAACCCATAGAACAATAAAAAATATAAAAAACCCTATAACCCCAAAAAAATCTATAAAAAGGAGAAAATACGTAAAAACCATGAAAACCCCTAATAAAACTTTTATGACCAAAAAATACTTAAAACCCCAAAAATAGAAAAAGGAAAAAAACCATATAAAACCTAAAAACAAAAATAACCCTAAACTCTCTTAGAATTCTTAATTATGTAAAAAACGGAAAAAATCTTAGGAACTCCCTAAAAATTCGAAAAACATAGAAAACTATAAAAACCATGAAAAACAGAATAAGACAATAAAAATATAAAAACACTTAAAACCCCTAAAGAAAGTAAAATATATGGAAACACATAAAACCCCTAAACCCCCTAAAATTACCAAAAACAAAAAAAACACTTAATAACCAGAGAAACACATAAAGAAATTAAAAACCCCAAAACCCATAAAATCCCTAAAAACCACTAAAAAGTCAAAAACCCTTTCAACCCTTAAAATTGTTTAAATGACTAAAAAACCATTAAAACTATGAAAAACTCTAAATAAACACTAAAAATCCAAAACCCATAAAAAACCTTAAAACCTTAAAACCCTTAAAACAAAAAATTTCAATAAAAACATAAAACCCATAAAAATTCTATATAATCCCTAAAAATGTCCCAAAACATAACAACACATAACAACCCTGGAATAATGTTGCAAAAAACCAGAAAAACCAGAAAAAAACCCTAAAACCCCAAAAAATCCCTTAAAAACATAAAAACCAAAAAATCCAAAAAAAATCCCTATAATCATTAAAAACATAAAAACCCAAAATATCCTAATACACCCTAAGAAACCCATAAAAACAGTTAAAACCCCTTACAACAAAAAACCATAAAAGACACCAAAAGACCCTAAAAACTCATAAAACCCCATATAAACTATAAAATCTCCAAAAACCCATTATAACTCTTAAAACCCATAAAACCCCTAAAAACACTAATTATTTTAAAACACATTTAAAACATTAAAAATGTTACAAAAATATAAAAAACCTACAAATTCTAAAAAAAACAAAAAACCTTCAGAAACCCGAAAAAACAACTATAAAAACAATAAAAAATATTAAAACCCCTAAAAAACCTAAAACCATTAAAAATAATTTAAATCCCCAAAAATACCTAAAAACATAAAAAACAATAAAATCCTTAAAACCCCTAGCAACCAAAAAGAACATTGGAAATTCCTAAAAAATAAAAAAATCTAAAAAATAAAAAACCGCTAAAGACCTTAAAAACTCTCAATATCTCTAAAAACCATAAAAATCCTTAAAAAATAGATAAAAATCCCAAAAAACTAAAAACCCTAAAAAACCTAAGAAACATTAAGAATACCTTAAAATCCCCAAAACACATAAAACCCCTAAAAACATAATATGATCTAAACACTATATAAGCCTAAAAGACCCTAAATCCATTAAAACCCCTAAACACCATACAAACCCCAAAAACCCTAAAAGCCCTATAACCCGAAAAAACCCTAAAATGCACTAAAAAATATTTAAACACTTTGAACCCATAAAATGATAAAAAATATAAAAACCATAAAACCCTAAAAACTCTAAAAATTTTAAAAAATAAAAAAACAATAAAGACCCTAAAAATCCTAAAAATTTGGAAAACCACTAACAATTGAAAGAACCCCCAATTTTTTTAAAAAGGTTAAAAGCACTAAAAATTATTAAAAACCCTAAGAAAACAATAAAAACATAAGAACACATAGAACCTATAAAAATATAAAAAATGAAAAAAACTCAAAAATCCCATAAAACCCATAAAACCATAAAGAAACCTAAAATCCCTCAAAATCCCCCAAACCCATAATACACATAAATATCATAAAAAATCCATAAAAATCCCTATAAACATAAAACCTCCCATAAAAAATCTGAAAAAACCTAAGAAAACCCTAAAACCCAAAAAAACACTTAAAACTCCTAAAACCTTACAAATGATAATGACACTAAATACCATAAAAGACACAAAAAACTAAAAAAATAAAAAAAACCCCTAATAACATAAAAACCCATAAAACCCTAAAAACCACTAAAACTATAAATACTATTTAAACCACAAAAAATTGTTAAAAAAATGAAAAACCGTTAAACCCCTTGAAACTAAAAAAACCCCAAAAAATCATAATGTCAAAAAAACCCAAAATACCAAAAAACCCCAAAAACCCAAAAAATTCTTAAAAGCCCCAAATCCTCTATAAATTATAAAAAATCACTAAAAATGCCAAAAAAACTGAAAAATACAAAAATCCATGAAAACACTAAGAAATCCATAAAAACATAAAAACACTTAAAAACATAAAATCCAAAAAGCAATAGAAATCCTAAAACCTTAAGAATCCATCAAAACCATAAAATCATTAAAACCCCAAACAACATTAAAATACTTCATATCCAAAAAATCTCTAAAAAAATAACACACTCCAAAATCCATAGAAAACACTAAGAAATACAGAAAACATAAAAACATTTTAAACCCCTAAAAATAAAAAAAATGCAAAAAACCATAAAACACCCTAAAAACCCTAAAACCCCTAAAACCCATAAAACCCATAAAATTATAAAAAACACTACAAAACCATAAAACCCAGAAAACCACTAAAACTCTAAAAACTATTCAAATTTATAACAATGTGAAAAATATCTAAAAAACCTTAATACCATTAAAAACACAAAAAAACCCCAAAATACAACAACTCTATAAATATCCTAAAGACCATAAAATCTAGAAAAAACCAGTTAATTTTACTAAAATCCATAAACACAATAAAAATCCTAAAAAATCCTAAAAATCTATAAAAACATAAAAAACATGAAATCCCTAAAAAACCAAAAGATAAACATAAAAACCTAAAACACTTAAAATCCAAAAAAATACTAAACATGTTAAAAATAATAAAAACCCTATAAATCATAAAAACCATAAAACTTCCAAAATCCCAAAATACATGAAAAACCAAAAAAATTATAAAAAGGCAAGTCATAGTCCTTGGATTTCTTCAGATCCAAACCCCTTAAGAGACATATTGAATGGAATATGTGCTATGTTCAAACCTCAATCTGGTCTGTCCTGAAAAAAAATCTTATAGTATATTAATAGTCACTCTCACTGGATGGTTAGTGCCCAATCATCTCTCAAATTTTGGAAACACAACTGGATGGGTTCTCTTCTTATTGACTGTGTAGAAATAACTGATCCAGATAATGATTATGATTCCACCATTACAAATCAGCTTGAGCATGAAAATGTTCTTCCTTCTCAAATAGCTATTACGGTTGGTACCTATGACTTCCTGGATGGTAATGATTTTCTCTTTTGGGAACCAATTCTTAATGGGATGCTTGAATCTAAAAGATACTATGATCACCTAATTTACAGGGACATTATAGGACTCGAAGCCTTTAATAAAAAAATGGATGATGCCTTCCCACTTTTCATTGCCCTGGTGCCTTCATCTCAACAAACTCCCATCCAAGGTGAACCTGCAATGAGTCAGTATCAACTTGTTCTCTATATGTGCTCTGATCCAATAGCATTGGGAGGATGTTAATCATATTTTTCTTTCTTGTAATACATCCATAGCTCTCTGGATTTATGTGGTTGATATATTTTATGTTTATACTCCTCACACTGCTATGATTTATAACTTCTTAATGGACATAGATGCTCTTATGCTCTCAATGTAGGTATTCATTATTTTCCTGGTTTCCGTCGTAGAGGTTATACATACAATCTAGACATATAGAAACAAATTCTTGCATGAAAAAGCAGTCCCTAATCATAATACCACCATCTATTACATATTTCTTGTGGTAAAAAGAGCTAATGAATTACATGATGAATGATGTGACAACTCGGTTAATGATCTTGCAGTCTTAAGAAGGATCTGTATTTCTGGTAACTTCCCAAAACCTATTGGAACCATGGAGGTTTTAATGTTTCCTCCATTTGTAGGTTGGGTTAAATGCAACACGGATGGTGCCTCAAAGGAAAATCAAAGACTTTCTTACTACAGAATTTCCTTCCAAGATTATAATGGTGATTTTTTAAAGGGGGAACATGGTACATGTGGCTAAACAGGAACAATTGTGGCAGATATTCAAGGTCTCACTAAAGCGGTTGAAACTGCCCTCCAAAGAAATTTGAACTCGGTCTGGTTTGAATGCGACTCAACCGCAATTGTTCAAGTAGTTTGGATGGGTTAGATTCGTCGTTCTTGGAAGCTCACAACCAAATGGAACAACTTCCTGAGCACCCTTTCTTCATTGAACTTCATCATCAGACACATTTATCATGAAGCGAACCAACTTGCTGACTGGCTTTCTAATAGAGGGACCTTTGAAGGCTATTGTAATCACTAATTTAGAATACCCTTTGAGTTAATGACTATACTTCAACGTGATAAATGTAAACATTCATCCTTCTGACTTTTGTGACCCTGATTTTAATAATTTTAATCCTTACTCAGTGCATTTATAATATCTAAGAATGTAAAAACCCAAAAAAACAAGAAAATCCATTTAAAAAACCTAAAAACCTAAATACACATAAAACCCAAATAACATAAAAAATGCTAAAAACCCAAAAAAACTCTAAAATACAAATAAAACCCTAAAAACCTAAAAAAACAAAAACACTAAAAAACCTTAAAGTCTCTAAAACCCTGTATACTAAAAAACACTATAAACACCATAAACACCCTAAAAACATAAAACACCCCTAAAATCCTTAAAAGTCTTAAGAACCCATAAAAACCTGAAAACAGCAGTAAACTCGAAAAACCATTTAAACCCCTCAAAACATTAAAAACCTATAAAAACCTTAAAAACACTGAAAAATTCGGAAACAAACCTAAAACCTTGAAAGAAAGATAAACCCCAAATAACCTAAAAACCAACAAAATACATAAAAACCCTAAAACCCAAAAAAAATTAAAAATCCATAAAATTTTCTAAAAACATAAAAAAACGTAAAACCCAAGAAACCCCTAAAATCATTTAAAACCTAAAAAAACTTAGTATCCCTAAAAAACTAAAAAATTATAGAAACCCTAAAATGCCAAAAAAAGAAAAAAAAACCCCTAAAACCACTAAAAATCTATAAAACACAAAAAATAATAAAAACCCTAATAAAGCCCTAAAATTTCAAGAAAACCATAAAACCCCCAAAACTATAAAAACCCTATGAAAACCTTAAAAACGTAAAACACTTAAAACCTTTAAAAGATATGATTGTCAAAAACCATAAAATCCCTAAAAACCATTAAAAATGGTAAACACCCACTAGAAACTAAGAAATCCCATTAAACCCCATTAAAAACTCTAAAACCCAAAAAACTCAAAAAACCCCAAAAAACCAAACAACCCAAAAACCCTAAAAACCCAAAAAATTTATAATACCATAAAAACTATAAAAACCTCTAAAATCCCTAAAAATGTAAAAAATCCTAAACTCCCTAAAAACCCTAAGAAAATCATAGAAACCTAAAATTCATAAAACTTCTAAAAAACATTAAAAATGATAAAAACATTAAAATTCCAAAAAAACATAAATATCCTTAACACCCTCAAACCCCCTAAAAATACTAATACCCTTAAAAATACATAAAAATTAAAAAAATAGTAAAATCATAGAAAAATACAACGAAAATCATAGAAATCTAAAAACACTTCAGACTCCTAAAAAACATAAAAACTCTAAAATATAAAAAACCATAAAAACCCTAAATCTATAAAACCAATAAAAATCTATAAAACCCCTAAAAACCATAAAAATAAAAAAAAATATCTACCAAACCATAGAAATGTAAAAAAAACTAAAAAACATGAAAAAAAATCTATGATAACCTTTAAAAACTAAAAAATCATAAAACCCCAACAAACCTAAAACACTCAAAAATCCCAAAACCCCCCCCCCCCAAAACCCCCTAACAATTCTAAACGGCATAAAAACTCATAAATCCTTGAAAATTTATAAAAACCCCATAGAAAACATAAAACTTTAAAAAATATACATCCCTTTGACCTCCTAAAAAGATTAAAAACCCATCAAAACCCTTAAAAACTCATAAAAAACCCAAACACCCTAAACATAAAAAAAATATAAAAGACCAAAAAAACCCCACACCCCCTCAAATTACCTAAAAACACAAATTAACAATAAATATACTAAAAATACATAAAATCATGAAAAACATAAAAAACAATATAAACTATTAAACCCTTAAGAAAACCATAAAAACCTAAAAACACATAAAATCCCTAAAAACATAAAAGACGGTAAAACTCTTAAAACCCTAAACACCAAAATCCCCTCAAAATCCCTAAAAACCTAAAACACTATAAAAATACTAAAAATTCAATAAAAACAACTCAAAATACTATGAAAATTGGAAATTTCTTAAAACTCCAAGAACCCCTAAAGAACATAAAAAATTATTGAAACCCTAAAAACATGAAAAATACCCTAAATCCATAAAAACTATTTGAAACCATATATACCCATAAAAACCTTAAAGAATCCTAAGTCTGATGAAAACCATAAAACCCCAATAAAAATTATAGAAATCCATTTAAACCTCTAAAACATTTAAAAACCATAAAATCCCTTAAATCCGTAAAAAAACTACCAAAATCAATAAAACCCTAAAAACCATCAAAATATATAAAGCCCTAAAAAACCTAAAATCCTATAAAATCCTTAAAAATCCCTATCATGTAAAAAACAATAAAAATGATGAAATCCTAAAGAAACCCTTAGAAACCTAAGGTCGTATAAACATTTTCATATACATAAAACACTAAAAACCTTTAAAAACATTAAACCCTTGAAAACCATAAAAATATGTAAAACCCCTAAAATCCTAAAAAAATCTCTAAAAATGCAAAAAAAAAAACAAGAAAACTAAGAAAAACCCTAGGAAAACAATAAAAATCCCAAAATAATTAAAACCACAGAAATTAAAATAACACTAATTACAATAAAATCTTAAAAAGATAATAAAAACCCTAAAACCCCTTAAAAACAGTAAACACAAAAAACCCATTAATAGGCTAAAAATTCACTAAAACCTCAAAAACCCCCCTAAAAATCATAAAAAAAATTCAATACCAAAAAATGTTAAGAAACTATAAAACCCCTAAGAAACATGAAAACTACCTTAAAATCAAAATAAAAACACTAAAATTTCTAGACCCGCAACCCCTCAAAATCCAAAAAATACCCTCAATAGAAATAAAAATATTAAAAATCCATTAAAACATAAAAAACATAAAAACCCCTACAAGCTCGGAAAAAATTACAAATAAAACCATTAAAACTAAAGAAAATACATAAAACCCCTAAAACAAAAAAATACTAAATTAAAAAACCCCAAAAATCATTAAAAACCAAAAAAACCTTCAAAATACATAAGAACCTAAAACCCATTAAATATCCATAAAATATATCAAAAATCATTAAAACCAAAAACCGCTAAAAATATAGAAAAACCACTATTAAAACCATAAAACCCAAAAAAAACACATGAAAACCTTAAGAACATAAAAATTCTAAAAACTCTAAAAACACAAAAAATACACTAAAAACATAAAACCACAAAAAAATCATAAAACCCTTATAAACTTTAAAACACCTAAAAATCCTAAAAACCACTAAAACCTCTAAAAACCATTTAAACCCCTAAAAATGTTAAAAAACTCAAAACACCTTTACGAGACCTAAAAATTCAAAGCAAAACCCTATAACCACCACAAAAGATAAAAACCCTTAAACCACAAAAAATCCTAAACTTCCTCAAAATCAATAAATCCCATAAAACCCTATAATAATCCTAAAAATTTCCTAATATCCCTTTAAATGTAGAAAACCCTAAAAACCTAATAAAAACATAAAAAATACGAAAATACCTAGAAACCTAAAAACATTAAAACCCCAAAAAATTCTCTAAAATCAATAGAAATCCCAAAAAGTACTAAAAATACATATATATTTAAAAAAACCCAACAATACAAATAAACATTTTAAAACCATAAAAACCTAATAACACTTAGAACCCCCAAGAAAATTAAAATTCTTAACAACCCTAATAATACTAAAAACCCCTAAAAACCATAACAACTAATAAAAACATTAATTAACTAAAAACCCTAAAAAAATTAAAACTCTAAAATCCATTCAAACCCCTATAAACATTAAAAAATTTACAAAAATTCAACCCCCATAAAAAACTCAAAATTCCCCTAAAAACTGAAAAAATGATAAAAACATAAAACCACTAAAAACCATTAAAATATTAAAAAACCCCCAAAATACCTCAAAATGTAAGAAACCCTAAAAAAACCCTAATAACCCCTAAGATAACCATAAAAAACAGGAAACTCTTAAAACAAACAAAAAATTCGAAAACACTAAAAACTCGAAAACAACCTAAAAACACAAAACCCCCTCAATTCTTTAAGAACCATAGAAACACATAAAAGACCTCCAAAATACATAAAAATCACTAAAAATGTATAAAACCCAAAAAATACATAAAAATGCTAATGAAAAGTTTAAATCCTATAAACACATAAAACCCTTAAAACCTAAATTCACATAAAACCCCTGAATACCTAAAAAAAATAACCCCTTAAGACCCTAAAAAATAACCTAAATCCCTAAAACAGCCCTAAATATCATAAAACCACTATAACCCATAAAAAACTAAAAACCATAGAAACCCTAAAACCAAACAAAAATAATAAACACTCAATAAACCCCTAAAATGTTAAAAACTCTTAAAAACCATAAAAACCTAAAATCATTAAAAAACCTAAGACCCCAAAAACTATAAAAACCATAATAACACTAAAATACCCTAAAACCCCTCAAAATACCTAAAAACCCTAACAAACTATAAAATTTCAAAAAAATCCTAAAACCCTAAAAAATTAAAAACAAATAAAATCTCTGAAACCCTTAAGAAAACCTTAAAAACCAAAAAATACTTAAAACCCCAAGAAACCTAAAAAAATATAAAAAACATAACACCCTAAAAATACATTAATATCATAAAACCTATAAAAACTTAAAAAATACATAAAAATCCCTATAGACCTAAAAACCCTAAAAACTCTATAAAACATAAGAAAACCACAAAAATTTATGAACACTTAAAACCCCTAAAACCTTAACAATACTAAAAATCCTAAAAACTATATAAAAACCCTAAGACTCCTAAAAATAAAAAAATCCCTAAACTCCTTAAAGACCCTAAAAACCCATAAAACCCAAAAAACCACTAAAACTCTAAAAACCCAATAAACCCCTAAAACTTTACAAAAACTCAAAAAGCTCTTAAAAACCACAAAAAATCAAAATACCAAAAAACCAAAGGAATAAACTCATAATACCATAAAATCCTAAACAACTATAAAAGTAATAAATTTCCCTAAAAATACCTAAAAACATAGAAAACCCTAAATAGGTAGATAAACACTCATAAAACCATAGAGACCCAAAAAATACTTAAAACTATTAAGAAACCTAAAAATTTTAAAACCCTAAACACACTCAAAATCAATGAAACCATAAAAACCATAAAAATTCTAAAAAGACCCTAAAAATCACAAAAAACATAAAAACTCTAAAAACTAGAAATACCCAATAAAATCCTTAAAAACCTAAAACAATAGAAACACATAAAAACCTAAAATAGAAAAAATACCTAAAATCATAAAAATCATTAAAAACCTATAAAATAGAAAAAAATGACTAAAATCCATAAAAACACATTCAACCCTTAAAATGTTAAAACAATCATAAAAACATAAAACCATAAAAACTCTGAAAACCCTAAAAAACAAAAAAAAACAAAAAAACCAATAAAAACCCTCAAAATCCCTCAAAATCCCTAAACACCAAAAAACCATAAAAATCTTAAAACTCCCAAGAATCCCTAAAAACATAAAAGACACTAAAAACCCTTAAGAAAACCTTAAAAACCAAAAAACACTTAAAACCTATAAAAAACCTAAAATAAGAAAAGAAACCCACAAACCTCTAAAAACCCTAAACCCATAAGAAAACTATAAAAAAATAAATATAGTTAAAATCCCAAAATTATGTAAAAATTTATAAAACCCTAAAAACAACCTCAAACCACTAAAACCCTAAAAAACTATAAACCTCTTAAAAACATTAAAAACCACAAAAATTACCAAATATTCAAAAAACTAGTAAAACTCTAAAACCCCATTAAATTCCCAAAAGTGTAGATAACACTAACAATCCATAAAAACCCTAAAAAATAAAACACACTAGAAACCCAAAATCCCAAAAAGCCCTAAAAACCTCAAAATCACTAAAAAGCCTAAACACCATGAAAATCCTAAAAAATCTCTAAACAAACCTAAAAACATAAAACCCTTAAAACCAATGAAAAATATAAAGAAACAGTTAAAATGTAATAACACTAAAAACCATTAAAGTACCTCAAAATCTAAAAATACAAGAAACCCTAAAAATTCTAAAAAAACCCTAAAAACCCTCAAAGTCCCTAAAAACCCAAAAACAATAGATATCCTATAAATTCCCCAAAAAAAACTATAAATGTAAAATCCTTAAAATCTTGAGAAACCCTAATAAAACCTTATGAAACCCAAAACCCCTAAAAATCTAAAAAAATCCAAAGCCCTTATAACCCATATAAACCCTAAAAGCTATAAAACTCCTAAAAACATTAAAGGCCAAAAAACCCCAAAAAAGGACTAAAAACCCACTAAAAACACTAAAAACCATTAAACCCATAGAAGACCCTAAACCCCCTAAATCCTATAAAAACACCTCAAAACCATAAAATCCCTATAACCCAGTAAAAACACTAAAAATTCTATAAAACCTCAAAAACATCAAAAAGCTATAAATAATATTTAAAACACTGGAAAACTAAAAAAAGAAACTCTAAAAACCTAAAAAACCGTATAACACCTAAAATCTATCAAAATCAACAAAAACCCTAAAACACAAATAAAATACTAGAAATACCGTAAAAACACAAAAATCCAAAAAAAAGCTTGAAACCCCATAATGAAAAACATATAAATCTAAAAAACCATAAAACCCTTAGACAATTGAAAAATACTAAAAACCCTATAAATCCATAAAAACCCTAAAACCCTCAAAATCCCAAAAACCTTTAAAACCCATAAAAACCTTTAAAAAGAAACAAAAATCCATAAAAACAAAAAACACCTTCAATACCATAAAATACAAAAAGAAACCTAAATACCCCTAAAACACGTAAAACCGTTAAAAACCTAAAAAATACGAAAACCCCTAAAAACACATAAAAACTAAAAATAGAAAAATCGATAAAAAACCTAAAACCCATAAAAACCCTAAAAACCTTAAAAACCAAACAACCCCTATAAAAATACTAAAAATCATTGAAAATGTAAAATACTCTAAAATCCATGAAAAAACAATGAAAAACTCAAATACTAAAGACACTTAAACCCCCTAAAACCAAAAAATTGGTATTAACCCAAAAAATAAAAAAACACCCGAAAACCCCTAATAACCCCTAAGAACCCCTAAAAAATATAAAACCCCTAAAACCCAAAAAAAACTAAAACAACTAAAAACACTAAAAAAACTTTAAACCCTAAAAGATGTTTAAAATTTCATAAAACTCTTAAATCCTAAAAAAATGAAAAATTCCCTTAACCCCTAAAGAAACCATAAAAACACAAAAAAAACCCCTAAAAACATATAAACACCTCTAATCCCTAAAAAACAATGAAAACATAAATATTTTAAATATCCATAAAAATCTATAAACACGTAAAACTATTCAAATCCTTAAAAATCCCCAAGAAAACCTTAAAAACCTAACAACACAGAAAACCCCTAAGAACATAAAAATGCTAAAAACCCTAAAACCCTAAAACCTTTGACCCCCAAAAAACCCAAAAACCTTAAAAGATCATAAAAATCTAAAACAACAAAAAATCCATAAAAACATAAAAAAACACTAAAAAAATTAAAAACCCCTATAAACCCCTCAAAAACCTAAAAACACATAAATCCCTAGGTAACTCAAAAACACTAAAAAAAATAAAAACCCCAAGAAAGACCCTAGAACCCCTAAGAATATTAAAAACCCGAAAACCCACTAAAACTATTAAAACCATTTAACCGCCTAAAATAATAAAAACATCTAAAATCATTAAGAACGCAAAACACTCAAAAAACCGTAAAACCCCAAACAACCATAAAGACCCTAAGTCCCCTAAAAACCCTCAAAATATTTGAAAACCCTAAACACCATAAAAAACATAATAAATCACTAAAAATCCATAAATATAGGAGAACCAAAAAAAACCCAAAAAACCTCTAAGAAAAAAATAAAAAAAAACAAATAAAACCCCTAAAAACCATATTGACTCTAAAAATACCTAAAAATCCAAAATCCATAAAAAACCACAAAATCACTTAAAATCCTAAAAATCCATAAAATTCTTATAAAATAACTAAAAATACACAAAAATGTAAAAAACCTAAAAACCATTAAGAAAACCAAAAAAACCTAAAACACTAAAAACCACTGAAAATCTTAAAAATGATAAAAACCATAAAACCCCTAAAAAGACCCTAAAACCCCTAAAATCCCTTAAAACCATAAAAACCATAAAAACCCTAAAACCCCACTACGAACTCTAAAAACTCAGTAAAATCCAAATCCACAATGAAAATCTAAAAATCATTTCAAACCCTAAAAACTGAAAAAATGAAA
This sequence comes from Viscum album, assembly GCA_963277665.1. NCBI lineage: Eukaryota > Viridiplantae > Streptophyta > Magnoliopsida > Santalales > Viscaceae > Viscum > Viscum album. The sequence continues at coordinate 45,004,222 of OY728151.1, forward strand.
AAGACCCACCCCTCAAAATCCATGAAAACCCAAAAACCCAAAAAATGTTCTAAATTTAATAAAAACACCAAAAATTTCTTAAAACCCAAAAAAACTCCTAAAAACCCTATGGAAACCATAAAACCATAATAACACACAAAACCCCTAAATATCCTAAATAAACTAAAGACCCTAAATCCATAAAAATCATAAAAACACCTAAAATCCTCAAATTCCCTAAAAACTAAAAAACACATAAAAATACGTATAAATACCTAAAATTACATAAAAAATAAAAACCCAAAGAACCCAGAAAAACATAATAAAACCTTAAAAAACTAACAACACTTAATACCTTTAAAAAAATAAAAATTCTAAAACACATAAATCCCCTAAAAGACGCCAAAACCACTAAATACACATAAAACCCAAAAGACAACTAAAAATCATAAAAACCATTAAAATCAATAAATAACTAAAAATTATAAAATCCCTTTAAACTCATAACTTTCTTAATAATCTTAAAGAACCTTAAATCCATAAAAATCTTAAAAACCCTAAAACCCCTAAAACCCCTCAAACTCTATAAAAATAATAGAAAATTAATAAAATTTTTAAAAGGTAAAAAACCCTAAAAACCCATAAAACCCTTAAGATAACCTTAAAAACCTAAAAATAATTAAAACCCATAAGAAACATAAAAGCGTTAAAAATCCAAAAAAATAAATATCATAAAACCCTCAAAATCCCTAAAACCCCAAAAACCTATAAAAATAGGAAAAGTCCAAATAAAATCCTAAAAACATTCAAAACTCTAATAACCTATGAAATCCATAAAAATCTAAAAAATATAAAAACACCTACGAAAACCTTTAAATGATAAAAAACCCTAAAACTCAAAAAAAACCTTAAAACCTCAAAATCCATAAAAAAATTAATAACCTAAAACCCTGATAAAACCCTCCAAAAACACTAAAATCTATAAAACCCCTTTAAACACTTAAAACATTAAAAAACACTCAGAGAACATAATAACACTAAAAACTCAAAAAAAAACAAATGAAACCAAAAAAACCCTGAAAACCATAACAACCCTAAATACCCAAAGAATATATAAAAATCCTAAAAAATACCTAAAAATACCTAAGAATATAAAAACCACTAAAACCATAAAAATCCATTAAAAACCAAAAAAAACATAAAACTATATAAAAACATAAAAACTCTAAAAACTATAATAACTATAAAACTCCTTAAAATATTTATTAAAACCTAAAACCTATAAAAATACTAAGACCCACTAAATACTATAAAAATATTTAAACCCCTAATAAGTTTAAAATAAATACTATAAAAACTCTAAAAACCATAAAACCCCTTATAATCCCGAAAACCCATTAAACCCTAAAAACTATGAAAATTCTAAAACCCCTAAAAATCTATAAAATGATAAAAATATATAAAAACCACGAAAAACCCTATCAAAAAATTAAATACCTAAAACCACTTAAAATCCCTAAAATATAAAAAGGATAAAAACCATATAAAATCCAAAATAAATTACCTTAAAACCTCTTAGAATTTCAAATAATGCTAAAAACTATGAAAATCTTATGATGTCCCGAAGAATTCATAAAAACATAGAAAACCATAAAAACCATAAAAAACCAAATAAATCATTAAAAACCAGAAAACACATAAAACCACCAAATAACCTAAAAATAATAAAAACCCAAAAAAACCTACAACAACCTAAAATACCCAATAAACCCTAATAACTATAGAAACACATTAAGAAATTAAAACCTCCAAACCCATAAAATCCCTAAAAACCATTAAAATGTTTAAAAACCCTTTAAAAACCTAAAAATGTTTAAAAGTATAAAAACCCATTAAAACTCTAAAAAACTATAAATAAACACTAAAAACATAGAACCCATAAATACCCGAAAACCTTAAAACCAAAAAAAAATGTCCATAAATAACTTAAAACCCATAAAAATTCTAAATAATCCCAAAAAATCCCCAAAAATGTAAAGAAACATGGGGAAAAATTACAAAGACAGTAAAAACCCTAAAACCCCAAAACCCCAAAAAATAAATTAAAACCATAAAAACAATAAAAATACAAAAAAATTCTCAAAAATCCTTAAAAACATAAAAAACAAAAAATCTCTAAAAACCCTAAAATAACCATAAAGACGAAAAAATGGTTAAATCCCCTAAAAACAAAAAAAAAACTAAAAAACACCAAAATACACTAAAAAATATCAATACCCCTATAAAATATAAAACCCCCAAAAAATATAATAACCCCCAAAACACATAGAACCCCTAAAACCACTAAATAATATAAAACCCATTTTAAATGATAAAAACAATACAAAAAATTAATAAACATAAAAATACTAAAAAAATCAAATGACCCAAAAAAAACTGTAAAAACAATAAAAACCAAGAAAATCCCAAAAAACCTTGAAAATCTATAAAAATCGTTTAAATGCTCAAAATACCAAAAAACATAAAAAACTCCAAAATCCTTAAAAACTCCTAGAAAACTAAAAAACCTAAAAAGATTTTAAACCCATAAAAACTAAAAATTTTTAAAAAGGATAAAACTTCTAAAGACCTTAAAAACTCTCAATATCTCTAAAAACCAAAAAAAACCTAAAAATTCCCTAAACATCCCCAAAAAAACTAAAATCCCTAAAACCCTTAAAAACTTAAAATCCCAAAACACTTAAAACTCAAATAAACCTAATATGATATAACCCATATAAAACCCTAAAAGACCCTAAAACCATTAAAAACCCATAAATACCATAAAAACCCTAAAAAAACTAAAATCCCTAAAACCCCAAATAAACCCTAAAACCCACTAAAATATCTAAAAACACATTGAACCCTTTAAAATTCTCAAAAAATATAAAAAACCCTAAAAACCTTAAAAACTAAAAATATTCTAAAAATAAAAAACCATAAAAACCCTAAAAATCTAAAAAATCCATAGAATCACTAAAATACATAAGAAGCCCAAAAAAATTGTAATGATATTAAAAACATTAAAAATTCTTAAAAATACTAAGAAAACCATAAAAACCTAAGACCAAATAAAACCCCTAAAAACATAAAAAATTACGAAAATCCTAAAATCCCATAAAACCTCGAAAACCCCTAAAATCCTTGAAAATCCCTAAAACCCCTAATAACATTAAATATAGTAAATAAGCCCTAAAAATCCCTAAAAATTAAAAAACCCTGAATACTCTTAAAATACTAAGAAAACCCTAAAATAAAAAAACACTAGAAAACCCTAAAACATAAAAAATTCTAAAAATACTAAAAACCCAAAAAGACCCAAAAAAACACAAAAAACTAAAAAAATACCCTAAAAACATAAAAACCCATAAAATCCTAAAAACACTAAAAATCTAAATACTATTTACACCCCAAAAAAATGTTTAAACACATTAAATACTTTTAGATCCCAAAAAACTAAAAAATCTATAAAAACCCAAATAACCCTAAAGTCAAAAAAACCCAAAAACACAAAAACCCCCAAAAACCCAAAAAAATCTCTAAAAAACCTAAAACCCATAAAAATTATAAAAAATAACTAAAAATGGCTAAAAACCTAAAAAATACTAAAAACACTGAAAGCCCTATGAAAACCATAAAAACATAAAAACACTTAAAAAACCTAAAAACCTAAAAACTATCAAAACCCTAAAAATTTAAGATCCCATTAAACAAATAAAATTCATAAAAAACCTAAAAACATTTAAATCCTTCAAATCCCAAAAATCCCTAAAAATATAAAACACACCAAAAACCATGGAAAATAATAAAAAAAACATAAAGCATAAAAAAATTAAATCCCCTAAAAAAAATTTAAAAACCCTAAAAGACCCTAAAAACCGTAAAACCCCATAAAACCCATAAAACACCTAAAAATCATAAAAAACACTAAAAAACCATAAAACCCTAAAACCACTAAAAAATATAAAAACCCTTCAAATTATTAACAATGTGAAAAATATCTAGAAGCCATAATACCCTTAAAACCACAAAATTACCCCTGAAAAACCCTAAAACCCCATAAATATCCTAAATACCCTAAAACATTAAAAACCCCTAATTTTACTAACGTCCCTAAAATCCATAAAAAACCTAAATTTTTTTAAAATTCCCTAAAAACATAAAAATGACTTAAAACATTGAAAAACCAAAAGAAAACAATAAAAACCAAAACACTTAAAACCCCCCAAAATACTAAACATGTTAAAAATCATAAAAATCCTATAATTCCTAAAAACCATAAAATTTCCAATATACTAAAAGCCATAAAAACCCATAAAAATACTAAAAATACAATAAAATAACTAAAAAGGTAAAAAACAAAAAAAAACTATAAAACCCATTAGAAAACAATAAAAACCTAAAAACAAATAAAACACCAAAAAAACATAAAATGCTAAAAACCCAGAAAACACTAAAACACCCTAAACCCCCAAACCCCCTAACCAACTTTAAAACCCCTAAAAATCTCAAAAACACTAAAAATCAATAAAACCTCTAAAAAAATAAAAAACTCTAAAACCCCTAAAAACCCATAATGAAATCCAAAAAACCTTAATCCTTAAAACACCCAAAAACCCAAAAACCCTAAAAACCATAAAACTCCCAAAGAAACCATTTTAAATAACAAACCACTAAAAACCATAATAACCTAAAACTCTAAGAACATAAAAACCCAAAAACCTCCCAAAACCATAAAAATACTTAAAAATTAAAAAACCCCTAAAAATCACCAAAATTGTAACAAACCATAAAACCATAAAATACCTTAAGAAAAACTAAAAAAATCTCTTTAATCCCCTAAAAATGTAAAAATGATAAAAACCCTAAAACCCTTAAAAAGTCCCTGAAACTCCCCTAAAAACACCTAAAATCCATAAAACCCATAAATTCTATAAAAACCCTAAACCCCCCCCCCCCCAAAAAAAACCTTAAAACCAAATAAAATGCTAAAACCCTTTAAAAACATAAAAATATTAAAAAAAACATTAAAAACCTTAAATACCCTAAAACAAAACTGTTAAAACTCAAAAAATCTATAATAACTCTAAAAACAATAAAAACATAGAAAATCTCTAAAACACTAAAAAACAATAAAAACCCATAAACCCCTTAAAATCCCTAAAAATGTAACAATATCAAAAAATTGAAATCCCCTAAGAAAACCATGAAAACCTAAAAACCTGAAAAATCACTATAAATCCTAAAATATGATAATAACCCTAATAACCCCTAAAAATCTTAAAACCCTAAACCATAAAACACCCCAAAAAACATTAAAACCCCAAAATACCAACAAAATCCAAAAAACCCCACTAAAAAAATCTAAAATCCCTTTAAACCCATAAAACCCATAAAAGACTCAAAAAGCCCTTAAAAACCATAAAAAACATAAAAAATACAAAAACGCCAAAAACCATAAAAACCGTATAATACGTAAATAACCCTAAAAACCTCAAAATAATAAAAATCACATAAAAACCCATTGAAATCCTAAAAATCCTTAAAAATCCCTAAAAATGTAAAAACACTCAAACACTAGAAAACACTAAGAAAACCATAAAAAATTTAAAACACATAAATCCATTAAAAACGTAAAAACCCAACAAAACATAAGAAGCCCTAAAATTAAAAAAAACTTGAAATCTCTTAAAAATCAATTTAACCCCTAAAAACAAAATATTCAAAAAACACTTTAAAAAGTAAAAAAATTCAAAAAAAAACCTTATGAAAAATGTAAAAATCTAAAAACGCGTAAAACCCCTAAATCCTAAAATAACTCTAAAAACCCCAAAAACTGAAAAATAATTGAAATACACAAAATATCCTAAAAACCAAGAAACCCATAAAATCCATAAAAACAGTAAAAACCCATAAAACTCTTAAATTCCATTAAAAACCTAAAATCAATTTAAATCCCTAAAACATTATAAACTGTAAAAAAACATAAAAGTCCTAAAAACTATAAAACCCATAAATACCAAAAAACAACAAGAAACCTAAAAACCCTAGAAACCCTAGAAACCCACAAAATCTATAAATACCTAAAAACCCTAAAAACGATAAAAAAATCCCTCAAATCTGTAAAAACATTAAAAATTATAAAACTTCAAAATGCATAATAAAACCATAAAAAACTAAATACATTTAAAACCTCTAAAATATATAAAAATGGTAAAACGCTGTATAACCCATTGATGACCATAAAGCCCCTAAAAACCTCTAGAACATTATAAACCCCTAAAAATCACTAAAACCCTAAAATTCAACAAAAACCATTAAAAGACTAAAACGCATTTAAAACCCTAATTCTTTAAAAACTAAAAAAAAATTAAACCCAAAATAACATATTAAAATCCTTAAAAACACAAAAAACATAAACTCTAAAATCTATAAAAATCCTCAAAATCCCTAAAACCCCGAATAAACCCTAAAAGTCCTAAAAATCCATAAAATTTCCTAAAAATGTAAAACATACTTAAATCCCTAAGAAAAACGTAAAAACAGAAGAAAAATAAAAAACTCATAAAAACAATAAAAACCCAAAAACCCCTAATAAACCTTAAACCCCCTCAAAATTCCCAAACCCCTAAAAAATAAAAAACCCAATAAATACCTAGTAATATCTAAAATAATAAAAAACCTAATAAACCAAAAAACCCATAGAAATACTAAAAAACCTAAAAAACATTTAATACCCCTAGAAACCTAAAAAATACTAAAAACCCTAAAAGTCACTAAAAACCATAAAAATCTCTAAAAATAATGAAAACCCTTTAAAAACCTAAAACAATAAAAAATTATAAGAAACCATAAAATCCCTAAAAATTTAAAACCATAAAATTCCAAATAAACCATAAAACCCCATAAAACTGTAGAAGACATTAAAAACCTTCAAAATCCCTAAAAACCCATATAAATCCAAAAAAATCCATATAAATCCTTAAAAACATAAACAACCCTAAAAAATGAAAATCATTAAGAAATATCATATAAAATATAAAACCCCTAAAAACATAAAAACACTAAAAATCCAAAAAATCTCAAAAACCCTAAAAAACCATAATCGCAAGGCGATGGTTACTTTCATCCGGCGTCTCCGTATCCCTCGCGCTTTATGGATCATTTCCTTAGATGGGACCATGCGTTGTTGCGCATCTACGTTTCAGCGGCTATGGGGGTTTCCCGATCTGGTCTCTGTTGAAGCTGACGACCGTGTGGAGGCCAGAAATCCTTCGGATTTGGGGTTTCCACGGGAAGGTCAACGGGGTCACATGCTTCCGTGGCAGAGAAGGTTGATTCAGCTCCTCCGGATCTGGTCTCTTCAACGATGCGTTGTGCTGGGTTGGCCTGTTTTTCTATCCTCCCTACTGCCCGTAGATCTGGGCTTGGGCGGAGTGCAGTGGATTCTATGGCGGTGCATTGGCTCTTGGTGGATATAGTTTGGTGGTTGCATGCATGATCTAGCTTTGTGGGTTTACAGATCTGTTCATTATCAGTATACGCCAAAGTTCCAGGTTTGTTCTCCGGCTCCTACTTTGATTCTTGCGGATATCTCTGGCTGGTCTGTGCATTACTGTGATCTGGTTGTTTTCCTGCGGTGCCAAAGCGGTCTGTTTGGCTTGGTGATGCTGGTATTGTTTGCTAGTCCTAATGTGAGGTGCTTCATGTTGGTTGTGCTTTTCTTTTTCTGGGTCTCTGGAACAGCGATTTAGGCTGTGGTTTGGTTGTTGGTGGCTTTTTTCCCCTGGTTGTCCTGCTGGGTGCGCCTGATGGTGAGAATTCCTGTTGAGATGACGTTGGCCGATGGGAGGTGTGATGTGGTTCGGTTTGTGATCCTTTGTGCTATTGATGGTCTGGCTGTGTTTTGGCATAGATGATGGCCTTTGGTTCTGTTGAGTAGTGAGGGGAACTGTCCTGCCTTTGGGTGTGTTTCTTGTTGGAAGCTAGAGAGCTAGTGGTTGGTTACATATTGGCTAGGATGTGATGTTGTGGTGACTGATGGCTTTGGTGATGGTGATCTGATGCTGCTGCTGGTGAATCCTCTTGGTGCAGAGCTACAGGACGTTGAATGGTGTGTGGCTGAACAATGGTTACTGCTTAGCTGGGAGGTGCTAAAGGAATTTTGTGGTCGCGATGATTGGAAGTGGTCCTGGATGCTGGTGTTGGCTAGACGTGCAGTAATGATTTTGCGGTTGTGCCTAGTTTTCGATTCATTTTCTTTTTTTTCTTTTTTTTTGGGCTTATCTTTGGGTATGGGTTGATTGAACCTGCCCCGCCCGGTCTGCTTTTCTACCTTTTTTCTTAATAAACATTGGGGGGGGGGTTAGGAATAGCCTTATCCTACAACGACCTTCGCCCAAAAAACCATAAAAATCCTAAAAAATTCCAAAAAATCACTAAAAATTTAAACTACCATAATTACCCTGATAAACCCTAGGAAAACCTTAATAATATAATAAAAATAAACCTCTAAAAACCTAATAAACATTAAAAATCATAAAAAAACCCCTCTACAGACCCTAAAACCATAAAAAATCCAAAAAACCATTCATACCTCTAAAATTTTAAAAACCTTCAAAACCCATAAAACCCTAAAACCCCTAAAACCCACAAAATCCCTAAACCCCTAAAATCCCCTAAAATCCTATATAATCCCTAAAATACCTAAAATATAAAACCCAAAAAAATACTGAAAAGCCCTAAAAACTGTAAGAACATAAAAACACATAAAAACCTAAAAAAGATGGAAATCTTAAAAACCCATAAGAACCCGAAAAATCCTAAAAACCTTCAAACTACTTAAAGCCCTAAAACCATAAAAATAATGAAAATCCATAAAAATTCAAAAAAACTAAAAACCTGCAAAAACCTATAAAAAAACATTAAAACCCCAAAAACACTAAAAACTCATAAAAATCTCTAAAACCCTAAAAAATAATAAAAGACCCTAAACACCTAAAAAAAGTAACCCCCCCCCCCAAATAAACACTTAAAATCCAAAAAACCCTTAAAACCACTCAAAAATATAAAAATAATTTAATTTCCTAAAACCAAATAATATGAAAAAGCAAAAATTCTCTATAACTCATAAAATCCCTGAAAACCCAAAAAAAATTAATATAGTCCCTATAAACCCTAAGATCCTACAAAATACCTAAAAAACATAAAAACTATAAAAATACAAAGTAATCCCTAAAAATCCCTTAAAAAGTAAAAACACTAAAAAACGTGAAAAACCCAAGGAAACCATTAAAAACATAAAACCTATTAAAACCCCTACAAATTAAAAAAAGTCTCAAAACATTAAAAATCGATAAACCCCAAAAAATACTAAAATACCTAAAAATATGTAAAATCTTTAAAACCAAAAATCAAAATTTAAAAGCCCTAAAAATCCCTAAAAATGAATACAACCCTAAAACCAATGAAAAAATGTAATAAATACTATAATTTTAAAAACAAAAAAAAACCCTAAAAACCTAAAAAATACAAAAAAACCATAAAAATTATGAATGACCCTAAAAATCCCTTAATACCATAAAACCCCTAAAACCCAAAAAACCCAAAAAACCAAAAAACTTATAAAAATCCAAAAAACCACGAATAACACTTAAACATTAAAACCCATATAAATTATAAAAAAACTCTAAAAAAACATAAAACCCTAAAAACCGAAAAAATTGTATAAATCCAACAAATCCATTAAAACCCTAAAAACCCAAAACCACTCAAAATCCCAAAAACACATAAAAATCCTAAAAACGGCCTAAATTTTTTAAAAACATAAAAACCCCTTATTACCCTGAGAAACCAAATGAAAAAAAATACTTAACACCCCAAAGGAAACTAAAAACCCTCAAAACACATAAAACGCTAAAAAACCTGAAATCCCTAAAAACCATTAAACCGATAAAAACCCTTAAAACCCTAAAAGCTAATAAAAAGTCCAAACCCCACTAAAAATATAAAAATATATTAAACCCCTAAATTTTTTAAAAATATAAAAAACTCAAATACCCATAATAACCAAAAAACCATAAAAACCCTAAAAAATCTAAAACCCATAAAAATAATCATAATCCATAAAATCCTCAACACCCATAAAAATACTAAAAACCCATAAAAATACAAAAAATTCTCCAAAAATCCCTAAATACATAATAAAACCATAAAACCCTAGAAAACCACTGATAAATCCTTAAAAACCTATACACACATAAAACCCATAAAAATATAAAAATGATAAAAACCAAAAAAACCAAAAAAACCCTAAAATCAATAAAAACCATTAAAACCCATAAAAACATGAAAACCCATAAATACATTAAAAATCACCAAAAATCTAAAAATATTTAAAACCTTAAAATTTTAAAATTAATCTAAATCCGATAAACCTATAAAAAACCCAAATAACACCCAAAAAACAAAAACAACACAAAACAACCTTAAACCCCTAAAACCCCTAGAAACCCTCAAAATACTAAAAATACACTAAAACTATTATATTCCTAAAAACACAGAAAATACATAGAAATATAAAAAACCATGAAAAAATGGAAAATGTCTAAGATAGCCTTAAACCCTAAAAACACTTAAAGCCACAAAAAATATAAAAAACACAAAAATGGATAAATATCATAAACCCTTTCAAAATCCATAAAAACACTAGAAATCCTTAAAACCCAATAAAGATCCTAAAAATCACTAAAAATAGCAAAAAATATAAAAACCCTAAGAACCGAGAGAACCCCACTGAAAAGCATTGAACCTTAAAATACTTGAAACACCTCAAACCCAAAAAAAAACTGAATTCCCTGAAAACCCTAAAAGACCATAAAACACCTAAAAACTCTAAAAACCATAAAATGCCTAAAAACATAAAAACCTGAAAAACACACAAAATACCTAAAAATCCCTAAAAATTTTAAATCCCCTATAACCACTAAAAGAGTTAGAAATTACTAAAAAAATCACTGAGACCCTAAAAATAAAAAATAACCCATAAAATTATAAAAAAAACTATAAATCCATAAAATCGTCAAAAACCATGAAGTCCCTAAAAACCATAAAAATACTAAAATAATCATAAACATCACTTAATATGTAAGTAACATTGAAAACCCATAAGAATAACTTAAAAAACTAAAAACGATTAAATCCCCTAAAATACTATAAAGCCCTAAAGCTCTAAAAATAAAAAACTCCGAAAATAATAAAAAAAACCTAAAAACCATTAAAAAATCTGAAATCCCATAAAACCCTTAATCCAGTAAAGAATAGAAATATCCATTAACACTTAAAACATTAAAAACTCTAAAAACCTATAAAACACTAAAAAAATAAAAAAACCATAAAACTGAAAAAATAATAAAAACCCTTAAAACCAAAATATCCCAAGAAACACTCATAATAAAAAAACTAAAAACCCATAAAAATCCTAATACCCATAAAAATATCTTGAAATATAAAAAACCCTAAAAACCTAGAAAAACACTATGAGACCCTTAAAAACCTAATAATACTTAAATCCTCTAAAAATATAATAAACGCGAAAAAAACCCTAAAAACATTGGAGTCCCCTAAAACCTTAAAAACACTAAAACCCCCTAAAATCCCTCAAAATCACTTAAAACCCTAATAAACCATAAAATCCTATAAAATAAAAAAAATAAATAAAAATGTTAAAAATGATAAAATCCTTGAAAACCCAATGAAAACCTTAAAATCATGTAAACAATTAATACCCATATAAACCTAAAACATGCTAAAATCCCTAAAACTGCCTAAAATGACCCTAAAACCCCTAAAACACTCAGAAGCCTATAAAAACCATTATAAACACTAAGACCCCTTAAAACCCAAAAAAAATAAAAACTCTTACAACCCTTTAAAATCATAAAATTAAAAAACAACTCTAAATACTCATTAAACCCTAAAAACACTTTAAACCGTAAATAAAAAACCGTAAAAATTTTAAAATCATTCAAACCCCTCAAAATCCCTAAAAACACAAAAATTATAGACACCCTAAAAACCCTAAAACACCTCAAAATCCTCAATAACCATAAAAAACAAACAAATAAAAAAAATTCATAAAAACTTTAAAACAATAAAAACCCTAAAAACCCTTAAGAAAACAATAATATCCTAAAATAACATAAAATCCCTAAATACCTAAAAAAATTCTAAACCCGTTAAAAACCCTAAATTGACAAAAAAACCCTAAAATCACTACAAACCATAAAAAACTACAGTCCCATAAATACCCTAAATACGACTAAAACATTAAAAACCCTTTAAACACCTAAAACATGAAAAACCTATAAAACTGTTATATTACCTAAAATTAAAAAAAACAAAAAGGATAAAAAACATTAAAAACGTAAAAAAATATGAAACCCTAAAAAACATCAAAATCCACAAAATTTTAAAAAACCATAAAAATACAAAAAAACCCTAAAATCCATAAAATTATAAAAAACACTAAAACCCTAAAAATTCTTAAGAAAACTATCCACACCTAACACCCTAAAAACCTAATAAATGATAAAAATCAAAAAACCCCTATAATTACCATAAAAACCTAAAATCTCTAATGTCTATATATACCCTAAAAACGTAAAACCCCATAAAAGTCTACAAAAACCCTTAAAAACACAAAAGAAACACTAAAAATCTAAACATGATTTAAACCCCTAAAATTGTTTAAAAAATTTTAAAAACCATTAAAACCATGAAAACACAAAAAAACATAAAAACACAAAAAATGGAAAAGGAAACTAAAAACTCTCAAAATCTATGAAAATCATAAAAATAATAAAATATTAAAAAATTTCTAAAAATCCCTAAAAACCTAAAAACCTTGAAAACCCCTATGAAAACCTTAAAAACTAAAAAACACTTAAAATCCAAAGAAAACTAAATAAAATAAACCCCTAAAAATCATAAAAACCCCATAGATCCCTAAAAATCATAAAAGTTCCTACAAATAAAAAAATATTACAACCCCATAAAAACCCTAAAAACAACTAAAACCTCTAAAAAACATAAACCCCATAAAATTATAAATAATCTAAAAATCTTAAAACCCTAAAAAATATAATAAAAATAAAACAAAAAAATTTATAAAAACTATATAAAACAGTAGAAACCCAAAAAAATTCCTAAAAAAAACTTAAAAATAGAAAAACACTAACAACAACAAAAAATATAAAAAACTGCTAAAAACCCTATGAAAATGATAAAAACTAGAAATATTTAAAACCCTTAAAAACATATAGAACAAAAATCCCATAAAGATTCCTAAAAAATCTCAAAATTCCTAAAACCATCAAAATCCTTAAAACCCTAAAAACAAATAAAAATATTAAAATATCCCAAAAATAACTAAAAACATAAAAACCCCTAAAAACCTGGAAAACCCATAAGAAATCCATAAAATACTAAAATCACTTAAAACCCATAAAACCCAAAAACACACTAGAAACCCTAATAATGCCTAAAACCCAAAAAATGTAAACCCATAGAACCCATAATAAACCGAAAAATTACATGAAAACCCTAAAAATCGATAAAGACTCTAAAAAATATTTTAAATCTTAAAAACATTAAAAAATATAAAAACATTAAAACCCCTAAAAACTCAAAAATTCCATAGAAACTGAAAAACAATCAAATCCCCAAAGTCCCTAAAACCCCAAAAAAAATCCCATAAAATCCCAAAAAAAATCCCTAAAAGCCTAAAAAACTGTAAACACTAAAAACCCCTAAGAAAACCTTAAAATCAAAAAGACACATAAAACCCATAAATACATAATAATGAATAAAAACCCTAAAACCCCTCAAAATCCATAAAATTCATAAAAACCATAAAACCACAAGAATCCTAAAAAATGCTGAAAATCCAAAAAAAACTAAAAAAAACTACAAAAACCCTGAAAACCTCTAAGAAAACCTTAATAACCTAAAAAAATATAAGACCCTAAAACATAAGAAAACTAAAAGATTCTAAAATGAAATCAAAACCCTTAAAACCATAAAACCAATAAAAAAACTTAAAAATACCAAAAATCAATAAAAACATAAACAAAATCACTACAAAAACTAAAACAAAATAAACCCCTAATTTTTTTTTGAAAAAAATCCAAAAAATTGAAATCCAAAAAAATTGAATCCCAAAAAACAAAAAAAACACCCAAAAACATAAAAAACCATAAAAAACTAAAAACTGTTAAAACCCTAAAACCCCTCAAAATCCATAAAACCCTTAAAAACACATAAAAATCCAAATAAATCTCTATAAATAAAAATAAAATTAAAACCCCAGAAAACCCATAAGAAAAAAATTAAAGCCAAAAAACACCAAAAACCTCTAATAAAACTAAATATTCTTAAAACCCTTAAAACCCTAAAAATTCCTATAATCCATAAAAATCCATAAAAATAATTGGAATCCTTAAAAATCCCTAAAAACATAACAAAAACTAAAATTCCAAAAAACCCAAAGAAAACCTTAAAACCCTAAACACACATAAATCCCCTAAAAGCATACAAAATTATACAAACAATAAAACACCTAACAAGACCATAAAACCCCTAAAATCCCTAAAAACCATAAAACACCCAAGAACCTTAAAAACCCTAGAAACCCATAAAAAGAAAAAAAACCACATAATTTTATAAATAAACAAAAAAGCACTAAAAATATAGAAAACTATAAAGAAACATAAAACCCATAAAGACGTACAAAAACCTTAAAACCCCAAAAAACAATAAAAACCTCGATGACCCAAAAAACCCTTAAAATATGTAACAAACCTTAAACTACACAATAATATTAAAACCTTGAAGGAAATAAAGAAAAAAACCCATAAAAGCCAATAAACCATAAGAAACCAATAAAAACCTAAACACCCTTAAGACCTTTAAAATACAAAAAAAAAACACTAAAAACCATAAAAACCCTAAAACCGAAAAATATCTCAAAAACGCTAAAACCCTAAAAATCATGAAAACAAAAAAACATTGAAATCAATAAAAATTTAGAAAAAACAAATAACCTAAAAAAATAAGAAAACATAAAAAACCCTAAAAAATCTAAAATACCAAGAAACTAAAAAATAATAAAAACCCTAAAACCCTAAAAAAACAAAAAAAAACCCTTAAAACACCAAAAACATTAAAACCCCCAAGACACCTATAAAAACCTTGAAACCCACTAAAACTATAAAAACCCTTTAAAACCTAGAAACATTAAAAAAAACTATATAAAACCATAGAAATAATAAAAACTCAAAAAACCTAAAAACCCACAAAAACCCATAAAACCACTAAAACCCAAAAAACCATAAAAATCCTAAAAATCCATAAAATCCCTAAACACATAAAACCTTAAAACCCTAAAAAACCATAAGATAATATTTAAAATCTAATATCACCTAAAACCCCTAAAACCTAAAAATGAAAAAATGATAAAAACCCTAAACCACTCAAAGTCCTTAAAACCCATAAAAATCCAAAAATATCCCTAAAAATCACTAAAAATGTAAAAATCCAGAAAAAACATAAAAACCTAAGGTATCCATAAAAACATAAAAACAATTATACCTTATAAAAACAAAATGCACTAAAATCCTTAAACCCAAATAAACACTAAAACCCATAAAAACACTCACTATCCATAAAAACACTAAAAACATAAAAACCCTAAATAATGCCCTAAAATTCCCCAAAAACGTAAAAAACCCTAAGGACCCCTCAAAAACCTTAAAAACCTAAAAGCTCATAAATTCTATAAATAACCTGAAAACGATAAAACCCTAAAAAACCAAAAAAACCTTAAAACCCAAAAAATCACATAAAAATCCCAATAAATCACTAAAAATATCTAAAATCATAAAAACCCTAAAAACATTAATAATCCTAAGAAAATATTAAAAACAAAAAAACAATTAAAGAACCTAGTAATCCTAAAAAATGTTAAAAAAAACAAAACCCTAAAAAGATAGAAAAACCCTAAAACCTCCAAAAACCCATAAAACCTTAAATACCCACCATAAAATCAAAAAAGCCTTTAAACCCCATAAAAATTAATATACACTAATAAACCATAAACCCTTAAAAACTCACAAAATACACAAAAATCCAAAAAACCATAAAAACCCTCAAAATCCCTATAAATGATTAAAAAACATAAAATCCCTAAAAAATCCCGAAAAAAATTTAAATCATAAAAAACACAAGAAAAGATGAAAAATAAAGAGAAAACCATAGAAATGTAAAGACACGTAAAACCTATATAAATCCAATCAATAATAAAACCCCAAAAAAACCTAAATTCCTGAAGAAACCCCTAAAACCCTTAAAACCCCTAAAACCCCATTAAAATCCTAAAAAATCCCTAAAAAAATAAACAACCATAAAAACCTTGAAAACCATACGAAAATCATACAATTCTAAAATCAAATTAAACCTCTAAAAAACTAAAACCACAAAAAACCACAAAAACCAAAAATAACCATAAAAACCCCTAGAAAAATTAAAAAACCCAAAACATATAAAATCTATAAAACCAAAAAACCCTTAAAACCCATTAAATCCCAAAAAATAATTAAAAATTCTAAACATTCTTTAAAACCATACAAACATAAAAACCCCTAAATCCTAAAAACCCATAAAAACTCTAAAAATCCTCCAAATCCCAAAAACCTAAAATTCTATAAAAACCCATAAAATCATTAAAAATACATAAAAATGTAAAAACCACTAAAATACTAAAAAATATTATTTAACCTTAAAACCTAAAAACACATAAAACCCCTAAAAACAAAAAACCGTTAACAACACTAAAAACCCAATACCCCTAAAAACCCTAAAAACCATCAAAATCACTAAAATCCCCAAAATATATAAAATGTAGAAAACCATAAAAAACTAAAAACCATAAAAAAACCATGAAAACACTTATGACTCCTAAAACCCAAAATTTTTGAAAAAGCCTAAAAATGCCATATAAATGCCCTAAAACCTCTAAAACCCATAAATACCCCATAACCAATAAACACCCATTAAAAACTATAAAAACCCTCTAAACCCAAAAAAACATCAAAAAAATCTAAAAACATTTAAAATACTAAAATAATAAAAAATGTAACCCCCCCCCCCCAAAACCCCAAAAAAACTAAAAACATTTAAAATACTAAAACATCTCAAAATCCCTAAAATCTCGAAAAGATCGTAAAAATCCAAAAAATATCCCTAAAAATTATTAAAAAACAAAAAAAAACCTAAATAATCCCTAAAATCCCTTAAGAAGACCTTCAAAACGAAAAGGCACTTAAAACCCCTAAAAAACAAAAAAAAACCAAAAACCCTAGAAAACCATAAAAACCCCAACACCCCTACTAATATTAAAATTCTCTAAAATCCCAAAAATCTATAAAAAAATAAAAAATAATTAAAATACATAAAATTTCAAAACCATTAAAACCATGAAAAACCCAATGAAAACCTTTAAAACATAAAAACAATTAAATTTCCTAAAAACCAAAAAAATGCATAAAAGAAAAATAAAAAACTCCTAAAATTTAATAAAAACCCTAAAAGCCACTTAAAACTATAAAAAACTTTTAAAACCCTGATAATTTTAGAAATCACTAAAAAACCACAAAACCCCTTAAAATATAAAACAACAACAAACACCCCAAAACCATAAAAACTATAAGAACCCTAAAAACCCTAAAAACCCTAAAAACCTAAAAAATCATTAAAACTCTTTAAAAAAATAAAAAAACAATAAAATCCATACAAATCTTTAGATATGTAAAAAACCATAAAACCCATGAAAACCTAAGAAAACCTAAAGAACCTAAAAACACTTAAAACAACTAAAAACAAAAAAAATTACTAAAAACTCTAAAAACCCATAAAAAGTCCTAAAAATACATAAAAACATCTATAAACATAAAACCCCTTTAAATATTTAAAATCCCAAGAAAAACATTAAAAATATAAAAACAATTAAAACCCATAAAACCTAAAAACACAAAAACAATAAAAACCCTTAAAATCCCTAAAAACTCTAAAAACCATAAAAACTGCTGAAAACATTATAAAACAGATTAAAACCAAAAATAATCACCAAAAAACATAATAACTCTAAAAACCCAAAAAAGTGTTAAAACTATAAAAACAATAGAAACCATTAAAAACGCAGAAAAACCCTAAAACCATAAAAACCTTAAAAACCCTAAAACCCCATAAAACCCTCAAAACCACTAAGGATCTGAAAATTATAAAAAATTCATAAAAATAAATAAAAATCGATAAAATCATAATAATTCTAAAAACCCTCCCCACAAAACAATAAGAAAACATTAAAATCCTAAAAACTCTTAAAACTATTAAAACCTAAAAAATGCAAAACCCCTAAATATCTGAAAACACCTCAAATACCTAAAAGCACTAAAAATTCATAAAAGAACTAAAAACCCTAAAAAGTTAACAACCCGAAAAATCCATAACATCCCAAAAGAAATCCTTAAACACCTAAAAATACATAAAATAACTAAAAAACCTAAAAAACAAAAAAAACCCAAAAAACCCAAAAACTGTAAAAGACCCTAAAACTCCTAAAAACCAAAAAACAACCCTCTAAAACACAAAAAACATTAAATATATATGAAACCCTTAAACCCAGATAAAAATTATAAAAACCCATTAAACCCATAAAACAATAAAAACTCTTAAAAACCATAAAAACCCTAATAAATGTTAAAAACATTAAAACCCCAAAACAACATTCAAAACCCAAAAACCAATCAAAATACCTAAAAACATACAAATCCTAAAAACCCATAAAATTTATTTCAAAAATAAAAGCCTTTAATTACCTTAAAACCATAAGAAAACCTTAAAAACCAAAAAACACTTAAAACCCCTAAAGACAAAAATACACTAAAAATAAAAAAAAACCCTTTCAAAGACCCTAAAACCCTAAAACCACTGAAAGATTTAAACCCCTTTAAACCATCAAAATGGTAAAAAAAACAAAAGAAACCATAAAAACCTACAAAACTAAAAAAACCCTAAAACCACAAAAACTATAAAAACCTAAAATCCCTAAAAACCCCAAACAACAACCAAAATCCCAAGAAACCCTAAAAACCCATAAAAATACCAAAAAACCCTATAAATGTACATACCTAAAAACCTTAAAAAGCCTCTATGAAAACCTTAACAACCTACCAAAACATAAAACCCCTAATAACCTAAAAAGTAATAAATCCCAAAAACCCATAATAATCCTAAAACCCCTAAAAAACTTAAAATCCCAAAAAACCATAAAAACAAGAACAACCCAAAAAATACCAAAAAATACCTAACAACATAAAAAACCAAAAAACCAAAAAAAACTATGAATCCTTAAAAATATAAAAAACAAATAAAACCCCTAAAACATCAAAATTGAAAAAAACCTAAAAACCCTAAAACCCCTAAAACCATGAAATCTATTTTATAAGAACCTTCTTTTTCTACTAGGTACAAAAACCTAAAAACCTAAAAATGCAAAAAAAATACAGAAAAATACCCAAACTCATAAAAACACGTAAAAAAACTGAAAAGCCATTAGAAAACCTTAAATGCCCGAAATCCCTAAAAACCCCTAAAACATCTAAAACCCATTCAAATCTTATAAACCCCTAAAAATCCTAAAAATCCTAAAAAATCTAAAAAAATCCATAAGAACATATAAACCCTAAAACCCCAAGAAACCCTAAAAATAATAAAAAACCTAAAAATAATTAAACCCCTAAAAAATTATAAAACGTTAGAAGAACCTGAAAACCATAAAAACACTAAAAACCCCTCAATACCCTAAAAACTATAAAAATATATAAACATCCAGAAATATCCTATAAAACCCAAAAAACCCTCAAAAAATGAAAACCATTAAGAAAGCCTTAAAACTCTTAAATAAAATAAAATTCCAAAAAAATCCTAAAACCCCTAAAGACCCTAAAAACCCTAAAAACACTAAAAACCATAAAATCCCTTTACACCTATAAAAAATTAAAAACTATAAAAAACCATAAATATCCTAAAAAAATCAAAAAACCCTAAAACCCCCAAAACCATAAAACCCAAAAAATCTACAAAACTCAACAAAAGACCTAAAACCCTGAAAACATTAAAAAACCCAAAAAATACATAAATACACTAAAAAATAAAAATATCTTAACACACAATAATAAATCCATAAAAACCTAAAATCACCTAAAACCATAAAAACCCTAAAAATTCTAAAAACCTTCAGAATCCCTAAATACCCTAAAAACCAAAAAAAAATACTAAAAATTCTCTCAAAGTCCCTATGAAAATCCCTAAAACCACTAAACAACCATAATAAAACCTGAAAACCTTAAAGCACTTAAAATCCCTAAAACCCTAAAAATGCTGCAAACCCTAAAAAACCCTAAAACATTAAGACACCTTAAAACCATAATACTCCTCAAAACCTTAAAACCCAAAAACCCAAAAACCCACTAAAAACTCAAAAAAACCATTTAGACCCCAAAAATGTTAAAAACTCTAAAAACCATTGAAATCATAAAAAACTAAAAATAAAAACCCAAACAAACCAAAAACCAAAACAAATCCTAAAAACCCTTAAAACCCTCAAAATACATAAATCCCCAAAAAACAATAAGAATCCTAAAAATTTCCAAAACACCCTTAAATATATAAAAACCAATAAAAAATTAAAACCCCTATTAACACCAAAAAACCTTAAAACACTCAAAACCTAAAAAAAAGTCTAATTTTTTTAAAACCATATAACCCTCAAAAGACATAAAATCCCAAAATACACTAACCCCCCCCCCCCCTAAAATGCTAAAAACCCAAACAAACTCAAAGAACATGAAAACACTAACAACCCTAAATATCCCAACGAAAACATTAAAAAAACACTTAAAGCCTCTAAAAATAATAAAAAATATAAAAAACTCTTAATGAACATAAAAACCATAAAACCCCTAAAAACAATTAAAACCCCTAAAACCTTAAAAAACATTAAAAGAACATAAAAACTCTAACAAACAGTTAAAAACTCTAAAAACTATATAAACCCATAAAACATTATAAAAATATATAAAACCTTAAATCCAAAAAAACCCAAAACCTATGAAAAAACCCTAAAAACCATCAAAATCACTAAAAACCCTAAAAACCTTACAAAATTTAGAAATACCAAAAAATCACTAAAATCATAAAAACTAGAAAACCATATGAAACAAAAGCGAACCTTAAAAAATATGACACACCGAAAGCCCCTAAAAAATAAAAAATGCTAAAAACCTAAAAAAATTAAATAACAAAAAATCCTTACAATCTTTAAAAACATTAAACCCCATAAAAATCCTAAAAGATCCCTAAAATATATAAAAAAACATAAGAAACCATTAAACTCTAAAAACATCTAATATAAATCATAAAACTCAAAAAACATTTAAAACCCATAAAATACCTAAAAAACAATAAATACACTGAAGGATAATAAAACCTTTAAAACCCTTGAAAATCGTAATAACCCTAAAACCCATGAAGACCCTAAAACCCATAAAAACCATAAAAACCCACTAAAAACTCTAAACACCCTTTAAATTCCTAAAAATGTTATAAAATATGAAAACCTTAAAAACATTGAACACCTCAAAAAACCTGTAAAATCCCAAAAAACTATACAAACCCTATGAAGACCCTAACCCCCCCCCCCCCCAAATCCCTTAAATCTAAAATAATAATAAAATATTTCTATAATCCCTTAAAATATAAAAAACCCTAAAAACCGTAAGAAACACTAAGTGAACCTTTAAAACCTAATAACACTAAACACCCCTAAAAACCTAAAAGGCACTAAAACACCTAAAACCCAAAAACCCTAAATCCCTAAAACAATTAAATCTTTAAAACCCCTAAAAACTGATAAAAACCCTAAAAACCCACTAAAAATAGTAAAACCCTATAATACCATAAAAACATAAAAAAATATCTAAAAACCCTTAAAAACTAAAAAACATAAAAACCCAAAAACCCCAAAAAACTAAAAAATCCTTAAAACCCCTAAAACCCATCAAAATACCTAAAACTACTAAGACCCATTAAAATCCTTATAAATCCAAAAAAATCGCAAAAAACATAAAAAACCCTAAATAACCCTACAAAAATCTTAAAAATATAAAAACATAGAATACCCCAATAAAACCAAAAAATGCTAAAAAGCCATAAAACGCTTTAAAATCTTTAAAACCCTAAAAACCAATAAAAACCTAAAACTACTAAAAACTCTTATAAAGGTTTAAAATCCTAAATATGTAAAAGAAACTATAAAACCCCTAAAAACAACAAAAACACAAAAAGCCTAAGAAACCCAAGAAAACCAAAAAACCAAAAAAACAATAAAGACCCTAAAAAACAAAAAAGCACGAAATAAAAAAAATCTCACTTAAAATAAAAAAGAACGTAAAAATCCCTAAAAGACATAAACCCTCTAAAAACCATGAAAATACTAAAAAAGCCTAAAAATTCCTCAAAACCAATATAACTTATAAAAGACCATAAAAACACCTAGACCCATTAAAAACCACAATACCCAAAAACCCACTAAAATTCTACAACCCCTTTAAAACCCTAAATATGTCAAAAAACCATAAAAAAAAATTAAAACCACAAAAAATTAAAAAAATACTAAAATATCAAATAAAAATTCCAAAACCCCTTAAAAACCTAAAAACAACTACAAACCCTCAAAATTCTTAGAATCCATAATAAAGAATGAAAAACCTAAAAATAACTAAAAATACCTAAAGACATAAAAAACCTCTAAAAACCAAGAAAAACCTTAATAAAACCTTAAAATCCAAAAGAAAATTTGAAACCCCTAAAAATATATAAAATGTTAAAAATCTCTAAAAACCATAAAAACAGTAAAACCCCCTAAAACCTTAAAAACCCATAAAGAACATAAAAATCCTAAAAATCACTAAAAACTCTTAAAACCATTTTAACTACTCAAAAAGTCAAAAAACACTAAAAACCATAAAACCCCTTAAAAGTATAGAAAAACTTAAAACCCAAAAAAACATAAAAACCCTAAAATTCCCTATGAACCATAAAAAGATAAAAATCCTAAAAAATCACTAAAAATATACAAAATCCTAAAAATCCCAAAAAAACTAGAAAAACATTAAGAAAACTATAAAAAATAACAACACTTAAAAACACTAAAATCCAAAAAAACACTAAACACCCCAAAAACCCATAAAACTATAAAGCCCCTAAAAACATTAAAAACCCCTAAACCCCCATATAACCCAAAAACTCACAAAATACTCTAAATATCCTTGAATCCTCTAGTAATGCTAAAAAAATAAAAAAATATAAAGACCATTAAAAACTCAAAAATAAGTCCCAAAACCCAAAAAAGTATTGATCCCATAAAAACCCAAAAAACTCCTCAAATCCCTAAAACCCTAAAAAATATAAAAATAATAAAAAATTCTCTTAAATCCCTAAAATCATTAAAACCTTAAATAAAAAAACTATAATGAAACCATAAAATCCTTAAAACACAAGAAACATTTTAAAATCCTAGGAACCAATAAGAAACATAAAAAACTCTAAAACCCTAAAAACATTAAAAACAATAAAAACACATAAAATCCTTAAAACCCCTAACAAACCCATAAACCCTAAAAACCACTAAACACCCTAATAACCCATTAAACCCCTAAAATTTAAAAAAAACTCTAATTTTTTTTAAATCCCACTTAAAATTAAAAAAAAAACTAAATCCCTAAAAAACCATTAAAAAACCAATAACACGAAACCACTCAAAACCCCCGTAATCCCTAAAAACCTTAAAACCCATAAAATTCATAAAAAAGACCAAAAATCCATAAAAACAAAAAAACCCTAAAACATAGAAAAAACCCTATGAAAACAAAAAAAACTTAAAAAACATAAAACCAATAAATATGTAAATATTTCTAAAAACCCTAAAGAAACCCATATAACCCCTAAAAATCCTATAACCCCTTAAAATCCTGAAAAACCCAAATATCCATTAAAATTCAAAAAAATATCTAAAATCCACTAAAAATGAAAAAAAAATCCAAAACCATTCAGAAAACATTAGAAATATTAAAACCATTAAAACCCCAAAAACCCTAAGAAATGTTAAAATCACTAAAATATCCTATACCCCCTTAAACCATAAAAACTAAAAAATCCAAAAGAAACCCCACAAACCAATAAAAATCTATGGGGACTCAAAAACAAATAAAAAAAATAAAAACCCTAAAACCCATAAAATTTTTAAAAACCCTATAAAACCATAAAAAATCATTAAAAATACATAAAAATCCCTAGAAGCCTAAAAGTCCAAAAAACCCTAGAAAACTCCAATAAAAACCCTAAAAACATAAAAACACTTAAAACCCATAAAACCCTAAAAATGATAATAACCCTAAACCCTCTAAAATCACTAAAAACTTTTAAAAACTAATAATACAAAAAAAAACACTCAAAATTTATAAGAATCCTAAATATTCATAAACATAAAAAACAATATAATAAACCCTAAACCCTTTGAAAATATCATAAACATGAAAAAAATTAAAATGCCTAAAAACCATAAAAACTCCAATATCTAAAAAAGACATTAAAAACACTAAAAATATTAAAAACCCTAAAACCTTTAACAAATGCAAAACCCCAAAAAAATTAAAATACAAAACATTTTAAAAATGATTTCAAAATGCATAAAACATAAAAAAACAAAAATCCCTTAAAACCCTATGAATTCCTTAAAAAAACCCCAAAAACCACTAAAAATCTAAAAAACACTAAACACTATAAAAAATATAAAAATCTATAAAATATAAAAAAATCTATAAAAACCATAAAAACCCATAAAAGAAAATTAATATCCTAAAAACCACTAAAAATCTAAAACCACTTTAAACTCCTATGAAAATAAAAAAATCTAAAACACCAATAAAAACCTAAAAACCCTAAAAACCCAAAAAAAAACATCAAAAAACATAAATAACCTAAAACCCATAAAATTCTTGAAAATATTGTAAAATCCCAAAAAACAAAAATAAACACTAAAAATCTTGAAAACCCAAAATAAAACCTTAAACCAAAAAAACCTAAAACCCCTAAAAAAATAAAAACAAAAAACTCCATAAAACCCTAAAATACACTAAAAACCCTAAAACCTTAAACAACATAAAAACCAATAACTTTTTAAAAAACCTATAACTTTTTAAAAAAACCTAAACACCATTAAAAACCCTAAAGCCACTAAAAACTAAAAATCCCTTTAGAACTATAAAAATGATAAGAAACTCTAAAAAACAATAAAACACTGAAAACCCTAAAAACCTAAAAACCTAAAAAACTAAAACAATCCTCCAAATCCCTAGAACCCCTTAAAACCAATAAAAATAAAAAAACCATAATAATCACTAAAATTTTAAAAAACTATAATTAATATAGATGACCAAGAGAATGCCTTAAAACATAAAGACACTTCAAACTCTTAAAAAACCTAAAAATGCTAAAAACCCTAAAACCCTAAAAAATCTAAATATCATAAACCAATAAAACCACTAAAAACCTTCATCCCTAAAACATGATAAAAAATCTAAAACCCACTAAACTCTCTAAAACCTCTATAAATCCCTTAAAAAGTTTAAAAAGCTCTAAAAACCTAAAACCTGTAAAAACCCAAAAAAAACTCTAAAAACCTAAAAACCATAAAAAACCTAATATCCTAAAAAACCTATAGACAAAAAAATTCCTAAAAACCAAAAAAATCGTAAAAAATTCCTAAAAACCCTAAAAATTTAAGAAACCCTTAAAATCCCTTTGAAATCAATAAAACTCTTAAAACAATTAAAACCCCTAAAATCCTAAAAATACTAAAAGTACTAAAAACCTTAAAAATCCCCAAACACATTAAAATCCCTAATACCCTAAAAACACTAAAAACATAAATAGTCCATAAAATATAAAAACCCTTGAAAACCATGAAAACCCTAGAAAAACATTAAAACCCAAAAATACATAAAGACCCTAAAACTTAAAAAATGCTAAAACCCTAATAGACCCTAAGAAACCTAAAACTCCTAAAACACATAAATAGTCCCAAAACACATAAAACCCATAAAATCCAATAAAACCCAGAAAACAATAAAAACTCTTAAAACACTTTAAACACCTAAAACACATTAAAACAATAAATAAATTAAAACATTAAAAACAAAAATAATAATCCTAAAAAATATAAAAATCCTAAAAACACTAAAACTCATAAAACCCCTCAACATCCATAAACACCTAAAAACCCATAATTCCTATAAATTCCTAAAAAATCCCAAAAAATCCCCAAAACCCTAAGAAAACCATAAAAAATAATGAAAATAAAACCGCTAAAAAAACGATAAAACCTTACAAAACTATAAATCCCCTAAAAAACCAAAAAACACCTCAAGATCCTTAAAAATTATAAGGGACCATAAAAACCAAAAAATCCAATAAAATTCTTAAAAAGGAAAAAAACAATAAAACCCCTAACAAATATTATCAAAACCCAACGACCCAAAAAACACTAAAAACCACTAAAAACCTAAAAATTGTTAAAAACCCCAAAAGAACCTAGAAACCATAAAACCCATAAAATCATAAATAATTAAAAACAATAAAAACACTAAAAACACCATAAAAACCCTAAAAACCAAAAAACCCTTTAAACCCTAAAATACACTAAAAATCTAAAAAATCGCACAAATGCTAATAAACCCAAAAAGCTCATAAACCAAAAACCCCCATAAAAACCCAAAAGCACAAAGAAACCATCAAAACCCTAAAAATACCTAAAACCCCTAAAAATAATAAAAATCCGAAAAATCCATACAACCATAAAAACATAAGAAACCCTATAAAACAAGAAAATCCATAACAAATCCTCAAAAGAATCTTACACCAAATTACCCGAAAAACAATAAAACCACATAAAACCCCTAAAACTAAATTGAAAACTATAAAAACCATTTCAACTGGTAAAAATGATTAAAAATGTACAAAAAAATTTAAAAACCAAACAAACTAAAAATCCCTAAAACCCAAGAAAACCATAAAACCCCTATAAACCTTAAAACCCCTAAAATCCAAAAAATCCCTAATACCCATAAAACATGAAAAACCAAAAAAATCCATACAAATCCACAAAAAAATAAAAACCCTAAAAACCCCTTAGAAAAACTTTAAAACCTAAAAACACTTCCCAAAAAGGGTAAAACCCCTAAATCTTATTATACCAATAAAATACCCTAAAATCCCAAAAACACCTAAAAACCAAAAACCCCTACAAATGTTAAAATCCCTTAAAACACATAAATCTGCAAAAAAACCACTAAAAATATACAATTTTATTAAACCCATAAAACATTATAAATCTCTAAATACCTTAATAAACCTATAAAACTTTAAAAACACTAAAAATAAAAATAATGACAAGAAAAAACACCCAAATACATTGAAAATTCCTAAAATCACTAAAAACCATAAATATCCTTAAAATCACTAAAATATATTAAAAGTTAAATAACCCTAAACCCATTCAAATGCCAATAAAACCATAAAAATAAAAAATAAACTAAAACCTCTAAAAACTAAAAAAATTCTAAAACCCTAAAAACCCAAAAAAACCCATAAAATACACAAAAACAGTTAAAACATTTAAATACCCTAATACCCATAAAAACAACAATAAAACTATAAACACCCTTTAAAATCTTAAAAGTGGTAAGAAAAAATTAAAAAACAATAAAAACTAATAGATCTCTAAAGACCCAAAAAACCAAAAAACACTAAATACCTAAAAGAACTCTAAAACCACTCAAAATCCCCAAAACCCTAAAAACCCTAAAATCCTTCAAAATACATTAAAGTCTGTAAACACCACAAAAACCCTATGAAAATCATAAAAAAACTAAAAATAACTTAAACCCCTAGAAAACCAAAAATACACCAAAAAATGTAAAGACCAATAAATAACTTAAAAATCACTCAAAATCCATAAAAACACTGAAAACCCTAAAAATGAAAAAAAATCCCAAAAAATCTCGAAAAAGATAAAAACCCAAAAACCATAATAATCTTAAAAATCCCTAAAAATCTCTAAAAAATAAAAAACTCTAAATACCGTGAAAGCCTCTTATAAAATAATAAAACCTAAAAACTCTTAATAGTCCTAATACCTAAAATGCTAAAGACCCTAAAATAACTTAAATCCCAAAATCCCTAAAAACCATAAAACCCCTAAAAACAATTAAACTCCCAAAAAACCATAAAATAAACTAAAAACCCTAATACCCTTTAAAACCCTAACAATTCAAAACACTCTTAAAACCATAAAACCCAAAAAATTAAAAAAAACCCCAAAATCCAAAATAATAATAAAAATCTAAAAAAAGCCTTACAAGCCTCAAAATACCTAAAAACTCTAAAGACCATAATTTTTTTAAAAAATTCCTTAAAAATACCTAAAAACATATAAAACCCTAAAACCTTAAAAACCAAAAAGAAAAACATAAAAACCCATAACAAATATAGCACCACATAGAAACCAAAAAACCCCTGAAAAACTAATAAACCCTAAAACCAAAAAAACCCCATAAAACCCTAAAAACCTCAAAAAAAACTAAATACCCTTTAAATACTAGAAAAAGTAAAATGTTTTTAACCCTTTAAAAACATAAAAAATTCAAAAATTCCCAAAGAAACCATAAAAAACCCCTAAAAACTTTAAAAAATCTTAAACAACCACAAAATCCCTAAAACCATAATAAACAACATAAATCATAAAAAATCCAAAAAATACATAAAAGATAAAAAACCATAAATACCTTGAAAAACACTTAAAAACACCTTAAGACCCTAAAAATTATTAAAGATAAAAAATAAAAAATCTCAAAACACACAAAGAACCAAAAAAACCATAAATCCCCTAAAACATTAAAAAACCCATAAATTGGTAAAAACTATAAAAACCCATTAAAATCCTAAATCATTAAAAAAATCTAAAAAACCGCAAAATCCCGGGAAAAATCATAATAATTCCCAATATTAGAATGAAATAATAAAACACTAAAAAAAATAAAAACCCTAAAAACACAAAAACCCCTAAAAACTATAAATATCCTAAAAACACATAAAAACCCATAATAATAAAAAACAGTAAAAACATGAAAACCCCTTGGAAAGCCTTAGAAACGTAAAAAATAGAAAACCTTGAAAAAAAATCTAAAACCCCTAAAAATAATAAAAAATCATAAAAACCATAAAAACTCCTAAAAACCATAAAACCCCTTAAACCACTAAAACTCTAAAGAAACTTCAACCTCTAAAATGTTAAAAAAATATAAAAACCATAAAACTCACAAATACTAAAAGAACCCTAACATCCTAAAAACAATAAAACCTTGAATACCTTAAAAATCCAAAGAAACCCTCAACATCCCTAAAAACACTAAATGCTCTAAAAACCGAAAAATTTCCTAAAATCCCTAAAAGAATAAAAACCCAAGATATCCTTAAAAATCCTTAAGAAAATAATAAAAATCTTAAAAATCATAAAACCACATAGACGAAAAATGATAATAACTATAAAAACACTAATAGTCCCTAAACCCCTAAAAACCATAAAACCCCCAAACATTATAAAAAATTCTTAAAACCCATAAAACCGCTAAATACACTAAAAATTCTAAAACCCATAAACCCCTTAAAATTTTAAAACTCTTTAAAATACATAAAAAACACAAAGAAAAACAAGAAAAACCTTAAACCAAAAAAACCTAGAAAACCCATAAAATCCTAAAATCCCTAAAAAACCTAGAAACCAAATATATCCAAAAATTCCCTAAAATTATTAATAATGAAACAATCCTCAAAACACTGAAAACCCTAATAAAACCTTAAAACCTAAAACAACCAAAATCCATAAAAAAGTAAAAATGATAACAACCTAAAACCCCTAAAACCATAAAAAATAACAACCATAAAACACCAGAAAGCCTAAAAAATCAATAAAAATCCATAAAACCCCTAAAAATACACAAAACCCATTAAGACACTATAAACCCATAAAATCATTAAAAACGATAAAACACCATAAACCCAAATAAACTCAAAACCCCCCTCAAACCCAAAGAACCATAAAAACCATAAAAACTCTAAAACCCTAAAAATGAAAAACTCCTAAAAACCCAAAAAAATACTGAAATTGCCAAAAATCTTGAAAAGACCTAAAAATATCTAAAAAAATAAAAAACATTAAAACCAGGGAAACCCCATATGAGAACCATAAAAACCTAAAACTAATTTTAACATTTAAAAACCTAGAATGCTAAAATTCCTAATAATAAAAAATCCCTAAAATCCATCAAAATCCTTGAAACTCTAAAACCATAAAAAACCTAAAAAGACCTAAAATAATATAAAAACCAAAAAAACCATGAAAACCGTAATAAAACCTTAATTTCATAAAAACACTTAAAACCCCTAAAAACGCTAAATAACGCTAAACCCCCAAAAAGTTCCTATAAACTCAAAAATAACTAAAATCAAAAAAACCCCAAAAACCATTAAAAATCCCAAAACCCATTAAAAACTAAATAACCCCTAAAAAGTAAAAAAACTACAAAATTCATAGAATCCTTAAAAAAGATATAAACTTTAAAACACCAAAAAATCAAATATATACCTAAATCTTTTAAAAACACTCAAATTTCCATAACCCTTAAAAATATTTAAAAATAAAAAATCACTAAAAATATAAAAACCCTAAAAACACTGACAAATCATATGAAAACCATAAAACATTAAAATCACTTAAAACTAATAAAAAATCTAAAAATGTTAACAAACCTAAAAAACTATAAAATCAATAAAAACCCTAATGACCTTAAAACCCAAAAAAAATTATAAAAAAACCCCAAAACACATAAAAGTTCTAAAAACAAATAATAACACAAAAGATCCTTTAAACCTCTACAATCATTAAAAATAATAAAAATATATAAATCCCAAAAATAACACAAAAAACCACAAAATGAAAAAAAAATCCATAAAAACAATAAAAAATCTAAAAACCCTAAATACCTTCAAAATCCCAAAAAACACTTAGAAACATTAAAAAATATAAAACCCTAAAAGTCCATAAAAATGTAAGAAACCCAAAAAAATGAAAATACTCAAACAAATCCTTAGAAACCCAAAACAAAAAACCCCCTTAAAACATAGAATTGCTTACAACAAAAAACTCTAAAAAGATCCTAACATCATAAAACCCATAAAAACATAAAAATCCACAAAAACCCTAAAAACTAGAAAAAAAATATAAAACCCTCCTAAAAACTCTAAAAACTCTCTCAACAGCTAATACATTAAAAAACTATAAAAAAAGTTAAAACCCCTAAAACCCAAAAATCCATAAAAATGAAAAACTCCTTAATAACCCAAAAAAACCCCTTAAAATCCCTAAAAACCCAATAAATATTAAAATCATAAAAAAATTCCCAAAATATACATAAAAATATAAAAAAACAAAAAAATACCCCAAATAATCCCAAGGAAGCCTTCAAAATTTAAAAACACTTAAAAAATTCAAAGAATAAAAAAAACACTACAAAACCCTAATAACCCAAAAAATCCTAAAAAACCCTTTCAACCCAAATAAACCCAAAAATCCCATAAAACTGATAAAAACTATCTAAAACACTAAACCCTATTTGAAACCCGAAAAATGTTTAAAACTCTAAAAAACATGAAACCCATAAAAAACCTAAAAAAACAAAAAAATATTAATCCTAAAAACCATTAAAATCATTAAAAACCATAAAAAGTAAAAAAAACCTAAAATGTCACCTATACCCCCTAAAAATGAAAAAATCATAAAAACATTGAAAAATCCTAATAAAACATTAAAAATATGAAAAGCACATAAAATTGTTGAAAAATAGTAAAATTTTAAAACCCCAAAATCCTATAAACCAAAAAACAATTAAAACTATAAAAACTATTAAGAACCATAGAACCCATAAAACATATAAAAACTATAAAAACCATAGAAACCCTAAAAACCCTAAAGAATATTAAGAAAATAATAAAAACATATGACTCTTAAAACATTTAAAATCTTATAAAAATGTTAAAAACCCCCCAACAACCCTTAAAACACTAAAATCCCTAAAATCATTCAAAATCAAAAATACCCTCAAAACCCATAAAATCAAAAATAATACCTAAAAATCCATTAAAACATAAAAACCCTAAAAACCTAGAAATACCCCATAAAACCATAAAAACATAAAGACACTTAAAAACCATAAGAAACCAAGAAACCCAAAAATACCATAAAACCCTTAAAAATAATAAAACCCTAAAACCCTATAAAAACCCTAAAACCCCATAAAAACGTAAAATCCAAAAAAAACTATAAAAAAATGTACAACACTAAAATATTAAAAACTCTAAAAACTATGAAACTCTTAAAAAATAAATACCATAAAACACAAAAAAACATATAAACCAATAAAATAAAAAAACCATAAAAATCCATTAAAACCCCCAAAACATAAAAATAATATATAAATTAGAAAAACCCCATAAATACCCTAAAAACGCCTATGAAAACATTAAATACCTAAAATAACTGTTAATCCCAATAAAATATAAAAAATGTTTAAATCCTAAAAACCCCAAAAAACCATAAAAACCTTAAAATGCAAAAAAATAATAAATAATAACCAATAAAACCATAAAACCCACTAAAAACCATTAAAAACCTCCAAACCCTAAAAAGAATTATAACAAATCTAAAAACTCTAAAAACACAAAATAACTAAAAAACCCTAAAACCCCAAAAACACATATTAACCCTAAAAACCCAGAAACAACACAAAATACATAAAAAACCTAAAAACCTAAAAAATTCCTCAAAAATCCATAAACAAATAAAAACCCTAAAAACACTAAAAACCCCAAAGAAAAAAATGAAAATCTCAAACCATTTAAACCTGATGAAAAATAAAAAAATTGAAAATATAACCACAAAACCCTAAACACCGTAAAACCCCTAAAAACCATAAATCACCCAAACATCCAATAAAACCTATAAAAATACCTAAAAACTCTGAAAAACTTTTAGACCCCTAAAAAGGTTTAAAAAATATAAAAAAACTCAAAAAAATGTAAAAACCTAACAAACTCAAAAAAATAAACATAAAACCAAAAAAACGGTACCAACCCTAAAACCCTAAAAAACCTAAAAACACTAAAATACTCAAAATCCCAAAATCCCAAAAAATACCTAAAAATACATAAATATTACCAATAAATAAAAAACCCTAAAACCACAGAAAAACCCTAAGAAAACATTAAAAACCAAAAAACACTTAAAACCCCTAAAAACATAAAAACACTAAAAGCCCTAAATAAACCTAAAAACCCTAAAAACCTTAAAAGTATTCAAAATCCATAAAACACATAAAAATAGAAAACCCCCTAAAATACCTAAAACATAAAAACCCTAAAACACTGAAATACACAACAAAATCCCAAAAAAACCTCAAAACACATAAAACACTCAAAAAACCTAAAAATTATAAAAACCATAAAAGACCTTAAAAACCCCCAAAACCCATAAACACCATAAAAATCCATAATACATTAAAACCCATAAAAAAATTAAAACCACTAAAACTCTAAAATTCATTTAAACTAAGAAAAAATTAAAGTACTCTAACAGACATAAAACCCAAAAAAAGACAAAAAACCCCAAAAAACCCAATAATCCCAAAAAATCATATTAACCCTAAAACCCTTTAAAACCATCAAAATAATTAAAAACCATTAAAGTATAAAATTACTAAAAATCACTAAAATATTTAAAAAGAATGAAATACTAGAAAACCATAAGACAAAATTAAAAACTAAAAAACAATAAATACTCATAAAAAATTTAAAATATGCTAAAAAACCCTAGAAACCATTAAAAATCCTAAAAACCATTAAAACACCTCAAAACCATTAAAACCTCTAAAAACAAAAAAAAGATTAAAAAACATAATTAACCACTAAAAATTCATAAAACAATTTCAACCACTAAAATGTTAAAAAACACTATAAAACCATAAAACCATCAAAACCCAAAAAAACCATAAACCCTTTCAAAATCCAAAAAACCCCAAAAATGAAATAATAAACCTAAAAACACCAAAAATTTCTAAAAACCTATACAACCCTAAACCCATAAAAACCCATAAAAAATATTAGAAACATATTAACACTTAAAAACCCTAGGAACCTAAAAACACTAAAAACACTAAACAACATTAAAAACCTTAAAATACCAAATACCTTGAAAATACTAAAAAACAAGAAAAAAACCTTATATACCAAAAATCCATAAAACATAAATATTCTAAAAACAAAAAAACAATAAAAACCACATAAATACCCAATAAAAACTATTAAACCCTAAAACTCATAAAACCCCCCAAAAAATAAAATATGATAAAAACCCCATAAGAACATAAAAACCATAAAAACCCTAAAAAATATGAAACCCCAAAAAACCATAAAAACTCTAAAAACCAAAGAAACCTCATAAATCACTAAAAACAATAAAAACCCTTTAAATCCCTAGGAAAGATAAAAATATTAAAAATCCTTAAATCCCCTAAATACTCAAAAAACCATACAAAACCTCAAAAACCCTAAAAATGCATAAAAATAATTAAAATCGTAAAAATTCCCCAAAAACCCCTAAAAATGTAAAAAATCCTAAAAATAATTGACAACCATTAAAAAAAATAAAAACATATAAAAAATAAAACCCCTAAAAAGCCTAAAAATTATAAAAATCTTAAAACCATTAAAATCCTAAAAAACCCTGAAAAATCCCTAAGAATCCTAAAAATATTTAAAAATCATAAAAAATGATCAAAATCTCTAAAAACAAAAAAAAACTAAAAACTTCAAAGAAAAAATTTAAAACCAAATTAAACTTAAGACCCTTAAAAAACCTATATTTCCTAAAAATCATAAAAGACATTAAAAAATATAGAAACTCATAAAAACCATAAAACCCTAAAACACATAAAAGTCCAAAAATTCAATAAAACCCTAAAACCAATAAAAACTCTAAAATTCTTTTAAACCCCAAAAAACATTAAAAAAATCTAAAATCTATAAAAACCCAAATAACTAAAAAGAACACTAAAACCCAAAAAAAATTGTAAAAACATTAAAAAACACTTAAAAACTCAAAATCCATAAATACCCTAGAAACCATAAAAGATTAAAAAATCCATAAAATCCCTAAAAATTCAAAAACCATAATAACCTGGAAAAATTATAAGAAAACGTGAATTATCTAAAACCACTTATAACCCCTAAAAACATAAATAATGCAAAAAACATGAAATCCCTAAAAACAAATAGAACCATAAAAATTATAAAAACCCCATAAATACCCTAAAACCCACTATTAATCAAAAAACCCATTTAAACTCATAAAAACGTTATCAACTATAAAAAAACCATAAAAAACTAAAAAAACTAAAAAAATTCATAAAACCCCAAAAACCCAAAACACCTTAAAAAACTCAGAACCCTAAAAACCCTAAAACCCTCAATATCTCTCAAAAGTCTTAAAACATAAAGATAATATAAATTCCCTTAAAATACATAAAAACAAAAAACCCCTAAAACCCTAAAAATCTCTAATAAAACCATTAATACCTAAAAACATTTAAAACTTTTAAAATCTTAAAAAATCTAAAAAAATTAAAAATACCCTAAAAACATAAAAACACCTAAAAATCCTAAAACAATTAAAAACAAAAATATTGAAAATTATAGTAACCCTTTAAACCCCTAAAAATGTTAAAGAACTTTAAAACCCCATAAAACCATAAAAAATTCCAAAAAATCCTAAAACCCCCAAAAAACCATACAAACCCTAAAAAACTTTAAAATAATAAAAAACCTTGAAACCCCTAACAAAATTAAAAATTCTTAAAAAATCCCAAAAAACACTAGAAAATGAAAAAAATCTAAAAACAGTAAAAGAAGCTAATAAATTATTTAAAATATAAAAGCAATTAAAACCCATAAAAACAATGAAATCCTAAAAACCCTAATGCCCATAAAAACCACTAAAATACATAAAACCCCTTTAAACTCGTAAAAATGTTAAAAACTCTAAAAATCATAAAAACCCTTAAAAATTCAAAAAAGCCCCTAAAAACCCAATAAAACCATTAAAACCCTAAAACCCCAAAAGTCCCTAAAAACACTATATACCCATAAAAACCTAAAGGATCCTTAAAAGTAACTATAATTTTAAAATCCACTGAAAAACTCTATGAAAAACCTAAAATCCCAAAAAAAAATATAAACCCTAAATAGCCCAAAAAATATCTAAAACCTAAAAACTGAAGAAAAAAATTACTAAAATCCCCTAATGCCCTCCAAATACATAAATATACTCAAAACTCGAAAAGAATCTTAAAAATACCAAAACATTCCTAAAACCCCTTAAAAACATGAGAAAACCAGAAAACCCTAAAAAAACTTAAATCCCAAAAAACCTAAATTTGATAAAACACCTAAAAGACCCTAATACTCCAAAAAACCACTAAAACCATATAAACCCTATAGGCATTAAAAACCATAAAACCCCTAATAACCTAAAAACACTATAAATATTAAAATCCTTTTAAAACCATAAAAACATTAAAAACTCAATAATCCCTTAAAACCTTAAAAACTAAAAACCCTTAAAACAACAAAAACCATAAAAACCATAAAACCCTTGAAATACATAAAAACCATAAAAAAATAAAAGACCTAAAAATTTCATAAATATCCTTAAAAACATAAAACCCCCAGAAACACTGAAAATCCCTTGGAAACCCATATAAACCTAGAAATACTTAAAACTCCAAAAAACCTAAAAACCATTAAAACCCCTAAAACCCCTAAAAAACCTAAAAAATATATAACTAATAAAACTACTAAAAACCATAACAACCTATAAACCCTAA
The DNA here is from genome assembly GCA_963277665.1 of Viscum album. Lineage (NCBI taxonomy): Eukaryota > Viridiplantae > Streptophyta > Magnoliopsida > Santalales > Viscaceae > Viscum > Viscum album. Next base: position 45,041,466 of record OY728151.1, read on the forward strand.
AACTGAATAAAAACTCTAAAAAACTTTTAAACCTCTAAAATCACTGATGAATTATTTCTTATTTAATTTTTGAAACAACCTCTTAATGGTAGAGAAGAAAGAGGTGGGATATAAAAAAATATGTCCAATTAACAATTAATTATTCAAAAGGTGAAATTTTTCATAGAACCCATGATGATCATTATCCAGGATCACATTTCAGCTGAAGGCATGTCACATGTAACCATCATCACGAAACCCAATGTCAACGCTATAGTTATCACCAGCGTCGAGGTCACTATCCACCACACCAATTGTAGGATCTCGATAGAGTCCAACGATGTTATTTTCCAACATCATCATGAACCAAATTATCATTGCCCCTTCCAAATTCCATTATCATCATCTTCGTACAAACAAAAAAACTCAGAAGGCCATTGGATTTCATCAAAACACTTCAAAAAAAAACAAAAACATCTCATCAACTTCAAATAGAACAAAAAACTATAATCAAAACCTCCTTGAGAAACATCATTATACAAGGGAAACATCTTTCACAAACCATAAAAAGTATTCATCATGGAAAACACGAGTAGTGTCAGCACCATCATCATTGAAGAACAAATCAAACAACTTACCATAGCGAAACCGAGAAAAAAACCACTTCAAAAACATCACAACTACATTATAATAATGAAAAGGTAAAACAAACGACTTTAGATATATCACCAGAAAGAAACGCCAAAGCATCATGAGAAATTAAAGGAACCAAATGGACATGACAACCAACACTGACCAAGAAAATTACCAAGAATGACACCATCCCCCATCCAACACTATCACAAAAAGTCTCAAAACCTACATCAAGCCCAACCATGATGGGGTTGAGCCTTATGGGTTGGAGAACAAGGGAGGAGGAGAGGGGGAACATTGAACACTAATAGAATCGGTGACCCAAACCATTTTAAATTCCCACACATAGACCAATCATGGAGGTATGATTCATAGGGTAATGTGAAAAGAGGGGTGGTAAAAGGTATATTATATCCCACCAGTAAGTTGCACCAGGTAAGGAGGGAAGGGAGAAAATTGGAAGTTAAGTGAACTGCCACAAATGAAGCACGTGGGAAGATCCCATAGAGGAGCAGTGAGACGAAGTGGGGAGAAGGAAATGGGATTTTAAATGATTGGAAGTAAGATAGAGGTTGTACATGGAATCCAAAAGTCCTAGGATCAAATATGGGTTGGGGAGGAATTCCAAAGTACTATAGAAGCATTGTAGAAGGGGTACTATAGCACTACTATAGAAGAAGTGGAACTATGGAAGCGGTGTCACTGTTGTAGTGTAGGGTACTATAGCAGGAACTGTAGAGGTGGCACGGTAGGTGCCCAGGTACTATAGTTTTCTTATTCACTAAAAGGCCATTTGGGATAAAAAATGATCATTTTGGCCTTGTATTAAGACCACTTGGTCTTGGGCCTTCAATCTATGCAATGGGTCTCCCTCTACTCAATTAGAAAGTGGTATTTTCATTAATAATAAAAATGATCTTTCATCCTCAACCTTTAAAAACATATCTGGTGAAGGTTTTCAAGAGGAAACCCAAGTTGGAGCATAGGGGTGGGTGGGAGGGGGAGAGATAGGAGAGAAGGGGACCATCCTTTAAACCCCTAAAAACATAAAAAAACTAAAAAAGCCTCAAAACCCTTAAAAACTAAAAAAAACTAAAACCCTAAAATACATATAACCCCTAAAACCCAAAGAAACTAAAAAACTGTGAAAACCCAAAAAAACCTAAAGTCCCTAAAATCCTAAAAAAATCAAAATAAATATGAAAACCTAACAAATCCTTAAAAATATCTAAGAACATTAATACCATAAGAACCTAGAAAACCCATATGAAAACCATAAATAACCAAAAAAACTCAAAACACATAAATATAATAAAAAATTCTAACCACCCTAAAAACCATAAAACCCCTAAAACCACAATAATCACTTAAGAACCCAAAAAACCTAAAAATACACAAAAAATCTATAAAACCTTTAAACCCCAGAAAACATGATATACAGTAAAAAATCAGAAACCCCTAAAAAATAAAAAAATACTGAAATATCATAAAACCATAAAAATATTAAAAACCCTCAAAACCCTACAAACCATAATAAATCTCCAAAAATCATAAAAACCATAAATATCCTAAAAACACTAAATCCTGAAAAAATTAAAAAACCATAAATCCCCAAAAAAACCCTAAGAAAATCGTATGAACCTAAAAACATGTAAAACTCAAAAAAACATAAAAATGCAAAAAACCAAAAAAAAACTTAAAAACCCCACAAGATCCCAAAAAACCATAAAAACAAAAAAATCATAATAAATACCTAAAATACATAAAAATGTAAAAAACTTAAACCCCCTAAAAACCCCTTTGAATACAATAGAAACCTAAAAGAAATTAAATCTTATAAAAATAAAACAAAATGGTAAAAACCCTAAAATGACCTAAAAACACCTGAAAATCATAAAACCCTTAAAGTAGTTAAAATAATAACACACATAAAAACTACTACAAAAACAATAAAACTGCAAAAATCATTTAAACTCATAAAAACATTAAAAACACTGAAAATAATTAAAATATTAAAAAATAAAAAAATACAACCGAAAAAGAACAAAAAACTAAAAACTCTCTAAAAACCCTAAAAATAGAAAAAACCCATAAAAACCCAAAAAACCATAAAAATACTAAAAATCCCTAAAATAAATAAAAACATAAAATACCCTAAAAAATAAAAACCACTAAGAAAACCATAAATAACTAAAAATATTTAAAACCCCTATAAACGTAAAAAAACCCCAAAAAATCAAAAATCACATAAAAACCAAAAAAACCATATAATCCTTTAAAACCCATAAAAACCCTAAATATTAAAAAAACTATAAAAATCATTTAAACCCTTAAAATGTAAAAAAACTCTAAAATACATAAAAACCCTAAAAACTCCCAAGAAAATCCAAAAAAAAATCAAACAATCATAAAACCCTAAAAAACCCTAAAAACCACCAAAATCCCTAAAACCCCTAAAACCCCATAAAACCCTAAAAATTCTCAAAATACATAAAAAGGTAAAAACCCCTAAACACACTAAAAACCCCTAATAAAACCATTGAAACCTAAAAAAATTAAATCCCTTAATAAACCAATAAAATGCTAAAACCCTTAAAAGTTAGAAAAACCCATAAAAACCCCCGAAACCATAAAAACCCCTAAAACATTAAAAAAAATAAAAACCTATAAAACCCTAAAAACACAATCAAAATTAAAAAACTCTTTAAACCCTAAAAACATATAAAAACTCACAAAAAATCTAAAACCAAAAAAAATAACCATAAAACCCTAAAATCCCTAAACCACTAAACGTACCTAAAACCCATAAAAATCCTAAAAATACCTAAAAACCATAAAAATGTAAAAAACCATAAAAAACTAGAAAAACAATAAGAAAAAATTAAAAAACACTTAAAACCCCTAAAACAAAAAAAATAACATTATAGCATTAAAAACCCAAAAAACCCTACAACCCTAAAAACATAAAAGACATAAAAAATAATAAACCCTAAAAGCATATAAAACCATAAAATACCGTTAAAAATTATAAAAAATACTTAAACTCCTGAAAACATTAAAAAAATACTAAAAACCATAAAAACCATAAAAAACTAAAAAACCAAAAAAACCCAAATATACAATAAAACCATAGTCACACGAAGACCATAAGAGCCCTAAAAATCCCTAAAAAGACAAAAAAATCCAAAAAATCATAAAAAATCCCAAAATACCTAAAAAATGTTAAAACCCATAAAAACCATGAAAGACCATAATAAAACATAAAACCCTAAAAACACTTAAAACCCCAAATCCCATAATAATTATAAGAACCCTAAAAACAAAAAAACCCTGAAAGACACCAAAACCCCTAAAAATCTATAAAACCATAGAAATCTAAAAAAGGCCTAAAACCCTAAAATGAAAAAACCCCAAAAAACCATGAAATCCCTAAGAAAAACTAAAATTCTAAAGAATATTAAATCCTCTAAATGACCAAAATAACATTAAACCCTAAAAATCCTAAAATCCTTAAACCCCACAAAACCATAATAAACTAAAAACACTAAAAACCAATAAGAACTCTAAAAATAGTTTAAACCCCTAAAAACATTTATAAGATATGAAACCCTTAAAACCCTAAAATCCATACAAACAAAAAAAACATAAAACCCTTAAAAATATAAAAACCCTAAAACCCTCAAAATCCCTATAACCCAAAAAAAGCAAAAAAATTAAAAGTCCCTAAAATCCCAAAAAACATAAAAACAATTAAACCCCTATGAACCCCTAATAAAACCCAAAAAACCTAAAATCACTAAAATCCACTAGAAAAATAACAAATTATAAAAAACCATAAAAACAATAAAATTCCCTAAAACCCCTAAATCACGTAAAACCCTTAAAACAAATTAAAACCCTATAATACTCTTAAAAAACATTAAAACTATAAAACAAAAAAATATAAAAAAATTAAAACACTAATAAACTCAATAACAAACCCAGAAACCGATAAAAACCTAAAAATCCTAAAAAATCTTTAAAAACTGAAAATTATTTTAAACCAAAAAACCATAAAAATAAAAAAAGGCCATAAAATCCCTCAAAATGTAAAAATCACTAAAAACCTGAAAAAAACCTGTGAAAAAATTAAACATATAAAAAAAATTTAATACCCTAAAACACATAAAAATATTACAACTCACAAAAACCAAAAATACCCTAAAAGGTCCAAAAAATCCATAAACCCCCTAAAAAACATTAAAACCCTAATAACACATAAAACACTAAAAATTATAAAAAACCTAAAAACCCATAGAAATATTAAAAAACACTTAAAAATATAGAAACACTAAAAAATCAATAAAAACCCAAAAAAACCATAAAAACCTAAACTGCTAAAAATTCATAAAATCCCACACAATTCTTAAAATCCTAAAAAACCATTAAAATCCTTAAAAATCCCTAAAAATCCCTAAAAATGTAAAACCCTTAAAAACCCTAAAAACCTAAAATAATTAAATCCCCTAAATACCTAAAAAATTCTAAAAACCCTAAAACCCATCAAAATCTTAAATTCCCTAAAACCACTCCAAATCCCAAAAACTACACTAAGAACCATACAAATCCTTAAAAATTCATAAAAATATCAAAAAGAAGTATAGCCTGTAAAAACCCTCTAATTCTCTAAGAAAACATATAAAACATAAAACCACATAAATCCCATAAAAATCCTAAAAAATTCTAAAAACATTAAAACCCTAAAATGATCATAAAATATCTAGAAACCCCTAAAAACCAAAAAACCTAAAAATCCATTAAAAAAATAAAACCCCATAAATAACCTATGAACTCACTAAAACACTAGAAACAAATTAAACACGTAAATTTTTTATAAAACACTAAAGAAACTAAAAAACACCTAAAAACTAAAAAAAAACTTAAACCCCAAAAAACCATAAAATCCCAAAATCCCTAAAAATCCTTAAAAATCATTAAAATCCATTAAAACATTAGAACCCATAAAAAATATAAAAAATCCGTAAAAATACAAAAAAAATGAAAAAACACTAAAACCAAAGAAAAATACAATTAAAACCGTCAATTACTAAAAATAATGAATACCAGAAACCCTTAAAACCCTAAAAACTCTCAAGATCCTTAAAATCCCAAAAAACACAAAAAATCATAAAAAATAATGAATATCCCTAAAAAATTAAAAAACACTAAAAACCTTAAAACCCCTAATAAATCCCCAATAACTTAAAATCACATAAAACCCCTAAAAATATAAAAAACACTAAAAATCTAAAAACCGTAAAATTCCCTAAACCTCTAAAAATACCTGAGACCATAAAACCACTAAAAATCCTAAAAACCAATAAAAATATATATAGAACACTAAAAACCCTAAAAACATTTAAACTACTAAAATGTTAAAAAAACTATAAGAACACTAAAAAACTACTTAAAATCCACGAAATCCCTAAGACCCTAAAAACCATAAATAGACTAAGAAGTACATAAAAACATAAAAACCTTAAAAAACATAAAAACACTTAGAAAAATATAAAAACCTAAAAATAATTCAATTTCTGGAAAACACTAAAACCCATAAAAAATTATAAATCCCTAAAAAATATAAACACCCTTAAAATCAATAAAAACCCAAAAATAAATAAAAATCCATACAACCCCCTAAAAATACCTAAAAAGTAGAAAACCCTACAAAAACATGATAAACCGTAGAAAACCATTAATTCAAAAAAGAATTCGAAACGCTAAAAAATCTAAAAAACCTAAAAGTTTCTAAAAACCCTTAAACCCATTAAAATAAAGAACCACCTAAGAATATTTAAACCCCCCCAATCCCATAAAACCACTAAAATAAAACTAAAAACCCTAAAAACCCCTTTATACACCTAAAACTGTTACAAACTCTAAAAAACTATACAACCCTAAAACCCCAAAAAACCCAAAAAAAACACAAATCAAAAAAAATAAAAAACCTACAAAATCTATAAAAACCCTAAAACAACATAGAGACTAATAAATACCAAAAAATACCTAAAAAGTATGAAATAATAAAACCCCCAAAAACCCCAAATAAAACAATAAGAACGTACAAACACATAAAACCCCTAAAAACTAAAAAAATGCTATAAACAATAATAAAACATATACACCCTCAAAATCTATAAAACCCCTTAATACCAATAAAAACCATATAAGCGACCAAAAATCAAAATAAACATAAAAAACCGTAAAAACACTAAAAACCCTAAAAGGCTCTAATAAAATCATAAAAACCTAAAATCACTTAAAACCACTAAAAACCTAAATTACTCTAAGAACCCCAAAACCCCTAAAAACCCCTAAAAACCCTAAAATACATAAAAACCATAAAAACCCCTAATACCTATAAAAACCCTATAACCCCATAAAACCCCTAAAACCTATAAAAACATTATAACCCCATAAAAACCCAAAAAACCTCTCTAAAAACTCTAAAACCCCATAAAAACCATAAAATTTTTCAAATACACTAAAAACATAAAATCTCCTAAAAACAAAAATAAACTCTAGAACCCAAAAACCAATAAAAATCCAAAGAACCCCAAAAATCCATAGAAACCCTAAAAAACCAAAAAACCTAAAAATACCTAAAAACAATGAAAAACCTAAGAAAAACTAAAAAATATAAATTTAAAGTCCCAAAGAACATTAAAAACTATAAATACCCTCAAAACCATAAAAACCATAAAACCCCATAAAAATACTAAAAATCCCTAAAAATCTATAAAAATGTAAAAGCCCCTAAAAACCCAAAGAAATCCTTAAAAACCTTAAAACACAAAAACCCCTAAAGACCTAAAAAATGATTAAAACCCTAAAAAACCATTAAAATCCATAAAATATCCAGAAAACACTAAAACCCCTTAAAAACTATGAAAACCCATAAAAACCCTAAAACACTAAAAAGAATTTAACCACTAAAAATTTAGATAACTTTAATAAAATTAGAAACCCTAAAAGCGAAAAAAAATCCCCAAAAACCCAAAAAACCCAAAAAATTCCAAAAAAATATAAAAAAAATCCCTTAAAACTTAAAAAAAATTAAAACCCTTGAAGACTCTGGATAAAACCATAAAAACCAGAAAACACTTAAAACCCTAAAAATCCTAAAAATGCAAAAACCATAAATAATCCTAAAACCTGTAAGAATTCTTAAAATACTTAAAATTCTGAATAGGCCATTAAAACCTAAAAAATCACTAAAACCCCTCAAAATGTAAAAATCAAAAACAACTACGAAGACCCCAAATAAAACCATAAAAACCTAAAAACACTTAAAACCCCTAAAAATTAAAAAAATGGTAAAACACCTACAACCGGCTAAAAAGTCCCTAAAAACACTAAAACTATAGGAACCAAAAGATCATAAATGTTTAAAACCCAAAACCCATAAAATACCTAAATAAAAAAAATAACTCTAAACCCCTGAAAACCCAAAGAGACCATAAAAACTGTTAAAATCCGAAAAAACCCCTCAATATACTTAAATCCCTAAAAAAAATCCAAAAAATCCCAAAAAATCCCAAAAAACTAAAAACCCCTAAAACCCAAAAAACCTAAGAAATACTTAAAAACATGAAGACACTTAAACCCCATAAAAATCAGAAAATCGTAAAAACCCTTAAATTGCTAAGCATACTCAAAATCACTATAAACCCTAAATCCCTTTGAAATCCAAAAAATTACCAAAAATCCTTAAAAATGTGAAAACCCTAAAAAACAATAATAAAAAAATATAAAACAAAAAATACATAAAAAACCAAATAGGTATAAACCCAAGTAAATCCTAAAAACTCTAAAAAGCAGAAAAACATTAAAACCCCCTTAAAACCCTAAAACAACCCAAAAAACGTATAAACCAAATAAAAACAATGAAACCCATTTAAACCCCTAAAAATATTAAAAAATTCTAAAAACTATTTAACCCTTAAATAACCATAAAAACTAAAAAACCATAAAAAACATGAAAACTATAAAACTACTCAAAATCTAAAAAACACTAAAACAATAGAAATAAAAAACCCTTAAAATATATAGAACCGTAAAAAACCCTAAAACACCTAAAACCCTAAAGCCCCCTAAAACCGCCTCAAAATACATAAAAACATAAAAATAATAAAAAAGTACCAAAATTTACTAAAAACATAAAAACCCAAAAAAACACAAAGAATCTTAAGAAATCCTTAAATACATAAGACCAACATAATCCCTAAAAAGCTAAAAAATGCTAAAAACCCAAAATCCCCCTAAAACACCATAAAAACCCTAAAACCCATAAAAACCTAAAACACCACTAAAACTATAAAAACCCTTCAAACCCCTTAAAACATTAAAAACTCTAAAAAAACTTAAAATCCATAAAAACTAAAAAAACAAAAAACCCCAAGAAAAATATAAAAACCCTAAAAGCCCTCAAAATTATTAAAATACCTAAAAAACATAGAAAAATAGAAAATACCTAAAAATATCTAACAATTTAAAAAACTCTAAAACCAATTAAAATCTCTACAAAATTGTAAAAAATTAAAACGCACAAAAGCCCTAAAAACCTAAAAAACACTAAATCCACTAAAACCCTAAAATCCATGAAAACCCTAAAAACCCTAAAAATGCACAAAACCCCTAAAAACACACAAAAAATTCATAAAATCCAAAAAAAGACATATGATCCCTAAAAATGTAAAAAACCCTAAAAACCCTTAAGAATTCCTAAAACCCAAAATTCCAATAAAATTCTAAAAAATATAAAAAACACTAAAAACACTAAAAACCACTAAGAAATCCTCAAAAACCTAAATTCACATAAAATATTAAAAAAATGCAAAACACCTAAAATCGTAAAACCTACCAATAAACCCCTAAAACATCTGAATCAATAAAAACCCATAAAAACATTATAACCCCAAAAAACCCATAAAAACCTAAAAACCACTAAAAAAATTTGAAACCCATTAAACCCCTAAAATCTTAAAAACACTAAAAATATTAAAAACACTAAAAAACTCAATAAAAACCCTAAAAATCCTCAAATACCTAAAAAACCTAAAAAAGTCTAAAAAAATAACTAAAATATAAAGTCCCAGAAAAACCAAAAAAACCCAATGAAAAACTCAACAACCTAAAAACACTTAAATCTGCTAAAATTAAAAAACCATAAAAATTCTTAAAAACCCTAAAATCTCTAAAAAACCTCAAATTACATAGAAACCATAAAAAAATAAAAATCCTTAAAACCCACTAAAAATAACCGAAATTTAATAACCAAAAAACCCTTTTAAACCCCCAATAAATTCTTAAAATCATAAAAACACTTAAAAAGCCTAAAAAATATTAAAAATCATAAAAACCTTATAAAGACACTAAAAACCCTAAAACCCATAAAAATGAACCCCCTAAAAACAATAAAAACCCCCAAAATTATAAAAACCTTATAACCCAATAAAACTCTAAATTCCCCTTTAAACCCCTAAAAACATTAAAAACTCTAAATAAACAAAAAGACACCCAAATACCAAAAAAAACAAAAAACCCAATAAAAATCCTAAAAACATCAAAAACCCTAAAATCCTTATATAACCAAAAAAATATTAAATATGCTAAAAATTATATAAAACGCTAAAAATTACTAAAAACGTAAAAAATAATAAAAACCCTAAAAACCCTTAGACAAAATTAAGAGCCTAAAAAACATCAAACCCCAAAAAATACTAAAAAATGATAAAGATAATGAAAAATAACAAAAATACTCAAAATCCATAAAACCCAAAAAACCATAAAAACCATAAATATCCCTAAAATCCCTAACTTGTAAAATCCTACAAAAACCCTAATAAGCCCTTTAAAACCACAAACTTCTAAAACAACCTAAAAATCAAAAAAACCCATAAAAATATTTACGAACCATAAAACCCATAAAAAACCAAAACCCAATAAAATATATAAAAACCTTTTAAACCACTAAAAACTCTTAAAAACAAAAAATCCTGAAAAACAATGAAATACCTAAAAACACAAAAACACGTCAAAATCCTTAAGAACATAAAAACCCTAAAACCCTAAAAATACATAAAAACAATGAAAATACCAATGAAAAACCTAAAAACAAAGAAAACATAAACCCCTAAAAAGGAACCCTAAAAATATAAAAACCAATAAATATCCCAAAACCCCTAAAAACCCTAAAACCCATAGAAATCCCTAAAACCCCTAAAAACCTATAAAAAATACTAAGAAATCCCTAAAATCCCTAAGAATATAAGAAACCCAAAATACTAAATAAAACAACAAAAACCTTAATACCCTAAAAACACTTAAAAAACATTAAAAACCTAAATTTTTTTAAAACAATAAAAACCCAAAACCCCAAAAACATTTAAAATTCATAAAATTCCATAAAACCCCCTAAAACACCATAAGAATTGGAAAAAATACCAAAAAACATAAAAACCCAAAGAACACGAGGAACCCTGAGAAAAAAAATAAAAATATAAAAATTCTTAAATTCACTAAAAAACACTAACACCCATAATGTCTCTAAAATCCCATAAAACCCCATAAAAACTATTTTACCCCGAAAAACATTAAAACCCCATTAAATACCATAAAAACCATAAAAACTAAAAACTATTAAAACACTTTATAACCCCAAATTGTTTAAAAAACCTAAAAAAACCATTAAAACCCTAAAAACTCATAAATCCCTAAAAACTAAAAAAAATTTAAACCCCTAAAAACCCTCAAAATCACAAAAAAAATGTATAAAAACATCAAAAAATTCGTAAAAACCAAAAAAAACCTAAAAAACCTGAAAACAAATAAGAAAACATTTAAAACATAAAAACACTGAAAAGTTTAAAAAATAAAAAAATGACAAAAACCCTAATCACCCCTACGAACCCCAAAAAATGCTCAAAATACCTAAAACCCAAAAAACTATAAAAATCCTTAAAATCCCTAAAAATTACTAAAAACGTAAAAAATCCTAAAATCCTTGAAAACCCCTAAGATAACCATAGAAACCTAAAAACACTTAAACCCCTAAAAAAATATAAAAATGATAAAAGTTTAAAAATGCATTAAAACCATAAAATCCTTAAAAACCTAAAATCCCATAAAAACCTTAAAACCCACCAAAAACATTTAAACCCCACTATACCCCATAAAATGATAAAAATCTATAAAAACCATAAAGGACCTAAAAAGGTAAAAAAACCCTAAAACCCCAAAAAAACTATAAAAAACTGTAAAACCCAAAAAAACCTCTCAAAATCCCTAAAAATGTTAAGAACATTAAAATCCTAAAAAATCTCTAAAAAAATAAAAATCCCTAAAAACATAAACAACCCTAAAATCAAAAATAAAATAAAATAAATCCATTGAAAACAGAAGAACACTTAAATCTCCTAAAAACATTAAATGATCTAAAAACCTAAAACCCTCAAAATACCTAAAAACCTAAAATCATAAAAACCATTTAAATCCTTTATAATTCCTTAAAAATTTTAACAACATAAAAAAATTACCCCAAAAAATAAATAATTTCAATGACCTTAAGAACCATGAAAACCCTAAAATCTCTAAAACTCTAAAAACCATTTAAAGCCATAAAAAATACATAAACATCGATTAAAACATAAAAACCCCTAAAAACCCAAAAAAAAGCTAATAAAAATTAAAAAACATAAAAACACTTAGAAAACCTAAAAAAACTATATAAACGTTTAAAACCCTATAAGGAAGTTAAAACCTAAAACCCAAAAACCATAAAAACAAGTAAAATTTTAAATCCCATAAAAAACTTAATAAACCACTAAAAATATAAAAACCATTTATATCCCTAAAATTATTAAAAACCTATAAAAAACTTAAAACCCTAAAATCTCAGGAAATCCCTAAAAACACAAATAACTATAGAAACCCTAAGACCATTCAAAATACCAAAAAACCAAAATACCATAAAATCATAAATCCCATAAAATCACTAAAAATTTAAAAACCATAAATACCCTTAAGCACCCTAATAAACCCATAAAAACATAAAAACACACAAAACCCTTAGAAACCTAAAAAACACAAAACACCCTAAAACCCATATAAGCCCAAAACTCATAAAACCCCTAAAATCCTAAAACCAAATACCCTTAAAAATCTTATACACTTTAAAAACCCTAAAATCCTTTGAAAACCCTAAATCCACTAAAAACATAAAAAAAACCTTTAAACCCATAAAAATGTTGAAAAGCAGAAAAACTCTCAAAATACCAATAACTCTAAAAACAATAAAAATCAAAAACAAAATCCTCAAAATCCAAAAAATGTAAAGAAAAACTAGAAAAATCTAAGAAAACCCTAAAATCCTAAAATCAATTTAAACACCTAAAAATCCTAAAACTGTAAAGAAACCCTAAAACCCCTAAAATCCATAAAAATATCTAAAACCCCATAAAATCATATAAAATACGTAAAAATATAAATACCCATAAAAAGCATAGAGCCCCCTAAGAAAAATTTAAAAACCTAAAAACAAATAAACCCCATAAAAGATCTAGACACTGATAAAAACTTTAACAATGGTAAAAGACCAAAAAACCCCTAAAAACTATAAACACCTCTAAAAACATTAACAATCCCTAATAAACATCTTAAATTACTAATATCTATAAAGATACATTAAATCCAATAAAATGATTAAAAACTCTAAAAAACATTTAAACCCCTAAAAAACAAAGAAACCCTAAAACCCAAAAAAACCAAAAAACCCTTAAAAATCCTACAAAACCCTAAAAATAGAAAAAACCCTAAATCCCATAAATATCCGAAAATATATCTAAAAAACCCAAAAATGTAAAACACACTAAAACCCCACAAAAAAACTAAGAAACATTAAATCCCTAAAACCCCTAAAACCCCTAAAAACCTAAAAAACACTAAAATCCCTAAAAAACCAAAAAAACCCCTAAAAGTCCTAAAAACCTAAAAATAATAAAAAACCATAAGAATCCTAAAAATTCCCTAAAAATACCTAAATACATAAAAAACCTAAGAAACCTATCAAAACCTATAAACACTTAAAACTCCTAAAAACCACTAATTGAGAAAAAATCCTAAAAACCATAAATGTCCCTAAACTCTAAAACACCAAAAACCCCCATAAATCCTTAAAAACCCATAAAAACCCCAAAAATCCTAAAACCACTTAAAACTATACAGCCCTTTAAGCCTTTACAAACATTTAAAAAACACTAAAATACCTAAAAATCTATAAACTCTTAAAACACTAAAATCCCTAAAAACCAATAAAAAAAACAAAAACTCTAAAAATCCTTAACATCCCAAAATAATATAAAAAACCTATAAATACTAAAAAATCCATAAAAATCTGAAAAAACATAGAAACCCTAATAAACGTAAAAACCCATAAGAAAACCATAAAAACCTAAAAATCAATTAAAACCCCTAAGAACCTAAAAAATAATAAAAACCCTAAAAAGTAATTAGAAACAAAAAATCCCTCTAAAATTTCTCAAAATACATAAAAACAACAAAAAATCTAAAAAATCTAAAAAATCCAAAAATATCCCCAAAAATATTAAAATCCTAAAACCATGAAAAAACTAAATAAAACATAACACACATAACATAATTAAAACCCCTAAATACTCTAAAACCTATAAAACCCTCTAAGAAAACTGTTAAAACCCTTAAAATATTAAAACACAAAAAACAATAAAAATACTAAAAATTCAAAAAACCACTAAACACTCTTAAAACCATTTAAACCTTTCAAAATGTAAAAAAAATAATAAAAATCCATAAAAAACATAAAAAACAAAAAATTAATAAAAACATAAAAAACCCATAAAACCCATTAAAACTATAAAATCAATCTAAATCCATAAAAATCATAAAAACCTGAAAAATCATAAAAAAACCATAAAATCCAAAAAAATGTAAAAAATGATTAAAACCCAGAAAAACCCTAAGAAGACCTGAAAAAACTAAAAAATCATAAAACTCATAAAATATTAAAAAATAATAAGAAACCTAAAAACCCTAAAAAACCCCTAGAATCCTCCAAAATCCCTAAAAATCCTAAAATCCCCCAAAATCCCTAAAACCCCGAAAAAGTGAAAAAAAATATTAAAAATGCACTAAAACCTCTAAAAATGTAAAAACCCATAAAAACCCAGAAGACCCCAAAGAAAACACTAAAAACTTAAAAACACCTAAAATCCCTTAAAATAATAAAAAAATATAAAACCTTTAAAATGAGATTAAAATCCTGAAAAGCTCGTAAAAACCACTAAAAACCATAAAGACTAAAAAAACATCCAAAACCCACTAAAAACTACAAACCTTTTGAATCAGTAATAAATTTATAAATATATCAAAAACCTAAAACCCAAAAAACATAAAACCCCTCAAAATCCCAAATCTTTAAAACCATCAAATCTTACAAAATCCCTAAAAACATAGAAAACTCTAAAACCCTAAAAAATTCTATGAATAACATAAAATATGAAAATAATAATAATTACTAAAAATTGTAAAAACGAGAAAATCCATAAAAACCTTAAAAACATTAAAACCCACTTAACCTCGCTAAAAACAGATAAAAGCATTAAAAATTAAAATCCCTAAAAATATAAAAAATGCTAAAATCCCTAAAACCCAAAAAAAAATTAAAACCCCTAAAAATATTAATTCCCATAAAAACATTAAAATCCCTTAAAAACCATAAAAAATATAATAACTCTAAAAACCTTCTCAATCCCTAAAAACGTTAAAAAAACTCTAAACCCCTTAAAACAGTCAAAACATAGAAAAAACCCTAAAAAACAAATAACAAATCCTAAAAACCCTTAAAACTTCTCAAATTCCAAAAAAACCCTATGAAACCATAAAAATATTAAGAATCCCAAAAAATATCCAAAGACATAAAAACCCCTAAAAACATGAAAACCCCTAAGAAACCCTTATAAATCATAAAAACATAGAACCTATAAAAAATCTAAAAAACCTTAAAACACCTTAAAAAATCCAAAAAACACTTAAAAACCCTAAAACCCCTCAAAATCCCTAAAACCCCTAAAGCCCATAAAAATCCTAATTTTTTTTAAAATAAAAAAATGACAAAAAACCCTTAAACCCCTAAAATTCTGAAAGAAAAACTTGAAAATCTACAAACAAATAAAATCAAAAAAAACCAAAAAAGAGAACTAAAACATCTAAAAATATTAAAAACAAAAAAAAACCCTATAAACCGTCAAAATACATAAAAATCCTAAAGACCCATACAAATTAAAAATATCTAAAATACCTTAAAAATATAAAAAAATAGAAAACCATGAAAAACCATAGGAAAAACATAGAAACCTAAAAACCCATAAAACCCATAAAAACAAAAAAAGTGATAAAAAACCTAAATAACCATAATAAGATTCAAAAACCCCATAGAAACAATAAAACCCCCTAAAAATATAATACCCCTCAAAACCCATAAAATTCTTAAAACAACTAAAAACTCTAAAAACCCTTTAAAACCATATATTTAAAAAAAATCAAACTACCCTTAAAACCCATACAAACAAGAAAAAAACTAAAAAATAAACAACTATAAAACACATCAAAACCCTAAAACCCTAAAAATCATAAAGATCCTTCGAAATCAAAAAAATAAAAAACCTACAAAATTAAAAAAAACCTAAACACAATAAAAAAATAAAACCCTGAAAACCCCCTAAGAGAACCTGACAAACCAATAAACACCTAAAACAATTAAAAACACAAAAAAATGAAAATATCCAAAATAACTAAAAACCCTGAAAACCATCAAAAACCCTAAAATCATAAAACCCATAAAAATCCTAAAATCCCAAAAAATCAATATAAACATTATATCTTTTAAATCCTAAACCCCCAAAAAACCATTAAAACCATAAAATAATTATAACTCCAAAAACTAAAAATTGTAAAAACCCTAAAACCACCCCAAAAACACCCTAAACAACTAAAATTCATATAACCCATAAAACCTCGAAAACCCATAAAAAAACTAACAACCCTCCTTGAAAAACACAAAAAATCTAAAAAACCTTTAAACCCCTAAAAACAATAAAAAAACTCTAATAACCATATAAAACAATAAAAAATAAAAAAAATCCCGAATACCCAAAAAAAATAAACAGCTTAAAAACCCTAAAAACCCTAAATCCTCGAAAATCCATAAAAAAAAAAAAAAACATAAAAACCTTAAAAATCCCTAAAAACCATAAAAACATAAAAAATTATAAAAAACAATAAAACCCATAACAAAAACATACAAACCAAAAAACACTTAAAACACCAAAAAACCAAAAAAAACCAAAAAACCCAAAAAACCACTAAAAACCCTAAAAACCTCAAAATCCTTAAAAACAGTTAAAAGTCCTAAATTTTCTATAAAATCCATAAAAATTCCTAAAATATTAAAACAAGCTAAAAACCCTTAAACAACTAATTAATCCTTAAAAACCATTGAAAATATGAAACCCCTAAAAACCTAAATACGCTAAAAAACCTAAAATCCCCAAAAACACTCAAAATACATAAAACCCAGAAAAAATATAAAAATCCTTAAAATTACTAAAAATATTTAAAACCCTAAAACCCTGGAAATCCAAAATAAAAACGAAATAAAATAAAAACACTTGAAACCAGTAAAAAAATTACAAACCCATAAAAACTATAAAAAGACCCTAATATCACTAAAACCCCTGAATATATTAAGAACCCCTAAAACCCATAAAAATTAGAAATCTATAAAAACTCTAAAAACCCACCAAAATATATAAATACTTATAAGACCCAAAAAATGGTAGAAACATTAAATATCCATAAAACCCTTAAAAACTCAAAAAACCCTAAAACCCTAAATAAACCATAAAACACAAAAAACAAAAAAAAATCAAAAAAATCCATAAAATCCTAATAAAAGTAAAAACCCTAAAAAACTAAACATCTTTAAGAATAAATCAAACACCTAGAAGCACATAAAAGCACTAAAAACCTAAAAACCCTAAACATCCTAAAAACCTATAACCCTGAAACACAATGAAAACCATAAAACCCCTAAACCCCTAAAAATTATAATTATTTATAAAACCCTAAAAAACATGAATTTCCTTAAGGAGGCCTAAAATAACTAAAAAATGAAAAAACCCCTAAAAACCGAAAAAAAGTAATAACATTTAAAATACAGTAAAACTATAAACACCCCTAAAAATCATAAAAACGCATAAGAATACTAAAAATCATTAAAAACTCTTAAAACGATTTAAGCACCTAAAAAAGATAAAAAAATATAAAAAAACCTTTAAAACACCTAAAAATTAAAAAGAACCTTAAATACCTAAAAAACCTAAAAACCCCAAAACCCATAAAAATCCTCAAAATCCCCAAAAAATACTAAAAACTATACATACCCTAAAAATTGTTAAAACACACTAAAAATATAAAAAACCAAAAAACACCCTAAGAAAACCCTAAAATCCTAAGAACAATTAAAACCCCAAAAAACCTAAATAATAATAAAAACCATTAAAACCTTTTAAAATCCCTAAAACTCTCAAAATACATAAAACCATAAAAATCCTAAAAATTCCCTAAATACTCTAAAAATAAAAAATCCCATAAAAACATATAAAAACATAATAAAATCTATAAATCATAAGAACATTTAATTCCATTAAAAACCTAAAAATGATAAAAACCCTCAATACCCTTAAAAATACTCAAAAACCAATAAAACCCTAAAAACACTAAAAACCCCTAAAAACCTAAAAAACCCCTAAAACTCATAAATACCATATGTAACCACTAAAAACACAAAAACCCCTTAAAACCATAAAAATGTTAAAACCCCTACAAAAAACCCTAAAATTTTAAAAAACTTATAAAAATAAAAACACCCATAATCCCCTAAAAACCAAAAAATCCTAAAAATCCCTAAAACCCAAAAAACGAAAAAAAATCCAAAAAACCCCTAAAATACCTAAAAAACATAAAAACCTATAAAACAGTAAAAACCCTATGAAAACCTTAAAAACATAAAAACACTTAAAACCCCTACAACTATAAGATTCTAAATACCCTAAAAAACCTACTAAACCATTAAAATCCTAAAAACCGTATAAACCCCTTAAAAATCAATAACACTAAAAACCCATAATAACCATAAAAACCCTATAAAAACTCTAAAACCCTGTCAAATGCTTAAAAAATTAAAAACAGTAAAATTATTTTAAAACCTAAAAACTAAAAACACCCTAAAAACCAAAAAATCATAAAAACCCTAAACCCATAAAAATCATAAAAAACCCCACAATCCATAAAATACCTAAAAACAAATAAAAATCCACAATACCCTAAAACCCCTAAAAATATAAAAAACACAAAGAAAACCTAATAAGATATAAAAACATACAAACACATGAAATATTTAAAATACCTAAAAATGCAAGAAACCCTAAAAAACACTAAAAACCCACAATATACCTAACAACCAAAAAAATCCTAAAAATTCCCTAAAAATACCTAAGATGGAAAAAACCATAAAATCACTAAAACACCCTTAAATAACCTCAAAAAAACTCTTAAAACCCCAAAAATCCCTAAAAACCTTTAAAACCCTTAAAATCCTAAGAAATATTATAAAAATCCTAAAACCATAAAACCAATAAAAAACATAAAACCCCCTAAAACCCCATAAAACCCTAAAAACCTGCTAAAAACTCCAAAACCCTTTAACAAATCTAATGAAAAAACTCTAAAAAACCTTAAAACCCAGAAAAACTAAAAGTCACTAAAATAAAAAATCATTAAAACCATATAAACCAAAAAATATTAAAAAAAATAAAAATACTACACTGGAAAGTAAATATATTTTTTCACAATGGGTGGATTTTTTGAAATATTTTCATTTTATATTGGTAAAGTGTTTTACTAACAAAAATGGGCTTTTTACTAAATTGTTTTTGAAAACTCAATCACTAAATGTTATTGAAATAGATAAAATTGTTGTTTTGAAATTATAATAATACCAATAGATAATATATATGTTGGTGAAAATGTTTAATAGTAGTGTAATATAAAAAATTTATCTATTGCTAAAATTATAAACATTTATAATTTTATTTATGATATCAAATATCAATGATTAATGTTTTTTATAAATTTTATTTTGAATAAAATATTATATGTGTGTATATCAACATTTATTGAAAAAATTAAATATTATATTTTTTATATAATTATATATACATATATATTTTATTATATTAATTATATTAATTATATTAATTATATTTTCATTATAAAATTATATTAAATAAATATTTTCAAACATAACATGAAGGTGAAAGAAACATATCCCAAATATGTTTAAAAGTATTCAAAAACTATGAGATATTACATGAAACTCCTAACACACATACATCATTTTACATTCCAAGGATCATAATAGTGGTAAGACCATGTATGTGGTAATTATCTACCTCTCATGAAAAGCTCCCCAAGCATGTTCCATGTCGTTACAGCCCCACCCAAGAGTCTCCACTACAATATATCCCAGTTGTGACTATACGATGTCATAACACCACCACCATGACACGCTCCCCATGCATGTATTGATGCTCCCATAGTAGAAAATTTGAAGCTGAAGCATAATATTTTTCTCACATAACATAAACAAACATGTACATCATTTAATTCCATTGTGAATATAAATTCTAGAGAAATCATTCATCTTCATAATAGATTATTTAATAATCATAAATAATTACTCTTGTGACTTTTATGGTTCCATATCAATCTGGAAATGTCCTTTCAGCCCTCAGTTATTTCAACTTATCTTTAATATACTTTCTCAAAATGGATTTCATGAGGTGGATTAATTAACATAAGGGGACGAATTAGTGAGAAGGGGGGGGGTTATTTTTTTCATTTCGTTCCCAAGGACAGACCTAATGAAAATCTCAAGAATTTTGATTAGTACATAAAGAAGTTTTCTTATCAAGGTAGTATCACTAAGGCCAATGAAAATACAATAGAAGATATGAAAGTAAACCAAACAAAAGAGAGGTCAGAGCTACTTACTGATCTTTATAAGCGGAGTATGGAGTACCAAATGTAACATTATATAACACATGGAATCATCTGAACTCTCTTTATTAACTTCTACAAGAATACCATGCTCATGATCCATGGAGGGTGTCAAGAATAAGAATGATGATAAATTGGGAAAGTGGGTTTTAGGTTAGGAGTGTCATGAAGAATCTTTTTAATATTCATCCTAATGTGAAGACTGTGACAATGCCTAATGCACAAGACATAGAGTATCTAAAAAAATAATCATTCGGGCAGAAGAATCAGTCCAACGTGATTAAGTGTTTTTCTAAGGTGTATTTTATTGATGAATGGAACCTTGTCACTCTGCCTTAAGGTACTGGAAAATATAGATTTGATGGCTATTCCATATTTTGAACTGGAATATAAAATCTTGTGAACCTAATGATCATATGGTGGTTAAACAATTAATATTTCTCTGTAACCGTACCTATCATTGATGACATCTAGCCTCTCATTTTTCATCCCTTTTGGCGATTTCTCTGCACCCTCTATTAATGACATGACTCATCTCATTATACAATCATTTTTTGGGATGGTATCATAAATTATAGGTATCATGCCCGCATTTTTTGGGTTCGGTTTCAATTTTAGTGATCTCCAATATTGTGGAGGTCAGTTATAAAAAACATTTCTAGATTTATTGAAAACAAACAAGAAATATGCATAAGTAATTTATATTATTTTCCCAAATGGTTTTAAGAATTGAGAATAACAATATGAGAGTAATAGAAATACTAATTGAAACTAGAAAAAAATAGAACAATTGATTAATAAAAAAACATTATAGTTGAAGGTAAAATATCTAGAAAATTTTCACCCATAAATCACCTAAATCACCATCAATTATTCTTCTAAAGTGAGCAAATTTAGTTCTTTGCAACTTAATGACCTGTAAATTGTATATTCATGGCCTATAAGAACCTCAATTGGGAAAAATATAATGTAATAATGATGAAAATATATATAATGAATATATAATATGTATATGGATGTACTCGATGACATGATGAATGAAATACACTAAAAATTGTGTTTGGATGACCACTGTGAATTAAAATGACTAAACCTTGCTTGTTAACCAATTAATCCCATCCTTCATTGCATAGAAATGGTTCCTCCTTGTTAATCCCTCAAATGAACAATAAAAAATAAATTATTATGTAGATCACTATTCTAAACCGATTGAATATTTCACTATAATAATAATGACAAGGTTCGTTTCTAGAGAGAGATAACGTATTCATTTTAAAATTTTTAAACAAAAAGATTCAATGTAAACACACTATTATCAATCCTTATTATCAAAAACCTGATAATTATATCATCAATATAGGTTCCATTAACTTTACAATCATTTTTTACATTTAATACATTGTATATGAATTTAACATATGAGATGGAAATAATATGATAGAATAGTGATAATCCTCATTAATTATAGAGGAAAAATTCATTATTTAGAACAAACAATTCATGATATATATAACGGAAAGAAAATAAAAAAAGTATAGATCAGTAAGTGTTTTCAAGGTTATTGGATTTTTATAGATAGATATAAATTAGAAAAACATGAAAATATTATAGTTTGATGGAAGATGAACCTTTACCCAAAATGTATAGATGAACAGAAACATCACAACCATTTAAAGAACATCATAAGAAAATTGTTTTTATATTGTGAAATAGATAGAATAGAGGGAAAGAACCAAAATATTGTTTTCCAATAAGTTCCAAGGATGTGAAGTATTCATAATAAGTCCTCAGTCTATTTAATAATGTATTAAGACATGGCAACAATTTTCCTTGACTTACATCATGAGTACACCTAGAATTAATATCTGTTGACTTTTAGCTTCCACTAATATTACATTTTCATCACATTCTAAACAAATTAGCCACCTATACATGAAATCTATTTTAGAAACCTTTAATGTCATGTTGTTACTCTATATTCAATTCATTTGATTTCAATTGTAATTTGGATCCTAATACCAAGGACAATTTACCTCTTAAACAAAAAACTCAATTGAACAACATAAAAAATTGGCATTAAAAACACAAGAAGCCTTATAAAACAACATCATCTTCATGCCTCCAAACATTAGGCAGTAGTACAACCATTTAGTCATGAACACACAATGAATAACATCTCGAAACTCCACCTCAATCATTGTAGTAAACATTCACTAAACCAAGGGATCTTCACACAATCCTCAAAATACATATAATGGGGATAATCATCATAATAACAAGAAATACTAGCTCTTACTTGGCTCAAAATCAATGAACACATGAACAATAAGAATCTCCAGATTACCAAAATGTTAGAAAAATCTAAAAACCCATAATAACTTATAGACTTTAAAAACCCCTAAAAACCCACAAAAACAAGAAAATTCTAAAAACCCATAAAAATATTCAAAATAACTAAAAAATTAAAACCCTAGAAACCTATAAAACCCTCCAAGAAAACCAAAAAAACCAAAAAACACTTATACCCCTAAACAAATCTAAAAACCCTCAAATACCATAAAAACCCAAAAAATTACTAAATCCCAAAAAAAACAATAAAATTCATAAAAAATATCTAGGAATCCCTAAATACATAAAAAACCAAAAATCTTTGAAAACCACATCAAACCATTAAAATACCAAAAATCTTTAAAACACTTTTGAACCAAAAATTCAAAAAACCCTAAAAGGACCCAAAAATATTAAAAACCATTCAAAACCCCAAAAAAATAATAGTGCCTAAAAACCCATAAAAAACTAAAAATAGACAAAAAACTATAAAAAATCATTAAACTTCTAAAAACGTTAAAAAAATATAAAACCCATGAATATCCTAAAAAACTCAAAAAACCGCCAAAACCCCACAAAACCAATAAAATGCTAATAAACCAAAAAAACCCCATTAAACCCTTATAAACCACAATATTACTAAAAAATCCCAAAAAAATCCTAAAAATGTAAAAACTCATAAAATAATGGAAACC
This sequence comes from Viscum album, assembly GCA_963277665.1. Classification (NCBI taxonomy): domain Eukaryota; kingdom Viridiplantae; phylum Streptophyta; class Magnoliopsida; order Santalales; family Viscaceae; genus Viscum; species Viscum album. The sequence continues at coordinate 45,065,294 of OY728151.1, forward strand.
CCTAAGAAAACCATAAAAACCTAAAAATAGTTAAAACACCTAAAAACCTAAAAACCCCTAAAAACCCATAAAACCCTAAAAAACCTTTAAAAACTCTATAATCCTTAAAAAATCCAATTACTATAAAAATAAAACATATATAAAAAAATTATATTGTGAAAAACCCTAGGAATACTTTACAATTCTAAAAACACTTAATGCCCCAAAGAATCCTAAAAAATATTTAAAATAATAAAAAATTGTAAAAACACAAAAAAACTATAGAACCCCTAAAAACCATAAAATCCATAAATAACAGTAACCTGAAAACCACTAAAAAGTTTAAAAACCACTTATAACCTAAAAACACTAAAAACTATAAAAAATTAAAACCCCTAAAAAATCATTAATAACCCTAAAATCCCATAAAATCCCTAAAACTAGTAAAAAAATAAAAAAATGCCTAAAATGCCTATATATATAAAAAACTAAAAAACTCAAACAAACTAAAAGAAAACCTTAAAGACATAAAAACACTTAAAATCCCAAAAAACATAAAAAAAATTCTAAATCCAATAAAAAAATAAAAAGTCTAAACACACTAAAAACTATAAAACCACTAAAAACTATTAAAACCCTAAAAACATAAAATACCCCTAAAAACAAATAAAACACTAAAAACTCGTTGAATTTCTAAAATGTTAAAAATATATAAAACATTAAGAATCCTACAAACACAAAATAACATAACAACCAAAGAAAAACATAAAAACATTAAAAACCCTGAAAATCCATAAAACACTAAAAAACCACACATATTTTTAATTATCCCTATAAGTCCCTAAAATCTTAAAATACCTAAAAACTAAAAAAACCCCTAATATAACCATAAAAAAAACTCTTAAAACCCCTAAAAATGCTAAAATATCTAAAAACCCTAAAAACACATGAAATCCCTTAAAACCCTAAAACCCATGAAAATAATAAAAACACTAAATACCCATAAAATCCTAAAATCAAATCGAAAACCCTTTAAACCCCTAAAAGTGTTGAAACACTCTAAAAACTATAAAACCATAAAAACATAACAAAACCCCAAAAACTCCTAAAAACCCAAAAACCCAAAAAAACCCCCAAACCCCCCAAAATCCCTAAAAACACTAAAAAGTCAAAAAAATCATTAAAAACTCTAAAAACCCCAATAAAAATAAAAAAAACCAAAAAAATACTAAAACCCCTAAGAAATCATCAAAAATATATAAAACATTTAAAACCCTAAAAAATAAAAAAAATAAAAAACCTAAAAAACACTAAATCCCCTAAAAATCATAAAGATCCAAAAAAGGACAAACAAATCCCTAATAATTTAAAAAACCACTGAAACCATGAAAAAAAATTATAAAACATAAAAATCCTAAAAACACATAAAACCACTAAAAACATAAAAATGATAAAACCCCTCAAAACCCAAAAAATACCCTAAAAACAATAAAAACCACAAAACCTATCAGAACTGAAAAAAATAAATAAAACCCATAAAACCCTAAAACCCCTAAAAATGATTTAAACCCCAAAAATTTTTTAAAAAAGATTTAACAACTTTAGCCCCTAAAAATCAAAAAAAAATCTAATACCTTACAACCAAAAAAACCCTAAAACAACACAAAATCCATAAAACCCCAAAAAACCATATCATCCTTAAAATTACATTAAAATAAAAAAATTAAAAACCATATGAAAAAACATAAAAACATAAAAATACTTAAAACCCCTTAAAAAATAAAAATTCCAAAAAAAAACATAGAAACACTAAAATACTATAAAAACCCTAAACACCACTAAAACCCATAAGAACCCCTAAAATTATTAAACACTATAAAAAACATAAATACCATAAAAACATCCAAAAACTCTAGAAACACTTCAAACAAGTAATTTTTTGAAACACTCCAAATAACCTTAAAAATTCAAGAACACCCTAAAAACCCATAAAAACCCTAGAAACCCTAAGATCCCAAAAACCATGAAAATCCCTAAATCCCCTAAAACCCATTAACTTCATAAAAATCCCTAAAAATACCTAGAACATAAAATATCATATAAACCATAAAAACACTAAGAAAACCTTAAAAAAATAAAAACACTAAAATTACTAAAATCCTATAAAATGCTACAAGCCATAAAGCCCATAAAACCACTAAAAGCCCTCGAAATCTATAAAAACCATAAAAATCGTAAAAATCTTTAAAAATCACTTAAAATGTAAAAATCCGTAAAAACCCTAAAAATCATAAGAACCCCTTAAAAACTAAAAAACACTTACAACCCCTAAAAACCTAACAAATAAAAAAATTGTAAATACACTAAGAACCTTTTAAAACCCCTAAAACATAAAAAATCCTAAATCCCTATAAAACACTAAAACCATTAAAAATTTGAAAATTCTTTTAAACCCATGATACATTAAAAAACTCTAAAACCCATAAAACCCATAAAAATTCCTAGAAAACCCCCTAAAACACCAACAAACCAAGAAACACTTAAAATCTGAAAAATACTAAAATCCCTAAAAATACCCAAAAACCCTAATAACCCTTAAAATCCCTCAAAATTATTTAGAATGAAAAAAAACTCTAAAAACATAAAAACCATCATAAAAACATAAAAAAAGAACCAATTTTAAACCCCATAAATTCAAAAAAATGATAAAAACCATAAAAACACTAAAAGTTCCTAAAACTTACTAGAAACCAAAAAATCCCTAAAACCTGAAAACCCCATAAAAATTATAAAAATCCTTAAAAACGAAAAAAACCCACCCAAAAACCTTAAGACAACCTTAAAACCTAAAAATAATTAAAATCTGTAAAAACCTAAAAACAGTAAAAACACTAAAAAAGACCCTAAAACCTTCAAAACTCCAAAAAACAATAAAACTCATATAAACTAAAAAAGCCATAAAAATCATAAAACACAGTAAAACTCTAAAATACCTTTAAACCCTTAAAAATATTAAAAACTCGAAAAATACTAAAACCCCTAAAAATCCAATAAATGTCCTAAAAATACAATTAAACCATATAACCCCTAAAACACCTAAAAACCCTTTAAAAGCCACAAAATACCAAAAAAACCATAAACCCAGAAAAATAATATATATATATATATATATATATCATTAAAATTTTAAAATACTTAAAAACCATAAAACAAATAAGAAGACCCAAAAAACCTCAAAACAATTAAAATCCCTAAAAATGTAAAAATTTCTAAAAACCATAAAAAACACAAAAACCCCAAAACCCCTCAAAATTCCTAAAAACCCAAAAAACCAAAAAAAGCCTAAAAATTTCCAGAGATTCATTCAAAACTAATTAATCATAAAAATCATGAAGAACCCATAGAAAAAATTGCAATCATAAAAAACAATTAGAACCTGTAAAATCCAAAAAATGATAACAAAAAAACAGAACCCTAAAAGACTCTAAAAACCCTAAAACCCTTTAAAATCACAAAAACACCATAACCAATGGGAACCCATAAAAAACCCCAAAAACCCAACTAAACAAATCTAAAACCGTTTGATCTCATAAAACATAAAAACTATAAAAAACCTTTAAACCCATAGAAAACACAATAAAAACCTTAAAACCCCAAATAAAACATAAAATCCCTAAAAATCCAGAAAACCACAAAATCTGTAAAAACCTTAATACCCTATAAAAATACTCAAATATCCTTAAAAATACCAAAAAACATAAAAAAACCCTAAAATCTTTGAAAATCCCTATGAAAACCTTAAAAACATAAAAACACTTTAAACCCTTAAAATCTTAAACAATGATAAAAACACTAAAAACCCCAAATAACCCAAAAAACAATAAAAACGCCTAAAAGCCATAAAAATAATAAAAACTCATTAAACCCCTAAAGGAACACTAAAACATTAAAATAAAAATAATCCCCTAAAAATGGTAAAATATCTACAAACCTTAAACCCCCTAAAAACTCAAAAAACCCCAAAAAACCATAGAAACTTAAATCCATAAACCCCAAAAATTCCTTAGTACCATAAAAACCCTAAAAACACTATTAATTATAAAGAACATAAAAAATCAATAAAAACATAAAAACCCCCAAAATCCCTAAAATCCCCTTAGAAAACCAGACAAACCAAAAACACTAAAAACCCCTAAAATACCTAAAAATGATAAAAGCCCTAAAAACCATAAAACCCCTAACAAGCATACAACCAAATGAAAACTATAGAAATGATTAGAATACCAAATTTTTTTAAAATACTCAAAAACCCCTTTCATACTCTAAGAACTCAAAAAAAACCTAAAACCCCAAAAAACTATAAATTCCCAAAAAAATATAAAAGCGCTGAAAATCGATAAAATCTAGAAAAACCCAGAAAACCCATAAAAACTAAAAAGGACATATGAATCATAATAAAAGTAAACCAAAATCATGAAAGAACCTAATAAAACCATAAAAACCTAAAAACACTTAAAAACCCTAAAAACAAAAGGCGCTAAAAATCCTAGAAAACTATAAGAACTATGAAAACAACTATAAACATTAAACCCCATAAAACGATAAAAAATTAAACTCTTGAAAATATTTAAACCCTTAAACATTATACAGAACTAAAAAAAATCCTGAAAAACTCAAAAAAACCAAAAAACCAAAAAATCCTAAAAAATTCCAAATAACCCTTAAAACCATAAAAATCATAAAAATTTCTTAAAAATACCCTAAAACATAAAAAACATTGAAACCCCTCAATAAACCAATGAAAACATATAAATTATTAAAACCAATAAATACTAAAAAACACTAACGAGCCTAAAGCTCATAAAACTAAAAAAACCAAAAAAACTCTCAAAATCCCAAAAAACCCAAAAAACCATAAAATTTCGATAAAACCCTAAAAATAAAAAAAAAGGTAAAATCCCAAAAAACCTAAAACTCTTACTAAAACTTTAAAAACCGAAAAACACCTAAAACACATAAAACCTAATAAATTCTAAGAATTCTAAACACTTAAAAACACTAAAAACCAAAAAACCCCTCAAAATCCCTAAAAACACTATAATGTACAAAAATCATAAAAACACCAAATATATCTAAAAATATTAAACCACATAAAATCCATGAGACACACTAAGAAAACATTAAAAAACCTAAAAATACATAAAACCCCAAAAACCTAAAAAACACTAAAAACCCTACAAATACCCTAAAACCCCGAAAACCCTTAAAAACAATAAAACCTCTAAAAAACATGAAAACCCCAAATTACCTTAAAATACATAAAACCCCATAAAAACTAAAAAATCCATTTAAAAATCAAAATTTTTTAATCCTATAAAATATCATGAAACCCCTAATAAAGTCAAAAAACCCTAAAATTCTTAAAAACCCAAAAACCCCACAAAATCCCAAAAAGAACTGAAACCCATAAAAATCCTAAAAATCCCTCATAATCCCTCAAAAACATAAAAATCCCTTAAAACCCAAAAAAATGGGAATTCCTAAAATCAATAAAAACCCTAACAACAGAAAAATGTTAAAAACACTAAAAAACCCTAAAGGCCATAAAAATCCTAAAAACCTTTAAAATGCCTAAGAACACTAAAAATAAAAAAAAATCCATAAAAATATTTGAAAAAAATAAAATACCCTAAAAACCCTAAAATCCATAAAAAACCATAAAAACCAAAAAACACATTAAACCCCTAAAAACCAAAAAATGCCAGAAATCGTAAAACCCCGTAAAAGAACCCTAAAACCCATAAAAACCTAAAAACCTATGAAACCATAAAACACCATAAAAACTAATAAAAACCCTAAAGCACTAAAACCTCTAAAAAAATACAAACCTAAAATTTTTAAAAAACTCTATAAAACATAAATGCCCTAAAAAATCAAAAAATAATAAATTGAAAAAAAAACAAAAACCCCTAAAAAAATTAAAACACCAAAAGCCCCTCAAAATCCATAAAAATGTAAAAACTTATAAAAATCAAATAAAGGCCCTAAAAATCCTTAAAACCATTAAAAAAACTAATGTCCTTGAAAAACGTAAGAAAAATTGAAACCTAAAAGGCTTAAAACCCTTAAAACCTAAAAAACTCTAAAAGACCTAAAAACCAGAAAAACCATAAAAGACCCTAAAATCCAAAAAATAACTAATGATAAAAAAACCCTAAAAACATAAAAAGTATAGAAACCCTAAAATCCCATTAGAACTCTAAAAACCTTTTAAACACCTAAAATCACTAAAAACTCTAAAAAATCTTTAAAATCCTAAAAAGTAAAAAAAACATAAAAACCTAAAAACCCCCTAAAAACCCACAAAATCCCTGTAACCTTAAAAAAGCATAAAAATTCCGAAAATAGCCTTATAAATTCCAAAAAATGTAAAATTCCTTAAAAACCAAGAAAACCCCAATGAAAAACAAAAAAATCTAAAAAAACATAAAACCCCTAAAACCCTAAAAATTATTAAAAACCATAAAAAACCTAAACCCCATTAAAAGCCCTAAAAACCAAAAAGAATCACTAAAAACCCTAAAAAACCCGTAAAATCCCAAAAAATCAAAAAAAAATCTGAAATGTAAAACCCCTAAAAACCCTAAAGATCCCAAAGATAAGCTTAAAAATAAAAAAATATAAAAAACTTAAAATCCTAAAAAATACTAAAAACCTAAGAACCCCCTAAGAAGTTTATAAAACTCTAAAACCCTAAAACCCATAAAAACCTTCAACATCCCTAAAAACCCTTAAGATCCTTAAAACTACTAAATAACCTAAAACCCTTCAAACCACTAAAAACAATAAAAACTATAAAATCCTTTAAACCCCTAAAAACAAAAAACTCTTAAAAAACAATAATACCATAAAAACCCCAACACCCCCCCCCCCCAAACCTTAGAATACCAAAAAATAAAAAAACCCATAAAAACCTAAATAAATCCCTAGATATTCATAAATCCATAAAAATATCTAAAACATGAAAAATTCAATGAAAACATTAAAACCCTAAAAAATTACAACCACTAAAAACCCTAAATTTTTTAAATATGATAAATGTCCTAAAAATAAAAAAAATCTATAAAATCCCAAAAAAATACTAAAAAACCCCCAAAATCCCAAAAAGGTAATAACTCTAAAACCTAGTAAAACTATGCGAAAAAAATAAAAAAAATTAAAACACTAAAAACTTCTAAAACCCTAAAAATTTATAAATACCCTAAAACCACTAAAACCCACTAAAAACGCCTAGTAACCATAAAAACCCAAAAAACCCATAGAACCTCTTATTAAAACCCCCTTATAATCAATGAGGATAAAAATATTATGAAAAGCACCATTGGGAATGAAAAAGTGCTAAAGAGACTTAAGGAGAACCATGGTACTTATCCAAATCAACCAACACACATAGACACCTACGCATTAATAGCCTGAAAAACTACCACATGCAGACTAGATGGGAAAGACAACCCTGCGTTGGAGACTTTCAACATGAACCTGTTCCATGGACATGGTCAGAAAAAATCCAATTCCTAGGGTCCCATATTTTTCTATAAATATTAACCTTCAGCTCCTCATTTGAACAAATGAAAAATCAGAAGAACCCTCGAAGCACTCATTATACAACACCTTTTCCTAGGCCAATAAAAATTTCTTAGTAGCTCTCCAAAGCATGAGATAATAGATAATTAATAGGGATAAGAAAGATTAAAGTCTCTTTAAGTTCTAAAAGACATAAGACACCAGCACGAGGACCATTTTCCCTTATGGATAATCCACCTACACGAGGTCCCACTCCCTTACTAGGGACCTATGCGTAACCCCTTAAGGGACACTAGAGGGGACCCATGTTTTTCGGATAAAGCCTCACCTGAATATTGTTTCCCCAGTAGCGCATTTTATAAGGTCTACCTAACTCACGCAAGTGTATTTCACATTGCATGAACCACTTTTAGTTCCTCCCAATACCTATGCAGCATACCTATGTGGAACACATGCACCCAAAAATCACACATGTCAGCCTTTAAGCAGTTTTCTGAGCCACCCTTGGCAGGAATCCACTCCCCTTAGCTCCCTTGTATGAAATGGATAATGTAAAAACCTCCAGTAAGACCTCAAAACTTTTAGAACCATGGTGAGTGGAACACTAGAGTGCCCTATATTTGGGTTTTTATTCCTATGGTTTGGGGTTTCACACACATTTCTGGATGGACTATCAGGGTCCTTGGGGTGAATGTTGGTTTATATCCCCATGGTCACGAGGATCCTTTCTCCAGGGATAGTGCTAGGGAGTTCTCAGTCCTGGATATTAGGTTTTAGACCATGTCCTCCCATTTCATCTGTAAGATCTGTAGACTCAGGTTCTAACTGAGGAGGATGAAGATTACTGCTACATTTCCTTTTCACATGGAATGAAATCCCCCTTTCTTATTATAGGATCGATTCTAGGGAATACCTCCTAATGTAATCCCACAACCTTTCATAGAGTAGGTTGCAGAATTTATCCTCTCTACCTCCACAACATACACCTTCATTCCCTCTTTAGGGTAATTTGAAGATATGGAAGTGTCATATTCTCATCCTCTTACCATGTTTTCATCCTCCTACTCCTCCAGTGGAGAATGAAGAGTGTGTGTAATGTCAGATATTTCATTTCCTATTGTTTTTCACACTGAACATGACTCATATGAGGTTAGGGGTTAATTATGATCACGACATCCACATGATCTATTCCATGGATTGAACTATGAGGACTTTGATTCTAAATTACAATCAAATTACGATACGTTAAATTCCTACATAGGGTTCAAGCTCAATGGGAATCCTCCTTAATAATAAGCCCTAATCATGATCCCCTTAATCTAGGAATCCTCCTCAAGATTAATCCCTACATTAATCCCCCAAACCATCTTGAGTTAGTACATTTCTCATGTTCCCTTTTACTAGGTAATCTTCTTTAGGAATAATCCCCAATGTAATCTTCTCAAAGGGACATACTCCCCTACAATATATACCTAAACTATGTGGAATTTAATTCCCATCCAATTGGGATATGTAGGAAGACTCTCTAAGGTTCATACCCAACACCCCAATCAACCCTTTTTATCTCTAAACCACATTCCCAGTAGGGTTTATTTCATTATGTGAATCCATATCTTCCAAGTTCCTTGGGATTCTTCAGCATAATTCCCACACCAAACTTTGACTAGGAACCTTCATCCTAGACGTCATTTCCACATGAAGAGAAATTGTACAATTTTTCCTCATCAAAAGACCTTAAAAGGTTTTATGTGACCCATTAAGAAGCACTGAACTATGTGGGTTATGATTCCTTTCACAAAGATACGTAGGAAACACATTCATGGGTAAAATCCCAAAATCTAAACAACTCCCATCTCTTGGGATGATGATAAACTCTAGAGTAACCTCAGTCTACCTAGATGAAAATAAACACTAGAGATCCTAATTGTGTGGTTAGATAACTAGCATATTCAAGATAGAAACAAAATAATTCCTTAATAGTATATAAGAGGAAACCATTTATGGATAACCTTAAACACATATTTATATCTCCATTTATGAAAAACCTCAAATACATACAAATGATTATAAGATATATACATGATGATAATTAATTGATAACTCTGAGATGATCCACATTGTACTTGGGAATTAATGAAGGATTTATGAACATATCTTACATCTATAAGAGTGTCCCGAAATAGGAAATAATTCTACCTAAAAGGGTTTCATGAGCCCAACCTCCCATCCTCTCTACCAATGTGAGTTCTCAAGAATCATTGGCTAAAATACATAATGAGAACCTACCATTGGAAAGTCGGTCCCTTAGGATATAGAACCATTAGGTTTTTTCCAGTTCCATGAACAAACCCATTGGAAACCATTCAAAAATAGTAAATAGTCATGAGGCACAAATTTGAAGGGAAATAAAAAAATTGTGAACTTGATGTGGATCATTAACCATGATGGTAACATCACTAACATGTCATGAACATTTCATTTGACAATATAAATCCAGATAAGACAATCAATCATGAATGTGTTCATTAAAATGAGATGCTTCCTTGATAGAGTTTATTATTTGATTTTGTCATATATATAGAAACTAACGCTCAGGACTCTCCTCAATCTAATGGAATCATTCAAGATCTAACCATGAATATCCTTTCCTACTACATGAACTAGGTCTTTATCCACACAAAATATTCCATCTCCAACCCAGCATCTTCAACATTGGTCCTCAAATTCACTGCTCTAGGAGTACCATAATAACTACAAAATCGTGACCCTGGAAGCTACCCAACAAGGATTCTTGCTCATCCACCACCATTGATCATCCAATCAACGGTGACTGGTAGTTCTAAAGCTGATGGAATCAACCACTATCTTTACTATTTTAGAATCATGTCCCCAAAACGTGATAACTAGTCCCTCTAATATCTCAGTGAAGTAGATCAAGAGGCCACATACAACCTCACCCAGGTGGTACATGGGTTCACCTCAGGGTCCCCTTCTAATAATCAATGCTTCAAACGTTGCTCAGTAGTAACCCCTTAACATGCTGAGGGTGTCTTTCTCATTCCATCAATATGGGTCCTTCTGAATAGAAACACAGGATGGACTTTCGGAGAAGACTACAGGAAACCTGGAAGAAAGGTCACACCTATTCACCATTCTGAGAATCCCACTAAATCAACATGGTGAAAAGTTGCTAATGGGAACTTACACCCATCCAAAATGAATTAGCCATCCAACAGTCTCATCTGGCAGTACCTAATGCAGCTCGATATTCAACATAGGGGGAATGTCATGATTAGAAATAGACACCTTTCTGTACCCAACAAGATGCCCAACGAAATCATATAGAAGCATTTAAATAATCTCTCTAACACATTTTGGTTGAAAGCTGTGAGAAGACACACACACATCTTCTTTCATTTATCAAGACATCTTATAGCCTTATCTAGAAGCACATGGATAAGTCTGTCAAAATGTCCTAATGACAAGCAGAGGGTAGACTCAACTCTATACACCAACACATGAGTACTTCTAGTATCCACTAAAAGGAAATAGAGGAAATGATTAGAAACATACACCTACTCTATGTATGTAATGGTAATATATTCCCATTCTGACCACTGGAGTCACCAAGCACATCATAGCGATGGTGAAAGGGAAGATGCAAATCCCTCCCCACATCCTACATATTTTACAGTATATTATAATGGTGATGATAGTACTTCCAAAGGGATGGACGCATAACTTTGTCCCCAAAAATGGGGTGGCTCATGATCAAAAAACCCCATAGTAGACACAAACCTCTTCTATAGTTTAGGAGGATCATGGGAGAAAACTCCGCATACTATACAAAAAATCAGATTGAGAACATACACCCACTCCAATAGGAGTCAATCAGCCTATTCCAATGAATTCTCTAGGTTAGGAACACAATCCTTCCCATGACAACCATTTCTCCCATAACATGGCCCTAATAACTCTTAAGAAGGTGACTAAGACTATGCTTCATCAAACAAGATTATAAAATAAATGGATGATATATAGTCATGATTTTCTTATTGATAGAGTTCTTTAAGACCTCATATTCTTATATGTGGTAGCTCTAGATCCTACCTCCCATTACCAAATTATGAGAGTAGTAGAAGTAATTCTTAATATCCCTTTTGAGCACTTACCCATGAGGTATTTCATTATGAAAACAATCTGTTCAATCTAAAGAGACTATCTGTTGATGAGATCCACAATAACCTTCCATGTGGCCAGAGGACGAAGGGGAAAGAGACTTTCTCTCTTACTATGATCCACCATGGTATTCCTCCCCATGATGGTGTTCTCTAAAAAAGTTCTCTTCTCAATAATGTTTCTCATTTCCAAGATAATCCTATAATTTGAAATATGGTGATGAAAAATCCCTCCTATTGTGAGGCACTTGTGAACACAAGGACAATAATTCCTAATGATTTATTAGTGGAAGGTGAAATCCTTTATCTAATAGAAAATATACCATGGTTAAGTTCATTCTAAAAACCTCCTTTGGATTGTCTATATTCATACATAATAGAAAAAATCTCAACCAATCTTGACACCTATGATAGAATATTAGGAAAGCGGTCACTCTATCCGGACTAGGTAGAGGATCCTCTAATAAAATATGAACAAAATATACTATATAAAAGTATACAGATATCTAAAGATGACAAGCCATTTATGTTTTGGTTTTTATCCACCCTTCAATAGAGAATCCTAGAAGCATTTTCAAAAGAGTGTGTGCATGACCTCTACCTCAACATAGGGGAAACTCTTCATCACTTGGAAACAAAAGTATTACCCTATGAAAAGTATAAAAATCATGTCAAGGTAATAGATGGTTTGCAATGAAAAATTAACTTGGCATCTCTCCTAGATTTCTAACATCCAAAGTATGATAAATAATAAGGATCCCTTTAATTTATTTTCCTCAGTGCATTAATGAGGTTGTGACAGCTGGTCATAGATACCTCATATGGTGTTCTTATCAGAGGATGAGGTGAACATGGAGCATTAAATTTTACTTCTCTTTCTAACCAAAAAATACTATTGAAGGTTGTATATTGAAATTTTATAACCTCAGGTTGGCTCAAACATGCAGACACTCTCCGAGATCAAAGATAGGCTCAACAGAAACAAGCCATGACCGACTCTCACCGATGTCGGGCCAAAAGAGAGACGGATGTAGATAGACTTATGCATCAAGCATCTGATAATATTGAACAAGAATCTCTATTATATGATTTTAGGAATTATATAGAACAAATTTTAGAAACATTGCAATGATATTTTGAAATGGTTGATCTGAGTACATATCAAATTGTTCCCTAATCCCATATCATGACAAAAATCCATAAAATCATATGATCATCTACGATAAAATCATCTAAATAAATTCAGGAATAACACCACCCTATAGGGCTTGAGGATTTTTAACCCAACCCTTGAGGTCAAAAAACTAGACTCAAAGGGTTGTAAAATCAAAGAAGGAATACCACCAGCCCTCATGGCTAGGGGATCTTTCACCCTGACAGTCTCCTCCTTAGTGAGAATTTGTATTCTCTTAATTAGGGAAGATGATGTAGATTGAATCCTCCTAGTTCATTCGATCCCGCGGTTTGGTATCTCCATTGGGGAGACACCCGAATGAGCTATCTGAAGATTCCCTTCAGTTTACTTTCCACCAAATATCTCCCATGAAATCAAAAAAGGATAGTACAAGGCATCCTTGAGAACGTAGAATAAGAAAGTCTTGCAAATACACAAGTAGAATTTTTGTAATACATTTCGTATAATTAAATGTAGTTAATGTTTTCACTAAAAATCCTCTAGAACTTGAGTCGAATTTAGAGGATTCAGAGGAGGAAGTTCTTGTGTATATTGCGATATGCATTGAAAAAAATGAAACACATGTGCATAACCAAAACCATAGGCTTTCATAGAATCTGGCCATTCCATCAAACAATCCAACATTAACTTCTTAAAATTCATCAAATAGGGAAAAGGGTAACAGTCAAGTCATGTCTCACATCATTCATAGTGAGGTTAAGATCCTTTATCTAGAATAAATATTTTCCCAACTGAAGGAATAAGTGAAATAATTTATGAGACTCACTAAATAATTAATCTAAGGTAGCCTTCCTACTAGATACAATCTGCAAGAAGAACCTCAACTACTGATTCTTGTTGGTTCACCTCAAAACAGATAGTTATTCACAATAATTAAAGAATATTTGGAACATTTTATCAACTTGTGTAACCAAACACTAATATATTTGGATCCCATAGTAGCATATCGAGAATTAAATCTCTTTGGTACACAATCATAACATGGTCATGCACATCCTTATAGGCCTGCCCCTATAGGATACCCATAGAAAGTTCCAGTAGGGCCACTGCTAATGGTCTAACTAGAATATACACATGTATAGGCACAATTAATTGCACCATTATAGGTTTCAACTCATCCAAACATTCCCCAGATTCTTATGAACATCATTGAGTCACTAATGGCTTGATTGGAATCCATTGGGGAATAATGTCTGTCAATAAAACTGGAAAATAATCCTTTCCCTAAATAGGTATATTCATCTTTTCCCTCAAAAACATTAGGAATATCATGTTTACAATATTCAATAGCTTGAGAGATTTGGAGAACCACATGATGTGTTTCATCTCTCACTGTGATCCCATGATGTGTACCCCTTAATAAGAAGAGGTGGTGAAACATAGGTTCTTTTTATAGTCTCTACAAGGACCATCCTTTGTGTGGTACACAAGTTTGCAGTCTCGGTTAATCATGGGGTGGGAAGACCTTTGTTATAATTTTCTCTTCCAGTTCAGCTCAAAACTGTATAAGATGATAGTCTTTGACATCATGAACTAAAAAAGGAAGAATGAAAAGGTCTCAGATTTCATTTTTGGTGGAATGGATTGACATAATCCTTAAATATTCATCACTAAATTTGTGTAATAAATCTTCATGGTTTTTTGTTCACTACTCTAATCCATGTGAAGTACACAGGAGGGTTTTGGGACTATGCCTAAATTTCTCAGAAAGTGGAAAACTCCATCGTAGAGATAAAATCAATGTTTTGAATAGTTCTATCAACTTAGGGAAGGAGAATATACAATTAAGAGGCCACTATAGTTACACTAAAATAGGCCTATGTACCCAATCCTAGATCAAAGACTACACCATACCATATGGCTCCATATCTCGAGCATCAATAGAACCACCCTCATCTTCAAGGTGATCATAGAGACCAGCAACGAAAGTAGCTTGAGGTGATGAAAAAAAAGATATACTATTTTTAAGATGACCAAGTTCCCAGTTACTTCATATCAATATTGTAAAAAAATTTAATCAAGATGTCAAAGACCAAGAACCCTTGTAAGGAGGTGATTAAGATCTCTCAAATTAATTCCCCGTCTATCATATGTGGGGGAACCACACCCAGGATTGTTTTTTTTCAAATACATCCTACAAAAGATATTAGACTCTAGGATAGTGAAGTTTTATAATTCACCTAATCTGGTGGCATATGTTTCTTTCGATATCCTAGTAGAGAAATAAAATGAATGGATATAAGATAATAGTAAGAGTGATTAGAATTTTGGTGACTTTATGGTCAAAAAAATGAACAACTGGACTTAGGTTATTCTTGTATCTCTATTGAAATTGGAAACTGTGCCTCCTGCAAATCCTTCTACAACACAACCAACTTCATCTAGAGCTCAGTCCTATGATGGTCAATCCTCCAAAAAGTGACATGACTAATAGTATAAGAGAAAAGCATAGGAATATAAGCATAAACTAAATATTATGTTGTTCTTGAATTTAATGTACTTAATTCCTATAGTCCTGAAAGAATGATCACAACCCCGCCAAATAGTACAACAAGAATTGACCTATCAGATAGAAGATTCATTTAAAGAGGAATTGATATTCAGTTCCATTAATTTTATTCATCTAATGGATCTCATTGTGTATTATGATTCTATTTGGGAATTAAAATTCACTCGACCTGATTTGGGGAACTATGGAATAATCTATAAGAATTGAGGTTACATGAGAGGATGTGGTAATTACAAAAGTCATTACTTTAACCATTACCCTACTAAAACATTATATGTAGCTAAAAATTATCAGAGATATCTTCTGAGAGCTCAGTGGGAACAAAGTAATTACCCCACATATGATAGGGTCTCCCCTGAAACAATTATCCTTGAAGATCTACTATAGGATATGCCACTGGTGAACAAGCCTTGGTGTGTAGGTAGACATGGACGACCTAATCCAGTAAGATTAAAATATATATCATCTCATATTCCAAAGGAAGGTATATCTACATATAGAACATCATATCCCAAAGAACATTAAAAAAATACTATGTGGGGAAATTTAGGCCTTTGGATCATAAATATGATTTTTTGAAGAAACTGGACCATGTATCAGCTATGTTATCAATTCTAGATGATCTGAGTATATATCAAAAGGCCTCTAAGAATCACTCATTGAGACCTTTTAAATCCCTCTAGTTTTGAAGTCTATGTTGATAATTCTAAAGTGTGTCAAAAAGATAATGACCTAGTATAATTTCTTTCATTCATCTCTTTCAAAGACCATGATGAGGATGTCATCATACAAGGACATGTTAGGCCTTTATACATATCTGGTAAAACAAATAAAATTGATATCCGATGAGACTTTATTGACAATGGATCAAGAATCAACTTCACCCCATTATGGACACTTTGCCAATTGGGTCTCAATGAATATCACTTGTCCCCCTCCACTATGATGTAATAGGGTTATGATAAGAAATAGGAAGATCCCCTTGGTGAGATCACACTAAGAACTCAGTTTAGAGATCTATTGTCAAAAACAAAATTAATGGTTGTTCAGCTGGATAAAGGTTTCAATGTCCTGCTAGGAAGACATTAGCTATATCATCATGATTCCATTCCTTCACAATATCACCAATTTATAAAATATTGTATCAATTGTCAAATTGGTGCATTTTATGGTGAAAATTACTCATTAAAATCTTATGAGTTAGAATATATTGACCCATGATTCTATCATCGGGTAGGTTAAATTTAAATGCATAATAATGCTACTCAAATAAATGACCCAAATAGTCTATAGATAATCCTAACCAACCAATTAAAGAATATCATCAAGGATTATATGTTTCACATCAATAAAATTGAAAGGGTTGGAATGAATTAAAAAATACAATTGATGGATTATGTAATATAAGTTTTAAAAAATGAGCATGATAGTAAAAGAGAAGTTATTGACACTCTAAAAAATGATGAAATACTGGATGAAAATGTCTCAATTACAACTCTCAATCATCAAAAAATATCTATTTAATCAGTTTTACCAAAAAAAAGTCTCTTTGTTGGTAGGTGAGAATAAATATGCTCATCCTTTGTCCCTCGTCTCCCCTACAGAGCTCTAGAGAGACCTAGTACCCCTAGTTGGGCCAACAATAGTTTCTTCCTCTTCTGAATGTCCTAATACAAATCTTCCTTCAACTATGAGTTTCATACTTCACCTACTTCCCCCTAGGAAGAGTAAAAAGTGGTAAATTATGAAGAATAGGAATAAGAGGAAGTCCTAAGAGATAGAACTCCATCATTTTAAAATTGGTTCCCCACAACTATGGATGAAATCAAAGAAATAAATCTTTGTATGAATGTAGATCCCTGACTCACTATGATTAGTGCGACCATGGATCCTGAAGAACAGAAGTTATAATAATCATTTCTAAAGAAACACTAGAACGTTTTTTTCTTATCATTAGGAAGAGATGTCAGGTTTCGATCCTAAAGTGTCCACCCATCATTTGGGTTTTTCAGAAGATAATATGGGATACAAACAGATAGATAGAAGGAAACACATGACTCATGCCTCCAAGATTGAGGTTGAAGTGGATAATCTCATCATGTTCAACTTCATCCCTAAGGTGAAATATCCAAAATGGTTAGACAACATTGTCCCTATTAAAAATACAAAAGGTAAAATCAGAGTTTTCATTACCTTCTGAGATCTCATCTGTCATTTTCTTAAACATGACCTCCCAGTTCCAATTACAGAACTTCAAATTTTTATAATAGATATTTATCATGTTCTCTCCTTTATGGATTGATATTCTTATTATAATCAAATCTGGATAGCCCCAGAAGATGAATAATACACAAACTTTGAGCCCCCCAGGCAGTGTTCTTATATCAGATAATTATTTTTGACTTAAAAATAATGAAACCATATATCAACAAGTCATGAATCACATATTAAAACCCTTCATGGGAATGTTTTTAAAATTCTTAATTTATGATTTAGTGGTCATTTCATGAAAAATTTATGACCACTTGGATGTCCTGGAAACCATAGTCAATAATCTAATAATCCATATCTTGAATATGAACCCCTTAAAATGGACATTCGGGGTAATATTGGGGAAGTTTCACAACATTTTCATACACTATTGGGGCATCAAAGTTTATCCTAGTAAAACTAATTCCATCCTTATCATTTTACCTCTTCAAAAACCAAAATATTTGAGAGGACTTAATGGAAACATGGCTTGCATCTAGAGCATCATAGCTAATCTTGTAGAAAAATATTTTTGTTTCACTAAATTGATGTATAAGGGATACATGTACCAATGGACCAATGACTTTAAAGAAGTATTTGACACCCACATGAATTTTCTCTTAATCCCACCGGTATTAATACCATATGTTGAGGGAAAGACATTCATTCTATATGTAACAGCTTGAAGTGATCACCGGGCGCCTTACTTACACAAAATAATGATTTTGGTAATGAAAATATACATTATTATCTCATTCAAACCATGATCTATATGGATACGCAATATTCAAAAATTGAGAAGAGATTACTAAAGTTAATCTTTATGGTTCAAAATCTAAGGCACAACTCGCAACATCATGAGGTCCAATTGGACTCTAGAAATAACCTACTCAAATACATCTTTGGCAGTACTATGTTAATAGGGAATCTGACATAGTGGGAGCTTAATCAGAAACATTTTGATATAATGTTTGTACCTTAGAAATGTGTTTAAGGTCATGCCTTGGAAAATTTTCTAGTAGAACACCCATATGAAGAAACTTCATTGTCAAATATTGAATTTCTAAATGAAGATGTATTCACTATTCAGGAGAAACCCCAAGAATATGAAATATATTTCGATGATCAATCTAGGATCCCAATGGGGAAAAGAATAGAAGAACCTAAGATAATCAAAGTTAAATTTGTGATCATTCTCATTTACCCAGAAAAGGCAGTATTACCGTACTCTTTTCTACTATTAGAAGGTTGTACCAAAAATGATGCAGAATATCATGATCTCATTGGGGGTCTGAAATTAGCACACAAAATACTATTAAATCACATAGAGGTAAAGAGTGATTCAGAGATGGTAATTAAATACATCATTAGGGATTACACCATAAAAAAGGAATAGTTGATTCCCCTATTTGATTGTGTATTAGGGTTGATGGAAGAACCAACATTGAATCATGTCCCACGATCACAAAATGATCAATAAGATGTATTGGAAAATGTCGCCATAGATTTATCATATCTAAATTGGGATGAAAAGATCATCACCATGACCCATCACATAATGGTATCCCATTTTGTTTGAGTCAGAATAGAGGGGATCAATGAAATCGGCCCTATCCCTGCACTATAAGGCCCTAACACTAGGTGGATGGAACACATCATGTATTAACTCCAAAATGTAGTTATCCCACTAGATAGATCTAAAGGATAAAAAATCTGATGATGAGAGGTCAAATTCAATCTATATGATGGAACAAATAACTAGAATGTCCTCTACAAATGAGGCTTTGATGGAGTGATTCTTAGATATATCAATGGGGAATAGAATTTGACTATTATGGATGACATACATGATTGGTATTGCGATTCCCGTCAATCTAGAAACAAGATTTCTCACTAAATTCAAAGTCCTTGGTATTACTAATCCACTGTGACACATGATTGAATATAATTCACTGATAAAATCTATTATTTCAAAGTGCATACTGACTTCATTTGTAAATTGATAGAATTTATTTACACATCCAAATACACATGGCCATTTTCTATAAGTGGAATGGATGTTGCGAGGCCTTACCCTCCAGCTACACACAATAAGTTTGCGTATATCTTTATTGCTATTGAATTCTTCTCCAAATGGGATGAGGCAATACCCCTCAAAGAAATCATCACCAAAAGAATTATTGGATTCGTGAAAGCCATCATCATTTTCCTAATTTGTTGTCCCCCATACAATATTGATAGACAATGGTACCAATTTCTATTATTATGAGGTGGAAAAGCTATATTAGGAATAAGAGATCAAATATAACCATTTGTCTAGCTATCATGCAGTGGTTAATGGATGAGTAATGGATTTCAACAAGACCTTATCAAGTATACTCTAAAAAATGGTGGATAAAGATAGGAAGTATTATAATGATATGATATTTCATGCATTATGGGATTACAAGAATATGACCCATTCTACAATGAGGGAGAACCCACACTCATTGATATATGGGACAGAAGCAGTCCTTTGTATTGAGGTCGATTTTCTGTCACTCCATGTTTCAATCTGTGATCACCTATCTACTGATTGACAATCTTAGAAATGACTAGATGAATTGGAGAGACTATATTAAAAAATATTTAATACCATTAAACACATGGAAGTCTTCCAAAATTTGATAGCATGGGATCTTTATAAAAAGGTTTGCCTCTGTTCATTTCTCCATGGACAATTGGTGTTGGTCCTTAGGACTCTAATGATACCAAGAAATAAGCCTCTAAAACATGATCTAAAGTGGGTGGGACCTTATTCCAACACAAGGTCTACTCAAATGGAGATTATTCCTTAATTTGAATTGATGGAGAATTAATTACGACTCCGACCAATAAAAGGTTCCTAAATAATTATTTCATGTAATCACAAGAGATACGTCCAAGCTGCAAGAATTTAGACTACATAACACCATCTTCACTGCCACAATACAATAAAATGCATGACACGAGGTCCTAGTAACATTACATGAAACTACATAACACTATTCATCCTCACCACATGACATTAAACTATATGGTTAAATTCTCCCTCGTTTAATGTTAAGACCCCCCAAATAACGTGAGTAGACACTCCAGAAAGTGCTTTAAAAGATGGGAAACTCCCATGCATATGCCCCACTCACATCATTTCATCCCCATAGTGACATATGAGCACATTTTCTAGGTATAAGTCCCATAATTATAGAGTCCTTACCACACAATGTTAAACTACATGGGATTTCAAGATCTATATGTGAAATGATTCATTCCCTAGGAAGATACGTAGTGAAACCTAGTTTCTATCCCCTAATCTAGCCTCAATGTTTCTTCACATCAAGTGACCCATGTCCTTTCCTCATTATGATAAAATAAAAAGTTCCTTAAAAACTAGGTGGGGCTTTATTCTCATTTCAATGAGATATGTAGTGATGCCTAGATCTCTAATATTAGGTCAAACCATAACCATAAATAATTTATCTTTTCCCTGTGTATGAATCATATATTCATAGGGAACTCTTTTAGAACATATGGATTGATTCTCATACTACCTCATGTATTGGGATCAAAAATTATTCTGTAAAATATTGAATCCCCTTTCCCCACATAAAAAACCAATCAATTTGGAAAACCGTCTTCAAGAAATATGTGCATCTTGATTCTCATTCCAATGAGATACATAGTGATTCCAAGATCTCCATTATTGGGTCGAGATGTGACCATAAGAAAATAAAATACCCCTTCACTCCATGTGTGTATGGATACAACCTGTGTAGGGAATATTTTTAAAAACTATGTCGGGCTTGATTCTTTTCATAGAAAGGTATGTAGTGATTCCTGGGACTTACACCCTGGCCTATGCAAAACACTTCAACCCTTTATTGTATGTTATTCTTCATCCATACCTCATGGCGTTAAACTACATGTAATGTCATGAACTAATTATGGCTTGATTCTCATCGTGATGTGATACGTAGATGTTCCTAGATCATACATCCTAGACGAGACACCACAAATTCTCAATGTCCCTATCCTTCACTTATACAACCTTTGTGAGCTAGAAGAAACTTTTACCATCCCTTGTTTCTCACACCGATCATAGCTCAAGTAATATTAGATAATTCTGTAAAATATTTTTACTATATAAGTAATGCATATAGATTCACAATGGGCTTACCATGGTCCTAGTTGAAATAACTTAAAGGGAATATAAGATGTCCTCATCACATGAAAATAAACTACATGACTTGTTTATGAACTTTGTGTTGATTGATTATTTCCCTACAATGATACATCGTGGTTCTTGATTCTTATACCATGTCCAACCAAAATATTACTTTTCACATTAGAATCACTCATGTCCTTGCCACATGATGATAATACACGTGGTTCTTCATGAACCACATGTGACTATATTCTCATCTCTATTAGATGTGTAGGGATGCTTATATCTTCAATGTTGGGCCCTACAATATCACTACATTTAAAATCCTATACTCACCCATGTATGAATCATATCTACATGAGGATATCTAATACAAATTATCACTTTATAAGTGAACCCATATCCAAACCCCCATGTCCTCTACACATAAATTCAATCTCTATGGGGGGAACTTTATTATTAGAACTATGTATCTATTGATTTACATCCTACTGAGAAACGTAGTGATGACTAGGCCTTGATCATAGTATCATACACTAGATAAATAAAAATTCCCCCTCTCCTAAATGAAAAAACTATAAAACCCATAAAAATATTAAAAACCCTCAAATCCCTAAAAACCCTAAAGCCTTAGAAATCCTAAAATACCCTAAAACAATAAAAACATAAAAAACCAGAAAACATAAAAAACCATAAGAATGTTTTAAAAACCCAGAAACACTTCATACACAACGAAACATAAAAATCTCTAAAAACACAAATAAATCCTAAAACACCTAAAAAGAATAAAACCCAAAAAACCATAAAAAACCATAAAACCTAAAAAAAACACTAAAAACCCACTAAAACCACAAAAACCCGTTAAACCCCAAATTTTTTAAAACACTCAAAAAACATCAAAAACAGAAAAACATAAAAAACCTAAAAACCCAGAAAAACCATAAAAACATTAAAAACCCAAAAAACCCCAAAACTCTTAAAATTAATACCCCCCAAATAGAAATCCTAAAAAATCCATAAAATTTCTAAAAATAAAAATATCCCTACAAACCTATTTAAAAAACATAAGACCCCTAAAAAACCCAAAACACACAAAAAAACTAAAACCCTAAAAATCCCTAAAAAACTAAAAAATCATAAAAATACTAAAAAGGAAATGAAAATCCCAAAAAAGGTAAAAAAACATAAAACCTATGAAAAACCATAAGAAACCAATAAAACCACATAAATTATAAAAACCCCTAAAGACAAAAAATGATAAAACCCCAAAAAATCCAATAAGACCCTAAAAAACCTAAACCCCTATAATACAATGAAAACACCTAAAATAATAAAAACTCATAAACCCCTTAAGAACAACCTAAAAACCCTAATAAATAATTAAATTACTAGATATTTTTTAAAAAATTGAAAAAAAAAACTCAAAAACTCAAAACCCCCTAAAAACCAAAAAAAAAACAAAAAAACCATTAAATACCCCAAAACCCAAATAATTCCTTAAAATCCTAAAAATCAATAAAATCCTAAAAAAACCTTAAAAATTCATAAATAATAAAAAACCCTAAAATCCATGAAACCCACCAAGAAAACCATAAAACCCTCGAAACACTTCCACCTCTCAAAACCTAAAAACGACTAAAACCCCAAAAAAGATAAAAAGTACTAAAACCCCTAAAAACCCTAAAAAACTCAAAAACCCAAAAACCCAACAAAACCATAAATCACGTAAAAACCTTAAAAACCAAAAAACACACAAATACCCTTAAATTGACTAAATCTCTAAAAACCATTTATATCCTTATAAAATTTAATAACACTAAGAAACCATAAAATATATAAAAACTCAAAAAAAAAAACACAAAAACACAAAAACCCAAAAAATAAATAAAAACCCAAAAATCACACAAAATCCCTAAAATTGAAAAAAACATAAAAATCCAAAAAAATCCGCAAAAATTCCTAAAAACTCAAAAAAAACCTAAAATCCCAAAAAACCTAAAAATATATGAACACTCCCTAAAAACCCTTTAAATTCTTAAAACTCTTGAAATAACATAAAATCATAATAAATCCCTTAAAATACCAAAAACAAAAAAATCAAGAAACGCTAAAAACCCCTAAGAAAACCCTAAATTCTAAAAATAGTTAAAACCCATAAAAACTCTAAAAATGCTAAAAACCGTAAACACCCCTAAACCCTTCATAATCCTTAAAACTCCTAAAGACAAGTTAAATACTAAAAGATCCCTAAAAATCCCTAAAAAAAATAAAAAACCCCGAAAACCAATAAAAATATTAAAAACCTAAAAACACATAAACCCCTGAAAAAACATAAAAACTCTAAAAACCATGAAAACCCTAAAGAAAAAAAATAAAAAATATTAAAACACCTAAACCCCATAAAATACTAAAAATTGATAAAGATCCTTAAAAACATAAACACCTCTGAAAATACCTAAAAACCATAAACCCCTACAAACCATATAAACCATAAAAACCTATTAAAACCCTAAAAGATGAAAAACATTAAAAACCCTTTAAACACGAAAAATATTATAAACTCTAAAAAAATTTAAAACCCTAAAAACAAAAAATATGAAAAAAACCATAAAAACTGGAAAAAAACCTAAAACCCATCAGAATCCATAAACACTAGAAAAATCATAAAAATCCAAAAAATTCCCAAAATTCCATAAAAATGTTAAAAACCAAAAAAAAACCTCAAGAAACACTATGAAAACCTTAAAAAACAAAAAACAATTAAAACCCTCAAAAATCTTAAAAATGATAAAATCCCTAAAAACACTAAATTCACTAAAAACCATGAAATCCCTCAAAATCCATAAAATCCCTAAAAAATTCCCAAAAGAATTAAAAATTAAAAAAAACCATTAAAACCCCTAAGAAAAAAATACAAACATAAAACTCTTAAAACCCATAAATACCTTAAAACCCCCTAAAACCCTAAACCATTAAAATCCCTAAAAATTTAAAATATTTAAAAAATATAATTTTTTTGATAACCCAAAAACCCTAAAAAGTCAATAAAGACCCTAAAACCCAAAAAAACTCCTACAAAAATAAAAAATCCTAAAACCCATCAAAATCCCTAAAACCCATAAAAACTGCAAAAATCATAAAAAGGCATAAAAATGGTAGAAAACATAAAAACAATTAAACCCCCTAAAAATACTTAATAAAACCTTAAGAACCTACAAACACTTAACACACTTAAAACCCTTAAAAAGCTAAAAACCCTAAAACCACTATAGAATCGAAAAAACCAAGAATATTATAAAACCCATAAAAATGTAAAAAATAACTAAAAATCCATTGAAATGTAAAAAACCCTAAAAACAAGAAAACCCCTTTGAAAAAATTAGAAAAAAAATCACTTGAATCACAATAAAAACCTATAAACAATATAAACCCTAAAATCCCTAAAAACCCCAAAACCCACTCGACATCCCTAAATTCTCTAAAAAACAATGACAATCCTTGAAAATCCATATAAATATAAAAATGTAAAAAAACATAAAAAACCTAAGAAAATTATAAAAACCTAAAAAAAACTTACTGAAAAACATAAAAGTGAACAGAACTATAAAAATCCTCTAAAAGACCCGAAAACCAATAAAAATCAAAAAACACCAAAAAAACCACATTAAAAACCAAAGAAACCACCAAATATATAGAAAACCCTTAAAACCTAGAAGAAAATAATTTTTTTTAAATTATAAGATCCCTAAAAAACCAAAAAATCCCGAAAAAACCTGAAAAAATAATAAAAACCCTAAAATCACCTAAACCCCCTATAAACCATAAAAATCCTAAAAAGCGCTAAAATCCCTAAAACATAAAAAAACCTAAAAACTTGAAAACCCCTAAGAAAAAATAAAAATCATAAAAACAAAAAAAAACCCCATAAACACAAAAAAAAACATTAAAAACCCTAAAAACCCTCAATGTACCAAAAAACTTAAATAACCTTAAATACCCTAAAAATGTGAAAAACCATAAAACCCAGAAAATCACTAAGAAAAATCATAAAAATATAAAATTATAGAAAACCCTAAAAACCAAAAAATACTAAAAATAGTAAAAAATAAAAAAAGAACCTAAAAACCATTAAAACCCTATAAACCATATAAACAATATGACCCTTAAAAAACATAAAAGCACACAAAACCCTAAAAACTGAAAAAAACTATAAATACCTTTTAAAACCTAATAACTTTAAAAAAACACTAAAAACACATAAAATATTCAAAAAATCCCTATGACTTCTAAAACCCCTAAAACCATAAAAAACCTAAAAAACCCAAAAACTCCAAAATATCCCCAAAATCCCTAAAAACTCACAAAAACCATTAAATCCTAAATAATACCTAAATAATTTAAAACATAAGAAACCATATGCCCTAAGAAAACATTAAAAACACTCAAAACTAAAAAAACGCTCAAACCCATAAATTATCTAAAAACCCTAAAAATCGCTAAAAACTGTCAAAATCCATAAAACCCTAAAAATCCATAAAATTCCTAAAAAATCCCAAAAAACGTACAAAATTCCTAAAAAGCATGAAAACCCCCTACAAAAAATTTGAAATCATTGAAATACTTAAAACCCCTCAAAACCTAAAAATTATAAAAACCATAAAAAATATAATATCACCCAAAGAACACATAAATGCCATAAAATATCCAAAATACATTACGACCTTATAAAAACCCTATAAACACAAAAACCCTTTAAAACCTGGAAAATGATTAAAAAATCCTAAAACCCCAAAAAACTATAAAACTGTAATAACCAGCAGTTCTTTTGTTCAAGAAACATCTGCCAGCACCCCGATTTAGTTCCAACAACCAACAACACCAATTCCAATCAACACAGCCATAGAAATATTCTAATACACACCACCTCAAATCCTCAAGGAAAGCGGTTTCCAATAACCAACAGCTCAACATCCAGCAACCATCACATCTAAACCAAAAAGCATCCAAAAACCAGAAAATTGCACCAAACAACACCCATTCAAAGGAAAAAAACATGAATAGCAGTGCCCACATCCAGCATACCACAAATAGTACAACCAGCAACATAGGACCACCAGCGCCTATGCCCCGGGAATAGCCTGACCTCCGCACCTTCCTTGACCTTAGAAATACAGTAAAACATAAAACACTTAATACCCCTCGAAACCTAAAATAATAATAACCCTAAAATCCCTAAGACCCTAAAAACCATCAAACCTGTAAAAACATTAAAAACCCTAAACCCATAAAAAACCATAAAAAATCCCTATAAACTAAAAAACCCCTTTAAACCATAATTTTTTTAAAAAAATATAAAAAGCCTTAACCCCCTAAAAACTCAAGAAAAACATAAAATCAATAAAAACCATAAAAATCTAAAAATACAAAAAAAAACACTAACATCGTAAAAATCCATAAAATTCAAGAAAATGTAAAACCCTTAAAAACCATGAAAACCACTAAGAAAGCATTAAAACCCAAAAAATTTCATGAACTAGATAAAACACTAAAAATTATAAAACCCCCTAAAATATTAAAAAACCACAACACCTAAAACTCTAAAACCCCATTAAACTTATAAAATGTTATAAAAATATAAAAACCATAAGAAGACTAAAAATCTCAAAAAATGCTCTAAAACCCCCAAAAACACATAAAACCCCTAAAAACCCTAAAAAACCAAAAAACCAAAAAATCCCTAAGAACCCTTAAAAAAATAAATATCCTTAAAATCCCCTAAAAACCCTTCAAAATGTAAAAGGATATATAACCCTAAAAGATCATAAGAAACACTTAAAAATGCTAAAAACCGTAAAAACCCAAAGAAACCAAAAAAATCCTCAAATTCCCAATAAAAACTAAAATATAAAAAAATTTAAAAAATGCAATAAATCCCTAAAAACGTAAAAACCCAAAAATTAAAAATAACAATAAAAAAACTTTAAAAACCTAAAAACACATAAAACCCCTAAAAACACCTAAAACCCCTTAAAACATGAATACCCATAAAACCCATAAATCTCATAAATACCATAAAAACCATAAAACACAAAAAAACAATAAATTCACTAAAAACTCTAAGAACTCTTAAACCCCTACCAATGTTAAAAACCACTAAAGAACAATAAAATCCATAAAAATATAAAAAACCCCTAAAAATGAAAAAAACAATAGAAAACCGAAAATCCATAAAAAATTGTAAAAATCTCTCAAAATCATAAAAATATAATGATCAAAAAAATAACTAAATTTCATAAAAACATAAAAATCTATAAGAACCCTAAAAACATATGAAAATACTAAATACCGAAAAATACATGAAAACCCTAAAAACCTAAAAATAAGATAAAACCTTCACAACCCAAAATGACCCTAAATCTTGTAAAAAAACTTAAAACCATAAAAAAGGAAAAGAAATTAAAAACCCTAAAAATTGATAGACTAAAAAACTATTAAACTATATAGACCCCATAAAACAATAAAAAAGTATAAAAAAAATTTAAAACCTTAAAAACTCAAAAAAAACGAAAAAATTTGAAAAATCAATAAAAATGTTAAAAAACATAAAAACCCCTTGAAATCTTTAATATCCTTAAAAACCATAAAAAACATAAAAATCCCTAAAATCCCTAAAAAAATAAAAACCCTGAAAACCCCTGAAAACCCCTAAGAAAACATTAAAAATATTGAAATGCATAAAAGGTCTAAAAAACGTAAGAATTATATAAATCCTAAAAAACACTAAAAATCTAAATAACATTAAATACCATTTAAATACATAAAAACCCTAATAACCATAAAATCCTAAAAATAGCTAAAAATTCCAAAAAACGTAATAATCCCTAAGAAAACCTTGAAAACAAAAAAACACATAAAACCACTAAAAACCCTAAAAAACAATAAAAGCCTAAAAATCCCTAAAAACATAAAACCCCAAAAAATAAAAAAACTATAAAAACCTTCATACAAATAAAATGTTATATAAATCTAAAAACCCATAAAACCCATAAAATAACTCAGAATCCCCCAAAAAATTCATAAACACTATATAAACCCTAGGAACCCTAAAAAAACCCTAAAACCCCCAAAAAACAATCAAAATCCTAAAAAACCATTAAAATACCAAAAATAATAAAAAGCGTAAAACCTTGAAAAATGAAAAGAAAAACATGAAAAACAAAAAACACTTAAAACCCCAAAAACCTAAAAAACCCTAAAAACCCTAAAAACCCTAAAAACTAAAAAAAAATATAAAAAACATAAAATCATAATGAACATAAAAAAAATATAAAAATTCCTAAAACCCACTAAAAAATCTAAAAACCCATTAAATAACAAAAAATGTAAAAAAACTAGAAAAAACCATAAAACCCTAAAAATATCAAAAAACATAAAATACCTAAAGACTAAAAACAACCCTAAAACCCGAAAAATCTCAAAAAACCCTTCAAAATCCCTAAAAACAATAAAAACCCATAAAATACCTTAAATCCCTAAAATCATAAAAACTCTAAAAACCCTAAGAAAACTATAAAAACCTAAATAAACATAAAACCCCTTAAAAATAATAATTCTTAAAACCCTAAAAACCCCCAAAACCCCTAAAACCCATAAAACCAAAAAAACACAATACCCTTGAAAACCCATAAAACCGCAAAAAACCACTAAAAGTATAAAAACACTTTAAACCCTTAAAAACCATAAACCCCCCAAAATGCCAAAAAAGTCCTAAAAACCCAAAAAAACATAAAAACCCTAAAATAACACAAATCCCTAAAAACCCTATAAAATAATAAAAATACAAAAAAAATCCTAAAATTATGAAAAACCTGAAAAAAACTAAGAACCCTAAGAAACCCGAATTAAATAATAAGAACCTAAAAACATTTTAAACCCCTAAAAACCTAGAAAACATTAAAAACACTAAAAAACCTTAAACCCCACTAAAAACCCTAAATATTATAAAAAATCACTAAAAACTCTACAAACCTTTTAAACCCCTAAAAAATTTTAAAACTCTAAAAAACCATAACACCCTCTAAATCTAAAAAAACCCAATAATCCATAGAAACCCTTGAAATATATAAATCCATAAAAACCATAAAAATCATAAAAACATCTAAAATTCCCTAAAAACATAAAAAACCCTAAAAACCATGAAAATCCTACAAAAATCATAAAAACCAAAGGAAATTAAAAACCTCTCAAAACCTAAAAATTAAAAAAAAAAACCCATAAAAATCGATAAAGTCCTAAAACAATAAAACCCATAAAAATGTAAAAAAACCTAAAAAACCACAAAACCCTAAAACCACTAAAAACTCTTTAAAAAAATTAAACTCGTAAAAATGTTAAAAACAATGACATACCATAAGACCCCTAAAAACTCCAAAAACCCAAAAAACCAAAAAACCAAAAAAAACCCTAAACCCCTTAAAAACCAAAAAACCATAAAAAACAAAAAAAAATCTTAAAAATGCTTAAAATCACTAAAAACATAAAATACCTAAAAACATAAAAAATAAGAAATTATTTAAAACATACAACACATAAAACCTCTAAAAACAAAAATAAAAAAATAAAACCATATAACCCCTAAACCCCTTAAAACACCTCAAAATCCTTAAAAATCCAAATAATCATTAATAACACAAAAAACCTGGAAACACCATAAGAAAACTTTAAAGTCAAAAAAATACTTAAAGCCTTAAAAACCTAAGAGGCTAAAAACCCAAATAACTCCAAAAAAATACCTAAGAAAACCAAAAAATAAAAAACCCTAGAAGACTTTAAAAACACTAAAACCTTATAAAACCCCTAAAACCTCTAAATTCTATATAAAACATTTAAACCCCTAAAATCATTAAAAACTAAAAAAAATAAAAAACGCTAAAAACAAAAAAACCTAAAAACTACAAAAACCCATAAAAACCCTAAAAATCCTCAAAATTCCTAAAAACCATAAAAACACATAAACATCATTGAATGTGCCTAAAAATATGAACATACAAAAAATACTCAAATCTTGAAAACCCCTAAGAAGACATTAAAAATATAAAAACACTTTAATCCCCTAAAAACTAAAAAATACTAAAAACTATAAAATCACTAGAAACCGTAAAACCCCACTAAATACAAAAACCATAAAAAATACTAAAAAACACTAAAACAACTAAAATTTGTAAAGAACCACTAAAAAAATAACTGATTCTACGAAAACTATAAAATCGTAAAGACAATTAAAACCAAAAAAACCCCTAAAACCCCTAAATCCAAAAAAACACAAATACCCTAAAAACCATTAAAACCACTGAAATCCCTAAAAACACTAAATACACTAATAACCCTTTAAACCAAATAAAATATTAAAAAAATCTAAAACTATAAAAAATAAAAAAAACCAAATTACAAAAAATATCTTAAAAATAAAAAAAACCTAAAAAACTGAAAACTCATAAACCAATAAAATCCATAAACCCCTAAAAATCAATAAAACTCCTAAAAATCCGAAAATTACCTGAAAACATAATAAACCATAAAAAATTTGAAAATCCCAAAGAAAAAAATAAAAAACACTTAAAACTCCTAAAAAGCTAAAAAATGCTAAAAAACTATAAAAACCATAAACATCCCTAAATAACTTAACAATTAATAAAAACCCTAAAACCACTAAAAAATATAGGAAACCTTTAAACCCTTAAAAACGTTGGAAAAGTATAAAAATCATAAAAATTCATAAAAAATTTAAAAAAATCCTAAGAACCCAAAAAAAGCATAAAACCCCTAAAACCCAGAACACCCCTACAAACCATCAAAATCCTAAAACCCAAAAAATCCTAAAGAATCTCTAAAATCACAAAAAACATAAAAAATACTAACAACCCCCTTTTAAAAACAAAAAAAATTGAAAAACACATAAAATACATAAGAAATATAAAAAAACCAAAAACCTAAAAAAATCCCAAAACACTGAAAAAACCCCTCAAAACCCTAAAACACTAAAAAACCTAAAATCATTTAAAAACCTATAATCCAAGAAAAAACATAAACCCATAAAAATTATAAAAACCATTTAAACCCCTAAAACATTACAAAAATGTTAAAATCCATAAGAACACTAAAAAAACCCTAACCCCCCCCCCAAACATATAATCCTTAAAACCCCTCAAAATCTCTAAAAAACAAAAAAAAACATAAAATTAGTAAAAATCCTAGAAAACAAAAAAAAACATAAATAATCCTAAAAAAACAACAAAACACCACAAAAAACCTTAAAACTAAAAAACATAAAACCCTTAAAAACTAAAAATGCTAGAAACCACAAAACCCCTACCCCACCCCCTAAACCCCCCAAACCCCAAAATATCACTAAAAACACTAAAAATATAAAAAACCTAAAAAATCATTAAAAATACCTAAAAGCATAAAAAACACTAAAAAACCTAAGAAAACCATAGAAAAAACATATAAATCCCTTAAAACCCTAAAAAATGGTAAAACCATAAAGACCCTAAAAATAACCCCAAACCCCTAGAACACTTAAAAAAAATAAAACCCCTAAAACAAAAAAATGACAAAAAACTATAAAAACTCCAAATCACTAAAAACACAAATAACATTTAAACCCTTAAAAACATTAAAAAACCCTAAATCCTTAAACACAAAAAACACATAAAAATCTAAAAAACAAAAAAAAAACTAGAAGAACCTAAGAACCTAAAACCCCTCTAAATCCATTAACACCCTAAATACACATAAAAATGATAAAAATTTCCAAAAAATCCCTCAAATTTTAAAAACCATAAAAACCAGAAAACTTCTACGAAAACCTTAAAACCTAAAAATAATAAAACCCTTTGAAAACCCAGAAAAATGCTAAAATATAAAACCCTTAAAAGGAACTAAAAATTATAAAATCCCTTATAACCATAAAAATTTTAAAGACCTTAAGAAATCATTATAACCAATAAAACATATATATAACTACTTGAAACTCTAAAAACCCTTTAAATCCATAAATATGATAAAAACATTAAAAAACTATACAATCCCAAAAAACTCTAAAAACCATAAAAACCCCAAAAAAATCAAATAAACCTAAAAATATAAAATAAAGCCAAAACCCTTAGAATCCCAAAAAACCCTAAAAATAATAAAATTATTTAAAATCCACTAAAATACAAAAAAACATAAATAACCCAAAAACCCCAAAAAAGCCCAAAAAACCCTTAACAACCTAAAAACACTCAAACCCCTGAAAAACCTAAAAACCCTACAAAATTTTGAAAACACTAAAAAAATAAAACACCTAAAAATCCTCTAAATCCTAGAAACCCCTAAAACCCAAAAATTTTCAAAAAGGACCTAAAAATCTCTAAAAACGTAAAAACCCTAAATACTCGAAAACTCCTTTGAAAAGAAGAAAATACTAAAAACTGTTACAAATCCAAAAAACCTAAAAAAGTCAAAAAAATTCTAAAACCCATAAAAATATTCTAAAACCCATTAAATCCATAAAACCCCAAAATCTATAAAAATGAAAAAAAAAATCCATAAAAACCCTAAAACACTATTAACTCTAAAACCCCTTTAAACAACTAAAAGTGTTAAGAAATATGAAAACCCATAAAAAACTCAAAAATAAACCGTAAAATTCCAGAAATCAATAAATACCCTAAATACCATACAAAAACTTATAACACTAAAAATTATTCAAACCCCTAAATAATAATAAAAAAATAAAATCCCTAAAACTATAAAATTGTAAAAAACCATAAAAAACATAAAAAACCTAAGAAAACATTAAATAAAAATAATAATTAAAAACCTAAAACCCTAAGAACACACTAAAAACCCTAAAAATCCTAAAGGCCTTAAAAACTATAAAAATAATAAAACCCATAAAAAACCTTAAAAACCCTAATAATCTTTAAAACACTAACCACTAAAAACTCCAAAACACTTTAAACCCCAAAAAAAGTTTAAAAAAATCTATAAATCCTTCAAACCCCTAAAAAACAAAAAAAACCTTTAAACCCCCTAAAAACAAAAATAACCCTAAAACCCTAGAAACCGACAAAACCCCTCAAAATCCCTAAAACCATAAAAAATCATAAAAAGGCCCAAAAAACGTAAAACCTATAAAAACATGAAAAAACATAAATAAAATATTAAAAAAACAAAAACACATAAAACCCCTAAAAACCAAAAACACATCAAAACCCCTAGAAACATGAAAAAACCCTAAAACCCCAAAAAAAATAAGAAATAAGATAAATTATAAAAAACATTATAAAAAGTACATAAGAATCCCTAAATCCTAAAAAAACTAAAAATAAGCAAAACCACAAAGAAAACATTAAAAACCAAAAACACTTAAAACCAATAGAAAATATAAGAACTGCAAAAAAATACTAAAAACTCATAACCCCCCTCAAAATCCCAAAAATACGCTAAAATATCATAAAAATTAAAAAAATCACAAAAAACATAAAAACCCATAAGGAACCGTTAAAAACCAAAAACACATAAAATACCTAAAAAGAAAAAAAATCTAAAATGCTTAAAATCCATAAAAGGACCCTAGGAAGATGGCTTCTCTCTCATGTGGCTATGGCCTCTGGACTGAGGTGCGCGGCGGACCTCCGCCCTAGGTGGTGCACCAATGTAAGTCATCTCTACACCTCCCCCTTTAGTGGGGAGGGGTGATCTCTCTTCCCTTTTGTCTCTTTGATTCACCCCTTCTCCTCATCGGATCTTCTTCCCCCTTTTCTAGGATTCGAACCTTTCCTAGGGTTCCTGATTTGTTCATGGGACGTCCACATCTCCCCCTCTCTCTGACGAAGTTCTATGAGGCCTCCCACATTTTTAAATGGACACTGATCATGAGATTCCGCAATGGATGGCCTTCAGTTGAGGAATTTGATAGATTCATTTTTGGATCTTGGGGCCTCCAAGATCACTGGATGGTAGGGCTTATAGACAGCCACCATATTATGATCTGTTTTGCTTATGAAGAAGAACTAATTCAAGCATAGTCCTCAGCACCTCATTCTTACAATGGATTCAGATTCTTTCTTTTTCGATTGAACTTTGATCTTCACTTGTAGCATGACTCCCCTTCTACGGCTCTTTGGGTTCGTTTCCCTGATCTTCCTTTACCTTCTCAAAATCCATTTATTTTGTGTATATTGGGGATCCTTTTTGGGAGTTTCTATGCAATGATAAGCGTACGTAGGATGTTTTTTACCCAGTCACTCCAAGGGCCTATATTGAGGTCGATGTCTCAAAGAAGCTTCTTGATTTTGTGTGGATCTCTATCAGCGAGGAGCTTCAGTATAAGCAGCAGGTGGTGTATAAATATTGGGTTTATTTCTGTGAATCCTTCATGTTCTTGGGGTATGTTAAGGAGTACTGTAGGAATAAGGGTCAGTGAGGGAATATGGTTAAGTCTGGCCAGCAGGTTGTGCACTCCTAGCCTATGTAGCAACCTCCTATGGCTGCTGTAGATAGTATAACTCCTTTTAAGAGTGGTCAATCTCTATCCTCTGTTCTGGAAATTGATTGGGTGGAGGCTCGAGGTTGTAGAAACATCTTTTTGATAGATGTTGAGTAGGCAGGATGTGTCTGGTGCACGCATCCTTCCTGTTGTAGATTCACTGAGTGTGATTAGCTTGGTGGAACTGTCTAGTGAGGGTCCCCAAGAGGTCCAATATTCACTAATGAAGGGAGGCAGAGTAGAGGTCCCCCTGCAGTGACCACGGGGATCATACTTCCCTTAAGAAATCAGTTTAATTCCTTGGGTTCTGATGTGCTGGTGCATGAGCAGCAGGGTGGTGGTGATGGAGGCCCCATTGTCGCAGGTGAGGAAATCTTGCTAGCTTATGTGCAGGTGCCCTTATCTGGATGTGTTTCTAGTAAGCATACGAAAGCAATGACTCTACCTCTATGACAGGATGATAAGGACGGTCATGGGGTTGAGAATGGTAGGATGAATGGCAATGGATCACATCTCCCTATCAATGTCATGCTTGATAAGGATGGAAGTTCACAACCAGAGATGGTCAAGGGAGGGGACATCCTGTTGAAGACTACCTGACATCACCCACATGAACCAAGGCTTAGCGAGGTGTTCACTAGGCTGAGGGATGGTCTGGGGACCGAGATTGGCGTGCATGTTTCCCAGGCTGTGGGTAATGGGGGTGTGGCTATGATGATGATTCTAGAATAAAATCCAACATGGCCTAGATTTTGAAGGACAAGGCCCTAATTGGGAATTTTTCCTCTTGTGGGAAAGAAAACATTACAGGGGGCTGTCCAGGGAGAGGTTTCGACCTCCCACTTCTTGTTTACTCAATCAGGAGGACACTTTTATCCTTGTCCAGGAAAAACATGGTGATGTTGACACTACAGTCCTGAAAGTGAGGAGGCTAAGGAAGGACTACTCTTCCTTTCCAAGAACGGTATCTATAAGGGCTTCCAGCAATGCTTCAAAGAACTCCTCTCGAAAGGTGGGGTGGCCTGCTAAGAAGCAGTTTAATGT
Organism: Viscum album; assembly: GCA_963277665.1. Classification (NCBI taxonomy): domain Eukaryota; kingdom Viridiplantae; phylum Streptophyta; class Magnoliopsida; order Santalales; family Viscaceae; genus Viscum; species Viscum album. The sequence goes on from OY728151.1 coordinate 45,101,753, forward strand.
AGAGTAGGTGAAGTTAAGGGAGTGTAACACCAACTTCTTGAAGCAACATGACTCTTTTGAATGTGAGTCATCAGACACTGATGCAGCCTCTAGTTATGGTGCTGAGGGAGACCCCATGGTGTGAACTATGATGATGACCGTAGGGAAGGCTGGTAGACCTTGTGCTGGTGTTCTTCCTTGTTCTTTTCTGCTTTCTTCTCTCCTTTTGACTTTTTCTTACTCTTTTTTTCCTTTTGAGTCTTTGTTTTTGTTTATGGGTCGATTGACCCTGCCCCTTCTCTGTTTGTTGTGTCTTTTTCTTATTAATAAATTTTAGGGGGGGTCGGGAATAGCCTGACATCACACCTATTATGCCCTAAAAAGACCCTAAATCCCCTTAAACCCCATACAAACCACAAATAATAGAAATCCCTTAAACATTAAAAAAACACAAAATCCATAAAATTTATAAAGAACCACTAAAATCACTAAAAACTCTTTTAAAACCCAAAAATTTTTAAAAACACTAAAATCATGTTAAAAAATCTAAAAACCCATTAAAACCCTAAAAAAACAAGAAACACCATGAAAACCAAGAAAAATATAAAAATCCTTAAAAAATTAATCCCCTCAAAATACCTAAAAACCATAAAAATACATGACACTCCAAAAAATCCCTAAAATCCCTTAAAATGTTAAAAACACTAAACCCATAAAAACCCTTACAAAAACATTCAAAATCTAAAATCACATAAAACCCCCTAAACCCTTTAAAATGATAAAAACCCTAGAAAACCCTAAAACCCCTAAAAACCTTTAAAACCCATAAAAACACTAAAACTACTAAAAAACAAAAAAACCATTTAAACACATAAAAATTTTAAAAACAATAAAAATATCAAAACCCCTAAAAACTAAAAAATAACCACTAAACACCCAAAATGGCCATATAAATTCTAGAAATCCTAGAAAACAAAAAATCCACATAAACCATATGATACCATAAATCCCTAAAAAAACTTACAAAACCCTAAAAACCATTAAATACCCTATAGCTAATAAAACACCCCAAACCTAGTAAAATATAAAAAAACCATTTAAACCCCAAAAGGTTTAAAACTCTAAAAAACCTTTCAAACCATAAAAAATAAATGACACCTAAAAATAATAATCATAAAACCCTTGAAAAACATAAGAACCCATAAAAACATAAAACCTTAAAAACCCTTAAAAACCATAAAAATCCTAAAAAACATTAAAACTTTTTAAAAATAAGAAAACCCAAAAACCCCTAAAAACACCAAGAAAACCATAATGACATACAAACAGTTAAAACACCTAAAAAACTAAAAACTCTAAAAACCCTTAAACCCCTAAAAAAACCTAAACCCATCAAAATCCCTAAAATCCATAAGAAACAATAAAATTCCGAAACATCCCTAAAAATCCGTAAAAAATAATAACATAAAGACCCTAAAAATATAAGGAAACCTTAAAAATATAAAAAAATACCCCTAAAAAACAAAAAAAAAACTGAAATCCCTAAAATACATAAATATTTCTTAAAATCCTTAAAAATACCTAATAACCATCAAACTCAAATAAACATTAAAAATAAATAAAACCATTAAAAGAATAAAAACACATAAATACTTTATAAACCCTATAAACCACCAATAATTTTAAAAAAAACCTAAAAACACTAAGAAACTCAAAAAAAACACTAAAAACCCATAAAAACCATAAAGACCCCAAAACCCTTAAAATATCTAAAAACCCAAAACCCATAAAAATTATAAAAATCACTAAAAATCTATACTAATGAAATAAATACTCAAACACCTACAAACCCCTATGAAAATAATAAAAAAACACATAATGTACCAAAAAAATAAGAAACACAAAAATTTTTAAAAACCCTAATCAAATACTAACCCCCCCCCCCCCCAAAGTCCCTAAAACCTCAAAAAATTATAAAAATCCTAAAAAGGACTTAAAATCTATAAATTGGAAAAAAACTAAAAAACCTTGAAATCCCTAAGAAAACATTATAAAACTAAAAACACATAAAACCCCTAGAAAACCTAAAAAACAATAAAACCCTAAAAACCCTGGAAATCCTAAAAACTCAAAAAAACCCCAAAATCTCTAAAAACCCTAAAAACAATAAAAATCCTAAAAAATCCCTTAATTCCCTAAAAATGTAAAAACCCCTAAATCCCTAAAAATCCATAAGAAAACCTTAAAAACCATAAAACTCTTAAAACCCCTAAAACCCATAAAAATGAAAAAAACAAAAAAAATCTAAAAACCCTAAAACCACTAATAATCCCTAAAAACCATAGGAATACAAAAAATACTAAAAACCCTAAAACCCCATAAAATCCTAAAATCCCTTATTTACGTCAAAAAACGATAATAAATCCTTAAAAACTACATTACACATAAAATCCATAAAATTATAAAAAACAAGAAAAACCTTAAAAACATAAAACCCCTATAAACCCTAAAAACCATAAACCCCTGAAAACAATAAAACCCTTAAAACCCCCTAAAATAGAAAAAACCACTGAAAACAATAAAAACCCTTTAAAGACAAAAAAGGGCCAAAAATCCTACAAACAATAAAACCCTAAAGACCATAGAGTCAATAAAAACCACAAAAAACCATATAAATCCCTAAAAACTGTATAAAACCATGAAACCATAATACCCCTAAAGAACCACTAAAAACACTAAAAACCCTTTAAGCCTCTAAAATTTTTAAAAAATACGAAAAATATTAAAACCCATAAAAACCAAAAAGACCCCAAAAACCAAAAAAACCTAAAACCCTAAAAACCCATGAAAATACTCAAAATACCTAAAAATATTATATTTCCATTAAAATCCAAAAAACGCTATAAAGTCACTATAAACAGAAAAAAAACCCTAAAACCCCTGAAATCCTCAATGAAAACCTTAAAAACCTAAAAACAACTAAAACCCCTAAAAACTTAAAAATGATAAAACCCCTAAGAACCTTAGAAAACCCTAAAACCACTTAAAACACCTAAAACCATAAAAACCCTAAAAACAAATAAATCTTTAGAACTTCTAAAAACTCCAAAAACCCATTAAACCACTAAAAATGCTGAAAAATTAAAAAATTATTAATAACCTTAGAAACTAAAAAATTACCACTAAATCTAAAAAAACATAAAATCTAAAAAATCCAAGAAAACCTCAAAATCTCTATAGACCATAAAAAATAAAAAAATCCTAAAAATATAAAAAAACCCCTAAAAACATTTAAAAACCCAACAATGCATATAACACTTTAAAAACTCTAAAAAACCTTTTATCCTAATAAATGTTTAAAAATATTGAAATCCATAAAAACCGTAAGAAATCAAAAATATTATAAAATATCACTAAAATACCTAAAAACATAAAAAACCCAAAAACCCATAAAATAACTAAGAAATCATTAAAAACCAAAACACACTTAAAAACTAAAAAACCCAAAACTCTAAAAAAACCTAAAAAACCTAAATCCCCTAAAAACCATAAATCCCCTCAAAATCCATAAAACCACTAAAAACGGTAAGCATCCAAAAAACCCCAAAAAATCCCCAAAAAAATCCCTAAAAACCCAAAGGAGTCCTTAAAAACCTAAAAACATTTAAACCTCTAAAAACATAAAAAATGATTAAAAACATAAAATTCCTAAAAATACCCTAAAATCAAAAACCCATAAAAACCATAACACCCCTAGAAACCTTAAACAACCATAAAACACATAAAACCCCTAAAAACCACAAAATACCCAATAAATCCTTTAAACCACTAAAAATGTTTAAAAACTCTAAAAACCATAAAACACAAAGAAACTAAAAAGCACTAAAAAAGAAAAAACTAAAAACCCAAAAAAATCTATAAAACCCCAAAATCCCAAAAAACCCTAAAAACTATAAAAACCCAAAATAAAAATCCAAAATAAAATATTAAACAAATAAAATTCCCTAAATCCCAAAAAAATCCATTAATAATCCAAAGAAATAAATAAAAATAATGCTAAAAATGCTAAAAAAACTAAGAAAACCTTAAAAACATTAAATAATTAAGACCAAAAAAAATTCTAAAACCTTAACAAACCCAAGAGTCTCCCAAAATCCTAAAAAATTCCGAAAAAATATGAAAATACTAAAGAAGTCCTAACATCCCAAAATATGTAAAAACATCTAAAAACCCTGAAAACCCCTAAGAAAACCAAAAAAAACTCCTCAAACCCCTAAAAATAGTAAAATTCCAAAGAAATCATATTATCCTAGAAAAACCTAAAATCCATTAAAATCCCTAAAAAACTAAAAAAAATGTAGAAATCCTAAAAAATCCCTACAAATAAAAAAAAGGTACAAAACCCTAAAAACTCGGAAAACCCCATATAAAACGTAAAAACCTAAAAAAATTAAAAACCCTAAAAAACAAAAAATATGATAAAACCCCAAATAAACCCTAATAACCATTAACACCTCAAATACCATAAAATTCCCTAAAAACCTTTAAAACCCTAATACCTAATAGCATCCATAAAAACACTAAAAGACCTTTAAAACCCTAAAAACATTAAAAATATCTAAAAACCTCAAAACCTGTAAAAAATTAATAAATCATAAAACCCCCAAAACCGATTAAAATTCAATAAGAACATAAAAAACACTAAAAAACCCATTAAAATCTTGAAAACCAAAAAACCCTATGAAATACCTCAATGCTTAATAACCCCTAAAACCACCAAAACCCCCTTTGAAAACATTAAAACCCAAAAATAACTTAATACCATTAAAAACTAAAAATGCTAATAACCATAAAAATCAATAACAAACCCAAAAAACCAAAAGACCCCTAAAAACCTTAAACCCCCTTAAAAAACCTTAAACCCTATAAAGACCAAATGAAACCTCTGAAAACATTCAGATCCCTTAAAATAATAAAAATTTTAAAAACATGAAAACCGCATAAACTTTCTAAAAAAGTAAAAAAAAAACCAAAAACCCGGAAAAAACCCGTAAAACCCTTAAAACAATAAAAACCAAGAAAGACCCCAAAAATCACAAAAAAACCCTAAAAAGCATTAAAATCCCTTTAAATACCTAAAAACATAAAAACCCATAAAAACAAAAAAAACCCCAAATAAAACCTTAAAAACATAAAATAACATAAAAACCTAAAGGACCTAAACATCCCAAAACTCCAAAAACCCAAAAACACTAAAAACACTAAAACACTAAAAACTCTAAAAATTAAAAAAAATTAAAAAATATAAAAATCATAAAAATAAATAAAAATACCAAAAAAATAAAATTCACTAAAAATCTAGGAAAAATATAAGAAGGACATAAAACCCAAAAACATTTAAGAACCCTTAAAAACCAACAAATGCTAAAAAAATCCCAAAAAAAACACTAAAAAGACCCTAAAACTCCAAAAAACCATTTAAATCCATAAACCCCCAAAAAACATTTAAAAAATACCAAAATTTAAAAAATAACATTAAAACCCACTAGTAACACTAAAACCTTTTAAACCCTTAAAAACAATAAAAACCTCAAAAACTATAAAAATCCTAAAATCAAAAAAACCAAAAAAAATATAAAATCACTAAAAACCCTAAAAATACCTAAAGCCCATAAAACCCCATAAAAATCATAGAAGATCCATATAATCTCAAAAAATGTAAAAAATGATAAAAAACCTAAAAATCTAAAAGAATACTTAAAAAACCTAAAAACACTTAAAACCCCTAAATAACCTAAAAACGCAAGAACCCTACAAACCAATGAAACAGTAAAATCCCTAAACCCCATAAAACCCATATAAACCATAAGAATCATTGAAAACTCAATAAAATATAAAAAACATCTACAACCCTTTAAACTCTTAAAATTAATAAAAACGCAAATAAACCTTAAAAAAATATTCAAAACAGATCTAAAACCCCAAAAAATCACATATAAACTATGTACCCTAAAAATGTAAAAACCCCAAAAATATTCCCTAATAAAAGCTTATAACCTAAAAAATTTAAAATTCCTAAAAAACAAAAAAAAATTAAATACCCCTAAAATCCATAAAAACCCTAAACACCCAAAAAATCCAGAAAATCTATAAAAAACATAAAAGTCCCAAAAAATACCTAAAAATTTATAAAATAACTTTAATACCCTAAAATACTTTAAAAACTAAACACACTTAAACAACCTAAAACCTAAAACCCTAAAAACATCGAAAAACCCTAAAAACACCAAAACCCTCAAAATCACTAAAAATCTTTAAACCCATAAAAATCCTAAAAATCCCTAAAATACCTAGAAATGTAAAAAACACTTAAAACCTAGGAAAAAATGAAGAAAACCTATAAAAACCAAAATTAATTTTAACCCGTAAAAACCTAAATAATAATAAAAACCCTAAAAACCCTAAAAACCATAAAAATACTGTAAAAACACTAAAATCCCCTAAAACCAATAAATCCCATAAAACCATAAAACCCCTTAAAAATATTAAATTCTTCTAAAAACCACCAAAAATTTTAATATCCATTTGAACCCCTATAAATATTTGAAAACACTAAAATTCTGAAAAATCCTAAAAAACTCAACCCCCCCCCCAAAAAAAAACCTTGCGAAATCGTTAAACATTAAAAACCCTAAAAACACTAAAAGCCCACAAATTCCCTAAAAACATCAAAAAAACTATAAATATTCCGAAAAATCACTAAAAAATATTAAGAACAAGAAAACCCTAAAACCTGTAAAATCCTAAGAAACCCTTAAGAACATAAAATAATTAAAATCCCCAAAAAAACACAAAAATGTGAAACACCCTAAAATCACTAAAAACTCTAAAAAACCAAAAAATCTATAAAACCATTAAAACATTAAAAATTCTCTAAAAAAACTAAAAAACTCAAAAAACATATGAACCTAAAAAAATAAAAAACCTAAAAAAACCTAAAAAAACCCTAAAACCTCTCAAAATCGCTAAAATCCCTTAAAACCATAAAAATATTTAAAAAATACTAAAATATCTAAAAATGTAAAAACCAAAAAAAACCCTACGGAAACTCTAAAAATCGAGAAAAACAAAAAACAAAAAAAAACTGAAAGTAGTAAAAAAAACCAAAACAACCCTAAAAACCCATGAAAACATAAAACACCCTTAAAATCATAGAAAACCCTAAAACCCAAAAAACCTCAAAAACCCACTAAAAACATTAAAAATACATCAAACCATTAAAAAACATAAAAACCTATAAAACCCCTTAAAACCCTAAAAACTCAACCCCCCCTAAAAGCCCAAAAACCAATAAAAAAATAAAAACTCTAAAAACCTTAGAAACCCTCAAACTCAATGAAAACACTACAAACCATAAAAATCATAAAAACCCCTAAAAATCCATAAAAATGAAAAAACCCAAAAAAATGAAAATGACCCAAAAAAACATAATAAAAATAAAATATATATTAAAACCCATAAAAACATAGAAATAAAAAAAACTAAATATCCTAAAATCTATAAAACCCCTATAAACCATAAAAACCCACAAAACCCATAAAAACCTAAAACCCAATAAAAAATCTAAAACCATTTAAAAATATAAAATCATTTAAAAATCTAAAAATGTTAGAATCTCTATAGAAACATAAAACCACTATGAAATTTACCCCCTCCCCCCCCCCCCATAATCACAAAGAAACCATCAAAACTGTAAGAAACAGGAAAACCCTCAAAATCTATAGAAACCCTAAAAACAGTAAAAATAATAAAAAATGCATAAAAATAGAAAAGAAATAATAACACCTAAAAATGATGAATACTTCGACAAAAACCTAAAAAATTTAAAAATTATTAAAACCCGAAAACCCATGAAAACCCATAAATCACTAAAACCCACTAAAAACTAAAATAACCCTTTAAATCCCTAAAAATATTAAAAACTCTAAAAACATAAAACCAAAAAAACTAAAAAAACAATAAATCCCAAAAAAACCAAACACCACTAAAAATGTAAAAACCATCAAAATCCATAAAAATCCATAAAAATCCTAAAAATTCCTAAAAATCAATAAAATGTAAAAAATATAAAAACCCTAAAAATCCTTTGAGAAAAATAAAAAAACTAAAAACCCTTGAAACCCATAAAAACCCAAATAATGATAGAAACACTAAAGCCCTTAGAAAACCATAAAACCAAAAAACCCTGAAAACCCTCAAAATCCATAAAAACCAGAAATACCCACTAAAAATATAAAACCCTTTTAAATGCCTAAATTTTTTAATAAATCTAAGAGACAACAAAAACAAAAAATAAGCTAAAACCCCAAAAAACCATGAAACCCAAAAACCCAAAAATCCCAAAAAATATCGAAATACCTATAAACTCTAAAAATCCTAAAAAAAATAAAAATGGAAAAAATATAGAAAAACCTAAAAATTGTAATAAAACCGTAAAAACCTAAAAAAAACTCAACTCCCCCCCCAAAAAAACCTTAAAATGATAACAATCTAAAAACACATAAAAAACCTAAAAATAATAAATCCCATAAAACTCACAAAGACCCTAAAACCCCAAAAAACCCTAAAAATAATAAAACCCAAAAAAACCATAAAAATCATAAAAACCCATTAAATATGAAAACCCACTAAAAATTCTAAAAACCCAGTGAACCCATAAAAATTAAAAACTCTAAAAATAATAAAACTCTAAAAACACAAAGAAATTCATAAAATATAAAAAAAATACAACCCTAGAAACCCTAAAATCCCTTAAACCACTAAAAATTCATAAATTTCCAAGAAATCATAAATAACCTTAAAATCCCAAAAAATTGTTAAAAATGTTAAGAACCCTAAAAACATAGAATAACTTTAAAAAAACATAAAAACATAAAAACATTTAACATCACTAAATACCTAAAAAATGATAATTCCCCTAAAGAGACCCTAAAAATATAAAAACTCTTAAAAACCATAAATCCCCATAAAACCTTAAACACCATGAAAACCATGAAAACTAGTAAATCCCACTAAAACACTAAAAAATATTTTCAACTCTTAAAAACATTACAACTCCTAAAAATAATTATAAACACAAAAAAACTCAAAAAAACAATAAATACCAAAAAACCATGAAGCCCAGAAAACCCAAATAAACCCATCAAAATCGGTAAAAAACCCTAAAAATCATAAAAAACTTAAAAATACCTTAAAATCCCAAAAAAATCACCAAAGAAAACCATCAAAACCTAAAAAAGTTAAAAATATTGAAAATCTAAAAAATGATAAAAACCCCAAAAACCCTAAAAACCCATAAAAACCATCGAAGATCCAAAAACAATAAAACCCCAAAAATATAAATAAATCCATAAAATTCCTAAAATTTAGAATAAAAATAAAAATCCAAGAAACCCATTACAAACCCTTAAAAAGATAAAAACACTTAAACCCCCTAAGACCTAAAGAATGATAAAAACCCCCAAAACCCAAAAAACCCAAAAAACCAAAAAACCATTAAAAACTGTAAAAACTAAAAAACCCATAAAAACCTAGAAAAAACTCTAAAACCACTTTCAACCCCTAATAATGTTAAAAATATAAATAAACTAAAAACCCAAAATACTAAAAAAACCCAAAAAAACATAAAAACCATTAAACCAGAATATTTATAGGTTCATCATTTCGGTGGCCTAGTGATATTATATTCTCACCCCCATACATGAACCTCAGTGTGCATGTAGAACTTATATAGTCTTTTCATGTTGATCAATGATTCATGGTTGTTAGGTTTGAGTCCTAGAGTTTCATGATTGATGAAAGATACTTGTGTGGTTTTTTATGATTGGGATGATGTAGTTCGATAGTGTCTCAATATTTGGTATGTGGTTTGGCTCAGAGTTATTAGTAGAACTCTATACGTTTATTTTAGTTTATTTTTTACTCATGTATGCATGGTCAGCCTATTGGGTGACCATTTTTGTATATATAACATAGCTATTCATGCATTTATAGCATTTAATTTATTATTACGTCACATTATATTTCATTTTATTTATTACATCCTCACTCTTTTTATTACTGTTTTGTATTATAATTATCTATTTAAACTATTTTCTTACTCATATAAGAGGTCATAGTCTCCCCACTATCACACCCAAGACCCTCACTACTATTTTGTAGCCTTTGGCATATAATGAGGTCTCCTTGAGGAATCATAATGAACCAACTCAGAGCACCATATTAGTGGCATCTATATTAGTATTTTACAAAGTGTTATCGAAGATATTTTTTCCTGCTGTATTACTATTTGAGACATGTTAGATAGAAGTTTTATAAATGTAACAGAACCTGTGATGGAAATCAGACTACCGTGTCGATTATACTTATTCTGGTAATAATTCCTGGTTCCTTGGGATATATATTATTGTTTGGATTGATGATGTTACATTTATAAATGATTTTTCACTTTGAGATACACACATATTGTGTGGATGTTATTATCTACTATCGATCTCTAAAAATTGGCCATAAGTAAGAGTTCAGTGATGGATTTTGACTCTTGTACAACAATGGAAAGAGGCATTGCATACATCATATTTGTTATGTAATATTCACATGTTATAGACCTTCTAGTGTGTGATTATTAATTATGACAATAGGAAAATAGTTTAAAGTTTCAACCAAAACCCCCAAAAATCCCTAATAAAACCATAAAACCTAAAAACAATTAAAAGCCATAGAAAACATAAAAACACTGCAACCCCGAAAAACCCTAAAATCCTAAAAACAATAAAAACAATAAAAATACACAAAACCCCTAAAACTGCAATAAAAACTATGAAACCCCTTTAAAACCTTGAAAATGTTAAAAACTATAAAAACCATTAATACACTATAAAATTTTAAAAACCCTAAAAACAAAGAAATACAATAAAACCCCTAAAAACCCAAAAATCCCTAAAAACCCACCAAATCCATTAAATTATAAAAAACCCTAAAACCCATTACAAATCCAAAAAAATCCTAAAAATGTAAAAATACTAAAAAAACTTGAAAACCATTAAGACAACCTCAAACCCTAAAAACGTAAAAAAAGGATAAAAAAACTACGAGACCCTAAAAAACCCTAAAATCCATAAAACCCATAAAAACCATAAAAACCTCCCAAAACCGATAGAAAACCTTAATTCACTAAAATCACTAAATACCCATTAAACCACTAAAAACTCTATGAACTCTAAAACCCCTAAAATCCCTAAAAACAACAGAAAATATATAAAAATCATAAATTGCTAAGAAAACCTAAAACCCTTCAAAATCCCTAAAATCCCTTAAAACTACAAAATACTAGTAATACCCTAAAATCCCTAAAAACATAAATACCCTAAAAACACATAATAAAACCTTAAAAAATAAAAAAAAATTAAACCCATTAAAACCTAAGAAATTATAAAAACTCTAAAATGCCTTAAAAACCCTAAAACCACTTAAAACCCTTAAAATCCATAAAACCCGTAAAACTATAAAAATAGAAAAAAATATATCTATAGATACCTAAAAACATAAAAACCCTAAAAATGATTTTTTTTGAAAACCATAAAAACTTAATAACACTTAAATCCCATAAAACTTATAAATTCTAAAAACACTAAAATCCCAAATAAAATCCTAAAACCCCTAAACCCCATAAAGACCCAAAAAAACCTTAAAATCCCATAAAAACCTTAAAAACCAAAGGAACTCCTAAAACCCATTACACCCATAAAAACATTAAAAACCATCAAACCCTGAAAACTCAAAAAAAACCTTAAAAACACAAAAATTTGATAATACCCATTAATTCCCTAAAACCCTGAAACCCAAAAACCTCTATAAACCCTAAAGAATCTAAAAAATAATAAAATCGCTAAAAATAAAAAAACTTAGAAAATAACTAATAAAACTGTAGAATACTTAAAACACTTTAACCCCCTAAAAACCTAAAAATTCTAGACCCCTAAAAATTCCCAAAAAACCATAAACCCATAAATAATTGAGAACTCAAATTTATATATATATATATAAAGACATATTAACCTTAAAAACCACTAAATTACTAATAACCATTTAAACCCCAAAAAATGTTAAATAACTAATGAAATCCTTTATAGGGTCCTAAAAATTCTCTTTTAAAGATAAATAAAATACTATCAAAAGAGAAAAATGATTGAAATAAAATCCTGATGAATATTGATGAAAAATATTCTAAACAAGAAGAAATACTATAAACCCATAGTCCATTCATGGATCATTGTTCTATGTGGAAATCTAATGCTTAATGAGGCATTCATGAATTGAGAAAGTTTTAAGGATGAAGAAAATGGAACGATCACCTGAAAACTAAACCATATAAGTCATTTAGGGGTGAGGTTGTGATTTACACCCCCAAAAATAATAATTCCCCAGCAAACTAAGTTGTTTATAGGATGAGGTAGCTTCGACAACACCTATAAAGGATTTTCTCCACTGACTATGTCTCTGGGATTTCAAAAAAAGTCAAAAGACCCACTCTAATCCTCTATAAAAATTCAATATTGGAGTTCAATAAAATAAGTAATGATGAATGGGTGAAAAAGGGACAAAGCACGAATAAAATATATAAGTTGCGGGAGAAATATCTCCTGCTCCCGAAGTAGTTGGTAGACACCTTCCTACTAACCATATACATGTTTCCCTTCATGTAACTTCATCCCAAGAACTATTTGTGGGTGTCTCTCTACAGGACTCCACCCCATAATCATATGTGGAAGAGCCTCTTAAAAGGATAATATATAGAGCCAGTGTCATTTTTGGAATTGACCATCATTTTTTGACCCCATGAATGAATAAACATGATTCAAAAAAATATACTTTGTGGTAAACACTTCATGGATAACCTTTCATGGACGATCCTTTGTGAAAAATAGTTCATGGACTCTCCTAACTGGAAAACAGTTAGCGGACGCTCCTATACAGATGCTTGCATACGAGGTCTCCTTTAAGGATGCTTCTTCATGGGTGCTCCTTTGGGAAAGTTGCATCACATATTATCTCAACAAATTTTTTGATTTCCCCTTATTATACCCCAATATCCATCCATCCAATACCATGAGTTGACTTACTCTTCATGAAACTCCAAAACCCACAACACTTGCCTCCTATGCTAGGTTGATCCAGAACTCCATGGACAATTGTGGCTTGAATGTTTCTTACACGGCCAGAAAAATCCTTTCCATTAACCAAACTCCATGTATTGGGATATTTTGGATCTTCATAAACCTTCTAAGATATGAAGGATGGAAGTTCATTATCCTGAGAACACCTCTGTTTGACTATGCACAAAATGCCCCAATGACTCTGCATAAGTTGGCCACAAAAAAGGTCAGTCAACCAGAGACAAATTTTTCCTTAGGAGAGGCTTTTCCAACCTCATTATTCCACAATGGATTCTATGTCCCGTATCATTTATCATGATTTGAGAATCCCCAAAATCATGGATTATACTTTCCTAACTTCTCATGTTCAAGGCATGTCAAACCATTCGGGCCCAATTATCATCTAGTTAAACATGGTTCCTATAATAAGTAGTCCAAACTCTATGATCTTAAACTATGAGATATTTTCCTATCCCCATGGCTTTAAACTGTATAGAAATCATTCTGAACACATGATTTTAAACATTATGGTATTAGTCCCCACAACATAATGTTAAACTATTATTTCATAGTCCCTGGAATAAGACATTAAACTGTGATGCCTTGGTCCAAGCTATATGAAATTAAACTACAGTATACCCCTCATAACATTCAAAAGGGAGATCGATCTGAGGTAATCCACTGAACTCTCTTTAGGGATGTGTTTTATGCCCGACCTCTCCCATCATCATTATCCTTCTTTTACACTAGTGGAGATGGGAAGGGATGTGGTTTCCGAATCTACTACTTCCTCTTGTTTCACACACCGAGGATGAATCACATGGAATTAGAGATTAATAGAGATCTTGGTATCTGCATGATCTACTCACCTGTTGAACTAAGAGAACCCATATTTCTTATTAAACAAGGATACATAAGATTCATGTCTAAGGCCTGAGATGAAATGGGACTTCCCTCTATATGTAAGCCCTAAATCATGCCCCTTTAATGGGAAGCTTCTATAATTAAGTCCTATATTTTAGAACTACATTGACATTGACTCCCAATTAGTTGGGATATGTAGGAAACTTCCCTGAGTTTCATGCCCAACACCTTCATATTCAAGTCAGTTTGTATATACCCCTATCACACGATGATAAACTGCACGGTCAGGTCCTTTTTATATGACCTTAAAAGGTAACATGTCTAGTAAAGAGACACCGAACTATGTGTGTTGTCATTCCTTCCAGAAGCATATGAGAGAATCCCATCTTCTGGGTTCGATACCAATTGTGAAACGATTCTCATCCCCCCAGTATGCCAATAAACTCCACAACATCATCTGATATGTCTTTAAACTGAAATTGTCTTAGTGAACAACTGAGAAATTTCAAGTATGTCCAATAGGAGGGAAATGTTAAGGAAAACCCGTAGATACAAATAGAAGATTCCATACCCATGAGTATTTGTGGTTGATATTGCAACCTAGAAGTAATCTGTAGACACATTCTTGGGAATGAACCAAGGAATCATGAACATATCAACACATATTAAATCTATAAGAGTGTCCTAGAATAGGAAACAGTTACTCCAAAAGGGTCTAATGATCCGAAGTTTCCATCCTCTCAACCAATATGAGTCCTTAATTTTCATTGATAAAATCATCCAACGAGAACCTTCCTTTGGAAAGAAGGTCCATGAATCACGGATAAGAGGGATATCGTGTGTTTCTAGTAGCACGAATAAACCTATTTAAGACCATTTGAATACTTTCTACTCGACATGGATCGATTACACAAGCATTAAACCCCATTCAATCACCCGCCGAGACCATTTAACTGTGGTACCTCTTTCGTAAGATAAAATGGATATACTACCCAGCACCTGTTGGACTATTTTCATTATTGGGTATGACACAATTCGGGCCGAAACAACCTTTAAACACCCAAAAAATAAAAAAACTTTAAAAACCAACAAACCAAAAAACCCTTAAAACCCTTAAACCCCTAAACCTCTCAAAATTCTTAAAAATTCTAAAAAACCATAAAAATACTAAAAAATACCTAAAATCCCTAAAAACATACAATTCCAAAAAACACTGAAAACCCTTTATAATACCATAAAAACCTCAAAACACTTTAAACCCATAAAAATATAAAATGTTAAAAACCCTAAAAATCCCATAAAATATAAGAAATCCAAAAATAAAAAAAAAACTTCTAAAAATCCCTAAAAATACATGAAAATGAAAAAACCCTAAAAACCATACTAAAACCATAATAACCTAAAAACATTTTAAACCCCAAAAAACATGAAATCACGGGAAACCCATAAAAACCCCCAAAAACCCAAAAACCTCTAAAACCATAGAGAAAACTAAAAAATATTAACCCTAAAACCCCACTAAAAAAAATCTGAAAACCCTTTAATCCCATTAAAACACTAAAATCTCTAAAAAACCATAAAAACACAAAAAAAATGAAAGAACCCAAAAACCCAAAAACGGCCAAAAAAATCTAAAAAACCGTAAAAAATAAAAAAAATCCCCCCAAATACCTAAAAACCCTAAAGTTACACAAAAATCCTAAAACCACTAAAAATTATTACAAAAATAAAATAACCCAAAACCCAAAAAAAATCCCCAAGAATCCTTAAAAACCTAAAAACACATAAAACCCCAAAAAACCTAAAAATTATAAAACCCTAAAAAATCATAAAAACCACAATAAAAATACAACCGCTCAAAACTTTAAACCCCATAAAACCATAAAAACCATAAAAAATTAAAAAACTCTAAACCCCCTTTAAAACCCTAAAAAAATTAAAAACAAAAAATACCAGAAAACCCTAAACATCGAGAAAAAAATAAAAACCCTAAAAACCTTAAAAGTCACTAAAAACATTGTAAATCACTAAAACCTTAATAAAATATAAAAATCCTAAAAATACCTTAAAATAACTAAAAACATAAAAATATTAAAAACCATGAAAACCTTCAAGAGAACCTTAATAACCTAAAAACAATTAAATCCCCTAAAAGCCCTAAAAAATGATAAAAACATTAAATAACCCCAACACCACTCAAAATCCCTTAAAAACCTAAAAACCCATTAAAATCCTAAAAAATCAATAAAACAACAAAAAACCCATAACAACCTGAGAAAAAAAATATAAAAACACTTCAAACCCATAATATACAATAATCCCTAAAACCCTAAAGGACCTAACACCCCTAAAACACCTTAAAACCCTAAAACCCCCTAAAAACTATGAATCCTCAAAAATTCATAAAAAACCACTTAAAACTCTAAAACGCTTTAAACCCCAAAAAATGATAAAAACTCTAAAAACTATAAAACCTTATAATACTAGAAAAACCATAAAACCCTAAAGAAATCCCTAAAAATACTAAAAAACCTAAATACCCTAAAAACCATCAAAATCATTAAAAACACTAAAATTCTTTAAAATACCTAAAAATCCTAAAAACCCATAAAATCATAAAAAATACCAAGAAACCCCAAAAAAAACATAAAAACCCCATAAAATACCTAAAGACCCAAATAAAACCTTAAAAACATAACAAGGCATAAAACCCCTAAAACCCTAAAAAATGATTAAATCCCTAAAAAAATAAAAAACATAAAAACTCTAAAAAAACATAAAATCCTTAAAAAACCATAAAACCCATAAAACCCTAAAATGCACTAAACACTCTAAAACCCTTTAAACACAAAAAAAATTAAAAAATCTAAAATACCTAAAAAAACAAAAAAAAACCCAAAAACCAAAACACCCCAAAAACCCATAAAAACCTAAAACCCAAAAACCATCAAAATCTATAAAAACCCTAAAACCCTAAAAAAATATTAATAAATACATAAGAATTATTAAAAATGTAATGAACCATAAAAAACCAAAAAAACTCTATGAAAATCCTAAAACCTTAAAACCACATTAAACCCCTAAAAATATAAAAATACTAAAAACCTTCAAACCCTAAAAACCCTAAAACCACTCAAAATCCCTAAAACTCTTAAAAATCATAATAATACAAAAATCCTAAAAATGCATAAAAATAATTGAAACATAAAATTCACTAAAAACTATGAAAATTCTTAAGAAAACCATAAAAACATAAAATACCTAAAATACCCTAAAACACAAAAAATTATTTAAAACCAAAAAACCACTAAAAAACCATAAAACCACTAAAAAAATTACATACCATTTAAACCAATAAAAATGTTAAAAACTCTAAAAAACCATAAAACCCAAAACAACTCAGGAAACCCCTAAAACCCAAAAAAACCATAAAATCCTAAAATTTCTCAAAATCCCAAAAAACTATAAAAACTAATAAAAATCATAAAATGCGCTAAAAATGTATAAAAATGAAAAATCCCTAAAAACATTGAAAAAGCCTATAAAAACCATAAAAACATAAAAACACTTAAAACTCTTAAAAACCTAAAAACATTAAAAACCTTGAAACCCCTAAAAACCCTATAAAATTGCAAAAAACCTCAAAATCCCTAAAAAATAAAAAATAATAAAATTACTTATAAATCTCTAAAAATACATAGAAATGTAATGAACCCTAAAAACAATCAAAAACCCTAATAAAACCTTAAAAACATAAAAATATTTTAAAACCCTAAAAAACCTAAAAACGTTAAGAAACCAAAAACCCCATAAAAACCCTCAAAATCAATAAAAACCCTAAAAACCAAAAAAATCGTAAAAATCCCAAAAAGTCCCTAAAAATGAAAAAACCCTAAACACCAATAAAAACTTTAATAAAACCTTAATAATCTAAAAATAATTAATATCCCTAAAAACACTAAAACTCGATAAATACCCTAAACCACCTAAAACTATAAAAACCCCTAAAAAATAAATACCCTAAAAACCCATAAAAACCCTAAAAACCACAAAAACACTAAAAAACATTCAAAATCTATAAAATTTTTAAAAAACAGAAAGACAATTAAAAACCCTTATAAAATAAAAAAAACCCTTCAAACCCATGAAAAATATAAAATCTCTAAAAACCATAAAAACCCTAAAAATCCATTACAACCCTAAGAACCATAAAAATCATAAAAAGTACCTAAAAATCAATAAAAATGTAAAACCCCTAAATACGTAGAAAATCCCTAAGAAAAACATAAAATAATAAAAACACATAAAGCCTATAAAAAACATAAAAAATAATTAAAACTCTAAAAACCCATAAAACCTTAGAAGATCCTAAAAACCATAAAAATTCCTACAACTAATAAAAATCCTAAAAATACCTAAAAATCCCTAAAAACGTAAAAAACCTCGGAAAACTCTTTAAGAAAACTTAAAAACCTAAAAATACAAAAAAACTATTAAAACCTAAAATGTGAAAAACCATCAAATACACTAAATGACCCTACAAACTCTAAAATCCTATAAAAACCATTAAAATGCCTAAGAGTTGTAGAAAAAAATAAAAAACCTTAGACACCCCTTGAAAACATAAAAACAAAATTAAATCCCTAAAAGCATTAAAAACTGTAAACACCCTTAAAATTGTAAAAACACAAACAAAAACCATAAAACCCTAAAAAACCCAAAAAACCCCAAAAAACCTCAATTAATCCTAAAAAATATCAAATTACATAAAAACATAAAAACCAAAAAAATCATAAAAAATCTATGAAAATCCCAAAAACAAAAAAGGCACTAAATCCATAAACACTAATAATAAAACCATAAAAAACTAAAAACACTTAAAACCCTTAAAAACATAAAAATGATCAAAACAATAAAAAACTATAAAAACCCTAAAACCCCCTAAAAACATTATTAAACCCAAAAAACCCATAAACCATAAAGAACAACTAAAAAATCTAAAAAACCTTTAATACCATAAATTTTTTAAAAATAATAAAAAAGCATAAAAAAATTAGAACAACCCTAAGACCTCAAAAACTATAAAACCCATAAAAACCCTAAAAACCATAAGACCCCTTAAAATCTCTAAAAACCCTAAAATCCCATAAAATCTCTAAATAATAAAAATTAAAACCCAAAAACATAAAATAACCATAAAAACAAAAAAACCTTAAAGGCCCTAAAATTCATAAAAATGATAAAAACCATAAAACCCCTTAAACCCCTAAAAACACAAAAAATCCCCCAAAACCCTATGAAACCATAAATATCCTAAAAAATCCACAAAATTCCTAAAAATAGAAAACCCCCCAAAAAATAGAGAATATATATGTGAACCATAAAATTAAAAAACCCCTTAGAACCCCTAAAAATTTGAAAACACTAAAAACCCTAAAAAGTCCCAAAACCCTAAAACCCCTAAAAACCATAAACCCGTGAAAACATAAAAAACCCAAAATCCCATGAAAACCAAAAAAATAATGAAAAAATCTACAAACCCATTAAAATACTAAATTTTTTTAAAAAACTCTAAAAACCATAAATAACCATAAAACTAAAAACCCTAAAACCCCTAAAAACCCAAAAAACCAAAAAACCCCAAAAAACCCTAAAAACTAAAAATTATACTAAAAATCCATATAACCCCCTAAAAATATTAAAAACCCCTAAAATACTTGAAAAACCATAAGTAAACCTTAAAAACCTAGAAAAATTAAAACCCCAACAAAACCTAAAAATTTTTAAAACTCAAAAATTCCATAAACCCCTAAAACCCCAAGAAATCCAAAAAAATCCTAAAAATAAAAGAAAAAACAAAAAAACCTTAAAATATATAGAACATAAAAACACTAAAAACCTTGAAAACCTCTAAGAAATACTTAAAATACAAAAAACACTTAAATACGTAAAAACCCAATAAATACTAAAAACATGAAAAATACCAAAACCCCCAAAAACTCAAAATACACAAACAACCAAAAAAACCCTAAAACCCCAAAATTCATAAAAACCTCTAAAAACCTTAAAAATTCCTAAAACCCAAAAAAATCTAAAACTATAAAAATCATTTAATCACTTAATAAGAATAAAATATCTAAAAATCCTCATAACCCATCAAAACACAAAAAACCCCTAAAACCCCATAAAATACATAAAAAAACTAAAAATAATAAAACCCTAAAACCCATCAAAATACCTTAAAAAATATAAATAATTTCCCAAAATCCCTAAAAATCCATAAAAACATGAATAAACCAAAAATCGTTGAAAAAGCCTAAGAATGGAATAAAAACCTAAAGCACTTGAATCACCTGAAATACAAAAAAATCTAAAAATCCTAATAAACTGTAGAACCCATAAAATCCCTAAAAACAAAAAAAATTATAATAATCCTAAAAAACCCTAAAAATTCAAAACAAAAAACAAAAAAAAATCCCTAAAATCCATGGAAACAATAAGGAAAACTTTAAAACCAAAAAACACTTAAAACTCCTAAATAACATAAAAATTGTAAAACCTCTAAAAACCAAAGAGACCATAAAACCATAAAAATAAGTAAAAATATTAAAATCCCCTATAAACATTAAAACCCCTAATAAACCATAATGACCCTAAAAGCCAATAAAATTCTAAAAAACCTTTAATCCCCTAAAAATGATTAAAACCCAAAAATTCTTAAAACACCTAAAACCCCCAAAAAACCCAAAAAACCCATAAAATCTCTAAAAACCCTAAAAACATAAAAATTATAATAAATCTATAAAATTCCTTAAAAACTGAAAAAACACTAAAAAACAAAAAACCCATAAAAAAATAAAAAACCTAAAAACACTAAAAACCATAAAATAATTCTAAAACCCATAAAAAAAGAAGATGGTGGATAAAGTAAGGAGTCATGGATCCATGTGGATCAAGCACGAGAATAATGTTTGAATTTATCAAATGGTACAACCGTAGATTCGGACAAGGAGTAGCTGGATCTAGTTAGGGACAAAGATCTCATACATCTCTACAATCCACTTGAGGAAAACTCTGATAATCATAACATGACCCTGTATTCAGTTGAATTGAAGAATAATTTTTCAAAGGTCATCAAGGCGGCGGCAGAAATTTCCTAATGATATTTTAGTATTCCTTCTCTCGGTCGAGTCAGCAAGAAGGGGTGTGTTTCCCATGTCTCTAAAAATCTGGAGGCTATAGAGGAACGAATCAGCCTGTGCCAGTTCTCTATCATAGTGTAGGTTATGATCCATAACATGAAAATTCTATATTGGTTTGGAGATCTTTCAAAGAATATTTATAATGTGTAGGGATTCTAGGAATGAAAGATGAAAATAATAGGAATAGAATTTTATCACATTTTTCCCCTCATAAGACTGGAAGTTTAGGGATTGGTGTTTTTTCTCGATGGCACTCAATAAATGACTTCTTTGGATTGAGGAATGGGATCACAATTTGGATCCCTATTGTTGTAATAACACCTTCACTCAAGTATGGATATGTATTTTTAAATTGAATTGTATTTAATAGCACCCCTATATTCTATGGTAAATCACTTCCTAATTCATATTTTCAATAATAATTGACCTGGAAATGAATAATCCTAGATTTAAGAACTATTACAGGGTTTTTATTGAAGTTGGTTTAGAAAAAACTCTAGTTGAAGTGTTTGTGCTAACTAACTGGGAAGAAATTTTCACTATCGAAATTTTGTATGAAAGAAGGCCCAAGTTATGTTCTAACTAACACTTTCTTGGCCATTCACTCACTAAATGTTGAAGGATCAATGTTTGTAGTGTCTGGAACCTCCATGGACATGTGAAGGGAACTTACTAGAGGAACAGAAGGAAGTGTAAGGAGAAGGCCACTTATCCCCCAACTATCCCCCCTAATAAGATAAACATTGCAGATACCTATTTCTATGATCACTCTCTCTTGGAGACCTTCCCCCTCTAATTAATTTGGATGGTAATGAAACATCAAATCCCCTAGAGGTTCAGAACACCTAGTAGCTTCCAGGATCTAAAGATCACCCACGGTCAACTAAAGTGGAATCTAAGGACTCATGGAAAGACTCCCCTGAGAAGGTTGAGTTGGGATTATACAATAATTCCACCAAGCTACTAGCATTGGGAATTTTTCTCCCAAGCCACTAAATGACCTAACCAACTATAGTCTGGTTTATGTGGAACCCTCCTAGGATTCCAACACAGATGAGATGATTTTAAAATAGAATATTAGTCACTTTTTCATTGTGGAGAGTATTCCTATTATGAATATCGTATAGATATCTATCGCCCACATTGAAAACACATTACAACAATTCCACTTTGATATGGGCACCGTGTAATCTTCTCCATGAACTTATGTTGTACATTTGGGTGAGGGGGAGTCTCCTATTTTATATTCTTATTCATATCGAGTGTTGGGAACACCTCCTCACTTGAAAGGAGTGTTTGTGTCCCATGTCCATGCTGTAAACTCTATGATTTATTATGTCACTTTGAATGTAACACCAGCCCCCTGGACTTAAAAAAGATATTCCATTATCCACCATAGAATTATCTCACCAATATGATGTGAAGGTGGACACACATGAATTGTAACTTATTCATTTGGGTACAAACTCCTTCATAGTGGTACCCTATGAAAAGGTTTTTGAAAAAAATACATGAGAGGATGCATCCAAAGAAGTTATAACCTATAAAAATAAGTTTAATCTACTCAGGGGTATATACTAGGATGATGATGATGAGGATATTCATCCCCATGATGAAAAGGACTGGAGGGAGGAGGATAGTGACCCCTAACCCACTAATAAGCCTATTTTAAGGTATAGAAATATAGCAAAGAAGGGTAAAGGGAAGGGAAACAACCCCGCCACTATGAAAAAAATGATTACCTACTCCAATCCAAGAGAGGAAAAAATTACTTTTTAAATGATGATCTTGTTCATGAACTACCAAGGTCCTGGGAACCAACCTATGACCACAACCCTTTGGTGGCACTTTCTCACCTCCAACAAGCCATTTCTTCTTAGAATCACTAAACCTAAGATGAAATATTGTAATTGGATTATATTTAATTTGGAATGTTTTGGTTAGTCCCTTGTCTCACACAACATTAATGAGATTTCACTTGAAAAATTGTGGGTTTTGAAGCATGATTATATTAATGTTCACTCATATGGGATCATCTACCAAATCATCTTGCTCTTAATTCAATTTTATGGTACCACCCTCACCCTCTTCTTTGTCTATTCCTTCTACCAATACATTAGAAGAAGGAATCTCTGGAGGAAATCAGCCCAATTGAGTGAGAAGATGGATCATAATTGGACTATTATTGGAGACTTTAACACTATCCTGAGATTAGATGAAAATATTGAGCCAAAATATTTAACAAATTTTGATGGATTCTCTTGATGCATTGACCATTGAGACTCCAAAAATGTTTCATTATCTTGAGCATATTTCATTTGGGGTAGGTTAACTAATAATAGAATGCAGGAAAGTAAACTTAACAGATACTTTTCTGAGATCAAGGAATAGAGTGCCCCCATTAAAATTTATGGTTTCACCTTACCTAAACTCAATTTAGACCACAAAACCTCTATAATTGACTTTAAGATGGACATAATGAGGTCCAAACCTCTTACATTCAAATTCAAAAATTCTTAGGCCATGATTTCTTGATGAATAGAAGTTTTTATCAAGGGTTGGAACAACACTTTCCTTATGATCCCCCTATTCATCATGGATTACAAGATAATAAAATAAAAGGAATTTTAAGAGAATTGGGAAAGAACTATTTTTCGAAACATGATGAGGATATCACTGCTACTAAATATAAACTTTCTGATTTCTATATTAACAACCAGAGGCTTCTTGTTTCTTACTGTGATGTGCTTCGACTTCATTCCAAGTGAGATTATCTTCTTTTCTTCAAAGAAATTCTAACATGTGACCAATTTTGTATGATGTGGCTCAAGGATGGTTATAGGAACTCTATGTTCTTTCATTTCATGTATAAGGAGGAAAATAACAAGAAATGGCCAAAATATATTCATATCAATCACCCCATTATTACATCTAAGAATGAAATTTCAATTGTTGTGGTGTATAATTTGAAAATTCTTTACAATGAGTATGAAAATGATGTCTCTACTCCACTCACTAATTCCATTCTGCAGTGTGTTGAGGACCATCAGAATGAGGCCCTAACTAATACCCTCTCTAAAGGGGAAGTCAAATATGTATTGTTCTCCATGAATATGGACATTTATACAAACATGGATGGTTTCAAAAATAAATTCTTCATTTTTTACAGGGATATCATTTATGTTGACATAACACTTTCAATCAAAAAAAATTCCTTCCATATTTAACCCGTAATAAAGTCAACTCCAACTTCATTTCCTTGATTCCAAAGACATGAAATGTAGTTGATATAATATAAATTTGGCCATTTTCCATGGGAAACACAATTTTAATGATCATCATCTAATTCCTAACAATGAGGATGGGGATTCTTGCATGAAACTTTATCACCCCAAATCAGTTTGGTTTTTTCCCTGGGTGGAACATCCAAAATTTCCACTAAAAATCCTCAGAAATAATTAATATTATGCAGAAAGAATCTAGGAATGGAAATTTTTCCATCAAACTGGATATATCAATTTCATATGACACCATAATGTAGAGTTTCATCTTCAATTTCCTTGAAAAGTATGGTTTCTATGGAGCTCTCATTTAATTTATTACAATTATTATAAAAAGTACCAGGGTGTCAATATTCATTAATGGCTACCCAAAAACCTTCTTTGAATTCTCCCATGGTGTCAGATAATGGGATCCTATCTCAGGTATCCTCCATGCAATCACTGAAGACTATTTGAGTTGTTTCATCAGTGACCTATCCCATGATGGAGTTTATAGGGTGATTAAAGAGTGTTGGTATTTGTATGTTCCTACTAACCTTTTATATACTGATGAAAATTTTCTTTTCAGGAAGGACAACACAAAAAAAACTTCTTAGATAAGAATTATTTTCCTTCACTATGAAATTTTTTCAAGGAAATATACTAGTTGGATCAAGTACTCCATTTTTTTAGTAAAGGATTGTCTACCTCTAAAAATATCTGGATAACTAGAACACTAGGATAGAATAGGGGATCCTTGCAATTTATGTATCTTGGTATCCCTATATTTTGAGGGAAAGTCAAAGGTTTCCATCTTGAGAGCATACTTATCAAGATAACTAACAAACTTTCCAAGTGGAAAGGGTATTATTATCCCATGAAGTAAGGGTTTGTATTATAAATTATGTCATCGTCTCAATGTCTGTTCAATATTTCCCCATATACAAATGTCCCATCAGATTTATCAAAAATCTTCTGGAAATAATCAAAAACATTTCTTAGATTATATGAATTAATGAAAGAAATCTAGTTTTGTGTCTTGGAAGGACTATATTAAAATAATTGGCATGGGTGGAAAGAGAATCGAAAACCTAAGAAAATTGAATAAATTTCTCCTAATCAAATACAATTAGAAGTTTCTCACACCACAAGATGGGTCCTAGATTTTCTGAAGGATACTTTTAATCATAATCCTTATAGTGGATATTCAGGCTATATCCCATCCTCTATCTTGCATGAAATAAAATTATCCTTTCTTGAAATTATTTCTTATTCAATCTGGGTTGTTTTGATGCACTAAAATATGAAATGCTAGACTAAAAACTAGTTGGATAGGCCAATAACTAACATGGTGCTGACTCCACCAAACTAATAGTATAAATCCATTGGTGATTTTAATCAGATGGTGGGAGTGATTTTTAGATAATATTAGCTCACATAATTCTGTAAATTCAGAGATGTATATTTTTTGATACAATTATCATCATCTATAATCCAAAACTGATTGGGAAACTCAACACCAATCATTAATACTGGCAGAAATGCTGACAAGAAAAAAATGTTCCATCTTGGAATTCCAAATTTAATAATTCATTCATACCTTCAAAAAAATACATATTGATGTGGATAATCTAGAGGAAAAAAGTTTCCACCTCATGAAAAACTGAAGATAATTGGTCTGTAGATGGCCTCAACATTCCATCTATGCCTTTGGGATTAGAAGAATGAGATGCCTTTATTTTTGAATTGTATTCTTTTGGCCAGTCTGTGGTAGCATGTATAGAGCATGTTCTAGATTTCTTTAAATATGTTCATTTTTCAGTATGAGACGGATGACCAACTACATTACATAGAATCTATAGGCCTTATTGAAATGTTTAACAATATAATTCTCATAGCTTCAACCACTATCATTGTATATATATGGGCTTCCCGAAATATAGTAGTGTTTTCCAATAAAAGGAGCTCTTTTCATGAAGGAGTGGTGATCATCCACAATGAAATTCATGAAAACTATAGCAGAAAAACTTGTTCAATAGCTAATGATATTAATGATTGGATCATCTTGCGCACACTTGGTGTTTCTATAATATAGAAAAAGTAATTTACTTTGAATTTCATCTGGTGGATTCCCCCACTTCCATCATGGATCAAAGTCAACATGGATAGTGCAACATTGGGATCACCCAGTCCTTCGAGATGTGGTGGTGTTTTCCATTCATAGACAGGCTTCCATAAAGGATTATTCTACCTATTTATTGGGAGATTATGTACTTATGAGTTTGATCTTAGGAAAATGATTAATGTGGTCAAAATTATAATTCAATTTGAGTGGAAGCACCTTTGGATTGAATCTATGTCAATGTTGCTGGTGGAGGACCTCAAAAAAATCCAGAAGGGTACATTGGAGACTTCTTCCATAATGTATTAAATATATCAGAGACTCCCAAGACCTTACTCTCAATTTAACACATGCATATAGGGAGGTGGATATGGTGGTAGATGTGCTATCTAAGAAACAAATTGAGGAAACGTGCACAATGTGGTCCTTTTTCACCCAACATTTTTGTTCACCTTTGTGGACACCGATGTGAAGGGTTATCCTCACACTCGTGGTTGTAACCCTTACCAACAACTATTTTCAATGACATTTTTAAATAATTTTTGGGGAAAAATCATGCTTGGTCTAGATCCTTATTTTCTTAAAAACCATAAAAACCATAAAAACCAATTAAAATAATAAAACCCTTAAAAATTCTAAAAACAATAAAAAACCAAAAACCACTAAAAAATCATAATAAATCTTTAAACTGCTGAAACACCAAAATAATGTAAAATCATAAAAACCCTAAAAAATTAAAACTCTAAAAACTAAAAAAAAACCTTAAAAACCTAAAAAACTCTAAAACCCCTCAAAATCCTTTAAAATAATAAAATCCCGTAAACATATTTAAAGATATCTATAAATACCTAAAAAAACCTAAAACCCTTCAAACCCCTAAGAAACAATTAAAAATCAAAAAATAGTTAAACACCCAAAAATTCTAAAAATGCTAAAAAACCTAAAAATTCCAAAAAAAACCAAAACACCCTAAATACTACCAAAATCCCTAAAAACACTAAAAATCCTAAAAAATTCCTAAAAACATAAAAACACACTAAATAACCTAAAATGAATAAAACCCCATAAATCTGTAAAAACCTCTAAAACTATAAAAACAGTTTAAACCCAAAAAAGAATTTAAAAACTATAAAAAATCTTAAAAATCCAAAAAGCAAAAAAACCCTAGAATCCCAAAAGTCCATATAAACCTTGAAAACATTAAAACCCCTAAAATTCCTCAAAATCCCTAAAACCAAAAAAAATCTAAAAAGTGAAATAAATTCCATAAAAATATAAAATCCCATAAAAACCCTTAAAATCCTAGGAAAACAAAAAAACCTATGAAAATGTAAAACCTGTAAAAACCTAAAAAAATGCTAAGAACACAAAAAATACCTAAAAACCATAAAACCATAAAATCCCCTTAAAGTATTAAAAAATATAAGTTACCATAAAAAATCTAATACCCACTAAAAACACAAAAAACTATTTAAACCCCTAAAAATGTAATAAAATTATAAAGACCATAAAACCCCTAAAAAATTAAAATAACCCCAAACCCCAAAAAAATCATAAAAAACCCAAAAAACTACATAATCATGGAAAACCATAAAAAGAATAAAAATCCACACAATCCCTAAAAACCAAAAGAATTAAAAAAACCCTAAATCCCTAGAATAACCATAATAAAACCTTAAAAACATAAAAACACATAAAACCCCAAAAAACCTAAAAATTATAAAACATCTAAAGAACCCTTAAAACAATAAAACTAAAAAATCCTCAAAATACATAAAAAATCATAAAAACATAAAATCCTAAAAATTCTATAAAATTTCCTCAAATCATAAAAAATCTTAAAAAATATTGGAAAACCAAATTAACCTAAAAAACAAAACCCCACAAAAAACCTAAAAACCTTAAAAAACCCCTAAAACCCATAAAACATCTACAAACAAGAAAACCCATAAAACCCATAAAAAACAAAAAAAAACTCCAAAAAATATTTAAACCTCTAAAAGGTTAAAAATTTTCATAACCATAATACCATAAAAACTTTAAAAACCCTAAAACCCAAAAAACAATAAAACACTTAATAATCCTCTAAATCCCAAAAAACCAAAACCCATAAAAATAATAAAAAGGCCTAAAATCCCTAAAAATACATGTACCCCTAAAAACGCTGAAAAACATTAATAAAACCTTTAATATGAAAAAAAAATATTAAAACCCATAAAAATATAAAAAATGTTAAAAACACCAAAATCCTCAAAACCCAAAAAAAAACCCAAGAAACCCCTTAAAATTCAATAAATCCCTAAAAACATTAAATATAAAAAAAAGCCTAAAAAATATCAAAAAAACATTAAAAAAAACAAAAAATACTAAAAAACCTAAGAAACCAATAAAATCCTAAAACTCATAAACCCCTAAAAACCTAAAAAATTCTAAAAACCGTAAAATACCCTAAAACTATAAAACTCTTCAAAACCAATAAAACCCCTAAAATCATAAAAAAACCCCTAAAACCCATAAAAAACTAAAAATATTAAAATAATTTAATCCTCTAAAATTGTTAAGAAACTCTACAAGCCTTAAAACCCCAATAAAACTCAAAAAACCCCGTAAAACTCAAAAAACCTTAAATCCCTAATTACTCATAAAACCCCTCTAAATCCCTATAAACCCTAGAAAAACATAATAACCCTAAAAATCCCTAAAAATAATCAGAAACAAAAGAACCCATAAAAACTCTAAGAAAACCTTAGAATCCAAAAAAATTAAAACCCTTAAACAGCTAAAAAGTTAAAAAACCCTAAAATACTAAAAACCTTAAAAATATCAAAATCCCTAAAAACCCTCAAAACCCATAAACTCTTAAAAATCACTAAAATAACTTAAAAATTAAAAAATTTCTAAAAACCCAAAAAAACCCTAAGAAAACATTAAAACCTAAAAAAGCTAAAACCCATGAACACCCTAAATATACTAAAAAATATAATACCCCCTAAAATACCCTAGAACCCCTAAAAACCATAAAACCCTTTAAAAAACCCAAAAAAAAACTCAAAATTACTCTAAAAACAATAAAATTTTTCAAAAACCCTATAAATCCCTAAAAACGTTATAAAACATTAAGAAAACATAGTACTCTAAAAAAAATCAAAAAACCATTTAAAAAATAAAAATCCCTAAATACCCTAAAAATCTATAAAACCCCTAGAAACCTATAAAAATGTAAAATAAAATAAAACCCATGAAATACCCTAATAATACCTAAAAAACATAAAAACTCATAATACCTTTAAAACCCCTAAAAACACTAAAACCCACAAAACCCTTAAATACCCCTAAAAACACAAAAAACATAAAAAAAACTCCAAATAACCATAAAAACCATAAAACCCATAAAAACCCTAAAAACCAAAAATACCTCTAAAAACCCATTAAACCCCTAAAAATCTAAAAAAACTATAAAAAAATTAAACCCCTAAAAATCAATAAAATCCTGAAAACCCCAAAAAACATAAAAAAACTTAAATCCCTCAAACACCATAAAAACCTTCAAAATCCCAAAAAACCCAAAAAATTCCAAAAGAAACCTTAAATATACCTCAAAATAGAAAATCTAGAAAAGCCTGAAAACTGCCAAGATACCCTTTAAAACCATAAAACACATAAAAACTCTAAAAATATTAATGAAAAAAACCTAAAAACCCCAAACCATCAAAAAACCATTAAGAACCAAAAAACGCTTAAATACCCTAAAACCAATGAAAACTCTAAAAAAACCATTAAACCCCTAAAAATGTTAAAATACTTTTAAAAATCATAAGATCCCAAAAGAACACGAAAAAAACCTAAAACCTAGAATAACATTAGAAACCTTCAAACCATCAAAAAACCCAAAACACCCTCAAAATCCCTAAAACCCTAAAAGCCTTAATGATTCCATAAAATCACTAAAAATCTGGAAAAAAAATGTAAATACCCCTAAAAACCTTGAAAACCCCTAAGAAATCATTAAAAACCTAAAAACACTAAAAACAGTTAGAAACCTACAAAATGAAAAAAAACCCTACAAATGCTAAAAAACCTAAAATACTAAAAACCATAAAACTTTTAAAAACCATTAAAAATCCTAAAAACCCATAAAAACTGAAAAACCCACTAAAAAATATAAAAATCATTTGAACCATTACAACAATAAAAACACAAAAAAATCTTAAAACCCCTTCAAGAGAAAAAATAAATACTAATACTTAAAAAATACAAAACCCCTTTAACCCCCCCCCCCCCAATCCATAAAATCCTAAAAACCCATAAAATCATAAAAAATTCATTTAATTCACAAAAAAATGTAAAAAACCATAAACTCTAAAAAATTTAAAAACAACAAAAAAAACATAAATAAAATTAAAATACCTAAAATCCTAAAAACTCTAAAAACATTATAAACCATAAAAACCCTAAAAACATTAAAAACCCCTAAAAATTGGTAAAACATGAAAAATACACTAAACACACTAAAAACCCTTTAAAACCCAAAAATTATTAAAAACATTAAAACCCATTAAGAACCATAAAACTATAAATAAACCTAAAAAAACAAAAAAAATATTAGAACTCTAAACTACAATAAAAATTCTAATATTCCAAAAAATACCTAAAAAATACACAATGATAGAAACAATATTGTAACTACAATTTGGAACTGTAGATATATGCCCCAAACCATTAGTATAGGCTATACCAATGGTTTGGGGGACGATTGGCTGAACTTCTCTCAATATACACCTATAACAATGGTTTTGAGAAATCACTGGAATAGAATTTTTTTAAAAAAAAATTCTTGGATGGATTTATTCTTAGCACCTCTGACATATACTTCCACGACATAACCACTAAGCTAAAATAACTTCTTTGAAGATAAAATGAAATATATATATATATATTTATATATTAAAAGTTAATTTAAATTTTGTTGTATTCAATGTTATATGATAAAATAATACATAAAATATATAAATACCAATTTCAATGGTTTGGGAAAAAGTTGGTATAAGTATTGATATTTTTGCAACCTAAATGAATGGGTTTTCCCAAAATGTTGGTGTAGGGGATTCATATAGAATCTATAAAATAATTATTGGAAATTTTTTTGTATAAATATGACATATACCAATGGTTTTTCCAAAACTGTGGGAATGGGGTCTTAATATGGAAGTTATACCAATGATTTTGGCCAAACTGTTAGTATAACAATGACCTATACTAATAGATTCTTCAAAATTATTATTAATGTTTTGTATTAAGTAAGGTATATAGATGGTTTTTCCAAACATTTGTTATAGCTAGCTCCCATACCAACGACTTTGCCAAAACTGTCGGTATAATGTCTCTCTATGATACCTATACCAATGGTTTTTTCCAAACAGTTGGTATAAGGTATCATTACCAATGGTTTTCACAACTGTTGGTATATGACCATTTTTTTTCGTGAAAAAACCCTAAAAACCCTAGGAAACACAAAGAAAACCATAAAACCTTTAAAACATTAAACCCCTAAAATACCTTATAAACACTAAAAACACTAAAAACCCTATATCCTATCAAAATCACTAAAAAATACTAAAAGTACCCAAAGATCCATAAAATGTAAATAAACACTAAAATAGATAAATCCCTCTAATAAATCCATAAAAAAATAAAATACATAAAACCCATAAAAATATAAAAAATGAGAAAAACCCTAAATACATTAAAATTTCAAAAAACCATAAAAATCACTAAAAACATTTAAAACCCATTAAATCCTATAAAAATAATAAAAAAAGTAAAAAATCTAAAATAATTTACACTTCTAAAAACATAAAAAAAATAAAAAACTGAAAGATCCTAAAAACAAAATAAATAAAATACCATAAAGACCCTCAAAAATTCTGAAAACATAAAAACCTGCAAAAAATCTATAAAATCATTAAAATTCCTTAAAAATATATAAAACTCAGAAAGACCCTATGAAAACCCTAAAAATGTATCAAAACGTAAAATCCATAAAAACCAAAAAAACCCTAAAAAAATTAAAATCCATAAAAACCCTAAAAACCATAAAAATAATATTAATAACTCTTAAAACCCCTGAAACCCCACCAAAATCTATAAAAACCCTTTAAACCTCTAAAATTTAAAAATACCCTAGATAAGCCTTTAGAACCATAAAAAACATAAAGAACCCTAAAAATAAAAAACCATAAAAACCCTGAAAACCCTAAAAATCCCAAAAATACCCTAAAAATCCAAAAAACACTAAAAAAGTAAAAAACATAAAAAACACCTAAAAATATATAAAAAAGTAGAGAAACCTAAAAATCTAACAAAATAATAAAAACCTATAATCATTTAAAACTCCTAAAAACATAAAAACACTAAAAACCATAAAAATCAATAAAACTGTAAAAAAAACCCTAACAACTGTAAAACCCCATAAAAACATTAAAAACCTATCAAAACAGTAAAAAAAATTAAAAACTCTAAAATTCATTTCAAAACTGAAAAATGTTAAAAACCATTAAAAACCCTTTAAACCTCTAAGTACCCAAAAAAACCAAGACCTAAAAAACCATAAATCTCTAAAGACCCTAAAACCCTAAAACCCTCCAAAATCCATAAAATTCATATGAATCCATATAGATCCCAAGAAATCTCAAGAAATCCCTAAAAATAAAAAACCCATAAAATACCCAAAACCTCTATGAAAACCAAAATAACCTAAAAGAATTAAAACTCCTAAAGAAAAAAGAAATTCTAAAAACCTTAAAAACCTAAAAAACTATAAAACCCTAACACCCCTATAAAACATAACACCCCTAAAAACATTACAACCCTAAAAACTCATAAAAATGATAAGAAAACGAAAATGAGTAAAATCCATTAAAAAACCTAAAATGTTAAAAAAAATCTAAAAAATTTAAAACCCTAAAAAACATAAAAAAACCATAAAACCCAAAAACCCAAAAACCAAAAAACTAAAAATTATAAAATCCTAAAAAACCTCAAAATCTCCAAAAACCCTAAAAACCCATAAAAATACTAAAAAAACAAAATATTCATAAAAATTTAAAAACCCTAAAATAGATTAAAAACCCATAAGAATAACATAGTAACAAAAAAATTAAAACCCCTAAAAAACTAAAAAACATAAAAACACTAAAACCAAAAAAACTATAAAAATGAAAATTCCATAAAAACCACTAAAAATCATAAAACAGTCTAAAAACCCTAAAAGACACCAAAAACATAAAAACACTTTAAACTGCTATAAATGTTAAAAAAATCCAAAAAACCTCAAAAACACTAAACAACTCAAAAAGCCCCTAGAAATCCAAAAAAACAAGAAGAAAAAAAAGACCCCAAAATCCATGAAGACACTCAAAATTCCTAAAAACCCTAAAAACCCTAAAAACCCTAAAAATCATTAAAAATCCCTAACAATTCTGGAAAATGTAAAAACACCTAAAAATCCAAGAAACCCTAAGAAAACTCTAAAAACCAAAAACTATTAAAAACCCTAAAAACTCTAAAATGATAAAAACTCTAAATAACCCTAAAAAACCTATCAAACCCCTAAAATCCCAAAAAACGTAAAAAACCAAAAAAATATGAAAATAAAATAAAATAAAGACCCCAAAACCCTCAAAATTGTTAAAAACCCTAAAAACTATAAATATAAAAAAGCCCCAAAAATTTCTAAAAACATAAAAATCCTAAAATTCCTTGAAAAATCATAAGAAATACTTAAAAAATAAAAAATAAATCCCCATAAAAAATAAAATACACCAAGGCCCTAAAACCCTCAAATATCCTAAAAATCTTCAAAATACCTAAAATCCTGAAAATCCATAAAAATCCTAAAATCCATAAAAGCATTAAAATTTCAAAAAAATAAACAATAACCCATATAAAAACATAATAGTTAAAAACACATACCACCCCTAAAACCCCATAAAAATGATTAAAACCATAATAAACCCTAAAAACCCCCAAAACAAAAAAATCCATAAAACCCCTAAAACCCTAAAACCCCTAAAAAACATAAAAACCCATGGAAACTATAAAACCCCTGTAACCCCTAAAAACATTACAAAATATAAAAAACAATAAAACCCTAAAACTGATAAAAACCCTAAACCCCCCAAAAAACCATAAAATACCAAAAAAACTAAAAACCCTCAAAATCCCTAAAAACCCTTATGCAAAAAGATGGATGGCGGATTTTTTCATCCTCAAGAATTTGTTTGTGAGGTGATGAAAGAATACAACACCTCTTTGTTGAATTAAAACATGCGCATAGACTATGGAACTACATGAAAAATGTCTTTGGTCTCCGTTTACCCCCTGGAACCTTTTTCCAAAGGATGTTCTTTATTACAGATTTCAGCTGCAGTGAGCAGCTTCACAATCTCCTTCTTGCTACATCTGCAACAATTGTTTCCTTCCTATGGGCTGTGAGAAATTTTGCTATGATTCATAATAAATCCTACTCTACACATGAGGGTATTATTGCCATGCACAGTGTTGTTCAAATGGTTGGGTGTATCCAATCAGGTATGATGAACAACTGCTTCAATGATCTTGTTACACTCCGCACTCTTGGTGTTCCTGGTAGGTGAAAAAAACCGATGTCGATGAAGTACATTAGATGGATTCCACCAATCCTATCATGGATCAAAGTCAATGTTGATGGTGCGGCAGCAGGTTCACTAGGCCCGTCAAGTTGTGGTGGTGTTTTCCGTACTTATCAAGGTTTTATCAAGGGTATTTTCTATCATTTCATTGGGAATGGATGTGCCTATGAGGCAGAGCTTTGGGCTATTATCAATTCTGTTCATTTTGTAAATCAATTTGGGTGGATTCATCTATGGATCGAATCGGATTCGATGCTTGCAGTGGTGGCTCTCCGCCAAAACTCAAGAAAGGTTCCATGGCAGCTTCTACCCCAATGGATTGAATGACTTTTCCTATCTAAGAACCTGAGTGTGATGATCACTCATGCATATAGGGAAGTCAATATGGTGGTTGATGCTCTTTCCAAGATGACCATTGAAGAATGATTCTCACGGTGGTCATTCATTGCTTCTTCTATTTGCACGTCTCATGCAGTCTCTGACATGAAGGGCACTACTCGCACCTGAATGTATAAGTCCCCCCTGTAATTTTTTGTACTTTTTCTTTTTTTATAAATTAAGGCACCATGCTCTCCGCTTGGCCCGCGCCTTCTTTTCCCTAAAAACACTAAAAACCATAAAAATCATAAAAATTATATAAAAATACATTAAAGTAGAAAAACATAAATAACCCTAAGAAAAACATAAAACTTTAAAACAATTAAAACCTATAAAAACATAAAAAAAAGTAAAAACACTAAAACATTTAAAAACATAAAAAACCTAAGAAACCCTAAACCCCCTCAAAATCCCTAAAAACCCAAAAAACCCCTAAAAACCCTAAAAAGAACTAAAACTTAGAAGAAAAAAAGTAATAATCCTGAAAAAACCTTAAAACTAAAATAAAAATGTAGAAATATAAAATCACTTAAACCACTAAAAATGTAAAAAAGGCTAAAATCCCTACCCCCCCCCCCCCAAAAAAACAAAAAAACTTCTAAAAATCATAAAACCCCTCAAAACATTAAAAAAACCCTAAAAACCCATAAAATAAATAAATCTACTAAATAATCAAACACTTTTAAACCCCTAAAAATGTTAATAAACTCTAAAATACCATCAAAACCCACAAACTCAAAAAAAATTCTTAAAACACCAAAAAATTCATAAAAATCATAAAACCCTAAAAATTAGTTAAACCTAAAAAATCTCCCTAAAAGCTATAAAAATAAATAATTTTTTTTTAAAATACCCTAAAATAAGAAAATCCTAAAAACCCTGAGGAAACCTATAAACATTAAAAACCTAAAGAACATAAAACCCCTAAAAACGTAAGAAATGATAATAGTCTTAGAAAACCTTAATTTTTTTTTAAAATCCCAATAACCCTAAAAACATAGAAAACTCAGAAATCCCTAAAATACTAATAAAACCTTAAAAACTAAAAAACACTTAAAGCCCATAAAATACCTAAAAATAATAAAAACTGAAAAACCCATAAAAGACCCTATAATCATAAATACCCCTAAAAACAATAAAATCCCTAAAGTCCTTAAAAAATATAATGAACCCATAAATATGTAAAAATAAAATAAAAACACTAAAAATCCTTTTAATAACTAAATATTATAAAAAAATAATAAAACTCTAAAAAATAAAAAATGACCCAAAAAAATCTAAAAAACCCCAAAAACACTCAAAATCCATAAAATCTGAAAAACAATAAAAATCCTAAAAATCCATAAAAACATAGATAAACCTAAAAAATATAAAAAACCCCCATGGAAAACCTAAAAAATAAATAAAACATCAAAAAAATAAAATCCTAAAAAGCGTTGTAAACCCTAAAACAACTAAAAACCCTAAAAACTCTAAAAACTATAAACACACCTACAAAACCTAAAACATTAAAAATCTATAAAAAGCCCTAAACACCCTATAAAACAATAAAACCCTTTATCCACTAAAATCCCTAAAAATATAAAAACCATTAAACCCTAAATAACTCAAAAAAATACTACATACCCAAAAAAACCATAAAACCCCTGAAAACCCTAAAACACTTAATATCCCTAAAATCCCTAAAAATATAAAATCCTAAAAAATCCTAAAAAATCCCTCAAATCCCTCAAATCATTGAAAACCATGAAACCCAAAAAACACTAAGAAAACATTAAAAATACAAGAACTCTATAAACCTCTAAAAACATAAAAACACTAAAATTCGTTGAAAATTCTAAAAAACACAAAACACAAAAAACCATAAAACACTTAAAAATGATAAAAATCCCCCAAACCCCCCAAAACCCTAAAAGGTACTAAAAATTCTAAAACCCCTTCAAACCCCCAAAAAAGTCAAAAAATTTGTAAAAACCCATAAAACCCCTAAAAACCCCTAAAAACACAAAAAAAAACCCCAAAAAATGAAAAAACTATAAAACCCATAAAAATATTTAAAACCTTAAAATCCCAAACAACACTAGAGCCTTAGAAAACCTAAAATTACATTAAAATCAATAAAAACATAAAAAAAACCCTAAAACCCATAAGAAAATTTTAAAAAACTAAAAACACTTCAAACACAAAGAAACATAAAACCTCTAAAAACACAAATAAATCCCAAAACCCCTAAAAATAATAAAATCCTAAAAACCATAAAAAAACATAAAACCCAAAAAAAAACTAACAACCCACTAAAACCACAAAGACTCTTTAAACCCCAAAATTTTTTAAAACACTCAAAAAAAAGCAAAATCATAAAAACATAAAAAACCCCAAAACCAAGAAAATACCATAAAACATTAAAACCCTAAAACCCTAAAACACTCATAATTAATACCCCCCTTAATAGAAATATTAAAAATCCATAAAATTTCAAAAAATAAACAAACCCTATAAAGCTATTAAAAGAACATAAAACCGCTAAAAACCAAAAACTCATAAATACACTAAAAACCCTAAAAATCCCTAAAAACTAAAAAAACATAAAAATCATAAAAAGGAAAAGAAAATCGAAAAAAGGTAAAAAACATAAAACCTGAGAAAAACTATAGGAAACCCATAAAACCACAAAAATTTTAAAACCCATAAAGACAAAAAATTCTAAAAACCCAAAAAAATCCTAAAAGACCCTAAAAAACCTAAACCCCCTAATACCATGAAAACACCTAAAACTATAAAAACTCATAAACCCCTTAATAACAACCTAAAACTCTAATAACAATTTAAATTAATAGAAATTTTTAAAAAATAAAGAATACTAAAAATACTAAAAAACTGAAAACCCCTAAAAACAAAAAAACCCTTAAAAAACTAAAAAACTAAGAATTACTTAAAACTGTAAAAATCAATAAAATCCTAAAAAACATTAAACATTAAAAAATAATAAAAAACCCTAAAATCCATTAAATCATCTAAGAAACCTATAAAACCTTAAAAACACTTTCCACCCCTAAAATCCTAAAAATGACTAAAACCACGAAAACCCTAAAAAACACTAAAACCCCTAAAAACACTAAAAAAACAAAAACCTGAAAACCCAACAAAATCCCAAACCCTAAAAAATCCTTAAAAACATAAAACATAAAAATACCCTTAAATAAAATAAATCTCTAAAATCCATTTAAATCCCTAAAACATTATATAACTTTAAAAAACAAATAAATCCCTAAAAACTCAGGAAAAACCAAAAACCAAAAAACCCAAAAAAAAACATAAAAACCCAAAAATACCACAACAGAATCATGGGGGAGTTATTTTGCCTCATTCTTTACTCTTGGCCAAGCAAAAAGGGAATGAAAATTTAGTGACAGTGTGGTGGTTGGGCGTGGCAATGAGGTTGTCTCCCCGAAGTTGAGCACAAAAGGGGAGATGGAGGTAAGGAAATATGATCTTCAGACTCTCTACTGGATGTTGGGAGAGATTATAGGGTGGGGGAAGGGGGATCATCCCCACAACAGTGTGATAAAGGGAAAACCTCGGTTAAGGACATTTTCAAGCGACTGAAGGGTGACTTGGGGCTGGGGGTGATGCCTCTCTTGAAGTTGGGGATGACACCCCTGGTGAAGTTGGGGTCGTGGTCTTACAGGATGATCCTGTCAAGGACTAAAGCATGATATTGAGACCAAATTTATATGGGACAGAGATGGATACTTAGTCAATACCTCTAGTATTTGTTCATGGAAAACTTCGTGGACATGAGCTGGTCTGAACCTCGAATCGGTTCACAGGCTTGGTTCCTTTGGACTCTATAGGTATTGATGAAGGGGGTCTGGTGGGTCAGAAACTGCAGGACATGGAGGCTAATACTGATGACCTCATGGATTCAGCCTTCCATCCTTTTAGGACGGATTAGGGGTCTTGGGAGTGGAACACCCCCAAACATAGTGCAATCATTGAAGCGAGTGTTGACTGATGTTGTTGTTCCGGGAATTGGTCTGAGTGATGCCCCTCAAGCCAAGTAGCAGTCTGATAGCCTTCATACTGATATGAGGAGTATTGAGAAGCCTGATCTGAACTCTATTATTGTTCTATTTGATAAGTTACCCTTCTGTGTTGAGTTATCTGAACAGATTATGTTGGACTGTTCGGAAATCCTTCTTGGGAAGCATCTAAAAGAAATATTCCAAAATCCAGACCTGCAACCAGTTGTCTTTCTTGGGGATGATAATGATGAACACATAAGGTTATGAGAAATTTTTGGGGATCGCAACAACCGTATGTATGCTAACATGGCTAGGATCAGGAGGGATCATGCGATGATGGGTTTTCCTGGTTCTTTTGGGTACAATAAGAAGAGAAAGTCGCAGTCTGTTCTTGAATGTGATTGGCTGGGCGACATGGTCATTCCTGCAAATATAGCTCATCGAAAGGCCAAGGTGATGAGTTCTAATGATGTGGTTCATAGAAATATGGTGGATAAGAATGAACCTCCAGTGAAACTGAGGTCAAGGAGGGATTGTTCCACCCTTCCATGGATAATGGAGACCAGAGCCTCCTCCAAGGCTAGTAATGGTAAAAGAAATTCCCATGGTACGGTAGACCGGGCTGGCAAAGCGAAGTTGGATGTGGAACTCAAGAAGTATTGTGAAACCTTCCTCAAGCAATATGAATCTTATAAATTGGGGTCGGTTGAGTCGAATGCTTCCTCAGGCTATGGTGCAGACAGAGATCCTTATGGGCATGGTAAATTTGGAATGTAGTTGTATTTCCTTTTGACTTTTGGGTCTTTTGGACTTTGGTGTGTGGGGTTTTGTACTTTGGTGTGGGTCACTTAACCCCACCCTCCCTTTCATTCATGTTTTTTCTATATATTTTGGGGGGTCAAGAATAGTTTTTCCTCACACCGTACTTTCCAAATATCCTACAAAATCTTTAAAAATGAAAAAAAAAAATAAAAATCCCAAAAAATTCCTAAAAACATAAAAACCCATAAACCCCCAAAAATCCTATGAAAACCTTAAAATAAGAAAAATAGATAAAACCCCTAAAAACATAAAAAATTCTAAAAAACCTAAATATCACTAAAAACACTGAAATTACTAATAACCCTAAAAATCCCAAAAAACATAAAAACAATAAAATCTAGAATAAGTTATAAAAATTACTAAAATGTTTAAAATCACTAGAAACCCTGAAAATCTCTAATAAAATATTAAAAAACTAAAATCAATTAAAAACTACAACCCTAGAAAAAACTATAATCTCTAAACAACCATAAATACCCCAAATAGCCCAAAAAAAAATAAAAACCCCTACAACTATGAAAACTCTAAAAACATATAGAAACCGTAAAATGATTAAAAAATATAAAAATACATTAAAACTATAATAATATTAAAGATATTTAAAAAACCATGAAAACCATAAAAAACTCAAAAAACCCCTAAAAACCATAATAACCATAAAAACCAAAAAACCTAAAAAAAACCCCTAAAACCCATTTAAATTCTAAAAACTCTAGAAAGACCATAAAAATCATAATAAATCCCTAAAAATCCCAAAAACATAAAAAAAGAAACCCTAAAAACCTCTAAGAAAAACATAAATCATAAAAACAGTCAAAACCCCTAAAAACACTAAAAACGCTAGAAAACCTAAACTCCCATAAACCCCCTCATAATACTTAAATCTTCTAAAAATTAGTTAAATACTAAAAGATCTCTAAAAATCCCTAAAAACATAAAAAACCGATGAAAACTAATTAAAAATATTAAAAACCTAAAAACACATAAACCCCTGAAAAAACATAAAAAATAAAAAAACCACGAAAACCCTTAAGAAAAAAAATTACAAACATTAAAAGACATAAAGCCTCCTAAAATACTAAAAATTGATAAAAACCCTTAAAAACATAAAAAACCGTAAAAATACCTAAAATCCATAAACACCTAAAAACCATAAAACCATAAAAACCTATAAAAACCCTAAAAGATGAAAAACTTTAAAAACACTTTAAACCTTAAAAACATTATAAACTCTAAATAAATATAAAACACTAAAACACAAAAAAAACCATAAAAACCATAAAAACCAGGAAAACCCTAAAACCCATCAAAATCCATAAACCCTGCAAAAATAATAAAAATCTAAAAAATTCATTAAATTCTATAAAAATGTTAAAAACCCAAAAAACCTCAAAAAACACTAATAAAACCTTAAATAACAATAAACACTTAAAACACTAAAAAACCCCAAAAAACCCAAAAAATCCCTAAAATCCCTATAAAAAATCAAAAATAATTAAAAAATCCAAAAAAAAACCAATGAAACCCCTAAGGGAAAAATAAAATCATAAAACTCTTAGAACCTCTAAATACCTTAAAACCACTAGAACCCCATAAAACCCTAAACCACAAAAATCCCTAAAAACTTTAAAAGATTAAGAAAAATATAATTTTTGATAATCTTAAAACCCTAAAAAACACTATAAAGGATCTAAAACACAAAAAACCATAAAATTCCTAAAAACATAAAAAAGATCATAAAACCCACATAAATATCTAAAACACATAAAAATCATAAAAATCATAAAAAGACCTAAAAATGTCTGAAAACATAAAAACATTAAATCCCATGAAAATACTTAATAAAACATTACAACCATAAAAACACTTAAAACACCTAAATCCCTTCAAAGGCTAAAAACCCTAAAACCACAATAGA
This sequence comes from Viscum album, assembly GCA_963277665.1. Taxonomy (NCBI): domain Eukaryota; kingdom Viridiplantae; phylum Streptophyta; class Magnoliopsida; order Santalales; family Viscaceae; genus Viscum; species Viscum album. The sequence goes on from OY728151.1 coordinate 45,144,206, forward strand.
ACCTAAAATTCCAAAAAAATTATAAAACGCATAAAAATATATATAATTACCTAAAAATCCATTAAAATGTAAAAAAACCTAAATATAGGAAAACCCCTCTAAGAACATTAGAATAAAAAAACATGAATTACACTAAAAACTTAAAAACAATATAAACCCTAAAATCCCTAAAAACCCCCAAACCCACTCGAAATCCCTAAATTCTCTCAAAAACTTCATAAATCCTTGAAATTCCATATAATCCTAAAAATGTAAAAAAACATAAAAACCTATGAAAAATATAAAAACCTAAAAACAATTAAAAACATGAAAAACATAAAAGTTGATAAAACAATAAAAATCCCTTAAAAGACCCAAAAACCAAAAAATTCATAAAACACCAAAAAAACTAAAAAACCCCATTAAAAAAAGAAACCACTAAATACATAGAAAACCCTTCAAACCAAAAAGAAATTAAAAAACTATTTTAAACAATAAGACTTATAAAAACAAAAAACCCCAAAAAACCCCAAAAACCCCAAAAAACAATAAAAACCTTATAAACCATAAAATCACCTAAACCCCCTACAGACCATTAAATCCTAAAAAAGCGCTAAAATCCCTAAAACATAAAAATCACAAAATCCCTGAAAACCTCTAAGAAAATAAGAAAAGCATAAAAACACATAAAACCCCATAAAAACAAAATAATAAAAATAATAAAAACATTAAAACCCCTCAATGTCCTTAAAGACATAAATATCCTTAGAGTCCCTAAAAATTCCTAAAAATGTAAAAAACCATAAAAACCATAAAATCACTAAGAAAAATCTTAGAAAATTAAAAATGATTAAACCCCCTAAAACCTAATAATACTTAAAACCCTACAAAATAATAAAAGAACCAAAAAACCCTAAAAATCATATAAACTATAAAACCCTTAATAACCTTAAAAGCACATAAAACCATAAAAACTTCTAAAAACTCTAAATACCTTTTAAAAACTAATAACATTAAAAACACTAAAAACCAATAAAATATTCAAAAAACCCCTAAAACCCCTAAAACCATAAAAACCCCAAAATACCCAAAAACTCATAAATACCCCCAAAATCCATAAAAATCACAAAACCATAAAATCCTAAATAATAACTAAAAAAATTAAAATATAAAAAATGCTAAAAACCTAAGAAAACGTTCTGAAAATAGATGAGACCTTGCCCTAAAGAGAAAGGTTCCATTATTGAAAAAATGGATGAAACTTACACAATTCAAAAAATGGGAGTCTTGACACAATCCCTCCTATGAAGAGATAAAAATCATAAAGAAGCTAGCCATTCCAGATGAAATCAACTCCACAAACCCCTTTTTTTAAGGCAATCCTCCTCCGAATTTGCTTCTTTATATGTATAAGTGATGATATGATTCGTAGAAAGAAGAGAGTCTAGGAAATTGTCCCAACGATTAGTTAGATTTCAAGATAAATGAGAAGATCCCAACCTGATAGTAGAAATAATAGTAGTAGAATCACTTTCTAGCCAAATGTTATTCCATACATGTCTCTTCGCCTCCTCCACTGTAATAATAATGCCAAGCATCTCAGCCTCAAGAGAGGAGGTAAAGCCACAAGGACCATGGAAACATCCAAGAATGCTACCTCAATGAACTCTGAAGATGGCACCATATTCAGAGGGATCAGGATTACCGCATGAAGCTCCATCACAATTGACCTTAATCCAACCAAAAAGAGGATACTGCCAAAACACGTCCAGAGTACCATCGGTGGTTGGAAAATACCAATGATTCCCATTCCAGATAAAATAGTAAGATCATGAATTGAATTAGAACAAAAATGCTTTTTTGGAGTGGAGGCCTCACGAACAGTAATGAGAACCCCACTTAGAGATCTGTGGGATGAGAAAGACATACCATCATGAATATCCTGGTTTCAAGCATACCAGATATAATGAAACAACTCTACATCAGCGACCATAAAGAGATCAAGCAACTGGCTGGACAGGGAAAGGGACCCCTAGCTCTACATGAAATCACGGATGAAGATCATATGCGGTAGAGAGACTTCGAACAGATCTCCAATGTATTTTCACATCAAAGTAGAAGAAACAGAGCTAAGGAAAAGATAAACCTAAGAAGACATTAAAAACCCTCAAATCTGAAAAAACACTCAAAACCATAAATTATGAAAAAACCCTAAAAATCGCTAAAACCTGTCAAAATCCCTAAAACCCTAAAAATCCATAAAACTCCTAAAAAATACCTAAAGTGTAAAAAAAACCCTAAAAATCATGAATACACCCTACAAAAACTATGAAATTATTGAAACACTTAAAACCCCAGAAAACCTAAAAATTATAAAAACCATAAAAAATTTAAAATCACTCAAAGAACCCCTAAACGCCATAAAATATCCAAAAAACATTAAGAACTTATAAAAACCCTAAAAAACCCTTTAAAACATTGAAAATGATTGAAAAATCAAAAAATCAAACATTTTCTAAAAAACTCAAAAAAATTCCTCAAACCACAAAAAACCAAAATACTATAAAATCTAAAAAAACACTCAAAATCCATAAAACCAATAAAAATACAAAAAAATAACTATGAATCCCTATAAATATAAAACCTCATAAAAACCAAATAAACCCTTAGTAATCCATTAAAACATAAAACACTCAATAACCCTGTAAACCTAAAAATGCTAATAACCCTAAAAACCCAAAGACCCTAAACCAACAAACCTGTAAAATCATTAAAAAAACCTAAACTCATAAAAAACCTAAAAAATAACTCAAATAAAAAACCCCTTTAAACCATAACATTTTAAAAAAAATTATAAAAAACCTTAACCCCCTAAAAACTCAAAAGAACAGAAAAACCAAAAAAACCATAAAAAACTAAAACCCCAAAAAAAATAAAAAAAAATAAAATCATAAAAATCCCTAAAATTGAATAAAATTTAAAAACCCTAATAACTGTGAAAACACATAATAAACCATTAAAACCAAAAAAAATCTTATACCAGATAAAACCCTAAAAATAATAAAAACCCTAACAGCCCCTAAAAACACTAAAAATACATTAAACATGTAAAATGTTAGAAAAATATAAAAACATAAGAATACTAAAAATATAAAAAAATGATCTAAAACTCCCCAAAACGCATAAAACACGTAAAACCCCTAAAAACCTAAAAGACATAAAAATCCCTACAAACCCTAAAAAAATTAAATATCCTTAAAAATCTCTAAAACCCATCAAAATGTAAAAGGCCCTATAACCCTGAAAAATCATAAGAAACACTAAAAAATGCTAAAAACTATAAAAACCCAATGAAACAAAAAAAAGTCAAATTCCCAATAAAACCTAAAATCAAAAAAAAAATCAAAAAAATGCTGTAAAATTCCCAAAAAACGTAAAAAACCAAAAAATAAAAAAAAACCATAAAAAACCATAAAAACATAAAAACACATAAAACCCCTAAAAACATAAAAATTATAATAAACCTAAACCCCTTAAAACCTGAATACCCCTAAAACCCATAAATACAATAAAAACCATAAAAACCCTAAAACACAAAAAAACCACTAAAATAACTAAAAACACAAAGGACCCTTAAACCCCTACAAACGTTAAAAACCACTAAAGAACGATAAAACCCCTAAAAATATAAAAAATCCCTAAAAACAAAAAAACAATAGAAAACCTAAAATTCATAAAAAACTGTAAAAATATCTCCAAATTCCTAAAAATAATAAAAATATAATAACCATAAAAATCACTAAAATACCTAAAAACATAAAAATCCATAAGACCCCTAAAAAACCTAAGAAATTATTAAATACCTAAGAAGACATGAAACCCCTAAAAACCTAAAAATAAGATAAAACCATCAAAAACCAAAAAAGACCCTAATTCTTGTAAAACCACTTAAAACCATAAAATAGTAAAAGACACTAAAAACCCTAAAAATTGATAGACTAAAAAACTATAAAACTATTAAGACCCCAAAAAACATTAAAAAACTCTAAAAAACATTTAAACACTTAGAAAGTAAAAAAAACCAAAAAATCCAAAAAATCAATATAAATGTCAAAAACCTTAAAAGCCCCTTGAAATATTTAAAATCTTTAAAAACCCTAAAAATCATCAAAATCCCAAAAAATCCCTAAAAACGTAAAAACCCTAAAACACCAGAAAACCCCTAAAAACAATAAAAATCTAGAAAATCATAAAACATCAAAAAAATTTAAGAATTCTAGAAATCCTAAAAAAACATTAAAAATATAAATTACATTAAAAACCATCAAAATACATAAAACCCCTAATTACCATAAAATCCTAAAAATAGCTAAAAATACCAAAAAATGTAATGATCCCTAAATACAAAAAAAATCCCTAAGAAAACCTTGAAAACCAAAAAACACATAAAACCACTAAAATGCTAAAAAAATAGAACCCTAAACTCCGTAAATCATCCTAAAAAGTCTAAAACCCCTAAAATCATAAAAAACCAAAAATAAAAAAATAACTATAAAAACAATCATAGTACTAAAAAAGTTATATAAATGTAAAAACCCATAAAACCAATAAAAGAACTCAGAATCCCATTAAAAATTCAAAAACACCATATAAACCCTAGGAACCCCCAAAAACCCAAAAACCCCAAAAATAATCAAAATCCTAAAAAACGTTCAATATACATAAAAGAATAAAGAACCTAAAACCATGAAAAATGATAAGAAAAACATGAAAAACCAAAAAACACTTAAAACCCCTAACACCTAAAAAACACTAAAACCATAAAACCCATCAAACACAAAAAACTATAAATAACCTAAAATCCTAATGAACTTGAAAAACATATTAAAAATCCTAAAAACCACTAACAAAATCTAAAAACGCGTTAAATCCAAAAAATGTTAAAAACTAGAAAAAACTATAAAACCCTAGAAATACAAAAAAATCTAAAAGTCCTAAAAAATAAAAATAACCATAAAACCCCTAAAATCACTTCAAAATCTCAAAAAACCATAAAAACCCATAAAATCCCTTAAGTACCTAAAATTATAAAAACCCTAAAAACCCTAAGAAAACTATAAAACCCTAAATAAACATAAAACCCCTAAAAAATAATAATGCTTAAAACCCTAAAAACATAAAAAACCCTAAAAACCATAAAACCATAATAACTCAATACTCTTGAAAACCCATATAAACCCCAAAAAATCAATAAAAATATAAAAACCCTTTAAACCCTTAAAAACCATAAAACCCCACAAAACCCAAAAAATCCTAAAAACAAAAAAAAACATAAAAACCTTAAAAAAACAATTCCCTAAAAACCATAAAAAAAATATAAAAATACAAAAAAAAAATCCTATGTTTATGAAAAACATGAAAAACCCTAAGAACTCTACAAAACCCTAAGTAAATAATAATAACCTAAAAACATTTTAAACACATAAAAACCTAAGAACATTAAAAACACAAAAAAAAACCTAAAACCCACTAAAAACCCTAAATATTTTAAAAATCACTAAACACTCTAAAAACCATTTAATCCAGTAACTTTTTTAAAACACTAAAAAACCATAACACCCTATAAATTTAAATAAACTAAAAAATCCATACAAACCCATAAAATACATAAATCCCTAAAAAACGTAAAAAACATAAAAATATATAAAATTCCCTAGAAACATAAAACCCCTAAAAACCATGAAAATCCTTAAAAATCATAAAAACCAATGAAAACTTAAAACATCTAAAAAACTAAAAAAACCATAAAAACTGATAAAATCCTAAAACCATAAAACCCCTAAAAATGATAAAAAACCTAAAAACACATAAAACCCTAAAAACCACTAAAAAATCTTCAAAACATTTAAACTACTAAAAATGTTAAAAACACTAACATACCATAAGACCCCTAAAAACTCCAGAAACCCAAAAAACCAAAAAACCAAAATACCCCAAAACACCTAAAAATAAAAAACCATAAAACCATAAAAAATCATAAAATTCCAAAAACTGCTTAAAATCCCTAAAAACATTAAAAACATAAAACCCTAAAAACATAATAAAAGATTAAAAACATACAACACCTAAAACCTCTAAAAATATAAAAAAAATAAAACCATACAACCCCTATACCCCTAAAACACCTCAAAATCCCTAAAAATCCAAATAATCATACAAAAACCAACAAACCTAGAAATACCATATGAAAACATTAAAGGAAAAAAAATACTTACAACCTTAAAAATATACGAGGCCAAAAACCCAAAAAACACCAAAAAATACCCCAAACCCCATAAAATAAAAAAACCCTAAAAGCATTTAAAAATACTAAAACCCTAAAACCACTAAATTATCTATAAAAAATTTAAACCCCTAAAATCATTAAAAATTTAAAAAAACCATAAAAACACTAAAAACACATAAAACCATAAAACCAAAAAAACCCAAAAAAACCCTCAAAACCCTCAAAATTTCTAAAAACCATTAATAACCATAAAAATCTTTGAAAGTACCAAAAAATCCATACATATAAAAAATCCTAAAATCTAGAAAACCCCTAAGAAAACAATAGAAATATAAAAACACTTTAAACCACAAAAAACCAAAAAAATACTAAAAACTATAAAATCATTAGAACCCTAAAACACCTCTAAATACATAAATATCCTAAAAAATAATAAAAATACTAAAAATCCCAAAAAATGTAAAAAACCACTAAAAACATAGGTAATTTTAAGAAAACTATAAAATCATAAAAATAATTAAAACCCTAAAAAACCCTAAAGCCAAAAAAACCCATAAATACCATAAAAACTATAAAAACCACTGAAATCTCTAAAACACTAAAAACACTAAAAACACTAATAACCATTTAAACCTCAAAAAATAATAAAAAATATAAAACCCTAAAAAATAACAAAATAACAAAAAAAAAGTCTTAAAAATAAAAAAAACCTAAAACCCTTGAAAACCCAAAAACCACTAAAATCCCAAAACCCCTAAAAAACAATAGAAATCCTAAAAATCTTAAAATTACCTAAAAACATAATAAACCATAAAACTATGAAAAACTCTAAGAAAAAAAATAAAAAACTAAAAACACATAAAACTTCTAAAAAGCATAAAAACTTCTAAAAACCCTTAAAAATCGTAAAACCCTTAAATAACTTAAAAATTGATAAAAACCCTAAAACCACTCAAAAATTTAGAAAACATTTAAAACCCGAAAAAACTTGAAAAACTATAATGAATCATAAAAAATCAAAAAAAATTAAAAACAAATCCCTAAGAACCAAAAAACCATAAAAACCATAAAAACCCAGAACACCCCTAAAAACCTTAAAAATCCTAAAACCGAAAAAATCCTATAGAATCTCTAAAATCACAAAAAACATAAAGAATACTAACAATCCCCCAAGAAAAAAATTAAAAACTGAAAATCACATGAAGTACCTAAAAACATAAAAAAAACTAAAACCCAAAATAACCCAAAACCCCCCAAAACCCCCCCAAAACCCTAAAATGCTAAAAAACATAAAATCATTTAAACCCCTATTATAATAGAAAAACCCTAAAACCATAAATATTATAAAAATCATTTAATGCCCTATAACATTACAAAAATAATAAAATCTATAAAAACTCAAAAAAACACAAAAAAACCCTAACCCCCCCCCCCAAACCACTAAACCCTAAAACCCCTCAAAATCTATAAAAACCCAAAAAACCATAAAATTACTAAAACAATCCATAAAAAAGACATAAATAATCCTGAAAATCTACTAAAAACACAAAATACCTTAAAATAAAAAAACATAAAACCCTTAAAAAACAAAAAATGATAGAAACCCTAAAACCCCTAACCCCCCAACCCCCAAATCCCAAATATTCACTAAAAACAATAAAAACATAAAAACCCTATAAAATCACTAAAAATACCTAAAACCCTAAAAACACTAAAAACCCTAATAAAACATTCTAAACAAAAAAACATATAAATCCCTTAAAACCCTAAAAAAATTTAAATCTATAAAGACCCTAAAAGGAACCTGAAACCCCTAGAATCCTTAAAAACCATAAGACCACTAAAACAAAAAATGATAAAACTATAAAAATCCCAAATCAATAAAAACACTAAAAACAATTTAAACCCTTAAAAACATTAAAAACCCCTAAATCCTTAAACCCCCAAAATATATAAAAAATCTAAAAAACCAAAAAATCAGAAGAACCTAAAAACCTAAAAATCCTCGTAATCCTTTAAGACCCTAAATACCCATAAAAATTCTAAAAAATTCCTAAAAATCCCTCAAATTTTAAAAACCATAAAAACAAGAAAACTTCTAAGAAAACATTAAAAAACTAAAAGCATTTAAAACCCTTAGAAAACCCTGAAAATTTTTTAATAATTAAAACCCTTAAAAGGCACTAAAAATTATAAAATCACTTATAACCATAAATACACAAAAGACCTTTAGAAATCAATAGAACTAATAAAAATGATAAATCAAAAATCTTAAAACCCTTTAAACCCATAAATATTATAAAAACATTAAAAAACTATACAATCCAAAAAATCTAAAAACTATAAAAACCCAAAAAAATCAAAAAAACATAAAAATATTAACTAAATCTAAAACCCTTAGGATCCCTAAAAGCCCTAAAAACAATAAAATTCTATAAATTCCACAAAAATACATAAAAACATGAAAACCAAAAAACCCAGAAAAAGCCCAAATAAAACCTTAGCAACCTAAAAACACTAAAAACCCCTAAAACCCCTAAAAACCCTAAAAATTTTGAAAACACCAAAAAACCAAAAAACCTCTTAAAAGCCTCTAAATCCAAAAAAACCCCAAAACCCAAAAAAACAAAAAGGCCCTAAAAATCTCTAAAAACATAAAAAAAATCCTTATTCCATGAAAACCCCTATGAAAAATATAAAAACCTAAAACTGTTACAAATCCAAAAAACCTAAAACATACTAAAAACCATAACAAGATTGTAAAACCCATTAAATCCATAAAACCCCCAAATTCCATAAAAATCCAAAAAAATCCAAAAAAACCCTAAAACACTAAAAACTCTAAAACCCCTTTAAACAACCAAAATCGTTAAAAACTCTAAAAACCTATAAAAACTAAAAAACTAAAAAACAAACTGTAAAAATCCAAAAATCAATAAATACACTAAAAACCATAAAAAACCTATAACCCTAAAAATTCTTCGAAACCCTAAATAAAAATAAAAATCATAAAATATCTAAATAATAAAATTCTAAAAAACCATAAAAACCATAAAAAACATAAGAAAACATTAAGGAAATAAAAAAATTAAACACCTAAAAACCTATGAAAACACTAAAACCCTAAAAACCCTAAAGACCATAAAAACCTTTAGAACAATAAAACACATAAAAGCATTAAAAACCCTAATAATCGATAAAACCCTAACCACTAAAAACACCAAAACACTTTAAATACCAGCAAAAGTTCAAAAAAAATATTAAAATATTAAAATTCATAAAACCCCTAAAAAATAAAAAACCTCTAAACCCCCTAAAAACAAAAAAACATTTAAAAACCCTATAAACCTATAAAACCCCTCAAAATCCCTAAAACCATAAAAATTCCTAAAAAAGGTTAAAAACCATAAAAATGTAAAAACTCTAAAAACCTGAAAAAACCTAAAAAAATTATTAAAAAAAACAAGAACACATAAAACTCCTAAAAACTAAAAAGACATAAAAACCCCTAGAAACCTGAAAAAAACCATAAAATCCTATAAAAGATTAAGAAATAAGCTAAATTATAATATATATCAAAAAAAGAAATAAAAATCCCTAAATCCTAAAAAAACTAAAAACCAGGAAAACCACAAAGAAAACATTAAAACCTAAAAACACTTAAAACCACTAGAAAACCTAAAAACTTCAAAAATACTAAAAACTCGTAAACCCCCTCAAAATCCCAAAAATACGCTAAAATATCATAAAAATAGAAAAATCCCTAAAAACATAAAAAACATAAAAACCCATATGGAACCCTTAAAAACCAAAAACACATAAAACCCCAAAAATGAATAAAAATTCTTAAATGCTTAAAATCCCTAAAAATACCCTAAATCCCCTAAAAACCCATAAAAACAATAAAAAACAATAGAAACCCTTAAAACACTAAAAAACCCCAAAAACCATAAAATATATAAAGAACCAGTAAAACCAGTAAAACCCCTTTAAACCCCCAAAAATGATAAAAACTCTAAAATCCTGTTAAAAACATTATAAACCTATTAAAACACTAAAAAACTAACAAACACCATGAAAACCAAGAAAAACATAAAAATCATTAAAAACATTAAAACCCCTTAAAATCCCTAAAAACCATAAAAATAAATAACACACTAAAAAATCCCTTAAAATGTTGAAAACCCTAAATCCATAAAAACCCTTAAAAACATTAAAAATATAAAATCACATAAAACCCCCTAAAACCCATTAAAATGATAAAACCCCTAGAAAACCCTAAAAACCACTAAAATCCTTAAAGACCCATACAAACACTAAAACCTCTAAAAACACTAAAAACCAATTTAAATATGGAAAAATGTTAAAAACCATTTACAAATATTAAAACCCCTAAAACCTAAAAAATAATCACTTAAAACCCAAAAATAACCCTATAAATTCTAAAAATCATGGAAAACAACAAAATCCCCATAAACCATACTATACCATAAAACCCTAAAAAGTCCCTATAAAACCCTAAAAACCATCAAATACCCTATAATGAATAATACCTCTCAAAACTATTAAAATATAAAAAACAATTTAAACCCCAAAAGGTTAAAAACTGTCAAAAAACCTTTAAAACCATTAAAAATAAAAAACCCTTAAAAACGAAAATAATCATAAAACCCCTAAAAACCTAATAACCCATAAAAACATCAAAACCCCAAAAACACTTAAATACCAAAAAAATCCTAAAACCCTTAAAAATTATTAAAAACATGAAAACCCAAAACCCCCCAAAACCACTAAAAACACCATAATGACAAAAAATAGTTAAAACACCTAAAAAACTAAAAACACTAAAATCCATTAAACCCCTAAAAAATCCTAAACCCTATCAAAATCCATAAAAACAATAAAAATCCTAAACTTACCTAAAAATCCCTAAAAACATAATAATCTAAAGACCCAAAAAAATATAAGGGAACCTTAAAAACATAAAAAATCATAATACCCCTAAAAATCAAAAAAACACTAAAATCCCTAAAATCTATAAAAATACCCTAAAATCACTAAAAAGCCCTAATAACCATCAAACACCAATAAAACATAAGACTACATAAAACCCTTAAAACAATAAAAACACATAAATAATTTATAAACCTTATAAAACACAAAAAAGTTAAAAAATAATAAAAACCCATAAAAATACTAAAAAACTCAAAAAAACACTAAAAACCCATAAAAACTCTAATGACCCAAAAACCCTTAAATTCTCTAAAAACCCTTAAACCCATAAAAATTATAAAAATCACTAGAAATATATAAGAATGAAAGAAACCCACAAAAAAAATAAATACCCCTATGAAAACGTTGAAAACCAAAAAACAAATAATTTCCCTAAAAACATAAGAAATTATAAAATTTTTAAAAACCCTAAACTAATACTAAACCCCCCCAAAATCCCTAAACCACAAAATACCATAAAAATTTTAAAAAGGACCTAAAATCCAGAAAATGTAAAATACCATAAATAACCTTTAAAACCATAAGAAAACATTAAAAACATAAAAACACCCAAAACCCCAAAAACCTAAAAAACACTAAAACCCTAAAAACCCTTGGAAATCCTAAAAACTCAAAAAACCCGAAGAATCTCTAAAAATCTTAAAAAACAATAAAAATCCTAAAAAATCCCTAAATTCTATAAAAATATAAAACCCCCTAAAACCCTTGAAAATCCCTAAGAAATCCTTAAAAAATAGAAAACTTTTAAAACCAATAAAACCCATAAAAATTCTAAAAACAAAAAAAACCCCTAAATACCATAAACCACTAAAAATCCATAAAAACCCAAAAAATGCATTAAAATCCTAAAACCCCCTAAAAATCCATAAAATCATAAAATTCCCTAAATATCTTGAAAAATAATAAAAATTATTTAAAAACTGTATCACACATAAAATCCCTAAAATTATAAAAAACAAGAAAACCATAAAAACATAAAAACCCCTATGAACCCTAAAACCCATAAACCCATAAAAAAAATAAAAACCCTAAACCCCCATAAAAACTGAAAATACCACTGATAACTATAAAAACCATTTAAAGACCTAAAAGGCCTAAAAATCCTAAAAACAATAAAACCCTCAAGACCATAGAGTCAATAAGAACCCTAAAAACCATATAAATCCCTAAAAACTGTATAAAACCATGAAACGACAATACCCCTAAAGAACTACTTAAAACACTAAAAACCCTTTAAGCCTCTAAAAATGTTAACAACCACTAAACTTATTAAAACACATAAAAACCAAAAAACCCCTAAAATAAAAAAAAACTAAAACCCTAAAAACCCATGAAAATACTCAAAATACCTAAAAATCTAAAATTTCTATTAAAATCCAAAAAGGCGTTTAAATCACTAGAAACAGATAAAACCCTAAAACCCCTAAAAACCCCTATGAAAACCATAAAAATATAAAAACACCTAAAACCCCTAAAAACCTAAAAAATGATAAAAGACCAAAAAAAACTTCGAAAACCCTAGAACCCCTTAAAACACCTAAAACCATAAAACCCCTAAAAACAAATAAAACTCTATAACTACTAAATACTCCAAATACCCTTTAAACCACTATAAACGTTAAAAAATTTAAAAAATCCTATAACCCTAAGTAACTAAAAAATAACCCCTAAATCTTAAAAATCATAAAATCCAAAATATCATAGAAAACCTCAAAATTTCCAAAGACCATAAAAAATACTAAAAAATATAGAAAAATCCATAAAAACATTTAAAAACCCAACAATTCATATAAAACATTAAAAACTCTAAAAAAACTTTTATCCCAAAAAATTTTTAATTTTTTTTTTATATCCATAAAAACTATAAGAAATCAAAAATATCATAAAAAATCACTAAAATACCTAAAAACATAAAAAAACCAAAAAAGCCATAAAAACTAAGAAAGAATTTAAAACAAAAACACACTTAAAAAATTAACAAACCCAAAAACTCTAAAAACCCAAAATAACCTAAAACCCCTAAAACCATAAATCCCCTCAAAATCCCTAAGAGCCCTAAAAACGGTAAAAATCAAAAAAAACTCCTGAGAAATCCCAAAAAAATAAATAAAATAAAATCCCTAAAAAACCGAAGGATACCTTAAAAACATAAATACATTTAAACCCCTAAAAACATAAAAAATTCTTAAAAACATAAAAACTCTAAAAATACCCTAAAAAACCAAAACCCCTAAAAACCATAACACCCCTAGAAACCTTAAACAACCATAAAACACATAAAACAAATAAAACCACAAAATACTATATAAACCATTTAGACCACCAAAAATGTTAAAAAACTCTAAAAACCTTAAAATCCTATAAAACTAAAAAATCACTAAACACCCAAAAAACTAAAATCCCAAAAAATCTAAAACCACCAAAATCCCAAAAAAACCCTAAAAACTATAAAAACCCAAAATAAAGACACAAAATAAACTCTAAAACTAATCAAATTATATAATTACCCAGAAAACCATAAAAAATCCAAGAAAATCACAAAAAATGAAAATATGCTAAAAAAACTGAAAAAATAAGAAACCCATAAAAAATTAAAACACTTCAGACCAAAAAAACATTAAAAATTCTAAAACCTTAAAAAACCCAAGAATATCCCAAAATCCCAAAAAACCCCAAAAATATAAAAATACTAAAAAATCACTAAAATCCAAAAAAATGTAAAAACACCTTAAAACCCTAAAAACCCCAAAGAAAACCTAAAAACAAAAAACTATTTGAAGCCCTGAAAATACTAACAAACCAAAAAAACCATATAATCTTAGAAAACCCTAAAAGTTATTAAAATCCTAAATAACTAAAAATGTAGAAATCCTAAAAAATCCCTAGAAGTCACAAAAAGGTACAAAACACTAAAAACCTGAAAAACCCCATATAAATCATAAAAACCTAAAAAGAATTAAAAATCCCTAAAAACCTAAAATATGATAGAACCCCAAAAAAAACCCTAACAACCATTAACACCTCAAATCCCATAAAATTCCCTAAAAGCCTTAAAAACTCTAAGACCTGATAACATCCATAAAAACACTAATAACCCTTTAAAACCCTAAAAACATTTAAAATAACTAAAAAACCGCAAAACCTGTAAAAGCATAAAAAACATTAAACCCCCCAAAACCAATTAAAATTCAATAAAAACATAAAAAAACTAAAAAACCATCAAAATCCATAAAACCATAAAAAACATATGAAATACTTAAATGTTTAATAACCCCTAAAAACACCAAAAAACCCTATGAAGACATTAAAATAGTAAAATCACTTAATAACTTTAAAAACTAGAAATTATAAAATGCAAAAAAATCAATAAAAAACCTGAAAATCCAAAAGACCCTTAAAAACCTTAAAAATCCTTAAATACCCTTCAAACCTATTAAAATGAAATGAAAGTGCTGAAAACACTCGGATCCCTTAAAACAATAATAATGTAAAAAACTTGAAAAACCCAAATACTTTCTAAAAATGCTCAAAAAACCATAAACCCCCAAAAAACCATAAAAAACATACAACTATAAAAACCAAGAAAGACCCCTAAAATCACAAAAAACCATAAAAATCATTAAAATCCCTATAAATACCTATAAACATCAAAACCTTTAAAAACCAAGAAAAACCCATTGAAAACCTTAAAACCCTAAACACACATTAGAAAGAAAAAATACCTAAACATCCCAAAACGCAAAAAATACAAAAACCCAAAAAACCCTAAAAATACAAAAAATATTAAAACATATAAATATCATAAAAAATATATAAAAATAACAAAAAAATAAAATACACTAAAAAACTAGAAAAATTATAAGAAGAACATAATAACCAAAAAAAATTAAGACCCCGTAAAAACCAACAAATGCTAAAAAAAACCCAAAAAACACAAAAAAACACCCTAAAAAACCCAAAAAACCATTTAAATCCATAAAACCCAAAAAAACTCTAAAACCCTTTAAAACCTTGAAAACAATAAAAACCTCTAAAAACTATAAAAATCCTATAATCTCGAAAACCCAAAAAAACATAAAATCTCTAAAAACTCTAAAATCCTAAAAATCCCTAAAACCCATAAAACCCAATAAAAATCTTAGAGAAACCTTAAAATCTCCAAAAATGTAAAAAATTCTAAAAAACCTAAAAATCTATAAGAATACCTAAAATCCTAAAAACACTTTAAACCTTTAAATAACCTAAAAATGGTAGAAACCCTAAACCACTGTGAAACAGTAACATCCCAAAACCCCATAAAACCCTTATAAACCATAAAAACATAGAAAACTTAAAAAAACCTAAAAAACAACTAAAACCCTTTAAAATATTAAAATTCATAAAAAAACAAAAAACCTTAAAACAAAAAATATTCAAAAAATTGTTAAACCACCAAAAAATCCCATATAAACTATGAAACCCTACTAACGTAAAAAATCCAAAAAATCTCTAATAAAACCTTAAAACCTAAAAAATATTAAATCCCTGAAAAAAACCCCTAAAATCCATAAAAATAATAAAACCCAAAAAATCATCAAAATCTAGAAATAACATAAAAGTCCCAAAAAATACATAAAATTTTCTAAAATAACTTTAATCCCCTAAAAGCCATTAAAACGTTAACACACTAAAACACCCTAAAATCCTTAAAAAACTAACAACCACCAAAAAACCCTAAAACCCCCCAAACCCTCAAAAAATCTAAAAATCCTAAAAACCATAATAAACCTAAAAAATCCCGACAATCCCTATAAATGTAAAAACCACTAAAAATCCGGGAAAAACAGTATAGATGCTTTAAAAACTAAAAGTACTTTAAACCCCTAAAAAATAAAAATGATAAAAACCCTAAAAACCATAAAAACCATAAAAAAATACCATAAAACCATAAAACCCCCTTAAACACATAAACCCCCTAAAAACCTTAAAAAACATAAAAATATAATATAATTCTAAAACCCACCAAAAAATTTAATAACCATTTAAGCCCCTATAAATATTTAAAAACACTAAAATCCTGCAGAACTCTAAAAAACTCAAACAACCCTAAAAACCTAGCAAAATCGTAAAACTTTAAAAACCCTAAAAACCATAAAAGCCCACAAATTCCCTAAAAACCTAAAAAACTATAAAAATTCCAATAAATCTCTAAGAAATATTAAAAACATAAAAACCCTAAAACCTAGAAAACCATAAGAAAACCTTAAGAACATAAAAACAATTAATATCCCCAAAAAACACAAAAATGTGAAACACCCTAAAAACACTAAAAACCCTAAAAATGAAAAAAATATAAACCCCTTTATAACCCTTAAAACATTAAAAATTATCTCAAAAACACAAAAGCACTAAAAATTAAAAGAAACTTAAAAACCTAAAAAATCATATAAACCCTAAAAACCCAAAAATACCCTAAAACCCCTCAAAATCACTAAAATCCCTTAAAACCATAAAAATCCTTAAAAATTTAAAAAATATCTAAAAATATAAAAAAACCCAAAAAAACCTCTAAAACCCTAAATATCTAGAAAAATAAAAAACTGATAAAAACTGAAAATTGTAAAAAAAAACCTAAAAACCCTAAAACCCCATGAAAACACAAAAGGCCCTAAAAATCACAGAAAACCCAAAAACCCAAAAAAACCAAAAAAAACCCACTAAAAAATAAAAATACCTCAAACCCTTAAAAAATATAAAAAACTATAAAACCCCTTAAAACCCTAAAAACTCAACCCCTATAAAACCCCAAAAACCAATAAAAAATAATAACTCTAAAAACCTTAAAAACCCTCCGACTCAATCAAAACACTACAAGCCATAAAAATCATAAAAATCCCTAAGAATCCATAAAAATGTAAAAAACCATAAAAATGCAAAAAACCCAAAAAAACCATAATAAAAAAAATATTAAAACCAATAAAAATATAGAAATAAAAAAATCCTAAAATCAATAAAACCCCTATAAACCATAAGAACCTTTAAAACCCATAAAACCCTAAAACGCAATAAAAAATCTAAAACCCTTTAAAAATATAAAAACATTAAAAACTATATAGAAACATAAAACCACTAAAAAATTAACCCCCCCCCCCCCAATGACAAAGAAACCATCAAAACTGTATGAAGCCGTAAAACCCTCAAAATCCATTAAAATCCAAAAAAACAACAAAAATACTAAAAAATGCATAAAAATAGAAATACATAATAACGCTTAAAAATGACGAATACTCCGACAAAAACCTAAAAAATATAAAAATTATTAAAACCCTAAAAACCATGAAAACCCTAAAACCCATAAAACACTGAAACCCGCTAAAAACTCAAAAAAACCATTTAAATCCAAAAATATATTAAAATCTCTAAAAAACATAAAACCAAAAAAACTCAAAAAAACAATAAATCCCAAAAAAACCATAAACCCCTAAAAATGTAAAAACCTTCAAAATCCATTAAAATTCATAAAAATCCTAAAAATCAGTAAAAATCAATAAAAATGTTAAAAATATAAAAACACTAAAAATTCCTTTGAAAAACATAAAAAACTAAAAACACATGAAACCTATAAAAAACCTAATAATGTTAGAAACCCTTAAACCATTAGAAAACCATAAAACCAAAAAACCAAAAAACCCTCAAAATCCATAAAAACCAAAAATACCCACTAAAAATATAAAACCCATTTCATCGCATAAAAATTTTAAAATATCTAAAAGATATTAAAAATAGAAAATAAGAAAAAAACCCTAAAACCACCAAAAAACCAAGAAACCCTTAAAACCCTAAAAACCCACAAATTCTATGAAAGCCTATAATCTGTAAAAATCCTAAAAAAGAACTAAAAATGGAAAAAAAATGGAAAAACCTAAAAACTGTAATAATACCTTAAAAACCAAAACAAACCTAACTCCCCCCCCCCCGCCAAAAGCTTAAAATGAAAAAAACCTAAAAAACCTAAAAACCCCTAAAAATAATAAATCCCATAAAAACTCAAAAATACCCTAAAATCCCCACAAACCTTAAAAATACTAAAACCCCCCAAAAAATGTTAAAAATCCTAAAATCCCATAAAATCTGAAAACCCACTAAAAATTCTAAAAACCAAGTGAAACCCTAAAAAACTATAAAAATGATAAAAACAACAAAAAAACACAATAAAAACCCTAAAATCTAAAAAAAATAAAACCTTAAAAACCCTAAAATCCCTAAAACCTCTAAAAATTCTTAAAATTCCTAAAAAGCATAAAAAACATAAAATCCTTAAAAATCCTTAAAAATGTTAAGAACCCTAAAAAACCTAGAATATTTTAATAAAACCTTAAAAACATAAAAACATTTAACATCACTAAAAACCTAAAAAATGTTAATTCCACTAAAGCGATCCTAAAAACCTAAAAACTCCTAAAACTAATAAAACCCCATAAAGCTTTAAAAACCCTAAAAACTAAAAAAAACCCTAAATCCCACTAAAACACTAAAAATTGTTTTAAACTCTTACAAACCTTTAAACCCCTAAAAATACTTACAAACCCAAAAAACACTCAAAAAAACCCTAAATACCCAAAAAACCATGAAGCCCAGAAAACCCAAAGAAACCCCTCAAAATCATTATAAAACCCTAGAACCCATAAAAACCCCCAAAATACCTTAATATCCATAAAAATCACTAAAAACATAAAAAATATTTAAAACCCAGATAACCCCAAAGAAAACCATCAAAACCTAAAAATATTTACAGATCATAAAAATATGAAAAATGATAAAAATATCAAAAACCCTAAAAACACAAAAAAACCATCGATGTCCCAAAAACACTAAAACCCCAAAAAATGTAAATAAGTCACTAAAATTCCTAAAATTTAAAAAAAATAAAAATCCCAGAAACCCATTACAAATCCTTAAAAAGATAAAAATACTTAAAATCCCTAAAAACCTAAAGAATGCTAAAAACCATAAAAACCCTAAAAACCCAAAAAACCATAAAAACCATTAAACCATTAAAAACCTTAAAAAATAAAAAACCCATAAAAACCTAGTAAAACTGAAAAACCACTTTCAACCCCTAAACTATTAAAAAACTAAAAAAATAAAAACCCAAAAAATTAAAAATATCCAAAAAACAAAAAAAACCATTAAAACAGAAAACCAATAAAATTCCCTAAAACCCCTCAAAATCCCTAGTAATCCTAAAATTCCATAAAATCATAAATTTACCTAAAATTACCGAAATATGTAAAAAAAACTAAAAACATAAAACCCCTTAGAATACCTTAAAATCATAAAAACACAACAAAACCCCTAAAAAACCTAAAAACATTAAAAACCCTAAAACCCTAA
The DNA here is from genome assembly GCA_963277665.1 of Viscum album. Taxonomy (NCBI): domain Eukaryota; kingdom Viridiplantae; phylum Streptophyta; class Magnoliopsida; order Santalales; family Viscaceae; genus Viscum; species Viscum album. The sequence continues at coordinate 45,163,857 of OY728151.1, forward strand.
AAACCCAAAATCCCCAAAATCCCCAAAACCCCAAAACCCCAAAATCCTCAAAAAAAACCTCAATCCCAATAAAACCATAAGAACCAAAAAATAAAAAAAACCCAAAATATCCACAAAATCTCTAAGACACTAAAAAGAATTAAGAATCCTAAAAAATACCTAAAATATCCAAAATGTAAAGAACTTAAAAACCTGAATATACCCTAAAAACCATAAAAACATAAAAACATCTAAAACCACTAAAAACCCTAAAAACAAAAAAACCTAAAAACCCTAAATACTATAAAACCACTAAAAACCATTGGAATCCCAAAAAAATATTAAAAACCCTAAACCCCACTAAAAACTCTATAAATTATTTAAAACCCTAAAATAAGAAAAAAAATAAAAAAATTATAACACCCATAAAAACTATATATCCCAAATAACCATAAAAATCATTAAATACCTCAAAATTACTAAAAATCGTAACAATATTAAATATCCTAAAAATAAAATAAAATCCCCAAACATGTAAATACCCAAAAACAATAAAAACACAATAAAAACTTGAAAACCAAAAAATACATAAAACACCAAAAAAACATAAAAATACTAAAAACCCTAAAATCCCTAACACCAAAGAAATCCATAAAAACCCTAAAATCCAAAGAAATTATTAAAAAACCCTAAAAAGATAAAAACCATGAAAACCCCTAAGAAATCATTAACAACATAAAGAACATAAAACCCCTAAAGAAACTAAAAAAGATTAAACCACTAAAAACCCCTAACAATCCAAATCTCCATAAAAACCATAGAAACCACTGAAAACTATTAAAAACCCTAAAATTCATAAATCCGAAACACCATTAAAAACTCGAAAAACTGTTTAAACCCAAAAAATGTTAAAAAAGTATAGAAACCTAAAACACATGAAAAACTAAAAAAACTCTAAAAATCCAAATATCAACCAAAATATAAGAAGACACTAAAACCTTTTAATATCCTTAAATCCCATACATACCATAAAAATACTAAAAAATCCCTTACAATCCCTAAAAATGTAAAAACACATAAAAACCTAGAAATAACCCTATGAAAACGTCAAAAAATTAACAAAACATTAATCCCCTAAAAAACTAACAAACGATTAATATGATATAAACCCTAAAAAGTTTTAATATCTCTAGAAACACTAAAATTATATTAAAATACTAAAAAATTCCTTAAAATACCGAAAAACATAAAAACCCAAAAATCATAGAAAACCCCTAATAAACATAAAAACACTTAAACCCCCTAAAACCCATAAAAATTTCTAAAAACCATAAAAGGATGTGAAAAACCAATAAACCTCAAAAAATATAAAAAACCATAAAAATCCTGAAAAAGTAAAAAACCATTAAAACCCCTATAACCACTAAAAACTCTAAAACCCCATAAATGTTTTAAAATAATTAAAAACCATAAAAATTGAAAAAAAACTAAAAAACCCCTTAACACCAAAAAAACAAAAAAAATATAGAAACCCAATAAAACTTAAAACCCCCCAAAATCCCTAAAACCCTAAAGAATGATAAAAATCCTAAAAAACATAATACCCAAAAAACATAAAAAACCATGAAAAATACTAAGAAAATGGTAAAACCCTAAAAAAGACTAAAATATCTACAAACATATGAAATTATCAATACCCTAATATCACTAAAAACAAAACAACAAAAATAGTTAAAACCATAAAACCCTAAGAGTATTTAAAACACTAAAAAACTATAAAACCCCAAAAAAACCCTTTAAACCCCAATTGTTTTTTATATAAAACACTAAAAACAATTATATCCCTAAAAAAATCAAAAACCCTAAAAAATCATAAAAACCCTACAACCCTAAAATCCCCCCAAAACACTCAAAATCCATAAAAACCCAAAACAATATAAAAATATTAAAACATCCCAAAAATTATATAAAAACATAAATAATACTAAAAACCGAGAAAATTGTAAGAAAAAACACAATAACCTAAATATAATAAAAACCCCAAAAACATAAAAAACTTTAAAAACCTATTAAAACCCTAAAAACCTGAAAAACCCTAAAAACCATCTAACTCCATAAAATCCTTAAAAACCCATTAAATTACTAAAACCCCCAAAAATCACTAAAAACATAAAAAATCCAAAACAACCGGAAAACACCTAAGAGAACGTTAAAAACATAAAAACTGTAAATAACCTAAAAAATGATAAAACCCCCAAAAAACAAAAAAGACCCTGAAACACCTTAAAAGCCATAAATCTCTAAAAAACCATAAAGAACCATAAACCCCTATAAAACCTGAAATCCCGCTAAAAAGTCCAAAAACCCTTCAAACCCTTAAAAACATTAAAAAAGTATAAATATCATAACAACCCCAAAAAATTAAAAAACCCCCCTAAAACTATAAAAAACCTAAAATACCTTAACTCCCCTCAAAATACCAGAAAACTAAAATGACCAACAAAAATAGTATAAATCCCTATAAATCCCTAACACCTAAAAAACACTAAAAACCCTAAAAACCCTATGAAAACCTTAAAAAATAAAAACACTTAAAACCCCTAAAAACAAAAAACATTGGTAAATACCTGAAAAGTGTAAAAACAATAATCCCATAAAACCAATAAATCAAATAAAAACCATAAACCCCCATAAAACATTAAAAAATCAAAAAACACATTAAACACTAAAAATAATAAAAAACATTAGAAAACCTTAAATACCCCAAAAAATGAAAAAACAATAATTCATAAAGAAACCTTAAAACCCCTAAAACCCAAAAAATCCTAAAACCCCCCTAGACACATAATAATTATTTAATTCTCTAAAAAATCCCTAAAAAAATAAAAAACCCTTAAAAATTGTAAAAAAACAGAAAATTTTAAAAACACATAAAACCTATAAAAATGCTAAAAACCCAAAAGGCCCTAAAACCCAAAAACCCATAAGTTCCCCAAAAACCATTAAAATCCTAAAACCCAATAGAATCTACAGAAACATTTTAATCCCCTAAAATTTTTAAAAGACTCTAAAATCCCTTAAAAATCCTTAAAACTCAAAAAAAAATAAAAGGAGACCCTAAAGCATATAAATTCCTAAAAACCCTCAAAATCCCTAAAGCCCATAAAAAATAAATATCGTAAAAAATCCTTGAAAATCCATAAAAACATAAAAAACCTAAAAAAGCTAAGAAAAACATAAAAACCTAAAGACACTTAAAACCTCCAAAAAACCAAAATATGAATGAAAACGCTAAAAACTGTAAAAACCCTCAAAATCTAAAAAGTATGTAAAAAACTAAAAACCATAAAAGACTAATAACTTCAAAAAACATAAAAAGTGGTAAACTTCTTGAAAACCCATAGTAAAACATTAAAAACATAAAAACTTATATAGCCCTTCAAATGTATAAAAAACACTAAAAATCATAAAAAATAATAAAAAAACAGAATAACCATAATACCCCTAAACCCCATAAAACCGCCTAAACCCCATAAAACACCCTAAAGAACCACAAAACACTCTAAAAACCTTTAAAATCCCAAAAAACATAAAAAACATAAAAACCAAACAAAACATCTAAAAACCCCGAAAAAACCCACAATACCATAAAAAATCAAAATACCCTAAATTCCCTAAAAAATCTCAGAATCCATAAAAACCCTAAAAACCTAAACACCTCTTGTAAATTCATTAGATCCTAAAAACACTTAAAACCCCTAATAACATAAAAAATGAAAAAAACCCTTAAAATTCCCTAAAACCCAAGAAAACCTTAATGGTCATAAAAAACTCTAAAAAGGAAAAAACCTTAAACAACTAAAAAGAATAAAACCATTTTAACCACTAAAAAGGATAAAAACTTTAAATGTCCTTAAAAACTCTAAATACTCAAAAAATAACTAAAACCCTCAAAAACAATAAAAAACCCTAAAACACTTACAAAACCATAAAAACACACAAAATCCCTAAAACCACCAAAAAAGAAAAAAAATTAAATCACCATAAAATCCAAAAAATGTAAAAAATTATTAAAACATTTAAAACCCCTAATAAATTCTTTAAAACAAAAAATAGTTAATCCCCATAAAAAATATAATGCTTCACCCAAAAGAAGTCCCTAAAAACCCAACACCCCCTTAAAAAGAAAAAACCCCTAAAAACCTTAAAAAATATCAACGAAAAAAACTCTGATGAAACACTAAAAACCCTTGAAACCCATAAAAAAATTAATAAACAATAAAAAATGTAAACAACCAAATGAATAAAAAACCCATAAACACCAAAAAAATCACAAAACCCATATAAACCCTAAAAACCATAAATTCCCTCAAAAACCTTGAAATCCTTAAAAACCTAAAAAATCCTTAAAAAGTCCCTAAAAACTATAAAATGTATAAAAACTAAAACATGAAAAAAACAAATAAAACCATAAAAACCTATAAAAAATAGAATCCATAAAGTCATAAAACTGCTAAAAACTGTAAATACCATAAATACACAAAAAACATTAACCCATCGAAATTTCTAAAATCCTCAAAAAACCCATAAAAATACTGAACAATTCTTGAATATCCATAAAAAAAATAAAACCACTAAAACACTAAAAACCCATATGAAACCATCTAAAGATATAAAAACATAAAACCCCTAAAAATATTGACAAATTATAAAAAAAATGAAACCCCTAAAGGTCCCTAAAAACCCTAAAAACACATAAAAACCCTTATATCCATAAAAAACCCGAAAACCCAAAAAACCCTAGAAACTCACTAAAATACCTAAAAACACTACATGTCCCTAAATTATTTTAAAAACTCTAAAATCCACCATGAACATAAAAAACTCAAATACTCATAAAATTGCAAAAAAACTCATAAAACCCATTAATCCCAAAGAATCCCTAAAAACAATCAAAATCCCAGAAAACACTAAAATTCAAAAAAAAAATTCCATAAAATACCAGAAATTGTAAAAAACCCAAAAAAACCATGAAATCCCCAAAGAAAAAACTAAAAAAATACAAACACTTATAACCCCTAAAAACCACAAATACTTTAAAATCCCTAAAACCCTAAAAGTCACTAAAAACTCTATAACCTTTTAAAAATCCCAAAACTATCCCTAAAATCCCTAGATTAATTAAAAACCCAAAAAACCAAGAAAAATTCGAATAAAACCTTGAAAACCAAAAAACATTTAAACCAACTATAACTCCTAAAAATGATAAAAACCCAAAAAACATAAAAAACAATAAAAACCATAAAAACCATAAAAACCCTAAAAACCCATAAAATTCAAAAAAATTACTAAAATATCTAAAAAACCTTTAAATAGCTAAAAATGTTAGAAAAAAATTAAAAAACATAAATAATAACCCTAAAAAACCCCCTAAGAACCCAAAAAAACCAAAAAAACCCTAAAAATTTCTAAAAGACCTCAGAACCCCTAAAATGCATAAAAACCCATAAAAATAAATACAAACATAAATAACCTAAAAAACCATGTAAAACCAAAATATAATCCTAATCCCCTAAAAACAATTATATAACTTAAAAAATAAAAAATGCTAAAATCCCTAAAAAACATAAAAATCCTAAAAAACACAGCAAACCATCAAACTCCATAAAACCCTTAAAACCAAAAAAAACCTAAAAAATAACTAAAAATACATAAAAATATAAAAACCTATAAAAACTGGAAAATATTAAGTAAACGATAAAAATAATAAAACACTTTAAAGCCCCAAAAATCCTAAAAAAACTAAAACCATAAAAACCATAAAAGACCCTAAAACCCCCTAAAAACATAAAACCCTAAAAACTGTAAAAACCCCTAAAAACCTAAAAAAAACTGAAAGCTTTAAAAATCATTTAAATAGATAAAAACATTAAAAAACTATAAAAAACCTTTAAAACCCTAAAAACTCAAATAATAACCTAAAAACTAAAAAACCATAAAAATCCTAAAAACATAAAACCCCTAAAAATCCCTAAAAATAATAAAAAGTATAAAAATCATAATAAACACAAAAAATTACCTAGAAACTGTAAAACTACTAAAAACTAAATACCCTTAGAATACCAAAAAACCTTAAAACGTGAAAATAATAAAAAAACCCTAGAAATGAACAAATTTCAAAAAATCCTAAAAACCATTATGACCCCCAAAAACCTCAAAATCCTTGAAACCCAAAAATAACCTTAAAAATCCAAAGATGCATTAAAAATCAATGAAAACATAAAAACTAAAAGAATAAATTAAAAACCTAAAAACTAATTAAACCCTTAAAAATATAAAAAATTCTAAGGACTATGAAACCCCTCAAAAGGCACTAAAACCCATAACACAAACTAAAAACCATAAAACCCATAAAACCCTTTAAAAACCTGTAAACCCATAATAACCCAATAAAAACTATAAATACCACTTAATCCACTATAATTTTTATAAACTCAAAACACATTTTAAACCCTAAAAACTCAAAAAGAAACCTTAGAAACTCAAAATACCATAAAAATCATAAAAACTCTCAAAATCCCTAAAACCCTAAAAAACAAAAAAAAACGTCCAAACAATGATAAAAAAATACCTAAAAACATAAAACCCCTAAATTCCCTTAATGTCTATATGAAAACCATAAAACCATAAAAACACCTAAACCCCTAAACTCTAAAAAACCTAAAATCCCTAAAGAAACCATAAAAATCTAAAAACCCCTAAAACCCTAAAAATCCATAAAAACCATAAAAATCATAAAAAATCCTAAAAAAATATTAAAAACATAAAAAACCCTAATAAGCCTAAAAACACCTAGGAAAACAATAACAGCCTAAAAAACATAAAATCCCTAAAATCCTAAACAAATGCTAAAAACAATCAAAATTCTAAAATAACCCTAAAACTGTAAAACCCTAAAAAACTATAAAACACCTTAAAAACCAAAAAAACCATAAAAATACCTAAAAATACCCAAACACCATAAAAATAATTATAATCATAAAAATTCACAATAAATCCCTAAAACATAAAAAATCCTAAAACCCTAAAAATCCTTTGAAAACCTTAAAAATATAAAAACACTTAAAACCCCTAAAAACCAAAAAACTCAAAAAATTAATAAAGAACCCAAAAAATAGAAAACAAATCCTGAAATCATCAAAATAACTATAAAACATAAAAAGAAGAAAAATATAAAAAACCCCCAATACCCCCAAAAAATGTAAAAGTCCCTAAAAACCTTGAACACCTCCTGTAAACCGTAAAAACCTAAAACAAATAAAACCCCGCAAAAAATATCTAAAAACCCTAAAACCCCAAAAAAGTCCATAAAAACCCAAAAAACCCGCAAAACCATAAAAACCACTAAAAACATAAAAGACCCTAAAACCCATGAATTTCCTAAAACCCCACTAAAAACATTAAAAATAATTTAAAATGATAAAATATTTAAAAGACACAAAAAACTATAAAACCCATAAATAACTCTAAAAACCCCTAAAAACCATAAAAACTCTAAATCCCCTAAATACCTCTAAAAACATTTAAAATATATAATAACAAAAAAAGACAATAAAATACCTAAAAAACCCCAAAAAACCCAAAAAAAAAGTTAAACACCAAAAACCGTAAACACCCCTATGAAAACAAAAAAACCCTAAAAACACTTAAATCCCCTAAAAAACTAAACACCCCTTAAAACAACTAAAAAGATAAAAAACCCTTAAAACACACAAAAACACATAAAAATCCATAAAAACCCAAAAAGACTAAAAACTCTACAAACCCTTTAAACTCATAAAAGGGATAAAAAAAACTCTAAAAACTTTAAAAATATTAAATATATAAATTACTTTAAACCCAATAATACCTAAAACCCTAGAAAACCCTAAAACTCATAAAGACCCTCAAAATATTTAAAAACAATAAACAACCATTAAAATCATGAAAAACCCCTAAAAATCACTAAAAATGAAAAAAACCTAATAACCTTGAAAATTTTTAAGAAAACCTTAAATCCCTAAAAACAATTAAAATCCATAAAAACCTAAAAATGAGAAAAAACCAAAAAAGGCTAAAGAACCCAAAAACCTTTAAAACAATGGAAACCACTAAAAACCATTAAAAATAGTAAAACCCTATAAGAAACCTACGACCACTAAAAACTCTAGAAACCATTCAAACCCCTTAAAATGTTAAAAAACACTAAAACCCATAAAAACAAATAAACCTATAACCCCAAAAAACCTTAAAACACATAAAACCCTAAAACCTCTAAAACCAAAAAAACCCAACAAATCCATAAAAACCTAGAAAACCACAAAAATTATAAAAATCCCTAAAATCACAAAAAACATAGAAAACCCTAAAAACCATGAAACATCCTAATAAAACATTAAAACCCTAAAAACACTTTAAATGCCTAAAAACCTAAAAAAAGAAAGAACACCTAAAAAACACTAACAACCCTAAATAGAATAAAGACCCCAAAAAACCATAGAAAATATTAAAACCCAAAAAAACTAATAAATATAAAAACCCTTTAAACATCTATAAACGCTTAGAATCGATAAATCACATTAAAGCCTCTTAAAAAATAAAAAAACCCTGGAACCCCAAAAACATAAGAACACTAAAACCCTTGAATATAGATTAAAAACCTCCAAAATCCCTAACAACCTAAACACCAAAAAAATCATAAAAATGCACTAAAAATGCCTAAAAACCTAAAAAACCTAGAAACCCTAAAAACCATAAGAAAATATGAAAAACCTAAAAACTCATAAAACCCATAAAAACACAAAAATGGTAAAACCCAAATACCATAAAAACCCTAAAAGAATAAAATACCTCAAAATTCCTACAACCATAAACCCCAAAAACAATCATAAAAGGCATAAATATCTCTATAATGTAAAAAATACTATAAAACACTAAGAAAATTTAAAATCATAAAACTGATTAAAACCTCTAAAATCATAAAAACACCTAAAAACCCTAAAACACACTACTAACCAAAAAAAATCACTAAAATACCTAATACCCTTCAAAACCTCTAAAAACCATAAAACCCCATTAAGACTCTAAAACAACTAAAATTTCAAAAACCCCTTTAAAACTCTAAAAATATTAAAAACACTAAAAAACTTATAAACCCTAAAAAGTCCATAAATCCAAAAAAAGAAAAAAAAACCCTCAAAAAATAAAAACATATAAGAACCCTCAATATCCCTAGAATTCTAAAAACCATAAAATCCTAAAATATCCCTAAAAATCCATAAAAGGTAAAAAACACTAAAAACACAGAATAAACCCTAAGAAAACTTTGAAAAACTAAAAACACTAAAAACCCCTAAAAACAAAAAAATCATAAAGAACCTGAAACCCTCAAAATCCCTTGAATAGAGAAAATTATAAGAATACAAAAAAAATTCCAAAACCCCCTAAAAAGAAAAAAACCATTAATGCTTGAAAACCCCTATGAAAACCTTAAAACCCTAAAAACACTTAAAACCCCTAATAACATAAAAACACTAAAATCCCAAAAAACCCTAAAGGTCCCTAAAAACACTAAAATCCATAAAACCCCCTAAAAGGACCCTAAAAACCCTAAAAACCCTAAAAACCCTAAAAACACCTCAAGTCATTAAAAAATATTAAAAATTTATTTAAACACCAAAAAATGTTAATAAATATTAAAAACCCATAATACCCTTTTAAACTCTAAAACTCCCTAAAAACCCAAAACATCCATAAAACCCTAAACCCCTAAAATTCACTTAAAACCCCTAAACATAATAAAAATCCTCCAAAAACCCTAAAATACTTATAAACATAAAAACACCTAAAAACCATAAAACCCCTTATGAAAACCTTAAAAACACAGAACACCTAAAACCCCAAAAAACCTAAAAAATACTAAAACCCAATAAAACCTTAAACCCCTAAAATCGTAAAAAATCTAAAAAACATAAAAACCACTAAAAATTTAAAAACCCCTGAAAATTAAAAACCCTAAAAACCAACTAGAATCTATGAAAACGATTTAAACCCCTAAAAATAAAAACTCTAAAACCCCCTAAGAACTTGAAAACTAAAAAACCCTAAAAAATAACCCCATAAAACCCTTCCAAATCCTTCTAAATCTTAAAAAAATTAAATACCAAAAAATCATTATAAACAGAAAAACAAATAAAGCCCCTAAAATCCTTAAGAAAACCTTAAAAACCTAAAAAAACGTCAAACCCCTAAAAAACTAAAAGGCACTACAATCCTGAAGAGCCCGAAATGGAAATTAAAACCATAAATCCAATAAAAACGAGGAAAACCCATAAAAAGTATAAAAACACTAAAACCACATAAAACACTAAAATAAACTAAAGAATCTAAAAACCATTTAAACCAGTAAAAATGAAAAAAAACACTAAAAACAATTAAAACCATAAAAACCTAAAAAAAACCAATAAACCCCTAATAAACCCCAAAAAGCACAAAACTACCTAAAAACCCCTAAATACCAACAAACCACAAAAATACTAAAAACCCTCTAATAATCCCTGAAATAAAAAAAACAAAAAACCCACTGAAAACCCCTAAGAAAACTGTTAAAACCCAAAAATCTTAAAACCCTTAAAAACAAAATAAATGATAAAGATCTTGAAAACCCTAAAAAACATAAAACCTTATAATCCCTCAAAATCCCAAAACCCATAAAACCCATAAAAATACTAAAATAGCCCTAAAATAACTAAAAACATAAAAAACCCAAAACCAAGAAAAATCCTAACAAATATTTAACAATATAAAAACACTTACAACTCTTTAAAACCTAAAAAATCATAAAAACCCTAAAAGAAACCTAAAGCACTAAAAACCCTAAAAGAACCCTAAAACACTAAAAACCACTAAAAAACCTAAACCCCCCTAAAAACTATAAAATCTTATAAACCTATAAAACCCTAAGAACAAAAAAAAACTCAAAAAACACTTTAAAATCCTAAAAACATTTAGAAAACTATAAAATACCTTAAAACCCTAAAAAACTAAAAAAATATACAAAAAAAAAACAAAAAACCATAAATACCCTAAAACCCCTAAAAATTATGAAAACCAAAAAAATCCAAAAAAACTAAAATACCTAAAATTTAAAAAAAAAATTAAAAAAAATTAAAAACCTACAGAAAAAATTAAAACCTTAAAACATTGAATACCCCAAAAAATATTAAATTGTCAAAAACCCAAAAACCCCAAAAAAACCCTGAGAACCCACCAAATTCTTAAATAACCTCAAAACCCCTAAAATCCTAAAAATCCCTAAAGATTAAAAAAATCCTAAAATCCCATGAAAAATCATAATAAAACCATAAAAACATAAAAAAACATAAAACCCCTAAAAACCTAAATACCCAAAAAGACTATAAAACTTTTAAACCCCCTAAAAACCATAAAAACACTAAAATCCTAAAAAATTAATAAAGTCCTATAAAACCCTAAAACCAAAAAATACTACGCAATGTATTTAAACGCCTAAAAATTTAAAAAAATCAAAAAACCAAGAATCCCCAAAAAACTCAAAAAAACCCTAAAACCCAAAAAAATCACAAAACCAATAAAAACCCTAAAAATACATAAAACCCATAAAACCATAAAAATAATAAAAAAGACCAGAAATCCCAAAAAAACACTAAAAAATGAAAAGCATAATGAAAACCATTAAAACCTTAAATCTCTTAAAATCCCAAAAATACTAAAACCGTATAAAACATTAAAAACAGTAAAAACTAAAAAACCCCTAAAAGCCTTTATAAACCCATAATATCCCTAAAAAACAATAAAATATTTTATATCTATTTAAACCCCTAAAATGTTAAACAAATATAAAATCCACAAAAACAAAAAAAACTGAAAAAAAACCTAAAATTCCAAAAAAACCATAAAGACCCTAAACCCCCAAAAACTCTTAAAATCCCACAAATCCCAAAAAATTCATAAAGTCTTAAATAATCCCTAAAATCCATAAAAATGTAAAAAACCTCTAAACACCCTAAATACCCCTAAGAAAATAAAAAAATATAAAATAACATAAAACCCCTAGACAACCATGACAACCAGAAAACCCCAAAAACTACATAAAACCCTAAAAACCCCTAAAACCTTAAAAACAAAAAAAAACATAAAATCCTTCAATATCCCTAAAATGTAAAAATACATAAAACCCTTGAAAAATCCCTTTTGAAAAAAATTAAAACCCTAAAAACAACGAACCCCTGAAAAACCTAAAAATACTAAAACCCCTAAAAATAACCTACAACCAATAAAACTCATAGAACCATAAAACCCCAAAAACCCTTAAAAATCCCAAAAAACCCATAAAGCCATTAAAAACAACAAAAAACAATAAAAACCCTTTAAATGAGGCAAGGAGGCTTGGGTAGAGGTTTGTTGAGGCTGATCAACGGATAAACGCTGATATGGTCACATGAAGGGAGAAAAAAATCAGCGGAGGTGCTGAAACTCTTGAGGCAGAAAGCAAGAAGGGCAAGGCACCATTAGCCGCTAGTGATGGTGGCAATGGAATAAAGATGTCTGCTGCGGGAACCTCCTCTGCCCCACCAAGACGAAGAAGGAGGGGGGATTACTCTTCCCTCCCACGCCCAATGGCAACTAGGGCCTCCTCACGAGCTGTCAAACTGAATCTAAAGGTGAATAAGCGAGAGAGGCCTTATTTTTCTGCTGAGCAGGTAAAAGCTATGGAGAAGCTGCGGTCCATACTTGGCATTCAAGAGGATTTTGACCCTGGATGGGACTCAATGGACCAGGGTGATGAATCAGATTTTAGCTTTGATGATGATGGTGGCGGATTGGTGTTGGCATGGGGTTTCGTGATGCGGAGCTGGAGGATTTTGGCGGCGATGTTGACTGAAGATTGGATGTGGTGCTGCTGGATGCTAGTGCTGGATGCTGGTCATTCTGAGTGTGGATGCTGGTTGTTGGGAAGCTGTGAGATGCTAAAGGCTGGTTGATGCTGGATAGTGGTGGTTGCTGCTTGGTTGTCTGTATCTTTTCCTTTTGCTTTCTTTTTTGAGTTTCTTTTTGCGTGCGTTGTAAGGGGTTTTCGGGTGTGGCTTGATTGACCCCTCCCCTCCCTTGTCTGCAGTTTTTGTGTCTTTTTGTTTAATAAATTTTGGGGGTGCCAGGAATAGCCTGGACCCGAGCCTTCTTTGCCTTAAAAATGTTTAAAAATTCAAAAAATTCATTTAAAACCCCAAAACTCAAAAATACCAAAAAACATAAAAATCCATAGAAACAATAAAAAACCTAAAAACCCCAAAACCATTAAAATTCCTAAAAACCATAAAACACAAATAAAATCCTAAAAACCATTAAAAATTTACAAAAAATTAAAAATTTAAAAACCATTAAAACAATAAGAAAACTTTTAAATCCTAAAATCAATTTAAACCCCTTAAAACACTAAAATCCCTAAAACCCCTATGGGACCAAAAACCATTAAAACACCTTAAAATCCCTAAAACCCAAAAAACACCTAAAAATACCTAAAATTTAAAAATATGATCAAAACACTAATTAATCCATTAAAACCCCTAAAAACTTAAAACCCCTAAAAACTAAAAAAATGCTAAAACCCTAAAAACCCATACAAATTACCAAAAACCGAAAACCCTTTAAAACCATACAAACATCAAAATGAATTAAAAACCCTAAAACCCTCTAAACACTATAAATACCATTTACATCACTAAAAAAATTATAATACTCTAAAAATCCTCCATTACTGAAAAACTCCAACAACCCCTAGAAACCCAAAAAAAAATATAAACCATAATAACCTTAAAGACCCTCAAATCCCTAAATCCCTAAAAACAAAAAAAAACCTAAAAATTTCTTAAGAATACCTAAAAAGTTTAGAAACCTTAAAAACCCTAAAAACCCATAAAAAATAATAATTCACTAGAAACACTAAAAACCCATTAAACCCCTATAAACGTAAAAATGATTAAAAACCATAAAGACCTAAAAACTATAAAAACACTAAAAACCCAATAAAAACCCACAAAACCCCCTAAAAACCCAAAACACTAAAATCCTCAAAATCCATAACAACCCAAAAAAACCATAAAAATCCAAAAATTCCCTAAATCCAGAAAAATGTAAAAAACCCTAAAATGCCTAAAAATCCCTAAAAATTATTAAAAATCTAAAAACAATTAAATCCCATAAAAACTAAAAACACTAAAAACCATAAAAACCATAAAACCCTCAAAATCCCTAATATCCCTAAAAACCAAAAAAATCATAAAAACTCATAAAAGTACCTTAAAACATATATAACCCTAAATCCCCTAAAAATACAAATAAAATATTAAACATATAAAACACTAAAAACCAATAAAAAACTTGTAAAACACTAAAATACATAAATATCCCTTGAAAACCCACAAAAAATCTAACACATAAAATCCCCTAAAAACCATTAAAACCCCTAAAAACCCATAAAACCCTAAAAACCACTAAAAATAATAGAAAACCTTTAAACCCCTTAAAATGAAAATAAATATAAAAACCTTAAATCCTTTAAAAACCCAAAAAAAACGAGAACCACACAAAAACTGTAAAAAGTATTAAAAAACCTAAAACAATAAAAATACCTAAAACCATAAAATCCCTAAAAATCCTATAAAAATCTTAAAACCCTGAAAACCCAAAAACCATAAAACACTAAACAACCCTAAGAAAACCTTAAAAATCTAGAAACACTTATAACCCCAAAAATCATAACAAACGCTAGAAAACCTAAAACCCTAAACCCCCCTAAAAATCATAAAAAATACTAAAACATTAAAAACCTTTAAAAACCCCATTCAAACCCTAAAAACCACTAAGGACTCTAAAAACATTTAAACCCCAAAAAATGTGATAAATTTCCTCAAAAACATAAAACCCCTAAAAACTCAAAAAAACACCTAAAACACTCTATAAACCATACAAACTCTAAAAAAATTTAAAAAACCTAAAAACATTAAAATCCATAAAAACTCTAAATACCATAAAAAATCAAAAAAGACGTCGAAAATCCCTAAAAACCTAAAAATCCTAGAAACCTTTGAAACCCCTACAAAATCTTTAAAAATTGAAAAATTCTAAAATCCCCTAAAATCGTGAAAAATGCTAAAAAATATTACAAAACCTAAAACCAATGAATCCCAAAATCCTTAAAATCCATAAAATACCTAAAAAAATAAAAATTATAAAATGACCTAAAAATCCCAAATAAAAAAGAAACCCTAAAACCCCTAAAAACATGAGGAAAACCTTAAAAACATAAAAAACTTAAACCCTCTATAAAACACTAAAACCCCAAAAGACACAAAAAATATTAAAATCCCCTAAAAACATAAAAACCACCAAAAACATTAAAATATCTAAAAACTCATTAAAACCATAAACCAAAAAAAACATAATAACCCTTTAAAGCCCCCAAAACATTAAAAACCTCTTAAAACCATAAAAACGTTAAGAAACTCAAAAAAACCAAAAACACTAAAAAATCATTAATAACCAAAAAACAAGTAGTTTCTAAAAAATTGAAATCCTTAAAAACACAAAAAACCATAAAAACTGAAAAAGTACTAAATATACCTAAAAATGTAAAAACCCTTAAAAACATGAAAATAATTAAAAACAAGAAAAACTTGGAGACACTTAAAACCCTCAAAAACCTAAGAAACAGAAAAAATCCAAAATACCCCTAAAGACCATAAAAATCCAAAAAACCCATAAAAACCATAAAAACCCTAAAATACTTGAAAATTGTAAATAATAACTAAAAGTACATAAAAAGGTAAAAAACTAATTTCCCTAAGAAACATTAAGAGAACCATTAAACCCTAACAACAATTCATTCCCCTAAAAATCCAAAAAGCGTAAAAACTCTAAAAAAGCCCTAAAACCCTAAAACCCTTAAAACTCAATTAATCCACTAAAATCAAAAAAATCCTGAAACCAATAAAACTCTAAAACCCTTTAAACCCCTAAAAATTCTAAAAAACTCAAAAACGTCATTATAAACCAAAAAAAATCAAGAAGAACAAAAAAACATGAAAAACATGAAAACCATAAAAACCCTCAAACACCCAAAAATCACCCAAAATCCAAAAATCTCCTATTCAAATTCTTAAATATCCCTAAAAATATCTAAAAACCTAAAAAACCCAAAACACCAAAAAATAATCTAAGAAAACATTAAAAACCCTAAGACACATACAACCTCTAAAAACCCTAAGAATTCTAAAGACCCTAAACCTCTAAAACACCAAGAAAACCCAAATACATGAAAAATCCCAAAAACCATAAAAACCCATTAAAATCCAAAAAAATAATTACGAACCTAAAAACATAAAAACCATGATACCTTGTAAATCCAATGAAAACCTTGAAAACATAAAAACTAATAATTCACCTAAAAACATAAAAAATGATAAAACCCTTAAAATGCCCTAATACCACTGAAATCCCCTCAAATCCATAAAAACCCCTAAAAACCTTAATACACCTAAAAACTCATAAGTACTTATAAGAACTCTAACAAACTTTAAAATAACAAAAAATGTGAAATATAAAACCCTCAAAACACCTAAAAACATAAAAAACTTAAAAAACACACAAAAAATATAAAACCCAAATAAAACCACAAAGTATTTAAAAACCCAAAAACCCATAAAATTTGTAAAAATCCTAAAGAATCCATAAAATTGAAAACAATCCCTAAGAAACCCTAAAAATATTTAAACCCACAAAACACATGAAACACATTATAACCTAAAAAATACTAAAAAGGTAATAATCCCAAAAAGACGATAAAACCCAAGAAACTCCATAAAAACCATAAAACATATACAAACCCTTAAAACTGATAAATTTTTTAAAACCCATTATTCCCCTAAATTTTTTTTGAAACTATAAAATACCATAAAACCCTTAAAACTCAAAAAAAACTCTAAAAATGCTAAACCCCCCCCCCCCCAAGAAACCCTTAAAATCTCAAAAAACCAATAAATCATTAAAAACCATAAAACCCCATAAATATATTAAAAAACCATAAAAACAACAAAAAAAATCCAAATACCCTTTAATCCCCTAAAAACATTAAAACTCTAAAAATCATTAATACCCTAAAACCTCAAAAACCTAAAAACTCAAAAATCACATAAAAACCCCAAAACCCCCTAAAAATCATAAAAACCCTCAAAATACCTAAAGACCCTAAAAACCCATAAAATTATAAAAAAACCTTAAAAATCACTAAAATCACTAAAAACCATGAAAATCCATATGTAAAAACCAAAATCCTAAAAATACATAAAGCCCTTAAAAACCCAAAAAATGCTAAAAACCATAGAAACCCTAAACACCTTCAAAATCAATATAAACCCAAAAAAACATGTAAATCATAAAAACCCTTGAAAATACCTAGGAATCTAAAAACCCTAAAAACCCAAGAAATCTGAATAAAACCGTAAAAACTTAAAAATACATAAATTCCCTAAAAGAACCTGAAAACATAAAACCCCCCAAAACGCAAAAAACCACTAAAAACTCTAAAAACCCTTTAAACTCTATATTTTTCTAATAAAAATAAAAAACCCTGAAAATTATAAAAACAAAAAACAAACCATTAAAACTAAAAAACTACAAATAAACATAAAATCCATCAAACCCCCAAAAAACCATCAGCACGCCTATTGACACTAAAACCATAAAAATCCTAGAAAATTCATAAATGTCCTTACAAATTAAAACCCCTAGAAATCCCATAAAATCTATTAAAAACCTTTCAAAAGTAAAATCACTTAAAACCCCTAAAACCTAAAGAATGATAAAACACTAAACTCTAAAAACCCTGAAGGACCATCACAATCCCTTAAAACCCTAAAAACCTATAAAATCCCAAAAAGCAATAAAAATCCCTAAAACATAAAAACCTTGAAAACCCTAAAAACCCCATCGAAAACCATAGAACATAAAAAATATAAAACCACTAAAAACCTAAAAAACTATAAAATTCGTAAAATACCATAATAAACCAAAAACCAGTAAAAATCAGAAAAAAAAACCCTAAAAAGCATTAAAATCCCTAAAAACCCAAAAAACCAAAAAACCCCACTAAAATCTCTATAAAATATTAAAAATCTAAGTAATCTAAAAACCACTAAAAACTTAAAACCCCAAAAACCCAAAAATCCATTAAATCCCCAAAAAATAAATAAAAACTCTAAAAACGCTAATAAAACATAAAAACCCTAAATCCTTAAAACCCCTATAAATAAAAAAACTAAAAACCCAAAAAATTCCTCAAAAATCAAGAAACTTTAAAACCCTTAAAACCCTATGGAAACATTAGAAACCAAAAAGCACTTAAAACCCATAAAACCATTATAACATGCTAACAATCCTAAAAACCCTAAATCTTTAAAACCCATAAAACGTAAGCCATAATAAACTTTAAAAGGCCTAAAAACCCATAAAAACATTAAAAAATCCTAAAAACCCATAAAACCCTAAAAACAATAAAAAAATAAAAATCCTTTAAACCCTTAAAATTTTAAAAACAAGAAAAACCTTTAAACCCCTAAAAACTCAAAAAATGATAAAAACACTAAATACATTAAAACCCCTCAAAATCCCTAAAAACTTAAAAAATCATAACAAATCTCCAAAAATTTATAATAGTATAAAAAACCCTATAAACCATGAAAACACATAAGACAACCTTAAAAGCCAACTACAAATAAAAACATTAAAAATATATATAAAACCCTAAAAAACCTTTATATCCGAAAAGATCCGAAAAACCTATAAATCCCTAAAACCATAAAACCATAATAACCTAAAAAGTCCTTAAAACCCCTAAAAAGGGTGAAAGCATCATAAAACTCTGAAAAAGTCCTAAGAAAACATTAGCTACCTTAAAACAATTAAAAACAATAAAAACCATAAAACAGAAAAAAAAAACCTAAAAAACCCCTAAAACCTAATACACATAAAAACAATTAAACCCCTAAAAACCATATCAAACTAAAATCCCATAAATACGCTAAAAACATACTAAAACTCTAAATAAGAATTAAATCCATAAAAAAATTAAAAACATTAAAGACATTAAAACCCCTAAAAGGTAAAAAATAATCCTAAAACCCAATAGAATCCATAAAAACACTAAAATCCCTAAAACCCGTCAAAATCCCCAAATACCCAAAAAAATCTAGAAAACCCATAAAATCCATAAAAATGTAAATGATCCTAAAACTCATAAAAACCCTAGGAAAAACATAAAAAACAAAAAACACTTAAAATACCTAAAAAACGTAAAAATGCTAAAAAAATATTAAACCCCCTACAAGTTTCTAATAACCTTAAAACCAAAAAATACACCATGAATCCGTGTTTCCCCCATGTTCTAGGAAAATTCATGCTCTGGAGGCGCTTCTCGGTCTCAAGGAGGCGACAACTTCCTGTTTTCTACAACTTCGACTTCCCCGGGTGGTGTCATTGCATGAGATTTTGGCCTCGGGGGGGGGGGGGATTGGTTTTTGTGCGCTCAGACTTTGACATATTTGGAGGCCTCTCTGTCTGCTGGGAACTCTGATTGGGTTGCAGAAGGATACATAGCAGCTGAAAAACCTTCCGATCTTCATCTGTGTATCAAGGTCAAACTCTCAGATCCCGGGCTTCTACGGATGGTTCAGTGGTTTCAAAGGCTTCAACAATAGAGAGGGTTATAGTGGCGGACCAGGATCTGGTCTCTTTGATGGGTTTTCATCCTTTTCAGTGTGCTACCTCAGGTCTCAATTTCTCTTCCAAAGACGATTTGTTATGTTACCTCTTCTATAGTGTTGAACCTGGAACTTTTCTTCATTTCTAGTGCACTAGTGGTTCGTGGCTTTAAATATATTCTGCTTAGTCGGTACAAGCTTTATCTACAAATTTGGATTGGTTCCATGGTGATTTGGTTCAATATTTGGGCTGTGATTTTGGTTAGAGTTTTTCATTTTGAATTTCTGGTTGCGATGGTTCCGGTTTTCTTGTATTTTCTGTTACTGTTGCGACACTTAGTGTGCGCCAATGCAAGAGATTGGTTTTGTACTACTGATGGTTTACAAGAAGAATATGTCAGATGCTGGAAATGGTGGTGCTGCATGCTACTTTCTAATAGGATGGGTTGTGAAGAATCCATTGGTTACAATTTTGGTGCTGGGGGTGTTGTACTGTCGGCACTGGATCCTCGTGGTAATGAGGTGTTCAAGGAAGGTGATGCAAGTGGTTCTATGCTACTGAAGGTTGTTGTCCTTGGAAAATAGATTCTTGAGGATGGCTACACTACTCTTGGACAGTTATTATTTTCCTGGGAAGTGGTGATGCTGACGAGTTTGAATTTGGTGCTGATGGTTATGTGCTTCTTATTTTGGTGAGGAGGTGATGGATGTTGATCTTTGCTTGTTTGTGAGCAGCTGGATGCTGGTTAATGTAGGATGATGGTGCTGGTTTTTGTTTGGTTTGGTTTTTCTTTATGACTGTTTTGGGTTTCTTTTTCTGGGTTTGGGGTTGTTAAGGTTTTTGGGTGCTGGTCGTTTGGCCACAGACCTCCCTTGTCTACTACATCTTTTTCTTCTAATATATTTGGGGGGTCGAGAGTAGCCCGACCCTCACATCTTCCTTTCCCTAAATTCATTAAAAACTCAAAAAACAGTAAAAACACAAAAAAAAACTCAAAACAACCATAAAAACAAATAAAAATCATAAAAAACCCTTTAAACCCTTAAAATCATAAAAAACCTTAAAACTCATAAAAATCCTAAATATCCCTAAAAATATCAAAAAAACTAAAAAAACAAACAAACATTAATAATTCCTTAGAAAAATTAAAAACAATTAAACCCCCTAAAATACAAATAAACACTAAAAACTACAAAACCCCAAAAAACCATCAAAAACAACAAAACCCAATTAAAATCCTAAAAATGCAATGAAATACCTAAAAGGTAAAAAACCCTTAAACCATGTAAAAACCATTAGAAAACCATAGAAACCCAAAAAACATAAAATACCAAAAAGCTAAAAAAATTAGAAACCATAAATGACCCTAAAACACCCTAAAAAATCTAAACACCCTTTAGACCCATAAAAAAGATTAAAAAAATCTAAAAAGCCTTAAAATCCGAAAAAAACACAAATAAATATCCAAATAAAAATCCATAAGACAAAAAATAACCTCAAAAATCCCTAAAACTCCTAAAAACCATAAAAATCCTTAAAATACATAAAAACCTAAAAACATAAAATTCCACAAAACCATGGAATCCCCTATGAAAACATAAAAAGAATAAACACTTAAACCCCCTAAAAAACTTAAAAATGCAAAAATCCATAAAACCAACAAATTCCTTAACATACCTAAAATGCCTTAATACTGTAAAAATAAAAAAAATACATAAAAATACATAAATACATAAATACCTTAGAACCCCTGAAAACCCTAATAAACCCATAAAAACCTAAAAACACTAAAACCCATAAAAACATTAAAATTGCTAAAAACTTTAAAATTGCTAAAAACCCTAAAAACCCAAAAGTGACCTTAAAAACCTTTAAAACACCTAAATCTTGAAAAACATCTAAAAACCTCAAAAATCATTAAAACCTAAAAAACCCAAAAAACCCATAAAAACCACGAATAACTCTAAAAACCTTTTAAAACCTGATAAATGTTAAAAACACTAAAATCCCTTAAGAAAATAAATTCTAAAAAAACACCAAAAACCGAACAAAACCATTAAAAAATTGAAAAACACTAAACCCCTCAAAAAACATAAAACCCTAAGACATAAAAATGCCTAAAATACATAAAAACATAAAAATCCTAAAACCCCTAAGAAACCCTTAAAACATTAAAATTCATAAAATATCTAAAAAAACTAAAAATGATAAAACCCCTTAAAATCCTAATACATTCAAAATAACTAATAAACCTAAAACCAATAAATATGCTAAAAATAAATAAAAATACAAAAAACCCCAAAGAAATTATTAGAAACCTACAAAATAATAGAAACCCAAAAATACCATAAAATTCCCCAAAACCCTAAAAACAAATAAAACCCTTAAACCAACAGAAACTCTAAAAATCTATTAAAAACTAAAACAAAAAAAACTCTATTAAATATAAAACCCTAAAAACTCAAAAAAATTGAAAAAATACCATAAAGATCCTAAAATTTTGGAAAGATCTTATACACATTAAGATTCCTAAAAAAGGCCTTAAAATCCACAAAAACATAAATAACTCTAAAAATACTTCAAATCCATAAGAAAACCATAAAAACCTAAAAACATGTAAAACCCAAAAAAACATAAAAACCCTAACGTATCCCAAAAAACCAAAAAACCTAAAACCCATAAAACATATCAAAATCCGTGTAAACAAAAAAACCGCAAAAATAATTAAAACGATAAAAATACTAAAAAACTCTAAAAATAGATAAAAACATAAAAATCACTAAAAACCATGAAAACCCTAACAAGAAACTAAAAACCTAAAAACACATAAAACCTCTAAAAACCTAAAAAATGTTAAAATACAATGAAAACCCAAAATGAATCTAAAAACACTAATACCCCCCAAAACCATAAAAGCCTAAAAATTGCCAAACCGCACTAAAAACATTAGAAGGAATTTAAACGAATAAAACATTTGAAAATTTGAAAACCCATTAAATTATTAAAAAACTCAAAAAAAACCTAAAAACCCAACAAAAAACCATATGAAACCAAAAAATCCTCAATATCACTAAAAACACTAAAAAACATAAAAAATCAAAAAAAATCCCTAAAATTGAAAAAAATGTAAAACAACCTAAAAATCCTGAAAACCCTTAAGAAAACCTTGAAAACCATAAAACACATAAAATCCATAATAAAAATAAAATACGCTCAACAAAACTGAAAAAACCCAAAATCCCGAAAACCCTAAAAATACATAAAACACCAAAAACTCATAAAAATCCAAAAAACCCTTAAAATACTTAAAAATATAAAAATCCCTAAAACCCATAAAAACACTAAGAAAACCAAGAAGACCAAAAAATAGTTAAAAACCATCAAATTCTAAAAAATTCTAAAAAACATAAAACCCCTAAAATACCCTAAAAATCAAAACAGCCCCTAAAAACCATAAAACCCCTAAAAACCCTAAAAACCCTAAAAACCCCTAAAAACTAAAAAAAACTCTCAAAATAAAAAAACTATAAAAAACCCTAAAAATTCATTAATACCCTAAAACCCTATAAACTCTCAAAAAACATTTAAAACCCTAATAACCATAAAAATACTAAATGGTCCCTAAACATAACTAAAAAAATTAAAAAATACTACAATCACAGAAAACTCCTAAGAAAACCAGAAAAAACTAAAACATCTAAAACCCCTACTATTCTAAGAAACTCTAAAAATCAAAAAAAAATCATAAAAACCATTAAAATCCCTAAAAACACTAACGCCCCATAAAATTTCTAAAAAACCCTAAATATCACTAAAAATGTCAAAACACTAAAAAACTAGAAAAACCCAAAGAAAACCATAAAAAACTAAAAACACTTAAAACCCCTAAAAACATAAAAAAACATAAAAACCTTAAAACCCGCTAAAAATACCATAAAACCCCTAAAAATAATAAGAACTCCAATATCCTTAAAAAAACCCCAAAAACCAATAACAACCAAAAAACACTAAAAACTATAAAACCCTATAATCCCATAAAAAAAATTAAAAACTCCAAAATCTTTAAGAAACCTAAAATTTCAAAAAAAACACACAATTAAACCGAAAGAAATATAAAAACCCAAAAACCATAGAAACCCTCCAAATCCCTAAAACAAAAATAAATCATAAAAAGACTAAATGACACAAAAACCTGTAAAAAAATAAAATCCCTAAACCCTAAAAATGATGAGAAAAAATTAAAAGATTAAAAATTACTAACACTTTTAAAAACCTAAAAATACTAAAATCAATAAAACAGAAAAACCTAAAAAACCTAAAAATGCCCTTAAATCCCCAAAATAACATAAAAATAATAAAAATCCTAACAAATCCACAAGAACCACAAATATATAAAAACCCCAAAAAATACTAAAAATCCATAAGAAAAACATTAAAACATAAAAAAATTGAATCCCCCAAAAAAGTAAACAAAACATTAAAAAACAATATACACTAAGAACCCCTAAAACTGGTAAAGACCCCTAAAAACTTCAAAAACATAAAACCCCAAAAAACCCACTAAAAACTCTAAAAAACCCTTTAAACCTCAAAACACTAACAAATTATAAAAAACTATAAAACCATAAAAACTCAAAAAACCATAAAATCCCAAAGAACCATAAAACCCCAAAAAACCCCAAAAAACCAAAAAATACACCTTAAAACCCACAAAGGTCTTGAAACACATAAAACTGAAAAAAATACCAAAAAGACCTAAAAATTCTTAAAAATTTAAAAAACCCTAAAAATTATGAAAACCCTGAAGAGACCCTTACAAACCTAAAACCACTTAAAACCCCTAAAAACTAAAAAACAGAAAAAAAAACGTTAAAAACCAAAAAAACAAAAAATTATAAAGAAAATAAAACCCATAAAACCCCTAAAAACACTAAAACCCCATAAAAACCTAAAAACTAATTAAAAACACATTAAAATCAATAAAATATAAAAAAATTATAAAAAACATTAAAACAATAAAAAACTTCAAAAACACCCTAAAACCCAAAATCAACATAAAAACATAAACCCACAAAAATCATAAAAACCATAAAAATCCCTAAACTCATAAAAAACCATAAAAATGATAAAAAAAACTACAAATCCAAAAAACCAAAATAACCCTATAAACCCTAAAAATCCTAAGAAAACATTAAAACCCTAAAAACACTTGAAACCCTAAAACAATTTAAAATTGCTACAAACCCTAAAAACATAAATATCTATATCTCTTTTAAGTCCCTAAAACCATAAAAAATATAAAACCCCTAGAAATCCCTTAAAATGTAAAAACCCAAAAAACACTTAAAACTCCAAAGAATACCATAAAAACTTACAAACACTTAAAACCCCTAAAAACACTAAAAACCAAAAAACCCCAAAAAGGGAAAAAAAATCCTTAAAACCATAAAACACTTAAAATATATTAATACCCTAAAACCCATAAAACCACTAAAATTTATAAAAACCCTTTAAACCCCTAAAAACATTACAAAACTCTAAAAACCCATAAGAACCCTAAAAACTCAAAAAAAAACCCTTAACCCCAAAACCATTAATTAACCTAAAAATAGTAAAAAACACCGAAACACGTCAAAATCCCTATAATAGATAAAAATCCATAAAAATACAAAAAATTACCTAAAAATCAATAATATTTTTAAAACCCCTATAATCGATAAGAAAACTATAAAAACCTAAAGACTGTTAAAACTCATGAAAATCCAAAAAACCACCTAAACCACTAAATACCCAAAAAGCCCAAAATAAATCCCTAAAACCCTAAAACCCCTTAAAAATAATACTATAAACCCCCTACAAATCCACTAAAAACTAAAAAACAATTTACACTCCTATAAATATTGAAAAACTATAAAAAAACTTAAAACCCATAAAACTAAAAAACACTAAAATATCAACAAAAAACAATGAAATCCTTCAAAATGATTAATAACCATTAACCCCCAAAAATACATAAAAACCTAAAAATAATATAATCATAAAAATACATAAAAATTCATGGAAAAATAAAATACCATAAAAATGTGAAAAACCCCTATATAAACATTAAAACATGAAACACATAAAACCCCCAAAAGTGTAGAAAATTATAAAAACCCTATAAATTCTAAAAACCCTATAACTATGAGAACTATAAAAACCCAAAAAACATAAAAAACACTAAAACCCAGAAACAACCTAAAGAGCCACAAAAACTCTAAAAACAATTTAAACCCCTAAAAATTTTAAAACCCTCTAAAATACATTAAAACACTAAATAAATAAATAAAACCTAAAGAAATCATAGAATCTACTAAACCCCTAAAAGAACATAAAACCCCTCAAAATCCAAAAAAAACATAAATACCTAAAAAACCAAAAAAAAATAATAAAATCCCTAAAAATCCCAAAAAATGTAAAAACCCTAAAAACCTAGATAATCCTAAAAAACCATAAAAAACAAAAAAGACACCTAAAACCCTAAAAAACTAAAAAAAATACCAAAAAACTTTAAAACCAAAAAACCCTCAAATTCCGAAAAACACTAAAAAATCATCAAAAACCGATCAATATCACTAAATATGCTACAAAACATATAAAGACTAAAAACATCCCAAAAAAATTCTAAAAACATAAAATTTCTAACGACACTAAAATATTATAAGAAAACCTGAAAACCCTAAATATAATTAAAAACACACAAAAAACTAAAATTCTTAAAATCCTAAAAACACTAAAAAGACCAAAAAAAATAAAAAAACACATAAAAAGCATAAAAATCATATAAATATTAACAAATGATAAAAATATATGAACGCAATGTAAATAGTAAAATCTCTCAAAACCCTATAAACCACCAAAAATGATAAAAACACTTAAACCCTCAAATTCTCAAAATAAAACACCAAAACCCCCCAAAAACTATAAAAACAACTAAAACCCCACAAACCATCAATATACCAAAACCCCTAAAAATCATAAAAAAATAAAAAAATACATAAAACCCTAGAAACATAATAAATTATAAAAACCCTGAGAAACCCAAGGAAAACATTAAAAACCAAAAAACACTTAATACCCAAAAAACATTAAAAAATGCTAAAAATACCAAAACCCCTAAAAGATCCAAAAATTCCAAAACCCCATAAAACCCCATAAAGCCTTAAAAACTCTAGAACCCCTAAATGCCTAAAACCCAATTAGAAACTTGAAAACCCCGTTAAACCCATAAAAATGTTAAAATCCCCCCAAAAATCCTTAAAATCCCTAAAAACCTACAAAATACTAAAACCCTAAAAAACAATAAAATTCCTAAACCCCCTAAAAACCCTTAAAATCATGAAAACACTAAAACCCTCTAAAATACTAAAAAACCCAAAATATAACTAAAATTCTTAAAAACCATAAAACAGTAAAAACCCATTTGAAAATCATAAAAGCCTAAAACATTTTATAACCCCTAAGAACCATAAAAAGCATAAAAACCTAAAAACCTAAAAACACTAAAATCCCTTAAACACCTCAAAATCCATAAAACAATCAAAATACATAAAAGGACGTAAAAATGATAAAAATTACTTTAAAATATAAAGAAATTAAAAACCCTAAAACCCAAAGAAAAACTAAAAAACGTAAAAAACATAAAACATTAAAAACATAAAAATGCTAAAACCCCTAAAAACATACAGGCCTATTAAAACCTAAAACACCTCAAAATCCCTGAAAACCAAAAAAACAAAAAAAATCCATAAAACCCAAAACGTCCCAAAAAACATAGAAATTCAAATAAAACCTAAAAATCCCAAGAAATCCTTAAAACACTAAAACAATTTAAAATGCTAAGAACCCAAAAAAGACCCTAATTACATAAAGACTATAAAAACCCCAAAATAAAAAACATCGAATCCTAGAGACTACTGAATATTCTAAAAATTGTTTAAACCCCTAAAATGTTAAATCAAACTCTAAAAAACATAAAAACCATATAATGTTTAAAGAAACCCATTAACCCCAAAAACCCATTAAAACACTAAATACACTCAAAATATCTAAAAAGGACAAAAAACCATGAAAGTCCATAAAATCTCTAAAAAAAACAAAAAACATAAAAAAAATATAAGAAAACTATAAAGACCCAAAAAACACTTCAAATCCCTAAAAACCAAAAATGCATAAATGATAAAAATACCTAAAACCCTAAAATCCATAAATAACCTAAAAACCAAAAAAACCATAAACCCCCCCTAAAATCACTAAAATTTCAAAACCCCTTTAATCCTCTAGAATTTTAAAAAAATCTAAAAACCTCAAAACCCAAAAAACTCAAAAAACCCCTAAGAACCAAAATAGCCCAAACCCCTCAAAATCCCTAAATACCATAAAAAGAATAAAAATACTAAAAATCCTAAAAAAATATCTTTAAACATAAAAACCATAAACATTCTAATTACCCCTAAGAAAACCTTGAAAACCTAAAAATTCTTAAAACCCCTTAGAATCCCTAGAGACCCTAAAAATCATAAAAATCATAAAGTGGCCCCAAAAAACTCAAAAATCATAAAATTCTTGAAATCTCTAAAAAACTAAAAACCAAAAAAATTGTAAAAAAATACATTAAAATCCAGAAAAGCATAAAACAAAAAACATGAAAAAAACCCCAGGAAACCCGTTAAAATATAAAAACAATTAAAACCCCTAAAAAACATGAAAAAACCTAAAAACTCTGAAAAAATAAAAAAATATTAAAAACCATAAAACACTCTAATAAACATAGAACCCCTGAAAAACATAAAAACCCTAAAAAATAATAAAAACCCTAAAAACCACTAAAAATAAAAATCACTTGAAACCCTGAAAATGTTAAGAAAACTCTATAAAAATCATAAATACATTTAAATCTATAAAAATGATAAAAAAACTCTAAAAAACTTAAAACCCATAAAAATAAAAAATAATTATAGAAACCCAAAAAATCATAAAAATCAAAAAACCCTAAAAAACTCTAAAAGCATTGAAAATCCATAAAAATAATAAATAACTTAAAAATCCTTAAAACCCCTTAAATACATAAAAATAAAAAAATAAAAACCCGAAAAACAGCCTATGAAAACCATAAAAACCTGAAAACACTTAAAACCCCCAAAAACCAATAAATGATACAAAATCTAAAAATCCCTACAAACATAAAAGACTGTAGAAATCAAGAAAATCCGTAAAACACTAAAAATAATTATAATTCTAAAAAACTCCTAATAATACTTAAATACAAAAAAAACTATATACCACTAAAATAAGAAGAGAAAATTAGAGACCTAAAACCAATTAAAATGCCCAAAAAATGATAAAAACCATAAATACCCTTAAAAAATCCTAAAAATCATTAAAAACTATAAAATCACCTCAAACCTTGAGAACCCATAAAACAAAAAAATTCACAAAAACCCTAAAAAACCATTAAGCCCCTAAAATATTAAAAATCTATAAAAATTGTAAAAACCCCTAAAAATCCAAATCCCTATAATCCAAAAAAACCGAAAAAACACTAAAACCCCATAAAACCACACAGAATCACAAAAACCCATAAAAACCCATTGAATCCTAAAAGTCCACAAAAAAAATTGTAAAAAACCGTAAAAAAATATGAAAAACCCATAAAAACCCAAAAAACCAAAAACACACTTAAAACTCCTGAAACCCTAAAAATGATAAACCCCTAGAAACCAATAACCACACAAAATTCATAAATACCCTAAAACCATTAAAATATTAAAAATCCATAAAATCCTTAAAAATTAAAAATGCACAAAATTTTGAAAATCCCTAAGAAATCCTTAAAAACATAAAACATATAAAAACCTAAAAAACCTAAAAAAACATTAAAACCCCTAAGATGTCTCAAAAAACATTAACCCCCCAAAATAATAAAACCACAAAAAACCTTTTAAACCCCCCAAATTCAGTAAAACCTGTAAAAAAATAAAATAAATATAAATTCTTCAAAACCCGTAAAATCATTAAAAACTATAAGGCATGTCAAAAAAACCCAAAAACCCTCAAAAACCCTAAAAACCACAAAACCCATATGAAGACTTAAATCCTTGAAACCCTAAAAACCCTCAAAATCCATAAAACCCAAAAAACTATAAATATCCTAAAAATCTCTAAAAATACATAAAAATGTAAAAAACACAAAAACCCCATAAAACCTATAATAAACCCATAAAAACCAAAAAACACATAAACCTTTTGAAAAATGTAAAAAACATAAAAAACCCTTAAAACATCTCAAAATTCCAAGAGCCCCAAAAAATAAAATGAAATCCATAAAAATCCCTAAAACAGAAAAAACCCTGAAACCCCATAAAAACCCTAAAAAATTAAATAATAAAAACACATAAAACCCAAAAAAAGCTAAAAAATGATAAAAAATCCTAAAAGGACCCTAAAAACCCTAGAACCCCTAAAAACCATTAAACAACATAAAAATTATAAAAACTCTTAAAAACTAATAAAAAAATTAAAAACACTAAAAACACTAAATCTCATTTAAATCCCATGAATATGTTAACAAACTCTAAAAACATTTAAAAATATTTAAAAAAATCAAAAAAGCTTAAAAACCCAAAAGACCATAAAACCCCCCAAAACTCCAATAACCCTAAAAAGCCTCAAAATCCCCAAAAACAAAGAAAACCATAAAAATCATAAAAAATATTAGAAATACCTAAAATCATAAAAAACCAAAAATTCTTAGGAAATCCATAAAAACCTAAAAACACATAAAACCTATAAAAACATAAAAAATGCTAAACCCCATAAAAAATTTAAAAACAAAAAACCCCCCCAAAACCCTCAAAATCGCTAAAAACACATAAAATCATAAAAAATACATTAAAATCCCTAAAAACATAAAAAAACCCAACAATCAATAAAAAACTAAGAAAACCTTAAAAATAAAAAAACGTTTAAAACCCCCAAAAACTGAAAAAATGCTAATAACCTAAATATCCATAAAATACATGAAACACACAAAATACCATAAACCCCATAAAACTATAAAAACTCCAAAAACCCAAAATCCATAAAAACTACTGAAAATATAAAAACCTTTAATCCACTAAAAACAATAAAAAATATATAAAAACCTTAAATACTCAAAAAAAACCTCTAAAAACCAAAAAAACCAAAAAAACCTTAAAAACCTAAAAAATCACTCTAAAACCCTCAAAATACATAAAACAAATAAAAGTACATATACAATTAAAACCAAAAAATTAATAAATATAAAAAGTCCCTATAAAAACCATTAAAATATAAAAACACATAAAACCCCTAAAAACATAAAAAAAATGTAGAAACCCAAAAAACCATAAAAACACTAAAAACATAAAAATCCCTAAAATCCCTAAAAATACATAAAATTATAAATATCCTTAAAAATACCTAAATACATAAAAACCCATAGAATCATATAAACCAATTAGAAAACCATAAAACCCAAAAAAAACAATTAAAGCCGCACAAACCCTGAAAACACTAAAAACCCAAAAATGACCAAAAACCCTAAAACCCTTAAAACCATATTACCCCCCCCCCCAAATTAAACACCCCTAATAGCCCTAAAAACTCTTAAAGTCCAAAAAACTCTAAAAACACATTAAAAACCTAAAAACATTAAAAAAATCTAAAAAACCAATAAATCCTTGATAAGTAAAAAAACCCTCAACTCCCCAAAAACTATAAAACCCTAAAAACCCAAACAAACATTAAAAAACCTATAAATCCATAAAATCCCAAAAAATTATAAAACCCCTAAAAATACTGAAAACCGCTAGGGAAACCGTAAAAACAAAATAAATACTTAAAACCCCTGAAACCGCTAAAAATGCCAAAAACACTAAAAAACCGTAAAAACCCCTAAAAATCCAAAAACTACATAAAAATCCCAAAAACCAATTAAAATAACATAAATACATAAAAACCCTAAAACCAAAAAAACTCTATAAACTCTCTTAACCCATAAAACTATAACAAAAATAAAAAAATATCATGAAACATTAAAAGCTCAAAAAAACCCCAAAAATTCCAAAAAACCATAAGAACCCTAAAATCATTAAAAACCTAAAAATAATTAAAACACCTAAAAACCATTAAATTCCTTAAAAATTCTTAAAACATTAAAAAAACCAAATACCCTGAAAACCTGGAAACCCCTATGAAAACCTCAAAAACATAAAAACACATAAAACCTCAAAAACCCAAAAAAACACTAAAAATACTAAAAATCCCCAAAATCCCTATGAGACCTAAAACACCATTAAACACTTAAAGACCCTAAAAATCCACAAAATACTAAAAACCCTAGAAACCTTGAAAAAACATAAGAAAACATTAAAAATCTAAAAATTCTAAAAACTAATAAAAAATAATAAAAACTCTAAAAGACCCAAAACCCCAAAATAACCCAAAATAACCCATAATACCATGTAAAACATTAAAATACACTAGAAATTGCAAAACCCTACTATTATCTCTAAAACCCTTTAAACCCCTAAAAACATTAAAAACTCCAAAAACCATACAAACAATGAAAAACTAAAAAAACACTAGAACACCACAAAAAAACAAAAACACTAACAACCATCAAAATCAATAAAACCCCTATAATATCACAAAATTCTAAAAAATCCAAAAAATTCCTAAAACCACTAAAACATGATGATATACATAAAACACTAAAAAACATTAAACCACTAAAAATTAAAAAAGATAAATACCCTAAACACCATAAAAACCCTAAAACCCTCAAAATCCATAAAAATAAAAAAACCAAAAAAAAAATACAAAATATACCAAAAAATCATGTAAAATTTTAAAAATCCTAAAAATCTCAGAAAAACTTATTGAATCCTTAAATACATAAAAACACTTAAAGCCCCTAAACCCAAATAAACTCTAAAAAACAAAAAACCCCTAAAAATACCCTGAAACCCTTTAAAAATATAAAAGACCAAAAATCTTTAAAACCTAAAAACCATAAAAACCCCTAAAAACAATAAATATCATTACCCACATTAAACTCTTAAAAATGTTAAAAAATATAAATATCATAAAATCCAAATAAACTAGAAAAACCTAAAAACCCAAATAAGATATTTAAACCAAAAATCTGCAAAAAAAAATTCCAAAAACCCCTCAATATCCCAAAAAACCCAAAAAAATCATAAAAATATTAAAAAATCCTTCAAAATCCATAAATATGTAAAATATCCTAAAAATTTAAAAAACAATAAAAATACATTAAAACCCTAAAAACACTTAAAATACCTAAAAAAAGAATGCTAAAAACCCAAAAATACTCTAAAAACCATAAAACTCATAAAAACACAAAAATACAATAAAAATACCTAAAAACCTAAAAAACCATAAAAAATCCGAAAAATCCTAAGAAAACATTAAAAACCTAAAAACAGTTGAAACCCTACAAAATCTAAAAATTTATAAAAACCACAAAAAAAAATAAAAACCTGGAAATCCTAAAAAATGTAAAACCCTTAGAAACCCAAAAACCAATAAAAACCAATAAAAATCTATAAAACCCAAAATACTCAAAAATAACATTAAACCCCTAAAAATGTAAAAACCCTATAAAACCCTAGAAACCCCAGAAACCTCTCAAAATACCTAAAAACCCTAATAACCCTAAAAAACCAAAAAAACCAAAAAAACACAAAAAATGTAAAAATCCATAAAAAAACACTGAAAACCCAAAGAAAAACATAAAAAATTAAAAACTCTTAAATCCCCTAGAAAAACTAAAATTGATAAAACCCATAAAAAACATAAACCCTCAAAACCCATAAAAAATCTAAATACCAAAAAAAAATCCAATGAAATACATCAAAGTTCCTAAAAACCTATAAAAACATAAATGCCCTAGAATATCATATAAACCCTAAAAATCCCTATAACCCAAAAAACCCCTAAGAACCTTGAAAATCCAAAAAAACCCCAAACCGCATAAAAAAAACTAAAAACTCTACAAACCCTTTAAAACCATAAAAATTGAGAACCTTGAAAACCCCCAACCCCCAAAAAAACTCCCTAAAACTAAAAAAATTTGTACAACCATATAACTCCTAAAAGCACTAATGAACCTTAAAATCCAAAAAACCCTAAAATACATTAATAATTTAAAAACCCATAAAAATTCCAAAAATAATAAACAAAACTTACAAACCTGGAAACCACCATTGAAAACATTCAAAAAAATAATCACACTTAAGACCCCTAAAACACCAGAAAACGCTAAAGCCCCTTAAAACCCTAAAAACCCTAAAAACTCTCAAAATTACAGAACATCATAAATAGCCATAAAAATTCCGAATAAATCACTAAAACATCTAAAAACATAAAAACCCCCAAAACACCTAAAAACCATTGGAATACATTAAAACATAAAGACACTTGAAACCCCCAAAAACCTAAAAAATGAAAAAAATTCAAAAAACCCAAAAGACCATAAAACCCCTTTAAACCATTGAAACCCTTTAAAAACATAATACCGAATTAAAACACTATAAAAAAATAATATTAAACTCCTTTAAACCCCTAAAAATATAAAAAAAACTATAAAACCTTAAAACCCATAAAAATTTAAAAAAACCTAAAAATTCAAAAAAAAACAATAAAAACTGTAAAAACCCCTAAAAACCCTAAAATCCCTCAAAATCTATAAAGCTCCTAAAAACCCATAAAACCCCCAAAAATATCCCAAAAAATCCAAAAAATATAAAATACCAAAATAACCCAACGAAAACCTTATGAAAATAAAAACACTAAAAACCCCTAAAAACATAAAAAACACTATAAACCCCAAATACCCGAAAATCCCTAAAACCCGAAAAATCCCTAAATACCTTAAAATCAAAAATAATCCTAGAAATTCCCAAAAAATAATTGAAAAAAAATCCTAAAACCCTAAAAACATTAAGAAAATGTTTGAAAACTCAAAAAAACATAAAACCCATAAAAAATTAAATATGTTAAACCAAAATAAACCCTAGAAGACAAAAAAACCAAAAAAATATAAAAACCATCAAAACCCCTACAAATCGTGGATACCCTAAAAACCCATAAAGACCCTAAAATTACACTACAAACTCAAAAAAAATTCCATTATACCGATAAAAACCTTAGAAACTCTAAAAAACAAAAAAACAAAAAAAAAATTAAAAAAAGAAACCCCATGAAACCTGAAAAACCCAAAAACCCAAAAACCCCTAAACACTCTCAAAATCTCTAAAAACCCAAAAAACAGTAATATCCTAAAAAGACCCTAAAATTTTCAAAAAAAATATGAAACCCAAAAAATTCCTTCAAAATTCTATAAAAACCTGAAAAACATATAAACACATAAAATCCATAAAAACATAAAAACACTAAAAACCCAAAAAAACACAAAAAAATTCATAAACCCCTCAAAATACCAAAAAAACAAAAAATCATAAACACCGAAAAAACATCCCAAATAATCCCCAACAAAACCAAAAAACCCCTAAATCTATAAGAAAAACTAAAAAACCTAAAAAACATAAAACCCCAAAAAATCTATAAGGGTCTAAATCTCCTAAAGCCCTAAAAATACAAAAAAAACTCATATAACTCCTAAATATCATACAAACCCCTAAAAATTTAAAGACCCATAAAAACACATAAAAACACTAAAAATAATTAAAAATTATGAAAACCCATAAATCAACTAAAAACATTAAAAAAATATAAAACCCATAAAACACTAAAAACTTAAGAAAAAACCCTAAATCACCAAAAAAACATAAAAACACAAAAAAACATAAAACACTAAAACCCCAAAAAAATCCACAAAAATTATAAAAACCACAAAACCCCTAAAAATACCAAAAAAACCCTAAAACATAAAAATCTTAAAGACCATAAAATCCCTTAATAAAAACATAAAAAACTAAAAAAACTAAAAACCCTAAAACCAAAAAAAAACTCTAAAAACTCTTTTAACCCCTAAAACTTTAAAAAACTCGAAAATATCATGAAACTATAAAAACTAAAAAAACATGAAAATACCAAAAACAATAAAAACCCTAAAACCATAAAAATCTGTAAAACCCCTAACAACCATAAAAATCCTAAAAATTCCTAAAACCGTAAAAAACCAAAAAATATGAAAACCCCTAAAAAACCTTAAAAACAAAAAAACACTTAAAACCAAAAAAAACCAAAACAAAAAAAAACAAAAAAAAAACCCTAAAAACGCCAAAATCCTTATGATCCCTAAAAAACCATTAAACCCCTAAAAATCCCTAAAAATCCCTAGAAGCATTGAAACCCTAAAAAAATTGAACAAACATTAGAGAAAATTAAAAACATAAAAACTCTAAAAACTAATAAAAATGATAAAAGCTCTAAAAGTACATAAAACCCAAATAACCATAATAACCATAATAGCTTGTAAAACCTTAAAATACTCTAGAAACATTAAAACCCCACGACTAACTATAAAACCCTTTAAACCACTAAAAACATTAAAATGTATAAAAACATAAAAACAAAGAAAAACTAAAAAACACCTAGAACCCCACAAAAACTCTAAAAACCCTAAAAACAATCAAAATCCCTAAAAACCCTATAAAACCTTAAAATTCTAAAAAATTCCATAAAATATCTAAAACTACTAAAACCCCAAATATATACTTAAAACACAAAACCCTTAAAACCACTAAAAACTAAAAATGATAAAAACCATAACCCATTAAAAACCCAAAAAACCCTCAAAATCCAATAAAACATAAATAAAAAAAATACTAAAAATACAAATAAAATCCCTAAAAATTTTAAAAATCCTTAAAACCTCAACAAAGACCTATCAAAACATTAAATATATAAAAATAATTAAAACCCCTAAGCCTAGAAAATGATAAAACCAAAAAAAACCCAAAAAATACACTTAAAACCCCTAAAAATATAAAAACCGCTAAAACATTAAAAACTCAAAACAAATAAAAACACTAAAAACACTAAAAAACAGAAAAAAAACATTAAAATCTTGAAAATGTTAAATAAACATATAAACAACATAAAATCTAAACCAACTCGAAAAACCCAAAACCCCAAAAAAAGACATTAAAACCCTAAAATCCTTAAAAAATTGCAAAAACCCCTCAATATCCCCAAAACCCCAAAAAACCCTAAAAATGATAAATAAATTTTAAAATTCCCTAAAAATCCATAAAAATGAAAAATAACCTAAAAAAAGAAAAAAATAAAAATACATTAAAACCCTAAAAACAATTAATGCCCCTAAACCAAAAAAATGCTTAAATACCCTAAAATATACTCAAAACCCTAAAAACCCAAAAATACATAAAAACCTTAAAAACCATAAATACTTAAAAACACCATAAAAATCCCTAAAAATCATAAAGCCCTAAAAATCATTAGAAAATATTAAAAACATAAAAATATTCAAACCCTTAAAAAACAAAAAAAAACAATAAAAACCCAATAAATCATAAAATACCTTAAAATCAAAAAAAACTATAAAACCCTTAAATACCCTAAAACCCATAAAAACCCTATAAACCACTAAATAATAAAAAAGAACACTAAACCCCTAAAAATGTTAAAAATCCATAAAACCCCAAAAACTACTAAAACCCCTTAAAATCACTAAAAACCCTAAGTACCCTTAAAATCATAAAAAAATATATAAAAGAAATAAAAATGTAAAAATACATAAAACCCCTCAAAACCTTAAAAAACCATAAAAACCTAAAAATACTTAAATCCCCTAGAAAACCTAAAATCAATAAAACCCCTAAAAACCATAAACCCTCAAAACCCAAAAAAAAATATAAAAACAAAAAAAAATATCCAAAGAAATCTCTCAAAGTACCTAAAAACCTAAAATAGCCTAAATGCCCTCAAATCCCCCAAAAACCAAAAAAAATATTATAAAATAGTAAAAATAGATAAAAAAACTAAATCCCATAAAAACCTAAAGAATCATATAAACCCTAAAATCCTTAAAACCCATAAAACCCCTAAGAACCCTAAAAATCCCAAAAAACCCAAAACCCCATAAAAACCACTAAAAACTCTAAAAATAATTTAAACCCATAAAAATTTAGAACATATAAAACCCTACAAACCCCAAAAAAATCCCTAAAACTAAAAAAATCTATACAACCTTAAAATCTCTAATAGCACTATAGAACCTAAAAATCCCTAAAAACCCTAAAATAAAATAAAAAATAAAAAACCACATAAAAACCCTAAAATAATAAACAAAACCAATAATACCTGAAAACACCATTTAAAATATTAAAAAAATAATCACACTTAAAAACCCTAAAATAATTAAAAATTCTAAAGCCCCTTTAAACATTAAAAACCCAAAAAAACTCTCAAAATTACAGAACAAGATAAATAGACATAAAAATCCTAATAAATTACTAAAAAACTCTAAAAACATAAAAACCACTAAAACCTTACAAATTCAGAGGAATAAATTAAAATATAAAGACACTTCAAACCCCCCAAAAACCTAAAAATTGATTATAACTCAAAAAACACTAAAATTCCATAAAAACCCTTGAAAAACACAATACCCCATAACAATTCTATAAAACACTAAATAATCAAAAATCCCTTTAAACCCCTAAAAATTTATAAAAACTAGAAAACTGTAAAACCCATAATAAAATAAAAACACCCTGAATATTCAAAAAAAACAATAAAACCTTAAAAACCCTATACACCTAAAATCACTCAAAATATCTAATGCCCCTAAAAACCCATAACACCCCTTAAATGTCCCAAAAATCCATAAAAACATAAAATACCAAAATAACCTAATAAACCCAATGAAAACCTTATGAAAATAAAAAAAAATTTAAAACCCCTGAAGACCTAAAAAACACTAAAAACCCCAAATAACCTAAAATCGCTAAAACATGAAAAATCCCTAAATACATTAAAAACAAAAAAAATATTGAAATGCTAAAAAATACCTATAAAATTTAAAATACTAAAACCCTAAAAACTCTAAGAAAATTCTAGAAACATCAAAAAAACATAAACCCATAAAAACATAAAAATGCTAAAAACAAAAAAAAACACTTGAATACCCAAAAAACCCAAAAACCAAAAAAACCCATCAAAACCCCTAAAAATTGGGGAAACCCTAAAAACCCATAAAGACTATAAAATTACACAAAAAAACTCCAAAAAATGAATTATACCCCCAAAGACCTTAGATACTCTAAAAAACTAAAACTCCAAAAAAATTTAAAAAACCTCAAATAATATCCTAAAACCCCTAAAAATAAACAAAATTAATATCCTAAAAGGACCCTAAAAATTTCAAAAAAAGTAAAAAACCCTAAATATCCTAATAAATTCTATGAAAACCTAAAAAACATAAAAACACATAAAATCCCTAAAAACCTAAAAACCCAAAAAAAAACCACAAAACCCCCTAGAACCCCTCAAAATCCCAAAAAAACTAAAAAGTATAAAAACCAGAAAAATATCCCTAATAATCCCCAAAAAATACCCTAAAAACTACAAGAAAAACTAAAAAACCCAAAAAAACATAAAACCCTAAAACAATATAAGTGCCTAAAACCCCTAAAACGCTAAAAATACGCTAAAAACTTTTATAACTCCTAAAGATCATACAAACCCCCCAAAATTTAGAGACCCCTAATAACTCATAAAAACCCTACAAATTATTAAAAATTATGAAAACCCAATAATCAACTAAAAACATTAAAACACTCAAAAAACCATAAAACCCATAAAAAATCAAAAACCCCTAAATCACTATAAAAACAAAAAAAACCCTAAATACCATAAAACACTAAAACACCCAAATATCCATAAAATTATAAAAAAACACAACCCCTAAAAATACCTAAAAACCTAAAACATAAAAAACATGAAAACCACGAAAAACCTAGAAAAAACATAAAAACCTAAAAATAATAAAAATCCTAATACCAAAAACAATCTAAAAACTCTTTTACCCCATAAAACTGTAAAAAAACTCAAAAATATAATGAACCCATAAAAACTAAAAAAAACCCGAAAATCGAAAAAACCAAAAAAAAACCTAAACCCCTTAAACCCTAAGAGATAGAGGAGGATGTCATCACCCTTTCCAGGTTCTCTCCCATTTTCATGTTTTCCTAGTT
This sequence comes from Viscum album, assembly GCA_963277665.1. Classification (NCBI taxonomy): domain Eukaryota; kingdom Viridiplantae; phylum Streptophyta; class Magnoliopsida; order Santalales; family Viscaceae; genus Viscum; species Viscum album. Next base: position 45,203,939 of record OY728151.1, read on the forward strand.
TCCATCCCGACGGTTTTTCTGCTTCCTTCATGATCTTGCGATGTGAAGAAGTTGCGGTGCTTGGCGATAGGGATTCATGCTGGCGTGGTTCAACGTTCGCGACATTATTATTATGGTTCGAGGCTCACGCGATGCTTCTTTCAAGGATCCACCTTGACCTCTCTGGCAGAGCAGTGTTTTTGTGGCTGGAGATGCAGTTTTGGGCGTCAAAGCCTCTCCTCAATAGATCTGGGCTTTGGTGATTTTCCTTGGTTCTGGTCGGTTTCGCCTTGGACGTGCAGCGGTGTGGTGCAGGTACGACAGATCTGGTCGCTTCTAGGGTTTCAAGACCTGCTGATCTAGTAGTGGCGGTACTCGATCTAAGAGAAAAGCTCAGATTTGGTTCCCTCGGTGCGCGGCGGTTCATATCCATGGAGTTTCGGGCCTGAGCCGGTCCCTTCTTGGTGTGGAATTGCACTGCCATGGTGATTCCATTTTTGCGACTAGCTCCTGGTGTTTCCCGTCTTCCTAGATGGCTTCCAAGCAGTGGCAAGGAGAGGCCAGGCCTTGGTTGATGTTGTGCGATGGGAATTTTACGATCCTTGAAGCTGTGTGGGGAGCGGCAGTTTTGGTTTCGCTTGGGAAGTCAGGCGATGTTGTTGGGATTCCTCTTCGGACCTCAGCATGGAGTCAGAATCGTTTCTAGGTTTCCTCTCTGTGTTATAATCCTATTTCTGGTCTAGATAAGTGTTGTGTTCTGGGATCTCTATCGGGCTATGGTGGCTGCTTCACAGATTGTGGCAGGATTGGTTTGGTGCTTGTTCTTTGTGCTGTTTTGAGGTATGGGTTCCTGCCTGCTCTTGGTGTGCAAGTTCTGTGGTGCTTGAGATGAACCTCTATATTCGGAAGGTGCTGGGTTCTATCTTTTGTGACAAATGAGGATGGCTGCTGTATGGATGTGAGCTTTGGTGATTGGTGGTTTTGCGATTATTGTGATGATGGTAATGTGATGTGGGACGTTGCATGTGTTGGTGAGAAGGTGCTGGATTCTGGTTTTTGTGAAGTTGGCTACAGGTTGTTGATTCGTGGTGAGCTGATGAATGCTGGTGATGGTTCTGATGTTGATGATGGTGGTTCTGTGACTTTGGTTGTTGGCAGTTATGTGATGTCGAGTGCTGGTGATTTTGGATGTTGGTTTTCACCTGGATGGGAGGTGCTGAAGCTGCGGTTTATGGTTGCGATGCTGTTGGATGTTATTTTCTGTTGGAATTTGGATGCTGATCGTTGGTTAGCTGTGAGCTGCTGGATGCTGATTGATGCTGGATAATGATGGTGGCTGTTTTTCTTTGTGTGTTTTCTTTTTTTCTTTCTTGAATTTTCTTTTTTTTTTGGGTCTTTTGTCTTGGGTCGTTAAGGGTTTTTCGGTGTGGGTCGTTTAACCCCTCCCCTCCCTTGTCTGTTGTGTCTCTTTTTTCCTTTTAATAAATTTGGGGGCCTGGGAATAGCCCGACCCTCGCATCTTCCTTTTCCCTAAAACCCTAAAAATCCCTAAAAACCATAAAATTCCAAAAAATACCTAAAACTGTAAAAACAACCTAAAAACCTGAAAACCCTTAAGAAAACCATAAAAACACAAAAACACTTAAAACCACAAAAAACCAAAAAAAAACACTAAAACCCCTAAAAAACACTAAAAACCCTAAAAAACCCCAAAATCCCTATGACCCCTAAAACACTATTAAACCCCTAAAAGGCCATAAAAATCCATAAAATCCTAGAAACCCTAAACACCTTGAAAAAGCATAAGAAATCATTAAGAACCTAAAAATTCTAAAAACTAATAAAAAATTGTAAGAACTCTAAAAGACTCTAAAACAAAAAAACCTAATAATCCTAATACACTTGAAAACCTTAAATTACTCTAGAAACTGTAAAACCCCACTACAAACTCTAAAACCCTTTAAATCCCTAAAAACATTAAGAATGCTAAAAAAAATAAAAAATGAAAAACTAAAAAAATGAAAACCCCAAAAAAACTCTAAAAACCCTAAAAACCATCCAAATCCTTAAAAACCCTATAAAACCATTAAAAATGTAAAAATTTCCAAAAATACCTAAAACCACTAAAACCCTAGATATATACTTAACACACTAAAAACCCTTAAACCACTAAAAACTAAAAATGACAAAACCATAAAAACACTAAAAAACAGCCAAAATCCATAAAAACCAAAAACCAATAAAATACTAAAAATACCAAAATAATCCATTAAAATTTTAAAAATCCTTAAAATCTCAGAAAAGACCTATTAAAACCCTAAAGACTTAAAAACACTAAAAACCCCTAAGTCCTAAAAATGTTAAAAACATAAAAACCCTAAAAATACCTTTAAACAACCTAAATATATAAAAAACCCTAAAATCTTTAAAACCCAAAACCCATAAAAACCCTAAAAACACTAATAATCGAAAACACTTTAATCTCCTAAAAATGATAAAAAAATCCAAACACCATAAAATCGAAACAAACTCGAAAAATCCTAAAACCCAAAAAAATACATTAAAACCCTAAAATCCCTAAAAAATCCAAAAACCACTCCATATCGGAAAAAACACAAAAAACCCAAAAAACCCAAAAAACCCAAAAAACCATAAAAATATTTAAAAAGCCCAATAAATCTAAAAAAAGGTAAAAACCTCTAAAATCTTGAAAAAAAATAAAAATACCTTAAAAACCTAAAAACAATTAATCCCTTAAAACCCAAAAAAAATGCTGAAAACACAAAAATACCCTAAATACCCTAAAATCCATAAAAATCATAAAAACCATAAAAACCATAAAAAATTTAAAAACGCCATAAAAAACCCTAAAAACATAAATAACCATAAAATATCCGAAAAATCCAAAGAAAACAATAAAAACCTAAAAATATTTAAAAATCATAAATAACCTAAAAAATGACAAAAACCCAAAAAAACTTAAAAATCCATAAAACCGTAAAACCCTTAAAATCCCTAAAACCCATAAAAACACTATAAACCCCAAATATTCAAAAATAACTTTAAACCCCAAAAACATTAAAAACCCTTAAACCCCTAAAACCTCTCAATATACCTAAAAACACTAAATACCCTAAAATCCTAAAAAATCCATAAAATCACTAATAATGTAAAAATCCCTAAAAACCCCAAAAACCCTAAGAAAACCATAAAAACTTAAAAATGCATAAATCCCATAGAAAACCTAAAAATTGATAAAACCCTTAAAAACCATAAACACTAAAACCCCTAAAAATATAAAAACCCAACAAAATCCAAAGAAATTCCTCAAAGTACCTAAAAATCTAAAACAACCTTAAAACCCTAAAAACCAAAAAAAAAACTATAAAAATATCTCAAAAACACTAAAGCTCCTAAAATCCTATAAGATCATATAAACCCTAAAAATCCTAATAACTCATCAAACCCCTAAGAACCATGAAAATCCCAAAAAACCAAAAACCCCAAAAAACCACTAAAAACTCTAAAAACCCTTTAATCCCATAAAAATTTAGAGCCCCTAAAACTCCCAAAACCCCAAGAAACATAAAAATACATAAAAATATAAAAATAAATACAACCTTAAGTCCCCTAAAATCACTAAAGAACCTCAAAATCCTTAAAAACCCTAAAATAAGATCAAAATTAAAAAAAAAACCCATAAAAATATCTAAAACAATAAAAATTTATAAAACCTGAAAACACAATTGAAAACATTCAAAAAATAATCACACTTAAAACCCCTAAAATACCTAAAAACTCTAAAGCCCCTTAAAATTCTAAAAAACTTAAAAACTCTCTAAATTATAGCACACCATAAATAGCCATAAAAATCCTAATAAATCGCTAAAAACTATAAAACATAGAATTTCCTAAACCCCAAAAAATCCTAGGAATACATTAAAAACATAAAGAAACATAAAACCCTCAAAAACCAAAAAAATTATAAAAACACAAAAAACCCTAAAAGACCATAAAAACCATTAAAACCCATAAAACCCATAAAACCATTGAAAAACATAATACCCCATAAAAACTCTATAATCTAATAAATAATCTAAAACTCCTTTAAACCCCTAAAAAATAAATAAAACTAAAAAAATTAAAAACCATAAAAACTCAAAAAAACACTGAAAATTCAAAAAAAACAATAAAAACCTTAAAAACCATAAAAAACTAAAATCCCTCAAAATCTCTAAAGCCCCTAAAAACCCAAAAAACGCCATAAAAACCCAAAAAACCACAAAAAAATAAAATACCAAAATAACATAAAAAACTCAATGAAAACATTATGAAAATAAAAACACTTAAAAACCCTAAAAAACTAAAAAACCCAAAAAACCCCAAATACCCTAAAATCATTAAAGCAAACAAAATCCCTAATTACCTTAAAAACCCAAAAAAAATCCTTGAAATTCCCAAAAAACACCTATAAAATAAAAAATCATAAAATCATAAAACCCTAAGAAAATGTTAGAAACCTTAAAAAAACATAAAACCCATAAAAACATAAAAATTCTAAAAACGAAAATAAACCCTTGAAAGCCCATAAAACCCAAAAAACCATCAAAACCCATACAAATACTCAAAACCCTAAAACCCATAACGACCCTAAAATCACACTAAAAAAATCAAGAAAACGTTTTACCCCCAAAAGCCTTAGAAATCTTAAAAATAATAAACCATAAAAATATTAAAAAACTCCAAGAAACCCCAAAAACACCAAACCCCTAAACACTCTCAAAATCACTAAAAACCCAATAAAAAATAACTTCCTAAAAGGTCCCTAAAATTTTCAAAAAAAGTACAAAACCCTAAAAATCATTAAAAATTATAGGAAAAACTAAATTACATAAAAACACATAAAATCAATAAAAAACCTAAAAACACTAAAAACCCAAAAAACCATAAAAACACCTAAAACCTCTCAAAATCCAAAAAAAAACCATAAAAACCTAAAAAAATATCCCAAATAATCATCAAAAAACCCGTAAAATCCATGAAAACTATATGAAAAACTAAAAAACCAAAAAACACATAAAACCCCAAAAAACCTATAAGGGAGTAAAACCCATAAAACCCTAAAAATACCCTAAAAACACATATAACTCTACAAGATCATAAAAACGCCTAAAAAATTAATGACCCATAAAAACTTATAAAAACCCTAAAAAAATGAAAATTTTTCAAAACCCGTTAATCAACTAAAAACATTAAAATAGCCTAAAAACCATAAAAACTCAAAAACCCCTAAAATCTCTAAAAAAATAATACCTAAAAAACCATAAAACACTAAACCCCCTGAAAATCCATAAAAATTATAAAAACAAAAAAGACCCCAAAAATACCTAAAAACCTAAAACATATAAATCTTAAAGACTTTGAGAACCCCTAATAGAAACAAAAAACAAAAAAAACACTAAATACCCCTAAAAGACTAAAAAATTCCACAACCCCTAAAAAACCTAAAGACCCTAAAAAACCCTAAAAACCTAAAAATCATAAATATCCAATAAAATATCCCTAAAAACCCCAAAAACGTAAAAACCCTAAAATTAATAAAAAACCATAAAAACATTGAAAACCTAAAAACACTTAAAACCCCTAAAAACTAAAAACTGCTAAAACCCCTAAAAAACCTAAAAGACCCCATAAAACACTGAAAATCGCTAACAGTAATAAAAACCATTAAAGAAATTAGAAACCATAGAAACCAATAAATACCATACAAACCACTAAAATCTCTAAAAACTATTGAATCCCCTAAAAACACAAAAAAACTATAAAAACATAAACACCCTAAAAACAAAAAAAAACCTATAAACCCATAAAAAATATTAAAATAAAAAAATCTTTCAAAACCCCTAAAAAAGAAAAATATTATAAATATCATAAAAAAGACATAAATTACCAAAAACCTAAAAACCCATAAAACCCCTAAAATTTCCTATGAAAACTATAAAAGCATAGAAACCCAAAAAACCACTAAAATCATAAAAAAATGTTATAGACCCTGATTATCCCTAAATACTATAAAAACCATTAAACCCATTGAATATTAAAAACCATAAATACCCATAAAATCCATAAAACCCAATAAGAACACTAAAACCCCTTTAAAACTAAAAAAAATCAAAACAATATAATAAAAATTAATAAACAAAACAAATCAAAGTAAACTAAAATTCTAAAAAAACTATAAAAACCACTCCCAATACATAAAATTCATAAAATACATATATATCCAAAAAACACCATAAAAATCACAAGACAAGTAAAAAGTTCAAAGCCATAAAAATCCTTAAAAACCTAAAAACACGTGAAACCCCTAAAACCTAAAACTACTAAAAACACTAAAACCTGAAACCCCTCAGAACCCATAAAAACCCTAACAAATCATAAAAGACCTAAAACCCCTAAAACCCAAAAAAATAAAAACCCTATAACCCTCAAAACCACATAGAAACAAATAAAATCTAAAAATACATAAAAACTATATAAAATTTCAAAACTCTAAAACCCTAATAACCCCTAAAAACCATAAAACCCCAAAAAACATAAAAACTATATAAATCCATAAAACCCTAAAAATTTACTAAAACACTAAAAACCTTTAAACCCCTAAAAAATTATCACACAATGAAACCTTTAGAATCCTAGAAAACAAAAAAACCCAGAAAACCATCAAAATCCATATAGATCCTATAAACCATAAAAATAAAAAAAATCATCAAAATCCCTAAAATAATAAAACCCTAATACCCCTTGAATACCCTTTAAGAAACATTATAAAAAATCCTTAAATCTACTAAAAACCTAAAAAAATAAAACCCCTAAAAAACCTAAACACCATAAAACACTAAATCCCTCTAAAAACCCTAAGAACCATAAAAACCAAAAAATCCTATAAAATCCATAAAATTGATAAAATATAAAAAAACCTTAAGAAACCATTAAAATAAAAAAATTAAAACCTCAAATAAACCTTTAAAAAGAAAAAAATAAAAAAACCATAAAAAGACTAAAACCCTATAAAAACATTAAAAACAACTAAAAACTCTAAAAACCATTTAAAACCTTAAATTGGTAAAAAAATAATTAACCATACAACCCTAAGAACCCTAAAACCCCCCAAAAACCCATAAAAATAATAGAAAACCAAAAAACCCTCAAAATCTCTAAAACCCATAAAAACAAAAAATACTATAATACCCTCAAACATAAAAAAAATTGAAAATTCTAAAAAACCTTAGCAAAAAAAAGAACCAAAAAAACACTAAAACCTCTGTAATCATAAAAATGGTAAAACCACAAAACCCCTAAAATCCCGAACAATCCTAATAACCCTAAAAATCCTAAAGAACTCTAAAAATACATAAAACCATAAACACTCAGAAAATTCCTACAAAACCAATTAAAATCCAATAACTCCAAAACCCCCTAAAAATTTAATTTTTTTTAAAAACACCAAATACCCCTAAAAGACCCTAACACCCCGTAAAAACCATAAAACCCTCTCAAAAAATTAAAACCCCAAAACCCATAAAAAACCTAAAGACAACTAAAAACACTAAAATCCCTTTAAATCCATAAAAATGTTACAAAACTATAAAAAATTAGTAAAACCCTAAAAAATAATAAATCCCCAAAACCAATAAAAATCGTAAAAATCATAAAATACACTAAAAATCACCAAAATCCCTAAAAACCCTAAAAACCATATAAATCCTAAAAATCCCTATAAATTCTAAAAAAATGTAAAATTCTTCTAAAAACCATAAAAACCCTAAGAAAACCTGTAAAACCTATAAGAATGTTAAACCTCAAAAAACCTAGAAACATTAAAAACCCAAAAAATCCTCAAAATCCATAAAACTAGTAAAAAATCCTAAAAAATCGAGATATGTAAAGAAAATCAAAAACCTAAAACACTCTAAGATAACCTTAAAATCCCCAAAAACATAAAACCTATAAAAACATAAAAAACACAGAAAAAACCTAAAAACACAATAAAAAAATAAAAAAAACTCAAAATTCCTAAAATCCCTAAAAATAATAAAATGCTAAAAAATTCACTAAGAATATCTAAAATTAAAAATACCAAAAAAACAAAAAAAAACCACAAAGAAAAACATAAAACCTAAAAACTCTTAAAGCCCCTAAAAAAATAAAAAATTCTAAAACAAAAAAAACCCTAAAAGCCCTAAAAACTATAAAAACCCTAAAAACCCTAAAAACCCTAAGAATCCTCAAAATCTCTGATACCCCTAAAAAACCGAAAAATCATTAAAATTCCACGCAATCATTAAAACCACAAAACCATTAAAATTCAAAAAAAAATCCTATTAAAACCTCAAAATCCAAAAAAAATTAGAACCCTTAAAAAATCGATATATGATAAAAATCGTAAAAAATCATAAAAAACCATAAAATAATTAAAAACATAAAAACCTCTATAAACCATAAAAAAATTCAAATTATGAAAACACTAAATAACCACTAAAAAATACAAAAACTCTTTTGAAAGCCTAAAAATGTTAGATACTCTAAGTAACCCTAAAAACCCAAAAAACAAAAAAAATAACAAACCCCCAAAAAAGTATAAAAACCCTAAAACCCCTCAAAATCCATAAAAATCCATAAAACTAGAGAAATCCTAAAACACCTCTAAAAGTCCCTAAAATTGAAAAAACCCTAAAACCTTAAAACACCTAAGAAAACTATAAAACCTAAACACACTTAAAACCCCAAAAAACCCAAATAAACACTAAAAAACATAAAAACCCTAAAACCATTAAAACCCTTTAAAACCGTAGATAAACTAAAATCACATAAAAACCTTAAAACCCACTAAAATCATTAAATATAATTTATACCCCTAAAATGTTAAAAAAACTTTAAAAATTCATAGAATCCCTAAAAACTCAAAAAATAACCTATAAAATCAAAAGAAACCAAAAAACCCATTATAATCCATAAAAACTCAAAAATTGCATAAAAGTCCTAAAAGTAAAAAAACCGAAAATGTTAAAATAAAAAAACCCCTTAAAACCCAAATGAAAAACATAAAATGTTAAAATTATTAAAACCCCTAAAACCCTAAAAATTCAAAAACCATAAAAATCACAGAATCCCTAAATATTGATAATAACTCTAAAAAGAATAACAATTATAAGAAATTAATAAAATCAATAAAAATATAAAAAACCCTAAAAACCATGAAAATCCTGATAAAACATTAAAAACATAAAAAAAACTCAAAACCCCCAAAAAACCTCAATAATGCTAAAACACATAAAAATCCTAAAATTACCCTAAAACCATCTAAATATCATAAAACCCCTAAAAACCTTAAAACCCCCTAAAAAATAAAAAAGAAAATTAAAACTCAAAAAACCCATCAAATACCAGAAACCCATAAAAACCCAAAAACAGAAAAAAAAAATCCTAAAAACCATAAAAAAGTAAAAAATCCTAAAAATCCCTAAATACATAAAAAAATAAAAAACATGAAGACCCATAATAAAACCTAAAAACCCAAAAAACACATAAAATCCCCATAACCCTTAAAAAGAAAAAAACCATAAAAACATAAAAACCTAAAAACCGTCAAAATCCATAAAAACCCTAAAGACCTTTATGACCATAAAAAATACGTTAAAATGCAAACCCCCCATAAAACCCTTAAAACCCCATATGAAAACCTTGAAAACATAAAAATTCTTAAAACCACTAAAAATATATAAATATGCTAAAAACCCTAAAATAAAAAAAGACCCTAAAACACCTTCAAGCTCCTAAAAACGATAAAAACACTAAAAAACATAAAAAACATAAAAAATCATAAGAAATCGAAAAAACAATAAAAATATTAAAATACCCTCACAACCCCACAAAATCCATTAAAATTCCTAAAATATAATAAAAACCCTAAATATCCTTAAATATCCCCAACAACATAAAAACCCTAAAACCTGTAAGAAAACTATAAAATCCTAAAAACACTTAAAACTCCCCCAAAAAATCAAACAAATGATAAAATACCTAAAGACCTTAAAATTATAAAACTCTAAAAATGATAAACCCCTTAAAAACCTCTAAATCCCCTAAAAATCCATTAAAACAATAAAAACTACTAGAATGCATGAAAACCTATTAAACACCTAAAAATGTTAAAAACACTAAAAGCCAAAAAACCCTAAGAACAAATAAAATCCCTAAAACCTAAAAAAACATTACAAAACAACACAAAACCTAAAAACCATAAAACACTCAAAGACCCTAAAAACAATAAAAATCATAAAAATAGAAAAATTTCTCTAAAATTCCTAAAAAAGAAAAAAACACTAAAAACCCATAAAAACATTTAAAAAACAATAAAAACTTAAAAACACATAAAACCACTAAACAAATAAAAAATTATAAAATCACTAAAAATCCAAAAAACCTTCAAAATACCTTAAAACTGAAAAACCCATAAAATCCTAAAAATATCCTAAAATTCGTAATAAATTAAAAATCCCTAAAATTAAATGAAACCCATAATAAAACCATAAAAAACTGAAAACAATTAAATCCTATAAAAACTCTAAAAAATCATAAATATGTCCCCTAAAACCCATCAAAATCCCTAAAACCCAAAAAAGGTTAAAAATCATAAAAAATACCTAAAATCTCTAAAAACGTAAAAAAACACTAAAACCCTTGAAAACAAATATAAAAACCATAAAACCTAAAAACAGACAAAATAACTAAAAAACTAAAAAACAAAAAACCCTAAATACCCTGATAACACCATAAAACCCCCTAAAACCCTTTAAAATCCTTAAAACCCATTAGAACCTTAAAAATCATTAAAAACTCTAAAAACCATTTTAAGCCCTAAAAATTGTAAAAAAATCTAGAAACCCTAAAAACTCAAAAAAACCTAAAACCCCAAAAAACCAAATATACCCTAAAAACCCTAACACCCTTGAAAATCCCTAAAATCCCTATAAACCATAAAAATCATAAAGCTGCCCTAAAATCCCTAAAAATGTAAAAATACAAGAAACCTAGAAAAACCCAAAGAAACCCATTAAAACCAAAGATATTTAAATCCCTTAAAAAGGAGAAAAACCTAAACATCCAAAATAACCCTAAAATACCTCAAAATTTATAAAAATTCTTAAAAACAAAAAAAATCATTAAGAAGTCCTAAAAATCTATAAAAACATAAAAATACTAAAAATTGAAAACCCAAATAGATCCTTAAAAACATAAAAAATATTTAAAACCCCTAAAAAACCTAAAAATGCTTAAACTTGTAAAATTCATAAAAACCCGTATAAACCATAAAACCCCCTAAAAACCTTAAAACACCAAAACATCCATAAAACCCCTAAAAACCACAAAAAACTCTAAAAACCCTTTAAACCCCTAAAACATTAAAAAACACTAAAAACCATAAAACCCTAAAAACTCAAGAAAACAAAAAACCCCCAAAAACCATAGAAAACCAAAAACCCCTTAGAATCCTCAAAAACAATAAAAACCATAAAAATATAAAAACCCCTAAAAATCACTAAAAAGGTTAAAAAACTAAATTCCTGAAAAACCCTATAAAAACCTTAAAAACTAAAAACACTTAAATCCTCTAAAAACCTAAAAATTCTAAAAACACCAAAAACCCCTAAAAATTACTAAAAACATCAGAAACCCATTAAAATATTAAAAATACTAAAAATTCAAAAAACAACTTGAGACCCTAAAGATAACCATAAAAACATAAAAATACTAAAAAGCACAAAAAACCTAAAAACTCTAAAACCATGTAAAATGATCCTAAAACCCTTAAAACCCCTTAAAACCCATAGAAATCCCTAAAAACATCAAATTCACAAAAAAAACCCACTAAAAAAGTCTTAAAAACCCTTTAAAACGTTAAAAAAATTAAAAACTATATAAATCTTTAAAACCCCAAAAAAACTCAAAAAAAACTGTAAAAACCCAAAAAACTGTAAAAACCCTAAAACCCTTAAAACCCTTAAAATCCATAAAACCCATAAAAATACTAAATAATACCTAATAATTTCCAACGATCTTAAAATACCCTAAAATCCCTCAAAAACACTTAAAAACCAAAAAACACTTAAAACACCTCTAAACCTAAAAAATGATAAAGACCCTAAAAAACCCAAAAACCATCACAATATTTATAATCCAAAAAAATCATAAAGACCATAATATCTCTAAAATTCACTAAAAACAAAAAAAAATACAAAAACAACAAAAAAATAACAAAGAAAATCATAAAAACCGAAAAACACTTAGAACTTCAAAAATCCTAAAAATGATAAAAACCATAAAATCCTTAAAAAGATCCAAAAAACCATAAATACCCCTAAAACCCAAAAAATACCTAAAAAGAATAAAAACCCAAAAACCCCACTACCGACTATATAAAATCGTACAAACCCCTAAAAACATTAAAAACACTAAAAAAATTTAATACACTAAAAAAATAAAAAGATATCCCTAAAAACCCAAAATAAACAATAACACCCCTAAAAAACTAAAAAGCATTCAAACCCTAAAAATCCATATATTCCCTAAAAATCCTAAAAATATTAAAAAATCCAAAAAATCAAAAGAATAAAAAAAACCTAAAAACCCAAAGAAAATATTAAAAACAAAAGTAGTTGGGGTTTAGCTTAGTGGCAAGCACCCCTTAAATCTACATGAAAAATGGGGGTTCAAAACCCATTGGGCAAAGGTACTGTAGCAGTACTGTAGCGTACTGTAGCAACGACTGGCACTATAGCGGTGGAAAAGTACTGTAGCAGCGGCGGGTACTGTGTAGTATTGTAGTAGTGCATGGTACTGTAGTAGTACTATTCACAGAATGGGCTTTGTGCCATGAAAATGGGCCTACGGGCCTTATAATGGGCTAAATTCCCACTGGGCCTTCGGGCTATGTAATGGGTCCCCATCTACCAAGTTAAAAGAGGCCTTTCCTTTAATTTAATAATAAATGAGGCTTCGACCCCAACCTTTAAAAAAAATTAAAAACCTAAAAACACTTAAAACCCCAAAAATTCTATAAAACCCTAAAAATACTAAAAATACCCTAAAAACCCTAAAACCATCAAAATCCATGAAACCCTAAAAATAAAATAAAAATCTCCAAAAAATACTATGAATCCCTAAAAATGTAAAAACCTCTAAAGACCCATAAACCTAAAAAAACGTAGTACCCCTAAAAACCTTTGAAATGAAAAATACCCTAAAAGACACTAAGTCCCTTAAAACCCCCAAAAAACATATACCCCCCCCCCTAAAACACGTAAAATCCCATTACATGTCAAAAAAATCATAAAAAATCTTAAAACACTATAAACCCTTAAAATTTTAAAATCTCAAAAAAAAATCCTCAAAACCCCTAAAAACTCAAATACCCCATCAAATCCAAAAAAACAACAGAAAAATACCCTAAAAATTACTAAAATAAAACAACCATCAAAATACTAAAAAATACAAAACAGATCATAAAAAAGTAAAAAATCCCAAAACTTGGAAAACCCATAAGAAAACCTTAAAAAAATTAATCACTTTGAAACACTAAAAAACTACTAAAAACGAAAAAATCCTAAAAATAAAAAAACTCTTACAAACACTAAAACAGTTAAAAACCCTAAACCCTATAAAAACAAGAAAAACACGTAAAAACTCTAAAAATCCATTAATTTCCTATAATGTTAAAAACACTAAAAATCTTAAAAACCCTAAAAAAAATAAAAATACCATAAAAACACAAAAACCCCATAAAAACCTAATACACCTAAAATCCCTTAAAAACCTCAAAATCCATAAACCCCATTAAATACAAAAAGGTCCCTAAAATCCATTAAATCACGAAAGAAAATAAATCCATAAAAACCCCAAAGAAAACAAAAAAAATTCTAAAAACATTTAGAACCCCTAAAAATCTCAAAGAGGAAAAAACATACAAAACCCTAAAATGATAATAATCATTCTAAAACCCCTAAAAATAATAAAAACCCCTAAAATCTTGTAAAAAATATAAAACCATAAAAGCCACTAAAAACATTAAAACCCAATTAAACCCATAAAAACATTAAAAATCTGTAAAAACATAAAAACCCGGAAATACTCAAAAAAACCCCAAAAACCTAAAAATCGTAAAAACACTAAAGCCCTCAAAATATCTAAAACACCTATAAAACTATAAAATTCTAGTACAATCCTTAAAAATACCTAAAACCTAAAAAACCTAGAAAACATTAAAAAAATATAAGACAACCTTACAAATTAAAAAATACTTAAAAGCCCAAAAATCCTAAAAAGTGCTAAAACAATAAAAACCATAAAAAACATAAAACCCTAAAAATCTCAAAATCCCAAAAATTTTAAAATACCATAAAACATATAAAAATCCCAAAAATCTATAAAAACCTTAAAAACCTTTAGACTCAAATAAAACCATAAAAACGATAGAGAAATTAAAAACATTAAAACATAAAAACACTAAAAACCTTAAAAAAATCCCTAAAAAGAGCATAAAAACACATAAAACAATAAAAATACTAATACCTTAAAAATATTAAAATCCCATAAATATAATGAAAACACACAAAAAATCCCTAAAATCCCAAAAAACAATAAAAACCCCTAAAATCCCTAAAACCCTCAAATTCTAAAAAAATACTAAAAGATATAATAATCAGAAAGAGGCCCTAAAATACATAATAAATGTTTGAAATTATTAAGAAAATCATAAATACCTAAAACCAATTTAGTCCCCTAACAACCTAAAAACTAAACAAAAAATCATTAAACCCCTAAAAACCCTAAAAACAATAAAATTCCTTAAAACCCCTAAATTACCTAAAAACTCTAATAATTTAGAAAAATATCTGAAATCCTTAAAAGCCTATAAACCCCTCTTTAAATCTTAAAAACATAAAAAAAGTAAAACTCCAAAAATATCTAAAAATTTAAAAAAAAACCCAAAAAACATTATAAAGACCTTATAAACTAAACCCCTAAAAACCATAAAAACCCTAAAATGTTAAAAAACACTAAAACTTCATAAAAACCCTAAAACTCACTAAATACTATAAAACCCTTTTTAAACCATTTAAAAAATTAAAAACTCTAAAAACCCTGAAAACCCATAAATAACTGAAAACCCCCAAAAAACATTAAAAACCTAAAAATAATCAAATATGCTAAAACCTTTAAAATATATAAAACCCCAAAAAACCATACCTTTCTGCATTAATGGCACAAATGCCTTCAATTTTTATTGGTTTTTTATAATCAATCATTCAAGGGATTAGGGAGAACCCTCTTCAGGCTCAATGGATTAAGTGACATTACATGACCCATAGGTCAAAGGAAATCAACCCAACCAAGACAACCTGGAACTGCCCCTCCCCAGAAAATGTCATGATGTTAGCATAAAAAACTCTAAAAACTATAACCATACTAAAATCCTAAAAATGAATGAAGACGTATAATAACAAAAAAAACTTGAAAACCCCAAAGAAAACCATAAGAACCTAAAAACACATTAAATCCCAAAAAATGATAAAAACCCTATAAAAACCCCCCTAAAACCCTAAAAACCCTCAAAATCCCTTAAACCCCTAAAAACCCAAAAAAAAATAAAAAAATCCCTAAAAATATCTAAAAACATAAAAAACCCAAGTGACCTTTAAAACCCTAAAAACACTTAAAACACCTCAAAAGAACTCATAAAGCCGCTAAAAACCATCAAAATCCCTAAAAATATAAGAAAACCATAAAACCCAGAAATACTCAATCAAACCATTAAATAAATAAAAATAATTGATACCCCTAAAAACCATAAAAATGTAAAAACTATAAAAAACCTAAATCCTAAAAAAATCTTAATGACCCAAAAATTCACAAAAATAATAAAAAATCCCTAAAATAAAAAAAACACTAAAACTCTATAAAACCCCTCAGAACCCCTCAAAAACCTAAAAATACAAATCCAATAAAACTATAAAAACATTAAATACCCTAAAAATCATAAAAGGACTCAAAAAATCGCTAAAATCATGAGAACCCCAAAAACCATAAAAACCGATAAAAATCCAAAAAAACCTAAAATCACATTAAAACTCTAAAAACCTTTTAACCCTTAAAAACATAAAAAAAATTAAAAACCTTAAAAATCTGAAAGCATTAAAAAATACAAGATCCCAAAAATCCAAAAAAACCCTAAAACCCCTGAAAATCCCTAAAATCCCTAAAAACCCTTTAAAATATTTAAAAACCCAAAATATCTTAAAAAATGTAAAAAAAACACAAAAGCCATAGAATAATGCAAGGTAAACCATATAAACCTAAAAACACATTAAAACAAAAAATAATTATAAAAATGATAAAACCCTAAACACAAAAAACCCCTCAAAATCCATAAAAACTTTAAAACCCCATAAATTCCAGAAATAACCAAAGAAATCTCTAAAAACATAAAAACACCTAAAAACCCTGAAAAGCACTAAGGAAACCATTATATTATAAAAACTGTAAAACCTCTTAAAAACACATAAAACCCCTAACAGACCCTAAAGACCCTAAAACCCCTAAAACCCATAAAATCCCTAGAACCCCTAAAACCCCATAAAAACTGAAAAACCCAATAAAACATTGAAACAACATTAGACCCCTAAAACATTAAGAACTATAAAAATCATAAAAACCCTAAAAAACACAAAAATCCCTATAAACCGAAAAAACCAATAAAAATTGTAAAAACCCTATACCCCACCGAAACCTTAAAAACCTATATACCATAAAACTCATTAAAAAGTACTAAAGATACAAAAAAAACAAACAAATCCCAAAAACCAGAAAAAACATAAGAAAACCATTAAAACATAGAAACAATAAAAACCCTAAAAAACATAAAAACACAAAAAATTCTAAAATAACACTAAAGATCTAAAATAACCCTAAAAACCTCAAAATCACTAAAAACCCAAAAAACCTTAAAAATATCTTAAAATCCCTAAAAATATAAAAATCCATAAAACCCAAGATAACCCTTATGAAAACCATAAAAAAATATCAAAACACTTAAAACCATGATAACCATAAAAACTAAAAAATATATAAAATGTCTATAATAACCTAAAAAACTAAAAACACCAAAAAACTATATTACCCCTAAAAACATAAAAACCATAATACCCTAAAGGACTACTGCTGGACCTTTCTTGCTTGGACTTGTGTGTTTTTTCTTTTTTTTTTATCATTCTTTTATTGGGGTCTTTTGCGTTTTGGGTTTGTAAAGGGTTTTTGGGTGCGGGTTGTTTGACCCCTCCCCTCCCTTGTCTACTGCGTCTTTTTTTGCATAACAAAATTTGGGGGGGGGGGGTCGGAAATAGCCCGATCCTCACATCTTCTTTGCCAAAAAAATGTTAAAAAACTATAATAACTATAAAAACCCTAGGCAACTAAAATCACCATTAAAACCCAAAAATCCCAAAAATCCCACAGAGCCAAAAAAACCTAAAAACCCCAAAAGCCCTCAAAATCCTTAAAAATCGTAAGAACCATATAAATCCTAAAAACTCAAAAAACACTAAAAACTTAAAAAATAATAAAAACCATGAAAACCCCAAAAAATACATAAAAACAAAAAAAAAACACTTATAACCCCTAAAAATGCCAAAATCCATAAAATCCTAAAAACAATCAAATTCCCTAAAATCCAAAAAAAACTATAAAAATAAAAAATCCCTAAAAATCTATTAAATCTTAGAAAACCCTAAAAACCATGAAAATCCCTAATAAAACATTAAAAATCTAAAAATGTAAAACCCTAAAAATTTAAAAACACAAAACCCTAAAAAGATTAAAAGACCCTAAAACCCTTAAAACACCTAATAACCCTCAAACCCCATAAAAACCATAAAAATAAAAATAGATAAAAACCATAAAACCCCATTAAAAACACTAAATAACATTTAAACACAAAAAACATTTAAAAATTCTAAAAAACCATAAAACCCATAAAAATAAAAAAACCATAAATACCCAAAAAACAAAAAACCTCCAAAACCAAAACAAATCCTAAAAAATTCTAAATAACCTTCAAATCTCTAAAATATATAACAATTATAAAAATCCAAAAAAAATCCCTAAAATCATAAAAACACAACAAAAAACATAAAGCCCTTAAAACCCATAAAAGATATCTTAAAATCAAAAAAATTCAAAAAAAACCCTAAAAACCAAAAAAAAGAAAAAATAACCTCAAAAATCCTAAAAAAAACAAAAACCCCTAAAACCTATAAAAACACTAAAAACCTTAAAATAATAAAAACAGTTAAACCCCCTTACCACATAAAATTGTGAAAAACCCTAAAAACCTAAAACACCATAAAATCATCTAAAACCCATAACACCCATAAATCCTTAAAAATACTTAAAACCCATAAATACAATAAAAACTATAAAACCCCTTTAAACCCCTATAATTGTTAAAAATCTAAAAACCCCTAAAACCCCAAAAATCTAAAAAACATAAAACCCCTAAAACCGCCCTGAAAAGCCTCAAATTCCCAAAAACCCAAAAACCCATAAATATCCTACAAACACCTAAAAACCCTAAAAATGTAAAAATCCATAAAAACCTGAAAACCCCTTAGAACACCTTAAAATTTTTAAAACAATAAAAATCCCTAATAGCCTAAAAACACAGAAAATCCTAAAAACCCATAAAACCCTCAAATTCTTAAAAAATCCTAAAAACATAAAAATACAAAAAAGGCCTAAAAATAGATAAAAACATAAAAAATTATAAAACCATGAAAACCCCTATGAAAAAATAAAAACCCAAAAACACTAAAAACCCTAAAAACCAAAAAACACTAAAACCCTTAAACCCCTAAAAATACCTTAAAACCCCTAAAAATACATAAAACATAAATCCCCTAAAAACATGAAAACTTGAAAACAACATAAACCGCCTAAACAAACTATAATCTATAAAAACAATTTAATCCCCTAAAAACATTAAAAAATCTAAAGAACCTTAAAAACATTAAAACCCAGAAGAACCATAAAACCCTAAAACCATAAAATCCCTAAAATCCCCCAAAACACAAAAAACCTTAATAAACCATAAAATTCCAAAACAAATCCCTTCGAATACCAAAACATAAAGACCATAAAAACCATGAAAAACCATAGAAAACCTGAAAAACCTAGATAAACATAAAGACTAGAAAAAAATTAAAAATTTATATAAATATTTAAACCCTAAAGTGCCTTAAAACCCCCCCGAAAATCCCACCAAACCCTAAAAGTCCTTAAATACATTAAACCTCAAAAAAACACTAAAACTCTAAAAACCCATTAAAAACATGAAGCATTAAAAAATCTAAAAACCATAAAAACCCATGGAACAAACATAACCCCAAAAACTCCAAAGAAACCACCAAAACCATGAAAACATTAAAAACTCTCAAAATCATCAAAATACTAAAAAACCAAAAAACCATAAAAATCCTAAAAATCCCTTAAAATACATAAAAATGTAAAAAATCATAAACATCTTGAAAACCCCCTATAGATACCATAAAACAAAAAAAAGTTAAAACCCCTAAAAACCCTAAAACATTCAAATTACCTAAAATCCCAAAAACCCCATAATAATCCAAAACAATACCTAAAAGTGAAAAAAACCTAAATCGTTGAATACCCTTATAAAACCATTAATATCTCAAACAATTATACCCTTAAAAAAACTAAAAAATTTAAAACACATAAAATAACATTAAAACTTAGAAACACAAAAAACCACAAATCTCTTAAAACCTTAAAACCATTTAATCACAAAAAATTCCCTAAAAACCAATAAGAACTCTATAAACCCGTTAAAATCCAAAAATATTGAAAAAATATAAAAAAATTACAGAAATTAAAATGCAAGAAAACCCTAAAAAATAAAAAAAACCAAAAAACACAACAAATCGTAAAAAATAATAAAAATCCAAAAAAAACCGTGAAAACCAAAAAAAAATCCTAAAAGGCATTAAAAATACTAAAACACTAAAAAACCCTAAAAGGATGAAAACTCCTATAAAATTCGTAAAAAACTAAAAACACATAAAACCCTTAAAACATAAATATTTATAAAACACCTATAAATACAATAAAAAACCTAAAATCCTAAAAACCTAAAAATCCCTAAAAGCCCAAATAATAATATAATTCCAAAAAAATACATAAAATGACCTAAATATGATAAAACCTTAAAAACCCTACAAAATCTTTAAAAACATAAAAAACATAAAACCCCTAAAAACATTAAAAACACAAAAAACCCCTAAAATAAAAAAATCCAAAAAAACACCCTAAAATAATTAAAATCTCTAAACAACATAAAAACCTTGAAAGGAAACAAGAAAATATTAAAAACCTCTAAGCCCCTAAAAGGTTCAAAACACTAAAAACCCATAAAAACTGGAAAAACACAAAAAATTCCTTAAAATCCAAAATTCATAAAAACAAATAGAAACCCTCAAAATCCTTAAAACACTAAAAAAATGTAAAAAACCAAAAACTGAAAAAATCCAAAATAAATGAAAATCTCAAAAATTTTGAAAAACCCCAAGAAAATCATAAAAACATACAAAAAAACATAAAAACCCTAAAAACATAAAAGATGTTAAATCCATAAAATTATAAAAATACACTAAAAACATAAAACCCCTAAAATCCTTAAAAACCCTAAAAACCCTAAAACCCACTCAAAACTCTATAAACACATTAAACACTTAAAAAAGTTAAAAACATTAAAATCCATTAAAAGCCTAAAAATTCAAAAAACCCTAAATACCCAAATAAAACCCCTAAAAATAATAAAAAATCTAAAAATTCTTAAAATCTCTAAAAATCCAAAAACAAATCCAAAAAATCCAAAAAAAACATTGAAACCCCAAAAACCCATAAATAACCCAATGAAAACCTTAAAATACTAAATACTCATAAAACCCCTAAAAACAATTAAACTCTAAAATCCCTAAAATCCCTAAAAACCCTCCAAACCAAAAAAACCATAAAAATATAAAAACCATAAAAAATACTAAAAACTGACAAAAATTACCTAAAAACATAAAAAACTAAAAAAACTAAAAATAATTCAGAAAAAAATAAAAACATAAAAATTCTTCAACCCCATAGAAACCTAAAAATCATAAAAACCATAAAAAGTCCTAAAAAAACCGCAAACCCCCTAAAAGCCAAAAAAAACCCAAAAACCCAAAACCCTCATAAAAACCCAAATAATAACTAAAAATATAAAAAACTATTTAATCTAATATATAAATTAAAAAACACTAAATACATTAAAAACTTTAAAAACATAAAAAATCCAAAAACCAAAAAGAAGACATAAAACCATATAAATGGTCAAAGTCCCTAAAAACCCTATAAAAATAAAAAATTTAAGAAACCTCTAAAATACGTTAAAATATTAAAACCATAAAATCCCTAAAAAATCTAATCAATCTATAAAAATATAAAAACAATTAAAAACCCCTAAACACCCTAAAAACACTGAAAATAATAAAAAACCCTAAACCCCCAAATAACTGTAAATACCCATAAAAACGATAAAAGATCCTAAAATCCTATAAACACCATAAAACACACTAAATAATCTAAAAACCCTTTACAACCCTAAAACGTTAAACACCTCTATAAACCCTAAAACCCTTAAAAATCAAACCCCCCCCCCCCCCCCCCCCCCGCCATAATTCCTAAAAACTCTTAAACCCCACAAAATCCTAAAAAATCCCTAAAAATTCCTTAAAAGGTAAAATAAAAAACACCCTAACAAAACCTTGAAATAATTAAAACCCATAAAATCATTAAAATGATAAAAACCCTAAAAAACATTTAAAACCCTCAAATCTCTAAAACAGAATAAACTCCAAGAAATCCTAAAAAATCACAAAAAACATAAAAAAATCTCAAACTCTAAAAACCCCAAATAAAACCTCCAATAACTAAAAACACTTAGAAAACCCCAAAATACATAAAAACCCAAAAAATGCCTAAAACAATAAAACTGAAAAACTCAAATAAAAACCGAAAAACTCTCTAAGAACTTAAAAACCTCATTAAATCCATAAAAATGATAAAAACCCCTTAAAACCCCTAAGAACTCAGAAAACCCCATAAAATCCCAAAAGTCCCTAAAAACCATAATATAACTAAAAACCCCCTAAAAACATAAAAAGATAAAAATGCAAAAAACTCTTAAAATCTTATGAAAACCTTAAAAACCAAAAAACACTTAAAACCCCTAAAAACCAAAAAATGATAAAACCCTAAATATCCATAAAAATCATAAAGATCCTAAAAACCCTAAAATCAATAAAAACCCAAAAATATCCTAAAGATTCGTTAAAATCCATAAAAACATAACATATCTTAATACCATAAAATACCTGTGAAAGCCTTAAAAAACTAAAAATGCTTAAACCCTTAAAAACTATAAAAAGAACGAAAACCTTAAAATATACTTAATAGACCATTATGAGAATAAAAACTCATAATCCCCCTAAAAACCTTAAAAAGGAAAAAACCACTACAAACTCTAAACACCCCCTAAAAACATTAAAAACACTAAAAACCTAAAAATACCAAAAAACTATAAAAAATAAAACATAAAAAACTATAAAAACCCATAAAATACTTCATAATTCATAATCATCCTAAAAATACATATAGTCCTAAAAATCCATTAAAATAAAAAAAAAATTTAAAAACCTCCCAAAATCCCAAGGAAAACCTTAATTCCCAAAAACACGTAAAACTCCTAAAAACCCTAAAAACATTAAAACCCATAAAATCCTAAAAAAAATAACTACAACTAAAAATGATAAAAACCCAAAAATAAAAAAAATATAACAACTCCAAAAACCCCTTATACCCCTAAAAAATTATAAAATATAAAATATTTAAAACCCCTAAAAACCTAAAAACACTCAAAATACCTCAATAACAAAATAAAGTGTTAAAAATTTGTAAAAATATAAAAAACCATAAAAATCCTAAAATCCCTAAAATCCCTAAGAAAATCATAAAAACCTAAACACACATAAAATCCATAAAAAATAAAAATAAACAAATATAAACCCATAAAACCTTTAAAACCCTCTAAATCCCAAATATCCATAAAAATCCTAAATATCCTTAAAATCCCAAAAAATGTAAAAAAACCAAAAAATCCATGAAAACACCCAAGAAATCCTTAAAAAGATGAAAACACATAACCTCTAAAAAATATAAAATAATAAAAACACTAAAAACCTAAAAAACATAAAATACTAAATAAACCTAAAACCATAAAAATCATAGAAAATACCTCAAATCCCCAAAAAACATTAAAATATGAAATAATTATAAATACCCTAAAACCCCTCAAAAGACCCTAAAACTTATGAAATCTTATAAAAACAATAAAAACCCAAGAGAAAAAAATGATGCCTCTCTCTCCTAGGCTCTCCTTCTCGACGCGACGATCTCCATGGTTACCTCTTGGAACCCTTCTCATCAGCTTCATGGTTAGCATCCAGATCAAGCTTTGTGATGTGGATGGAGTTTGACTTTCTTACCTGGTGCGATGGAGGAAGACGAGGCAGATGATTGATGGTGGTGGAATCTGGTGGGTTGTGACGGGGAAAGGCGACGGTGGCTTGGTCTGGTTTTTGAAATGTTTTGGCTCAACTTTGGTAGATCTGGACCTTACTCTTCCTTAGATTCCATCTTTGTTTCTCTGTGGTGGCAGCATTGATGGTTTCCTGGTGGTCTGGGTATAGTCTATGAGTTTGACGGAGAAGTCAACCTTGACTCCAAAATCTGAAGTTCCGGTGGTTTTTCTTTGACTTGCTGCTTTGCTACTTGGTTTTGTCCCTGATGACACCTCGAATCTTGTGTGTCGTCTCCCCTGAGGTTTGGTTTCCGAATTTTTCTGGTGCGTTGGTGGCTTGTGTTTTCTAGTGGCTGTAGTTTGGTGGGTTTTTTATTGTTCTGATGCTACAGTTTGTTCTACTCATGTAGTGGATTGATGGCTGGGCGTGCTGGTTGGTTAGGGGTTTTCTCGAGTCTCTGGTTAAGATAATTCTGGTTTTATTGATGTTTTTGAAGCTACTGGGGAATTCGGTGTGTACTGGTGTGAGAGATAGGACATTTGGAATTGCTGATTTGTGTGGTGCGGAAGGAGATCATGTTTTCCAGAATTGGTGGTGTTGGTTACTGCTTGCTTCAATTCATGGGCATGATAAAGCTGTTGGTTATGGGTTTGGTGCTCGTTGACCTAAGTTACTGGTGATGGATCTTCTTGGTGAGGAGGTGCTGTAAGATACGGTTGTTATTGGGTTTGCACTGCTGTTGGTTGATCTTCTTGGCAATAAGATGTTTAATGTGATGGTTGTTGGTTTTTTTTGGTATGATGGATGAATGTTTCACTGGAATGCGATTATATTTACATATTGGAATTTGGTGCTACTGGCTCTGTGCTTCTTGCAGTGGACCTTCTTAGTGAAGAGGTGCTAGATGCTGGATCTTGCAAGAATGGATGATGGTTTCTGTATGGAAGTGAACTCTGGTTACTGGCTCTTGTGTGATTCTTGTGTTGATGTTTATGTGCTCCTGGTGATGGATCTACTTGGTGAGAAGATGCTGGATGTCGGTAGATGTGAGGTTGGAAGCTGGTCTTTTCTCAGTGGTGAGCTTCTAGATGTTGGATGCTGTTGGATGATGTTGATGATTGTTGCTTGGACCAGGGTGTGCTTATTTGGTTCTTCTTTTAGTTTTTTTCTCTTTTTTTGCGTGGGTTGTAAGGGGTTTTTGGGTGTGGGCCGTTTGACCCCTCCCCTCCCTTGTCTTCTGTATTTATTTTTTCTTTATAATAAATTTGGGGGGGGGGCGAGAATATTCCTACCCTCACATCTTCCTTGCCATAAAAACCTAAAAAACCTTCAAATTCCAAATACCACAAAAAACTCACAAAAAACATTAGGAACACTTTAAACCCCTAAATATGATAAAATAACTAAAAAACCTAAAAACCCTAAAAACACAAAAAAAAACCAGAGAAATCATAAAAACCCTAAAACCCTCAAAATACCTAAAATACCAAAAAACCAAAAAAATCAAATAAACAACTAAAAATTTGTAAAAAAGTAAAGAACCCAAACAAACCTAAAAACCTATAAGAAAACAATAAAAAATAAAAACACTTAAAACTAATAAAAACTAAAAAAATATAAAAACCCTAAAAATCTGTAAAATCCTAAAAATGATAAAAAACCAAAATAATCCGTAAAATT
Source organism: Viscum album (assembly GCA_963277665.1). Classification (NCBI taxonomy): domain Eukaryota; kingdom Viridiplantae; phylum Streptophyta; class Magnoliopsida; order Santalales; family Viscaceae; genus Viscum; species Viscum album. The sequence continues at coordinate 45,229,342 of OY728151.1, forward strand.
GAAAAATATCCTCAATACCATGAAAATACATAAGATTAATTTAAATATCTAAAAACACATAAAACCACTAAAAGCATAAAAACATAAAAACCCAAAAAAACAATACAAACCTTAACAACCCATAAAAACCCACAAAATATCTATAAACCCTAAAAACTGTAAAAAATAATAAAAGACCTCAAAATCCATAAAAATTTAAAAAACCCAAAAAAAACCCTTAAAACCTATAAGAAAACCTTGAAAACAAAAAAAATAGTTAAACTCGTAACAAATAAATAAAAAATCTAAAAACACTATGACCCTAAAAACACCTAAAACCCCCTAAAAACATTAAAAACCCCTAAACCTATAAAATCCCTAAAAACCCATTAAAAACTAAGAACACCCTTTAAACCCATAAAAAAATAAAAAACTATAAAAATATTAAAAACCCTAAAAACTTAAAAAACCCTAAAACCCAAAAAAACCACATAAAAACAAAAAAAATCCAAAACCCCATAAAAATCCTGGAAAACCCTAAAAACTCATAAAAGTCATAAAAATATTTTAAGATCCCTAAAAAATAAATAAACTAAAAACCCCTATGAAAACATCAAAACACTAAAAACACATAAATCCCCAAAAACCGCAAAAAACCCAGAAAGCCCAACAAAACCATAAAAACCTAAAACCCCTAAAAACATAAAAACCATAAACACCTCAAAAACTAAAAAATTCATAAAAAAAATAAAATTTGTAAAACTCACCAAAAACTCTAAAAACACCTCAAACCCCTAATAATTTTAAAAAACCTAAAAAACCCCCCAAAAACCCTAAAATCCAAAAACTAAAAAACTGTAAAAATTCTTAAAAACCATCAACGTCCCTAAAATCCTAAAAATAAGTAAAAAATTCTATAAAACCATAAACACCCTGAAAACCCCTAATAAATTTTTGAAAAACAATAAACACTTAAAATCAATAAAAATATAAAAATTCTAAACAATGTAAACACCCTAAAACCCTCAAAATACCTAAAAACACTAAAAACCATACAATTTATAAAATTCCCTAAGAAATACATAACAACATAAAACCCCCAAAAACCCATGAAAAACACTAATAAATCCTTAAAACCCCAAGAATACTTAAAAATGAAACCTAAAAGATGCTAAAAAAATAAAAACACTATAACCCTAATACATAAAACCCCCTAAAACCCTAAAACCACATAAAATTTATAAAAAACCACTAAAAATTATAAAACCCCTTTGAACCCCTTAAAATTATAATAACAATAATAATACATTAAACCATTAAAAACTCAAATAAAACCCAATAGAAACCCAAAAACCATAAAAACCCTAGAACTACTAAAACCCTCCAAATCGCTAAAAAAACTAAAAACTATAAATATCCCTAAAACCCACTAAAAATGTTAAAAATGTAAAAAAACCTAAACAAACTAAGTAACCATAAGAAGACCAAAAAAATGTTAAAACAGTTTAAACCCCTAAAACCATAAAAATGATAAAAACACTAAAAATCCTAAGAACCATTAAAACCCCTAAAACACATTAAATCCCATAGAGCACCATAAAAACTCTAAAACCCCCTTTAAACCACAAAAAATGATAAAAATATCTAAAAACCCTTTAAAACCCAAAAAATATCAATAATCCCAAAAAACAATAAAATCTCTAAAAAACCCAAAAACAAAAAGAATCCCTAAAACAGAAAAAACAAAAAAAAACTTAAAAAAAATCCTAAAAACAAACAATAAAACCCAAGAAAACTATCCTAAAACATTGAAAAACTAAATAATAATAAAACAACCAACACCCTAAAACATTCTTAAAATCCTTAAAACCCAGAAACCCCCTAAAACCACTAATCTACGAAGGTTTCAATTGTGATACTTCCTCCCCAGATGATTCCTTGACAACATCGACTTTAATCCTTCCTCCCCCCTATGGGGGAGGGATATTTACTTAAGGGTGAGGAGGATTTGGTCTTCATCTCTCCCCCTATGCCTGATCTTCTTCCCCTTTCCCTAGAATTGATCTTTTCATGAAGGTATCTAATTTATATGAAAGAGACCCACAATTACCTTTATCAATCTTAGAGTTTCATGTGGATTCTATGCTTCACAGCATAACCTTTTTTCCTAGTTCTTGAAGCATCGACCATCAGTGGAAGCTTTTGACAGATTCATTTTTAGATATTGGAATCTTCAAGATCAGGTGAAGGTAGGGTTTCTTGATTTTTGTCACTTTATGATTCGTTTTTAAATAGAGGATGATTTGATTCGTACTTGGTCCATGACCCCTAAAAGCCTCAATGGTGTCATATTCTTCATCGTTAGGTGGAGATTTGATCTTCACATGAACTAAAACTCACCATTGATGGCTTCATGAGTTTGGTTTTTGAAACTACCATTTCATTTTTGAATCCCAACTATCATATTTATGATAGGGAATATTATGGGTCAGTATATTTTCTAGACAGCCAGACTTAAGTGGTCTGCCAACCTATGGCTTCTAAGGTCTATATTGAACTCAACATTTAGAATCCTCTGATTGATTTTGTGTGTATTACTATTATTAATCAATTTTGGTACAAACATCTAGTGTTGGCTGAGTCCTTTTTAGTGTTTTGTTCCCTATATAAGTGACCGGTACATTCTAACATTGATTGCAGATTTGAGGGTAGCAGAAAAGGGGATATGGAGGGGGAACATGGGGTAGTTGGGTCAGTTGACCATGATAATGGTACTGTTGTGACAGGGAATCCCTCGGTGAAGATAATTCCATGACCTACCGCTAAGCCGACAGTATCTCAGGTCTTTGAGCACTTGAAGAGTGATTCGAGGATTGTGTGTGATAACGGAGTGATAGAGATCGAGGAAGGTTCTAGGACCTTGATTTCAGTCCCCTGTCATGAGGACTTGGTCTATGCACAAGGTGTCTTGGTCAGTGCACAGATTGTCCAATATGTTTTTGATATTTTGGGTGTACAATATCAAGAGGGGGAAGCACAACAAAAGTATGGGTTGTCATTTCATGTACTAGGTAGTGAATAATTCTAGGAGTAGAGGTGGGATGGAAGAATGGAGGTGCTAGCTTCAGGTGAGCAGGCTGGTGGGGAGGAATTACATTATTATATAAATGTGGTGAGTATTGATTGCATAGGAGGGGTGGTTGTGGTGCAAGAACCCACGAGGATCACTAGGTATCAGGTTTGTAGAAGGGAGGTTAAGTCTTTGGGTGGTGATTCCTTGAGGAATTAATTTGGGTGCCTTGGTTTTCTGGAGGCTGAAGGGGATGTAGAGGAGCAGTGGCAGTGGAGGAGTAGAGGGAGGTGGTTGAGTAGGGGGACCCAAATTGTCTTTGATCAAAGTATGCCTGAGGGAACCATGCATTAGGTCTCAGGTTTTATAAGTAATGGGAGGGCTAGAATATAGGTTCTAGATGAGGGATCTATTACTGAAGATTATGGTCTGTAGATTCTTACTGATGGGGTCGTTGTTGAAGAGCCTAGATTCCTATTTCTTGCTGAGGGGGATCTTTCCAATGAGGTTGGTGTGCAGATATTTGCTGAAGGGGCCACAGGGCTTGGTCACAAATCTGAAGAGGGGGGTGGCTAAACAGGGGGAAGTGTATGGGCAGGAGGAGGTGGCTTAAAAGGGAAGGTTGTGTGAGAAGGGGGGGGGGTCTGAAAAGAGGCAGGTAGTGGAGCAAGGGGTAGTTGACCAGTTGGACTTGTGTAGGGATAGGTGGATGAGAAGGGGAGGTGGTGGATAAGGTTTGTGCTGCTACTTGTGTAGAGGGTTTGGATGGATGGATGATGCCTGGTCAGGGGCAGCTGGTAAGGGTTTTGCATGAGGGGACATCAGCTAGACCTAGTTGTGCAGTTCTTCATGACATGGAGGTGGAGGAATGTTCAGGTGGCTCTTGTAAAGACGGTCTCCAATATGTAGATTTGTTTGGGAGGTTAGTTTCTTTTTCTATTGATAATGAAAGACAAATCAGCTCAAATATAGCTCAAATAATGAGGGAGAGGTCCATGATTGGAGTTACCATGCCTCTCAGGAGGTAGAATAATTTTGCAATGGAAAACTCAGCTTCCTGTAAGCGGAAACCAAAGAAAAGACTACCCAACCATGCCAAGGACCGCCTATACTAGGGACTCCTTTGAGGGAATCAAGAAGAATTCCTCTAGAAAAAATAGGAAGTCTGATTCTCCCTCTATGCAGTTATATGAGGAGAAAAAAATACTATGTGAAAGTTATTCCACCCTTTCCATGGATATGGACAATGCTAGAAAGGCAGTATCTGAGTAGGAGACGGAGGACTCAGATGCATCCTCTGGATATGGTGCTGACAGAGACTCCTACAGAGATCCCAATGGAGATTTTGATCTGTATGATTGTAGATTTATTAAGTGCTTTTGGGCTTTGGGGTTGTTTTGGTTTTGAGGTTTTTATGGGTTTTTGGGTGTGGTTCGTTTGACTCCTCCCCTCCCTTGTCTATTCTGTCTTTTTTCTAACAAATTTAGGGGGAGGGGGAGGGGGTAGCATGGACTTGCACCTACCTTGCCCTAAAATCACTAAAACCATTAAAATCCTCTAAATCCTTAAAAACTAAAAAAATATAAAAAACCCTTCAAACCATTAGAAACCCATAAGAAACTAAAAATAAATAAAACCCCAAAACAACCAAAAAATGCTAACCCCCCCCCCCCCAAACCCCTAAAATGACCCTAAAACCCCTAAACCACTTAATTTCATAAAACCCATAAAAACATTTAAAACCCCTAAAAATTCAACCAATAACTTCTTAATTCCATATAAACAAAAAAAAACCTTAAAACCCCAAAAAAACTCAAAAAAACCCCTAAAAATCCAAAAAACATTAAAACCAAAAAATCCATAAAAACACTAAAAAACATGAAAATACTAAAAAATATCTAAAAATTAAAAAACAATGAATACCATGAAGAAAAAAATAAAAACAAAAAAATACTTAAAACCCCTAAAAACCAAAAAAAAAGATAAAACGCCAAAAAAATCCTTAAAATCCATAAAAACACTAAAAAACTATAAAAACCAACCCCCCCCCCCCCCCCAAATTCCTAATCATGTAAAAAACCCTACAACCCTTGAAAATCCTTATGAAAACCAAAAAAATATAAAACACTTAAATCCTCTGAAAAAACAAAAACACTAAAAACCCTAACACCCCCTAAAAATAACTTAAAACCAATAAAACCACAAAAAAAATATAAAACACCCAAAAACATTAAAAACACATAAAGACCCATGAGACCCTTAAAACCACTAAAGACTCTAAAACCCCTTAAAACTCTTAAAAACATTAAAAACTATAATAAACATAAAAACCATCATAAACTAAAAAAACTATAAAAAAAATAAATACCATAAAACCTCTCAAAATCCCTAAAACCAGTAAAAATCATAAAAACCAAAAATATACAAAAAATACAAACAAGGAAAAATCTACAAAGAACCGAAAGAAAACATTAAAATCCTAAAAACACTATAAACCCCCAAAAAAACAAAAAGCGTTAAAACCCTAAAACCCATAACAACCCTAAAACCCCTAAAAACCCTAAAAACACTAAAATACCTAAACACCTTAAATAACATTAATAAAACATTAAAATCCTAAAAATGCTTACAACTCCCAAAAAGAAAAAGATTCTAAAAACCCTTAAACCCCCAAAAAATCATAAAAACCTTAAAAACATTTAAAAACCCACAAAACCCAAAAAAACTGCTAAACACTATAAAAACCATTTAAACACCTAAAAATGTTAAAAACACTAAAAATCCTTAAAACCATAAAAACTCAAAAAAATATAAAAAAAACCCAACCCCCCCCCCCCCCTAAATCCTAAAAAACACCCAAAACCATAAAAATATATAAAAACACTAAAAATCATTGAAATACCAATAATAAATAAGAAACTCTAAAAATGAAAAAAAAAACACTAAAACACTAAAAACCACTAAGAAAACAATAGAAACCTAAAAACACATAAAAATTCTCAAAAATACAAAAATTATTAAATCCATAAAACACTTTAAAACCCAAAATACATTAATTCCATAAAATACATAAAATCCATAAAATCCATAGAAATTCATAGAACACTAAAAACCCTGAAAAATCTTAAGAAAACCTTTACACACAAAAAACACTTAAAAACCCTAAATACTGAAAAATACTAAAAAAACCAAAACATTCTAAAACCCTTAACTCCTCAAAATACCTAAAAACCCTAAAAATGATATAAACCCTAAAAAAGACTTGAAAATCCTTAAAAACAAAAAATACCTTAAAAACCCTGAAAAGCCCTAAGAAAACCTTAAAAACATAAAAACACTTTGGAAACCTAAGAGACCTAAAAAATGAAAACCAAAACCCAAAATAAATTTAAAAGGCCCTAGAAACCCCTAAAATCATAAAAAACAAAAAAACCATAATTCTCATAGAAACAAAAAAATTCACTAAAAACTCTTTAAACCCTTTCAACGCCTAAAAATGTAAAAAAATTATAAACACATTAAAAACCCTAAAAAACCATAAATCCTAAAAAAGCATAAAAACACTAGAAACCCCTAAAATAACTAAAATATCTAAACCCATAAACCCTAGAAACCCAAAAGAAAACCATAAAAATATAAATACACTTAAAAAATCTAAAAACCCATAAGAATGTTAAACCCCTAAAAACCCTAAAACCCTTCAAAATTCATAAAGAAAATAAAATTCCATAAAATTCATAAAAAAATCCTAAATGTCCCTAAAAACATTAAAACAGTGAAAAACACTGAAAGATCCTAAAAAATAAAAAAAATAAAACCATAAAATCCATAAAAAGCTAAAACCCCTGAAAACCGCTAAAAGAACCCTAACACCCTAGAACTCCCTAAAAACCATAAATCCCCTAAAAACATAGAAAACCTAAAAACCGATAAAAACACTAAAAATCACTAAAAACTATGAAAACCCTTTAAAATAATAAAATTGATAAAAATGATAAAAACAAAAAAACCCATAAAAACCCATAAAAATCCTAAAACCCCTTAAAACCCTCAAAATCCCTAATAACCCATAAAAATCCTAAAAAAGACCTAAAATTTCTAAAAAGGTAAAAATACCATAAATCCAAAAAACCTAATAAAAACTCAAAATCCTAAAAACACTTAAAATAACTAAAAACTCTAAAAACACTAAAAACCCTAAAACCTCTAAAAACTATAGTCCATCAAAATTAAAAAACAAACATAAAAACCTAAGAACACTTAAAACCTCTAAAAACAAAAAAAATGCAAAAAACCTAAAATCTCTAAAAACCCTAAAAAACTCCAAAATCCTAAACCCTATAAAAATCCGAAGAATTACTAAAAAAATCCAAAAAAACCATAAAAACCGAAAAAACCATAAAAAATTTAAAACCCTTAAAAAACTAAAATGATAAACCACCAAAATGCCCTAATAACCCTAAAACCCATAAAATCATTAATATCCATAAAAACCCTTAAAACTATAAAACATCCTAAAATCCCATAAAAATTTTATAAACCCACTAAAAATCTAAAACCCATTTAATCACCTAAAACTAGTAAAAACCTCAAAAAACCCTTTAAACCCCTTAAAATTTAAAAAAACCCTAACCCCCCCCCCCCCAAACCATAAAAAACACAATCCCTAAAAAACATAAAACCCTAAAAATACCTAAAAACCCATAAAACCATAAAAATAAAAATAAAAATAAAAATTTCTAAAAACATAAAAAACCTCAAAAAAACGTGAAAACCCCAATGAAAACCTTAAAACCAAAAAAATACATAAAACTCCTAAGAACCTAAAAAAGATAAAAAAACCTAAATAGTCTTGAAAACCCTAATACACTCAAAATCCTTAAAACCCCTAAATATCAATTAAAATCCTTGAAAAACCCCAGGAATCCTTAAAAGATAAAAAACCGTAAAAACCATGAAAACCCTAAGAAATACATAAAGATCTAAAAAAACATAGAACCAACAAAGACACTAAAAATGATAAAAACCCTTAAAGATCACAAAACCCTAAAACACCTAAAAACATAAACCCCTTAAAAACTATATAACACCTAAAAACCATAAAAACCTTAAAACCCCACTAAAACTATAAAAACCTTTTAAACCCCTGAAAACATTAGAAAATCTAAAAAACCTTAACACCCAAGAAAACTCAAGAAAATCCTATAAAAACGAAAAATAATAATAATAACCATAAAACCCAAATATATCTAAACCTTTCAAAATCTCTAAAAACTAAAAAAAATAAATATCATAAAAAATCCCTAAAAATCCATAAAAATATAAAAAACCCTAAAAACCACAAAGAAAATCATAAAAACATAAAACACATAAAACCGCTAAAAACATAAAAAATACTAAAAACCATAAAAACTAAAAGCTTAAAAACTCGTAAAACCATCTTACCACTAAAAACTTTAAGAAACCTTTAAACCCCTAAAACATTAAAAAATCTAAAAACCCTAAAACCAGAAATAACATATAAAAACCACAAAAACACTAAAAAAAATAAAACACTAAAAAAACTAAAAACCCTCAAAATCCATTAAAATCCAAAAACTATAAAAATCCTAAAAATTCCAAAAAAATTCTAAAAACATAAAAACCCTAAAAACTCAAAAAAAACCAAAAAAAACATCATAAAAACCTAAAACACTTTAAACCTATAAAATCCTAAAAATGCTAAAAACCCTAAAAACCTTTAAAACCCTCAAAATCCATAAAAATAATACAAAACCATACAAATCTTCAAAATCCACTGAAATTCCCTAAAAAGCTAATAAAAAAAATAAAACCATAAAAATCTAAACACTGCTTTAAACCCTGAAAAACAAAAAACAATAAAAACCTTAAAAATGTGAGAAAAGAACCAAAATACACTAAAAACCCCAAAAAACCTCAAAATCACTTAAAATCCTAAAACCCCACTAAAAATTTGTAACCCCATTAAAACATTAAAACATTTAAAAGCTCTAAAAAACCTAAAAACCTAAAAAAACTAAAAAAACAACATACTACCAAAAAACCATAAAAATCCTAAAACCATCAAAAACCGTAAAAACCCAATAAACCATAAAAAACCTAAAAATCACTAAAAATAAAAAAACACATAAAACCCCAAAAACCCTGAAAAGAGTGATGAAAACCCTAAAAACTCTAAAAACCCTAAAAAACCCAAAATCCCTAAAAACATTAAACAACTATAAAAATACTATAATCCTAGAAAATCCAAAAACACTTTCAAAAATCCTAGAAAACCTAAAAACCCTTAGAAACTATAAAAACAGAAACTACATAAAACCACTGAAAAATCTAAAAGTGATCAAACCCAAAAAGTAACCCTAAAATGTCCCCCAAAACCCCTAAAACCAAAAAATTATATAAAAAACCCTAAAACCTTAAGAAACCCTTAAAACCCATAATACCCCAAAAACACACTAAAAAATCAAAAAAACCTTTAATCCCATAAAAATTTTAAAAACTCTAAAAAAACATAAAAACTCATAAAAACACTAAAAACCCAAAAAACAATACAACCCCTAATTTTTTTGAAATACCTCAAAATCCCAAAAAACCCATTAAAATAATAAAATTTCATAAAATTTCATAAAAATGTAAAAAAAAAATAACAACCATGAAACCCTATAGAAAAACCATGAAATCTAGAAAAAAAAATAATCCTCTAACAACTTTAAAAAGCTAAAAACCCAAAAAAAACCCCTAAAACCCATAAACACCTCAAAATCCCAAAAAACCCTAGCAAAACATAAAAACATTAAAAAGGACATAAAAATCCATAAAACCATAAAACCACCTTAGTACCTAGAAAAACCATAAGAAAAAATTAAAAATCTAAGAAATATTAAAACCCCAAAAAAACATAAAAATTCTAAAAACACAAAAAAACTGTAAAAAGACCCTAAAACCCATAAAAACCCTAAAACCTTAAAAACCATAAACCCCATAAAATAAAAAAAACTACTAAATACTCCAATAACACATTAAACACAAAATATTTTAGAAAAATATAAAACACTATAAAACCCTACAAAACTCAAAAACCCTAAAACTAAAAAAAACCATGAAACCCAAAAAAACTTAAAAACCTTCAAAATTCCTAAAAGCCCAAAAATACCCAAAAAAATCCTAAAAAAGTAAAAATCCATAAATATGTAAAAACAATTTAAATAATAAAAATCACAAATGAAATCTTAAATACCATAGAAAAATTAGGAGACCTGATCTCTACGAAACTCAAAAACCCTAAAAACCCTAAAAACACTCAAAATACATAAAAACTTTAAAAAGAATAAAAAAAACCTAAACCCCTAAAACCTGAAAAGCCCCTAATAAATCCTTAAAAACCTAAAAACACTTAAAACCCATAAAAATAAGAAATGTTAAACCCCTAAAAATCATAAAAAGATTCTAAAACCCCATAAAAAACATAAAATCTCCTAAAACCTTAAAAGACCCTAAAAACATCAAACCCCTAAAACCACTAAAAACATTAAAACCCCTTAAACCCTTTAAAACATTAATAAACTTTTAAAAACCTAAAAACCCCTATAAATTATGAAAAAACAACTAGAAACCCAAAAAACCCAAAAAACCCCTAAAACACTAAAAATTCCCAAAAACCATAAAATACAATAAAAATCATAAAAACAATTAATATCCCTAAAAATGTAAAAATATCTAAAAACCATGAAAAAATCAAATAAGATATTCAAAATCTAAAAACATTGGAAGCCCTTAAAACCAAAAAAATCTAAAACCCTAAAGAAACTAAAAACCCTAAAACCCCTCAAAATACCTAAAAATTATAAAACAACAAAAAGAAATAAAAATTCTCTAAAATCCATAAAAAATTTAAAGAAATTATAAAACCATGATAAACCCATAGAAAACATTAAAAATTTAAGAACACTTAAATCCTATAAAAATTTATAAATGCTAAAAATCTTAAAATCAATAAAAAGGGCCTAAAAACTCAAAAAAATCTTAAAAAATCATAAAACCCCCTAAAATCCTTTAGACCCCTAAAACCCTATAAACCCCATAAAACCAAAAAAATCACAAAAACCCTTGAAACCCCTTAAAATGTTAAGAAACTCTAAATAACCTTAAAAACCCCCCAAAAAAAAAGAAAAAAACACCCAAAATCCAAAACACCATAAAAACTATAAAAACCTAAAAAAATCCTTAAAAATTATAAGAACCCCTAAAAATCATAAAAATACCTAAAAATAACTAAAATTGTAAAAGCCCCCCAAAAAATTTGAAAACCATGAAGAAAACCTTAAAACGTAAAATAAATAAAAACCCTAAAAACCAAAAAAAATCTAAAAAAACTAAACACCCTAAAAACCTTAAACCCCCTAAAAATCCAAAAGAGCCCAAAAATTCATAAAAATCCTAAAAAATTCCCTTAAAATACCTAAAACCAAAATAACTATAAAAACCCTAATAAAACCATTAAAACATAGAAACACTTAAAACCACTAAAAACCCTAAAAACCCATAGAAACCATAAAAAACCCTAAAAGACCCCCAAAACCTAAATATCCCTAATAACCATAAAAACCACTAAAAAAATAAAAACCATGAAACCCCATAAAACACCTAAAACCCTATAAAACATTAAAACCCTTTTAATCGGCTAAAAACATAAATACTCTAAAAAACATAAAAACCCTAAAAAATATGAACAACCGAAAACCGAAAATACCATAAAACCTATAAAACCCCTCAAAATTCCTAAAAACCATAAAAAATCAAAAAAAAAACCTTAAAAATTAAAAAAAATACCTATGAACCTAAAAGATATAGATAAACCTAGAAAAACCCCATAAGAAAACCTTAAAACATTTAAACACCCTAAAATCCTGAAAATTGATAAAAACCCTAAATTCAAAAAAACCTAAAAAATCTGAAAAATCATAAAAATCAATAAAACTACAAAAAATACTATAGAATCTCTAGAAATCCATAAATACTCGGAAATACATAAAACCCTTAAAAACCTAAGAAAATCTTAAAGAATTGGATCACTTAAATAATTTGAAAAAACTAAAAAATGTGAAAAAACCAAAAAACCCTAAAAACCCTATAGCCCCAAAAAAATATAATACTTATAAAAACATTAAAATTTGTAAAAACCCATCAAACTCTAAAAACATTAAAAACTATAAAATCCTTTTGAACTCCTAAAATTGATTGTGAACTCTAAAAACCATTAAAAAACTAAAAATATCAAAAAACCCTAAAACCTAAAAATCATAAAACACTTAAAAACAATAAAAACCCTCAAATCCCTAAAAACAAAACAAATAAAAAAATACTATAAAATCCCAAAAATACATTAAAGTGTAAAAACCCCTAAAAACACTAAAAACCTAAAATCCCTATAAAATCATTAAAAACCCAAAAACACTTAAAACCCATAAAACCCATAAAAAATACCAAAAATTCTAAATATTACTTTTTATCTTCAAACACCTACAAACCATAACAAACCTAAAAACCTATAAAAATACCAAACCCCACAAAAATAATAAAGCACATTTAACACCAAAAAAAACATTCAAAAACTCTAAAAACATAAAAACCCCTAAAAACAAAAAATACCATAAATTACTAAAAAAATTAAAAATTGTATAACCCTTAAAAACCCTAAAAATAATGAAAAATCATAAAAATGATTGAAATATTGACAATAGCTAAAAACCATAAAAATATAAAGAACCCATAAAACCTAGAAAACCACTAAGAAATCTTTAAATACCTAAAAACGCTTAAAACCCCTAAAAACCTAAAAAATTATAAGGCCCCAAAAAACAAAAAAAAACCATAAAAATCCTTAAAAGCCCTCAACAACCATAAAAATAACAAAGAGCCTAAAAACCAAAAATCCATTAAAGAATGCTAAAAACCTTGGGAAACCATAAGAAAACTGAAAAACATAAAAACACTTAAAGACCCCAAAAATAAGAAAAACCCTAAAAATCCTAAAAAGACACTAAAATCCCTAAAAACCCATATGATCCATAAAAACTCCTAAAACCCTTAAAAATTATAAAACACCATAAAACAAAAAATAGCCACTAAAGACAATAAATAACCTTTAAAACCCTATAAATGTTAAAAAAAACAAAAAAACATACAACCTTGAAAATTTAAAAAATCCCAAACAAAAAAACCCCTAAAAACCCAAAAAACTCTAAAACCCTCAAAATCTTTAAAAATCCTAAAAAATCATAAAATCTAAATAAAATCTAAAAAAATATCTAAAAATATAAAAAACCTTGAATGCCTAAAAAACCCTAAGAAAACATTAAAAAACACATAAACCCCTAAAAACCTACCAAATTGCCAAAACCCTAAAAACTCTAAATCCGAAAAAATATAGAATGAGTCAAAAAACCACAAATACACTAAAATTTAAAGAAAAATATCTCAAAAATTAAAAACCCAAAAAAAACCCTAAGAATACTTTAAAATCATATAAATACTTAAAACTGCCAAAAACATTAAAAAAATATAACAACCTTAAAACCCCTAAAAGATCCTAAAAATTATAAGAACACATAAGACCATAAAATTCCTAAAAACTATATAAACCCATTAAAACACTAAAACCCACTAAAAACTCTAAAACATTTAAATCCCCAAATGTGGTTAAAAAATTCTAAAAACCATAACAACCATAAAAACTAAAAAAAACTCTAAAAACCCAAAAACACAAAAAATAATCAAACATAAAAACTCTAAAACACATAAAAATCCCTAAAAACCAAAGAACCATAAAATCATAAAAATACCTAAAAATGTAAAAAACAATAAAAACCCTTAGAAACCCCTAAAAACCAAAAAACACTTAAAACCCCTAAAAACATAAAAAACTCTAAAAAAACCTAAAATCCCTAAAAACCCTAAAAACACTAAAAACCCTCAAAATATAAAAAACCCCAAAAAAACACTAAAATCCTAAAAAACCATAAAAATATCCAAAAATGGTAAAAACTATAAAACACTGCAAAAAATCATAAAAACTCCAAAAAAAACCATAAAAACCCTATAAACGTTATAAAAAGCTAAAATCCTTGAAAATACCTAAAAATTATTAAAAATTTAATAACCAGAAAACAATAAATACCCTAAAAACCCATACAAAATTATAAAAACCATAAAAACCCCTAAAACCAATAAAAATCCAAAAAAACATGAAGACCCTATAACTCCTAAAACTATAAAAACCCTTTAAACCCCTAAAAAATTTAAAAACTCTAAAAATTCTTAAAACCCCTAAAAACACAAAAATAACACCTAAAACCCCAAAAAAACCATATAAACCCTAAAAATCCCAAAAAACATAACAAAAATAAATAAATCTAAAAAATCCCAAAAAATACCAGAAAATTTAAAATACCCTAAAAACATAAAAACCATAAGAAAACCTAAAATCACTTAAAACCCCTACAAACCTAAAAATTACAAATATGCTAAATACTGTAGAAACCATAAAAACATAAAAACCACTAAATACTATAAAAACTAAAAAACCCATAAAACCCCTAAAAACAACTATTAAAATTAAAATAATTTCATTCTCTAAAAATATTTAAAAAAAGGTACAAAACCATAAAAACCCTTAAAACTTGAAAAAAAAACTATAACCCCCAAAAATACCATAAAAACCTAAATACCCTAAAACCCAAAAAAAACCACAAAAAATATTAAAAATCCTAAAAAATACCTAAAAACATAAAAAAAAACTAAAAGCCTACAGCCCTAAATTCCTAAAAACTCATAAAACCCCTAAATACCAAAAAAAACTCTAGCCCCTAAAAGTCCATAAAATACCCTAAAACCCATAAACACCTATAAAACCCATAAAAACCCTATCATACTTAAAAATAAAATAACCCCAAAACACATTAATCCCCTAAATAGTTAGAAAACTCTAAAAACCCTCCAAACACTAAAAAACTCAAAATAGACCACAAAACTCAAAAAAAATCATAAAAAACATAAAAGACTAAAAAGCCTAAAAAATCCCTAAATACCTTAAAACCCCTAAAAACTATTAAAACTAATAAATAACTATAACAACCTAAAAACGTGAGACCCCGTAAAAAATAAAAACCCTTAAACCCCTAAAAAGACCCTAACCCCTTAAAAATATCTAAAAACTATAAAAAACCCTAAAACCCTAAAAACCTCAAAACACATAAAAACCCTAAAAATCACTAAAAACTCAAAACCCACTTTAAAACCATAATAACATTAAAAACTCTAATAATATTTAAAACCCTAAAAACAACCCCCCCCCCCCCCCCCCCAAAATCTCATCAAAACCCAACAAGCTCTGAAAACAATAAAACACCTCAAAATCCTTAAAACCCAAAATACAAAAAAAATACAAAAAAAACTGTACAACTTAATGGAAACCAAAACCTCTGAAAATACCAATGAAACCATTAAAAACTAAAAAAAAATTAAAACCACTTAAAATTAAAAAATGCTTAAACCCAAAAAAACCCAAAAAAACCCCAAAATCCTTAAAATTTCAAAAAACCCATAAAAATCTAAAAAAAGTCCAAAAAAATCCCTAAAAACATAAAAAAAATATAAAAATCCCCAAAACCATAACACAACTTTAAAACCATAAAATTACTTTAACACCCTAAAACCCTAAAAAATGATTACAACCCTAAAAGACCCTAAAACCCATAAAAACCCTAAAAACCATAAAACACACTAAAAGCCAAAAATAACCCATAAAACCCTCTAAAACTCTAAAAACCAATTGAAATCATAAAAATGATAAAAACTGCTAAATTCTTTAAACCCATGAAAACTCAAAACCCCCTAAAAACACAAAAAAAACCCACAAAACAATTAAAACCGAAAAATACCTAAACTCCCTTCAAAGAATAAAAAACCTAAAGAAGCACAAAAAATCTCTAAAAAAAGAAAAAAACATTAAAACCAATGAATATTTATAATAAAAATTTTAAACCGTAAAATAATTAAAACCCCTAAAAAACAAGGAACAAAAAATCCTAAAAATCCTAAAAATCCTTAAATATCCTAAAAAACAAAAAAACCCTTAAAATCATTCAAAATCCCTAAAAATGTATTAAATCCCAAAAAACCCATTAGTAAATACTTAAAAACTTAAAACCTCTTAAAACCCTAAAAACAAAAAAAACACTGAAAACCCTAAAATCCAAAGAAAAACATAAAATCCAAATGTTCCAAAAACCAAAAAAAATAACAAAACCCCCATTAAAACCCTAATTAACCACTAAAATATATAAAAACCATTAATCTCTTAAAATGTTAAAAACTCAAAAAATACATAAAATACCTAAAAACTCTATAAAACCTAAAAACCAAAAAAAATATTAAAAACAACAAAACCCCCTAAAAATCCCTAAAAACGTGAAAAATCCTTAAAAATACTAATAACACCACAAAAATTCATAAAAATGTAAAAACCCCTAAAAACTCTGATAAACCCTTCGAAAACATTAAAAACATGAAAACACCCCAAAAAATATAAAAACAAGAAAAACCATAAAACCCCCAAACCCCTTAAGAACCATAAAACCCCTACAAATCCCTAATGTCCCTAAAAATCCTAAGAATCCTAAAAACCCCTAAAATGCTTTAAAATGTACAAAACCCTAAAACCTTTAAAAATTATAAGAAACCACTGAAATAAAATAACTTGTAAAACACATAAAATGAAAAAACACTAAAAACCCTAAAAACCCAAAAAATGAAAAAGCACCAAAAACCATTAAAACCATAAAAACCTAAAAAACCTAAAAACCCTAAAAATCCATCAAAAACTATAAACCCCAATTATTCCCCTAAAACATTAAAAAAATACTAAAATCTTTAAAAACCCAAAATACTAAAAAACCTATTAACCCAAAAAATCATAAAACCCCAAAAAAAACAAAAGCCACAAAAAATCAATAAAATCCATACAAATCCTAAAAAACCACTTAAAATCCTTAAAAACATAAAAAAATAAAAACCTTGAGAACCCCAAAGAAAACTGTAAAATCCTTAAAATTCTAAAAACCCCTAAAAACCTAAAAAAAATATAAAATCACTAAACCCTAAAACCCTCAAAATACCTATAAACCCTAAAAACCTATAAAAATAAAAATAAAACCCCACAAAAATCCAAATTTGTAAGAAATTATAAAAACCAGGGAAACCCCTAAGAAAACATTAAAAAACCTAAAAACACCAAAAACCCTAAAAACCCAAAAAATAACAAAAACATCCCTAAAACACATAGAAATCTGAAAAATAGAACAAACATCCCTAAATTTTTTTAAATGCCCTAAAAACCCTAAAACCCCATAATAAAACCTTAAAAAGAAATAACACTTAAAAACCCAAAAAAACATAAAAACTTCTAAAACCCAAAAAATTAAAAATATAACTTAAAACCCCTAAAACCCTTAAAACCCATAAAAAACATAAAATTATAAAAACTATAAAAAACCCAAAAAAAACCTTAAAACAACCAAAACTATAAAACCCCCCTTTAAACCCTGAAAAACATTAAAGAACTCTAAAAAACCTTAGAAACCTAAAAAACACAAAAACACTAAAACCTCATAAAACAATAAAACACCTAAAACCATAAACCCCTAAAAATCTATAAAATCAATATAAATATTAAAGAACTAATAAAATCCCAAAAAAATGTTAAAAACCCTAAAAACATAAAATTTCGTAAGAAAAACATAAAACCCTAAAAAACATAAAACTAAGAAAACCTAAAAATGCTAAAAATACCTAAGAACCCTAAAAATCATCAAAATCCCGAAATACCCTAAAAATCATAAAAATACTAAATAAACCATTAAAATCCCTAAAAATGTAAAAAATCAACAATATCTCAAAAACCCCGAAGAAATCCTAAATAACTTAAATAAAATTGAAACCCCTAAAAAACTAAAAATGCTAAAAACATGAAAAGACAAAAAACACACTTCAAAATTATGAAAAACCCAAAAACAATTTAAAAGACCATAAAAACACTAAAACGAACTAAAAACTTAAAAAAACCTTTAGATCCCTAAAAAAGTTAAAAAACTCTAATACCCCTTAAAATCCCTAAAAAGTCAAAAAACCCCTAAACCCTATAAAACCCTATAAAACCCTATAAAACCATAAAATCCCTAAAATCCCATAAAATCACTAAGAACCCTAAAAACCATAAAAACCCTAAAAATCCATAAAAATCTTAAAAAGGTAAAAAACTCTAAAAACCCCTAAGATAACCTTAAAATTCTAAAAACACTTAAACCCCTAAAGCCCATGGAAACCAAAAACCCAAAAACCACTCAAAATCACTAAAAAGCACAATACCATAATATACTAAAAAATCCCTAAAAACCACTAACATTTTGAAAATCCATGAAACCTAGAAAAACAATATGAAAATACTAAAGACCTTAAAACACGTAAACTGATAAAAACAAAAAAGAGCCAAAAGGCTAAAAGAACCAAAAAATACATTAACTCCAGAAAACCATAAAAACCCATAAAACATTAAAAACGATAAAAACCCAAAAAACCCCTAAAAATAAAAAAACCCATTAAACCCCTAAAAATGTTAAAAACTCAAATAAAACCAAAATCTATAAAACTCAAACAAATTCCAGAAACCTAAAAAAGCTTAATACCCAAAAAACCTCCACAAATACCTAAAAACCCTAAAACCCATTAAATTAAAAAAGTCTGAAAATCCATAAATACGTAAAAAACATAAAACACACATAAAACTAAAAACCCATAAAACACTTAAAACCCTAAAACATAATAATTATTATAACCATTAAAACATAAAAAAAATCCATAAAACACCTAAAAACCTAAAATCCCATAAAACACTAAAAAACCACAAAATACTATGAAACCACTTTGAAACCCTATAAATGATAAGAAACTCTAAAAAACCATAAAACCCATAAAACTCAAAAAACCCCTAAAAACAAAAATAAACATAAAACAACAAAATCCCTAAAATCCCCTGAAACCCCTAAAAATCCCAAAAACCCAAAATAAACTATAAAAATTATAAAAATAACTAAAAATATGAAAACCCATAAAACTCATAAGAAATGCTTATAAGGTTACAAACACTTAAAACCCCTAAAACCTAAGGAAAAAAATACCAAAAGATGGCGGCCTCATCTTCTCTCCTGATCTCGAGTAATGAATACTCCCCTCTCCTTCCAGGTAGAAGATGATGGCGGTCTCAAAGTCTCCCCCCCCCCACCTGTAGGGGAGGGGCCTTCACTGGTTCTCAATAAGGATTACACTTTCATCATGTTCTTATATCCTAACTTGTTTCCCCCATTTCTGTGAATAGAGGTTTGCTCGAAGGTGCCATATATTTTTGATGGTTGTTCGTACCTCCCTCTCTCAATCCAGGATTTCAAGGAAGCCTTGGCGTTGCATAGTCTAACTCTAGTTGCATGAATTCTGAGGTGGATCTACATGATGGACAACTTTGACAGATTTTTCTTCGAGCATTGGGATCTTCAAGATTAGGAAATAGTGGGGCTAGTTGATAGTGATAATATCAAGATATTCTTCACATCTGATAAGGATATTATTATTTCTTGGTCCAAAACACCATGAATATGAAATGGTGATCACTTAACCCTTTTCAAAGAAATTTTGACCTTTATCTGAAATGTGATTCCCCAATGTTTGAAAATTGTCTTATATTCCCTGAACTGCCCCTATGTTTTCAAAATATTTATATAATTTCAATTTTAGGGAATCTGGTGGGGAGGTTTCTCTTTGTGGATAGTCGGATACGGGCCCTCTTCCATCCCATTGCTCTGAGGGCTTTTATCGATTTTGATGATTCTAAAGATTTGGTTGATTTTGTGTGGATTGTTGTGGGTGATGTACTCCGCTGGAAGAAACCAGTGGTGTTTGAATCATGGGATGACTTCCGATCTTCTTTCTGGAAATTTTGACATAGTAATCAGGCTTGCAATTTTGGTTCCGATGATAGGATTGGCATGCATCTGGCTCAGGCCAGGCTGGGTGAGAGCATCCAGAAAATGGTGGAGGTACAGTAGAACACAGGCATGCCCAAAATAATTCCTACTTAGCCAACAGTTGTTGCAGTTTTTGAATAACTAAAAACAGATTTGAAGGTTGGGCATGATATAGAGGTAGTAGTGGTGGATTCATGTGGAATGAGTCTGAATTGTTCTTATATTTTTTGTGTAACGGGAGGTATTGGTGTTGAGATGGTACCCACATATGAAGGGGAGGCTCTGAATTGAAATAGTGAGAAAGCTGGAAGTACTGTGCTGAAATGGGGGAAAGAGCAGGGAAAGGCTGCGGAGTAGGGAGAAATGGCTAGGCCTAGGCACAAGGAGAGCCCACTAATGCTATCCTCAGGAGGCGTTGTAGTGGCCTAGAGTAAGGGAAGTGGGAAGTCAAGTAGCAGTCAGTTTCTAATGATGAATGATATTTCTCTTCTTAATAGGTTTGAGGAATTTTCTTTGGTTGATTCAGTTGGTGATGAGGCTACGCAGAGGGGAGTTTCTGAGTAGGGGGATGTGGTCGGGCAGGCGGAGATAGCTAGGACTTGGTAGGAAATGATTATGGTTGGGTAAGAGCTGAATAGGGTGGGGAAAAAGACCTTCATTTTTGATGAGGGACCCCCGGGTCGGAGAATGGATGATCCCTTGGTTATGAAAACAAGGGGTGGTGATTTTGGGAGGGCTAACATGGGGGTTTTACCACTGTCCCACAGTGAAGAGGTCGTTGTAGATCGCACAGAGGACTTGTTTTTAATTCCACTGTTGGATATAGATAACTGATTTGGTGAAGGGGTTTTGGCCCTGGATTTGCAGAAGGTCATTGTGGTTCATAGAGAATCATCTACTAAAGACCAATTTGTGTTCCTACATGACATAAAGGTGCTGCAACAGCCATGGTTCCTCGTCAAGTTTGAGGATAGAAGACTAGGAGAGATCTTTGATGAGGATGACAAAAGGATTAAATCCCAGATGACACAAGTTAGGAGGGAAAGAGGTAAGCTTGGGGGTGGTTCTTGCATGACCTCTTGAAATGAGAGCATGGATGGTGAAAAGGGGGCCTCAAGTGTGTCCATCGAAGACATCCTTTACGAGAGGGAATGTCATGCAGATGGTTTCACCTCTACCCCCCCCCCCCCCTGAAAAAATGAGGCAGGTGATGGACTATTCTTCTCTCCCTAGGCTCATTGTGACCTAATCTACCTCAAGGGTGGCAAATTTGAAAATAAAATCCAACATGCGGGAGTGGACTATGTGCTCTTCCGAGTAGGAGAGGCTTAGGGAGAAGTACATGACGATGCTCAGACTATAAGAGGGCTTTGAGTCGGGATAGGAATCTATCGCCACAGGGGTGGACTCAAACATTTTATTTGATGATGTGGTTGCTATATTTGGTGCAGACGATGACCCTTATGGTGTGGGCATTGTCTTTGACTTTGGCGGGGACATTGATCGACTTGCTCCATTTTGTGCTTTTGGGCTTTTTGGGGTTTTGGTTTGTGGGGGTGTGTTGAAGATTTTGGGTGTGGCTCATTTGACCCAACCCATCCTTTTGTTTATGTTGCCCATATTTTTTATACATTTGAGGGGGAGGAAAAGGTATAGCCTGTCCCAACACCTTTCTTTCCCTAAAACCTAAAAAACAATAAATACCCTAAAAACCTATAAACTCTAAAAAAACCCTAAAATCATAAAACCCCTAAACACATAAATTCTCTACTAACCCATAAAAATCCTAAAAACCACTAAAAAATATAAAAACCATTATACCCCTAAAATGATATAAAACCTTTAAAACCTTAAAAAATCAAAAAACCTAAATACATAAAAAACTATGTAAACACAAAAAATACCTAAAATACTAAAAAATCCTAAAAACCGAACATATCCTTAAAAACATAAAAACACAAAAAAACTAAAAAACCCAAGAAAATATTGAAAACCTAATCACACTAAAGACCCCTAAAACTTAAACATTGTTAAAAACCCTAAAAACAATAAAAAACATAAAAAACATAAAATCCCAAAAAACCTTATAAACAATTAAACCCCATAAAACTCTAAAAACCACTAAAACATTGAAACCCCTTTAAACCACTAAATACATTAAAAACTTTGAAAAGGTTAAAAACCCAAAAACCCAGCAAACATATAAAACACTGATAACCCTTTAAAACCTAAAATACATAAAATCCCTAAAAATAAAAAATCCTTAAAAATCCCTAAAAATCCCTAAGAAAACCTTAAAACTATAAAAACACATAAAACCCCTAAAACCTAAAAATTGATAAAAAAAACCACTAAATAATAGTAAAAACCCTCAAAATCACTAAAACCCATATAAATACTAAAAAATATATAAAAATAACTAAAAATTTAAAATCACTAAAATCCATGAAAGCCCCTAACAAAAAATTAAAACATAAAAACACTTAAATCTTCAGAAAACCCTTAAAACCTATAAAAGTCCCTAAAAGCCGTAAAAATAATAAAACCACTAAAAACCATAAAAACCTAAAAAACATTAAAAACCTTAAAATCCAACTAAAAACTCTAAAAACAATCTAAACCCCTAAAAAGGTTTAAAACTCCAAAAATACTTAAATCCTTAAAAAATGCAAGAAAAGTCCTAAAACCCAAAAAAACCCTAAAAACTCTCAAAATACCAAAAAATAAGAAAACAAAAAAAATATACTACCAAAACGCTAAAAATCCATAAAATTTAAAAAAAAAACTTGAAAACACTTAACAAAACAATAAAAACCTAAAAATACATAAAACCCATAAAATTGTAAATAAAACTAAAAACCATCAAATTCATTAAAACCCCTAAAAACATTAAAAACCCATAAATACCCATAAATCCCTTAAAAAAACTCTAGAAACTCTTTCAACCCATAAATTTTTTTACAAAATCTAAAATCAATAAAAACACTAAAAAACTAAACAAAACCCAAAAAACCATAAAAACCCTAAAAACCCTAAAAAAATAAAAAAACCTCAAAATCCGTAAAAACCTTAAAAACATTAAAAATCCTAAAAATCCAAAAAAAATCCATAAAAAAGTAAGTACACTAAATTACTTGAAAAACACTAAGAAAATCTTAAAATTGTAAAAACACTTAAAACCCCTAAAATATATAAAGAAACACTAAAACACTAAAAACCAGAAAAGACCCTAGAAACACTAAAAAACCCTAAAACCCATAAAAAGACTAAAAACTATAGAAACCCTGAAAACCCCATAAAGTCCCTAAAACCGCACAAAAAAGATTAAAAATCATTAAACCCCAAAAAATCTCAAAATCCATAACCCCCATCCCCAAAACCAATAAAAATCCATAAAATTCCCTAAAAACCTAAAATCCAAAAAAAACCCTTAAAAATACTTAAAAACATAGATATTCTCAAAACCCATACAAAACTGAAAACTCTAAAATACCTAAAACCCTAAAACCTCTAAAAAACCCGAAAAATACCTAAAACCTCTAAAAAACATAGAAATCCCAAAAAACATTTAAATTTTAAAAACACCTAAAAACCCAAAAACCCTAAGAAATGATTAAAAATCTAAATAAATAGAACACTTAAAAATATAGAAAACTTTAAAAACCCTAAAAGACCCTAAAAACCCTAAAAACATCAAAACCCCATAAAACCATGAAATCCCTAAAGCCCCTTAAAAACCCTAACAACTACAATAAACTCAAAAAAACATTTTAAACCCCATAAAACATCAAAAAACATTAAAACCCCTCAAATACTCAAAAAACCCTAATAACTAAAAAACCCATAAAAACCCAAGAAATCATTAAAAGCCCTCAAAATCCCTAAAATCCATTAAAATATAAGTAATGCACAAAAATTCCTAAAAAATGTAAAAAACAAAAAAACCCTAAAAACACCATAGAAAACCTTAAAAACCTAAAAAACAATAAAAACCCTAAAAACCAGTTAAACTCCTAACGAAATTAAATACCCTAAAACCCATAAAACATTAAAACCCCAATAAAAACACTAAAAATACTTTAAACCAGTACAATCTTTTTAAAAAAAATCTAAAAACATTAAACACTAGAAAACTCAAAAAAAACTATAAAACCCCAAAAGACAAAAAAAACTAAAAACCCTAAAAATTATAAAACCCTTTAAAATCCCTAAAAACACAAAAAACCTTAAAAATAATAAAAAATCTCTAAAAATCCCAAAAAAAGTAATAAATCCTATAAAACATGAAAATACTAAGAAAAAATAAAAACATGTAATACCACTAAAAAACAAAGACGACCCTAAAACTCCTAAAAATCCCAAAAAAGCAGAAAACCCACTAAAACTTTAAAAAATCCAAAAATATAATAAAAATCATAAAAACCCACTAAAACAATAAAATCACTTTGAACCACTAAAAACATTAAAAACTATAAAAAAACTTGGAAAACCTAAAATACTCAATAAACCCTAAAATCCCAAAAAACTAGAAAACCCATAAAACCCCATAGAACAGCCCCCCTGCTTTCGAGAATCAACCTTGGAGGTAGGAACACTTCCCTTCATTTTCTTAACTTATATGGACTCCCTTGGTGGAGGCAAATATGAATAATCATGCCTTACTTTTTGAGTACCCCGCTAGTTCTTGTTGCACCTCGGACTTCAAGGCCAATCACCTTGGGTGTCACCTTCTATATCTCCTGATGAATATTCAGAGTCTTCATCACTATACTTGGTCTCTAAGGACCCCTATTGATCCAATGAAGGCCCAACTGGCTCAATTTCAACCTCCTGAACTAGATTATCATGCAACAACCCTTCAAATATGTTGCTCAGCGCAATAGCGGCCACCTCCTCATGTTGCAGCACTTTACAACCAGATGAGTCTCTCTCCATTGGTGACTTAGAGGCCTTATCTAGACCCTTTTCAAGGTTACTAGCCCCTGAGCGCACTACCTCGACGTATGAAACAGCCCTGGGAGTCATGGAGCCTCCTTCATCCACCGTGTGTGGATCCACAAGAACGGGACAATTATCAGGCCGCACCTTCGCCACAACAGAACCATCTAGCCCCAAATCAGGCAGAGAGGGTTGGGGTAGACCCAAATCATTCCTTAAGTGGCAGAAGACATCGAACACCAAAGGATTCACTTCCTATGATCCACACTTGACATCCATTGCTGATTTAGACTTAGTGTCCACTCCCACCAACTTCTGTGCAGACTAGGATGCCTCAACACGGGCCTCTTTGGCCTTACCACTGTCCACACCCATCTTCTTGGTGGGATTAAAAGAACCTTGTCTACATGCTGACATCGGATGACCCAGATGCTTACAGACATCACAAAAATCGAACCACGATTCATAAACAACATGTTGCGTATACCGAAGCTCTTCACCTATGGTGATCCAAACATTATCGAACGGAACTCTTGATACATCCACTTCCACACAGACTCACCAGTTAACAGGATGGAATATATCTTTAGTACGACTATTCGAACACAATAATCTACCCACTATGTTCCCGAGCATCCTAATCATAGAGGGGTTTTGAAATGGAAGAGGAAGATTAGGGACACTGACCCATATTTCCATCAAAGAATAATCGTTCTTCATGTGGAAGTCGTAGGTCCATCTAAAGAGGTAGAACCGGAATCTGTTGAAGCTTCGGGGTGCGCTAGACCAGGATCTAATTAAATCATCCTCTGAAGTGAAGTGTATCATAATATTCTTGCGGTCGAGCAAACCCACCATCACCTTCTCTTGTAAGTCAAAATATCCAAAAACATACCTATCAAAAGCATCAACCGAGGGGCGTCATTGTGCAAATCGAGCAACCAAAGTAAGTTTTGGAAGCGTCGAGGTTTTGTTGAACTCGGAAATATAGATCAGGAGATTAGGCAGGTATGATGATAGGGTGTTGGCTTTTATAGTGTCAAAAAATAAGAAAAATAGTGTTTTACTATATATCCTCTTCGGGGAAATCATACTCATATACCATGGATGATATGTGACATATTTCCCTATTATAGTAAGATTAGAGGCCATAAGGATGTATGAAAATTGATTCCAGACTTTGATGTGGGTAGGTACGGGGTCGTGAGGTTGGGTTACTTTTGAAATTGACTCTAATATGGGTAGGTGGGGGCTTGAGGCTGAATGTCATGAGATGGTGTGAGAAAGGGGAGTATAAGGGTGATGCGTTTTTTTTCCTGTTACATCATTCCCTATTTGTAATATTTATATATATATTTATAGTTTTCTGACCATGGTATTGGTATTCAGCAGGATTAAACATTGACAAGATCTAATTAAGAATTAAGAGGATGATGATTAGTTTCCACTGGAGCATGAATAAGATGAGGCCCCTCATGGTCGAAATGTGGCCCTAGAGGGTTTCATGGATCATGATCCATTGGTATTGGAATAGGTATAGGCTCTTCTATAAGAATTAAATACATTGGATATGAAATATTTTAGGTCATGGGTGGATGAGAAGCTCAGGGAAAGCATGTTATGTGTCATATAGAGAATGGATAGGGGAGCCTATGGGGATGATCCATCTTGGGAGTATCTAACTTGGGAGTTCCATTCACATCATTGTTATCTATTCTAGAGTGAGGGTGGAACAAAGGCAGCTGAGAAATGGATAGAGTCATTGTATACCATCTTCCAGTAGCTTGAGACACCCATGGGGTGGAGGGTGAAGACGATCACGTACATGCTTAGAGGACTGGAAAAATCTGGTGGGATGTATATGTATAGGCATGCATACATGAGGGACTAGTATATAAGGAATTTGAGACTATGTTTTTTGATAGATTATTCCTAAAGATGATGATGGAAGAGAGATCTAGGGATTTATTGAGCCCAGAGTAGGAAGACAAGTCCATATTGGACTATGAAACTACATTCACTGACCTATCTCATTTATCATACAGTATGGTGGGAGAATACATACAGGGGTTATGCATTGTGAGGATGTTTTTCCAACTCCATCAGGGTAAAGGTAAACATCTTAAGGTTAGACTCATTCTCAAAGGTGGTGAATTAGGTGATGATAACCAAGGACAATTTGACATGATGGTCATACTAGAGACGTGTGATGGCATTAGGTGATGATAGTGGTGACACTTTAGATAGCAGGAAGTGAAGCAGATAAGATTTTCAATAAGGCGTTAAGGACAGAGTTTTGAGAAGACCCCCAAGTATTGGGTCTTTGACAATGTTATTTTAGAGTTGGATGTTAGGACATGTGTGTATGTAGTGACATTAATCACCAAAGGAGTGAAGAGATTGCGGCCAGGTCGGGAATCTCCAGAGGTCTTGTTGGAAGACTTCTCGGATATCTAGAATTCAGGTATCAGAGAAGAATCATGCGTCAAAGTTTTTAAGAATATAGGTTCCAAGATATGGAATCCAACATTCATTTACACATTAATGTCATGGAATAGGTAGTGGGACCAAAAATAGGGTAAGTGGAAGGAATCTGGTGTAGCTCTAGGCCAGGTTCATGTTGTTGACCTGGGTAGTTTAGAGTAGACATATGAGAGGACTACAGTTAGAGGTATGTTGTGGGAGTGACTGGGTTTCCTATTTATTTTCGCATGGATTTTTTGTATAGAATGACTAGTTTTGGGTGAACGAGGTGCCTGGTATGTAATTTCGGGATAACAAGAAGCTGTTCAGTAGGTTGGAATCAGTTTAGATGTGTGACACACATATATATGTGTCTGTGCGTGTATGATGTGCATGGAAGTAGGGTTTATTATGGGAATCGATGAGGTAAAAGTTCTTTTTTAGGTGTGTTGTAAACCTTTCATATATACGATGTGGGTTTTATGTGTGGTGTGAGGCACTAGGACTAATATAGGCATTTTATGATATGCAGGACCTCATGTATTCCACGGTTGAGATGGGAACATGGTAGGAATCTATTGAGATGTGGTACTTGATGTGTGTCAGATGTGATACAAGAAATATTTTAGTACCTAATGAGTTGTAGGATAAATGATTTGTCATGGGAGTAATTTTGTGTCTTTTGAAGGTTGTTCATCCATTGGTTTATTTTCTGTTTGGGGCTAGGAAGTAACTAGGGTAGTTAACTTCTAAGTTAGGGAGCACCTTTAGAGAGTTGACTAGTGGTTTGATGACTAGGGTAGACTGGGTTGTTTTAAAAGAGAATGGTATGTTCAGTACCATATTCAGTTAATGTTTTATATCATGGGAATGAGATATTTTAAGTTGTGGAGACTTTAACGTCTTGGTTTTTTTGACTGGGTCGAAATAATCAACCAATTTAATCCATTTATTTTTGGTGAGAGGGCCTACTTTATTTTGTTCTTTGGAACTTAATTATGAGTTTTTCCAAGACCCAATGTATTTTTAGATGGGTTTTAATTCCTGGTAAGTACCTTGGGATTTTAAGTTGATTTCGAGTTCATTTGAGGCCAAAAAACATAGTTTTTCTGGCTTCATAGACAAGGGATAATATTTGGGACAAACTATATGGCCTATTACGGGTAATCATGCCGCCCTCCTTTTAAACTGTGAACACATTGAAAAATAATCCAAGAGGGGAAACACACCTATGTGGGGTCTTTTTTAGTTTTTATTAGAGAGATTAATATGTCATGTTCATGGTTTTTTAAAACTGTGTGCAAGTAAACATGCTTAGTTCCACTTAGACATTGGTTTTGCACAGGTTCATAACGGTTTGGCAGACCATTTAGGACATTTAAATAGGTGAATTTACTATTTTACCCCCATTTATTTTAAGTTTTTCCCCCTATTTTATTTCTACACCAAACACTAAACTGAGAGGATCTCCTCTTTTCTTCCTCCTCTAGGTGTTTAGTCAACTTATCCACATGACCTCCAAATTGATTATTGATGGTCTCATTGGAACCACATCGGTAAGTCTTAGAGTCCTCTTTATTCTTTTCTAATTTTTTCTATCCATATGAAGAGATAAATATTTGTGATCCATTTTTCCCTATTATTAGGGTGTTCATCTAAAATTACAATTTCTTAAAAATTATATCAAGTTAGAGATCAATATTGTATTAGAGAACATATACTAGTATGAGGTAGGTGGTGCCTAGATTTCTCTTTATTTTTTATGGAATTTTGGGGGGTGTTCTTGAGCGCATTGCTGGGTAGTTTGAGAGAGACCATATAAAATTAATAGACTCTATTTATATTATTAAATTGATCAAAAGAGATGCATTTGGGTATTCTTGTTCTCCTTTAAAAATGGTCATTTAGGGTAAGGGCTTGGACCATACTAGGTAGATTAGTTCAGGTGTTGATTTAATTTTTTTTAATTATTTATAATTAGTCACTTGGTTTAGTGGGAATGTGATGGGAATAGCATGTGGATTGAGGGGTGATGAAAACATTGATTGAGGTGATGTTGGTTGTCAGGTTGGGCTTGCACCTGATACTTGAGGTGATAATGATCACCATGTTGGGAAACATGGTCATCAGATTTAGGTGAAGAGGTCATCAGGTTATAGGCAGGGGCCACGTGATATTGGATGGTGTTGACCACAGGGTTATGTGACATGGTTGTAGGGGCATGAGGTGATAGGGATGATGTGTATTATGTACTTAGTTGGTGCTTTACACTCACCATAATTGGATGATGTACGGTTGGAATCATGTGTATAAAGATAAGGCTTAGATGATGAAGTTTTTTTGACCACTAGTGTGGGTAAAGGTATCTTTTTGTTGAGGCTTAGGATGGAGTTGACCATCAGTGAGGTTACAGGTGATTTCCATAGAAATCTACAATAATGGCGAGGATCCATTGTTTAATAGTTATGAGACCTTAAGTTGGGGGATATGCCTCACCATGTAATAGGGTTGTTGGGCGGGATAATTGGGAGGAAATATATCTTTGTTCCACCAGATATCAGCTATTAAGCTGAAACTATTTATTATTCAGAGAGAAGACATTGATGTGCCTTGAATTTCGGGCTTCAAGCTGATAGTTATTTTCTAAGATGATTTCTATGGGACTAGGTACTTGATTGGGCATACCTTCTGTACTTTGGTTAAATGCTTGATAGAATGAGGTGTCGGGTGGTAATATGGAGGTGAAACCTGAGGGCTCACCTGGGATTCATTTTCATTAGGGGATGCCTTGGACTTTTTTTAAGGATCCTCACCACTGTAGTTATATATATTCAAAGTATTCTTCATATTCCATATATATAACTGGGGGTATGTGGATTATTGACGATGGATGAAGCGGGTAAGCACTTCCTTGTGTTTCTGAGCACAAGGTAAGTAAGTATTTATTTATTATCACATTCACTACCCTTTTGTTTATTTTCAGTAGACACCATCATTATCAAATATGTAATATACGCACACATTGTTGGTGGGCTACCTAATCCCTACATAGGCCATTTCGGGATGAGTGTAGACTTTATGCTCTAGTGATTAGGTAAGGGAATGAGATCTGGAGTTGGAATTTAGGGATCATGACATACCATTTAGGTGGAATGGATGGAAGGGGGCCTTGGGGTTTCCTACATAAAATGGGGTTTATTTAGTGTCTTTCTTTTGATTCGAGCATGCTTATATGTATAAACTAGAATGATGTCAGCCACATAAGACCATTTATTCTTATTTTCATGTATAACCTAACTTGATAACATGATTCTAAAAATGGTGTCAGAGGTGTTATTTTTGGATTATAGTATGTTTGATATAATTTATTGTTGTTGTTGTCTGATTATGCTTTTGATACAGCAGGTTACTGGCCCAGTGTTTTTTTCTTTCTTCCTCTATGTTATTTAAATATAGACCATTACTATTATTAACAATAGAGGATATTGTCTTCCCACTATCACCACTTTACACCCTAGCTTATAGTCAGCAACATTTTTCATATGGGGAGGCGTGTCTAAGCCCAAGTGTCACACTAGCCTAGATTATTTTTCAGGTGCCAAGATAGGTCAGGGAACTAAAATATTATAAAAACCCTTTAAGACCCTAAAATGATATAAAAATATCTAAAAACCGTAAAATCCTAAAAACCTAAAAAGAAACTCTAAACCCCCCAAAAACCATAAAAACTCTAGAATGACTAAAACTCCATAAAACCCATCAAAATCCCTAAAGACTATAAAAACCCACAAAAATATTAAAAACCCTAAAAACATAAAAAAACATAAAAAACCTGAAAACCCCTAAAAACCATAAAAATTTAAAAATAATTAAAACACCTAAAAACCTAAAAACATCAAACCCCAAAAAGGACCCTTAAAATGAAAGAAACCCAAAAAAATAAAAACCCCTAAAAACCATAAAAACCCACTAAAAATCTAAAAACCATTTAAACCCCAAAATATTAAAAACTCTAAAAACTATAAAACCCCTAAAAAACACAAAAAAAACACCTAAAACCAGAATAAAAAACTATAAATACCATAAAACCCTAAAAACCTCTAAAACCCCTAAAAACCATAAAAATCAAAAAAAAACCCTAAAAATATAAAAACTAAAAACACTAAAGACCTTGAAAATTCCTAAAAACGTTAAAACCCAAAAAAATAAAACCCATAAAAAACCTAAAACCGTAAAATTGCTAAAAATCATTAAAACCTTAAAACACCTCAAAATCCATAAAACCCCAAAAAATAATTAAAATACTAAAAAATGCCTAAAAATATCAAAATATGTAAAAAACCCTAAAACCCCTATGAAAAACATAAAAATGTAAAAATACTTAAAAACCCTGAAAACTCTAAAAATACTAGAAACTCTAAAAGGCTAAAAAGCCCATAAATACCAAAAATAACCCTAAAACCATTAAAACCCCTAATAATCCTAAACCCACTATAAACTATTAAAATAATTTAGACACCTAAAACATTAAAAATCTCTAAAAACATTAAAGTCCCTAAAAATTCATAAAACCCAAAAAAAGTATAAAAACCATTAGAATCATAAAAACAATAAAAATCCCTAAAACCACTAAAACCCATAAAAATCCTAAAAAGTTATAAAAACCCTAAAAATGTAACAATAAGCCTAAAAACCATAAAAAACCTTAAATCCCTAAAAAATAAAACCTATAAAATCCTAAAAACCTAAAATCACTAAAACCCATTAAAACCCTAAAACCCTAAAACCGCTCAAAATCCCTAAAACCCATAAAATCCAAAAATATCTATAAAAATATCTAAGAATGTAAATAAAAACCTAGAAAAATTTTAAACCCCTAACAATAACTAAAAAACAAAAACCTTTATAAATCATAAAAACCCTTAAACCTATAAAAATATCCCATAAATCCCCTAAAAACGTTAAGAACCCCTAAAACCCACTAAAACCAAAAAAACTTTAAAACCCCCTAAAACCCTATAAATCCATAAAACTCATTAAAACCTATAAATACCCTTAAACCCCTAAAAACCCTTAAACACCTAAAAAATTATCAAACTCAAATAAACATTAAAAACCATAAAAATTCAAGAAAAACCATAGAACCTAAAATAGCATAAAAACCCACAAATCCCTAAAATCCATAAAAACATAAAAAGGCCATGAAAATACCTAAAAATGTATGAAACCCTAAAACCCTAAAAAACCTAAGAAAACCATAAAACACTTAGAACAGGTTAAACCCCGATAAATATAAGAAATCCTAAAAACCCAAAACACCCTAAAGACCCTAAAAACCCTGAAACCCATAAACCATAAAATCCCTAAAAACCTAAATAACAGTAAAAACTCTAAAAACCCCATTAAATGCCTAAAAATGCTTAAAAACTCTAAAAAACTAGAAAATAATTAAAAATAAAAAAACCCCAAAACCCATAAAAACATTTAAAATCCCTAAAAACCTACATAATTATAAAAATACAGAAAAACCCTAAAATACCTAATAACATAAAAAACCCAAAAATCAGTAAAACCCATAAGAAAATTTTAAAAACCTAAAAATGCATAAAAACCCAGAAAACATAGGAAACAGTAAAAACGCTAAAAAACACAAATACCCTAAAGACAATAAAAACCCTAAAAATCCCTAAAAACCAAAAAATGCTAAAAATCCCTAAAAATATAAAAAATACTAAAACATAAAAAATACCTATAAAAACATTAAAACCTAAGCGCACTTAAAACCATAATTTTTTTTGAAATCCATCAAAACCCTTATAGTACCTAAATCCCTTAAAAACCATAAAAACCCATAAAACCCATAAAAAACCTAAAAACCACAATAAAAATTCTAAAAACCAATTAAAATACTTAAAATTATATAAAACTCTAAAAACCATTAAAATTGAAAAAACTCAGGAAAAACCCTAAAGCCCCAGAAAAAAACATTAAAAGCATAAAAATCATAAAAACCCTAAATAACCCTAAAACCATAAAAACCCTAAAACCCCCAAAAAATATAAATAAATCCTAAAAAACCCCTAAACACGTAAAACTCCTAAAAATGATAAAAATATTAAAAAAAACCCTAAAAACCCAAAATCCCTCAAAATCCCAAAACCCTTAAAGTCCATAAATATCATAAAACATCCCTAAAAAATCCTAAAAAAGTAAAAACCTCTAAAAACCATAAAAACCCCTAAGAAGTCCTAAAACCCCTAAAAACACTTAAAACCCTTAAAAACATAAAAATCTCTAAAAACACTAAAACATAAAAATCCCTAAATACCCAAAATATTCCAAAAATTCAATAAAAACCCGTCAAACATTAAAAATCCATAAAAAAATAAAAAAATAATCTAAAAACCCTGTAAAACCGTAAAACCATTAAAAACTATAAAAAAATTGAAACTGCTAAAAAAATCCTAAAATACTAAAAACCATAAAAACAATAAAAACCCATCAAAATCCCAAAAACCCTTATAACCCATAAAAAATCTAAAAATTCCATAAATATCCCAAATAACGAAAAAAACCTATTAAATGAGAACAAACCATTGAAACCCTTAAAAACCTAAAAATAGTTAAAACCCTTAAAAAACTAAAAATCCCACAAAATCATAAAACCCTATAAAATCATTTAAATCACTAAAAACCCTAAAATCAATAAAAATTGTAAAAATATTAATAAATACCAAAAAAGTAAAAATATCCTAAAATCCCTAAAAACACTAAAAATACCTAAAAAACCTAAAAAACATAAAACCTCAAAAAACCTAAAAAAATAAAAAATCCCCTAAAACCCAGAAAAAACCTAAAACATAAAAACTCTAAAAACCATAGAAACCTTACAAATCCATATATAAACCCTAAAATACGAAAAAACACTACAAACACTTTAAACATCTATAAAAATAAAAAACTCTAAAAACCTTTAAAACCCAAAAATGATAATAAGAAACCGTAAGACCAAAAAAAATCATAAAACCTCCTAAATTCACCAAATCCCTAAAACCCATAAAAATCTTAAAAAACACTAAATATCCATAAAAACGTAAAAAAAACCAAAAACCCTGAACAAACCTAACAAATCCTAAATATAATAAAACCCCTAAAAATATAAAAATTCTAAAAATATTAAAAAACCATAAACCCCTAAAAACCCTCAAATCCCTAAAAACCCTAAAAACCATTCAAATCTAAAAAATATCTTAAAATCCTAAAAATATCTAAAAATATATAAAAATTTAAAAACCCTAAAACCCCATGAAATCTCTAAGAGAAACTTAAAAACCTAAAAAAATTAAAACCCTTCAAAAACATAAAAAAAATCTAAAACCCAAAAAACCACATTAAAGGACTTAAAACACTAAATCGCCCAAAAATGATAAAAACCCATAAATACCATAAAAACCATAACAACCCATTAAAACACTAAAACCCACTAAAATATATAAAACCCCTTTAAAAACATAAAAATTATATAAAACACTAAAAGTCCTTTAAAACTATATAAACTAAAAAAACTCTAAAATAAAAAAAAGAATAAAAACCCTAAAACCCCTAAAAATACTTAGAAGGAAAGATGGAGGCTGAGTCTCTTGGTGCTCTCCCCTCACGATATTCTTAATTATCACCCCGTCTCCTCAATGAATCTTTACTACTCCTTGATGGAATTGTCAATCTCTTGGTGGCTTGGGTGCGGTCTCAGCAGATCATCTGGTTCGGGGTTGGATGTGGTTGCTCACATTGGCATGTTGGTGGGAAGGTTTGGCATCCTCGGTCAGTCAATTCTCAGTCAACGAAAAAGAAAATCTCAAATACAGCTCTAGATCTGAGGTTGCACAGGCCTCTCTAGTCTCGTGATGGTGTTAGGCTGGTGCAACAGTCTTTTCGATGACTGGGCAGAGGTGTGCTTTGCCCGTATTTTAGGTATGCTTGTCAGATCTGGGTCTGGTCTCAGCTGTTCAGGTCTCTTGGTGTTCGATGCTCTGGCTCTCATCTTTGGTGTGGCAATACAATCTGGAGGCTTTTTCTGTGAGAGTTCTGGCTTCGCTCCGATGAAATGTGGGTTCGGTAGGCTTTGTGACTTCATTGCGGTGGCATGCACGGTCCTGTGCTCAGATCTGCACTTCTCATTTGGACCCAAGGAAGGTCATGCTGGTTTTTTTGTCTTCTTGATGGGTCATGGTCGATGAAAATGGTGATGATGCAGGTTTTGTTTTCTGGTTCCTCTAACTTGTTCTTGGATCTTATTGCTGATGAAGGTCTGGTCGTATTGTGCTGTGTTCATTTTGACATACTGGTCTGCGTACATTTGAGTTGTGGCTGGTTCAATTGTGAGTTGATGTTGTTACTTTATGATGAGTTTGAGGAGTTTTGGATGATGTGTAATGGGTTTAGGCATGGGTTCTGGTGGTCTTCCAAATATGGTGGGATGCTGGAACCCGTCTGGTCAGGAAGAGATGGTTACTGGATTATGAGTTGTTGTTTGATGATTGTTGTTGGTTGTTGGTTTTTCCATAAGTTGCTACTGATTTTTGGTTGGATTTTGAGTTGCTGGATGATGAGATTCTGTTATTTTGTTTCTTCTTCCATTGAGTGGAGGTGGTGGGTGCTGGAAATTTTTTATGGTGGCGTTGATTGGTTTTGGTGCTGCTGGTTGCTGAGGTGGAAGCGGGATGTTGGGAAAGGATTAGTGATTGAAAGAGGAGCTGGTTGTCTGAAAATGAGGTGTAGGATCCTGGTTGCTGTTTTTCCAGGATGTGATGAAGTTTTTATGGTTCTAGTGCTGGTGAGTCTGTGTTGCTGGCAGTTGTTCTAATTGCTGAGGAGGTGCTGGAGGCTGGAGATAGTTAAGTGGGATGTTGGTTGTTGGATTCTAGTTGTCTAAGAAGTGTTAGTTGCTAGATGATGGGATGTTGTTTATGGGATGCCCCTATCCTTGAAGTTGCTGTTGATGGTTTTGATGCTGCTGGAAAAATTTTTACGGTTTGTATGGGATGTGATGTTGGAGACATTTTGGTTTTATGCTTTTTTTGGATTTGTGTGTTTTTTCTTTTCTTCTTTTACTTTTTTTGGGTCTTCTGTGTCTTGGGTTGTAAAGGGTTTTTGGGTGTCGGTTGATTGACCCCTCCCCTCCCTTGTCTGCTACGTCGTTTTTTCACAATAAATTTTGAGGGGTTGGGAATAGCCTCTCCTCACACCTCTTCTTCCCTAAAAATCCTTAAAACCGCTAAAATCCATAAATATCCTAAAAAGAACTAAAAATCTCAAAAAACACAAAAAACCTAAAAACCTAGAAATCCCATAAAAACCTAACAAAAATTAAATCCCTTAAAAACCCTTAAAACATTACAAACTATAATAACCCCTAAAAACTATAAAATCCATAAAAATATTAAAAAAACCTAAAACTAATAAAAACTAAAAACCTATAAATACACTAAAACCCTTTTAAAACAATAAAAAATTAAAAGACTCTAAAAACCATAACAAAGACAAAAAAAACCCTAAAACCCCAAAAAACCATACGAAAACCTACACACCCAAAAAACCAATAAATTTCCTATATACCCTAAAAACAATAAAAATCCTAAGAAGACCTAAAAACCAAAAAACATAAAAAAACCCCAAAATCCTTGAAAAAAACTATGAAAACCTTAAATACCTAAATATACTAAAAACCTCTAAGAAACCTAAAAACCCTAGAAACCTAAAAAACCTAAAACCCAAAAAACCCTAATGAATCTCAACATCCATAGAAACCCTAAAAACTGTAAAACCCTAAAAAGACCATAAAAATACATAAAAACATAAAATACCCTAAAAACCATAAACAACCCTAAGAAAAAATTAATAACCTAAAAAAGAATAAAACTAATTAAAATATGAAAAAAATGATAGAAACCCTTAAAACCACTAAAACCCATCAATTCCCTAAAAACTATAAAAACCATAAAAATCCTAAAAATCCCTAAAAATCATTAAAATTTAAAAAACCCTTAAAATATTTAAAAACCCTAAAAACATTAAAATCCTATGAACATAAAACACCCCTAAAAAGATAAAAATACTTGAAAACCCTAAATTACCATTAGGAAGATTGAGAATGGTTGGGAACATGGCGGTCATGGGGAGCCCTTGATACCTCTCGATGTGGCCCCTGTAGATGCGAAGGTTGGAGATGATCCTCCAAGGCCTCTCAACGTGGTGGGGCACCAATAGATATTTCAGCTCTGCGGATCGAATAAACTGAAGGCGAATGCTACTAGCGAGGCCTTGGAAGCATCTGGGTGCAAAAATAATTTTGCAGATGCTGTGAAATATGCGTCCTCACTCACCTTCATGGACTATAATGCTCCCTCTCTCGTCCGGGTCATTCGGAAGGGGCAGATTGCACATGTCTCTATAAATTGAGAAGCGCTGGAAGAACCGGCAAACTTATGTCGGTTTTCCATCATTTCGATAGTGATCGTGTCGAAAGGTGAAAATCTGTGGAGAAGCAGAGTCCTATACAAGTGCATTGCGGAGATATGGGGATTCTCGGATTGGATGATGATGACAATGGGCTGGGGTTTTTACCATATTATCTTTCTCTCTGATGAGTGAAAAAGGAGATCCTGGGGCTTTAGATCTCTTCACCTTAAACCCAGGCATCTGAGGATTCAAGACTGGGATCGGCATTTTGATCTGTTCAGTGTCAATAACACTTTTTCACAGTTCTGGATCCACATTTGTATGTTTAATTGGTTTTACTAGTACCCTCAAATCCTGTGGGATATTTCCTCTACAGTGGGATTTCCCATTAGAATTGATAAGGAAACAGAAAACCCAAGATATGGGCATTAGGCAAGAGTGCTGGTTGAGGTTGAAATGGCCAGTAATCTTGTTGAGGAGGTGGTCATCAACACTCTTGAAGATAGCTTGTCATTGAGATCCAATATGAAAGGCGCCCGAAATTAGGTTCCTCTTTTGGTATATTTGTACATCTGGTTTCTGAATACAGGAGGTCGCTTTCCTATTTGACTTGCCTTTTAAAGGGGCTTAATGCATCCCATTGTAGGAGGAATCGTGGTCTGGATGAAGATCCTACTACGATAAGGGAAGACTCCGTTGAGGATAAGCCTGAGGGTGGTGTTCCGACGACTGTTGAGAGTGGGCGGCTGATGTGGGTGATTACCTTGCCTCCCCTGTGGAAAGTAATCATGTACACGCCTCGGTGGATTTGGAAGGCTCTTGTGGGGGTCCGTAGGTTGAGACCCCCATGTCTGTGTTCCGGCATGCTCCCTCTTCTTCTTCAGGTGTATGATGGCTGATGTAAGTGGCTTGGAAGAAGTCTAGGGGGAGGTGGGCTCCTTAGGGGCCGAGCCTAGCGATGTTCCGAATTCTCTGGTTTTGTCCTTCTTCTATAAGGGTGAATCTAGTTTCCCCGCGACCCCTGCAGTAGAGCCGGTATTTTTATTTGTTGCTTTAGGAAATGATGCGAGGAAAGGGCAGAAGTTCCCCCAAGAGGATGCCATCTGCACTCTGAAAAAATTCAACCCTCTTAGTGGAGTCTTCTAGAGTGAAGTGGTGGAAGAGGATCAAGTTGATGAGGAGCCCATCGACACTCCCATTGAACCTAACACAGATGAGGTCCATAATTTTGCGGTGCAATATCTCTTGATAGCTTATAAGAAGCATGCTACTGAAACCCAAAGGAAATGGAATAAAGGGAATGGAAAGGGAAAGGGAAATACCCCTCTCCTATCACCCCTAAGCCCCAATGAAGACCATGTTTTGGAATTTCTAGGGGCTAGGGAACACTCCCACGAATGCAGCCCATAGGCACTTTCTCACACAGAAACTGATGCTTATTGGGTTAGTTGAACCCATGATCAATTTTGATAGAAGAAAAGGTTTTAACTGGTCTTATCTTGGATACACTATTATTGAAAAAAATGAGGATGGAAATGGTATGGTAACCTTATGGGTTCTGGTGAATTTTAGTGTTCAGATCGTCTTGCTTGTTTTGAGCCCCCAAGTGATCTCTGTTACCATCCAAGGGACTGATGGGGTCCTCACCATCTCCTTTTTTATGTTTCTTTCCTGTACAATATCCACAGACACCTTTGGAAAAGTCTTGTGTAGATAAGTGAGAAAATTGATCACAATTGGATGGTTATTGGTGACTTCAACACGGTCCTAAGGCCTGAAGAAAAGTTAGTTCTAAATTTTTCTCACACTGCAGCAGATGACTTTGCATCTTGCCTTGACAAATGCGACCTTTCTGAGGTATCCATTGTGGGGGAAGATTTCACATGGGGTGGTACATAATTAATGGAAGACATGCTAGTAAACTAGATATTTGTTTCTCATACATGGTAGGAGTTGGTTCGCTAGTGGTTTTGTCTGGCTTCACCCTCCCAAAGATCAACTTGGATCACAACCCAATTGTTGTTGAACTAAGGGAGAGGGTCCTACGATCTTCTACCCTGCCATTTAGATTCAGAAATGCCTGGTTAACGGTTCTGGGGTATATGGAAGAGGTTTTGGGGGCGTGTAGCAACACTTTCTCTGGTTTTCCCTAGTTTATTTTGATTTCCAAGCTGAGAGAAGTTAAGCGCCGACTGAAATATTGGATTAAATGGTCCTTTTCAGGGCTGGATGATGAGATTAAAGTAGCTGAATCCCAGATTGCTATGTGTCAAATTATGCACCAGAGGCAAATGTACCTTTGGGGGAAGAGATTAGACTGCACTATAAGCTGGATGAGTTTCTTTCCCTCAAAGAGAAGATTTCAAAGGCTCAATTCAATGTTAGATGGCTTCAGGATGGATATCGCAACTCTAAGTTCTCTCACTGCCTACATAAGGAAAGAAGGGTCAGGATTAATCTGAGTGTTGTCAGAGTTGGTGAATCAACCTTCACTTCGGTGTGGGATATTTCTAAGGCTTCAGTGGAATACTTACAGGGGTTGTACACTGATGATGGATAGGCCTCCCCCATGATTTTTGACTCTATCCCAACATGTATCACAGGACAGTAGAATGATGTCTTCATGAAGCCCCCTTCTGAGGTTGAAGTCAGGGAAGCGCTCTTCTCCTTTAATATGGACAACACTACAGGTCTAGATGGTTTTGGCAATATGTTCTTCATGTTCTACTAGGATATCCTCCATGAGGATGTCATAAACGTGGTCAATGAGTTTTTCCACTCAGGCTCCACTCCCCATGGTGCCAATGCCAACTTCATCTCGTTGATCCCGAAGAAAGATAATGTCGTTGTGATTAGTGACTTCTGACCTGTTTACAATGGAAACACAATTCCAAAGATTATTAGTAAGATTTTCATCCTTTGGTTGGGTAAACTCTTGGGTGACATTGTGACTCCAAATCATTTTGGATTCATCCCTGGGTGAAGAATCCAATCCTACCAATTTACTGCCTCAGAGGGGATTAATATTATGAGGAAGAAATAGAAGTCAGGTAGCTTTTCTCTTAAGCTTTAAATCTCTAAGTCTTTTGATACTATGAAATGGATATCTATCTTTATGGTCCTTGAAAGATATGGATTCTCTAGTTGGTTCATCAAACTGATCTCTGCAATTCTCCACAGTTCCAGAGTTCCAGTCCTGATCAATGGCTCCCCCATGGCTTTTTCCATTTATCCTGTGGAGTGCACCAAGGTGACACAATGTCAGGTTTTCTCTTTGCAATCGTGTAGGATTACATGAGTCAATGCCTCCTTGATCTTATACAAGTAGGAATGTGTTCACCAATTAAGGTAGGAAGGGAACTTTGTGTCCCCTCTCACCTTCTCTACGCGGATGACATCCTCATATTTAGGTAGGCTGATAAGAAAATGTTGTCCATAGTCAAGCAGATCTTTCGTCATTACGAAAGCGTGGCTGGACAATCTATAAGTTGGATGAAATATTCGATTTTCTTTGGCAATGGGATCTCTACGGATAGAAAGCTACGCATCGCCAATGGGATTTGAGTTAAGCGCGGCTCCCTACCCTGTACTTACCTTTGTGTGACCCTCTTCTAGGGAAAATCCAAATGCAGATACTTTGAGAACATTACTTCCATGATTACGCTTAAAATGTTGAAATGGAAGGGAAAGTTTCTCTCCCAAGCTGGCAGGGTTTACCTAGTCAAGTCGGCAATCACCTCTATGTTCGTCCATGCTTTATCCATTTACAGATGGTTGGATGCTCTCCTCAAAAGTATGAACACCAAGAAAAATAATTTTTTCTAGACTGGTTCTCCTAGTGAGCGGAAATTGGTCTCGGTGGCCTGGAAACATTGCACAAAGCCGATTGAGTTGGGCGGGCTTGGTATCAAGGATTTACGACATTTTAATGATGCTATGATTGGGAAACATACCTGCAGTCTGCTTCAGCCTCAGAGTGGTGGCCTGGATTTCCTTGGGGAAAGATTCAAAAAAGGTTATGTGATGGTTTTACTGGGTACATTTCATCTTCCTTCTGGCCGTCCCTGCGATCCTCTTACAAGGATATTATGTCTCAATAAATATGCATCGTGTCATGGTCCTCCGCTCTGAACTGCTGGTCTACCCCTTAGTTGGAATAGACCATCTCGGATGTGATGATTCCTCCTCAATAAATGTAGAATTTAACCATTTCTAGCCTCATTCATCATCGGAATGACCTGAGGACCTTGTTCCTGA
This sequence comes from Viscum album, assembly GCA_963277665.1. NCBI lineage: Eukaryota > Viridiplantae > Streptophyta > Magnoliopsida > Santalales > Viscaceae > Viscum > Viscum album. Next base: position 45,271,600 of record OY728151.1, read on the forward strand.
GCAATATTTCTATGAAAATTCAACCTTATGCCTTTTCTGACACTGATACCCTTATATGGAGGCCCAACATGGTGGGTAATTTCAATACCCGTGATTTTTACCACCTGAAGTGAATACAAGGGATAACTCCCCCATCATGGCTGGGCAAATTCAGGGCTCCTTTCATTCCCCCTTCACACTTTGTTATGATCTAGAAAATCTGGCGGAATCGGCTTCCAACTCATGCTCAGCTGAAAGTCGCTGGCTGGCACCTTGCTTCTGCTTGTTTTTTTGCAGGACGGCGGAAGAGCACTGTGATCACATCTTCTTGAATTGTACCATTGCCTTGGACCTCTAGCGATATCTAATGCAATGCTTCTGCATAAACTACTGCCTAAAACGCCCGATTTGTGACTTTTTGCGTGGCCTGGTGGAGACGAGACGAAGTGATCAGGTTCATAACCTGCTGCTTGTTGGTGTGGATGAAATTATCCATTATGTATGGGCTACTCGCAATGCTTCCTCCTTCAATCGGTGACCCCTTACGCTGTATGGAGGCATGGTTTCCATTCACAAGATGATTCAGGTAGCCTCGCGAATTCAAACAGGTTCAATGTGGAATGACTTTAATGATCTAACGATAATGCGCTCTCTTTGAGTTGCTAGTCGAAGCAAGAAACCAATGGTTCTAAGGATGGTAAGATGGATTCCCCCAATTTCAATATGGTTTAAATTCAATGTTAATGGTGCGGAACTGGGAGCTCTGGGACCCTCGGGGTGTGGCCGTGGTTTTTTTACTTCCAAAGGGTTCTCCAAGGGATTCTTCTTTCATTTTATTGGGGATGGATGTGCCTATGAAGCGGAGCTTTGGGCCATTATTATGGCTATGAAATATGCGAGCCATTTTGGGTGGTAGATAATTTGGATTGAGTCAGACTCGATGCTTGTGGTTGCGGCTCTTAATAATTTTTCCCAGGATGTCCTGTGATGACTACTCCAATATTGGATCGAGTGCCTTGATACCTCCCGGTCCATGAGCTTCAGTGTGCCTCATGTTTATAGGGAGGCGAACTCGGTGGCAGATGCTCTCGTGAAAGGGGCCATTGATGAAAAATGATCATTGTAGTCTTTTGTGTCCCCATCATTTTGTTCTCCTTTGGTTGATTTGGATATGAGGGGTGAGATCCACTCTCACCCATCCCTACCAATCTTGTAATTGTATCTTTATGTTTTATTGATTTTTGGGGGGCTAAGCTTGCCTATCCCTAAGCTTCTTCCATCCTAAATTACCATTAAATTATATTAAATACACTAACACCCCCAAAGAACCATAAAACCCCTAAAAACCTTGAAAAACCTAAAACCCATACAAACCCTAAAAACCACTAAAAACATTAAAATCCCTTTAAATGCTTAAAAACATTAAATAAACTCTAAAAACATTTAAAATTACTAAAAACTCCAAAAAACACTAAAAACCCAAAAAAATTATATAAACCCTAAATACACTCAAAATATCCAAACACCATAAAAACCATAAAAATACTAAATAATCCGTAAAAATCCAAAAAACATAAAAAATACTAAAACCCCTAAGAGAGCCATAAAATACAACAATTAGTTTAATCTATTTAAAAATATAAAAACACTAAAATCCCTAAAATTCTCTAAAACCCCTAATGACTATAATACTCTCTCAAACATTAAAAAACCTGAAAAACCATAAGAAACCTAAAACCATTAAAATTATAAAAAAACATTTTAAACCCTTGGAAATTTTAAAAACTCTAAAACACCTTAAAACCCCTAAAAACCCCTTAAAACCCTAAAACAGAAAAACCCCATAGAAACTCTAAAATCCGTAAAACCCCTCAAAATTCATAAAATCTATAGAAATTCCTAAAATTCCTAAAAATCAAAAAAAAAATTAAAAAACTCAAAAATTCATTAAAAAAACTAAGAAAAAATTAAAACCTTAAAAATACTTAAAACCACAAAAAACATAAAAACCCAATAAACCCAAAAAACACTCAAAATTCCCAAAACCTATAAAAATCCATTAAAATCCTAAAAAAATTAAAATTCCCTAAAAATACCTAAAACCATAATAACCAAAAGAACCCTGAAAATCACTTTGAAAAAATGTAAAACCTAAAAACACATAAAATCCCTAAAAACCTAAATATTCTAAAAACCCTAATAAACCCATACAATTCCCTAAAATCCAAATAAACAGCTAACAACCTAAAACCCCTTAAAAACATTAAAAATCCAAAAAACCTATATAAACCCTATTAAACAAATAAAAAATCTTAAAAAATCAACCCCTAAAAACATCAAAAAATATAAAAAGATTTAAAACCTTAAAAACTCAAAAATACCCTAAAACCCTAAAAACCATAAAAACCCTAAAAACAATAAAAACCCTCAAAATCCATAAATACCCAAAAAACCAAAAAAAACTAAAATCCATATAAACTCATAAAAATGAAAAAACCCATAAACCCTGAAAACCCCCCAAAAACCGTAAAAAGATAAATACATTTTAAACCCCTAAAACTCCAAAAAAAAGATAAAAACCCTAAAGTCCCTAAAAACCCAAAGGCCCTAATACCCATTAAATTAATCAAAATCACAAAAATCCCTATAAAAATAAAAACCTAAGAAGGAAAAAAACCATAGAAAAGGTAAAAATTTCTAAAAATCAATGAAAACCCAAAGAAAGCCTTAAAAACCAAAAAAAACACTAAAAACCATAAAAAAATAAAAAATATGCTAAAACCCTAAAAACCTCTAAAACTCTAAAGTCCTTAAAACCATAAACCCTGAAAACCATAAAAACTAAAAAATCCCATAAACCCTATAAACCACTAAATATACTAAAAACCCTTTAAACCCATAAAAATGTTTAAAATCTCTAAATATCCTAAAAACTAAGGACACCCCCAAAAACATTAAAAATCCAGAAAACCAGAAAACCAAAAAACCCCTCAAAATCCCTAAAAATAATGAACACTATAAATATCCTAAAAAACTATAGAAATTACAAGAACCATTAAAAAACCCTGAAAACTGCGATGAAAACCTTAAAAACCATAAAACACTTAATCCCCTAAAACCCTAAATATTCTAAAAATCCCTAAAAATACATAAAATCATTAAAACCCAAAAAAACCTTGATGAATAACATAAAAACCTAAATAAAAATTTTACTTTTAAAAAGCTAAAAATGATAAAACCCCATAAAAACATGAAACGCCCATAAAAACCCCCAAAATCACTAAAAATTGTAAAAAAACTATTAAAATCCAAACAAAATCTATAAAAATTTAAAAAATCCAAAAAAACATGAAAACCCCTAAGAAAACCTTCAAAACATAAAAACACTTGAAACTCCTAAAAATCAAAAAATGATAAAACCCTAAAATACACTCAAACACTTTAAAATCCATAAAGCCCCAAAATAATGATTAAATACATAAAAATCCTTAAAAATGTAAAAAACCAGAAAAACCCTAAGAAAACCTAAAAAAATAGAACACCTAAAAACCATAAAAAACTATAAAAACCCTAAAAAATATAAAACCCCTTAAAACACTAAAACCAATAAAAGCCCAAAAATTACCTTTAAAACCTTAAATCAGATAAAAATAATAAAAAATCAAGATATAAAATAAAAACTATTTAAACCACTATTTTATTTAAAAAACTCAAAAATCCTTGAAATACCTTAAAATCTAAAAAAACCCTAAAAACAAAAAAACACAAGAAAACCTAAAAACCCTCAAAATCATTTAAACCCATATAAGTCCTAAAAATCCTAAAACCCCATAAAAACATAAAAACACCTAAAAACCCTAAGAAAATCATAAAAAACCTAAAAACACTTAAAACACATAAAAACCAAAAGACACTAAAAACCATGAAAACATAAAAAATATAAAAACCCCTAAAAACCATAAAAACCCAATAATCCCATAAAACCCTAAAACCCCCCTAAAACTCTAAAAACGCCTTAAAAATAAAATTATTAAAAAATCTAAAAACCCTTAAAACACCTATAAAATAAAAAAACATACATACCCAAAAAACCAATAAAACCCCTAAAGTCCTAAAAAACCCTAAATCCTTAAAAATCCCCAAAAACCATAAAAATCTATAAAAATACCAAAAATACATAATAAGGAAAAAACCTAAACACCCCAAAAATCACAATGAAATCATTAAAAACAATAAAACACTTAAAACTAGTAAAAACAAAAAAATGAAAAAAAACACAAAAAACCCAAAAACCCTAAAAATCCCTAAAATCCCTAAAACCCCTAAAATCCCAAAAAAACTAAAAAAATATAAAGAATACATAATAATCCCTAAAAATGTAAAAAACCATAAAATCCTTTAAAACCCCAAAGAAAAAAATTAGAAATCTAAACACTTAATAACCCTAAAAACATGAAAAATGCTAAAAAACCTAAAAAAATATTAAAATGACCTTAAAACCATAAAAAAATATAAAAAACCTTAAAACCCTAAAAACTAAAAAAACCCTAAAAACTCAAAAACCAAAAAAACCATAAAAGCCCTAAAAATCCGCAAAATCCCTAAAAACGCTAAAACACGTAAAATTCCAAAAAACACCTAAAAATACATAAAAACAAAAAAAACTCAAAAATCCTAAAAAATATAAAAAAACCTTAAAATAAAAAAAAATATTAAAACCCCTAAATAAACCTAAGAAATAGTAAAAACCCAAAAAACACTAAAAACCCTTAACACCATAAAAACCTAAAAACCACTAAAACCTAAAATATACTAAAACCCCATAAATACCATAAAACCACTAAAAACTCAAAAACCCTATAAACTCCTAAAAAAAGATAAAAAATCTAATAAATCATAAAAACCCAAAAAACCAAAAAAATACAAAAACCCCATATAAATCAAAAAACCCTCAAAATCCCTAATAAATTAAAAATCAATAAATACTCATAAAAATAAATAAAAAACCCAAAAAAGAATAAAAAACAAAAACCCCTAAAATCCCACAAAATCAATAAATTCACTAAAAACTATAATAATCCTAAAAACCAAAAAAATACCTAAAAATGTAAAAAACCCTAAAAAATTTAAAAACCCTAAAATCTTTAAAAATATCCTAAAACCCTAAACAACTTAAAAACCAAAGAAACCCATAAAAACCTTAAAAACCCTAAAAACACATAAAACTACTAAAACCAACTAAAAACTCTAAAACCCATTCAAAACCATAAAAATGATAAAAAAACTCAAATAAACTTTAAAACCCCAAAAAACAATAAAAACTTTAAACACCATAAACCCAAAAAACCCAAAAAACCCATAAAAATCCTAAAAAAGTGCTAAAAATCCCTAAAAATGTAAAACACCATGAAAACCCAGAAAACACTAATAAAACCAAAAAAATCACTTAAAACACATACAAAAGATAGAAACCCTAAAACCCTTTAAAACCCTAAAACCCATAAAACCACTCAAATTCCCTAAAAACCATGAAAATCCAAAAATATGACTTAAAATCTCAAAAAATTAAAAACAATATAAAATCCCTAAAAACCCCTTTGAAAACATTAAAAACCTAAAAACACATAAATCACCTTAAAACCTGAAAACCTAAAAACACCTAAAACTCCTAAAATCCTAAAAACCGCTAAAAACATTAAAAACCCATTAAAACATTAAAAATCATAAAACCCAGAAAACCTCTAGAAAACCATTAAAATATCTAAAAACATTTTTAACCCCTGAAAACATTAAAAAAAATCTAAAACCATATAAAACCTTACTAACTAAAAACCCCTAAAACCCTAAAAAACCCCTAAAAATAATAAAAAAACTAAAACCCCTCAAAATTCCAAAAAACCCTAAAAACAATAAAAATAAAAAAACCCTATGAATACCTGAATTTATAAAAAACATCTAAAACCAAAAAAAATATAAAAAAACAATAAAAACCTAAAAATACATAAAACCCCTATAAACCTAGAAAACACAAAAACACAAAAACAACATAAAAATAGTAAAAAACTTACAACTCTAAAAACCCTGAAAACATAACAACCCCTAAATCCAATAAAACCCCTAAAACCCACTAAAAACTCTTAAAACCCTTTAAACCCTGAAGAACATTAAAAAACTCACAAAGCCTTTAAATCTATAAAAATCATAAAAAACCCATAAAAACCCAAAAATCCATAAAAACCCTAATACCTTAAAATCCCTAAAAACCTATAAAAATCCTAAAAACCCCTAAAAATCCCCAAAAATCCCTAAAAATGTAAAAAAACCTAAAACCCTAAAAACCCCTAAAAATCATAAAAACATAAAAACACTTAAAACCCCTAAAAACCAAAAAAAAGCTTTAAAATATAAAAACCCCTAAAACCATTAGAAACCCTAAAACCATTAAAATCCCTAAAAACCCCTAAAAACGTTAAAAATAATGAAATACTCTGAAAAAAATTAAGACCTATAAACAATTAAAACCCCTAGAACCCCTAAAATGATAAAAACTATAAAAGACCCTAAAAACACTAAAAATACCTAAAAATAATTAAAACCCATCCATATCTTAAAATCCCTAAAAAAAACTAAAACCCATAAACCCAATAAAAAATAGAAAAAACTATACAAACCCTAAAAAACTCAAATTCCCCCATAGAAACCCAAAAAACCCATGAAAACACAAAAAACCCTCAAAATCCATAAAATCCCTAAAAATAAAAATATCCCAAACACCCCTAAAATCCCTAAAAATATAAAATCCCTAAAACCCTGAAAATCCCAAGAAGTCCTTAAATACATAAAATCACTTAAAACCCCTAAAAACACAAAAACCCTAATAACCCTAAAATCCATAAAACCCCTAAAAACACTAAAACAAATAAAAACCCAAAAACCAAGGAGAAATATAAACACCATTTAAACCCAAAAAAAAGTTAACACTCTAAAAAACATAAAACTATAAAAAATTAAAAAACTCTAAAACTCGAAAAATTCCATAAAACCCTAAAAATCCTAAAAAATCCATAAAACGTCAAAATCCCTAAAACCCATAAAAACCGTTTAAATTCATCAAAATCCCTAAAGATGTAAAAAATCATAAAAATCCAGAAAAAACCATATGAAGACATTAAAAACATAAAAACACTTAAAACCCCAAAAACCAAAAAAATGTTAAAAACACCAAGAAACCCTAAAACCCATAAAACCATAAAAGCCTAAGAATCCCTAAAACCCGTAAAAATTCAAAACAAAACCCTATAAATGTTTAAGAAGATAAACCGTAAAAACATTTATAAACTTTAAGAAAACCTTAAAAACCTATGAAAACTAAAACCTCTATAAACTTAAAAATGATAAAAACCCAAAACCTAAAAAAGACCCTAAAACCCTATACCCCTAAAAACATAAAAAACCCTTCTAACCCCTAAAAAAATTAATAAATCTAAAAATATTTAAAAATCACAAAAAAACACTGAAAATACTAAAAAACCGTAGAAAACTCAAAAAACCATAAAAACACTAAAAACACTAATAATACCTAAAAACCCTAAAACCGGTAAAAATTATAAAATTTCTTTAAAAATCCAAAAAAAATTAAAGCCCCTAAAAATTTGAGAATCCCTAACAAAACCATAAAAACCTTAAAACCCCAAAAAACCCAAAAAATACTAAAAACCCAAAAGAACCTAAAACCCTCAAAATCAATAAAAATCCAAAAAAAACCATAAAAATCCTAAAAAACCATAATATTATTGGAAAATATAAAAAACCCAAAACACCTCAAAAGACATTAGAAACATAAAAACACTTAAAATTTCTTAAAACCCCTAAAAATGATAAAAAACCTAAAAGACCTAAAACTTGTAAAAACCCCTAAAGACCAAAAAACACCTAAAAACCATAAAAACCCATAAAACCCTAAAAGACACTAAATACCCTAAAAAACCTTGAAACACATAAAAACAATCAAAATATCCAAAAAACCATAAAACCAATAAAAACTCAAAAAATAATTAAATCCCCAAAACAACATTAAATCCTTAAAAACCAATAAAACCCAAAAAATCCCTAAAAACCATAAAAAAAAATAAAACAATCCCTAAAAATCAATAAAAACATTATAAAACCCTAAAAATATAAAAACACTAATAAAAACTTAAAAACCAAAAAACACATTAAACCCCTAAAACATAAAAAATACTAAAATCCCTAAAAACCCTAAAAACCTCAAAAAAACCCCCTAAAACCATAAAACCCCTAAGAACTAATAAAACCCACTAAAAATAAAAACCATTTAAACCACTTTATATGTTAAAAAAACTCTCACAAGCCTTGAAAATACAAAAAAAACTCAAAAAACATTAAACAACAAAAAAAACCATAAAAACACCTAAACCCCCAAAATCATAAAGTCCCTGAAAACACAAAAAATTCCTTAAAATTCCTTAAAAGTCCCTAAAAATGTAACAAACCCTAAAATCCCTAAGAAACCCATAAAAACCTAAATCACTCAAAACTCATAAAAAACAAAAAAATCTAAAACCCATAAACCCATAAAAACCCTAAAAACATAAAATATTTCTAAATATCAAACAACCCTAAAAACAATAAAAATCCTAAAAATACCTAAAAATGTAAAAAAACCTAAAAACTATGAAAACATCAAAGAAAATCTTAAAACCCAAAAAGACAAAAAACCCTAAAATACCCTAAATAGACCTTAAAAACCCCAAAAACCCCAAAAAACCATAAAACCCCTAAAACCCTATAAAAACACTAATATCCCACTATAAACTGTAAAATCCCTTTAAACCCCTAAAAATACTAAAAACCATAAAAACCTTATAAATCCTAAAAAACATTAAAAAACCATTAAACCCCATAAAAACCCTAAACAACCTTAAAAATCCCTAAAAATCACACTAAATCCCAAAAACTGAAAAAACCCATAAACCACTAAAAATCCTAAGAAAAATATAAAAACCTAAAAATGATTGAAACCATTAAAAAATATAAATAATGTTAAAATCCGTAAAATTCCCTAAAAACTTAAAAACCCTAAAGACTGTAAAAACATAAAACCCCTAAAAATCATAAAAACCCATAAATATCATAAAAATCCCTAAAAATCACTAAAAAGGTAAAAATCTAAAACCACTTAAAACCCTTAAGAAAATATTAAGAAACTAAAAACACTTAAAACCCTTAACAACCTAAAAAATTATACACCCTAAAAACCATAATACCACTAAAATACAGAGGAACCCTAAAAACTAAAAGAAAATCCTAAAACCATTAAAAACACTAAAAATCCATAAACCCATAAAAGTGTTAAATACTCTAAAAACACTTAAAAACCTAAAAAACTCAAAAAACCCCTAGAACCTAAAAAAAATAAAAAACCAAAAAACCCTAAGCCCTCCAAAAAATACTCAAAATCAATAAAAACAATAAAAAATCATAAAAATCCTTAAAATGTCCTAAAAATCCCTAAAAAATAAAAAACCTAAAAACCATAAAAACTATAAGAAAAATTTAAAACCCTAAAATCATGAAAATAGCTAAAACCCTAAAAAATTATAAATCCCAAAGAAGAAACCCTAACAACACTAAAAACCCTAAAACCCCTCAAAATCCCTAAAACCCCTAAATACAAAAAAGATCCTAAAAATGAACAAAAATATCTGAAAGAGTAAACAACCTAAAAACCATGAAAAATTATAATAAAACCTTAAAACCTAAAAACACTTTAAACCCCTAAAAACCTAAAAACCGCTAAAACCCTAAAAACCCAAAAAATACCTAAATGCTCTAAAAATAGATAAAAATATTGAAAATCCATAAAAATACATAAAAAATTAAAAAACCTAAAACCCAAAAAAAACCCTATGAAATCATTAAAAACCAAAAAACACATAAACTCCTAAAATTGTTTAAAAAATAGAAACCTTGAAAACCCTCAAAAAACCGTAACAACATTAAAAAGATAAAAACATTATGTCACGACCCGCCTTCCCCAAAAGGATGGAAGGGTTGGCAGATTGTCAAGCCCTTACTTATTTAAGTTTAATGAGAGATAATGACCCCCGAAACCCACCTTCAATGGGTCCTGGAGTGGCGACCAGCGCCAAGGGTATAGAATCTCACACAAAAATGGAATGCATTACCCTTTTTATTTTTATAGGATCGAGAGATAAGACAGCAACCCCAACAATACCAAAGCTGAAATTAAAGGTAAATCCAAAAGTAAACCATTCCCATATTTATGTTCAAAAGTAAAAGATAAAATCCACAAAACTCAAAAGGTAAGTACCAAGAAAAAAAAAGAAAATGACAATAGTAACCGCCCCAAGTTCCGTGCTAGTACAATCCCGCACGATCCCTGAAGTCCTCTTGAAAACCTGAAAATAGTTTTATATACATAGGGTGAGCATACAAGTACACTCAGTAAGTAAAACCAAAGACTCACGTGCACAAGTGAGGATACATTCTAATGCCCCGTGGAAAAGATACAACCAAAAACCCAAAAAGGAAAAAGCTATCCACCCAAACCTCACCAAGGAATGCTACCCAAATAACACAAGTCAAGTAACATATAGTAATAGCATGTCGATATTTTGGCACCCCACGACACATTCCCACTGGTTATTGAATACATCCTACGCATCGAACCAATCCCGCCATTATCACCACAATCCCACTTCAACACCCGCCCACACACACCTGGGCCACAACCACACATCCCGCCCACAAACACCTGGGCCACAAATGCTACCCCGCCCGTAGACACCTGGGCCACAATATCCTCACGTAACCATGCCCACAAACACCTAGTCCAGAACAACCACTGCCACACCCGAAGACACCTAGGCCATAAATCTACCATTATGCCCGAAAAAACCTGGGCCTCATCTCGAAGATACTTGAGAAACAACCTGCTCGTAAACACCTGGCCCAACCACCACAACTACCACGCCCAAAGACTATTGGGCTAATATTGGACCTCAGGACATCACAGCCTGCCCGAAGAGTCTTGGGATATCCGGGAAAGGGAGCAGAAAAGGAGCTAATAAACAGCCACTCATAGGAGTGTTGGAAAAAACACCCTCCCCATGAAATGGGGTGTTCGGCACTATGTGCTCAACATGGGTGGGGAGAGAATAAGAAACATAAAATCTATAGATATATGTATAGGTAAAAAACACTCATCCCAACCTAGGGGTTCCAAAACCTAATTAGAAACACCCTTGTTGCTATTTATTCACAAAAGAAGTCACGACACTCGCAGCCAAGTCACAACTCATTCCCAAACTAATTCCCCACTCAACCATTCTTGTTTTCACATTCATGTGATCCCATTAGGGTTAACTCTTCAATATCGGGCAACTAACAGGCATAACCACAAGCCAAAAGGAAAGAAACAGTTACAGCCAACAATAATTTATTCATTCGCACCTGGTTCTCTTGCAAAGTCACAATAATAAAGGGATAAGTGAGATCCCTCGAAGTAATGGAACCTAAGAAAACCCTAAGATACAGTCCCATGTTCCCAAAATCTAGGAGCCAATGGTTTCTCAACAACAGAGGATTCCACCCCAATTCGTGATATAAGCAGAGTATCCACACAACCTCAAATTCACATCCAGCTAAAGTACAACAACAGGGGATCCCATCCCCACCTGTATCACCCCAGCAATCGGCCCGTGAAAGAAACAACCAAACGGATACCACCAACACAAGGCAGGCCCATACAGGTATTTTTAGATTTAAAATATTTAACACACTCCATGGTTTCAATTCCACTGTGCTCAAATCGGGGTTATCACTAAAAAGGGTTAATCCTAGTGCTTTCAATTTATTTAACCGAGTATACGTAATTAACCAATTCCATGTTACGATTATTCAATCATACAGGAGCACAGAGGTTTATTAGTGCACAGAGAAAGACCACCAACAGCCCTGATTTTCAGTGAGCATTGGCCCGTACAATTCAAAACACATGACAACATAAAGAGTACAGTAGAACATCGATCACACCCCCCTTTAATTTTTTAAAGGTCCGTTCATTATTTTCGTTATGTTTGGTTTCATCAATTTCCACAGAGGCAAAAGCATACACACCCTGCATGATACATAGAAAGGAGAGACGAAGGAGAAAATCCCTACTTGGTTGATCAAACATCTATGTTTTTCTCCACGCGCAAAAATAGGGGAAGTACGACTCGCAGGGCTCCCGCACATGTGCAACACTTTCCTCGGGAAAGAAAGGACTTCGTACACACAAGGAAAAGGAGAAGACTGGCCAAGAGGGAGAAGAATAATTTCTATTGTGATAAATATATGAGATCCCCAATGTTATGGGATAATGAATTTGAATGCCTTGGAAGTCAGATCGTGGTTCTACCACGCGGTTGGGTGGTTACACACGACTGAATTAATTATTATTTATTAGGGAGGTTTCTTAGGATTTTTAGATATTAATTATGGGTTGAAAATGGACTCGAAACATCTAAAAAGGTCAGAAAGGCCTAAAGGAGGCGTTTTGGGAAAACTATGGAAGGAAAACCCAACAAGGATGGATAACACCGATCGGTCGCACCGATCGGTCGGTCGTACCGATCGGTCGTAGTTATATGTCGCACTGAATGAGGTGCGACCCCTTAGGATCCTAGAATTTGGATAAGGGATGGATCATGAGGGTCTGGTCCATTACATCAGATACCACTCAAATGATTCCCACCCTCGAGAATCCAGAAACATGCCCAAAGGAAAGAGGGGGGTCCGAACAACCACCCCAGAAGATACCTCTCGGGAGTGAACCTCTCTGACACAGGAACACCTTATCTCCTGAACAATAACGGATTTCCTACCACTCCTTTCCCCATGAAACCACACAAAACAAAAGACTAAACTGTCCGGCAATGTGGGAGTGGGGTTTCCCTTCCTCCGTGTTAATATACTATCTGCTTTGGGTGGAACTGACTCGCCCGCACGGGTTTAGGCACATCCACTTTAATGCGTCCTAACGAGGAATCAGGTCCTCCCCTCCCCATCCTTTAGGAAATTTCACATACATTCACAGAAAAGGAAACTATACATCCCATAGTCAACAAGGTAAATCATTAAATAGCAAACAAGTACTGACAAAATAGGATAAAACTCAAAACAACTCTGGGTACTGGGCACACATATGTGCTTCCCTCTCCTAGGTACTCTCCTCAAGCCCCCCATGCCTCCATAACACGCGAACCAACGGAATATTTCATCCATGAAGCACCTTCTCCTCACGAACCTCGATCATCACTGGCCATTCCACGAAGGTTGCATCATCTTTGATATCTAGCTCTCCCTAGTCGAGGATGTGCGAATCTTCGTGCAGATACCGACGAAGCTGGAACACATGGAAGAAATTGTGCATCCTTTGTAGCTATGGTGGCAATGCCAGCTGATAAGCCACCTCACCGACTCGGTGAAACACCTCGAAGGGTCCGACAAACCTGGGAGAGAGCTTACTTCCCCTGCCAAACCTTCGCTGCCCACGTCGAGGGGAGACCTTAAAGAACACGTGGTACCTGACCTCTAACTCCAAGGGACTTCTTCTATCATCCGCTTATTACTTCTACCAGTCCTAATCTACCTTCATCCTCTCTCGTATAAGTTGAACCCTCTCTGTTGTGCTCTTTACCATCTCTGGGCTAAGAACACCTGCCTCCTCGACTTTTTTTCAGCACACGGGTGAGCGACACGACCTCCCGTACATGGATTTGAAAGGATCCATGCTAATGGTAGAGTGGTTGCTATTGTTATAGGAAAACTCTACCCGAGGCAAGTGTAGCACCCATGATCCTCCAAAGTCCAGGACGCATGCTCGCATCATATCCTCCAAGGTCTGGATGGTGTGCTCTGTCTTCCCATCTGTCTGGGGATGGAAAGCAGTTATAAGGCACATCTGGGTGCCAAAAGCATGCTGAAAAACCCTCCAGACTCGTGAGGTAAATTTTTCATCCCTATCTGAGACTATGGACCTCGGAACTCTATGCAACTGCACCACCTCGTCCACATACCACTGTGCTAGAGTTTCTATCGCACTCGACTCCTTGATCACCAGAAAGTGAGCCTACTTCATCAACCTCTCTACTACTACCCAGATGGTGTCGTAGCCTCCTTGAACCTTGGTTATCCCCATGACGAAATCCATCAAGATGTCGTCCCACTTCCACTTGGGGACATCTAAGGTTTGAAGCAAACCACCTAGAACACGATGTTCAGCCTTCACCTGCTGACACACTAAGCACTTGGCCACAAACTCTGCCACCACCCGCTTTACCCCGGGCCACCAAAATTGTCCCCTCAGACCGTGGTACATCTTGGAAACTCATGGATGCACTGCCAGGGGTGAGCAATGGAACACTCCAAGGACCCTCTCATGCATCGCCTTCGGAACGAACATTCTCCCCCAGAAAAGAATCTGGTTCTGACCATCCTCTATCCACCCTTCCGGAGCATCGCCTTGGCTAACTCGTTCATGCATCACATCACTCTCTAGGTCTCCCCACTGAGAGTCCTCCACCTGAAATAATAGAGAAGACTATACTATCATCTGATATAGGCAACCCTTTCCACTACCCATCCTCGCATTCAGTTGTAGGGCATCCAACTCCTCCATCGCCCTCTAAGCATCTGCTGACTCTCAGACCACATCCCTCTGTGAACTTCTTCTCAAGGCATCAACCACCACATTTCCTTTCCATGATGTGTAGGAAATCTCGAAATCGTAATCTTGGAGGAACTCCATCCACCTTCACTATCGTAGGTTCAGGTCCTCTGGGAGAAGATATAATTCAAGATTTTTTGGTCCGTGAAGACCACAAAGTGCTCTCCGATGAGGTAATTCCACCACAACATTAGTGAAAAAAACGACCAATGTGAGCTCCAGATCGTGGGTGGCATAATTGTGCTCGTGGGGGCATAGTTGTCTAGACCCATAAGAGATCACTCCTTGTCGTTGCATCAGCACACATCTGAGGCCTTCTCCCGAAGCATCACAGAATACTTCATATGCTGCCCCTTCTTCTAGAAACCTCAACACTAGGGCACTAACCAACTTCTCCTTCAGATAGTCAAAGGATGTCTCACACTTCTCACTCCACACGAAAGCCTGGTCCTTTTGTTTTAAGGTTATAAAAGGTGCTGCAACTCGGGAGAAGTTGGGTACGAACCTCTGATAGTAACCTGTTAGCCCAAGGAAACTACGGACCTCTACCACATTCTTGGTTGATGCCCAAGAAACAACAACCTCGACCTTTGATGGTTCTACCGCTACTCCCTTCTCGGTCACTACGTGCCCAAGGAAGTGCACTTCTCGCATCCAAAACTTTCACTTTGAAAACTTCCCATAGAGATGGTGCTGTCGGAGGACCTCCAAAACCATCCTCAGGTGCTCAACATGATCCTCCTCTGATCGTGAGTATATCAGGATGTCATCAATGAACACGACCACAAACTGATCTAGATACTCCCGGAAGATGGAGTTCATAAGCCCCATGAATACAGCTTGATCATTTTTAACGCCGAACGGCATGACCACAAACTCGAAGTGCCCATATCTGCACCTGAAGGCCGTCTTCTGGATGTCTCCCTCCATCACCATCAACTGATAATATCCAGACCATAGGTCGATCTTTGAGAACCATCCTGCTCCTTTCAACTGGTCAAAGATATCATCTATCCTTGGAAGAGGGTAGTGATTCTTGATCTTTGCCTGATTTAGTCTCCTGTAGTCTATGCAAAGCCTGAGACCACATTCTTCCTTCTTTGAGAACATGACTGGAGTATCCCACGATGAAGCAATAGGTCAAACAAAACCCTTCTTCATCAGATCGTCAATCTGAATCCGCAAATCCCATAGCTCTGAAGGCACCATCTATTAGGGAGCCATCGAAATCGGACGAGCACCAGGCTGCAAATCTATCCCAAACTCGACATCATGTCGAGGGGGTAGAGTCATCACCTCCTCAGGGAAGACGTTCATAAACTCACTGATAATCCCTAGTATCTCCACCATCTCTGTATCCACTGACTCCACTGATAGCAAAGCTAACAAGGAGAGGAGGGGTTCCTCTCACCTGCTGCCCTTCTGACCACCCCGCTCACTAGTGAAAGTAACAATTCGGCCACCTAAGTTTGAAAACACGACCCTTCCTCGGAAGCAGTCGATGACGAAACATATAGAGAACAACTAGTCAATGCCTAGGATGACATTGTATGGTTGTATCAGCAATAGTTGGAGGTCCCTGACTGACTGATGTGGCCCTATCGTCAGTCTGCATCCTCAACAAACATATATCAAGTCGGTCTGACCTCTAACTGGTGTGCTCAGCACCATGGGCACTGGAAGCCTCTCAGAATCTAGACCCAAAGCACGGGCCAGACTGGGTGTAAAAAAGGAGTGTGAAGCTCCTGTATCGAACAAGACATAATCAAGGGTACAGAACAAACTGATCGTACCTCGAACGAACTCCAATCCTGCTGGAACCACTACCTCTACGACGTGCATCTGCCCGCGCCTGGATCCTCTGCCTCTCAACTGTCGGCCACCTCCCCGACCATGCCCTAGTCTAGTTCCCTAAGGAGAACCCTGGGGGTGGCCTCCCCCTGCAACATCTTCCCTCGGAAGAGCGGGAGCTTGTTGACCCAGCTGCTGCTGCTGGAAACGCCTCTCTAGAAGCTGCTGCTGCTAAGGCAGGTGCTAAACCTTCCTGCCACCGCCGTACTGATCTCTATCCAGGAACTGATTCCGAAGGTGCCCATGGCTCCCACAGACGAAGTATCATGGACCTAGGCCCTATGATAAAGGGAAAGGGCTGGGAGATTAGTACTGGAACTTCTGGGGCCTGCTCCCTACCGGTCGAAACCTAGAGGGCCCTGATGCTGGAGGCCTGGTGCTGACAGCCTTCCCCTTCGATGATCCCAGGTGGATCTCCTCTCGTGACACACCTCCCATCATGTGCATCCTCTCCACCACTTCAGCCTTATTCTTCACCTCTAAGTATGTCGGTAGGGTGAAGGGAGTAACGACATACTCGAGGGAAGGTCAGAGTGCCTCCTCCAAATGTCTCGCCCGAGACTCCTCATCTGGAAAGAGGTCCGGAGAAAAGCGGAGGAGATCCTTGAACTTGATCCCCAACTCTCTTTCTGACATACTCCCCTACTGGAGGGAGAGTAGCTCCTTCTTCTTCTCAGTTTTAATCGTAGAAGAGAGGAATTCTGCCCGGAACTCCTTCTCGAAATCAACCCACACCACCTCAACCTCTATCCTCTCCACCAGACAGAGTGTCCACCACTGACGCGCTTCTCCCCGCATCTGGCTAACGGCAAGAGGAACCTAGTACTCGTTCGGAGCCCAAATCAAGCTGAAAGCTACCACCATCTCCTCTAGCAAACACTCTGTTTCCATGTCATAGGTGTTAACCTCATACTTTTCGAGGGTCTGTCGCTGGAAGGCTCGAAGCGTCTTCTACCACTGGTCATCCTCATCCTCTCAATTAGCCCTCTGCCGATCGGCCAGGTCAACCTCCTGGGCCTCGATCGCCCGCACCACTCGTGGTCGTCTTCCAGGTGCCATAGCTGTAAGGTAAACAAGGAATGCCTAAGCCCAAGTAGTGCAAAATATCGTTCATAAATTTTCTTAAACTTCTTATTTATTTCAATCCCCAAACACCCCAGAAACACAAGAACACCAGTCATTATGATTCATGTACCTTTCATAGGGTCTCTACCTTGCAATCAGTGTAGCGTCACTTGGTCATTCAGTTGGTCCATAGTCATTGCATCGGATCACGGAGGGACCTAAAATCTCATGTCCTAGATGGTCTTCCCTGGCCTAATTAATACACCAAGGTCACCCTACACTGTTTCCCTACCATCCCATGCAATCATTACTGTGCCTAACTCCATACTCCATCCTATCTCTCAACCACACCTCTGATACCATTCTGTCATGACCCGCCTTCACCAAAAGCAGGGAAGGGTCAGCAGATTGCCAAGCCCTTCTTTCATTAAGTTGAAGGAGAGATAATGACCCCCGAAACCCACCTTCAAAAGGTCTCGGAGTGGCGACCAGCACCAAGGGTATAAAATCTCAAACAAAAATGGAAGGCATTACCCTTTTTATTTTTATAGGATCGAGAGATAAGACAGCAACCCTAACAATACCGAAGCTAAAAGTAAAGGTAAAGCCATAAGTAAACCATTGCCATATGCATGTTCAAAAGTAAAAGATACAAGCCAAAAAAATCCAAAGGTATGTACCAAGAAAAAAAAAGAAAACGACAACAGAAACCGCCCCAAGGTCCGCTCTAGTACGGTCCCGCACGATCCCTGAAGTCCTCCTGGAAACCTGAAAACAGTTTTATATATGTAGGGTGAGCATACAAGTACACTCAGTAGGGAAAAACAAAGACTCTCGTGCACAAGTGAGGAGACATTCTAATGCCCCATGGAAAAAGAGACAACCAAGCACCCAACAAGGAAAGGCTATCCACCCAAACCTCACCAAGGCACGCTCCCCAAATAACGCAAGTCAAGTAACATATAGTAATAACAGATTGATATTTGGGTACCCCGTGCCTCTTTCCCACTAGTTATTGAAGACATCCTACGCATCGAACCAATCCCTCCATTCTCACCACAGTCCCACTGCCACACATGCCCACACACACCTGGGCCACAACCACACATCCCTTTCGCAAACACCTGGGCCACAACCGTTATCCTGCTCATAGATACCTATGACACAATATCCTCACGTAACTGTGCCCGCAAACACCTAGGCTAGAACAACCACTGCCACGCCCAAAGACACTTAATCCAAAAAGCTACCGTCATGCCCGAAGACACCTAGGCCGCATCCCGAAGATACGTGGGAAACAACCTGCCCGTAAACACCTGGGAAAATCAACACAACTACCCCACCCGAAGATTCTTGGGCTAATAATGGACCTCAAGCCATCTCAGCCTGCCCGAGGATTCTTGGGTTATCCAGAAAAGGGAGCATAAAATGAGCTAATAACCTACCACTCATAGGAGTGTTGGGAAAAACACCCTCCCCATGAAATGGGGTGTTCCACACTAAGTGCTCAACTTGGGTGGGGTGATAATAAGAAACATAAAATCTACATATATATGTATAGGTAACAAACAGTCATCCCAACCTAGGGGTTCCAAAACCTAAGCACAAACACCCTTGTTACTATTTATTCACAAAATAAGTCACGGCACTCGCAGCCAAGTCACAGCTCATTCCCAAACTAATTCCCCATGCAACCATTCTTATTTTCACGTTCAAGTGATCCCATTAGGGTGAACTCTTCACTACCAGGAAAATAACAGACATAACGACAAGCCAAAAGGAAAGAAACAGTTATAGCCAACAGAAATTTATGCATTCACACCCGGTTCTCTTGCAAAGTCACAACAACAAAGGGATAAGTGTGATCCCTCGAAGTACTGGAACCAAAGAAAACCCTGAGATATAGTCTCATGTTCCCAAAATCAAGGAGCAAACAGTTTCTCAACAATAGAGGATTCCACCCCAATTCGTGGTATAAGAAGAGTATCCACACAGCCTCAAATTCACAACCAGATAAAGTAAAACAACAGGGGATCCCATCCCCACCCATATCACCCCAGAAATCGGCCTGTGAAAGAAACAACCAAACGGCTACCACCAACACAAGGCAGACCCCTGCAGGTATTTTTATATTTAAAAGATTTAACACACTCCATGGTTTCAATTACACTATGCTCAAACCAGGTTTATCACTAAAAAGGGTTAATCCTGGTGCTTTAAATTTATTTAACCGAGTATACGTAATTAACCAATTCCATGTTACGATTATTCAATCATCCAAGAGCACAGAGGTTCATTAGTGCACAGAGAAAGACCACCAACGGCAATGATTTTTAGTGTGCATAGGCCCGTACAATTCAAAACACATAACACCATAAAGAGTACAGTAGAACATCGATCACACCCCCTTTCGTTCTTTAAAGGTCCATTCATTATCTTCATTAAGTTCAGTTTCATCAATTTCCATAGAGGGAAAAGCATACCCACCCCCTATGATACACATAATGGAGAGACAAATGATAAAATCCATACTTGGTTGATCAAAGATTGAAGTTTTTCTCCACGCGCCAAAACAGGGGAAGCGCGACTCACAGGACTCCTGCACAGGTGCACCACTTGCCTCAGGAATGAAAGGACTTCGAACGCACAAGGAAAAGGAGGAGACTATCCAAGAGGGAGAAGAATAATTTCTAGTGTGATAAATAGATGAGATCCCCAACGTTATGGGATAAGGAATTTGAACGCCTTGGAAGTCAGATCGTGGTTCTACCATGCGGTTGGGTGGTAACACATGACTGAATTAATTGTTATTTATTAGGGAGGTTTCTCAGGATTTTTAGATAGTAATTATGGGTTGAAAACCGCCTTGAAACGACTAAAAAGGTCCAAAATGCCTAAAGAAGGTGTTATGGGAAAAACTATGGAAGGAAAACCCGACAAGGCTGGATAACACCGATTGGTTGCGCCGATCGGTCGGTCGCGCCGATCGGTCGCACCGATAAGTCGCACCGATGGCTCGTGCTGATAGTTCGCGCTGATGGGTCGTCCCGATGGGTCGCCCCGATTGGTCGCACCGATCGGTCACCCCGATCGATTGCGCCGATGGGTCGCGTCGATCGTTCCCACCGATCGGTCCCGTTGATCGGTCGCGCCGATCGGTCGCACCGATCGATCGCGCCAATCGATCGCGCCGATAGGTCGCACCGATCAGCCGCGCCAATCGATCGCGCCGATAGGTCGCGCCGAACGAGGCGTGACCCCTTAGGATCCTAGAATTTGGAAAAGGGATGGATCATGAGGGTCTGGGCCATTACACATTAAAACCCATAAAACCAACTAAAAACCCTAAAACCCCACTAAAATTATAAGACCATTTAAACAACTAAAAAATGTTAAAAATATAAAAAAAAACCTTTAAACCCCTAAAAATTAAAACAAAACCCTTAAAACCCCAAAAACCCATAAAAACACTAGAACCCCTAAAAACCTTAAGAATAAATTAAAACCCATAAAAATTCAAAAAATTCATTAAAAATCCCATAAAGAATAAAAACCTTGTAAAAACTAGAAAATCCCTATGAAAACCATGAAAACCAAAAAACACCATAAAAACACAAAAAACCCCAAAAAACTAAAATCCTTGAAACCCCTAAAGACCTTTTAAGAACCCTAAATAAACAAAAAAGTAGTAAAAATCCACTAAAAACGTTGGGAACCCTTTAAACCCATGAAAATGAAAAAAACTCAAAAAATCCTTAAACACTCAAAAGATCCCCTAAAAACACACACAGAAACCACAAAACCATAAAACCATAAAACCCCTCAAAATCCCTAAAATCCCAAAAAAACATAAAAATCATATAAATCCCTATAAATACATAAATACTTTAAAATATTAATAAACATGAGTAAACCTAATAAATAATTAAAACATGGAAACACTTAAATCCCCTAAAAAACTACAAATTCTTAAAACCATAAAAATCCCTAAATACCCAAAAAACCTTAAATCTTTCATACCCATCGAACTCTAAAAACCATTAAAATTCTAAAAAATCAATTAAAATTTAAAAAACCCTAAAAACCCTAAAAATACATATGAAAACCATAAATACATTAAAATACTTATAATCCCTAAAACTTAAAAAACATTAAAACCCTAAAAATACTATAAAAACCCTAAAACCCCTAAAACTATAAAAAGCCCTAAAATCCTTAAAAACCATAAAACCCATAAAAACCAATAAAACTATTCAAACCCATAAATAGTTTAATTCTCCAAAAACCCAAAACCCCTAAAAACTCAAGAAAAAACCCTAAAACCCAAAAAACCATAAAAACCCTGAAACCCCTGAAAAACTCTAAAAACATCAAAATCACTAAAAACCCTAAAAACCCATAATAATTATAAAAATTCCCAAAAATCTCTAAAAATGTAAAAATACCTATTAACCAATAAAACCACTAATAAAACCTTAAAATGTTAAAAACACTTGAATCTTTTAAGAATCCTAAAAATTGCTAAAACCCCTAAAAACTATAATAACTATTAAAACCCCCAAAATACCCAGAAACATAAAAACACCTCAAAATACTAAAAAATACCTAAAAATACCTAAAAATGTAAAACCCCACTAAACACCATAAGGAATCCTTAAAAACCTAAAAACACTTAAAACCCTTAAAAACCCAAAAAAAAATGTTAAAACCCATTGAACACACTAGAAACCTTAAAAACATAAAAAACCCTAAAAACCATTCGAACCCCAAAAAACCTATAAACCCAATAATTTTTTTTAAAAAACACTAAAAAATATTTAAACCCCTAAAAAAATTAAAAAAAATAAAAGACCATACCCCTAAAAACTCAATAACCCCAACAATGATAAAAATCCTCAAAATCCATAAAACCCTAATAACCCAAAAAAATATTAAAAAGTCCTTAAAATATCTAATAACATAAAAACCCAAAAAAACCCTAAAAACCACAAATAAGACCTTAAAACCCTATAAACACTTAAAAGACATACAAAACTTAAAAATTCTATAAACCCTCAAAACCCACAAAACTGATGAAAATCCCAAAAAACCTCAAAGTCCCTAAAAATATTTAAAAACATAAAAATACTAAAAAATACTTCAAATATATAAACATATAAGAAACACTAAAAACCTTTAAAACCCATAATGAATCCTAAAAAATCTAAAAACACATCAACCTCCAAAAAACATAAAAATGTTAGAAACCCGAGAACCATAATATACCATAAAAACACTAAAAATACCTAAAACCATAAAACCCCAAAAACCTATAAAAACCCTAAAACCCAAAAAAAACCCTAAATAACCACTCAAATCTATAAAAACACTTTAAACCCATAAAAATGTTAAAAAATATAAAAAACATAAAACCATAAAAAATCAAAAAATCATAAAATCCCAAAACAACCATAAATTAACTAAAACCCCTAAAAGCCTAAAATTCATAAAATCCCTAAAAATCCTAAAATCCATAAAAATCCTTAAAAACCCTAAAAATGTAAAAAACTCTAAAAATATTGAGAAACCCTAAGAAATCTTTAAAAACATAAAACAATTTAAACCCCTAAAAAACTAGAAAAATGATAAAACCCTTAAAACCATAATAATCATAAAAACCCATATTAATATTAAAACCCCCAAAAACCCATAAAAACCCTAATACCCACAAAAAACTCTAAAAAACCTTTAAACCCCTAAAAATTTAAAAAAAGCTAAAAAACCTTAAAGTGCCAGAAACTCAAAAATCCCTAAAAACCCAAAAAAATACTTATAATACTGAAAAAAAATAAAACCCATAAGAGTAAAAAAAACCCTAAAAACATAAAAAACCATAAACCCCTTGAAAACCCACTAAGAAATTATTAACATTCTAAAAACACTTAAAACCACACAAAACATTAAAAAACTGAAAACCCTAAAACCCTCTAAAAATTACAAAAATCACTTAAAACCCCTAAAACAATAAAATACCCCAAAACCATAAAACCATAAAACCCCATAAAAACCATTTCTTCTTATGATGAATCATTTGGTTCCAGAATGAGATGGTTTGATGAGAACTCGACATTATATTCCTTTAATCTTATGAATGAGATGTCTTAGTTAAGTTAATTCACATTGGGTTCATCATTTTGTTTCTAATGAAAACTCATTTTCACCTAAAAGTTTGATTGCATGGGGTTGAATGGTTTTCAATCACTAAATTTGGGTACAAGTTCATTGAATGGTCTCCAAAGGGTTGGTTCATAGAGCTGAAAACACCGAAAGACTCTTATATGCAAGATTCATGGACCCTCCTTCCAAAGGTAGTCGTTCATTGGGTATATTGGCTAATGAAACTTAAGAACTCACATTGGTTGAGAGGATGAGAATTCGGGCTTATAAAACCCTTTTAGGGGAATATATTTTCTATTTTGGGGCTTTATTATATATTTAAGATATCTTCCTGAATCCTTGGTTCATTCTTAGGTATGCATACACAGATTACCTTGAGGTAATGATCCATTTTGGCTACGCATTGGTTTGGAATCATTAGTATATATCAAATTTTATCCATAAATAAATGGATATTTATGTGCCTAAGGATCTCATTAATAGTACCATTTTATTGAAATATCAGATATTATTTGGTTGTTTATTAAAAAGATGATGGCTTTAAGCAAAATGGTGAG
The DNA here is from genome assembly GCA_963277665.1 of Viscum album. Lineage (NCBI taxonomy): Eukaryota > Viridiplantae > Streptophyta > Magnoliopsida > Santalales > Viscaceae > Viscum > Viscum album. Next base: position 45,295,963 of record OY728151.1, read on the forward strand.
GCACTCTAGATTTTGATATCATATAGAGAGATGAAAGTTGTTTTGATGTTAGTATTGAACTCATAAGACAATATTCATACATATCCTCTTGACAGGAATTAGAAACTACATAGTTTGGTGCCAGTTAATAAGACACATCACCTGTTATGTTCATGTGACAAGGACAAGACCATTTATTTTAATGTCATGCGGCAAAGACACCCAGGTGAAAGATATATGGTCATGGATGGTGGGGGACTTACACCAAGGCAGGTTGAGGGACTTGGAAGAGATGTGTCCTCCTAGGAATATTTTACCCTACCATGAATATGACCTTAAGAACATGAGGGTGGATTTTAGTGTTGGTTTTGGACCTCAGGGAGGCTTCCTATATATCCCAGTTGACTGGAAATAAAATCCCACTTAGTTCGGTTTATGTTGAGGTGTACACATCGGAGATGTCCATTTGATTGGACATGATTGGGAATTATAACGAATGTGAGGCCCACTTTAGGTTTGAGATCATATAAATTTCATGGTCCCCACTAACCTATAATCCCATGTGATTCATGCTCGTTTTGAGAAACAAGAGGAATAATATGATCTAAAGATCACACGATCCATTCGGTTTATTGATGGATGAGATGTTGAACCCAAAAGGGAAAGAGAGAGGGATTTGAATGTTCCTATATTCTCTTTTATTTTGGTAACTGGTATAGTCATATTTTTTATCTATCCGACTACATCTTAGGCATAGAAATAGATAAGAAAAAGTCCCACCACCCGCAAGAAAGGCTAGGAGATTACCTCAGGATGAGTGACCTAAACATTGTTTCGGGGGGAGGATCTCCTTCACCATAAAATGTAAATGAAATTATGATCCTTACCCATCCTGCCTATAATGGGGTGGTTCACATGATCACCCCAAGTTTGTAACCCTCATTGCCACAGAAATGTAAACCCGAATACATTTCAAGAGTTCATCTCATTGCGGAGGTTTCCCACGCGACCCCTATTACCATGGGTAATAAACCCTAGGGGACACATTCATGTGACAAATGATTTATTCATATATTTTAGGAAGCATGGAAATTGCCCTTGGCCTGACACCATTAGAATGGTTAGTAGAGGGGACAAAATGGGCACTGATGACACGACCGGAGAGAATGATAGGATCTAGATAGTAGAACACCCCAAGATGCCCCATTCCACATAGCATGTTCTTAGGTGGGATGGGGTTACCTACATGTAGAATGTTTATATATGGGGTAGGATACCTTCTGTATAGTTTATTTCTATAAAGGTGTAGGGTTTTCCCATGTAGTGTGCTACTACACAGCTACAGGTTCCATCTGCAAAGAATTTTTCTATATGGGGCTGAGTTTTTTCTCAAGTAGCATTTTGTTTGTAGGGCATGATTCTTCCCTCATTGGATGTTTCTATGTAGGGTGATTATCTACAAAGGGGTCATTTATTATGACTTGTGGGATGGTCCTCAAAAGGGGTTTTGATTTCATTGATGGCTGATCAATTTATTATTTCCTCATTTATGCTATGCAGTGGATTTTTACCTACTGGTAATCATCTAAGGGGATCTGGCTATCATGGTGCGACATTTCTCCTTTTCTTCAGCTCTCTTAGGTTCATTATATAATGCCTTTATGTGTTTTTCCCCATTTTTATTCCCCCTATGGGTCTATTTATAGAAAAATGGAAGAACTGAATACTGGTATGTCCCTTCATCTATGATGGGTCGTGCCTTCTTTTACGGGAGCCCAAGTTGGTTCCCTACTTTGAGAATGACTCAGTTAGTAGGTAGTGGTCTTTCAGAGAGGTAACTATTGTTCATGAGGGATTATCTCACTATATTTCCCCACAAATGACTTTGTTTCATTTTTTGGAATTGGCATCTCCACCTTGCCTCATGAACTATTTTCATTCATTGGTTCTTCGTAATGTGGTAGAACTCCATGCAGAGTGGTGGTATGTAGAATGATTTTAGTTCACGAACTGACCCACCCTTCACAGCTCTCCCCTTTGAACATTCATCTTTGAAATATCCTTCTGAATTTCTTTTCTTCTTTTCAAAATTAATAGAATTATATTATTCTTATTTTTCATAATTTTTCGTACCCAACAAATTCCCCCCAACGGAATGCGTTCCGATCGGGACATAGATAAGGGTATTAAAATGTAGGAAGTGGTCCTATTTTTAACTAGTTTTCGGTATGCAAGGGGACCTAAAATAGGGAAACACACTTATAAATAGGGGACCTATATCATTTTTCATTTACAATATTTCTCAGTGAACCTAGAACTCTCTCACTCTCTTGATCACCTACTGTGTTTGCTAACTATCTTCTTTGTAGTCGGCCTTTCCCAAGAACTGAACTCCCTCACCCAAAAACTAAAAGTCTCAACTGAGAATAGTAATTCCTTATCTTCCAAATAGTGACCAATTAATTTTTTAGATTGACTATTTCTTGGACGATCACTCCATTGGAAAATGCTTCATGGGTCAGCTCCTTGAGGAGTCGATGATTCATAGGCCATTATACTATGCATGCAACATAATGTTACATGTATTATTATGAATTAATTTTCATCCTCTCAAATAAATTTCACATACTTTCTACGATCTATTTTAGGGGAAAAAATTCATGCTATCCACTTCTATGACAATGAATCGGGGAATAATGACCATGGTTGGGAATGTTGATACAATCTCCGATCTTACATCATCCCACAAGATGGTGTTCGAAAGAACATTCTTTCACTAGAACTTGTGGCTTATCTACTATCCACTTGATTAAAACTTTATAATTTTTTACTTCAAGATGATTCCACCTTCCACTAGTTTAACATAATCTCCTATTTTCTTGTTCTAAGAAATATCAGGAGGGTGCCAAAGAAAATATCTTTAACATAGGTAAAATCATTTCTGGTCTAGTTCAAGAGACCATACATATTCTGAATGGTTCTATGTAGAGACAAAGAAACCAACCCAGCCATGAGATATCTTTTCAATTATCATTTCATGATTATACTTCCACTTTAAACCTGACACTATGAAACCCCTAAGGAGGATGAGCTCCATAATGGGCATGTGGTCGGGAGGTAGTTTTTTTGGATCAATGGGATTGAGAATTCTTTGTGCCCCATAATTGCAAGGAACTTCCTAAAAATTTAGAGTCCATAAACATATACCAGGAAGTGTGGGTCTATTAATTTTCTATCTTCCCACTGATTGAGATATTTCCCAAACTACTCAGTCACTGGTGTTTTTGCACCAATACCTTCCACTTATCACATAGTAAAGTAGGGGTTAGTTTATGGTATGTCAACCTGCTACATGGAATCCCTATTCTTGGAAACATGTGTGAGGAATTTATACCTATATCTAATATGTGGGAAAATACTAATCAAGTATCACCATTGGAAAGATACATACTAATCGCATCAGAGAAATTACTTGGTGAACCCCTCCACGCCCGCTCACTGAGTCGATTTGATGATTGAATAATGTTTTTCTTTTAAGTTAGTGGTCTGAGAAAAACATTTTTTCATAGTAGGACTCACCCTACCCAGCATATGAGGATCATTCAGGGTTCATACTGGGCTACCCTCATAGTAGGCCAATACACCATGTGGGGTTATAGAATCCGTTCATACTTATCTCCTAACTTCAAGTTGGCAGGTTTCCTCCCCATTCTTATAAGAGTACGACCCATCCCATCCTGTGATTCCTATATTAGTTTCTAAATATATGCTTTAATTATGGATGTTACATTTTATGAGGTATAACTTATCAACCTAGTTGTTCCATCCCATTCTCATATTTATGATCTGTTGGATATAATATAGGAAAGAAGATCCCCGTGTTGCCTTAACACGCCACTTCAATTTTTGTATGGATAGGTGGTGGAGTATTATTGATTTTATGAGTACCAACATACCAAAAAAGTTCCTCAATACAATATCAATCCTGAACTTCTCTACATTTTCTATATTCTCCTCAAATCCTTGGGCATCAATAGCATTGTCTATTTATTGAGTGATTTTTCTTGATTAGATTGTTCCCCTTACCTTGCACCCTATGGATTATTTGTGGATTATAGAAGGGGTTATTTATAATAGACTTCCTATATCATTTCATTATAAGATATGATCTTAATTGCTTTGGTAAATAGGGTAAATAGTTATGAAATAGAAACTCCTTATAGTTTTGAAAGGTAGTTAGGATGGTTGTAGTAAGTTATATCTTTTCCAGTTACTAAGATCAAAAGGAAATCTCACCTGGACATTCTTTATTAATTACAGCCCATGATGATGTGAGATTATTCCCAAATTCAAATAATTTCCCTCCGCTAAGATCTTTTGAAAAAATTTCATGGAATTATTCTCAAATGTGTGTGGTTTACTACCCTAATGGATTGTTGGGGAGGTTGGTCCAACGGGTGCCCAATACATTGGAATCCACTAATATTATGACTGATGCACCCTTCATATCAGTTTAAAGGGGAGGATGACTCACATCACAATGATATAAACATATCATGGGAGTTTCATCCTCCAACCCCCTCCTTATATGGGGTGTTCTAAATCTTATGTTCTCAACTAAAATTTATAGTATCCCTATTGATGTGGGTGGTGAAGTTCCCCAGGAGAGTAGTGGTTCCCCATTGATGGGTATATCAGCTAAACACTCATTTTCTTGTCTCAAAAGTGTGCTTGATTCTTCCATTCAAAGAAAAAGAAACATAGCACACATCAAAGATGATCCTACTGCAGTTTCAGAACAGATCAAAATGGGTGAGTTCTCAATTATTTCTATACCTTTTCTTCCTAAAGGTTCTCAACCTCTGAAAATTGATGAACTTAAAGAATGGATTTCATTGATTTTGGGTCTCTCATCATGGAGGTGTGTCTCACTTGGTCAGGGATACCTCTATATGATTTTCCCCACTTAAGATTTGAAAATCCGAGCTCGGAGTTTTGGTTCCATCGCACTCAAACCTGGGATTATTCACTTGCATGAATGGGATAAGAAATTCAATCCCTTGGAGGTAGGTAACACTACTACTCAAATATGGGTAAGAGTTTATGAGTTAAATTTGATACTTTGGAATCCTAAAATATTGTATGATATTTCTTTATCCATAGGCATTCTAATTAAAATTGATAAGGAAACATAGGTAGCTTGATTTTGTCACTTTTCCAGGTTCTTGGTTGAGGTTGATCTGAGATCTACTCTTGTTGACAATGTAATTCTTGCAACTGATGATGATATTATTGAGTTGAAAATAGTTTACGAAAAAATGCCTAAATTTTGAAAGGATTGAAATTTTATTGGTCACGACTCCTCTTCTTGTCGGTGCTCCATGGTTTTCACCTTCTGTGCTTTTCATGGTCCTAATGTGAGTAATTGTCTCAAGAAGAGAAATAATGACACTACTCAAAAAACTGATATTCATCAGTTGTAGCATGAGAATGGAAAAGATCTTTTCAAGAGTATTGATGGTCTGGGCATTGCTGTTGACTTTCATGTGTATAAGAATGAGGCATAGGGAACTGCTCATGAGGAGACAACTAATCAGCTGGTTAATGGGAAGGGTGATCACCCAGGTGACTCACCTTATGTCTATTCCTCCACCTCTAAAAATAAGATGAATTCTTGGGACGATATTTATGCAGATGGGGAGAAAGTTCACAATGATGATGATTCTAGCAAAGGAAAATATGTGGTTTCACAGAAATCTTGTTCGACTCTTAAATTTGATGACTCATTCGCTAAGAAAGTTAGAGAAGAAGTCCAATTTGAGGTGGATCATCAAAGGATAGTCACCTCAGGTAATCGAAAAGGTATGAATTTTTTAGATTCTGACACTCCAGTCATATCTAAATATTTTCATAATACTTTAAAGCCAGTAGTGTATGATGAAGAATTCCATCTTTTCTCATACAAGAAGATGTAGTCCCCAATTGTTACCCCAACGGTGGTTGGGATTTCCATTGCAGGTAATAATGATTATCCCTATAATAAGAATATCCATGATACCAGTGAGATGGAGGACTCAATTTTGAGCTCTCTTGATGAGGAAAAGCATCATGAGACTTTGAATCAGGCTAATGCAATGGCGGTAGAAGGAATGATGATGCTAGTGACAAAAAATGACTCTCCTGACAAATGAAAAGAAAGAAAAAAGGATAGCTCTGACTCTAAAAGCACTGATGATGAGATGCTTTATGAAAGTCATTAATCACTCTCAAGCTAGGGGTTTTCAAGTAGGGGAAGATTGAGAGGATGAGGCCGAGGTCATGGAAGAGTAAAGCTGAATTCACCTTAATAAGAATAAAGGAGTCTAAGTGAGTGATTGGTGAAAAAGTTAAACAAATAGTTTTTGTTTTGGGATTTTCCGTGTTTGCCTGTTTTTCCTCTTTAGTCAATTTATTTTACATTCTTTTAATAAAAGAGTCCTAGGCTCCACCTTTTAAAAAAGGTGACCTTACTTTGTTTAATGCCTCCCATCATCAAATAAAATCCTAATGGGTTATTACCGTTGAGCTACACCACTTAGTTGTTAAATAAGAAAGATATTATGATCAATTTTTTGCACATACAAAGGTGATGTGGCAATGTGAGGGTCATGTAGCAATGTTAAAGGTGAAATTTTCATCAAAAACTAAAAAATTTAAATTCATCGAGAATAAATTTTGAGACCTCTGAAGCATCGTTAGAAAAATTTTCCCAAAAAATGAAGAAGAGGACTACAAAAGGACCACTTTATAATGGAATCTTGAAGGCTTCTGTCATGTGGTAGTCAATTTTCTGACCAAATAGATTTAGGCTTCATCGTAACCATTTTTACAATTTGGTGTCCTTTTTTATCATTAGGGAGAGACTCTAGGATGTGTAGGTACCTCATTTTCTTTATTTAAATTAAAAAATGTTCATTCATCAATAACAATCCATTAGTTTTTTCAATGTTCATCACGTACAATTTGTGATGTGATTTTAAAGACAGTTCTTTAGATGAATTAACTTGAGATGTCATGGGTTATCACTTCCAATTACCACCTAGGATAATTGAATTGATAGGGTCATGTAATGCTATAATTTTTTTGATTTGAGGGACTCGTAAAGTGTAATTTTTAAATTTTCTTGGGTTATATGGAAAACCCTAAAAACCTTGTGTCATTTCTATTACTACCCTAATTTTTTAGAACATTCCACAATGGTGTGGACCTAACAGGAATAAATTAACCTTTTCTTATGCTTCCCTTTGTGGGTTTTGGACCTATAAAGATTTGCGTATTTTTAATTTTTTTTATTTTTTGATTTCATTCTTAAACTATGTAAAACATATGTCTTGCGATCTAGTACATGACTTTTTACCCAGGGTTCCCTTTATGGGTTTTCAACCTAATGAGTTTTTCTTCTTTTTTGCGATCAGTTTAGAGTCATATAAAATATACTTATGTGGCTTATGTTTTGGTTTGAACAAATTTGACCATTAATTATGAGGCAAGGGTCCCAATAGTTTTCAGACTCGAATGAGGAATTTTTCTTAACCCTATTTTTGTGAACTCTAAATTTGAAACATGATATAGGAAAAGTACGTGAGGAGTAACCATAAGAATTACTTTCTACATTATGTTTTTATGGTGTATTGAGATACTAAATGACTCTATTGAGGATTAATTTTCCTTTGGTTGACAGGCCTTTTTGGAAGGTGACTTATGCAGATCCAATTAGGGTATATTATTCATAGGCATATAAAGGTATCTTCAAAAAATTGACCCTCCATTTCCTATGGACATGTAATTTTATAGAAATTTTTATTTATCAAGACCAAAAAAGGGTATATTATCAAGGGAATTATGTCTGATAATTTTGAGGGAAATTATATCAGCTTTTTCACGGAATGAGAAACCAATCCTACACATATTTGGTTTATGTAAAGGTTGAAACATGGTGTAGTGTAATTTTCTGAAACTAGGAAGCAGAAGGTATAGTTTAACATCTAGCGACTAGAACATTTGAGAAATAATAATTATGAATAATTTTCATTTACTGAGGGATAAATTATTCATCCTTTTCATGGTAATATGACTTGGAATGTTAAATCATCTTCAGGTATGAAGCAAGGAGGTTTTAAACATTAATATGGGTGTTTATAAATAGAAAGAGTGATTTGGAATATAAATGTAATTTGGAGTATAAGGAGGTTCGAAAACCCCCTCCCAATGATGAATTTTTATTTGGTCGATAGAACTTTTTGGTAAGAAACTTATGTAGAGCTGACTGGGGTATGTTGTGCATAATCAAACTAAGGTGTCCCTATGACACTGGACCACCACTATCAATGGACATAAAGATTTATGTGGATTATGACCTTTCTGAACACATAGTATGGTTTGTGAAAGGATTGTTCATAAACATGATAGGTTATTTACAAGTTGAAAATTCATATGAATAATTAAAGACATTTCTCTAATTTGGTTCTAACCCAAACATAGGATTTTTTTTTCTTTTGATTTGGATGGGTCTGATAAATGAAGAATAGATGTCACTACATATCCAATCAAAATGAGAATCAAGCCATACATAGTTCTGGTGAGGCTCCCTATATAGATCTAACCCACATACAAGAAATGATATTTTTTTAATATGATATCAATAATGGAGCGAGTCTTGTATTGGACTATCCTACATAGATCTACCTCAAACATATTAATGTCAGTGAGTTTTTTTGTAGAAATTTCTTATTTATGCATAACACATACATAGGAAAAATGATATATTTTTACCTCATGGATGGACCCAAGATATATGTTTTGAGCATCAATATGAATCCTATAACAATAGGAATTCATCCAGGAAATGTTATTTTATGCTTACCTTTGTAGGTCTAACCGATTTATAAATAATCCTAATTTTTTATTTTTGATGTTGCTGGACCCAATTTTGAACATTTGTTTGTCACTATGTACCCTATGATGATAGGAGTCAAGACACAAATAGTTCTTAATATTATATAGTTTAGTTTCATGTGACTGGAACATCAATCATGCAGTTTACTTTCATTTGGTAATGATTATGGGGAATTCTATAGTTTAAGTTCATATGACTATGACTATTTTCCATTTTCCTCCCTATTGGACTTCTGGAAGCACCATCAAAATACATTTCCCATGCCTAAGGACTTTCTTGAATAGAGAAGATTTCATTATCAGGGAGTTCAATATCTGAAGATGTGTCTTCCACTGAAGGGTGTTCAGCCAAGAAATCAGCCAGATCTTGGCCTTTTATTGCCTATTGAGACACATACTGAATATCAAATTGCTGCAAAATAACTTCCCACCTTGCTAGACGTCCTTTAAGCATTGGACGACTAAGGATGAATTTGAGTGGGTTATTGTGAGATACCAATTGGACCTCGTGATGTTGCAGGTAGTGTCTCAACATCTGAACTGCAATGATTAATGCCAGGCAGCACTTCTCAATACTTGAATACTGGGTTTCTGATTCAAGCATAGTCTGACTGAGGTAGCAGAGGCAGTTTTCATTCCCAGCGTCATTCTTCTGAGCAAGAAATGCACCCAATGATCACTCTAGAGTTGTCACATAGGGGATAAGTGGTCTTCCTTCAATAGGTGGCATGAGTACGGATGGACTCAAGAGGTATTTCTTGAGAATATCGAATTCTTCTTGACATTCTTTAGTCCACTGATAAGTGACTCCATTCTTCATCAATTTGGTGAAGGGTAAACTTTTTCCTACCAAATTGGCAATGAAATGCCGAATATCAGCTAAGTGTCCTTGAATTCCTCTTAATTATTTCAAATTTCGATGAGGTAACATACCCAGGATTGACTTTTTCTTCTCAGGATCGACTTCAATACCATGATGGCATACAACAAAGCTGAGAAATTTTCCTGAGGTTACCCCAAAAGCACATTTTAAGGGATTCATCTTCAAATTATGTTATCGAAGCTTTCGGAAAATGAATTCCAAATCAGCCATTTGCTTAGAATGTTGTTTGGATTTAACCACCAAATCGTCTACATAGTATTCAACAAACTTCCCTAGAAAGGGTTTGAAGATACGATGCATGACACACTGATATGTAGCACCCGCATTCTTTAAGCCAAAGGGAAATACCCGGTAGAAAAACACACCCTGAGGGGCTCTGAAGGCTATGGATTCCTCATCTTCTGGGTCCATTTGGATTTGATTATATCCGGAATATCCATCCATGAAGGAAAGTGCTTCATAGACAGCTGTTGCATCAATTAAAAGTTCTGTAATCAGAACTGGGAAATCATCCTTAGGACAATGCCAATTAAGATCTCTGAAATAGATGAAAACTATAATTTGTCAGTTATTCTTCTTTACAGGGACAATATTAGCCAACCACTTGGGATATTGAACTTATCTGATGAAGTTAACTTTGATAAGCTTATCTAATTCAGCTTCAATTTTGGAGGCATAAGCTGGGTGTTTTCTTCTCGCAGCTTGCTTAAATCCTCGATGTTCTTCTCGTAAACCCAAATGATGAGTAGCAACATCAGGATCAATCCCCAGGTATTTCTGTATAGTTACAAGCAAATATATCTCTATTCTGCTTTAGAAAGGAAATATACATCTATTTTTCTTCAAGATTCCTGGCCGCATTGATTAAAGTGGGGCGTGGATCTTCTTTTGTACCCAGATTTATTTCTCTGCGTTAATCCACGGTGGTAGAGATACCCTATTCAGATGATGGAGGAGAATATCTGAGATCTTCCTCTTCTTCTTCATAATGTGTTATTTCTTCCATTTCTACTTGCATAGTAGATGATAAAGCAGAATTTTCATGATCAGAAGAGATGTGAAAATTTACACATCTTGAAGGAGAAGATTCCATTTCCGACCCGATTGATGATGAAGGGTCTTCTTTGGGTAATAAAGAGGAGATGATGGATTGAGAATCGACATCATTTCTCACCTATGATGTTTCTATAACTTCTTCTAGCCTAATTGGAAACGTATTGACTTGTTGGATTTCAGTAGATGAAATGAAGACGTCACTATTTGGGCTTTCATCACTGCTTGGAGAATCACCAATTTCTCTCATGTTGTCTGGCTTGATTTCCGTAATTGACATTATGGATCTTTCCATAAGAGTATTTTGATTTGGGTATATCTTTTCAATTTGACTGATAGGCAACACATAATCTGTACTCACATGCGCAAATGGATTTACTAGAATCTTTTTCAAAATATACATAGCATTAACTTTGGTAATCTCTTTTGTTGTGGATTTCTCCCTTCCCTTCATGTGATAGAATTCTTCCTCAATGTATTGAGACTCACATGTCTTGAACGGGGCCTTTTCACCATACAATGTCCCAACTTGACCATCGAAACAATATTTAAGACATTGATGGTATGATGAAGGGATAGTCACATGTTGATGTAGCCAGGGTCTTCCAAGAAAAATGTTGATGGCTGAGTCTTGATTAACAACCATGAAATCTGAATTGGATACAAGATCTCCAAACTGAGTTCTGAGTGTAACTTCGCCCTGTGGTTCTTGTTAATTTTTATCATAACCTTGAAACATCACGGTAGAAGGAGATAAATCAGATTCTGTGAGGCCCAATCGACGAAGTGTACGAATGGGCATGAGGTTTACTCCTGAACCATTGTCAATGAAATCTCTTCGGACGTCTATGCCATTGACCGTTCCAGATAAGTACAAAGGTCTAATATGTCCATGCACAACATCATCTTCATCTTCATCAGTAATAGATATTATTTCATGGAATTCTGCAGGATTATTCTCTATGTGATAGACTTCAGCTGCAATAATTTCAGTTTCAAACTCTTGAGGACTTGACAAAGCCTCTATGAGTGCCTCTCGAAGATCTTTTGACAAATTCAAAGCATCCAGAATGGATAACATGGCGGGTACTTAGGCCATGTGTTTCAATACATCATACTTTTTATCCAGAGGTCTGTATTTCCCAACAGGAACATGTGGTTTAGCAGGTACCTTGGAAGCTTGTTCTTTGGAATTTGATGCATCTTATACCAGGATAGGATTTGGTAATACTCCTAGCTTTGGAAGATTAGACCAATTAGGTCTATTTACTTGCTGAGAGGAAGAAGATGGAACCTTCAACTGGTCTTCCAAAATAACTATGCCAGGACTGAATTTTCTATTGGTGGAAGAACTTGTATGTTCTTGCTGAGCTCGTTGAAGGGCTCTACCACGAGTTTCTACTACGTACACAGATCTAGCAGGGGTAGAATTAGACTAGTAGATTCTAAAAGATCCACGTCTTCCCTTGTATCCTGAGCCTCTGGAACATCCTCTGATTCCTCTATTTGATACATGGAATTTAGGCTCATCGAAATCGAAACTGCGACTGGCATATGGATTTGTTAATTGAATCATATTGACAGAACTGAAAATCAACTCTTCATTAGATGAGGATTTTTCCTGACTAGCCAATTTAGGCTGTGCCGTTTGGTGGGGCGGTGCCCGTTGATTTGAATTAGATGGCATGAAGTCCGCCAGAGTCAAAGACAACTTAGGCTTTGACACATACTCATCTTATTCTTATTCTTTCTCTTTCTTGGAATTATGCTGCCCTTTTGAGGATTTCCCTCTGAAGAGGATTTTGCTGTGGCATTCATGGCAGAAGGTACAATTGGTTTCTTCAATTGTGTTCGAAAAATAGAATGAGTTTGGTTGATCATCTTTCTGACCATCAAATCATCATATTTTTGTTCATTTTTTCTTTTGAATTCTTTCCACTCGCCTTCCTCCTCTGGAACTATAGCAGTGACACATGCTACCTGGGATGAAGAGCCTTTCAGTTTGACTTGTCCCGAGTCGACCATCTTTTAAAGGAGGTCTTTGAATAAAAAACACTCCTGGATGGGATTCCCCAACATTTGATGAAAGGGGCAATAATTGGGATGGTCTTCAACTCCTTCCTTGTTTGGCCTCTTGGGCTTTGGAAGCTGAACCAAATTATTCTCTAGGGACGAAATGAAGTAACCAGGAACTTGTTCATTTCGGAAAGAGTATGTTTTTCTCTTCAGATCCTCAATTTTTTTTCTCCTTTGATCTTTTTGATCGTCTTGACGAAACGGCCTTTGTTGTTGGTGCTCAAGAGGTGGATCCCTTAGAAAAGATGAATTTTTTTAGGTAGAAGCAGGTACAGGTGCTTGTTTAAGCATAACTGTAGCAGTTTCTGCTTTACCCATTCTCCTTCCTGGAGCTGATGGAATTACACGAGATTTAGCCTTAGTCTGTATAAGAGAATATTCAATTTGTTGAGAGATTGAAGTAAGGTCTCGAAACCCTCCTATGTATTTCACAAGGATCAGTGGCATGCGTAATTCGTCACACAAATTTTCTACACAGATTGGCAACAGTTCCTCTTGAGGGAGTGCTAAGCTCAGGGAATATGTTAATCCCTTCCAACGAGCAATGAAATCAGAGACTCTTTCATTATCCCTTTGCTTACAGTTTTTAAGATTAAAAACTGTTGTCTTTGGAAAAGTTGAGCTGAATTGAAGAAGAAATCGTTGACGGAGATCTTCCCATCTGGTAATTGACCGGGATTTCAAGCTTGTGTACCAGAAAAAGGCTGGTCCCTGCATGGTTTACACGAAGCATCTGAGTTTCACTACTTCTTGCTGCTCCAGAGTTCCCATCATAGGATCGCAACAAGACATGTAATGCATCAAATGCAGTTCAGGGTCACATGATCCATTGAGAATAGGGAATACAGGGTTCCAAAAATTTGATGGGGGAGAGATTGAATCTACCCATTCAGGTTAAGATTTCTTTTCTGGTTGAACCTGCACACTCTTACCTTCCATAGTCTCTAACCAAGATGTTAATGACTCAATGGTAGTTATTAACTTTTGAGAAACATCCGGTTGAGCTTGGACTTGGGAAGTTCAATGACTGAAGTTTGGACAGGTATGGCAGTTGGTTCTGCAACTGATGGTAGCACTGCCAATTGTTGTTGCACTTGACTCGTAGGATTAGACCTGTGAGGGTGTACTGATAAAGGGGGATATTCTTGATCCATCTCAGTAGCTGCAACAAACTCCCTTGGCTGACTGACTGCAGCACGCTTAGGAGGAAGACGACCCTGAAATAGTTCTGCATTCATCCTCCTCAATTCCTTCATTTCTTCCTCCTGTTGCCCAAATCTTTTCTCTAGTGAGAGCGATTGGCCTTCTCCAGAGGAAGGATATGTAACCTGATTCTTTCCCTTCCCCGTGTTTGATCCCTTTCGGAGAGGGGGAAGTTTGTTATTTGAAGGAACATCCAGATTCTGGGTAAACCTTTTATTTCATGTATGCACACCTTCTTCATTTGTGTCTGTGTGTACAACTTCCTTAGCAGGAACCACTTCATCTAAGTCCCCTGAGTGAGCCTCATCTGCTGGATCAGCAACAAAGACATTGATGAAATTTATTGATCATAACGCATCACATCCCTTCTATCAGCATTTCTTTGATATTGTCTTTATCCATGTCTTTGATGAGACATTGCCTTTTGTTGATTCAATCCCTCGGGAACTTCTTGACGAACCGTAATTTGGAGATAATCTCCTGATAATTTGGCTCTTCATTCCTCTTGAGGTTTCTCCCCCAATCGAGAAAAGACCGACTTTCTCTGAAGAGGGGATTGATGATTTGAAAAGCTCCCCAGTCCGGTGGACCGGGGCTGTTCCTGCTGTTCCCACTCAACTCCATGAATCCTATTTGTTAATTCCGAGGGTCGGTTTAAAAGAGTCCCAAGTCTAGAAAGCTGGGGTGGCTCTTGACATGCTATGTATGAGAATTTCTTAAAATCACTCCAGATCTTGCGTACCTTAGTCCGGAAATTAGCTGGATGCATCAACCTGTATCCACTTTTATCACCCATTTCGAAAGACCGTTGGAATATTTCTGACACTTCTATCACTTGATGATGTGCTTGCTCCATACAAGAGGCTTGTTCAATATTCTCATTTTCTTGATGCAGGAGTAATTCAACAACTCATTCTCTGTATTCTTGATTTTGAGAGGAACTAGTTGAGGCTTGTTCTTGGGCAAGCTTTTGATTACAAAAAAAGACCATTGATTGTGGCCGGCCATGGGCAATAACATTTCATGAGACCATTTTCGGTGGGCTTTGCTAACTGGAGAGCACCGTGAAATGTAGTGCTCCATGAACACCCCATCCTCTGACATGAATACCAGATGGGGAATTGGCAATTAACTATCACAATCTTCTTAGTGCACCAAGGCATGAACGCTGAAGGGCTCTCTACTGCTTTTCAGCCTTCGGATATCGAGAGAATGATAGAGATTCCAAATCAATCTGACATTGTAACCCTTCTATTATCTTAAGATGATTTCATATTCATCATAAGATAATACTTTATTTTTCAACTAATAAAGAGTTTTCCACATATTGAGACAAATATCATGAATCCCATCTTCCGTTAACATCTCTGGAATGTCATACTGAGAGTCATCCAGAGGCCAAAACATAACTGGAACTTCACCTTCTCTAGTTGTTTTCTCATGTTCAGTATTTCCTCTTTATCATTCAATGAAGATTTGTCTACCTGATTTGACCAGAGTTGGTGGTTCCTTTTTGCTTCACCGGATTCAATAATACTGGTAGAGAAATCACTGATCAATCTAGAAGATTCTTGACTTAGGGGTGGTTTCGGAGAATGACCTACACCCTGGGCTATCTTCCGATTGAGGAAGTATTTCACCTGCTAGCGATGAAGCATCAGACATGACTGGTTTCACATTTTCAAGTGCCTCAAGATAAGAGGGCTTTCTCGGCACTACATTGTCCACTGAAACATTTTCCGGGAAATGTGCATCACTACTACGGAGAGGACTTTTGCAGCAAAATTCATCATCGTGGGGAGGAACACCATGATGGGTTACAGAAAAAGATGAGATCTCTTGCTCCTTGGTATTCTGACCACACAGAGGGTTCCTGTGGCTCTCATCTTAAGATGAAACTTCAAGATCGACCGAATTGTCATGAATCAAGCCTTCATGAAGAAGTGTCTGTTGAAGACCATTGGAATTAATGTTCCCATTATTGGGAAATGATGGAGTAGAATCTTGAATTCCAATAGATAACTGTATGAGGGCTTCAAGAACTCCAGCATCGAGTAAGGCCTTGTTATAGATTGTCTCTTGATCTCCTGACTGTGCTGGGTAGGTCTTCTTCTTAGACACCTTCTTACTCGCCATAGAAACCACTTGTTGATGAATGTGGATTCTCTGAGCAGGTGTATGTTCCTGATCAGGAAAGATGGCCATGTTAGGCTACCGATCTCCACTCAAATTAGGTGTATGTGCCTGACTTGGTTGTCCGTATGATATCGGGGAGTATGACCAACATCCCTCTTGGACTAGAAAATGTGCGTGTGTCTATTACGGAGTGAACTGTTGATGTGTCACTCCACTGGTAGGGATAGATTTATGTTTATTTCCCTGAGATGCTGCTGAAGCTGTTATAATATTCTGGAAAGCATCCAAAATATGAGCAGAGATTTTCGTATGCTCTTTCACCATTGATAAAATATGATTGGTGACTTCAGCTACCGGAACAGGGATATACATCCATTCCTTGCTCGGAGTATGTGTATGTGTCTGCTCATGTCCTCCTTTTCTTATCAGTGAATCCTGACAGTACTCAAATGTGGGGGCAGAGAGTTGAGTCTGCCTCCTGTTTGTCGTCGGAGCTTTCTGAATGACTTCTCTTTGTGCTACCAAGCGAGACTGTTGGTAGGCTTGATTAATACTAGCAGATGTATGTTCCTGCTGATTTTACTTCGCCGAACATGGTTGACGAGCTCCATCATATGTAGTTAGACGAGCCTGCTGACTATCTGATGATGTATAAACAAGTGTATGTTCCTGCCTACAGTACTCCACCGGAATTACCTGGCGGGATTGATGTGATGCTGCCAGATGAGTCTGCTAGATAGTGGAATTAAAAAGGGCAGGTGTATGTTCCCACTCATTGATTTCCACCAAGTTAGGTTGGTGGACTTCTCCGGAGATGGCAGAGATGAGAACCGGCTCTCTGTTGGCCGGATTATGCCTCTGGCGGTTCATCTTTCCTGCTCGGGTTCAAGGAAACTGAGCCGAATGCCTGGAGTTAGTACCCTCATCATGTTGAGGTCTTACTGCCGCACGAGTCTGGCGACGATTGTTGATAGGATCCCTCAGTAAGGACTCCTTCTTCTTTGAATTAATGCCCTAAGGGACCTACTCATTCACCTTCCCAGAATATGGGAGTGAATGGTGATTGCGTTCTAAGGATAACGACGCGAAATGGTTGGAGGCAGTAGTTAGCACTGCCTGTTTCTTGATCGTTGGTCTTTATTTTCTGGATGACCAGGTTGAATTGTTCACTTGGAGGGCTTGTCGAGCAGCCTCCAGAGTTGGAATGGTACCGTGTTGACGGTACTCCTTAACCAGCGCATTTGATACCCAGCGTTGAAGATGCTGAGTAGGTGATGTCATCCTCAGAGCGGATGACGATCCAGAAGGAGTAGCAGCAGTGGCATTTGCAGTAGTAGTATTCACAGCAGTGGTATTCATAGGTGTGAACTTGAGAGTAGCCATTTCTTAAAATGAAGAAAATCTTGAAAAAGAGTTCCTGTTTGATATAACAGACGTAATCAAGATAAATTCAACCACTACATCTTTTGGATGAGTACACATGTCAATGATTGTTTTTTTTTCCTCTCATCGAGTTTTAAATAGTGTCCTAATGAATAAACAAAACATTATTTTAACATGGTTAAGGATTCACGTTGGGTTCACCATTTTTTGTTTCCCTCAGGAATCGACGATGACCTCATTGATTGAAGGTTCAAAGATTCCAATCAGGTTCTAATGGGTTTGTTCGTAGAACCAGAAACATCCAATGATTCCATATCTATTTGGACCTACTTTCCAAAGGTAGGTTCTCATTAGTTGTGAACTGATGAGGTTTTGGAATTTGCATTGGCCGAGAGGATGGGAGGTCGAACTCATCACACCTTTTTTAGGGGAATTATTTTCAACTCCGGGACTCTCTTTATAGATTTAAGTTATTTTCGTGAATCCTTATTACATTACCAATTATAAAATTAGATTTCCTTTAGATCTAACAATCAATGATTTATATGTAGGAAATTTAGAGAATCTTTTATATGTATTCGAGGTTCTTCATCGATAGAGAATCATCTGTATTTGTTTAGAGATTCTTAGCCAATGGTATCCTTCAATACATATAAGTTTCTTGGTCATTATGAGGAACATACTAGTTTTAAAGCCACTCAGTGGGGCACTTGAAGTTTATTTTCATTCATGAGGACATGTATTATTTCAGAGTTGGGATCGTACCCGCTGATGGGCTACCTACGTATCCTTTGTTTTAGAAAAGGAATCAGAACCCACATAGTTTGAGTAAGGGAGTATGATGTTTATGCATGATTGATGGCTCATGAAATATGTCATGATTAATTTTACACTCTAAGCTCACATGAGTCATGCTCAGTGTGAGAAACAAGAGGTATAATTGAAACCAGACAATTTTTGCCACGAAAGATGTAATGATGTGGGGATTATGTGTGTATTAGAGCCCAAAATAAATGAGTATTAAGATTTACTTCAGGGAGGTAATCCATGAACATGGTCCATAAAAATATATGTGCTTCATGGAGATTTGGATACTCTAATCATGGGGCTTACTCCTAAGGAAGACGCCCAAGTTGGAAGGGGACTTATTATTGGGTTTTACTCCTGAAAAGGAAGCCCAGATCAAAAGGAATTATGACTGGTTAAGAGAAATTAAGACTGGGGATTATTCCTAAGAAGGAGGCCCAGGTTAAAGGGATTTGAAAATTAAGGGACTTGGGGCTTACTCCTGGGGAGTATGCTCATAATTTGGAGAATTATGATTAGGGATTACTCCTGAGGAGGATGCCCATATTTGAGACTGGGGCTTACTCCTGAAAAAGAGGCCCATGTTAAGATAATTATGGTTGGGGCTTACTCCTGAGGAGGATTCCCATATTTGAGACTAAGGATTACTCCTGAAAAGGAGGCCCAGGTTAAGAGAATTATGGTTGGGGATTTCTCTTAAGGAGGATGCCCATATTTGAGACTGGGGCTTACTTCTGAAAAGGAGGCCCAAGTTAAGAGAATTATGGTTGGGGATTATTCTTGAGGAGGATGCCAATATTTGAGACTGGGGCTTACTCATAAAAAGGAGGCCTAGGTTAAGGATTCTCTCATCTTAAATGATGAGGTTGAATGAATGAAATCTCAATCTTTAGTGACATAAAGATGTGTAAATCACTATATTTTTGAGAGATGTTCCACGGAATTCTTTTTAGATAAGGAAGCCAAATCAAGAAATCATGCCATAAATGGCTTTGAAGATTGTCTTGAAGACTGAATCTTGAAGAGGATAAGTGGAACGGCATAATAGGGGTGAAGTGGGCAGGAAAGGCACCCAAAAAGGTAGGGTCGTGCAAGTCCATGTCACGCAGGTATACCTGCGTGACTCATGGGTACTTGCACGATTTTCATCCCTTAGGGTAATATTGGGGCGAGACTTGGCTCAAACCCTTTTTATTATCCCTAGAGGCTTTCCATAAGATGGCGCGCAAGTTCTGGTGAAGAAGTAGGGCGGCGCGCAAGTGTGTTCATTTTCATTAAGGTTAAAACCACTTAGGCGCGAATGTGTTAGTGAATTCTAACACTTAGAGCTTACTACTCTTGTTTAGACCTTCCATTCTAGGTAAAGAATCACCTTATAAGTGTTCAGAAGACCTGAATAGGAGACTTGGGCGTTCAGAGCTTTGTCTGTGAATTCTGAAAAAAAAAATCCTCCTGAAATGGGGGGGGCACCAGGGGTATTTATAGGCTGTAGAAGACCCCAGGTGGTTATCCTTTAGGACGCGCAAGTCACTTGCGCGACCATTAGGTGGCGTGCAAGTATACTTGCGCGATAGTGATGGAACTTGCGCGACCCATATGCATTTGAATCCTTGTTCATGCCTTTGCCTATTTTTGACGTTTTCTTCAAAGGATGAATCAATTTGTGCTAAGTCATTTCCCTTTCCATTATTTTAGACAATGTGATGAAAAGGAGCGTCAACAATGTTTTTACAGGTTTAATGGGTTTTTAAAAAAATTAGTGTTTTTTTAGGTTTTTTGGGGTTTTAGGGGTTTTTAGGGTTTTAAGGTTATTATGGTTTTTAGGGGTTTTAGGGACTTTTTTATTTTTTTACGGTTTTTAATTTTTTTAGTTTTTTCTGGTTTTTATGTTTTTTCGGTTTTTTTAATATTTCTTGGGTGTTTGTCATTTTTTGGATTTTTAGTGGTTTTAGGATTTTTAGGATTTTAGGGACTTTGAGGGTTTTTAAAGTTTCAGGGTTTTTATGTTTTTTGGGGTTTTGGGGGTTTTCAGTATTTTAGGGATTTAATGGGTTTTTACATATTTTTAATGTTTTTAGTGGTTTAAATTGATTCTATAATTGTCAATTGTTTTTTAGTTTTTTATTGGTTTTATGTTTTTTATGGTTTTTAGTAGTTTATATGGTTTTTAAGGGGGTTTTTGGGGTCTTTTGGGTTTTTATAGTTTTTTGGTTTATTTGGGGATTTAAGTATTTTAGGAGTTTAAGGTTTTCTTTGGGGATTTATGATTTTTATTGTTTTTTACATTTTGATGGATTCTTAAAGAGTTTTTAAAATTTTTATGTGTGTTAGGGTTTTTAGGTTTTTTTCAAGATTTTGAGTGTTTTTATGGTTTCTTAGGGTTTTTAGGTTTTTAGTCTTTTTATAAATTTTATGAATTATAGGGGGTTTAAGTGTTTTTAAGTATTTTGGATATTCTTATGGTTTTTCAGAGTTTTCATAGGTTTTTAAATTTTTATGGATTTATATGGATCTTTTATGTTTTTTGTGGTTCTTAGGGATATGTGGGTTTTTAGGATCTTTAGGGTTTGAATGGGTATTACGATTATTTTGGGTTAGAGGGAGGGGGTCTGTTTTTAGGGGTTATTATTGGTTTTTATAGTTTTCTAATATTTTAGTGGTTTAAAAGTATTTTAGAGATGTTATTCGTTTTAGGGTTTTTATGGGTTTTATGATTTTCTATGGTTTTTAGGGTTTTAAGGTTTTTAAGGGTTTTAGGGTTTTTTGCATTTTTTAGGTTTTTAAGGGGTTTGAAATTTTTTTTAGATTTTTAATGTTTTATTTAGGTTTTTTATTTTTTTTAGTGTTTTTTTATTTTTTGGGATTATTTAGGAGTTTTATAATTTTTATTAGGGATTTTTAGGGGTTTTGGGTTTTTGGGGTTTTTGGGTTTTTAGGGGATTTTTTATTAATTTGGGTTTTTAATGTTTTTTGGATTTTTTAAACATTTTTAATGGTTTAATGTGGTTTTAGAGTATTTAGTGTAGTTTTTGTTTTTATGGGTTTTTTGGGGTTTTAAGGTTTTTTGGGTGTTTTTTTTGGTTTTTTTGGTTTTTTTTTATTATTAACGGTTTATATTTTTTATATGTTTAAGTGTTGTTAGGTTTTTAGGGATTATTAAGGGGTTTTCAGGATATTTAGGGTTTTTATAATTTTAAGGTTTTTTTGGGTTTATTTTAAGATTTTTATGGGTTATAATTTTTTTAGGGATGTTGAGTGTTTTAGGCTTTTAGGGTTTTAGGGGTTTATGAACAATTTTGGTTTTTAGGGTTTTTTTGGGTTTTTAGAGTTTTAAAGGTTTTTATAGTTTTTATCATTTTTAGTGGTTTAAATGGTTTCTATATTTTTTGTTGTTTTCTGGGTATTTATTTATATTTATGGTTTTTAGGCTTATATGGGTTTTTATTGTGTCTAGAGTTTTTAGGGGGGTTTTTGGATTTTGAATGTTATTATAATTTTTAGGTTTTTAGGGATTTTATTTTCTTATGTTTTTTAAGGTTTTCTTAGTTTTTATAGGTTTTTTGGGGGTTTTATGTTTTTAGGGATTTTTATGGTTTCAGGGATTTTCAAGGATTTTATTGTTTTTAGGGTTTTTATGATTTTTAGGTATTTTAGGGTTTTATATGTTTTTTTTGTTTTTTGGGTCTTCTATGATTTCTTAGGTTCTTTATGATTTTTTTTTGTTTTTATGGATTTTTTGTAATTTTTAAAAAATTTAATGGTTGTTAGAGTTTTTTTTGGGATTTTGAGGGGTTTAAGAGTATTTTGGGATTTTGGGGTTTTCATGTTCTTTTCGGTGCTATTTTAGGGTTTCTAATATTTTTATATTTTTTCGGTTTGTATGTAATTAAAGGTATTTTAGTGTTTTTAGTGGGTTTATAGGATTTTAAGGGTGTATAGCGTTTTATGGGTTTTATGGTTTTTAGGTTTTTTAGTATTTTTAATGATTTTTTGGGGTATTAAATGTTTTCAGGATTTTAAGGTTTTTAGGGGGTATCATGGTTTTTATTATTTTTTCATTTTTAGGGATTTAATTTTTTGTTATTTTTTATGGTTTTACGGATTTTTGGGACATTGATTTTTTTCTGAGTTTTTTGGGTTTTTAGGGTTTCATGGTTTGGGGGGTTATTTTTTTAGGATTTTCATTGTTTTTTGAGGTTTATAAACATTTTTAAGGGTTTAAAGAACATTTATAGTTTTTAGTTTTTTTGGGTTTCTATGGGTTTGGGGGGGGGGGTTCATGGTTTTTATGGTTTTTTAATGTTTTTAATGTATTTAGGGGTTTTAGGATTTGTACAGTATTTTATATTTTTTAGGGTTTTAAGTGTTATTAATTTTTGAATGGTTTCTTATTGTTTGATTGGGTTTTTAGGTTTTTATGTATTTAGGCATTTTAGAGATTTTTTATTATTTTTAAGATATTTTAGGATTTTTTTGGGATTTTGAAGGTTTTAGAGTATTTTAGGGTTTTTAGGGTTTCAATGGTTTTGTGAATATTTTATTTTTTTGAGTTTTATAGGGTTTTTATATTTTTTAAAGTGTTGAACGTTTTAGGGGTTTAAAGGGTCTTTATAGTTTTTAGTATTTTTTATGGGGTTTTGGGGTTTGAGGGTTTTTAAATATTTTAAGGGTATAATGGTTTTTATGGTGTTTGTGTATTTTAGGGTTTTTGGTTTTTGAATGCTTTTTTGGTTTTTAGGGGTTTTATCTGTTTTTAGGTTTTTATTGATTTCTTATGTTTTTTAGGGTTTTCATGGGTTTTTATGTTTATTTGTTTGTTTTTTGTATTTTTTAGAATATTTATGGGGTTTCAGAGTTTTTAGGGATTTTTAGGGGTTTTGGGAGTTTATGGTCTTTAGGGTATCTTGAATTTTTATAATTTTACTTGTTTTAAGTGTTTTTATGTTTTTGTGGTTTTCTTAGGTTTTTTAGGGTTTTCAGGTATTTATACCTTTTTATGGATTTTTAGGACTTAATTAGGAATTTTAAGGTTTTTATAGTTTTTAGGGATGCTAAGGGATTTTGGGGTTTTTACCAGTTTTATGGTTTTTTGAATTTTTAGGTTTCTCATGGGTTTTAAGTGTTTTTAGATTTTGTATGTATTCTTAGGGTTTTTTGGAATTTTATGGATTTTATGTTTTTACAGATTCTTATGAATATTCTAGAATTTTAGGTTATTTTATTTTTTTAGGGATTTTGGGGGGTTTTAGGAATTTTTGGGATTTTTTGAGATTTTTGGTTTTTTGGGATTTTAGGGTTCTTTTCACTTTTTTAACGGTTTATGGGTTTTCGAGTTTTTTAACATATTTTGGGGTATAAAGGGTTTTTATATTTTTATTTGTTTTTTCGTTTTTTTTGTTGGGTTTCTAATTTTTAATATTTTTAGGGATTTTATGGTTTTTATGGGTTTCTAGGGTTTTTATGGTCTTTTAGAGTTGTTAACATTTTTTTCATTTTTTAAGGATTTTATGTGTTTTTTTGGTTTTTACAGATTTCTTACTTTTTTCAGTGTTTTGAGGTTTTTTTTGTTTTTCAATATTTTTAGGGATTTTATAGGATTTTTATGTGTTTTTACTATTTTTAAGGATTTTGAAGGTTTTTAGGGGGGGTTTAGGGATTTTAGAGTAATTTTGGATTTGGATCATTTTTTAGGTTTTTAGGGGTTTTATGTTTTTTAGGGTTTTATGGTTTTCTGAGGTTTTTTTGGGTCTTTTAGTGTTTTTTACATTGTTAGAGATTTTTATGTATTTTTTAGAATTTTTGGTTATTTGGGGTTTTATAGATTTTGATGGTTTTTCAGTTTTTATGTATTTTATGGGTTTTATGATTTTATTTGTTTTGAGGTTTTTTTGAGTTATTTTGGGATTTTAATGTTTTTAATTTGTTTTAAACAGTTTTAGGGGTTTAAAATATTTTTATAGTTTTTAGTGGTTTTTAAAAGTTTTAAGGTGTTTTTGGTTTTTTATGTTATTTAGGGGTTTTATGGGATTTATGGGTTTATAGGTATTTTATGGTTTTTAATAATTTTTAGTTTTTTATATGTTATAATTGTTTTAGGTTTTAAGTTTATCTTTGGGGTTTTCTGTGTTTTTACGATTTTTTACATTTTTAGGTATTTTTATGGTACTTTTAAGGTATTTTTGGGTTTTTTATTGGTTTTAAAGGTTATTTTTGTAGTTAGACACTTTTTTTGTTTTTAGGATTTTTAGGATTTTTAGGGGTTTATCCTTGTTTTAATATTTATAAGTATTTTAAGTGTATTTATTTAAGGGTATATTATGGTTTTCAGGGTTTTTATTGTTTCTTAATATTTTATGGATTTTTAGGCCCTTTTTAGGTTCCATAAGTACTTTTATGGGTTGTGGTGTTTCTTAATGGTCTTAGGGTTTTTTAAGGTTTTTAGGGTTTTAATGGTTTTTTGAGGTTTTAGGGTTTGTTTTGAGTTTTTGATGGTTTTAAGGTACTCAATATTTTTTTCATTTTTTGGGCATAAATGATTTTTAGAGTGTTTAGTAGTTTTTGGTATTTTTAGGTTTTTAGTGTGTTTTTTGGTATTTTTAGGTTTTTAGTGTGTTTTTTGGTTTTTGGGGTATTTATGGTTTTTTTGGGTTTTTTGGGTCTTTTAGTATTTTTAATGGATTTTATGTTTTTTGGGGTTTTGAGTATTTTTAGGTTTTTAAGGTTTTCTTTGTGTTTGTCAGGTTTTTTGGGTTTTTTATTTTTTTATTTATTTTTAGTGATTTTTTTATAATTTCTATCATTTTTAGGGTTTTTAGGAATTTCGAGGGTTTTTAGGCCTCTTTAGGGGTTTAGGGGGTTTTTTGGGATTTTATTATTTTTAGTTATTAAGGGGTTTTACTTATATATAGGTTATAAAGGTTTTCATTTTGTTTTTCAGGGTTTTTATGTTTTTTTATTTTTAGGGATTTCTAGGGCCTCTTTAGAATTTTTATGGGTTTTTTGAAATTTTAAGGATTTTGAGGGGTTTTAGGGGTTTTGCGATTTTTAATTTTTCAGGATTTTGATGTTTTTATGGTTTTTTATGGTTTTTGAGGTTTTTTGAGTTTTTAATGTTTTTAGGGGTTTAATGTGTTTTTATAATTTATAGTGGTTTTTAGGGATTTTATGGGTTCTTAGATGTTGTATGGTTCTTAGGTGTTTTTGGGTTTTAGGGGATTTTAGGGTTTTCAGTCCATTTTAAGGGATTTAGCATTTTTTAGGTTTAGTACTCATTTTAAGTGTTTTTATATTTTTATGGTTTTCTTAGGGTTTTTAGGGATAATAGTGTTTTTATGTTTTTAGGTATTTTAGGGATTTTTTACAATTTTTATTCATTTTTTGGTTTTTATGGATTTTGAAGGTCTTTAGAGATTTCTACAGTTTTAGGGTGTTTGGGGAATTTAGGTTTTTTTGGGTTTTTAGGGGTTTAAGTGTTTTTATATTTTTATGTTTTTCATCGGGTTTTTCATTATTTTTTACATTTTAGAGATTTTTCGGGATTTTAAGGATTTTTATAGTTTTTATGGAATTTAATTATTTTGAGGGTTTTAGAGATTTTTAATGTTTTTAGGGTTTTTATTGTTTTTTTTTTGTTATGGGGTTTTTTGATTTTTTAGGGTTTTAAAGGATTTTGATAGTTTTTAATGTTTTTGGGGTTTAAAAGATTTTTAGAATATTCAGTTTTTTTCTTTTTATGAGGTTTTATGATTTTTAATGTTTTAGGTGTTTTATGGTTTTTTGGGGGGTTTTAGGGTCTTTTAGGGTTTTTTTGGGTTTTTTAGGGGTTTTCATAATTTTTAGGATTCTGAGGTTTTCTTTGAATTTTTCAATGTTTTTATAATTTTTTACATTTTTAGGGATATTTAATTCTTTTTTGGATTTTAATTTCATTAATGTTTCTAGGAATGTTGAGGGTTTTGGAGGGTTTTAAGAGTTTTTTTTGGGTTTCTATATTTTTTAGTTTTTTTCATGGTTTTATGTGTTTTTAGGTTTTTAAGGTTTTCTAAGGGGTTTTCTCATGGATTTTAATTCTTTTTTACATTTTTTTGACATTTAGATTTTTTTTGTTCAATGTTTTGAGGGGTTTAATGAATTTTGAGGGTTTTAAAGTTTTTTAGGGATTTAGGATTTTTATGGTTTTTTGGGGTTATTAGTTTTTTTTTGAGTTTTTAGTGTTTTTAGTGGTTTTAACGTTTTTAATTTTTTTACGTTTTTAGGGATTTATAGGGATTTTATAGTTTTTTCTATTTTAGGGGGTTTATTGGTTTTTAGGATTTATAAGGTTTTTATGGGTTCATGGTTTTTAGGGGTTCTAGGGTTTTTAGGGTATTTTAATATTTTTATCAATTTTTAGTTTTTAGGGGTTTAAAGTGCTTTTAGGGTTTTAAGGTTTTCTTAGGGTTTTAATACGGTTTTTGGTTTTTTTTTCAGTTTTTAGGGATTTTTAGTTATTTTACTAATTTTTGTGGTATTTAGGTTTTTTTATTTTGAGGGTTTTCATGTTTTTTATTGTTTTTGGGGGTTTTACTAATGTTTGGGTTTTTTGAGTTTTAATTGTTTTTTGGTTTTTTGGGTTTTGTTAGTGGTTTTCAAGGTTTTAAAGATTTTTTACATTTTTAGGGATTTTTAGTGATTTTTATGGATTTTTGTGTTTTTTAGGGTTTTTAGGGATTTTGATGGGTTTTAGGGTTTCTAGGGTAATTTATATTTTTTAATGTTTTAATGTTTTTAGGAATCTAAATGGTTTTAAATTTTTTATTTGGTTTTTATGGTTTTTATGGTTTTTAAGGGGTTTTAGGGTTTTAAGAGTTTTAGGGAGTTTTTTTGTTTTTAGGGGTTTATAGGGTTATTTATTGTTTTTAGTGTTTTTTTGTTTCATGTTTTTGAGGATTTTAAGTGTTTCTTAAGGTTATTTAGGGTTTTTTAGGTTTTTTATGTTTTTATGGATTTTAAGATTTTCTTATTTCAATGGGTTTTTAAAATTTTCACGGATTTTGAGGGTTTTATGGTATATAGGGTTTTTTGGTTTTTTGGGATTTTAGGGTTATTTATGTATTTAGAGATTTTCATGGATTTTTAATAACTTTTTTGGTTTTTAGGGAATTTAGGGATTTTAATGGTTTTAGGGTTTTTAGTGTTTTTAGGGGTCTTATGGTTTTTTTGGGGGTTTTTTGGTTTTTTATTTTTCTGGGTTTTTAGGTTAATATAGTTCTTAATGTTTTTAGTGGTTTAAAGGGTCTTTAGAGTTTTTCGTAGATTTTATTCTTTTTTGGGATTTGTGGTTTTTAAGGTTTTTATATTTTTTCGATTTTAGGGTCTTTAAGGAATCTTAGTGTTTTTTTCTTATTTGGTGTTTTAAGTGTTTAAATTTTTGTATGGTTTATAATGTTTTTTAGGGTTTTTGTGTTTTTATTTTTTTCATGGAATTTTATGGATTTCTAGTTTTTTTTATGTTTTTTAGGTTTTTATGTATTTTTAGGGTTGTAGGGGTTTTAGGGTTTTTATAGATTTTTTAGGTTTTTCATGGGTTTTAAGTGTTTTTATGTTATTGAGGTTTTATTATGGTTTTTAGGGTTTTATGTATTTTTTTATGTTTTTAGGGGTTTTAGGGATTTTTAGGGATTTTTATAAATTTTAGGTTTTTTAGGGTTTTTGATGGTTTTAATGGTTTCTATGGGATTTAGGGTTTTTATGGTTTTTAGAGTTTTTTTAAACATTTCTAGGGGTTTAAAGATTTTTTTAATTACTAGTTTTTTATGGTGTTAAGGTATTTATGGTTTTTTATATTTATGTTTTTAGGGGATTTTAGTGTTTTTAGGTTTGTAAGGTTTTCTTATGTTTTTTCAGGGTTTTAGGTTTTTTTTTATTTTTTGTTTCAATATTTTTATGGGTTTTGAATATTTTTAGGGTTTTTAAGATTTTGGATGTTTCTATGGTTTTTATGATTTTTAATGGTTTTTAGATTTCTTTGGTTTTTAGGGGATTTGTGTGTATTTATGTTTTTATGGTTTTATTATGGGTTTTGAAGGTTTTTATGTTTTTTTATTTTTTATGGGTTTTTAGGGACTTCTTAGGATTTTTATGGTTTTTAGGGTTTTTAAGGATTTTGATGTTTTTTGGGTTTTTATGGTTTTTTTAGTTTTTAATGGGTTATATGGTTTTTTACTTTTTTTTAAAGTTTCTTGGGGTTTAAAGGATTTTTAGAGTTTTGGTGGATTATAGGTTTTTTATGGGGTTTTAAGGTTTTTAGGTGTTTTTATAGTTTGGGGGGGTTAAGGATTTTCATGGTCTTTTGGGTTTCAAAGTTTTTTTATGTATTTAGGGATTTTAAGTGTTTTAGGTTTTTAATGTTTTCTAAAGGTTGTTTGGGTTTTTTTGGTTTTTTCTGTTTTTAGGAATTTCAAGGGTATTTTTTAGTATTTTTATGGTTTTTTAGGGTTTTTAGGTAATTTTTGGGCTATTAGGTTTTTATCATTTTTTGGGGGTTTGGGGTTTTTAGTGTATTTACGGGTTTTAAGTGTTTTCATGTTTTTAAGGGATTTTTCAAGTTTCTCCAGGTTTTAGGGTTTTTATGTTTTTAGGGATTTTAGGGGTTTTTCTGATGTTTTATGGTTTTATGGGATTTTTGGGATTTTGATGGTTTTTAGGGTTTTTTGGGTTTTATAGTTTCTTTTTTAGTCTTTAGGGGTTTTGTGGTTTTTTAACATTTCAAGGGGTTTAAAGGGTTTTTAGAGTTTTTAGTGGGGTTTTCGGTTTTTATGGGGTTTTATGATTTTTATTGTTTTTTGTTATTTTATTAATTTAAGGGGTTTTTGTTTTTAAGGGTGTTTAAGGGGTTTTAGCCTTTTTGTTTTTAAAGATTTTAAGAGAATTTTGGATTTTAAGGTTTTCTTAAGTTTTTTCAAGGTCTTTATTATATCTACATTTTAAGGATTTTTTGGGTTCTTTTAGGATTTTTTAACTTTTTAGATTTTTAGAAATTTTGAGGGGTTATAGAGGTTTTTATGTTTTTAGGTTTTTTATTGTTTTTTTTCAGTTTTAAGGGGTTTTATGTATTTTTTTTATTTTTATGTTTTTCTTATCATTTTCAAGGGGTTATAGGGATTTTTACATTTTTAGGGATTTTAGGGCACTTTTATGATTTTTATGATTTTTAGGTATTTTTGTGGATTTTTAGGGTTTTATGGTTTTAGGGGTTTGGGGTTTTTTATGTTTTTCTGGTTTTTTAGAGTTTTTTAATGTTCTTATGGGTTTTAAGGGCTTTTAGAGTTGTTAGTAATTTTATGTATTTTTAGAGTTTTTTTCAATTTTTAGTGGTTTTATGGTTTTTAGGGGGTTTTATAGTTTTTAGGGTGTTTTATGGTTTTTTGGTGTTTTTTAGGGTTTAGGGAAAGGAAGGTACGAGGGTTGGGCTATTTTCGACCCCCCCCCCAATTTATTAGAAACAAAAATAGAGACACGGCAGACAAGGGAGGGGAGGGGTCGATTAACCCACACCCGAAAACCCCTTACAACTCACGCAAAAAAATGGAAAATTAAAAAATAAAATAAAAAACCCAACAAGCACACCCAGGTACAAGTAGAAACCATCACCATCATCCAGCAGCATCTAGAAACCACCATCTCACTACAAAGAGAAACCCAGCTTCCAACCTCACATGTACCAGCATCCATCACCTTCCCACCAATAGTATCACCAAAAGCATCACCCAGCCAAACAAAAAAAGCATCACCCAACCAAACCGAGCAAGCATCCCATAACACCAAGACTTCAGACCCTAGAAACTCTTCTTCCCTACCAACAGCCAACACTTGCAGAAGCTCACTACCAAACCAGCCGCAACAAGCCATCCCTACCAGAAAATCATAGCCAAACATCCAGCCACATCCAGCATCACATCCAATCCAGCAACCAACATTTTCATCACAGAAATCAAAAACTCCCAACCATTCCACTATCATCCAAGCCGCATCAAGCATCCAGCAACTCCAATTCCAGAAATCATTACCATCATCCACCCACACCAGGCCCCATAGCAGCGTCAAAACCATCAAGAGAAAAACCAGCTCGACCAACAGCTCATTCGGAACCATAACCATAACACAACCAACAAACCAAGCCACCAGCAAAGCGATCCAAAGTAGTAGATTGAACCCTCCGAGAAAAAATCCACAATCCAACATCACACCAAAACCAGAGAAAATTCGTAGAAACAACACCAAGGAAGAGGAGACATACCAGATTAGATCCAGAGTCAAGGAGGCATCCACGAAGCAGAACCGAGGCAAAAAATTAGAATAATTGACCGTCCATAGCCCACATCGCCGATGTGTTCCCCTCCACCACTTCAAAGGTGCCTCCTGCAAACCCGACTAAGAACTGGGAGCCCCCGCAGCATCCAGATCCAAGTGCCTTAAACCATCATAAATCCAGAAGATCCATCGAAGGGTACCAAACCTTAGGCCATTGACGCAATGCTCAAACAAGAAAACATCAATGAACTAAGTTCCAGACTGCATCCTCTGCACAAAACACTGCCAAACCGAACTCGAATGCTCTTTCTCGCCAAGACAGCATCGTCGAAGAGGCACCCGACTCCGGACTGCCCAGGGTAAACTCAGATCTACAAAGTCAACCCCAAACCACAGCGGATTCCCATCAAGGGTCCCGACCGCCATGGAGTCAAAAGATTCTTCGTAGACCAGATCCGACCGATTATGGTCCAGAGGAACCCGTACAAGCACCGAGCCCGACAAAATCTAAGAGCACCCACAAAAAAATCTTTCTGAAATTGAAATCCAAATCATGGGGTGAGTCAAAAGAAGTTGCTAAAGACAGAAAGCCAACGTCGCCTTGGATCCGAAAAGCGCGCCCAGAGAACACCGCTGCCGAGGAAGACCAATGCCATAAACCCTAGACAAAACCAGGGGAAGAAGCATCAGGTGAGAGAGAGAACCTAGAGAGTGCGCCACCATCGCTTCTTCTTCTTTAGGGTTTAGGCTTTTTAAGTGTCTTTTTTATTTTTATGGATTTATTAGGGTTTTAGGGTTTTCTATATTTTTATGGATTTTAAGGATTTTTATAGAGTTTTTATGGATTTTTATGGTTTTATGGAAATTTATGTACTTTTTACATTTTTTATTTTTTAGGGTTTTAGGGGATTTTGAGTGTTCTTATGAATATTAATAGTTTTTAGGGTTTTAATGTTTTTTTATTTTTTAGGGGGTTTTCAATATTTTAGTTTTATTAAGGTTTTTTTAGTTTTTAATGTTTTTAAGGGTTTAAATGGTTTTAAATATTTTTAGTTGTTTTACCAATTTTTTATGTTTTTAGTGGATTTTAGGTTTTATGGGTTTTTATAATTTTTAGGGGAATTCGGGTTTTTATGTCCTTTTAGGGTTTTTAGTATTTTTAGGTTTTTAGGGGTTGAAAGTGTTTTTAGGTTTTTAAGCTTTTCTTAGGACTTTTTAGGGTTGTAGGGGGTTTTATGTTTTTATGCATTTTAAGGGATGTCTTGAGATTTTTTTCTTTAGGGTTTTTAGGAATTTTTAGGGTTTATACAGTTTTTAGGGTTTTTAGTTTTTTTCCATTATTTAGGTTTTTAGGGGATTTATCAATTTTTTCTCAATTTAAGATTTTCAAAGGGTTTTTAGGGGTTTTAGAGTTTTTTATATTTTTTGGTATTTTTTGGGATTTTTGTATTTATATGATTTTTTATGGTTTTAAGGGATTTTTAGGGGTGTTTTATGTTTTAGGGGGTTTTAGGATTTTAATGTTTATTTTGGGTTTTTAATGTTTTTTGAGTTTTTAGGGATTTTAACGGTTCTTAGTGTTTTTTAGGGGTTTAAAGGTTGTTTTATGTTTTAGTGGTTTTTTTGTGTTTTATGGGTTTTATGGGTATTAAGGTGTTAAGGGGTTTTATTTTTTTAGGGGTTTTAGTGGTTTTAGGGTCTTTTAGGATTTTATCTCTTTTTGGGTTTTTAGGGGGTTTACATATTTTAGTTTTTTACAGTTTTCTTAGATTTTTTCAGTATTTTCATGTAATTTTATGTTTTTAGGTATATTTATAATTATTATAGTTTTTAGGGGGTTTTCATAACTTTTAGGGTTTTTTGGTTCTTTTGGGTATTAGGGATATTTAAAAAATTTATCTTTTTTAGGGTTTTTGGGATTTAATTTTTGTAGGTTTTTAAGGTTTTCAAAAGGTTTTTTGTTTTTTAAGTATTTTTGTGTTTTAGATATTTTTTTTTATTTTTAAATTTTTTATAGTTATAAGTGGTTTTGGGTTTTTCAAGGGTTTTAGGTTTTTTTATGGTTTTTAGGGGTTTTAGTGTTTTTTGGGTTTTGATGGTTTTTTAGTTTTTAGGGGGTTAACTTGGTTTTTAGTATTTTTTGAATTTTGTGGGGGTTTAAAGGGGTTTTATATTTTTTAGTTGTTTAGGGTTTTTATAGTATTTTATGGTTTTTATGTTTTTAGGGGTTTTAGGGTTTTAAAATCTTTTTTGATTTTAGCAATTTTTTTAGGATTTTAGCAGTTTTAACTATTTTTCGGTTTTAATGGGATTTTAGGGTTTTATATATTTTTATGTTTTTATGGATTTATATGGTTGTTTAATATTTTTATGGTTTTTAAAGGTTTTATGGATTTTGAGGGGTTTTAGGGTTTTAGGGTTTTTTGACGTTTTTTTTTATTTTAAAGGTTTTTATTATTATTTTTTTTTAAGGATTTATTAGTTGTTTTCAAGGTTTTATTTATTTTTACATATTTAAATAGTTTTAGGTATTTATTAAAATTTTATTGTTTTTAGGGAATTTAGGGATTTTTTTGGTTTTAATGTTTCTATGGTTTTTAGTGTTTTTATGAATTTTTTAAGTTTTTTTGAATTTTTTATGGTTTTAAGGGTTTTTAGAGTTTTTTAACATTTTTATGTGTTTAAAGTGTTTTTAGAGTTTTTAGTGGATTTTTAGGGTTTTTATGTGGTTTTAGGGGTTTTAGGTTTTTAGGAATTTTTGTGGTTTATTGGGATTTTTAGGGACATTTATGGTTTTTAGCATTTTTAGGGATTTAGTAGTTTAAATTGGTTTTAGGGTTTTAAGGTTTTCTTCTGGTTTTTCTTGGGTTTTATGATTTTTTTGTTTTTAGTGCTTTTTGGGGATTTTTTAGGATTTTGATGTGTTTTATGGTTTTTATGGATTTTGATGGGTTTTAGGGTTTTTATAGTTTTTTAGAGGTTTTAATGTTTTTTAGTTTTTGTAGTTTTTTAAGATTTTATTATTCTTTTTTAGGGATTTTAATATTTTTTACTTTTTTGATATTTTTAGGCATTCTTTAAGATTTTTATGGTTTTATGGTTTATAATGATATTGAGAGTTAATAATTTTTTTATGAGTTTTATGGTTTTTTAGTGTTTTTATTATTTTTTAGGTTTTTAGGTTTTTTAAGTTTTTTTGAGTTTTTAAAAAATTTAGGAGCTTCCGGAATTTTTTTTGGTTTTTAGGATTTTTAGGGTTTTATGGGTTTTGGGGTTTTTTGAGGTTTTTAGGGGGTTTTATGGATTTTAGAGGGTGTTATGGTTTTTAGTGACATTTAGGGTTTTAAACATTTATGTTTATTGGGGTTTTATTTGTTTTTAGGTTTTTATGATTTTCAATGGGGTTTTTATGGTTTTTATGGATTTTTATGTTTGTAGGGATATTAATGGTATTTTTGGATTTTTATGTTTTTAACAGTTTTATGGATTTTTAGTGTTTTTTGGGGTTTTTAGGGTTTTGGTGTTTATGGTTTTTAGTATTTTCTGGGTTTTAAGGTTTTGAAGTGTTTTTAGTTTTTTAAAGTTTTCTTTGGTGTTTTCATGGGTTTTATGGTTTTATACATTTTTAGGGTTTTTTGGTCTTTTTTATGATTTTTATGGGGTTTTGGGGTATTTAGGGATTTTAAGGGTTTTAAGGTTTTTTGGGTTTTTAGGGTTTTTGGTGTTTTTGGGTTTCTTTTGAGTTTTTATGCTTTTTATGGGGTTTTCTATATTTTTATTGTTTTTCAGGGTTTAATGGTTTTTAAGAGTTTTTTTGTGGTTTTTTTTTGATTTTTTGGCTTTTAGGATTTTCTATGTTTTTAGGTGTTTGTGTCGTATTTAAAGGTTTCTATTGTTTTTAGGATTTTTACATTTTTTTAGGGTTTTATGGGTTTTAGGGTCTTTTTAGGGTTTTTATCATTTTTTAGGTATTTTAGTTGATTTAAGTGCTTTAAGGTTTTTAATGTATTGTAAGGGTTTTTAGGGTTTTTTAGGTTTTTAAGGATTTTTTGGGTTTCTTGTGATTTTTATTGGTTTTCGGGTTATAGGTATTTTGAGGGATTTTAGGGTTTTCAAGATTTTTTATGGGTTTTATGGGTTTAGGGGGGGTATGTATTTTTTAGTTTTTAGGGTTTTAAAGGTTTTTAGAGTTTTTTAATGTTATTAGGAGTTTAATGGGTTTTCAGAGTTTTTAATGGGGTTTTAGGGTTTTATGGGTTTTATGATTTTTAGGGGTTTTTGGTTTTAGGTGTTTTGAGGTTATTTAGGTTCTAATAGTTTTTTTCCTTTTTTATATTTTTAGGGGTTTTAAGTATTTTAAGATTTTTATTGTTTTCTTAGTTTTTTTCATGGTTTTTAGGGTTTTTTATGTTTTCTGTGAATTTAGGGTTATTTTAGTATTTGTACGGTTCTTTAGGTGTTTTATTTATTTTGTGGGTATTAATGGTTTTTAGGTTTTTTTTGGGTATTTTGGATTTTTAGGTGTTTAGGGGTTTTATGTTTTTTTTTTATTTTATGGTGTTCTTATGGGTTTTTAGGGTTTTATAGAGTTTTTTATATTTTATGTATTTTTATTGATTTTTAAGTATTTTTCATTTTTATGGTTTTTATGGATTTTGGGGGTTTTAGTGGTTTTTTTCTTTGTTTTTTGGGGTTTTAGGGTTTTTTTTGAGTTTTTTAGGTTTTTAAAGGGTTTTCAGAATTTGTAAACACTTTTAGGGGTTTAAAGGGTTTTTAGAACTTTTAGTGGTTTTTAGGGTTTTATTGGTTTTGTGGGTTTTTAAAGATTTTTAGTTGTTCTATGACTATTAAGGGTTTGTAGTGTCTTTTTGGGTTTTTAGCATTTTTATGATTTTTAAGGGTTTAAAGTGTTTTTAGGTTTAGATTGTTTTCTAGGGTTTTTAGGGTTTTAGGTTTTTTCATTTTTAGGGTTTTTTTTCGTTTTTAAGATTTTATTGGTTTTTAGGGGTTTTATCGATTTTTAGAGTTTTTTGAAATTTTTAGGGTTTTTCAGGTTTTTTAGGGTGGTTAGTATTTTTGAGTTTTTTTAGGGGATTTTATATTTTTAGGGATTTCTATGTTTTTTATGGTTTTTAGGGTGTTTATGGGTTTAGAGTGATTTGGGTTATTTGGGTTTTTAGGGGTTTTTGAGTTTTTTATGGGTTTTAAAGTTTTTTGAATTTTTTTAATGTTTTTTAGTTTTAGAGGGTTTTTAGAGTTTTTAGGGTTTTTTATGGGTTTTAGAATTTTTTAAAAATTTAAAGGGTTTATGGGATTTATGGGTTTTTATCATCTTTTACAGTTTTTTGAGTTTTTTAGGTTTTTTTGGGAAAATAATTGTATTTAGGTTTTTAAGGAATTCTTTGGGGTTTTTAGTGTTTTTAGGGTTTTTTATGTTTTTATGAATATTAATTTCTATTTATAATTTTATGATTTTTTGAATTTTTTAGGAATTTTGAGGGTTTCTAGGGTTTTTTAGGTTTTTTAGGTTTTTTAGGTTATTGAGTATTTTTTAGATTTTTATGGGTTTTAAATGTTTTTAGGTTTTGATGGTTTTCTTAGGGGTTTCATGTATTTTAGGGATTTTATGTTTTTAGGGATTCTTACGGATTTTTTAGGATTTTTATGTGTTTTTTGGGTTTTTAGGGTTTTTAGGTACTATGAGGGGTTTTTTAGTGTTTTAGGGTTTTGTGGTTTTTTGGGGTTTTAGGGTTTTTTGTGTTTTTAGGGTTTTAATGGTTATTAGAGTTTTTTTCATGTTTTTAGGGGTTGAAATGGTTTTTTGAATTTTAGTGGTTTTTAGTGTTTTTATTGTTTTTAGGGATTTTATGGTATTGGGAAATTTTTTGGACTTTTGGGTTTTTTATGTTTATTAGAGGTTTTATGTGTTTTTAGGTTTTTAGGGATTCCTTGGGGTTTTTTAGGGTTTTTTTGTTTTTAGGGATTTTTTAGGTTTTTTAATATTTTTAGAGTTTTTTCAGTTGTAGATACCCTGCATTGTCAAATGGGATGAAATGATTTAATAAAATATAACAAGTAGTAAAGAGGTGAAGATCCCCAAGAAGGATCAAGGGAACTTGCCAAAGTAGTCATGTATGCACAAAACCTGTGCACTGGAAGGCCTGTATAAGACCTACCTGCATGGACCATAAGTATCATCTACCCCTGCACTGGGTACCAGCATGGTATAACTACGCGGGTGCCTATGTGAGAAACCTCCTTCACCCAGGGTCTTGTGTTTTCCTATAAATAGGACCCTAGAGTTCCTCATTTAAAGGACGGAAAATCCGAAAGATTATTTGAAGCTCTGATCGCCCTAGTCCTTCTCTCAAGCACTAATAAACTCTCAGTTAGCTCTCCAAAACCCTAGAAAAAAGGAAATTAGGGGTGTAGTGGGATTAATGTTCCTCCAGGATCTGAAATAGGAGACACCTATGCGAGGACCCCCTCCCCCTAGGTGAAAATCTCTAATGGAAAGGTCCCTTCCCAACCCTGGGACCTGTGAGAGACCCTTCTGGGGACACTTTAGAAAACCCTTGGATCCTTGAGCAAGATCTCTCCTAAGTTTAGTTGCTAAGGTGGTCCATCAGCAAGACATTTCAAGTTCATGAAGTCCTACCCTATGCGAATAACTTCCAATTCACCCAGGTCAACCCTATGTGAGACCCCTTCATCTCACCCAACCATTACTTGTGATAGCCACCATCCAATACCTATTTCATTCCACTAATGGTTGGGGTCCTATTCATTTAGATCCCTCATATGAGGGGGACCAAATCGGCACATCCACTGAAGCCTATGGACTTTCACAACCATGGAGAGAGACACACAAGCATCTCTCTCATTCAGTTCTATATTCCTTATTTAGAGGTTCCCTTCACCTTTCCCACCTAATAGGTAGTGTCTTGGGGTGTGTGTAGTTATGAATACCTTTGGTCATGAGGACCTCAAACCTAGGGGCAGTTCCAGGGACCTCTTGGTCTTAAACTATAGGGATAATTATTTTTCCTTCCCAAGTTGTATCTAAGACCCAGGACTTCCTAGTATGAGACATGAGGGCCATATCTATGTCCTTTCCTTATTGTCTCTATAGAATGGGACCTCTTATTTCAAAAAATGAGTGGGTGTATCATGATTGTCTTTCCCTTTAATGGGTATTAGTGACTTATCCTCCTCTTTTCTTCCAAAATTGGGACCAAAGTAGGGAATCCATCCTAGGATAAGACCCTATTCCTTCCTACAATCCATATCCATGGGTAGATGGGACTATCATAATTACTAAAACAAAATAACATATTAGAACATCAATACCCCCCCCCCCACTATCAATCTCCCTCCCTCTCTATCTGTCTCTCATAGCCCTTCCTCATCCACAAGATGACGAAGTATATTGTATGGTTTGTCATAACTTTCGTTTCCTCTTGTTTCTCACTCTGATCATGACTCATGTGGACATAAATGTTAGTAATGATCATGAAATATACATGATCAGATGTTGTCTCATTCAATAATTCTTATGAATGATCTTTTTTCTCCTTGAATAGTTCCCCATATTCATTGTAATCCCCAGTCAACCATACTCACCCAAAAGGGAATCCTCCTATGTATATGCCTGAACTAAACCTCTAAATTACCATGAGTCGAGATTTTTCTCATGGTTCCAGACACATGGGAATAATCTTATGTGTAAGCCCAAAATCCATATCACCATGCTCTTAGAGGAACACATTCCCCTACGTGACAAACCTTCAGATGGCCTCCAAAGGTGTGCGTTCTCAAAACAACTGAACTACATGGGCTTGGATTCTCCTCTCAATGGGATACGTAGGAAGCCTATCTGTGGTCCAAACCCCAAAACCTAAATCAACCCTAATCTTCCCTGTAAAATATTCCCATTATGTTCTTCACCATCTCAAGAGGCCAAACTCCCTCTGATTTCCTTAGGATACTTCAACATAATGCACCATACCAACCCTTAGCTAGAATCCTTTTTCATATACGTCCTTGTTGCATGATGTTAAACTGCATAGTTTGGTCCATGTCACATGACCTTAAAAGGTATGATGGGTCCCATTTGGTGGAACCAAATTATGTGGGTTCTGATTCCTTTCACAAGGATATGTAGGAATCCCATATCATGGGACCGATCAGGACATCAAAACAACTCTCATCTCCCTCGATGACATTAACTTCTAGAGCTCCCACTCCGTGGCATAAAACCAACATCATAATAATAAAAAACCAAAGAATCTCTAATTTGATCATACAAAGGGGTACAATTGATTGAGAAACATCAATACATAAAAATGAATATATAATAAATACATGCTAATAATTGATTGTAAACTCAGGGGAAACCTATGTTATATGTGGGATTTATTGAAGGATTTACAAACATGTATTAAATTTATAAGACAGTTCTAGAGTAAGCAATAATTTTTCCCCAAAAGGGTGTGATGAGACTGACCTCCATTCCTCTCATCTAATGTGAATCCCTAATTGTTATTGGATCATTTCCCAACAACCACCATCCTCTAGAAAGTAGTTTTTTTGAAACAAATTGAATATGGGAATAGTTGGATGTTTCTAGTTCCATGAACAAAACCCGTTAGAAAATGTGTGGAGATAGTGAGCCTGGTGTAGAATATTGTATATAATTCCACCCCAACAATCAATCATACAATGGAGACACACTACACATATTTGGGGATGTACAAAAATAGGGAAACCAACATACATCCTTAACCAAGATGATTGTGTTATCCACATGTCAGGCCCCTTTCTCTCATAAGATTAAATATGTTGAAACATGGATCCAAAAAAATAAATTATTTGTGAATTATTTTATTGATATTCTTCTTTTATATGGTTTTTTTATTTATTTCTTTCACTTATATTACCAAAAATGTCTCTCAGAACTCCATTCAATCCAATGTAATTTTACTAGTTGAAGAAGATATATGCTTCAGCTACTACCTATTTTAGGTCCTCATCTAAATAGAGGAAATGATTACCGACTGAGAATATTCAATTCTAGGTATCAAACGTACTAGTTCAGGATTACCACCAAAGTGGCACCATCCCAACACTGGAGTCCACTCAAAAATCCCTCCAACTCATAAAGCTCCACCAACCATCCAATCAATGATAGCTTGTATCCAAGAAGAAGGAAGCACAAATTTCCATATCCAACCATTTTGGGAGCCTATCTCTAAAACACATCAATTATCTCCTCCATTATCTTAGGGAGGAAAATCAAGAGTCCACCTATGACCTCATTCAGATGACAGAAGGGTCCCTCCAAAGGGATCCTTCCATTAATAACTATCAATAACACTATGTGGTAATGAACCTTAGGCATGATGAGGGTTTCACCCTCATAAGTTCGACCTTGGTCACCTAGACCTGGGCATGCAAGATGGCACAATGAGGGCAATGTTAGACCAACAGGGAATAAGAATACACATTTTCCCCTCTAGATAATCCCACTAAAAAATTTGGTGGAAAACAATGAATATGCATGCACACTTGTGTGCACCAACCAATTATTCCAACAGACTTGTCTAACATCACCCAAAAATCACTCCATTAAATTTCAGTGGAAAATAGTGAGCATGCACACACAAATTCCTACACAAACTAAGCCTTCTAAGAGACTTTTCTGGAAGAACCTAGAAAATACCTCCAGTAAAACTTGGTGGTAAATAGAGAGAAAGAACAAACACCTACCTACACCAACCAATCCTGCTAGCCAAATTTAAAGGCACACCAAGAGTAGGCACACACACCTTCCCGCATCAATCAAGCATGATAGTAGAATTTTCTGATAAACTCCCAAAAAATCATTTAGAAAACTATGAAAAAAACATAGGGTGGACCCACATCTATGTCCACACACCTAAGTAATGACCAGCACCTATCAATAGGATATAGATGATAGGTTAAGGCACTCACACCTGATCTAGCCATTGAATGGGTATATATACATATTCAATTCAATAAAGATACCTACCACATGATGATGATAGTGAAAGTGAAGACATAAATTCCTACCCACATCTTACTAAATAGTCATGATATTACAATAGTAATGGTGGTGGTAGAGCGGTGGACACAAATCTTTGTGCCCATAATTGGGGAAACTCATCAACGTTTCACTCTAAATAATACATACATCTCTTATCTAGTACAAAAATCTCATGAGTAAAATTCCCCCATGATATAAGGAATCCAATTGATACCATACTCTCATTCCAACTTCGTGTCATCAGTCTACCCCAATGGCCATTCTAGGGAAGGCACAAA
This sequence comes from Viscum album, assembly GCA_963277665.1. NCBI lineage: Eukaryota > Viridiplantae > Streptophyta > Magnoliopsida > Santalales > Viscaceae > Viscum > Viscum album. The sequence continues at coordinate 45,337,052 of OY728151.1, forward strand.
CACTTGAAATAATTATAGACACATACTAGAAAATTATGATAGTAGCACGAGATATAATAAAATAAGATTATATATTTGAAAATTGTTATCCCCAGCAGTCATCCCCAGTCACCCGTAAGAAGACACTCAAAATGAATCCTCACTTAAGTTGATTGGAAAGTATAGTGTCGGACTACAATTCCATTCTACTTAATGATGGAGTTCTTGAATCCATCATACTTTTATCTTTGGTGGATCCGGATCCTACTATTTTGTTACCATATTACCAAAAGAGTAGCAGTAGTTCTAGGGTCCTCCCCAAAAAATCATAAAATGAAGGCATTCTTTATATCTATAACCTTATCGATCTTGAGAACTCATCTCACGATGAGCACCATGATAGACATCCACATAGCCTGAAGATCAAGCACTAACATGGTCTTCCCCTTATTATTTTCCACCCTGAAGGTCCTCCCCAGTATATATGTGATAGGAATTCCCCTTACAGTCATATTTCAATCCAAAATGCTAGACCTCCCCATGATGGAATTATCTACGAAGGTCCTCCTTACAGTAGTGTTTAACTTTGACAATAAGGTATTCCCTTTTTTCAAATTAATGATAATGAAGTCCTACTATCACATGACACTTTGGAAAATGAAGATAGTCAAGCCTAATTCCTTATCATTGAAAAGTGATATCCTTTGTCATCTAGAATACATCTCAATGAAATGGTAATTCTCTTAACCCCACTTGGATTTATTTCCTTACAATATGACCAAAAAGACTCCCTTCCAAACATGATATTAACAATAATTTAGCTAGTTGGATACCTATTTGGTCAATCTAGGTTAATTAACCTCTAGCGAGACATGAAGAATACATGTTGAACATGAAGATAAAGCTATCATAAGAAAATATTCCAATCATGTTATGTCCTTTATTTGATCCCCAATACAATATTCTAGAGGCATTTATTGAATAATATGTTCATAAAATCCATGTAAATATATGAAACATTCTTCATCACTTAAAATAAATGGTATTTCCTTATAATGGTTATTAAATCCATATAAATGTAATAGAAGGGAATGTCATCGGATCGACTTGAAATACCTCCCAACTGCATGATATCTGAAATTGGAGCAACAACAAGTATCCTTTCATTATGCATGTCTTTATGTGTTATAATACTTACATCATCTGATAAAAAATTCCCCAACAGTGTTCACATTAGACGATTGGGGGATCATGGGGCATTTTACTTCACTTTTCTCCCTAATAAGTAAAACCTTTTAAAGGTGAAAATGTGCAATTCTATAACATTATTCAATCGTTGAAAAATGAAATCATTCTAAGATAGATGGTGCACCAAAAAACCCATCCCATACTAAATCTTTCATATGTTGATCTAGGGGATAGATAGATATCAAAATAATTTTTCATCAGGAATATGAAAATATTAGTAATGACTCCCTCTTGAGGGAGTTTAACATCCATATAGAGGAAATGTCACAAATATCACAAATAACATTGGTAGAATTTATATCAGGTGTCTATTTTACCACGCATCCAATCCATTCATAGAAACAAATCTATAAAATTAAGAAAAAATCCATAGAAGAACTAGCCACGATTATCTAGGACCAACCCCAGCCTGCAGGGATGGGTCTTTTTACCAAAACATTCAATTTTAGTAAAATGGTCTCAAAAGATTTTGAATATGGAACAAGAACACCCCAACCCATAGGGATGGGGGATTTTTTTACCTCAAACTCTTCCTCAGTGGATTTTGGTCTCCTCTATATTATGGGGAACACTATAAATAGATCTTCCAAACTTTTCCTATTATGTGACTCAATTTCCTCTCTTGGAACATAGATTAAAAATCTATCTAGAGATTTATTTGGGATCACCCTTCATTAGACGATCCTAAGAGGACTAACAAAGAAGAGGATATGGCATCATGGAATGCATAAACAAAAAAATATCTCAAAGTTTATGATAAAATGACCATGATGAATTAGGCATCAGTGAAAATTGTTAAAACCACCTTCATAGACTCTAGAGAACATGAGTATAATAAAAAGGATTAATAGAAGGATGATTCAGTACATAATATGGTCCACAAAGAAAAAATCAAAGGAGGTGTGTGTACCCATAACCAGAGGCTCACTAAGAATTTAGTAAATCCTTAAAATACACTATTACATCCACATTGGTGAGAATCATCTGTAGAAAAGGGTAAAGGTAAGGACATACCTCACCCACCTCTTAAAGAGGTCGAAACCCTCTTACATGAGAAAAAATTCTCTCAAAGAGAGAAAATAATGAAGGATATGTCAAGAATCAATGTAGAACTACTCTACAACATTCCCAGGGGATATGTTCTATAACAAGAGCCCCACATGAAGCTCCATTCCAATGTACCCCAAAAAATATGGGTTTTCACAGTAATTATAAGGGATCTAGAACATTCGATCAATGTGGGTTTAGGCAACCAATATATTTGGATCTCACAACAGTTGATAAAAAGTTCCCTCTATTGGATACAAAACTGAAATAGGGTCAGGCTCATCCTTATGGACTAACCCCTATAGGTTACCCACATAAGATACCAGTAGTGACACCACTATTGGCCCCACCTATTTCTACTCATGTTTGAGCTTTTGTTCAATCAAACTGTACTCAAGGGATCATCAATACAATTTATTTACTAGTGGATCAATTGGAATATTTGCAGGGGAGGTTTTTGTAGGTACAGTTGGAAAAGATGTCTTACCTAGAGTGTATTGACTTGAACCCTCCCCCACTGAATTTTTAGAAGCCTACATTTCCAATTTTCAATGAATCAGGGGACCTGTAGAGGAATTTGATGCACTTCATGTCCTGATGTGGTCCTATTATGGGGACCCATACCTAAAAAGATGTATTGAAACCTAGGTTCTTCGTAAAAATATTTCAAGGGCCAGACTTCGTATGGATACCGGCTTATTGGATTGGTCAATCATGAGATAAGAAGATCTCTATTGAAATTTTATCTTCTAATTCAGCTAAACACTATAGATTACAACCTTCCTAAACCTATCAAACTGAATATAGTAGTAAGATGAATGGGTCTTGGTTATCATCACTCATTGGATGGGGTTTACATTCTACATAATCCTAAAACATCCTCAAGGATATTTTTATCCATTTTATAGATAATATTTGGGATTATTTGTGAACACCACTCATCCCTATGAATTATACAAGAGGGTTTAGGGAAATTTCCATTATTTCTCAAAGATTGGAAGTTCCATATCACAAACCAAGTCTATGTCATGAGTAATTCCATCATCTCATGTGAATATAACATGGAAAATATATGTTGTTATTTTCACACTTAATCCATCCCCTAAAACCGCTACAACTCCAAAGCCAGTGTCATATCATGTGGAACTCCCTCCTATACATCATCAAAAACACCTAAATAATTGTTATCAGAAAAGGGAGTATATGTGACATCAATTCAAGGATATTTCCTTATCATACCACCAATGACTCAAATATTTAAATAATGGTCAATTTGGTAAATTTAATTGTGATGAATCCCCCTTAAATTCTTGATAATCATAAAACATCGATGCATTATTATACCAGAGGGAAGGGATGAAGCCCATGTATGCCGATGTTTCTTGGTTATTTACCCCAAAAGACCTAGAAATTACCTCAGTCAGTCCCTTAAAGAATCTTGGGGAAGAGTATGTGTATCCATCCATCACATCCAAGATATGAGTCCAAATTTAGACACATATTCAGAGACTTTTGTGATATCCATCATGATGACAAATCATGAAAGTTCTAAAAAGGTTATAGACTCTCTGAACCCACACCATCATTTGGGTTAGAAGAAGTTACTTCATCTCCTGAATGCCAAAATGTTAACTCCTCTCCTAAGGATTCTTTATCACATAACTCCACTAATTTTAAGGAATATGTTAGAGAGGAAGAGAAAGAGTAATAGGAAAAGGAATATGAACATGGGGAATAACTCAGTTATTACTCTACAATATTTAAGGATGGTGTCTCCACCACCATTAATGAACTTAGACAAGTATATCTGGGTATATCAGAGGACCCACAACTCACATTGAATACTGAGACCTTTTTTAACGATAAAAAATAGGCATATACCTCGTTTATAAAAATGTATAAAGATGTGTTTTCTTAGATTTAAATAATAAATCCAAGCCATGATCCTGAGGTGTCCATCCACCCCCTAGGTTTTCCAAAAAAAAACCACCAGAGATACAAATAGGTAGTCCAATGATACAACCAACTTCCACCTCCAATATTGAGGATGAATTTGGTAAGATTATTAAGTCTAAATTCATTTGGGATGTCCAATATATGAAATGTATATCCAACATAGTCTTGATAAAGAGGATGATCAGGAAAACTAGTATTAGCATTTACTTCATAGATCTCAACCAACACTATCCAAAATATGAATTCCCAATACTAATCATGGAACTATCGATTGATTTTACGACTGTATATCAAGACTTATACTTCATGGATGGATATGTAGGATGAACCCAAATTCATATGGATCTATAAGATAAAAAATACATGGATTTTATGCCCCTTAGGGAGTATTATCATATCAAGTAATTCTCTTTGTCTTGAAGAATGATGGAACTGCATATCACAATTTCATGCATAAAATATTCAAACCCCTCCTAGTAATGTTTTTAAAATTAAATTTTGAAAATCATGTGGTTAATTATCAAAAAAATTTGACCACCTCACTAATCTTGAGACCATCTTCATCAAACTGCTACAACATAAACTAAAAATGAACCCCTTGAAATGTGTTTTTGGGGTGAACTCGAGAAATTTTCTTAACATCATTGTATTCCATCAAGGAATAAATTTTTTCTTTTATAAGACCATTTCTATCCATAATATTTCACCTCTTATAAACCTTAAAGGGTGGATAGGATTACAGGGACAGCTTTCTTACATTCAGTGTTTATAGAAAACCTCATAGGAAAGTGTTTTCCCTTCATCAGGTTGATGAAAATGGGGGTTGCATATCAGTAGATTGATGAATATGAGGAAGAATTTGATAATATTATGAAATATTTATTGATTCCACCAGTAATAATTCCTTCTTTTGAGGCAAGCCACATATTTTTTATGTCACATCCCCATAATGATTTCTAGGTGATTTAATCACACAAAATAATGGTGTTGGGAGTGGAAAAACATTTAATATCTAATTCAAACCTTGATCTAAATAGAGACTCATCATTCAGATATCAAGAAGATATTTCTAGTGTTAATCTTCAGGGTTCAGAAGCCGAGGCACTACTTACAGCACCATGAGATCAATTTGGTCTCTTATAGAAAATTGATCAAATATATTCCTAGCCTTCCTGAGTTTATTGGACATTTATCATGATGTAATGTGATATTTTCAATATTATTACATTCAGTTTGTGCCTTATAAAGTAGTTAATGTGTAGGATTTGGTAGACTATCTAATAGATCACCCATATTTAGAAATGACATCCTAAAATACTGAATTTCCTGATGAAGATATTTTTTATATTCAAGATGGCCCCTGGACATGGGTGATGTATTTCAACAATGCATCTGAAATACTAACAATGAATAAAATTAAAGACACCAAACTCAATAGATTCATGTTGGGAGTCATGCTTATCTCTCTGATAAAGAAAATATTTCATCACTTGTTCCAATTGTCAGAAGTTTGTACAAAAAATATGGTAGAATATTAGGACCTCATTATATGGATGGAATTGGAATTTTAAATACCATTATATTTCTTTAAGATAAAAGTAAACAGAGAGTTGGTAATCAAGAAAATCAATGGTGATTATTCTATCAGAAAAAGGAAGAGATAATCCCCCTATTTGACTATCTCTGATGAAAAATTGTATAATTCCACTCATAGCTGATTTTTACTTATGTACCATGATCACAAAATTCCTAGGAATATGTGTGGGAAAATGAAGCTATGACTTTGGCATATCCAGACCAGTAATAAATTTTCATTATAATTGTGCACTGCGGAATGGTGTCACATTTTTCTCAAGTTAACTTAAAATAACTCAATGAGGTTAACCCCATTCCTGAACCAAAAATTAATACCACTATTTGGATGATAAAAATAATGTAAAATCTCTAAAAAAGAGTGATTACATTAGATAGATCTAGGAATGAGAAAATCTAACAATGAGTCACTAACTTCAATATTTTTTATGGAAAAAATCACAAAAAATATCCTCCACAAAAGAGGCTTCAATGAAGTCCTTATAAGGCTCATTAATGGAAAATAGAATATTGTTATCATGAATGATGTACATGAATGATCCTATAGTTCACACTAGTTATGGTTCAAGACCGCTAATTGATTCCAGAGGCACAATTAATTTTTTCCTTCAAAGACCAAATAGTGCACAAGATTAACCCAAAAGATTCATTCCTAACAAGTGAATTCCAAAATAATCCATCAATCCCTAGAGTTTCTTCGCTCATAAAAATACTCATATCCATTATATGTATGAGTAATGGATGACATGGGGCTGTATCCTATAGCTAATAACAAGTAGTTCAAGTACATTCTTACTACTACTAAATTTTCCCCCAAGAGGGATGAATAAATAGCCCTCAAATAAGTCAAGACCGAAATCATTATTAGCTTCATTAAAGACAACATCACTACCATATATGGTGTCCCTATAACACATGTGGACAATGGCAACAATTTTTTCTCTAATGAGTTAGAGATGAGATATCAAGATTATAATATTAAATCTAACAGTCATATAATTGTAATGTAGTAGATAATGGATAGAGAAAGGCCTTCAATAATACCCTATCAAATATAATTCAGAAGCTGGTGGAAAAGGATAAAAAATATTTTCTTGAAAATATACTTCATGCATTTTTGGATTACCAGACTACAACCCAAACCACCATTCAAGTGAACACATATTTACATGTATATGAGATAGAAGTAGTCCAAACCATTAAGTTCTAGTTTCCCCCGATCTGTGTTTCCATCTGGGATCTACTATCTACAAAGGAGAAGTCCAAAAAATGACTATATGAGTTATAATACCTTGATGATAAATTAATACATACCTGGAATCACTTGGGAGTCTATCAAAATAATATAATAAGATCTTTTTATAATAAATTTTTCCGCTTCTCATTCCTCCAAGGAGAACTGGTATTGTTCCTCTGGTATATAATGATACCATGTAAGAAACTACCAATGCTCTAACCAAAGCAGGAGGGACTATATTCCATACACAAGTTACACTATAATTAATCTTATTCCTTTATCTAGATAGTTGTAGAGCTCTTCATGTCCCCTAATAATGAAATATTGATTAAGATGTGCTTTGTGTGATACAACCACATATATTAGCTCAATTTCATGATGTTAAACTACATGATTTGTTTTTACCACACAATGTTAAATTTAATGGTGGATGTCCTACTTATTAAATGTTAAAATTCTCTCATTTTGGTCACATGATGTTAAAATTCAGGATTCGTATCTATTGCAATATGTTAAACTGTATGGTTAACATCCTATTTATTTTAAAATAAAATTATTTCTTTCAGGTCTCACGATGACAAATTTATGACAACATCCTTACCGTATGAAGTAAAACTACATGTTTTATATATGATTTACATGAAATAATACTCCCTAACATTTCAATCCATTCTTGAGAGAATCACAATACTTGGTGTTGGTTAACTACCACATATTCTATCCATAACTACATATGGAATGATTCTAATTTTCTTGGGATTTTTAGTTACACCCATACCTTATGTCTTGGGTCCAACCACCATTCGAAAAATATTCCCATTTTCCATAAGTATAAACATGATTAATGTGGGAAACTAATTCAAGAACTAAGTTTTTTTTATTCATATCATTATAGGATTTATAGTGACTCTCAAATCTCATGACATATTTCTAGCTAAAATATTCCTTCTTTTCATCAAATAACCTATTTCCAAACCACATGATGTTAAACTACACTATAGATATCCCACTCATTCAATGTTAGGGTTTCCCATAACTACGTATGGATTTATTCTCATTTTTATGACATATGTAGTGATTCTTGGATCCTATATCCTAGTCCACCAACCAAAATATTAAAATGACTCTATCCTTCTTCTGATCACCTCTATTTGGTGGAATAAGCCTTTGTTTATCCTTGTTTCTCACACCGAGCATAGATCATGTGGGATTAGGAGTTTTGGTAAATGATTACCTGTATGATCAAGGGATATCAAGTCATGAAAGTGTTAATATGGTCCTATTTGAAATACCTTAAAATGAACACCAACATGTCCTTATCTGATGATGTAAAACTGTATGGTTTACAACCTTGTTGCACATCAAAAAACAATGTTACATTTTGGTCAATGCTTGAGTGGATCATAATTCTTAGTGCTGGAATTCCGCCACACCTCTTTTCAATAAAAACCTGTGGATTCATTCTCATATAAAGGGTATACTTAGTGACACATATACCTTGTTTACTAGTATTACCCATAGGGTAAAGAAAAATGCCCCTATCTTGTATAAAAACATCTATTTATGTAGGAGATCTTAAATTGGGTACCCTCATTTAGGAATCCATCAAGGAAACAAAAATATCCCCTCTTAAATATAAGTTAGTTCTATGTACGTAACCCCATAATCAATGGAAAATGTCGGTCCAAATGCTTATTTTGTGCTCGAACATATCCCTTCAACACATTATACTCATAATCATGGTTAATTTTGTATCATAATAAACATTATCCAGCCATCGGTGCTCGAAGTCCTGATGCCTATGAAAATTATCATTTTGACAATGTAGTAAAACTCCCTAGTTGGATTTGTATAAATTCTCCCTATAAAATTGATTTTTCAATAATAGGATGTCTTTGTTTAACTATTTTTTAGTATGAACCAATTGTCTTTCCATAAAGTCACCCACAAAAAGAGTCTATCAACAAAGGACACATTCACACTCGGGAGATTTCTATTCCATATTTGTAAGTTCAAAGGACATCATTCAAGAAAATTCTATTTGAATATGGTCCAAATCCATTCCCTTCATGATTTTACTATGTCACTTTTCTTGATCCAAAAACCCCTAAGATCTTAGTTTACCATTTCTTCCCTCACATCCCAGGGATTTTGGATCATTATTAGTTCAGTAGGCCTCATATTACTCATTGTTTACATAATACTATGGTCCTAGTCATATAACCTAGAACTAAAGGTCACCATATCATTCTATCCGCATGATATTAAACTTCACAATTTAACGTTCCACATGACATTAAACTACGTAGATTCTAAGAACTATATACATCTTGATTCTCATTTGGATAAGACACATAATGACTCCTATATCCTATGTCTAGGTTTACAAAACTACAATATAAAAGTACTAACACTCTCCTATGTATGATCTATATATATATATGAGATTGTCCAGTATGGTATTTCACCCATCTCATGAGCCTGTACTAAAAAAACACACTATCCACACAAGAATTTGATTAGTGTGAGGATGTTATTTCTAGAACTTCATATGGAATGATTCTACCTTCAATGAGATATATATTTATGACCATATCCAACACCATTGGTGTAACAACCGGCACATATTTCATACATAATATTTAATTTATTCAAGAAAACACTTCCTTTTACATTGAGGATCTTTTCAAGTTTATAGATTTAGAGAAATAAGACAAATCATTCATAACATTACACATTGTTCCATAGTGGATACTATAAAATCAGTTTCCATTTTCCTCAGAATATAAAACATTAAAACTTTAAACAAGACTCCTTGAAAATTCTTCAACATTTAACATGTCTTCCTTCCTTGTATTACTCATCCATTAACCTGTGAAAAATCATTTAAAAACTTGGGATGAGAACAAAAGCTCAGTAAGGTATGAAAAAGAAGGAAAAAATCACATTAGCCCATGAATACGCATGACGTATGAAATCATTTTCAAAAGACATGATTCCCACCCCTAAATACTTACTTTGTGTAACATGATATTTAAACAAGATCCACACCAAACATAATTATAATCATAGAGGTATCTTGGGGAATTACTTACATAATCTTGTAACCATCTTGGCTACCTTAAAATTTGTAACCCTCACGACAACCATACTTTGTGTAACCATCGCAGTTACACATGGAGTAACCATACGGACGACCTCCAACTTACTCATACCCAATGAATTGGAGGGAAATATATGTCCCGCCCTTCATCATAAACAATTCTCAATAACCAAAACATTATCATACAACATAAATAATAGCATAAAAACATTGCTTTTGAATCTTGTAAAACAGAATTTTAAAAAGGGGATTTTAGAAAAAAAAGTCCCTTATAAACATCATATACTTGAAGTGAGACTTAATAGAGTGAATGGAATATGTATATACCCTGTAAAAACACATAATGAAAAATTATATAGACATAACCCATCACACAAACAATTTAAGTAGCACATAAATAATAAAGTAGACGGTTAACCCAAAGAATGGAAATCGGGTTAAGAATTCACTTACCTTGGGCTTGTCTTACTTAAAAATTGTTTAAACCTCATGTATAATGGTTAAAAGAGTGTTATTAGTATTTTAAAGAAACATTTTCATGTTTATAACATCTTATATGGTCATTTAATAACCTCATTTCACCCCTTAATTGTTAGTATTTTGTTCCTTGTATTATTTTGGGTGAGTTCTTTTATGATTTTCACAATCGGTTCATGATGAATCGTTCTTGTTGATTGGAAGTGAAACTCCAGAATTGGAATGGAGTAGTTTTTACATATTTCAAGTACCATAAATTATACCATTTATCACTTTTATGCTTTATATGATGATGATTCATAAGTTAAAACATTAATTATGTTCGTTTAAATCATTTAAGTGGTTCTTTGATAATTACAACCTCATTTAGTCTTATAAATTTGAATCATGAGTACAAAAGAATTCCAGAAACTTATGTGAGTCATAAAAAATATATTATAACCTGGTTCAACCATATAAATGGTTTCATGACCAGATTTATGGTAGAAATGGAAGAAGAGAACATGTCATTTTTTAAGGTGATAAATTTAACACCTCATGAACAACGTTCTCTTTAATAAAATAAATGGAAGAGGGAAAGGGTGTGGGGTGATATAATATAACATTAGAATCATAATATTACAGTATATATATAATACTAGATTTACAGAACAATTTGGATGAATATAGGTAGGGAGAGATCAAGAAAGGAACATGAACTTGAAAGGAAATTAAAGGAGAAGAGAGAGAAAAATTACCTTTTGAATCCTCCTCTTGAGATCCTTTTTAAGGAAGCTAGGCTTGGTATTTTGATGAGGCCAGCAGATTTTGGACATGGGGAAGGTTCTAGGGAAGATGTTTGGGCAGAGTTTAGAATGGCTTGAAGCTTGAGAGGTGTGAGGAAAAGAGGGAGTGAAGGGTGGCTTTATAGTGAAGGGGAGAGGGGTTTCCTTAATATAAAATTGATTAGTTTATTAATTTCACCTAAGACAAGGAATAGTGAGTATTGGATGACTAAGAATAGTAAATAAGACATGTGAGTTCAGGATTTGGGTGCTTAAATCACTTGTGATGTCAGGAATAGTGGGTTTTAATTAAAATGTATTTATATGGTAAATTAATGTATTCTACTATTCACCAAAAATTCAAGTTCCTCAGAAAAATCCCAAAAATTTACCCCAACCATTTTTCAACATGTAGAATCCAAAAAGGAATTCCATTTTTCAAAAATAATTTTCTAGATATTATTAATTTAATAATTAATAAAAATCATAATTTACCTAAATAAACAGTTTTTAAGATTAAAAATGAATTTATAGTTCTTTCAAAAATTACGTAAGGTCTTATAAAATTATCTAAAAACTATTAGACATTGATTAAAAAATTTATGAATACATTATAGGAAAATAAATATTATTTTAAATTATTAATTAATTATAATTAATTATTTATGACTTATAAAATACCAAAAACATTTACTAAGGTCAAATTGTCACTTTCTAAGATATCTAAATTTTATTTTATTATTCATAGGTAATGTTACTCTTATTTACTATTCATAAGGGTAGGTTACTATTCACCAAAAAAAACTAGTTCATTTCATCAGACTCTAAATAACATACTGAACACAATTGTAGATGATAGTTTCATGAAATTCAAAACATAGGAGAAATAAAATTATGTTTAAAGGATACCTATAAATATATAACTTAAACAAAATTTCAATCATTTTCAATTTATTTTTAGAAAACCTTGGGATGTTATATTTTCCCCATCCACAATAATGAAACCCTGGTTTTTTGGTTATACATATGTAGGAAAAAAATTATCTCCATTCTAGGTGATTTTGAGATGAAATTCTCCCCCCATACTGAGGAACTTATTTTCCATAAGCCAAGCTTTTCAACTAGATAAATACAAATATCCATAAAATTTACTTGGCTATTGGTAATAGAATGTATGATACCAAAGGATACCTTTTTTTACTATGATTAAAACACCCATGATTTCGTTGTATAATGCAACCCATAGAAAGGGTTTTTCAATCAATTACACATTCATCATTAGTATAAGTATATTATATCTCCATAATCCCTAACAACATTATGTTAGAAACCACTTTTGAAACATGGTCTATTCTTATTCCGTACATTTTTTTCAAATTTCACTATTTGGATCTAGAAATCCCCAGATTACATCTTATAACCTCCCCACCGCATGCCTAAATATGGTGGAACATTCATTGTCAAATAACCATGGAATATAAAAATAATAATATTTCAGTTAAATCTTGACAACATTAAATTGTATCCCTTAACATCCTTGTTATATGACATTAAACTACATGGTTGATGTCACGGTCACATTATATTAAACCAAACGATGCTTCAACCCTTTTTATAGAGGAGCCTTTTTTACCGATGTTGGACATCCATCACATCACCCCAATGAAGTATGTATGACTGGATTCCCATTAACTCAAGGAATGTAGTGATGCCTAGATCCTCTATTCTAGTCCCAGCTACCACAATAACCCAAAACATATGTTCCTCTATTCACATACACAATCTTGATCTAAGAGGGAGGTTATATACTTATTCCAGGACCTTTCCTTTTCAATATTATTATCAAAATAGAATTCCACCTCTATGCAAACCAAATTTGAGTAGGAGTGGTTTCACCATTCATGGATAGTGCTAACACAGATGATCCCTTTTTTCTCAAACACATTCCCTTAAAAAAACACACTCCATGGTCTTGAGAAATTATGGTCTTCATGGACTACTTTTACATCTATAATAGTATGACATATTCCCAAGGACATCATTGGATGACTATGAAGTAATACCCCCAGTTTTTTTCCATATGTTTCCCACCAAAAGGCCATGTCAACCAGAGACACATTCATCATCTGGGGAGACATATTCTATCTTCGTATGCCTTAATGAAATCGTAATGGAAACATATTTTTGAACATAGTCTACAACCAGTCCTCACGTAATTATCTCATATCATATTCTAGATATATATATATCAAACAATTGTGGCTCAAAATCCATTATTTTGTGCATCTGATGAATGTGGGAACATTCTCATCCCAAAAGACCCTTTTAGGTCACCATTCCAAAATTCATGATCAATGTTTTTTGTCCTAAAATAGTATTTATTTTAGTATGAATTTCAAGACTCTAAAAATCCCATGAAAAGAGACATATAACTCATCATACTAAAACCCCACAAAGAGACCCTGGATAAAAATTGAGTCTCAGCTCACTAAACGTGCACTCTAAATGGGTTAGATAAAAATATATGGAGCATTGAAAAGAAAGTGGTACAAATCTTATTATGTTGAAAACATGAAAAGGGAGGCCTAATAAAAATCCAAGTCTCACGTGCTTAGTATTACATATACCTAAATTATAAAAAACTAGGGTGATGGAAAAAAATACACAAGGTTTGTAGGGACAGTTAGGTGACCCTAGTAATAGTCGAACTATGCTCTCTATGTCTAATGAATTAGGAAAAAATTGAGCGCTTACTCAATCTTACCATAATACTTTGAAAAAATGGAATTAAATTAATTGAGTCATTTTTAATGTTATGTTATGGCTATGATGAGGATAGGTATATAATATTGGAAATAAAAAATGATATATATATATATATATATTCAATTTTCATTCATGTACTAAAACGAAAAGAAACATCCACATGCTGGAGATTTTATCTAAGTTTTCAATTTTTCCTCAACATAGGCCTTGGTTTGTTGGACTATAGAATTATCATTCTCTATAATTTTCCAAAACCCATCCAATTGTGTGGAAAATACACCTCAGTATTACATAGTTCCTCTTTCTCCACAAAAATTGAATATCTTCCTTATGCCAAGGCCCCCTTCAAGGTTTGGTGGAGTAAGACCATCTTTTCCTTTATAGTGTTTTATTATTCTTAAAGGAACATCATTTGGAGGGATTTATCATCATGAAAATTATTAGACTAATCCATCTCCTTGGTATGTATGAAATCATATTAGGATACAATGTCCCCTATATATAAAAATTATCATATTAACTACACCTCGACCTGTTTTTATATTTTCTCATCCACCAGTTTCCAGATGATCGACTTAACAACATGATGGATCATATAGTAACTAAACAAATTGTACCATAATATGGAAAACATGTTTTGATTTCAGTGAAGTCACGATGATAGATTTTTGAGAGGCATCTCGGACACTATCTTCTAGATGTCTCACTATACCATACGACATGCAGGAAGAAAGGTGTATTCTGTCTGCATGTCTGACTCAAAACTACTTTCATAGGAACATATGTATTCTTGGATTAACATATTAAATGATTCAACTTGATCTTCCCCCAATGAAGTAGTACCAGTTCTATTTTCTAGTGTTGGTTGAATTGGTATGGAAGCTCCCCTCCTAGGCTCGTCACTAAAGCAGGTGGCATTGGTTAGAAAATGACGACCCTCATTAAAATCATGAGGTTAACAAATAACAAATTCAACAAAGAAACTAATGTAATTAATAACAATCACTCATTGTTGGATAAATAATTGAATTTAATTCTCCCCTAACACCCCCAGTCTCAATGTTCTGATTAAGAACTTCTAAGAATGATTTTACCCCTAAATTTGTTCAGTAAGAGAGATTGAGGGATCTCGAGAATCTCCTAATTTGAGTCCCTAAACTGATACTCCATCAGTAATTTGAGTATGATATAATTGGACAACTTGATCATATATTACCCTAGAATTGTTTTCTTTGGACAATGCTACACAAGTAAAGCTACGATGTAAGACATAAAACATAAGGAGGTTGACTTCCTTTGAAAATTCAGTAAAGATAAAACTCACATCTGTCCAATAACATATCAATGTCTCAGAACTCCTCCAAATAGATGGGGATATTAAATTTTATCAAAATTTACTCAAGATATATTAGTTCATTAAATAATCCCTCACAATTCACGAAATACTCACTAGTAAAGGTATCTAAGGCACATGGATTGGGACAAAAATTTTCCTCACCATTGATTTTATCCACCAGCCTCTCAATAGGAAAAACCTCTTTGAACCCTATAGATTCATGATTAGAAATGATAACTTCATCATAAATTCCAAGATCCATGTCAACCTCTTCTATAATGGTGTCGTGGATGGTGTTTTTTTTCTACAGGATCCTCCCGTGTAAGTGATGGATCAAAAATATCCTGAGGAATAAAAGTTAGATGCCTTCATAGGATATCATGTCATCTAATTTCAAAAGTACCAAGACCCTTGTCTCTCTGTAGTAATATTAGAAGACCTGGATTCATCTTTCCACACTTATTCTATTAAGGGTATGAATTCATTTTCATGAGTTTTTTCTTCATTTGAGATGTCCCCCTTGATCCCCAAATGATCAATGTCAAACCCCATAAGGAAGGAAAGTTATGTAGGTAATAAAATAAGAAAATATTGTCAAATGGGTATATCAGGTGAGTCATTAGATTAAGATAAAATGAAAATGTTTACCATGATGCATTTTCCTAAATAACTTCTTTTCCCTCTTTCATTTATTTTCTTGAGATGATAAGGGGACCATGTTGGTCCTCTTAGTTATGGGCAATGTATGTAGAATTTGATAATACCCCCACCCTCTCCCCCACCAAAATCCTTTGAATTAAGGATAGATACAAGGACTCAGGAGACTTAACCCCCACTCTAATAAGGGTGCCCATCGGCCCATATTTTGGCAACCTGAGTTCCATCCATGGTGAATCTACTTATAATCCTCCCAAATTTGATATAAATATACAAAAAATTAGTTATTATAGATGAAGAAGGGAATTGGGGATGGGAAATATAGAGATACATCATAAAAATTGATATAGTTATCGCATTCATCTTCAGATAGACTATATATCCCTTAAAAAATAGCTCAGTACAGTATGTCAGATTCCCATTTTGTGGTTGGGATATTATCATTAGTGGAATATATGAACATATCTAGTTATCAAATATATTTCTCTACCTCAAACAAATTTATGTCAGGTTGAATATTAGAGGGAACACGAATATCTCTTAGCTTCAGGATATGCATGCTAGCCTAAAGAAACAAATATATATCTTCGATTTAATGAGACATGCCCTATTAATATTGAATTTAAAAAAGATATACATACTTTTATGATAATTTGGATAGCTTCTAGGAATACCTAATATATTTTGAATTTGAATCCCTTTTAGGCCTCTCTTCTCTAATAGTGGGATAGGTGATCGGAGCTCGAGTATCCTCGTGGTGGTGATGACTGGAACACCTTGGACATGAAGATGTGGTCTTATAAACATTGACTTACTCCATATCCCTTGAATTCGATCATTTTGAATACTTTTATGCTTAATCATTGTAACCCTTAGGCTGAACCTTCCATCTACGCTTGGCATGAACATAGATTGTCATAGCCGCAACTTGAGGAATGCTTTCGTTAACTACCCTTGATGGTATGAAGAAATCCAAGAACAATCATAACCAGATTCTAACCCGATCGATGCACCTGATGGGGGTAGTTTGATTGAAATTTGGGAAAATAGTAAGGACATTAGATCCAAAACTATCAATCCACTATTTGGGTGTTTCTCATCTAGAATGTGAAATATAGGAGAAACAATTGGCTTTTCAAACACTTGAATTCATGGGAAAATTGATGTGGAGCATAGGCCTCACTTATGATCTTGCTGTAAATAAGGGGATCTAGTATGATGTCTCTGAACGAAATCATATATGACCTAAGATCGTCATCATCTTTTCCATTGTCAGTGAAAATACCAGTTGGTGGATCGCCATACAGGAATAATTTTAACTCTCCTACTATGTTTAGATTCCACATTTTTTTTTTCATAAATCAGTGATAAATGATGAATTCAATAAAAAACATGAATGAAGGGGCATAACCATCCCTCTAGAACTTGATCTCTGCGAAAACATGTGAAGAGATTAAATGTGATAAAATATATCACCAGATCACATGAAATGTCCTTGAAATTGGTAATGGATCCTTACCGGTGTATATATTCAATTAAAACTGGTATATATTTTCTAGAATAAGAGCATCAAGCCCAATGTGGTCCCCTTCTTCTAGTTTGGACACTCGAATAAATTCTTCTGGACTCACACTACCATTGTATTCATAGACCAGAAGTAGTTAGGTGATCAACCAAATTGAAATAAATTTGGTGATAAGAGTACATGGTGAGATTTCAGGATTCACATTATATCAGCACCTGTGATACTAGAATTTCTTCAACGTAGGCCAGAGCATAACTGGGATGATCTGATTATCTAATGTGGGGAATCCCATAAAATATTTATAGGTAGTAAATTCTTATTCTGGATTGAGTAATGTCTTAATCCATGGTTCTACATGGATATCACCTCTTGGGTGAGGGTATCCCTTCTTGATATTCCAAGACATCCTCAACCACTCATGGCCCAAATCTGGAGTCCTTTAGACATCATCCCACTTCAATATCATTGGAATGAACTTATAATACATTTATTGGAGGATAGGAGCTCTAGAAATTTTATATAAATCCTATAGAATAATGATGAATTCACCATGTGTAAGGTGGAAAGAATTATTTTGAGGGATGCATCAACATAGAAATTATGGGATGATGTCTAGATTCTTATAGATATATTATTTTACCACATAAATGTCATAATAAATATTTATATTTGTTTCTCTCATTAGTATAAAATCAATAGTTTTGGCGCACTTATTATTCCCACATCCATTCAGGACCGACTCCCCCTTCAGAGTGGAAGTCCCATTCCTACTTCAAAACTTTTGGTTGAACTATCTTGGAAGTGTATATGTTTAACTTATAGTAGTGAGGATTTGATTCTTGGGTGTGACAGTTTAGTTCTAGAGCACACAGGTTTTGTTTCATGAAACTAGAGATGGAACTATTCCTTATTTGATTAATAATCCCTTGGAATAGACGTTGGAAATGAGAAAATTGGTATATTCCATGAACCAGGACATTTGAAGGTAATAATGGATCATTGGGATAAGTGAATCATTCAGAATCCTATGGCCATAAAAAGGTAGATTGTCACTTAATGGGTAATCATACTAGTACTGCTTCAAGTGATTCACAATGTCTTGGAGTGTGGAGTCACCCATGTCATAGAAATCCTTCCTAACATCTTTATATTCATTTGACACATTTTCAGCTACTATTTTGTGGAAAGATAGTGGCATATCCATTAGAGATCTGTAAATACACTTCAATATTTTCATTAAATTTAAATATTGGTTTCATAAAATTCCGAAATTTTGGAAAATGAGAGGACCTCATGAAGGTCACTAGAAAACATTACCATTTACAAGTCACTCGAGAAAATCACCTCACACATGTCACTCATGAAAATGGCCTCACATAGGTCACTCTTCTATGACACCTCATCCAAGTCAATTTCCCAAGTCTCTATGACATGATTATAAGATCATACCAAGCACTTGGGCGAATGAAATTCTTCATAAGACTTATACAAAAGAATATCATAGAAAAACTGTGTGGAATACTCATGTGATGAGGACATAAGATAATTAATGTGGAATGAAGAATTCACTATATAGTCTACACTATATATAGACACAACTAACCTATGTGAATGAACTTCACTAGAAAACTACTTGACCTTAAGAATATTTTCCTCCCTCTACCTCAAGAAAATGCCCTTTTATTACATTTAGATACAATAATAAGGGAGGTTATTTTGTTGATAGTCTATTTTTTCAGATGGGATGAAAATATATAATAAAATATATCAAGTAGTAAATAGGGTATGATTGACAAGAAAGATCAAGGGAACTCTACCTTGTGTTCCAGCATACAAACAGCCTATACTCCAGAAGGCTTGTGATGGACCTCAATGTACATCCAAGAAGTATTAACTACACTACCATGAGGTACCTACATGGGATACCTATATAGGTTACTTAATCAAGAAACATCCTTAACCTTGGGTCCCATGGTTACCTATAAATAAGAACCTGGGTCTCTACATTTGAACGAATGAAAATACTAAAGAAATATTGATGCTCTGCTAACCCTAGTCCTTTGTCTAGGCTCTAAAAACCCCTCAGGTACTTCTATAAAACCTGAGAGAAGAGGTAATTATGGGGTATAGTGGGAGTAATGTTTATCCAGGTTCTAAAACATGATAAGCTTACATGAGGACCCCCTCTAATTGTTAATAATCACTAGCACGAAGGTCCCATCACAAACTTAGGACCTGTGTGCGACCTATATATGGACACTTCAAGAATCCATTAGAGCCATGAGTAAGGTATCACCACATTTTGTTTCCCAGGAGGTCCTTTGTAATGAAATGTATATCTCACATAGACCTACCTTGCATAAAGAACTTCCAATATTCCCAGGTTTACCTTTAGTGATACCCATTTGGCTCACCCACCCCTTACCTTTATGATCCACCTTCTAAAACCTCTTTAATGACATCAATGGAACATGTCATATTCCTTAAGATCAATTTTCTGATGGGGACCAAATCTAAAACTCTATAAATTCATATGGACTTACACAACCATGGAGAGAGGCGCACCGACGTGTCGCCCATTCGGTTATTGATGTTATTAATATTTTCATGACTTATTATATTCCCCCTTTACTTATTTTATATGAAATGTGCATAATTTGTGTGAAATATTAATGTTTTAATATTAAGTATAATATTTGAGCATTTTTAGAAGTAGTCAAATTGAGTCAGTTTAATGTTTTAATTATAACTATCACTATACTGATCCAAATTGTGTGGTTCTTGTTTTGTAGGATTCTCCTTTCAATATAAAACATTTCATTAGAAGGAACAATGAGCCAATTCTGCCATTTGAAGGGTCATATGGTCCTCACAAACAAGACCAAAGAATCTGTGAACAAACTGGACCATCCATGAAGATTGATTTACTGGGTTCAATCGAGAAGTCCAAAGACCTTCAATCTCCACCATAATTCGGGGGACACTACATTTCATCTTGGATAAAAATTGCATGGCCCAAATCCAAGTACAAGGGGCCCAAATAAACCTTTGAAGTCCAGCCCACCATTCTGGCCGAGAATTAAAATCATTATAGTATGCATGACATATCTCCTGATGTAAGCATCAAATCGAGCTGAGATTTTGCAGTGTGAAAGAGGAGATATAGGCGGCCGACTTTGTTGAAGAAGTCATTCGAATTTGAAGGCATATTCCTGTTCAACAATCCATTCACATTTTGGCTATCGAAAAAGAATGGATAGAAATGGACAGTTTACCTTTGTTTAATCAACCGGCCATAACATTGGATCCAATTGTCCAAATGCCTCCAAATTTTGAGAGTAGTCGTCCAACATTATTGTCTACAACTTTGAAGAAGGATGTATTTGAAGATTAGGCTGTCTGTATAGCTCAATTGGCGAAGAAAGTGGAGGGACAGATTGGGAATGCAAACAGTCCACTCCTTGGGCTATAAATACTATCCCCTTCTCTCCTTGAGAGGGGTTGGCATTTCAGAAGAGAGGAGATCACATTGGCACGACCAAAGCTTTGCCAAAGGCTTGGGAGGACCTGCAATACTGAAGTTTTCACTTGAGAGACCTTTCCTCCTCTCTTTCTTTTCACTTACTTTTGTGTTCTTCATTTTTGTAATCTTGTAATTCTCTTTCTTTGTAATTCTGTTTTAATGCAAGTTACTTCTTCAATATCTCTTATTCTCTTCCACATTCTGTATTTTAATATTAATGTTCTTAAAATAGTTTAAATTCAGTTCAATCCCCTTCCCTTCTTTAGCTTCCTCATTCAATCGAAAGTTCGTTTTTAATTATCATCATTGTTCGTGTGTGTGTGTCGACGTACCACTCTTTTCTTATCCCTTTCTTTTTCTTCTCTTATTAATTTATAATCATAATCATTATAACCATATTATTAATCACCCAAATGGCTGAGTAAATCTCTCATTGGGGTGAGTTATAATTTAGGTATGTTAAGTGATTGAGAGCTTCTGCTCGATGAATATTCTTTGAATTAACATTGTGTATGTTGGACTTAACATGTCATGGATTAATGACTTGTTTTGTTTAACATGTGGTTTCCATGGATTATTGGAACCATAAATACACAACCATAAATAAGATCTGATTGAGATTATAACCTTAAGTTAAGTTAAGTCTTGGTTTAAAGCCTTAACACTTAAGAATTCTAATCAACATCATCTTGTGACATGAGTGTTAATTTAAATGCAATATAAAGCAAAGCTCAAGGATATCACAAGCTTAACTAACCTAATGATGAACTCACCCCAATCTTTATCAATTTGGTAAATCAAACATCATCCATAAATCATTTAAATTAATCTCTGCAAACAAACCCCCCTAATCAAAATACAATCAACTAAAAACAATCGACTATTACGAAGTACCATCGCCGAGGATTCGACCCGAGTGCTGCTATACACATTAGCAGAGCACCGGAACCTTGAACGGTCGATAGGAGACAATCGGCCGCACTTTCAAATGGCGCCGTTGCCGGGGATGGTTCTTTAAGTAGTCATTAGTTTCTGGTTATTGTAAAAAAAAACCAAAAAAAATACAAAAGTTTAAAAAAATTGAAAAAAAACACAAAGAAAAACCCGTCTTCCTCTTAAAAATCATAAACTGAAAAAAAATACAAAGAAAAACCCGTCTTCCTCTTTCTTCCAAAATCTCTCTGAATGCCCCGTAGCCTTCCAAACAATACCTCGGATTTGTTTGACCCTGAAATTGAGCGAACACTTCGCCAACTTAGGAGGAACATAAGAGATACTCAAATAATTCAAGAACCAATCATTGCCCTACCAATTGAATTAGATATGGCCAATCCTAGGGAACAAACATTGAAAGAACTTGCTGCCCCTGATATGAATTACCAACCTCTTGGTATTCAATATCCAAACATTGAAGCTGACTTCAAACTCAAATCGGGTTTGATTCATCTTCTACCTCATTTTCACGGGCTAGCCGGTGAGGATCCTCATCTCCACCTTAAAGAGTTCCAAGTGGTCTGCTCAACCATGAAACCTCAAGGGGTTTCTGAAGAACAAATCAAGCTTAGAGCTTTCCCCTTTTCCCTAGCAGATTCTGCCAAGTCTTGGCTCTACTACCTCCCACCTGGTTCCATAAACTCATGGGTTGACATGAAGAGACTTTTCCTTGAGAAGTTCTTTCCCGCTTCCCGAACAGCTTCTATCCGAAAGGAAATAAGCGGCATCTGTCAATTCCCTAATGAATCACTCCATGAGTATTGGGAGAGGTTCAAAAAGCTTGTGGCAACTTGTCCACACCATCAAATCCCTGACCAACTCCTGATCCAATGCTTCTATGAGGGGTTATTGGCTATGGAGCGAACTCTCATTGATGCTGCAAGTGGCGGTGCTCTTGTTGACAAAACTACTGCAGCTGCACGAGAACTCATAAGCAACATGGCTGCAAACACGCAGCAATTCCATACTCGAGCACATGCTCAAGTGAAACAAGCCCAAGATAATCAATCCATAGAGCCCAACAAGATGACTGAGTGGATGAGTGAACTTACAGGTCTTGTGCGTCAACTAGCGGTGGCTACCAAAGCCCCAACCTCATCTTCTCCACAGTCACTATTCCCTGGACCTATCAAGAATTGTGGAATATGCAACTCTCCATCTCATCCGACTGACACATGTCCACAACTTCAAGATGATCCATCTGATTTATCTAGTCCAATGGAGCTCAATGCGGCATATGCTCAGCGAAACTTCAACCCTCAACAATCAGGTCAGTTTGTTAGAAACTTCAACCAACCCCACTCTGAGCCCTTCTCTTCTACCTTTAACCCACCTCTGAGGTATGGTAATCCCATTTCTCATCCTCCTCAATTCCCTCCTCAAAATCCAAACCAGTTCCAATATGGTCAAAGTGGTGGTATCCATCAACCTTATCCTTTTGTTCCTCAACCCCAAAGGAACAATCCTCCTCCTGGATTCCACTATCCTAACGAGCCTTCCCAATTCCCCACCCAATACAATCGCTTTCCCAAGAACCAAAATCAAGGCCAACCCAATTTGGGACAAGCCTCTTCTTCTAAACAACCATGGGAAAGTGCTGTAGAGGATCTTGCTTCCTTCACCCGTTCTAGCCTCAAGAACATTGAAACCCAAATAGGTCAACTTGCATCCCACCTTAGCCAGCAACAACCATCCAATTCATCCCAACTCCCAGCTCAACCATTACCCAACCCTAAGGGTAATGTAAGTGAAATTGCACTTAGATCGGGAAAGCAAATTGCTATGCCCCATAATGATTGCTCTACCTCCCCTTTCGATGTTGATCTAGAAAATGAAAAGAACAAAAAGCTGGAAAAGGAACTTGAATCCACTCCTTCACCTCCTTCCATTCCTCTAAGGAACCCAATTCCTTTTCCTCAAGCCATCTCCAAGCCTAAGAAGTCCTTTGAACCTGATCCGGAAATGCTTGACATGTTTAGACGTGTTGAAGTGAACATCCCCCTCTTAGATGCCATCAAACAAATCCCTATGTATGCCAAGTTTCTTAAGGAATTGTGCACCCATAAGAGGCAACTTAGGAACATTGAAAATGTTTCAACTCAACAGTCCATTCCCATGAAGTGCAAAGATCCAGGGACCTTCACGGTTCCATGTCAAATAGGGAGTTCCAACTTTGATGATGCACTCATAGACCTTGGAGCCTCAATAAATGTCATGCCCAAATCCATTTTCTCCAACCTTGGTCTAGGTCCCTTGCACCCAACAGGTATTTTCATTCAATTAGCCAATCGAAGCACTTCCAGTCCTGAGGGGATAATTGAGGATGTTCTTGTTCGGGTCAATGATCTTATCTTCCCAGCTGATTTCTATGTCCTTGACATGGAAGGTGAGACGACCTCTTCTCGATCTCCCCTAATTCTAGGAAGACCATTCCTCATGACTGCGAGAACCAATATTGATGTCCACTCAGGCATCTTATCCATGGAATTTGGTGACCAACTGGTCAAGTTCAACATTTTCCAAGCCATGCGATACCCATCTGAGGATCACTCTGCATTCTCAATCCATGCTTTTGAGGACACTTCTAAGATTCAATCGAACCCCAATCCACCATGTTCTTCATGTTCTAATGATAAAGGATCTTGTGAAATATGCACCATGATTAACAAAGTCATAAATGGTGAAGTTGATGTGGACCTCTCATTCATAGACTCCATAAATCTAGAGGAACTTGAAAACTCTCTTGAATCCCACATCAACTCTGATCTCTACTGCTCCACCTTGGACAGTGTTGAGGAAAATGATCCAAACCCATCTAGAATCCCTTCTCCTACTCCTAACTTGTCTAGCTCTCCAATCAAGGCTGAAACTGATCTAAAACCACTTCCTTCACACCTCAAGTATGCATTCCTTTTCCATGATCCCTCCTACCCTGTCATTATCTCTGCTGCACTTTCTGAAACTGAGGAGTCCCAACTTGTTCAAGTGTTAGAGGAAAACAAAAATGCCTTAGGTTGGACCCTAGATGATATTCCAGGAATCAACCCTGCCCTTTGCATGCATCACATCCATCTAGAGGAATCATCCAAACCAATTAGGCAACCTCAAAGAAGACTCAATCCACTCATACTTGAGGTAGTTAGGGAAGAGATTACCAAGCTTCTTCAAGCTGGTATTATCTACCCAATTTCTGATAGTGAATGGGTTAGTCCAATTCAAGTCGTTCCTAAGAAGGGCGGGATAACAGTTGTCACAAATGAACATGGAGAAGTGGTCACAACTCGGGTGAAAAACAAATGGCGTGTGTGCATCGATTATCGCAAATTGAATGCTGAAACACGAAAAGATCACTACCCACTTCCTTTCCTTGACCAAATGCTTGAGAGATTTTCCGGAAAGTCACACTATTGCTTTCTTGATGGTTACACCGGCTACTTCCAAATTCCAATCGCACCTCAAGACCAAGAAAAGACCACATTCACTTGCCCCTTTGGAACCTATGCCTATAGGCGAATGCCTTTTGGCCTTTGTAATGCTCCTGCAACATTCCAGCGGTGTATGATGAGTATCTTTTCTGAATTCATTGAGAATTGCATGGAGGTATTCATGGATGACTTTACCATTTATGGCGAGTCATTTGAATCTTGCTTACATTCACTCTCTTTGGTCCTTCAAAAGTGTGTCAAGTGCAACCTTGTGATGAATTTTGAAAAATGTCACTTCATGGTTTCAAATGGGATTGTTCTAGGGCACATCATTTCTCAAGAGGGTATCCAAGTTGATCCAGCCAAAATTGAGGTGATCCAATCACTTCCTGAACCCAAATCAGTTCGAGACATTCGGTCCTTCCTTGGTCATGCTGGTTTCTATCGGCGATTCATTCAGAACTTCAGCAAGATTTCCCTCCCACTCACTCGTTTACTTCAAAATGATGTCACATTCAATTTTGACGAGGCTTGCAAGAGAGCCTTCATTGAACTCAAATCTGCTCTCACATCTGCTCCAATAATCCAACCCCCAGATTGGTCCTTACCATTTGAATTGATGTGTGATGCTTCTGATAGGGCCATTGGGGCTGTTCTTGGTCAAAGAAGAGAAAACATTCCTCATGTCATCTTTTATGCCTCAAAAACATTGGATGAAACTCAATCACACTACACTGTGACTGAAAAAGAACTTTTAGCTGTGGTTTTTGCCTTGGATAAATTCCGGTCCTATCTCTTAGGTGCCAAAATCATCATCTTCACGGACCACTCAGCATTAAAGTTCTTACTTAAGAAAAGTGATTCCAAACCAAGGCTAATAAGATGGATTTTAATGCTCCAAGAGTTTGACCTTGTGATAAAAGATAAACCTGGAAAAGAAAACCATGTGGCTGACCACCTGAGTAGAATTTCTAATTCTTCTCATTCTGAAATAATTGATCCTGAATTTCCAACTGAACACCTCTCATCTCTCACTCCAAAGTTACCATGGTATGCCCCAATTGTCAATTACTTGGTTTCTGGTGTTTTCCCTGAATATTTTTCAAAAGAACAAAAAGAAAAGATGAAAAGTGATTCAAAGCATTATTTGTGGGAAGATAATAAACTTTGGAAAACTGGGGCTGACATGGTAATTAGGAGATGTGTTGATGAAACTGAACAATTCTCCATCTTGGAATTCTACCACTCAATGCCTGGAGGTGGCCACTTTGGACCACAAAGAACTTCTAGAAAGGTCCTAGATTCTGGATTCTTTTGGCCTTCACTCTTCAAGGACTCACACGAGTTCTGTCAATCATGTCCCACTTGCCAAAAGTTTGGTGCAATTTCCAAAAGAAACGAAATGCCTCAAAAGCCATTAATCTTCTGTGAACTTTTTGATGTTTGGGGCATCGATTTCATGGGACCTTTTCCCCCTTCCAATGGATTATCCTACATTCTCCTTGCTGTTGACTATGTTTCTAGGTGGGTCGAGGCCAAACCCACTAGGAAAGATGATGCTCAAACTGTGAGTGAGTTCCTCAAAACCCATATCTTCCATCGATTCGGAACACCACGTGTTTTGATAAGTGACTTAGGAACTCATTTCTGTAATAGAACCATGGAGTCACTTTTGAAAAAGAATGGGGTTGTACATAAAACATCTACTGCATATCACCCTCAAACAAATGGAATGGCTGAACTTTCTAATAGATAAGTGAAAAGAGTGCTTGAAAGAATTGTTAAGCCCACAAGAAAAGACTGGCCCGATAGACTTGGTGAAGCACTTTGGGCCTATCGAACAGCCTATAAGACACCCATTGGGATGTCTCCATTTAGGCTAGTCTTTGGTAAAGCCTGTCATTTACCAGTTGAAATCCAACATAAGTCATTTTGGGCTGTCAAAACATGTAATTTTGATTGTGAAAAATCTGGTGAAGAAAGATTGTTGCAGTTGACTGAATTGGAGGAGCTTCGACTCGATTCGTATGAGAACTCCATTCTCTACAAAGAAAAGGCAAAGTCACTCCATGACAAGCACATTTTTCGAAAGGTATTTCATGAAGGTGAAAAGGTAATGCTCTTCAATTCTCGATTTCGACTTCACCCAGGTAAGCTTAATTCTCGTTGGGAAGGTCCTTTTGTTATTAATAACGTTTACCCATTTGGTGCAGTGCAAGTCCAAGACCCTTCTTCAAAAAGAACATTCACGGTAAATGGACACCGGTTAAAGCATCACCATGAGAGGTCTCACAATCCAGGAACCACATCGACTTCCATTGACCCACCACTAGATGGAAATGGCGACCCAACAAATCCAAACCAGGGGGCACCTCTTTCCCTTTAACTCTCTCTCTATCTCTTCCTCTCTCTACCTCTTTCTTCTTCTTCCTCTCTCTTTCATTTTGTTACCACTTTATTCATCAAACCCTTTATTTTTATCTTTCTTGTGTGGGTGTGTATTTTAAAAAAAAAAACCTTAAAAACTAAAAAAACCAAAAAAACACAATTACTTAAAAAAATTACAAAAAAAGAGTCATGCTTACTCATCATCCAATATTGAAATTTTGTCCAACCATTTTGGGGAGTCAAAAGGCTTGTTTTAAACTCAAATAAATTGAATTTTTATCTCAAACTTGGGTAAACAATTTTGTGTCAATAACAAACATTTTGAATGAACAATTTTTTGGTGGAAAATGATTCTCCCCTACCGCGAGGAATAACATTAGCCTTCATGACAAGGTCATCTATGGCCATCTTTTTCATTGTGTGTCTTCACCACTGATTGTGAGTCTTGAGTTTGTGTACCTTCGAGCTGAATTTCCATCTTTTGTGTGCATTAATATGATAGAGGCATTTTCTAAGCCACATGAGAATCAGAATAGCCAAATAGCCTCCCGTTACCCTTACATTGATCCTACTTTTGAAAGCCCCTTTGAGCCTATGAAAGCCTTTCTTTTGATAGCCACATTACAAGCCTAATACCTTGTCCCACCCAACATCTTCATGGATTTTCATTGTACACTTTATTGAAATTTAAGTGTGGGGGGAATGGACTTCATTTTTGGGCGTACTTTCATTGATTTCCAATGTGTCATCATATGCTTGAGGGCAAGCATCCATTCAAGTGTGGGGGATATGTTGCAATTCTGTGAGCTTTGGGGTGTATATGTGTAATTTTCATTTGTACAAAAGTCATTGAAAAGTGTTCAAAAAAAATGAAAAAAATTATATTAAAAAAAAATAAAAAAAAAGGAATGGGTTGTGTCTTGGGTGGGTCAAAAATCATTCATCATCAACCTTTGATCATGTTATAACTACTAAAATTAGTTCCATGAGGAGATCAAGCATGGGTTGGGAGATGACTGTGAGACTTGTTTCAAGCACAACTTTTGAAAGAAAAAAAAGAGCAAAAAAGAAAAAGAAAAAAATGAACACTTGACTCATCTTGTATTGTGTCATTATTGGAAGTCTTCCATGTTGTACATATTCCATCATCTCAACCTATTCCATTTTCTATCTCCCTCACTTTTCATTCATCACACATTCATTCCCTTGTAAATATGTGTTTCTATTTCCTTTCAAATCAAATTTCAAAAAAAATGTGCATTGATTTTTCCATGTTGGTGTTTTTAACCCCTCTTTTCCTTTGGACATTATATACATACCGTCCCATAGCCACTGAAAAACCCCTTAAAAGACCTCTTGATTATTGTACACATTATATTTGGGAATGGAAGCTGAGAGCTCTTACAAACTCTTGATTTTCACTTTTTGTTGGTGAATGAGTGAACCTCCTAAAATACATTTTTATCATCTTGAGAGGAGTAAGTTTTGAGTGCCTACATTTTCCAATTCAAACCTTGAACATGAAAAAATGAATTGTTTATGATGCATTATTGTGAACCAAATTTGTGATGGAATTCATTATGGATGAGTAAAATAGTCTAAACCTCCCCTGATTGGAGAAAACAAAATTTTAATATTTGTTGGTGAGTGAAAATGATTTTGTCATTTTTTTTTGTTGCACATGAGGACACGCGCAAATATAAGTGTGGGGGAATTGATGTTATTAATATTTTCATGACTTATTATATTCCCCCTTTACTTATTTTATATGAAATGTGCATAATTTGTGTGAAATATTAATGTTTTAATATTAAGTATAATATTTGAGCATTTTTAGAAGTAGTCAAATTGAGTCAGTTTAATGTTTTAATTATAACTATCACTATACTGATCCAAATTGTGTGGTTCTTGTTTTGTAGGATTCTCCTTTCAATATACAACATTTCATTAGAAGGAACCATGAGCCAATTCTTCCATTTGAAGGGTCATATGGTCCTCACAAACAAGACCAAAGAATCTGTGAACAAACTGGACCATCCATGAAGATTGATTTACTGGGTTCAATCGAGAAGTCCAAAGACCTTCAATCTCCACCATAATTCGGGGGACACTACATTTCATCTTGGATAAAAATTGCATGGCCCAAATCCAAGTACAAGGGGCCCAAATAAACCTTTGAAGTCCAGCCCACCATTCTGGCCGAGAATTAAAATCAGTATAGTATGCATGACATATCTCCTGATGTAAGAATCAAATCGAGCTGAGATTTTGCAGTGTGAAAGAGGAGATATAGGCGGACGACTTTGTTGAAGAAGTAATTCGAATTTGAAGGCATATTCCTGTTCAAATATCCATTCACATTTTGGCTATCGAAAAAGAATGGATAGAAATGGACAGTTTACCTTTGTTTAATCAACCGGCCATAACTTTGGATCCAATTGTCCAAATGCCTCCAAATTTTGAGAGTAGTCGACCAACATTATTTTCTACAACTTTGAAGAAGGATGTATTTGAAGATCCGGCTGTCTGTATAGCTCAATTGGCGAAGCAAGTGGAGGGACAGATTGGGAATGCAAACAGTCCACTCCTTGGGCTATAAATACTCTCCCCTTCTCTCCTTGAGAGGGGTTGGCATTTCAGAAGAGAGGAGATCACATTGGCACGACCAAAGATTTGCCAAAGGCTTGGGAGGACCTGCCATACTGAAGTTTTCACTTGAGAGACCTTTCCTCCTCTCTTTCTTTTCACTTACTTTTGTGTTCTTCATTTTTGTAATCTTGTAATTCTCTTTCTTTGTAATTCTGTTTTAATGCAAGTTACTTCTTCAATATCTCTTATTCTCTTCCACCTTCTGTATTTTAATATTAATGTTCTTAAAATAGTTTAAATTCAGTTCAATCCCCTTCCCTTCTTTAGCTTCCTCATTCAATCGAAAGTTCGTTTTTAATTATCATCATTGTTCGTGTGTGTGTGTCGACGTACCACTCTTTTCTTATCCCTTTCTTTTTCTTCTCTTATTAATTTATAATCATAATCATTATAACCAGATTATTAATCACCCAAATGGCTGAGTAAATCTCTCATTGGGGTGAGTTATAATTTAGGTATGTTAAGTGATTGAGAGCTTCTGCTCGATGAATATTCTTTGAATTAACATTGTGTATGTTGGACTCAACATGTCATGGATTAATGACTTGTTTTGTTTAACATGTGGTTTCCATGGATTATTGGAACCATAAATACACAACCATAAATAAGATCTGATTGAGATTATAACCTTAAGTTAAGTTAAGTCTTGGTTTAAAGCCTTAACACTTAAGAATTCTAATCAACATCATCTTGTGACATGGGTGTTAATTTAAATGCAATATAAAGCAAAGCTCAAGGATATCACAAGCTTAACTAACCTAATGATGAACTCACCCCAATCTTTATCAATTTGGTAAATCAAACATCATCCATAAATCATTTAAATTAAGCTCTGCAAACAAACCCCCCTAATCAAAATACAATCAACTAAAAACAATCGACTATTACGAAGTACCATCGCCGAGGATTCGACCCGAGTGCTGCTATACACATTAGCAGAGCACCGGAACCTTGAACGGTCGATAGGCGACAATCGGCCGCACTTTCAAATGGCGCCGTTTCCGGGGATGGTGCTTTAAGTAGTCATTAGTTTCTGGTTATTGTAAAAAAAAACCAAAAAAAATACAAAAGTTTAAAAAAATTGAAAAAAAACACAAAGAAAAACCCGTCTTCCTCTTAAAAATCATAAAATGAAAAAAATACAAAGAAAAACCCGTCTTCCTCTTTCTTCCAAAATCTCTCTGAATGCCCCGTAGCCTTCCAAACAATCCCTCGGATTTGTTTGACCCTGAAATTGAGCGAACACTTCGCCAACTTAGGAGGAACATAAGAGATACTCAAATAATTCAAGAACCAATCATTGCCCTACCAATTGAATTAGATATGGCCAATCCTAGGGAACAAACATTGAAAGAACTTGCTGCCCCTGATATGAATTACCAACCTCTTGGTATTCAATATCCAAACATTGAAGCTGACTTCAAACTCAAATCGGGTTTGATTCATCTTCTACCTCATTTTCACGGGCTAGCCGGTGAGGATCCTCATCTCCACCTTAAAGAGTTCCAAGTGGTCTGCTCAACCATGAAACCTCAAGGGGTTTCTGAAGAACAAATCAAGCTTAGAGCTTTCCCCTTTTCCCTAGCAGATTCTGCCAAGTCTTGGCTCTACTACCTCCCACCTGGTTCCATAAACTCATGGGTTGACATGAAGAGACTTTTCCTTGAGAAGTTCTTTCCCGCTTCCCGAACAGCTTCTATCCGAAAGGAAATAAGCGGCATCCGTCAATTCCCTAATGAATCACTCCATGAGTATTGGGAGAGGTTCAAAAAGCTTGTGGCAACTTGTCCACACCATCAAATCCCTGACCAACTCCTGATCCAATGCTTCTATGAGGGGTTATTGGCTATGGAGCGAACTCTCATTGATGCTGCAAGTGGCGGTGCTCTTGTTGACAAAACTACTGCAGCTGCACGAGAACTCATAAGCAACATGGCTGCAAACACGCAGCAATTCCATACTCGAGCACATGCTCAAGTGAAACAAGCCCAAGATAATCAATCCATAGAGCCCAACAAGATGACTGAGTGGATGAGTGAACTTACAGGTCTTGTGCGTCAACTAGCGGTGGCTACCAAAGCCCCAACCTCATCTTCTCCACAGTCACTATTCCCTGGACCTATCAAGAATTGTGGAATATGCAACTCTCCATCTCATCCGACTGACACATGTCCACAACTTCAAGATGATCCATCTGATTTATCTAGTCCAATGGAGCTCAATGCGGCATATGCTCAGCGAAACTTCAACCCTCAACAATCAGGTCAGTTTGTTAGAAACTTCAACCAACCCCACTCTGAGCCCTTCTCTTCTACCTTTAACCCACCTCTGAGGTATGGTAATCCCATTTCTCATCCTCCTCAATTCCCTCCTCAAAATCCAAACCAGTTCCAATATGGTCAAAGTGGTGGTATCCATCAACCTTATCCTTTTGTTCCTCAACCCCAAAGGAACAATCCTCCTCCTGGATTCCACTATCCTAACGAGCCTTCCCAATTCCCCACCCAATACAATCGCTTTCCCAAGAACCAAAATCAAGGCCAACCCAATTTGGGACAAGCCTCTTCTTCTAAACAACCATGGGAAAGTGCTGTAGAGGATCTTGCTTCCTTCACCCGTTCTAGCCTCAAGAACATTGAAACCCAAATAGGTCAACTTGCATCCCACCTTAGCCAGCAACAACCATCCAATTCATCCCAACTCCCAGCTCAACCATTACCCAACCCTAAGGGTAATGTAAGTGCAATTGCACTTAGATCGGGAAAGCAAATTGCTATGCCCCATAATGATTGCTCTACCTCCCCTTTCGATGTTGATCTAGAAAATGAAAAGAACAAAAAGCTGGAAAAGGAACTTGAATCCACTCCTTCACCTCCTTCCATTCCTCTAAGGAACCCAATTCCTTTTCCTCAAGCCATCTCCAAGCCTAAGAAGTCCTTTGAACCTGATCCGGAAATGCTTGACATGTTTAGACGTGTTGAAGTGAACATCCCCCTCTTAGATGCCATCAAACAAATCCCTAAGTATGCCAAGTTTCTTAAGGAATTGTGCACCCATAAGAGGCAACTTAGGAACATTGAAAATGTTTCAACTCAACAGTCCATTCCCATGAAGTGCAAAGATCCAGGGACCTTCACGGTTCCATGTCAAATAGGGAGTTCCAACTTTGATGATGCACTCATAGACCTTGGAGCCTCAATAAATGTCATGCCCAAATCCATTTTCTCCAACCTTGGTCTAGGTCCCTTGCACCCAACAGGTATTTTCATTCAATTAGCCAATCGAAGCACTGCCAGTCCTGAGGGGATAATTGAGGATGTTCTTGTTCGGGTCAATGATCTTATCTTCCCAGCTGATTTCTATGTCCTTGACATGGAAGGTGAGACGACCTCTTCTCGATCTCCCCTAATTCTAGGAAGACCATTCCTCATGACTGCGAGAACCAATATTGATGTCCACTTAGGCATCTTATCCATGGAATTTGGTGACCAACTGGTCAAGTTCAACATTTTCCAAGCCATGCGATACCCATCTGAGGATCACTCTGCATTCTCAATCCATGCTTTTGAGGACACTTCTAAGATTCAATCGAACCCCAATCCACCATGTTCTTCATGTTCTAATGATAAAGGATCTTGTGAAATATGCACCATGATTAACAAAGTCATAAATGGTGAAGTTGATGTGGACCTCTCATTCATAGACTCCATAAATCTAGAGGAACTTGAAAACTCTCTTGAATCCCACATCAACTCTGATCTCTACTGCTCCACCTTGGACAGTGTTGAGGAAAATGATCCAAACCCATCTAGAATCCCTTCTCCTACTCCTAACTTGTCTAGCTCTCCAATCAAGGCTGAAACTGATCTAAAACCACTTCCTTCACACCTCAAGTATGCATTCCTTTTCCATGATCCCTCCTACCCTGTCATTATCTCTGCTGCACTTTCTGAAACTGAGGAGTCCCAACTTGTTCAAGTGTTAGAGGAAAACAAAAATGCCTTAGGTTGGACCCTAGATGATATTCCAGGAATCAACCCTGCCCTTTGCATGCATCACATCCATCTAGAGGAATCATCCAAACCAATTAGGCAACCTCAAAGAAGACTCAATCCACTCATACTTGAGGTAGTTAGGGAAGAGATTACCAAGCTTCTTCAAACTGGTATTATCTACCCAATTTCTGATAGTGAATGGGTTAGTCCAATTCAAGTCGTTCCTAAGAAGGGCGGGATAACAGTTGTCACAAATGAACATGGAGAAGTGGTCACAACTCGGGTGAAAAACAAATGGCGTGTGTGCATCGATTATCGCAAATTGAATGCTGAAACACGAAAAGATCACTACCCACTTCCTTTCCTTGACCAAATGCTTGAGAGATTGGCCGGAAAGTCACACTATTGCTTTCTTGATGGTTACACCGGCTACTTCCAAATTCAAATCGCACCTCAAGACCAAGAAAAGACCACATTCACTTGCCCCTTTGGAACCTATGCCTATAGGCGAATGCCTTTTGGCCTTTGTAATGCTCCTGCAACATTCCAGCGGTGTATGATGAGTATCTTTTCTGAATTCATTGAGAATTGCATGGAGGTATTCATGGATGACTTTACCATTTATGGCGAGTCATTTGAATCTTGCTTACATTCACTCTCTTTGGTCCTTCAAAAGTGTGTCAAGTGCAACCTTGTGCTGAATTTTGAAAAATGTCACTTCATGGTTTCAAATGGGATTGTTCTAGGGCACATCATTTCTCAAGAGGGTATCCAAGTTGATCCAGCCAAAATTGAGGTGATCCAATCACTTCCTGAACCCAAATCAGTTCGAGACATTCGGTCCTTCCTTGGTCATGCTGGTTTCTATCGGCGATTCATTCAGAACTTCAGCAAGATTTCCCTCCCACTCACTCGTTTACTTCAAAATGATGTCACATTCAATTTTGACGAGGCTTGCAAGAGAGCCTTCATTGAACTCAAATCTGCTCTCACATCTGCT
Source organism: Viscum album (assembly GCA_963277665.1). NCBI lineage: Eukaryota > Viridiplantae > Streptophyta > Magnoliopsida > Santalales > Viscaceae > Viscum > Viscum album. Next base: position 45,372,713 of record OY728151.1, read on the forward strand.
CCAATAATCCAACCCCCAGATTGGTCCTTACCATTTGAATTGATGTGTGATGCTTCTGATAGGGCCATTGGGGCTGTTCTTGGTCAAAGAAGAGAAAACATTCCTCATGTCATCTTTTATGCCTCAAAAACATTGGATGAAACTCAATCACACTACACTGTGACTGAAAAAGAACTTTTAGCTGTGGTTTTTGCCTTGGATAAATTCCGGCCCTATCTCTTAGGTGCCAAAATCATCATCTTCACGGACCACTCAGCATTAAAGTTCTTACTTAAGAAAAGTGATTCCAAACCAAGGCTAATAAGATGGATTTTAATGCTCCAAGAGTTTGACCTTGTGATAAAAGATAAACCTGGAAAAGAAAACCCTATGGCTGACCACCTGAGTAGAATTTCTAATTCTTCTCATTCTGAAATAATTGATCCTGAATTTCCAACTGAACACCTCTCATCTCTCACTCCAAAGTTACCATGGTATGCCCCAATTGTCAATTACTTGGTTTCTGGTGTTTTCCCTGAATATTTTTCAAAAGAACAAAAAGAAAAGATGAAAAGTGATTCAAAGCATTATTTGTGGGAAGATAATAAACTTTGGAAAACTGGGGCTGACATGGTAATTAGGAGATGTGTTGATGAAACTGAACAATTCTCCATCTTGGAATTCTGCCACTCAATGCCTGGAGGTGGCCACTTTGGACCACAAAGAACTTCTAGAAAGGTCCTAGATTCTGGATTCTTTTGGCCTTCACTCTTCAAGGACTCACACGAGTTCTGTCAATCATGTCCCACTTGCCAAAAGTTTGGTGCAATTTCCAAAAGAAACGAAATGCCTCAAAAGCCATTAATCTTCTGTGAACTTTTTGATGTTTGGGGCATCAATTTCATGGGACCTTTTCCCCCTTCCAATGGATTATCCTACATTCTCCTTGCTGTTGACTATGTTTCTAGGTGGGTCGAGGCCAAACCCACTAGGAAAGATGATGCTCAAACTGTGAGTGAGTTCCTCAAAACCCATATCTTCCATCGATTCGGAACACCACGTGTTTTGATAAGTGACTTAGGAACTCATTTCTGTAATAGAACCATGGAGTCACTTTTGAAAAAGAATGGGGTTGTACATAAAACATCTACTGCATATCACCCTCAAACAAATGGAATGGCTGAACTTTCTAATAGAGAAGTGAAAAGAGTGCTTGAAAGAATTGTTAAGCCCACAAGAAAAGACTGGCCCGATAGACTTGGTGAAGCACTTTGGGCCTATCGAACAGCCTATAAGACACCCATTGGGATGTCTCCATTTAGGCTAGTCTTTGGTAAAGCCTGTCATTTACCAGTTGAAATCCAACATAAGTCATTTTGGGCTGTCAAAACATGTAATTTTGATTGTGAAAAATCTGGTGAAGAAAGATTGTTGCAGTTGACTGAATTGGAGGAGCTTCGACTCGATTCGTATGAGAACTCCATTCTCTACAAAGAAAAGGCAAAGTCACTCCATGACAAGCACATTCTTCGAAAGGTATTTCATGAAGGTGAAAAGGTAATGCTCTTCAATTCTCGATTTCGACTTCACCCAGGTAAGCTTAATTCTCGTTGGGAAGGTCCTTTTGTTATTAATAACGTTTACCCATTTGGTGCAGTGCAAGTCCAAGACCCTTCTTCAAAAAGAACATTCACGGTAAATGGACACCGGTTAAAGCATCACCATGAGAGGTCTCACAATCCAGGAACCACATCGACTTCCATTGACCCACCACTAGATGGAAATGGCGACCCAACAAATCCAAACCAGGGGGCACCTCTTTCCCTTTAACTCTCTCTCTATCTCTTCCTCTCTCTACCTCTTTCTTCTTCTTCCTCTCTCTTTCATTTTGTTACCACTTTATTCATCAAACCCTTTATTTTTATCTTTCTTGTGTGGGTGTGTATTTTAAAAAAAAAACCTTAAAAACTAAAAAAACCAAAAAAACACAATTACTTAAAAAAATTACAAAAAAAGAGTCATGCTTACTCATCATCCAATATTGAAATTTTGTCCAACCATTTTGGGGAGTCAAAAGGCTTGTTTTAAACTCAAATATATTGAATTTTTATCTCAAACTTGGGTAAACAATTTTGTGTCAATAACAAACATTTTGAATGAACAATTTTTTGGTGGAAAATGATTCTCCCCTACCGCGAGGAATAACATTAGCCTTCATGACAAGGTCATCTATGGCCATCTTTTTCATTGTGTGTCTTCACCACTGATTGTGAGTCTTGAGTTTGTGGACCTTCGAGCTGAATTTCCATCTTTTGTGTGCATTAATATGATAGAGGCATTTTCTAAGCCACATGAGAATCAGAATAGCCAAATAGCCTCCCGTTACCCTTACATTGATCCTACTTTTGAAAGCCCCTTTGAGCCTATGAAAGCCTTTCTTTTGATAGCCACATTACAAGCCTAATACCTTGTCCCACCCAACATCTTCATGGATTTTCATTGTACACTTTATTGAAATTTAAGTGTGGGGGGAATGGACTTCATTTTTGGGCGTACTTTCATTGATTTCCAATGTGTCATCATATGCTTGAGGGCAAGCATCCATTCAAGTGTGGGGGATATGTTGTAATTCTGTGAGCTTTGGGGTGTATATGTGTAATTTTCATTTGTACAAAAGTCATTGAAAAGTGTTCAAAAAAAATGAAAAAAATTATATTAAAAAAAAATGAAAAAAAAGGAATGGGTTGTGTCTTGGGTGGGTCAAAAATCATTCATCATCAACCTTTGATCATGTTATAACTACTAAAATTAGTTCCATGAGGAGATCAAGCATGGGTTGGGAGATGACTGTGAGACTTGTTTCAAGCACAACTTTCGAAAGAAAAAAAAGAGCAAAAAAGAAAAAGAAAAAAATGAACACTTGACTCATCTTGTATTGTGTCATTATTGGAAGTCTTCCATGTTGTACATATTCCATCATCTCAACCTATTCCATTTTCTATCTCCCTCACTTTTCATTCATCACACATTCATTCCCTTGTAAATATGTGTTTCTATTTCCTTTCAAATCAAATTTCAAAAAAAATGTGCATTGATTTTTCCATGTTGGTGTTTTTAACCCCTCTTTTCCTTTGGACATTATATACATACCGTCCCATAGCCACTGAAAAACCCCTTAAAAGACCTCTTGATTATTGTACACATTAGATTTGGGAATGGAAGCTGAGAGCTCTTACAAACTCTTGATTTTCACTTTTTGTTGGTGAATGAGTGAACCTCCTAAAATACATTTTTATCATCTTGAGAGGAGTAAGTTTTGAGTGCCTACATTTTCCAATTCAAACCTTGAACATGAAAAAATGAATTGTTTATGATGCATTATTGTGAACCAAATTTGTGATGGAATTCATTATGGATGAGTAAAATAGTCTAAACCTCCCCTGATTGGAGAAAACAAAATTTTAATATTTGTTGGTGAGTGAAAATGATTTTGTCATGTTTTTATATTTGTTGCACATGAGGACACGCGCAAATATAAGTGTGGGGGAATTGATGTTATTAATATTTTCATGACTTATTATATTCCCCCTTTACTTATTTTATATGAAATGTGCATAATTTGTGTGAAATATTAATGTTTTAATATTAAGTATAATATTTGAGCATTTTTAGAAGTAGTCAAATTGAGTCAGTTTAATGTTTTAATTATAACTATCACTATACTGATCCAAATTGTGTGGTTCTTGTTTTTTAGGATTCTACTTTCAATATACAACATTTCATTAGAAGGAACCATGAGCCAATTCTGCCATTTGAAGGGTCATATGGTCCTCACAAACAAGACCAAAGAATCTGTGAACAAACTGGACCATCCATGAAGATTGATTTACTGGGTTCAATAGAGAAGTCCAAAGACCTTCAATCTCCACCATAATTCGGGGGACACTACATTTCATCTTGGATAAAAATTGCATGGCCCAAATCCAAGTACAAGGGGCCCAAATAAACCTTTGAAGTCCAGCCCACCATTCTGGCCGAGAATTAAAATCAGTATAGTATGCATGACATATCTCCTGATGTAAGAATCAAATCGAGCTGAGATTTTGCAGTGTGAAAGAGGAGATATAGGCGGCCGACTTTGTTGAAGAAGTCATTCGAATTTTAAGGCATAATACTGTTCAAAAATCCATTCACATTTTGGCTATCGAAAAAGAATGGATAGAAATGGACAGTTTACCTTTGTTTAATCAACCGGCCATAACTTTGGATCCAATTGTCCAAATGCCTCCAAATTTTGAGAGTAGTCGACCAATATTATTGTCTACAACTTTGAAGAAGGATGTATTTGAAGATCCGGCTGTCTGTATAGCTCAATTGGCGAAGCAAGTGGAGGGACAGATTGGGAATGCAAACAGTCCACTCCTTGGGCTATAAATACTCTCCCCTTCTCTCCTTGAGAGGGGTTGGCATTTCAGAAGAGAGGAGATCACATTGGCACGACCAAAGATTTGCCAAAGGCTTGGGAGGACCTGCCATACTGAAGTTTTCACTTGAGAGACCTTTCCTCCTCTCTTTCTTTTCACTTACTTTTGTGTTCTTCATTTTTGTAATCTTGTAATTCTCTTTCTTTGTAATTCTGTTTTAATGCAAGTTACTTCTTCAATATCTCTTATTCTCTTCCACCTTCTGTATTTTAATATTAATGTTCTTAAAATAGTTTAAATTCAGTTCAATCCCCTTTCCTTCTTTAGCTTCCTCATTCAATCGAAAGTTCGTTTTTAATTATCATCATTGTTCGTGTGTGTGTGTCGACGTACCACTCTTTTCTTATCCCTTTCTTTTTCTTCTCTTATTAATTTATAATCATAATCATTATAACCAGATTATTAATCACCCAAATGGCTGAGTAAATCTCTCATTGGGGTGAGTTATAATTTAGGTATGTTAAGTGATTGAGAGCTTCTGCTCGATGAATATTCTTTGAATTAACATTGTGTATGTTGGACTTAACATGTCATGGATTAATGACTTGTTTTGTTTAACATGTGGTTTCCATGGATTATTGGAACCATAAATACACAACCATAAATAAGATCTGATTGAGATTATAACCTTAAGTTAAGTTAAGTCTTGGTTTAAAGCCTTAACACTTAAGAATTCTAATCAACATCATCTTGTGACATGGGTGTTAATTTAAATGCAATATAAAGCAAAGCTCAAGGATATCACAAGCTTAACTAACCTAATGATGAACTCACCCCAATCTTTATCAATTTGGTAAATCAAACATCATCCATAAATCATTTAAATTAAGCTCTGCAAACAAACCCCCCTAATCAAAATACAATCAACTAAAAACAATCGACTATTACGAAGTACCATCGCCGAGGATTCGACCCGAGTGCTGCTATACACATTAGCAGAGCACCGGAACCTTGAACGGTCGATAGGCGACAATCGGCCGCACTTTTAAATGGCGCCGTTGCCGGGGATGGTGCTTTAAGTAGTCATTAGTTTCTGGTTATTGTAAAAAAAAAACCAAAAAAAATATAAAAGTTTAAAAAAATTGAAAAAAAACACAAAGAAAAACCCGTCTTCCTCTTAAAAATCATAAACTGAAAAAAATACAAAGAAAAATCCGTCTTCCTCTTTCTTCCAAAATCTCTCTGAATGCCCCGTAGCCTTCCAAACAATCCCTCGGATTTGTTTGACCCTGAAATTGAGCGAACACTTCGCCAACATAGGAGGAACATAAGAGATACTCAAATAATTCAAGAACCAATCATTGCCCTACCAATTGAATTAGATATGGCCAATCCTAGGGAACAAACATTGAAAGAACTTGCTGCCCCTGATATGAATTACCAACCTCTTGGTATTCAATATCCAAACATTGAAGCTGACTTCAAACTCAAATCGGGTTTGATTCATCTTCTACCTCATTTTCACGGGCTAGCCGGTGAGGATCCTCATCTCCACCTTAAAGAGTTCCATGTGGTCTGCTCAACCATGAAACCTCAAGGGGTTTCTGAAGAACAAATCAAGCTTAGAGCTTTCCCCTTTTCCCTAGCAGATTCTGCCAAGTCTTGGCTCTACTACCTCCCACCTGGTTCCATAAACTCATGGGTTGACATGAAGAGACTTTTCCTTGAGAAGTTCTTTCCCGCTTCCCGAACAGCTTCTATCCGAAAGGAAATAAGCGGCATCCGTCAATTCCCTAATGAATCACTCCATGAGTATTGGGAGAGGTTCAAAAAGCTTGTGGCAACTTGTCCACACCATCAAATCCCTGACCAACTCCTGATCCAATGCTTCTATGAGGGGTTATTGGCTATGGAGCGAACTCTCATTGATGCTGCAAGTGGCGGTGCTCTTGTTGACAAAACTACTGCAGCTGCACGAGAACTCATAAGAAACATGGCTGCAAACACGCAGCAATTCCATACTCGAGCACATGCTCAAGTGAAACAAGCCCAAGATAATCAATCCATAGAGCCCAACAAGATGACTGAGTGGATGAGTGAACTTACAGGTCTTGTGCGTCAACTAGCGGTGGCTACCAAAGCCCCAACCTCATCTTCTCCACAGTCACTATTCCCTGGACCTATCAAGAATTGTGGAATATGCAACTCTCCATCTCATCCGACTGACACATGTCCACAACTTCAAGATGATCCATCTGATTTATCTAGTCCAATGGAGCTCAATGCGGCATATGCTCAGCGAAACTTCAACCCTCAATAATCAGGTCAGTTTGTTAGAAACTTCAACCAACCCCACTCTGAGCCCTTCTCTTCTACCTTTAACCCACCTCTGAGGTATGGTAATCCCATTTCTCATCCTCCTCAATTCCCTCCTCAAAATCCAAACCAGTTCCAATATGGTCAAAGTGGTGGTATCCATCAACCTTATCCTTTTGTTCCTCAACCCCAAAGGAACAATCCTCCTCCTGGATTCCACTATCCTAACGAGCCTTCCCAATTCCCCACCCAATACAATCGCTTTCCCAAGAACCAAAATCAAGGCCAACCCAATTTGGGACAAGCCTCTTCTTCTAAACAACCATGGGAAAGTGCTGTAGAGGATCTTGCTTCCTTCACCTGTTCTAGCCTCAAGAACATTGAAACCCAAATAGGTCAACTTGCATCCCACCTTAGCCAGCAACAACCATCCAATTCATCCCAACTCCCAGCTCAACCATTACCCAACCCTAAGGGTAATGTAAGTGCAATTGCACTTAGATCGGGAAAGCAAATTGCTATGCCCCATAATGATTGCTCTACCTCCCCTTTCGATGTTGATCTAGAAAATGAAAAGAAAAAAAATCTGGAAAAGGAACTTGAATCCACTCCTTCACCTCCTTCCATTCCTCTAAGGAACCCAATTCCTTTTCCTCAAGCCATCTCCAAGCCTAAGAAGTCCTTTGAACCTGATCCGGAAATGCTTGACATGTTTAGACGTGTTGAAGTGAACATCCCCCTCTTAGATGACATCAAACAAATCCCTAAGTATGCCAAGTTTCTTAAGGAATTGTGCACCCATAAGAGGCAACTTAGGAACATTGAAAATGTTTCAACTCAACAGTCCATTCCCATGAAGTGCAAAGATCCAGGGACCTTCACGGTTCCATGTCAAATAGGGAGTTCCAACTTTGATGATGCACTCATAGACCTTGGAGCCTCAATAAATGTCATGCCCAAATCCATTTTCTCCAACCTTGGTATAGGTCCCTTGCACCCAACAGGTATTGTCATTCAATTAGCCAATCGAAGCACTGCCAGTCCTGAGGGGATAATTGAGGATGTTCTTGTTCGGGTCAATGATCTTATCTTCCCAGCTGATTTCTATGTCCTTGACATGGAAGGTGAGACGACCTCTTCTCGATCTCCCCTAATTCTAGGAAGACCATTCCTCATGACTGCGAGAACCAAGATTGATGTCCACTCAGGCATCTTATCCATGGAATTTGGTGACCAACTGGTCAAGTTCAACATTTTCCAAGCCATGCGATACCCATTTGAGGATCACTCTGCATTCTCAATCCATGCTTTTGAGGACACTTCTAATATTCAATCGAACCCCAATCCACCATGTTCTTCATGTTCTAATGATAAAGGATCTTGTGAAATATGCACCATGATTAACAAAGTCATAAATGGTGAAGTTGATGTGGACCTCTCATTCATAGACTCCATAAATCTAGAGGAACTTGAAAACTCTCTTGAATCCCACATCAACTCTGATCTCTACTGCTCCACCTTGGACAGTGTTGAGGAAAATGATCCAAACCCATCTAGAATCCCTTCTCCTACTCCTAACTTGTCTAGCTCTCCAATCAAGGCTGAAACTGATCTAAAACCACTTCCTTCACACCTCAAGTATGCATTCCTTTTCCATGATCCCTCCTACCCTGTCATTATCTCTGCTGCACTTTCTGAAACTGAGGAGTCCCAACTTGTTCAAGTGTTAGAGGAAAACAAAAATGCCTTAGGTTGGACCCTAGATGATATTCCAGGAATCAACCCTGCCCTTTGCATGCATCACATCCATCTAGAGGAATCATCCAAACCAATTAGGCAACCTCAAAGAAGACTCAATCCACTCATTCTTGAGGTAGTTAGGGAAGAGATTACCAAGCTTCTTCAAGCTGGTATTATCTACCCAATTTCTGATAGTGAATGGGTTAGTCCAATTCAAGTCGTTCCTAAGAAGGGCGGGATAACAGTTGTCACAAATGAACATGGAGAAGTGGTCACAACTCGGGTGAAAAACAAATGGCGTGTGTGCATCGATTATCGCAAATTGAATGCTGAAACACGAAAAGATCACTACCCACTTCCTTTCCTTGACCAAATGCTTGAGAGATTGGCCGGAAAGTCACACTATTGCTTTCTTGATGGTTACACCGGCTACTTCCAAATTCCAATCGCACCTCAAGACCAAGAAAAGACCACATTCACTTGCCCCTTTGGAACCTATGCCTATAGGCGAATGCCTTTTGGCCTTTGTAATGCTCCTGCAACATTCCAGCGGTGTATGATGAGTATCTTTTCTGAATTCATTGAGAATTGCATGGAGGTATTCATGGATGACTTTACCATTTATGGCGAGTCATTTGAATCTTGCTTACATTCACTCTCTTTGGTCCTTCAAAAGTGTGTCAAGTGCAACCTTGTGCTGAATTTTGAAAAATGTCACTTCATGGTTTCAAATGGGATTGTTCTAGGGCACATCATTTCTCAAGAGGGTATCCAAGTTGATCCAGCCAAAATTGAGGTGATCCAATCACTTCCTGAACCCAAATCAGTTCGAGACATTCGGTCCTTCCTTGGTCATGCTGGTTTCTATCGGCGATTCATTCAGAACTTCAGCAAGATTTCCCTCCCACTCACTCGTTTACTTCAAAATGATGTCACATTCAATTTTGACGAGGCTTGCAAGAGAGCCTTCATTGAACTCAAATCTGCTCTCACATCTGCTCCAATAATCCAACCCCCAGATTGGTCCTTACCATTTGAATTGATGTGTGATGCTTCTGATAGGGCCATTGGGGCTGTTCTTGGTCAAAGAAGAGAAAACATTCCTCATGTCATCTTTTATGCCTCAAAAACATTGGATGAAACTCAATCACACTACACTGTGACTGAAAAAGAACTTTTAGCTGTGGTTTTTGCCTTGGATAAATTCCGGCCCTATCTCTTAGGTGCCAAAATCATCATCTTCACGGACCACTCAGCATTAAAGTTCTTACTTAAGAAAAGTGATTCCAAACCAAGGCTAATAAGATGGATTTTAATGCTCCAAGAGTTTGACCTTGTGATAAAAGATAAACCTGGAAAAGAAAACCCTGTGGCTGACCACCTGAGTAGAATTTCTAATTCTTCTCATTCTGAAATAATTGATCCTGAATTTCCAACTGAACACCTCTCATCTCTCACTCAAAAGTTACCATGGTATGCCCCAATTGTCAATTACTTGGTTTCTGGTGTTTTCCCTGAATATTTTTCAAAAGAACAAAAAGAAAAGATGAAAAGTGATTCAAAGCATTATTTGTGGGAAGATAATAAACTTTGGAAAACTGGGGCTGACATGGTAATTAGGAGATGTGTTGATGAAACTGAACAATTCTCCATCTTGGAATTCTGCCACTCAATGCCTGGAGGTGGCCACTTTGGACCACAAAGAACTTCTAGAAAGGTCCTAGATTCTGGATTCTTTTGGCCTTCACTCTTCAAGGACTCACACGAGTTCTGTCAATCATGTCCCACTTGCCAAAAGTTTGGTGCAATTTCCAAAAGAAACGAAATGCCTCAAAAGCCATTAATCTTCTGTGAACTTTTTGATGTTTGGGGCATCGATTTCATGGGACCTTTTCCCCCTTCCAATGGATTATCCTACATTCTCCTTGCTGTTGACTATGTTTCTAGGTGGGTCGAGGCCAAACCCACTAGGAAAGATGATGCTCAAACTGTGAGTGAGTTCCTCAAAACCCATATCTTCCATCGATTCGGAACACCACGTGTTTTGATAAGTGACTTAGGAACTCATTTCTGTAATAGAACCATGGAGTCACTTTTGAAAAAGAATGGGGTTGTACATAAAACATCCACTGCATATCACCCTCAAACAAATGGAATGGCTGAACTTTCTAATAGAGAAGTGAAAAGAGTGCTTGAAAGAATTGTTAAGCCCACAAGAAAAGACTGGCCCGATAGACTTGGTGAAGCACTTTGGGCCTATCGAACAGCCTATAAGACACCCATTGGGATGTCTCCATTTAGGCTAGTCTTTGGTAAAGCCTGTCATTTACCAGTTGAAATCCAACATAAGTCATTTTGGGCTGTCAAAACATGTAATTTTGATTGTGAAAAATCTGGTGAAGAAAGATTGTTGCAGTTGACTGAATTAGAGGAGCTTCGACTCGATTCGTATGAGAACTCCATTCTCTACAAAGAAAAGGCAAAGTCACTCCATGACAAGCACATTCTTCGAAAGGTATTTCATGAAGGTGAAAATGTAATGCTCTTCAATTCTCGATTTCGACTTCACCCAGGTAAGCTTAATTCTCGTTGGGAAGGTCCTTTTGTTATTACTAACGTTTACCCATTTGGTGCAGTGCAAGTCCAAGACCCTTCTTCAAAAAGAACATTCACGGTAAATGGACACCGGTTAAAGCATCACCATGAGAGGTCTCACAATCCAGGAACCACATCGACTTCCATTGACCCACCACTAGATGGAAATGGCGACCCAACAAATCCAAACCAGGGGGCACCTCTTTCCCTTTAACTCTCTCTCTATCTCTTCCTCTCTCTTTCATTTTGTTACCACTTTATTCATCAAACCCTTTATTTTTATCTTTCTTGTGTGGGTGTGTATTTTAAAAAAAAAACCTTAAAAACTAAAAAAACCAAAAAAACACAATTACTTAAAAAAATTACAAAAAAAGAGTCATGCTTACTCATCATCCAATATTGAAATTTTGTCCAACCATTTTGGGGAGTCAAAAGGCTTGTTTTAAACTCAAATATATTGAATTTTTATCTCAAACTTGGGTAAACAATTTTGTGTCAATAACAAACATTTTGAATGAACAATTTTTTGGTGGAAAATGATTCTCCCCTACCGCGAGGAATAACATTAGCCTTCATGACAAGGTCATCTATGGCCATCTTTTTCATTGTGTGTCTTCACCACTGATTGTGAGTCTTGAGTTTGTGGACCTTCGAGCTGAATTTCCATCTTTTGTGTGCATTAATATGATAGAGGCATTTTCTAAGCCACATGAGAATCAGAATAGCCAAATAGCCTCCCGTTACCCTTACATTGATCCTACTTTTGAAAGCCCCTTTGAGCCTATGAAAGCCTTTCTTTTGATAGCCACATTACAAGCCTAATACCTTGTCCCACCCAACATCTTCATGGATTTTCATTGTACACTTTATTGAAATTTAAGTGTGGGGGGAATGGACTTCATTTTTGGGCGTACTTTCATTGATTTCCAATGTGTCATCATATGCTTGAGGGCAAGCATCCATTCAAGTGTGGGGGAGATGTTGTAATTCTGTGAGCTTTGGGGTGTATATGTGTAATTTTCATTTGTACAAAAGTCATTGAAAAGTGTTCAAAAAAAATGAAAAAAATTATATTAAAAAAAATGAAAAAAAAGGAATGGGTTGTGTCTTGGGTGGGTCAAAAATCATTCATCATCAACCTTTGATCATGTTATAACTACTAAAATTAGTTCCATGAGGAGATCAAGCATGGGTTGGGAGATGACTGTGAGACTTGTTTCAAGCACAACTTTCGAAAGAAAAAAAAGAGCAAAAAAGAAAAAGAAAAAAAGAACACTTGACTCATCTTGTATTGTGTCATTATTGGAAGTCTTCCATGTTGTACATATTCCATCATCTCAACCTATTCCATTTTCTATCTCCCTCACTTTTCATTCATCACACATTCATTCCCTTGTAAATATGTGTTTCTATTTCCTTTCAAATCAAATTTCAAAAAAAATGTGCATTGATTTTTCCATGTTGGTGTTTTTAACCCCTCTTTTCCTTTGGACATTATATACCTACCGTCCCATAGCCACTGAAAAACCCCTTAAAAGACCTCTTGATTATTGTACACATTAGATTTGGGAATGGAAGCTGAGAGCTCTTACAAACTCTTGATTTTCACTTTTTGTTGGTGAATGAGTGAACCTCCTAAAATACATTTTTATCATCTTGAGAGGAGTAAGTTTTGAGTGCCTACATTTTCCAATTCAAACCTTGAACATGAAAAAATGAATTGTTTATGATGCATTATTGTGAACCAAATTTGTGATGGAATTCCTTATGGATGAGTAAAATAGTCTAAACCTCCCCTGATTGGAGAAAACAAAATTTTAATATTTGTTGGTGAGTGAAAATGATTTTGTCATGTTTTTATATTTGTTGCACATGAGGACACGCGCAAATATAAGTGTGGGGGAGTTGATGTTATTAATATTTTCATGACTTATTATATTCCCCCTTTACTTATTTTATATGAAATGTGCATAATTTGTGTGAAATATTAATGTTTTAATATTAAGTATAATATTTGAGCATTTTTAGAAGTAGTCAAATTGAGTCAGTTTAATGTTTTAATTATAACTATCACTATACTGATCCAAATTGTGTGGTTCTTGTTTTGTAGGATTCTCCTTTAAATATAAAACATTTCATTAGAAGGAACCATGAGCCAATTCTGCCATTTGAAGGGTCATATGGTCCTCACAAACAAGGCCAAAGAATATGTGAACAAACTGGATCATCCATGAAGATTGATTTACTGGGTTCAATATAGAAGTCCAAAGACCTTCAATCTCCACCATAATTCGGGGGACACTAAATTTCATCTTGGATAAAAATTGCATGGCCCAAATCCAAGTACAAGGGGCCCAAATAAACCTTTGAAGTCCAGCCCACCATTCTGGCCGAGAATTAAACTCAGTATAGTATGCATGACATATCTCCTGATGTAAGCAACAAATCGAGCTGAGCTTTTGCAGTGTGAAAGACGAGTTATAGGAGGCCGACTTTGTTGAAGAAGTCATTCGAATTTGAAGGCATCTTCCTGTTCAAAAATCCATTCACATTTTGGCTATCGAAAAAGAATGGATAGAAATGGACAGTTTACCTTTGTTTAATCAACCGGCCATAACATTGGATCCAATTGTCCACATGCCTCCAAATTTTGAGAGTAGTCGGCCAACATTATTGTCTACAACTTTGAAGAAGGATGTATTTGAATATTCGGCTGTCTGTATAGATCCATTGGCGAAGAAAGTGGAGGGACAGATTGGGAATGCAAACAGTCCACTCTTTGGGCTATAAATACTCTCCCCTTCTCTCCTTGAGAGGGGTTGGCATTTCAGAAGAGAGGAGATCACATTGGCACGAAAAAAGATTTGCCAAAGGCTTGGGAGGACCTTCCATACTGAAGTTTTCACTTGAGAGACCTTTCCTCCTCTCTTTCTTTTCACTTACTTTTGTGTTCTTCATTTTTGTAATCTTGTAATTCTCTTTCTTTGTAATTCTGTTTTAATGCAAGTTACTTCTTCAATATATCTTATTCTCTTCCACCTTCTGTATTTTAATATTAATGTTCTTAAAATAGTTTAAATTCAGTTCAATCCCCTTCCCTTCTTTAGCTTCCTCATTCAATCGAAAGTTCGTTTTTAATTATCATCATTGTTCGTGTGTGTGTCGACGTACCACTCTTTTCTTATCCCTTTCTTTTTCTTCTCTTATTAATTTATAATCATAATCATTATAACCAGATTATTAATCACCCAAATGGCTGAGTAAATCTCTCATTGGGGTGAGTTATAATTTAGGTATGTTAAGTGATTGAGAGCTTCTGCTCGATGAATATTCTTTGAATTAACATTGTGTATGTTGGACTTAACATGTCATGGATTAATGACTTGTTTTGTTTAACATGTGGTTTCCATGGATTATTGGAACCATAAATACACAACCATAAATAAGATCTGATTGATATTATAACCTTAAGTTAAGTTAAGTCTTGGTTTAAAGCCTTTACACTTAAGAATTCTAATCAACATCATCTTGTGACATGGGTGTTAATTTAAATGCAATATAAAGCAAAGCTCAAGGATATCACAAGCTTAACTAACCTAATGATGAACTCACCCCAATCTTTATCAATTTGGTAAATCAAACATCATCCATAAATCATTTAAATTAAGCTCTGCAAACAAACCACCCTAATCAAAATACAATCAACTAAAAACAATCGACTATTACGAAGTACCATCGCCGAGGATTCGACCCGAGTGCTGCTATACACATTAGCAGAGCACCGGAACCTTGAACGGTCGATAGGCGACAATCGGCCGCACTTTCAAATGGCGCCGTTGCCGGGGATGGTGCTTTAAGTAGTCATTAGTTTCTGGTTATTGTAAAAAAAACCAAAAAAAATACAAAAGTTTAAAAAAATTGAAAAAAAACACAAAGAAAAACCCGTCTTCCTCTTAAAAATCATAAACTGAAAAAAATACAAAGAAAAACCCGTCTTCCTCTTTCTTCCAAAATCTCTCTGAATGCCCCGTAGCCTTCCAAACAATCCCTCAGATTTGTTTGACCCTGAAATTGAGCGAACACTTCGCCAACTTAGGAGGAACATAAGAGATACTCAAATAATTCAAGAACCAATCATTGCCCTACCAATTGAATTAGATATGGCCAATCCTAGGGAACAAACATTGAAAGAACTTGCTGCCCCTGATATGAATTACCAACCTCTTGGTATTCAATATCCAAACATTGAAGCTGACTTCAAACTCAAATCGGGTTTGATTCATCTTCTACCTCATTTTCACGGGCTAGCCGGTGAGGATCCTCATCTCCACCTTAAAGAGTTCCAAGTGGTCTGATCAACCATGAAACCTCAAGGGGTTTCTGAAGAACAAATCAAGCTTAGAGCTTTCCCCTTTTCCCTAGCAGATTCTGCCAAGTCTTGGCTCTACTACCTCCCACCTGGTTCCATAAACTCAGGGGTTGACATGAAGAGACTTTTCCTTGAGAAGTTCTTTCCCGCTTCCCGAACAGCTTCTATCCGAAAGGAAATAAGCGGCATCCGTCAATTCCCTAATGAATCACTCCATGAGTATTGGGAGAGGTTCAAAAAGCTTGTGGCAACTTGTCCACACCATCAAATCCCTGACCAACTCCTGATCCAATGCTTCTATGAGGGGTTATTGGCTATGGAGCGAACTCTCATTGATGCTGCAAGTGGCGATGCTCTTGTTGACAAAACTCCTGCAGCTGCACGAGAACTCATAAGCAACATGGCTGCAAACACGCAGCAATTCCATACTCGAGCACATGCTCAAGTGAAACAAGCCCAAGATAATCAATCCATAGAGCCCAACAAGATGACTGAGTGGATGAGTGAACTTACAGGTCTTGTGCGTCAACTAGCGGTGGCTACCAAAGCCCCAACCTCATCTTCTCCACAGTCACTATTCCCTGGACCTATCAAGAATTGTGGAATATGCAACTCTCCATCTCATCCGACTGACACATGTCCACAACTTCAAGATGATCCATCTGATTTATCTAGTCCAATGGAGCTCAATGCGGCATATGCTCAGCGAAACTTCAACCCTCAACAATCAGGTCAGTTTGTTAGAAACTTCAACCAACCCCACTCTGAGCCCTTCTCTTCTACCTTTAACCCACCTCTGAGGTATGGTAATCCCATTTCTCATCCTCCTCAATTCCCTCCTCAAAATCCAAACCAGTTCCAATATGGTCAAAGTGGTGGTATCCATCAACCTTATCCTTTTGTTCCTCAACCCCAAAGGAACAATCCTCCTCCTGGATTCCACTATCCTAACGAGCCTTCCCAATTCCCCACCCAATACAATCGCTTTCCCAATAACCAAAATCAAGGCCAACCCAATTTGGGACAAGCCTCTTCTTCTAAACAACCATGGGAAAGTGCTGTAGAGGATCTTGCTTCCTTCACCCGTTCTAGCCTCAAGAACATTGAAACCCAAATAGGTCAACTTGCATCCCACCTTAGCCAGCAACAACCATCCAATTCATCCCAACTCCCAGCTCAACCATTACCCAACCCTAAGGGTAATGTAAGTGCAATTGCACTTAGATCGGGAAAGCAAATTGCTATGCCCCATAATGATTGATCTACCTCCCCTTTCGATGTTGATCTAGAAAATGAAAAGAACAAAAAGCTGGAAAAGGAACTTGAATCCACTCCTTCACCTCCTTCCATTCCTCTAAGGAACCCAATTCCTTTTCCTCAAGCCATCTCCAAGCCTAAGAAGTCCTTTGAACCTGATCCGGAAATGCTTGACATGTTTAGACGTGTTGAAGTGAACATCCCCCTCTTAGATGCCATCAAACAAATCCCTAAGTATGCCAAGTTTCTTAAGGAATTGTGCACCCATAAGAGGCAACTTAGGAACATTGAAAATGTTTCAACTCAACACTCCATTCCCATGAAGTGCAAAGATCCAGGGACCTTCACGGTTCCATGTCAAATAGGGAGTTCCAACTTTGATGATGCACTCATAGACCTTGGAGCCTCAATAAATGTCATGCCCAAATCCATTTTCTCCAACCTTGGTCTAGGTCCCTTGCACCCAACAGGTATTGTCATTCAATTAGCCAATCGAAGCACTGCCATTCCTGAGGGGATAATTGAGGATGTTCTTGTTCGGGTCAATGATCTTATCTTCCCAGCTGATTTCTATGTCCTTGACATGGAAGGTGAGACGACCTCTTCTCGATCTCCCCTAATTCTAGGAAGACCATTCCTCATGACTGCGAGAACCAAGATTGATGTCCACTCAGGCATCTTATCCATGGAATTTGGTGACCAACTGGTCAAGTTCAACATTTTCCAAGCCATGCGATACCCATCTGAGGATCACTCTGCATTCTCAATCCATGCTTTTGAGGACACTTCTAAGATTCAATCGAACCCCAATCCACCATGTTCTTCATGTTCTAATGATAAAGGATCTTGTGAAATATGCACCATGATTAACAAAGTCATAAATGGTGAAGTTGATGTGGACCTCTCATTCATAGACTCCATAAATCTAGAGGAACTTGAAAACTCTCTTGAATCCCACATCAACTCTGATCTCTACTGCTCCACCTTGGACAGTGTTGAGGAAAATGATCCAAACCCATCTAGAATCCCTTCTCCTACTCCTAACTTGTCTAGCTCTCCAATCAAGGCTGAAACTGATCTAAAACCACTTCCTTCACACCTCAAGTATGCATTCCTTTTCCATGATCCCTCCTACCCTGTCATTATCTCTGCTGCACTTTCTGAAACTGAGGAGTCCCAACTTGTTCAAGTGTTAGAGGAAAACAAAAATGCCTTAGGTTGGACCCTAGATGATATTCCAGGAATCAACCCTGCCCTTTGCATGCATCACATCCATCTAGAGGAATCATCCAAACCAATTAGGCAACCTCAAAGAAGACTCAATCCACTCATACTTGAGGTAGTTAGGGAAGAGATTACCAAGCTTCTTCAAGCTGGTATTATCTACCCAATTTCTGATAGTGAATGGGTTAGTCCAATTCAAGTCATTCCTAAGAAGGGCGGGATACCAGTTGTCACAAATGAACATGGAGAAGTGGTCACAACTCGGGTGAAAAACAAATGGCGTGTGTGCATCGATTATCGCAAATTGAATGCTGAAACACGAAAAGATCACTACCCACTTCCTTTCCTTGACCAAATGCTTGAGAGATTGGCCGGAAAGTCACACTATTTCTTTCTTTATGGTTACACCGGCTACTTCCAAATTCCAATCGCACCTCAAGACCAAGAAAAGACCACATTCACTTGCCCCTTTGGAACCTATGCCTATAGGCGAATGCCTTTTGGCCTTTGTAATGCTCCTGCAACATTCCAGCGGTGTATGATGAGTATCTTTTCTGAATTCATTGAGAATTGCATGGAGGTATTCATGGATGACTTTACCATTTATGGCGAGTCATTTGAATCTTGCTTACATTCACTCTCTTTGGTCCTTCAAAAGTGTGTCAAGTGCAACCTTGTGCTGAATTTTGAAAAATGTCACTTCATGGTTTCAAATGGGATTGTTCTAGGGCACATCATTTCTCAAGAGGGTATCCAAGTTGATCCAGCCAAAATTGAGGTGATCCAATCACTTCTTGAACCCAAATCAGTTCGAGACATTCGGTCCTTCCTTGGTCATGCTGGTTTCTATCGGCGATTCATTCAGAACTTCAGCAAGATTTCCCTCCCACTCACTCGTTTACTTCAAAATGATGTCACATTCAATTTTGACGAGGCTTGCAAGAGAGCCTTCATTGAACTCAAATCTGCTCTCACATCTGCTCCAATAATCCAACCCCCAGATTGGTCCTTACCATTTGAATTGATGTGTGATGCTTCTGATAGGGCCATTGGGGCTGTTCTTGGTCAAAGAAGAGAAAACATTCCTCATGTCATCTTTTATGCCTCAAAAACATTGGATGAAACTCAATCACACTACACTGTGACTGAAAAAGAACTTTTAGCTGTGGTTTTTGCCTTGGATAAATTCCGGCCCTATCTCTTAGGTGCCAAAATCATCATCTTCACGGACCACTCAGCATTAAAGTTCTTACTTAAGAAAAGTGATTCCAAACCAAGGCTAATAAGATGGATTTTAATTCTCCAAGAGTTTGACCTTGTGATAAAAGATAAACCTGGAAAAGAAAACCCTGTGGCTGACCACCTGAGTAGAATTTCTAATTCTTCTCATTCTGAAATAATTGATCCTGAATTTCCAACTGAACACCTCTCATCTCTCACTCCAAAGTTACCATGGTATGCCCCAATTGTCAATTACTTGGTTTCTGGTGTTTTCCCTGAATATTTTTCAAAAGAAAAAAAAGAAAAGATGAAAAGTGATTCAAAGCATTATTTGTGGGAAGATAATAAACTTTGGAAAACTGGGGCTGACATGGTAATTAGGAGATGTGTTGATGAAACTGAACAATTCTCCATCTTGGAATTCTGCCACTCAATGCCTGGAGGTGGCCACTTTGGACCACAAAGAACTTCTAGAAAGGTCCTAGATTCTGGATTCTTTTGGCCTTCACTCTTCAAGGACTCACACGAGTTCTGTCAATCATGTCCCACTTGCCAAAAGTTTGGTGCAATTTCCAAAAGAAACGAAATGCCTCAAAAGCCATTAATCTTCTGTGAACTTTTTGATGTTTGGGGCATCGATTTCATGGGACCTTTTCCCCCTTCCAATGGATTATCCTACATTCTCCTTGTTGTTGACTATGTTTCTAGGTGGGTCAAGGCCAAACCCACTTGGAAAGATGATGCTCAAACTGTGAGTGAGTTCCTCAAAACCCATATCTTCCATCGATTCGGAACACCACGTGTTTTGATAAGTGACTTAGGAACTCATTTCTGTAATAGAACCATGGAGTCACTTTTGAAAAAGAATGGGGTTGTACATAAAACATCCACTGCATATCACCCTCAAACAAATGGAATGGCTGAACTTTCTAATAGAGAAGTGAAAAGAGTGCTTGAAAGAATTGTTAAGCCCACAAGAAAAGACTGGCCCGATATACTTGGTGAAGCACTTTGGGCCTATCGAACAGCCTATAAGACACCCATTGGGATGTCTCCATTTAGGCTAGTCTTTGGTAAAGCCTGTCATTTACCAGTTGAAATCCAACATAAGTCATTTTGGGCTGTCAAAACATGTAATTTTGATTGTGAAAAATCTGGTGAAGAAAGATTGTTGCAGTTGACTGAATTGGAGGAGCTTCGACTCGATTCGTATGAGAACTCCATTCTCTACAAAGAAAAGGCAAAGTCACTCCATGACAAGCACATTCTTCGAAAGGTATTTCATGAAGGTGAAAAGGTAATGCTCTTCAATTCTCGATTTCGACTTCACCCAGGTAAGCTTAATTCTCGTTGGGAAGGTCCTTTTGTTATTACTAACGTTTACCCATTTGGTGCAGTGCAAGTCCAAGACCCTTCTTCAAAAAGAACATTCACGGTAAATGGACACCGGTTAAAGCATCACCATGAGAGGTCTCACAATCCAGGAACCACATCGACTTCCATTGACCCACCACTAGATGGAAATGGCGACCCAACAAATCCAAACCAGGGGGCACCTCTTTCCCTTTAACTCTCTCTCTATCTCTTCCTCTCTCTACCTCTTTCTTCTTCTTCCTCTCTCTTTCATTTTGTTACCACTTTATTCATCAAACCCTTTATTTTTATCTTTCTTGTGTGGGTGTGTATTTTAAAAAAAAAAACCTTAAAAACTAAAAAAACCAAAAAAACACAATTACTTAAAAAAATTACAAAAAAAGAGTCATGCTTACTCATCATCCAATATTGAAATTTTGTCCAACCATTTTGGGGAGTCAAAAGGCTTGTTTTAAACTCAAATATATTGAATTTTTATCTCAAACTTGGGTAAACAATTTTGTGTCAATAACAAACATTTTGAATGAACAATTTTTTGGTGGAAAATGATTCTCCCCTACCGCGAGGAATAACATTAGCCTTCATGACAAGGTCATCTATGACCATCTTTTTCATTGTGTGTCTTCACCACTGATTGTGAGTCTTGAGTTTGTGGACCTTCGAGCTGAATTTCCATCTTTTGTGTGCATTAATATGATAGAGGCATTTTCTAAGCCACATGAGAATCAGAATAGCCAAATAACCTCCCGTTACCCTTACATTGATCCTACTTTTGAAAGCCCCTTTGAGCCTATGAAAGCCTTTCTTTTGATAGCCACATTACAAGCCTAATACCTTGTCCCACCCAACATCTTCATGGATTTTCATTGTACACTTTATTGAAATTTAAGTGTGGGGGGAATGGACTTCATTTTTGGGCGTACTTTCATTGATTTCCAATGTGTCATCATATGCTTGAGGGCAAGCATCCATTCAAGTGTGGGGGAGATGTTGTAATTCTGTGAGCTTTGGGGTGTATATGTGTAATTTTCATTTGTACAAAAGTCATTGAAAAGTGTTCAAAAAAAATGAAAAAAATTATATTAAAAAAAATGAAAAAAAAGGAATGGGTTGTGTCTTGGGTGGGTCAAAAATCATTCATCATCAACCTTTGATCATGTTATAACTACTAAAATTAGTTCCATGAGGAGATCAAGCATGGGTTGGGAGATGACTGTGAGACTTGTTTCAAGCACAACTTTCGAAAGAAAAAAAAGAGCAAAAAAGAAAAAGAAAAAAAAGAAAACTTGACTCATCTTGTATTGTGTCATTATTGGAAGTCTTCCATGTTGTACATATTCCATCATCTCAACCTATTCCATTTTCTATCTCCCTCACTTTTCATTCATCACACATTGTTTCCCTTGTAAATATGTGTTTCTATTTCCTTTCAAATCAAATTTCAAAAAAAATGTGCATTGATTTTTCCATGTTGGTGTTTTTAACCCCTCTTTTCCTTTGGACATTATATACCTACCGTCCCATAGCCACTGAAAAACCCCTTAAAAGACCTCTTGATTATTGTACACACTAGATTTGGGAATGGAAGCTGAGAGCTCTTACAAACTCTTGATTTTCACTTTTTGTTGGTGAATGAGTGAACCTCCTAAAATACATTTTTATCATCTTGAGAGGAGTAAGTTTTGAGTGCCTACATTTTCCAATTCAAACCTTGAACATGAAAAAATGAATTGTTTATGATGCATTATTGTGAACCAAATTTGTGATGTAATTCATTATGGATGAGTAAAATAGTCTAAACCTCCCCTGATTGGAGAAAACAAAATTTTAATATTTGTTGGTGAGTGAAAGTGATTTTGTCATGTTTTTATATTTGTTGCACATGAGGACACGCGCAAATATAAGTGTGGGGGAGTTGATGTTATTAATATTTTCATGACTTATTATATTCCCCCTTTACTTATTTTATATGAAATGTGCATAATTTGTGTGAAATATTAATGTTTTAATATTAAGTATAATATTTGAGCATTTTTAGAAGTAGTCAAATTGAGTCAGTTTAATGTTTTAATTATAACTATCACTATACTGATCCAAATTGTATGGTTCTTGTTTTTTAGGATTCTCCTTTCAATATACAACATTTCATTAGAAGGAACCATGAGCCAATTCGGCCATTTGAAGGGTCATATGGTCCTCACAAACAAGACCAAAGAATCTGTGAACAAACTGGACCATCCATGAAGATTGATTTACTGGGTTCAATCGAGAAGTCCAAAGACCTTCAATCTCCACCATAATTCGGGGGACACTACATTTCATCTTGGATAAAAATTGCATGGCCCAAATCCAAGTACAAGGGGCCCAAATAAACCTTTGAAGTCCAGCCCACCATTGTGGACGAGAATTAAAATTAGTATAGTATGCATGACATATCTCCTGATATAAGCATCAAATCGAGCTGAGATTTTGCATTGTGAAAGAGGGGATATAGGCGGCCGACTTTGTTGAATAAGTCATTCGAATTTGAAGGCATCTTCATGTGCAAAAATCCATTCACATTTTGGCTATCGAAAAAGAATGGATAGAAATGGACAGTTTACCTTTGTTTAATAAACTGGCCATAACTTTGGATCCAATTGTCCAAATGCCTCTGAATTTTGAGAGTAGTCGTCCAACATTATTGTCTACAACTTTGAAGAAGGATTTATTTGAAGATTAGGCTGTCTGTATAGCTCAATGGGCGAAGCAAGTGGAGGGACAGATTGGGAATGCAAACAGTCCACTCCTTGGGCTATAAATACTCTCCCCTTCTCTCCTTGAGAGGGGTTGGCATTTTAGAAGAGAGGAGATCACATTGGCACGACCAAAGCTTTGCCAAAGGCTTGGGAGGACCTGCCATACTGAAGTTTTCACTTGAGAGACCTTTCCTCCTCTCTTTCTTTTCACTTACTTTTGTGTTCTTCATTTTTGTAATCTTGTAATTCTCTTTCTTTGTAATTCTGTTTTAATGCAAGTTACTTCTTCAATATCTCTTATTCTCTTCCACCTTCTGTATTTTAATATTAATGTTCTTAAAATAGTTTAAATTCAGTTCAATCCCCTTCCCTTCTTTAGCTTCCTCATTCAATCGAAAGTTCGTTTTTAATTATCATCATTGTTCGTGTGTGTGTGTCGACGTACCACTCTTTTCTTATCCCTTTCTTTTTCTTCTCTTATTAATTTATAATCATAATCATTATAACCAGATTATTAATCACCCAAATGGCTGAGTAAATCTCTCATTGGGGTGAGTTATAATTTAGGTATGTTAAGTGATTGAGAGCTTCTGCTCGATGAATATTCTTTGAATTAACATTGTGTATGTTGGACTTAACATGTCATGGATTAATGACTTGTTTTGTTTAACATGTGGTTTCCATGGATTATTGGAACCATAAATACACAACCATAAATAAGATCTGATTGAGATTATAACCTTAAGTTAAGTTAAGTCTTGGTTTAAAGCCTTAACACTTAAGAATTCTAATCAACATCATCTTGTGACATGGGTGTTAATTTAAATGCAATATAAAGCAAAGCTCAAGGATATCACAAGCTTAACTAACCTAATGATGAACTCACCCCAATCTTTATCAATTTGGTAAATCAAACATCATCCATAAATCATTTAAATTAAGCTCTGCAAACAAACCCCCCTAATCAAAATACAATCAACTAAAAACAATCGACTATTACGAAGTACCATCGCCGAGGATTCGACCCGAGTGCTGCTATACACATTAGCAGAGCACCGGAACCTTGAACGGTCGATAGGCGACAATCGGCCGCACTTTCAAATGGCGCCGTTGCCGGGGATGGTGCTTTAAGTAGTCATTAGTTTCTGGTTATTGTAAAAAAAAACCAAAAAAAATACAAATGTTTAAAAAAATTGAAAAAAAACACAAAGAAAAACCCGTCTTCCTCTTAAAAATCATAAACTGAAAAAAATACAAAGAAAAACCCGTCTTCCTCTTTCTTCCAAAATCTCTCTGAATGCCCCGTAGCCTTCCAAACAATCCCTCGGATTTGTTTGACCCTGAAATTGAGCGAACACTTCGCCAACTTAGGAGGAACATAAGAGATACTCAAATAATTCAAGAACCAATCATTGCCCTACCAATTGAATTAGATATGGCCAATCCTAGGGAACAAACATTGAAAGAACTTGCTGCCCCTGATATGAATTACCAACCTCTTGGTATTCAATATCCAAACATTGAAGCTGACTTCAAACTCAAATCGGGTTTGATTCATCTTCTACCTCATTTTCACGGGCTAGCCGGTGAGGATCCTCATCTCCACCTTAAAGAGTTCCAAGTGGTCTGCTCAACCATGAAACCTCAAGGGGTTTCTGAAGAACAAATCAAGCTTAGAGCTTTCCCCTTTTCCCTAGCAGATTCTGCCAAGTCTTGGCTCTACTACCTCCCACCTGGTTCCATAAACTCATGGGTTGACATGAAGAGACTTTTCCTTGAGAAGTTCTTTCCCGCTTCCCGAACAGCTTCTATCCGAAAGGAAATAAGCGGCATCCGTCAATTCCCTAATGAATCACTCCATGAGTATTGGGAGAGGTTCAAAAAGCTTGTGGCAACTTGTCCACACCATCAAATCCCTGACCAACTCCTGATCCAATGCTTCTATGAGGGGTTATTGGCTATGGAGCGAACTCTCATTGATGCTGCAAGTGGCGGTGCTCTTGTTGACAAAACTCCTGCAGCTGCACGAGAACTCATAAGCAACATGGCTGCAAACACGCAGCAATTCCATACTCGAGCACATGCTCAAGTGAAACAAGCCCAAGATAATCAATCCATAGAGCCCAACAAGATGACTGAGTGGATGAGTGAACTTACAGGTCTTGTGCGTCAACTAGCGGTGGCTACCAAAGCCCCAACCTCATCTTCTCCACAGTCACTATTCCCTGGACCTATCAAGAATTGTGGAATATGCAACTCTCCATCTCATCCGACTGACACATGTCCACAACTTCAAGATGATCCATCTGATTTATCTAGTCCAATGGAGCTCAATGCGGCATATGCTCAGCGAAACTTCAACCCTCAACAATCAGGTCAGTTTGTTAGAAACTTCAACCAACCCCACTCTGAGCCCTTCTCTTCTACCTTTAACCCACCTCTGAGGTATGGTAATCCCATTTCTCATCCTCCTCAATTCCCTCCTCAAAATCCAAACCAGTTCCAATATGGTCAAAGTGGTGGTATCCATCAACCTTATCCTTTTGTTCCTCAACCCCAAAGGAACAATCCTCCTCCTGGATTCCACTATCCTAACGAGCCTTCCCAATTCCCCACCCAATACAATCGCTTTCCCAAGAACCAAAATCAAGGCCAACCCAATTTGGGACAAGCCTCTTCTTCTAAACAACCATGGGAAAGTGCTGTAGAGGATCTTGCTTCCTTCACCCGTTCTAGCCTCAAGAACATTGAAACCCAAATAGGTCAACTTGCATCCCACCTTAGCCAGCAACAACCATCCAATTCATCCCAACTCCCAGCTCAACCATTACCCAACCCTAAGGGTAATGTAAGTGCAATTGCACTTAGATCGGGAAAGCAAATTGCTATGCCCCATAATGATTGCTCTACCTCCCCTTTCGATGTTGATCTAGAAAATGAAAAGAACAAAAAGCTGGAAAAGGAACTTGAATCCACTCCTTCACCTCCTTCCATTCCTCTAAGGAACCCAATTCCTTTTCCTCAAGCCATCTCCAAGCCTAAGAAGTCCTTTGAACCTGATCCGGAAATGCTTGACATGTTTAGACGTGTTGAAGTGAACATCCCCCTCTTAGATGCCATCAAACAAATCCCTAAGTATGCCAAGTTTCTTAAGGAATTGTGCACCCATAAGAGGCAACTTAGGAACATTGAAAATGTTTCAACTCAACAGTCCATTCCCATGAAGTGCAAAGATCCAGGGACCTTCACGGTTCCATGTCAAATAGGGAGTTCCAACTTTGATGATGCACTCATAGACCTTGGAGCCTCAATAAATGTCATGCCCAAATCCATTTTCTCCAACCTTGGTCTAGGTCCCTTGCACCCAACAGGTATTGTCATTCAATTAGCCAATCGAAGCACTGCCAGTCCTGAGGGGATAATTGAGGATGTTCTTGTTCGGGTCAATGATCTTATCTTCCCAGCTGATTTCTATGTCCTTGACATGGAAGGTGAGACGACCTCTTCTCGATCTCCCCTAATTCTAGGAAGACCATTCCTCATGACTGTGAGAACCAAGATTGATGTCCACTCAGGCATCTTATCCATGGAATTTGGTGACCAACTGGTCAAGTTCAACATTTTCCAAGCCATGCGATACCCATCTGAGGATCACTCTGCATTCTCAATCCATGCTTTTGAGGACACTTCTAAGATTCAATCGAACCCCAATCCACCATGTTCTTCATGTTCTAATGATAAAGGATCTTGTGAAATATGCACCATGATTAACAAAGTCATAAATGGTGAGGTTTATGTGGACCACTCATTCATAGACTCCATAAATCTAGAGGAACTTGAAAACTCTCTTGAATCCCACATCAACTCTGATCTCTACTGCTCCACCTTGGACAGTGTTGAGGAAAATGATCCAAACCCATCTAGAATCCCTTCTCCTACTCCTAACTTGTCTAGCTCTCCAATCAAGGCTGAAACTGATCTAAAACCACTTCCTTCACACCTCAAGTATGCATTCCTTTTCCATGATCCCTCCTACCCTGTCATTATCTCTGCTGCACTTTCTGAAACTGAGGAGTCCCAACTTGTTCAAGTGTTAGAGGAAAACAAAAATGCCTTAGGTTGGACCCTAGATGATATTCCAGGAATCAACCCTGCCCTTTGCATGCATCACATCCATCTAGAGGAATCATCCAAACCAATTAGGCAACCTCAAAGAAGACTCAATCCACTCATACTTGAGGTAGTTAGGGAAGAGATTACCAAGCTTCTTCAAGCTGGTATTATCTACCCAATTTCTGATAGTGAATGGGTTAGTCCAATTCAAGTCGTTCCTAAGAAGGGCGGGATAACAGTTGTCACAAATGAACATGGAGAAGTGGTCACAACTCGGGTGAAAAACAAATGGCGTGTGTGCATCGATTATCGCAAATTGAATGCTGAAACACGAAAAGATCACTACCCACTTCCTTTCCTTGACCAAATGCTTGAGAGATTGGCCGGAAAGTCACACTATTGCTTTCTTGATGGTTACACCGGCTACTTCCAAATTCCAATCGCACCTCAAGACCAAGAAAAGACCACATTCACTTGCCCCTTTGGAACCTATGCCTATAGGCGAATGCCTTTTGGCCTTTGTAATGCTCCTGCAACATTCCAGCGGTGTATGATGAGTATCTTTTCTGAATTCATTGAGAATTGCATGGAGGTATTCATGGATGACTTTACCATTTATGGCGAGTCATTTGAATCTTGCTTACATTCACTCTCTTTGGTCCTTCAAAAGTGTGTCAAGTGCAACCTTGTGCTGAATTTTGAAAAATGTCACTTCATGGTTTCAAATGGGATTGTTCTAGGGCACATCATTTCTCAAGAGGGTATCCAAGTTGATCCAGCCAAAATTGAGGTGATCCAATCACTTCCTGAACCCAAATCAGTTCGAGACATTCGGTCCTTCCTTGGTCATGCTGGTTTCTATCGGCGATTCATTCAGAACTTCAGCAAGATTTCCCTCCCACTCACTCGTTTACTTCAAAATGATGTCACATTCAATTTTGACGAGGCTTTCAAGAGAGCCTTCATTGAACACAAATCTGCTCTCACATCTTCTCCAATAATCCAACCCCCAGATTGGTCCTTACCATTTGAATTGATGTGTGATGCTTCTGATAGGGCCATTGGGGCTATTCTTGGTCAAAGAAGAGAAAACATTCCTCATGTCATCTTTTATGCCTCAAAAACATTGGATGAAACTCAATCACACTACACTGTGACTGAAAAAGAACTTTTAGCTGTGGTTTTTGCCTTGGATAAATTCCGGCCCTATCTCTTAGGTGCCAAAATCATCATCTTCACGGACCACTCAGCATTAAAGTTCTTACTTAAGAAAAGTGATTCCAAACCAAGGCTAATAAGATGGATTTTAATGCTCCAAGAGTTTGACCTTGTGATAAAAGATAAACCTGGAAAAGAAAACCCTGTGGCTGACCACCTGAGTAGAATTTCTAATTCTTCTCATTCTGAAATAATTGATCCTGAATTTCCAACTGAACACCTCTCATCTCTCACTCCAAAGTTACCATGGTATGCCCCAATTGTCAATTACTTGGTTTCTGGTGTTTTCCCTGAATATTTTTCAAAAGAACAAAAAGAAAAGATGAAAAGTGATTCAAAGCATTATTTGTGGGAAGATAATAAACTTTGGAAAACTGGGGCTGACATGGTAATTAGGAGATGTGTTGATGAAACTGAACAATTCTCCATCTTGGAATTCTGCCACTCAATGCCTGGAGGTGGCCACTTTGGACCACAAAGAACTTCTAGAAAGGTCCTAGATTCTGGATTCTTTTGGCCTTCACTCTTCAAGGACTCACACGAGTTCTGTCAATCATGTCCCACTTGCCAAAAGTTTGGTGCAATTTCCAAAAGAAACGAAATGCCTCAAAAGCCATTAATCTTCTGTGAACTTTTTGATGTTTGGGGCATCGATTTCATGGGACCTTTTCCCCCTTCCAATGGATTATCCTACATTCTCCTTGCTGTTGACTATGTTTCTAGGTGGGTCGAGGCCAAACCCACTAGGAAAGATGATGCTCAAACTGTGAGTGAGTTCCTCAAAACCCATATCTTCCATCGATTCGGAACACCACGTGTTTTGATAAGTGACTTAGGAACTCATTTCTGTAATAGAACCATGGAGTCACTTTTGAAAAAGAATGGGATTGTACATAAAACATCCACTGCATATCACCCTCAAACAAATGGAATGGCTGAACTTTCTAATAGAGAAGTGAAAAGAGTGCTTGAAAGAATTGTTAAGCCCACAAGAAAAGACTGGCCCGATAGACTTGGTGAAGCACTTTGGGCCTATCGAACAGCCTATAAGACACCCATTGGGATGTCTCCATTTAGGCTAGTCTTTGGTAAATCCTGTCATTTACCAGTTGAAATCCAACATAAGTCATTTTGGGCTGTCAAAACATGTAATTTTGATTGTGAAAAATCTGGTGAAGAAAGATTGTTGCAGTTGACTGAATTGGAGGAGCTTCGACTCGATTCGTATGAGAACTCTATTCTCTACAAAGAAAAGGCAAAGTCACTCCATGACAAGCACATTCTTCGAAAGGTATTTCATGAAGGTGAAAAGGTAATGCTCTTCAATTCTCGATTTCGACTTCACCCAGGTAAGCTTAATTGTCATTGGGAAGGTCCTTTTGTTATTACTAACGTTTACCCATTTGGTGCAGTGCAAGTCCAAGACCCTTCTTCAAAAAGAACATTCACGGTAAATGGACACCGGTTAAAGCATCACCATGAGAGGTCTCACAATCCAGGAACCACATCGACTTCCATTGACCCACCACTAGATGGAAATGGCGACCCAACAAATCCAAACCAGGGGGCACCTCTTTCCCTTTAACTCTCTCTCTATCTCTTCCTCTCTCTACCTCTTTCTTCTTCTTCCTCTCTCTTTCATTTTGTTACCACTTTATTCATCAAACCCTTTATTTTTATCTTTCTTGTGTGGGTGTGTATTTTAAAAAAAAAACCTTAAAAACTAAAAAAACCAAAAAAACACAATTACTTAAAAAAATTACAAAAAAAGAGTCATGCTTACTCATCATCCAATATTGAAATTTTGTCCAACCATTTTGGGGAGTCAAAAGGCTTGTTTTAAACTCAAATATATTGAATTTTTATCTCAAACTTGGGTAAACAATTTTGTGTCAATAACAAACATTTTGAATGAACAATTTTTTGGTGGAAAATGATTCTCCCCTACCGCGAGGAATAACATTAGCCTTCATGACAAGGTCATCTATGGCCATCTTTTTCATTGTGTGTCTTCAACACTGATTGTGAGTCTTGAGTTTGTGGACCTTCGAGCTGAATTTCCATCTTTTGTGTGCATTAATATGATAGAGGCATTTTCTAAGCCACATGAGAATCAGAATAGCCAAATAGCCTCCCGTTACCCTTACATTGATCCTACTTTTGAAAGCCCCTTTGAGCCTATGAAAGCCTTTCTTTTGATAGCCACATTACAAGCCTAATACCTTGTCCCACCCAACATCTTCATGGATTTTCATTGTACACTTTATTGAAATTTAAGTGTGGGGGGAATGGACTTCATTTTTGGGCGTACTTTCATTGATTTCCAATGTGTCATAATATGCTTGAGGGCAAGCATCCATTCAAGTGTGGGGGAGATGTTGTAATTCTGTGAGCTTTGGGGTGTATATGTGTAATTTTCATTTGTACAAAAGTCATTGAAAAGTGTTCAAAAAAAATGAAAAAAATTATATTAAAAAAAAATGAAAAAAAAGGAATGGGTTGTGTCTTGGGTGGGTCAAAAATCATTCATCATCAACCTTTGATCATGTTATAACTACTAAAATTAGTTCCATGAGGAGATCAAGCATGGGTTGGGAGATGACTGTGATACTTGTTTCAAGCACAACTTTCGAAAGAAAAAAAAGAGCAAAAAAGAAAAAGAAAAAAAAGAACACTTGACTCATCTTGTATCGTGTCATTATTGGAAGTCTTCCATGTTGTACATATTCCATCATCTCAACCTATTCCATTTTCTATCTCCCTCACTTTTCATTCATCACACATTCATTCCCTTGTAAATATGTGTTTCTATTTCCTTTCAAATCAAATTTCAAAAAAAATGTGCATTGATTTTTCCATGTTGGTGTTTTTAACCCCTCTTTTCCTTTGGACATTATATACCTACCGTCCCATAGCCACTGAAAAAACCCTTAAAAGACCTCTTGATTATTGTACACATTAGATTTGGGAATGGAAGCTGAGAGCTCTTACAAACTCTTGATTTTCACTTTTTGTTGGTGAATGAGTGAACCTCCTAAAATACATTTTTATCATCTTGAGAGGAGTAAGTTTTGAGTGCCTACATTTTCCAATTCAAACCTTGAACATGAAAAAATGAATTGTTTATGATGCATTATTGTGAACCAAATTTGTGATGGAATTCATTATGGATGAGTAAAATAGTCTAAACCTCCCCTGATTGGAGAAAACAAAATTTTAATATTTGTTGGTGAGTGAAAATGATTTTGTCATGTTTTTATATTTGTTGCACATGAGGACACGCGCAAATATAAGTGTGGGGGAGTTGATGTTATTAATATTTTCATGACTTATTATATTCCCCCTTTACTTATTTTATATGAAATGTGCATAATTTGTGTGAAATATTAATGTTTTAATATTAAGTATAATATTTGAGCATTTTTAGAAGTAGTCAAATTGAGTCAGTTTAATGTTTTAATTATAACTATCACTATACTGATCCAAATTGTGTGGTTCTTGTTTTTTAGGATTCTCCTTTCAATATACAACATTTCATTAGAAGGAACCATGAGCCAATTCTTCCATTTTAAGGGTCATATGGTCCTCACAAACAAGACCAAAGAATCTGTGAACAAACTGGACCATCCATGAAGATTGATTTACTGGGTTCAATCGAGAAGTCCAAAGACCTTAAATCTCCACCATAATTCGGGGGACACTACATTTCATCTTGGATAAAAATTGCATGGCCAAAATCCAAGTACAAGGGGCCCAAATAAACCTTTGAAGTCCAGCCCACCATTCTGGACGAGAATTAAAATCAGTATAGTATGCATGACATATCTCCTGATGTAAGCATCAAATCGATCTGAGATTTTGCAGTGTGAAAGAGGAGATATAGGCGGCCGACTTTGTTGAATAAGTCATTCGAATTTGAAGGCATCTTCCTGTTCAAAAATCCATTCACATTTTGGCTATCGAAAAAGAATGGATAGAAATGGACAGTTTACCTTTGTTTAATCAACCGGCCATAACTTTGGATCCAATAGTCCAAATGCCTCCAAAGTTTGAGAGTAGTCGGCCAACATTATTGTCTAAAACTTTGAAGAAGTATGTATTTGAAGATTCGGCTGTCTGTATAGCTCAATTGGCGAAGAAAGTGGAGGGACAGATTGGGAATGCAAACAGTCCACTCCTTGGGCTATAAATACTCTCCCCTTCTCTCCTTGAGAGGGGTTGGCATTTCAGAAGAGAGGAGATCACATTGGCACGACCAAAGCTTTGCCAAAGGCTTGGGAGGACCTGCCATACTGAAGTTTTCACTTGAGAGACCTTTCCTCCTCTCTTTCTTTTCACTTACTTTTGTTTTCTTCATTTTTGTAATCTTGTAATTCTCTTTCTTTGTAATTCTGTTTTAATGCAAGTTACTTCTTCAATATCTCTTATTCTCTTCCACCTTATGTATTTTAATATTAATGTTCTTAAAATAGTTTAAATTCAGTTCAATCCCCTTCCCTTCTTTAGCTTCCTCATTCAATCGAAAGTTCGTTTTTAATTATCATCATTGTTCGTGTGTGTGTGTCGACGTACCACTATTTTCTTATCCCTTTCTTTTTCTTCTCTTATTAATTTATAATCATAATCATTATAACCAGATTATTAATCACCCAAATGGCTGAGTAAATCTCTCATTGGGGTGAGTTATAATTTAGGTATGTTAAGTGATTGAGAGCTTCTGCTCGATGAATATTCTTTGAATTAACATTGTGTATGTTGGACTTAACATGTCATGGATTAATGACTTGTTTTGTTTAACATGTGGTTTCCATGGATTATTGGAACCATAAATACACAACCATAAATAAGATCTGACTGAGATTATAACCTTAAGTTAAGTTAAGTCTTGGTTTAAAGCCTTAACACTTAAGAATTCTAATCAACATCATCTTGTGACATGGGTGTTAATTTAAATGCAATATAAAGCAAAGCTCAAGGATATCACAAGCTTAACTAACCTAATGATGAACTCACCCCAATCTTTATCAATTTGGTAAATCAAACATCATCCATAAATCATTTAAATTAAGCTCTGCAAACAAACCCCCCTAATCAAAATACAATCAACTAAAAACAAACGACTACTACAAAGTATCATCGCCGAGGATTCGACCCGAGTGCTGCTATACACATTAGCAGAGCACCGGAACCTTGAACGGTCGATAGGCGACAATCGGCCGCACTTTCAGTTATGCATTCATTCATTAAGAGGTGTCTCACACCAATCCTTCCTCGGGGGTGCGTGTAGTTATACATCAATTAAATAATTATAACCCCATCATTAGGGGAATTTCTGTGGTCCCAATATTATTATAATCAAAGGCTATAGAATTTTTCTTCCCAACATGTCTCTAAGACTAGGGGCTTTCTAGTCTCGAACACGAGGTCTAAAGACACATCCTTCCCTAATTGTCTTTAAGAACAGTGGCATCCCATTTTAGATTATGAGTGTGGGATCACACTTCATTTTACCTTTGATGGGGATTAGTGACTTATCCTATTCTCTTCTTCTGAAAATGAGAGAATAGAAGATAATACCTCCTGGATTAAGCCCATAGTCCATCCTGTGGGTTATAGTGATGTGTATCTGTGACTATCTTGGTTACCAAAACAAAATAGGAGAGGATGACATCAAGGCCATCTATCTATCCTATTTACCTAGACACATCCACTAGTGGATGAAGGAAATTTTGTGGTTTTACAGATCATCTAATTCCTCATATTTTTTACACTGAGCATGACTGACATGTGATTAGAGTTTAGCAATGAGCATGACATCTGCATGATCAGATGTTGTCTTGGTAGAGAATCCTTATGAAGGATCTTCCTTTCACCTTGAAAAGGGACTAATATTTATTTTAATATCTAATACACCATATTCACCCACAAGGGAATCATCCTAGGTTTAAGCCTTGAACAAACCTCTAAATCACCATGAGTCAAGATATTTCTCAATATTCCAGACACAAGGGAATAATCTTAGGCGTAAGCCCAAAACCCATGTTTTCATCCTCTAAAAGGGTCAAATTTTTTTATGAGAAAACCCCCTAGAGGTCCTCCATGGGCATTGGTCATAAAAACAACAGAACTAATCGGGATTTGATTCTTTCTTCAATGGGATATGTAGGAATCCTCTTTGAGTTCCAAACCCAAAACCTCAATAAATCTTAATCTTATCTGAGCCACATTCCGAGTTGGGTATTCACCAACCAAAGAGGAAACAATCCATCTAGGTTCCTTGGGTTTATTCAACATAAGTTCCACAAAAACCCTTAGCTAGGAACCTTTCACCTAGACATCCTTTCCTCATGACATTAAACAACATGATTAGGACCTTTTCATATGACCATAAAAGGTATGTTCTGTCACGTTAAGTGGTACCGAACTATGTGGGTTCTAATTTCTTTCACAAAGATAAGTAGGAATCCCATCTTATGGGCCTGATATTGACATAAAAAACTCTCATATTCTTTGATGAATATATCATCCGAAGTGTACCACTATGTAGAATAAAAACAACAACATAATAATAAATGAAAAAAGAATCTATAATCCAAACATACAAAAGGGAACCATCAATGGAGATACTTAGAAACATATAGATGTCTCCATTGATGAAGAACCTCATACACAAGAAGATGATTATAGAAATGATAAAATCCAATAATTGATTGTTAAATTAAGGGAAACCAATGTTATACTTGGTTTTAAAAGAAATATTTATGGACATGTCTTAAATATATAATAGAGTCTTGAAGTAGGAAATATTTTTCCCACCAAAAGGGTGTGATGAGACCGACCTCTCATCCTCTTGACTAACACAAGTACTTAAGTGCCATTGAATCATTTACCAATAACCACCTACCTTTAGAAATTAGTTTCTTGAACCAAATCGAATAAGGAACCGTTAGGTGTTTCAGGTTTCCACAAACAGAACTTTTTCAAAACTATTTAGAGATAGTGAACCTGATGTGGGATATTGTACAACATTTAACCCCCCAAAATCAATAACTTGATGGTGACACACCACAAGCATTCAAGTATATAAACATAGAGGTTTTAGGGATTTTGAGGGATTTTATGGTTTCTTTGGGGATTTATGGTTTTAAAGGGAATTTATGTTTTTTGGGTTCTTCAAGAATTTTAGTGGTTTTTAGTATTTTAGGGGTTTTATGTGTTTTTATGGGTTTTAAGTTTTTATTAGGTGTTTCTAGGGGGTTTAGGGATATTTATTGTTTTAGTTATTTTTACGGGTTTTTTGGATTTTTTTATTTTTTGGTGTTTTTGGGATTTTGAGGTTTTTTATGGTTATTTAGGGTTTCTAGGGGGTTTATGATTTTTTGGGGGTTTTAGGGTTTTTTTTATATTTTTAGGGTTTGAAAGGTTTTTATATTTTTTTATCATTTTATGTGTTTAAATGGTTTTTAGACTTTTTAATGGGATTTTTAGGGTTTTATGGGTTTTTAGGGTCTATTAGGGTATTAACAATTTTTATGTTTTTTGGGGTTTTATGTGTTTTTAGGTTTTTAAGGCTTTATTAGGTTTTTTCATTGTTTTAGGGTATTTTTAATTTTAGGTATTTTTAGGTATTTTTAGGATTTTATGATTTTTTGGGATTTTGAGGCTTTTTTGGTTTATTTGAGAGATTCTAGTGTTTTTTGGTTTTTATCATTTTCATTTTTTTAGGGTTTTTAATTTTTTTTTTGGTTTTTTAGGTTTTATTAGGTTTTTTAGGGTATTTTACATTTTAGAGATTTCTAGGGATTTTGGGGTTTCTATAGTTTATAAAGATTTTCATGGCTTTTAGGGGTTTTTAATTCTTAAGTTTTATTAGTTTTTAGTGTTTCTAGGGATTTTATGATTTTTTTGAGTTATTAGCATTTTTAGGGGTTTAATGGGTTTTTATAGTTTTAAGTAGGTTTGAGGGATTTTAAGGGGTTTTAGGGTTTTTATTATTATTAGGGGATTTAGGGTCATTTATGTTTTTTAGTGTTTTT
Source organism: Viscum album (assembly GCA_963277665.1). Classification (NCBI taxonomy): domain Eukaryota; kingdom Viridiplantae; phylum Streptophyta; class Magnoliopsida; order Santalales; family Viscaceae; genus Viscum; species Viscum album. The sequence continues at coordinate 45,409,317 of OY728151.1, forward strand.
AGGTTTTTAGGGGTTTTAAACATTTTTAGGTTTTTTAAGGTTTTCTTATGGGTTTTAAATGATTTTAGGGTTTTTAATATTTTTATGAATTTTGAGGTATTTTTTAATATTTTTAGGAATTTTTAGGGATTCTAGGGATTTTCAATGTTTTTAGTGGTTTCATGGTTTTTAGCATTTAGAGTTCTTTAGGATTTTTAAGGGTCTAAATTTTTTTTATATTTTTATGATTTTATTTGTGTCCTTTGTATTTTTTATGGTTTTTTATATTTTTAGAGATTTTTTATGACCTTTGTAGTTATTTTTTGGTTTTTAGGGATTTTGATGGTTTTTAGGGTTTTAGTGTTTTATGGTTTTTCGCAATGTATAGTGTTTTTTGAGTTTTTTATGGTTTTAAAGGTTCTATGATTTTTTTTAATATTTTTAGTAGTTTAAAGGGTTTTGTAGGGTTTTTATTTGTTTTTTGGGTTTTTTTGGGGAGTTTTTAGTTTTTAGGCGGTTTAGGATTCTTTTACGGTTTTTATTATTTTCTAGGTTTTTATGGATTTTAAGTGTTTTTATGTTTTTTAGGTTTTTTAGGTTTTCTTAAGGTTTTCTGGGTTTTTAAATTTTTAGGGATTTTTATAGTTTTTATGGTTTTTAGGGGTTTTAGGTATTTTGAGGGTTTTTAAGATTTTTTTTGGGTGTTTAGGGTTTTATGTGTTTTTATATTGTTAAAATTTTCCTAGGGGTTTTCAGGTTTTGTTTAATATATTTAGGGATTTATAGGTATTTTATTATATTTATGGCTTTTTTGAGTTTGTTTGATTTTTAAGGGTGTTCAGGTTTTTTGGGGGATATGGTTTTTTTGGGGTTTTAATTTTTTCTTGATTTTTTGAGGATTTAATGTTTTTATATTTTTTTAGAATTTTTAGAATTTGAAGGGTTTTTATAGTATTTTGTAAGTTTTAGGGTATTTATGAGTTGTTAATGTTTTTTAAGGGTTTAGAGTTTTTAGGGTTATAGGGGTTTTATGTGTTTTATGGTTTTTAAGTGTTTTAAGCATTTTTCTGTGTTTTATTATTTTATATTTTTTTAGGTATTTTCAGTTTTTTATTGTTTTTATGTCTTTTTGGAATTTTGAGGCCTTTTTGGGATTTTTAGGGCTTCTATGGATTTTATTGTTTTTAGGTAGTTTAGGGATTTAAAATGTATTTATTGTTTTAAGGGTTTCTTAGGGTTTTTATGGTTTTTAATTTTTTTTATGTTTTTAGGGATTTTTAGTGATTTTTTTTGTTTTTTATGAGATTTTAAGGATTTTATGGGTTTGTAGAGGTTTTTAGGTTTTTTCAAGTTTTTCAGTGTTTTAGGGATTTTAGTAGTTTTATGTGTTTTTTGGTTTTTATGTTATCTTAGAGGTTTTAGTGTTTTTATGTTTTTAAGGATTTTTATGGATTTTTTGAATCTCTATAGTTTTTTGGTGGTTTTTGTATTTGTAGGTTTTTTAGGGTTTTTTAGGGTTTCATGGTTTTTTTGTTTTTTGGGTTTTATCAGTTTTTTAGGTTTTTAAAGATTTTTAGTGTTCTTAACAATTTTTGTGGTTTAAAGGATTTATATATTATTAATTGTATTTATAGGTTTTTTGGGTTTTTATCATTTTAATGGGTTTAGGTATTTTTATGGTTTTTAGGGGTTTTTATAGTTATTTAGGGTGTTTAACAATTTTTATATTTTTAGGGGATTTAAGTATTTTTTTAGTTTTTATGGGTTTTATTAGGGTTTTTAGGGTTTTTATGTTTTTAGTGATTTTTTATGATTTTTATGGGGTTTTGTGGTTTTCATTGATTGTGACGTTTTGATGGATTTTTAGGGTTTTTAGCATTGTTTATATTTTTAGGGGTTTAGTGTTTTTAGGTTTTTTAGGTTTTCTTATGTTTTTAGGGGTTTTAGTATTTTTTACGTTTTTAGAAATTTTTAGGGCATTTTTAAGATTTATATTTTTTTGGGGGTTTAGTGATTTTGAGGGGTTTAAGGGTTTTTAGGGTTCTTATTATTTTTCGGGGGTTTATGGTTTTTATCAAATTTTAGGGTTTTTATGGGTTTTTTGAGTTTTTCATGTTTCAGGGGTTTAAATTGTTTTCAGAGGTTTCAGTGGTTATTACATTCTTTATGTGTTTTAGGGTTATTTACAATTTATATGTGTTTTATGGTTTTTAGGTGTTTTTAGTGTGTTTAGTGTTTTTTTACATTTTTTTGTTTTTTTGGATTATAAGTATTTTTTGGATTTCATAAAGTTTTTCAGGATATTCAAGGAATTTTACATTTTTATATATTTTTAGGGATTTTTTAGGATATTATAGTATTTTAGTGTTTTGAAGGATTTGAGGGGTTTTTTGGTTTTTAGGGTTTCTAGAAATTTTTAGGTTTTTTTGGATTTTAAGGGTTTTTTGTTTTTAATGTTTTCTTTGCATTATCTATGATTTTTTACATCTTTTCAGATTTATGGATTTTAAGTAATTTTATTGGTTTTTAGGTTTTTTAAGGATTTTGAAGGTTTTTATGGTTTAGGGGTTTTGTTCTTTTCTTGGAGTTTTGTGGTTTTTTTTAGTTTTTTTGGGTTTTAATTTTTTTTTGGTTTTTAATGTTTTTTTGGGTTTAAAAGGATTTATTTTTTTAGTGGTCTTTTAGGGTTTTTGGGTTTTTCGGGGTTTTTGGTTGTTTTTGGTGGTTTTATGGTTTTTATAGGTTTTAGGGTTTTAGGGTATTTTTGGATTTTTATTATTTTTTTGGTTTTTAGGGGTTCTATGTGTTTATAGGTTTTTATGGTTTTCTTATAGATTTTTAGGATTTTAGGATTTTTTTAATATTTTTAGGGATTTGTAGGACTTTTTTAGGAATTTAGTGTTTTTTATTATTTTTTGGGATTTTGAGAATATAGAGTTTTTATTACTGACTGAAACTTTATTTTTATTATAAAATGAGGGTGATCAAACACCACCCCAAAAAACAACCTCAAGGAGGGAGGAAGTTATGAAAATCAAGTGAATCCCCTTGAACAAAGGAGTTACACCCCACAGGAAGAGAACCAGTACAAGAATAGACAATAAACTCCTCCTCTAAGCTTCGTCTGTGGGACATCGCATCTGTCGCAAAATTTTCCTCCCTCAAACAGTGTTGAATGATCCTCCCAAGATCCATATCCAGTGCACAACTACGAAGAACATAAGCGAGTTCCCATGGCGGGTCGTAACTTCCTCTCACTGCATGAACCAAAACTTCAGAATCCGTTTCCACTTCCGCCACCTGAAAGCCAGCCCTCCGACACACTTGAATTCCTACCAGAAAAGCCCTAGCCTCAACACCCTAAGAACTTCCCGGCCCAAAATATACACTGAAGGTGATCATAACCGAGCCGCTTGGGTCTCTTAACAACCCTCCACCTCTCATGATCCCAGCCATCATGCATCCATCAACATTCAACTTTAAACCTTGACAGGGCGGACACCATCTGATCCACCGGCCTTCCAGCTAGCCACGCAAGGGAGAATCATTCGGAATGAAGGGTCCTAGCAGGAGAGCGCTCCCTCTTAACAGAGAACCCGTCTCGACCAGGAGTTACTTTATCTGGATCCAGAGGTACCGAGTAGAGCGCCAGTCTCCCTTTCGAGACCAATTACGAGCCTCCCAGATAATACAGCAAATGGAGGAAAGAATAACGCTCCTCTCCTTGCATGCCATGAGCTCCGATCAATTTAAAAAAGCATTAAAAAAATTATGAAGATTGGTAAATCCAGACGGCACATTTGTGAGGGAATGAAGTTGGACCAAAGAAACCTGGCCCAATCGCTCTTTCAAAATTGATGAACCACATTTTCACTCTGAGGATCGTCGTAAAAATGGTACTGCGAGGCCATGTGCACTCCTTTGCTCTGGATATTTTCCTCCGTGGGAAGAGCTCTGTTGATGATATGCCAAATCAGAAAATTCATCTTGATTGGATATTATTTACACCAGTACTTCGGCATCCATGCCCCCAACCTCACCTCGCCATGAAGTAGCCTCCTGTAATCCTGGGACGAGAACTTCCCCAAACTAGAACCTGTGAAACAGCATCTATCCTCCTCCGTATTCAGGGTAATCTCCCCAAAACTCTTTATTTTCTCCTAGGAAAGAACTTCTTGAATAAGGGAAGGAAAGCCGCAAGCTTCTCTAAAAGTCATCTCCGGCATGGGGCACCTGGGGAAGTACAGCCTCCCACCCACCCAATTATCCTTCCAGAAACAGATGCCACCGTTCCTAATGATCCATCTTGTCTATTCCTGTAAATCATTCAAACACGAGAACATACGTCTCGCAAGAGCAGTACAAGGAGGCCTACGAACCCCCGAAATCACCCCATGTTTACCATAGCAAGCTGTAAAGAAAGCAGCCCAAAAGGAGTCACCCGCGATAATATCCCATGCAAGTCTCGCTTGCATGACTTTAAGGTATCCTTAATATCATGAAGACCAACACCCCCTTCGTCAACCTGTTTTGCAAGCTGATCCCAAGCACTACAATGGCAGTGTCTAGTGTTATTAGAATCCCAGAGAAAGGAATTAAGAATATTTTCCATTCTATCAATGGTTCCGTTCGGTGGGCATAAAACCGCGAAGACATGCATAGGAATAGCCGACAGAACACTGTTAATCAGAATAACCATCCCACCAAAAGAAATCAATTTGTTCTTCCAATCAAAGATGCGCCCCAACACCCGATTGGTAGACCTCTCAAAGAAACATTTTTTAATGCACCCATAAGAAAGTGGAACCCCAAGGTAGTCCATAGGGATAGATTTCTTGCAACAACCCAAGGTGTCTTGGATGGACCTGGACTGGCTGCTCGAGCATTTGTTGGAAATAAAAACCTTACTCTTGCTGATATTGATGCACTAACCACTCAAACGACCATACCTATTAGAAATATCCCTGATAACCCTTAAGGATCTCATCTGGCCATTTGTAAATATCAAGATATCTTTAGCAAACATCACATGAGACACAACCTCCCTGCCACCCCTGCTGAAAAAAGGTAGCAATCTTCCTGCCTCCAAACCCTTCTGTAAGTTCCTTGAGAGAGCCTCCTGAACCAAGATGAAGAGGTTCGGAGAAAGTGGATCGCCCTGCCTGACACCACATACTAATTTGAAAAAGCCAAACCATTTACCTTTGATAGAAATGGACAGCCATGGGGAGGAGTAGCATCTAAAGCAGAGGTCGCACACCCACTCATGGAATCCCAGCTGCCACATAACCCGAATAATAAAGCTCCATTCCACCTTATCATAATCCTTGTCCATGTCCACCTGAAAAAAACATTAGACCCAAAATTTTTCTTGTTAATATCATAAACCAGTTCACTAGAAACTGCCAACGCCCCTTAAATATTCCGGCCTTTAACAAACCCGTGTTATTCCCTGGACACAAACCTTAGAATAAATTGGCTCAACCTCCTTGAAATCAGACTTTACAGAATTTTATAGCACATATTACACAGACATATTGGTCTATACTGGATAATGTTATTAGGATACTTATCCTTCATAATCAGCACCACCCTTGAAGCCGCAACCCCCTGATTAAGGGTACATCCATGGAAGACAACCTGAATAGCCAACAACAATTGAGGACCCACAAAACCCCAGGCAGCCACATAGAAGGAACACGGAAAGCCATCCGGGCCCAGAGTGCTATCATGTGGCATCTCTAGAACCGTCCTCTTAAATTCCTCCCCACTCGATGAGGCAATAAGAAAATCATTCTCTGCATATCCAACCAAGCTGGGAATGCACATCCAGAAACTCGTATGCTCAGAAACCCCATCCACCACCCATTGCCTATCATGAACCCCTCCTGCCAGAAGGCCATCTAAATGTTCCAGGGCCAGACCCCCGATCACATCCACGTATGAGGAGAAGACCCCATTTCCCAGATCAATGTTGAGCTTCATTATGCTCTTTTCCTTAATACATGCATGGAAGAACCTGCTGTTACGACCCCCTTCCTTCTACCACCGAACCTGAGCACGCTGTTTATAATCGCGTTCCACTTCCAGGAGTTTTTCAGCAAGAAACCTGTGTTTCTCAAATAGAATAGCTAACCGGTTGTCATCCCAGTAGGACTAAAGCTCCTCCTCCATGTTCTCAATCTCGTCTTGAATATTATTCACGCTGAAAAAGACATCCGGTGTAGAATCCCTCTACTCTATAAGGTCCTTCTTAAGCCTCTGTAATCTTAAAGAAAGGTTGAGCCAGGAATCCCCAGACACCTCGCGATCCCATGAGGCCCTCACCGTCTGCATAAATCCCTCCAACTGGTGCCACTTTCTATAGTAGAGGAAGGCCCTCCTCCCTGAATTATCGCAACTCACCTCCACCCGAAGCGGAGCATGGTCAGAGAAGGAACGAGACAGATGGGTTACTGTTGTTTTAGAAAAAGTGTCAAGACCCTGGAGATTGGACAAGCATCGGTCAGGCCTGATCCATATACGATGCGGCTATCTTCGGTTATTACACCACGTAAAATGCCTTCCTTGATATCCTAGGTCCAGCAGCCCCGCTGTAGAAATGAACTCGCGGAAGTCATGCATGGCAACCACCAAGGGACCCGAACCCCCTTTTTTCTCTTTGGGGTCCACGATCTTGTTAAAGTCTCCGCCCACAAACCAGGGAAGATTGACAGAATGGAAGGACTCGAGGAATCCCCAAAGCTCTGATCTCCAATGCACATTCGTGCTAGCGTACACAAAAGAGAAGAAAAACTCACCCCTAGCACAGGAAAATTTGGTGTTAATGCATTGCGAGGAGAGACTAATAACTTCCACCTTTGCACTCAACTTCGACAAACCCAGATGTGATGGTTAACTTGAATGCCATGTAAAAATAGTGGAAAACCCATTTGTCTTTCCACATATGAGAGCTTCTTCGGATCATCCTTCACTTCAAGAACAGAAATAACCGAAACATTATGCTTGCGAGATTCAACCGCCATGAAGTCACACTTCGCCCGAGCCCCCAACCCGCGGGCATTCCAAATGATAACCGAAGCCATTAAAAAGCCCCCTCCTTCCCACCAGGCCAGAGAAATCAGAAGAAGAAACCACAAACGATAACCCATCCTCCCTCGATTTTGAGTGGGTAATAGGACCAGAAAACTCGAGCGACATCCTTCCATGACACGACCCAGGAGAAGTTTTTTGGGGAGAACACTCCGAGCCCTCTAGGAGGGAAATCCGAGAAGCCGACAATGGAGAAAACACCCCCTCCGCATGAACGAGGGAAACCAGCAGGCGGCGTTGAGGAGATGTTCCTGACGATCGTACCTGATAAACCACCCCCACTGGAGGCAAGGCACCCCTGGGGGATTGAAAAGGTATTAGAGGCAAGCTTGGAAGAATAGATCGCTTGATGAACTCCAAGGAAAGCTGAGACGAGATCTTGAAGTCCGGATAAGGAGACAAAAGCGGATGTCAAGCATGGAGAAGAATATCACATTGGTCCCAGGATACCTCCTGCTCGACCACTAGAGTGACATCCTCTGAGAAAATCGGATTGCAGCAGGCCGACGACAACAGCAAAATCAAATCCGCTGTATCCCCAGGAGCATCTGAGGAAAAATAATCCTCTACACAAAAACCCACCTCAGGAGTGTGAGGGTCACCATCATAATCCAAAAACTCCCTCTCTTCTCAATAGTCATCTCCTTCCTCGGAGCCACAAATCTTTGCTCTGAGCTGGAAGCAGATTTCCCCAGATCGCCAGAGCCAGAAGAACTCGCCATACCCTTCTTCCTCTGACAAACCTGCTCTGAATGACCGTGGATACCGAAAACCATGAAAAAACGTGGTGGTCTCTGAAAAACCAGCTGCTGCCACTATCTCACACCGCCATCAGACTAAAGAAAAACCCTCGACGGAAACCGAGCCAAAATATCCAGCACCACGCAAATCCGAGGGCAAGCAGCAAACATCATATTCTCTGTAGCATCATCCGATCTGAGGAAGGAGCCTAGGAAATCTCCCATCGACCTCAGGATCTCGGGGTTCTGAAAGGGGAGGGGGAGGCCAGGAAGACCCACCCACACCGCCACCGAGAGGTCCTCTCTACCAAAGGGAAACTCCCAAGACCAACGGAACAAAGAAAAGGACCATGATCCACATCTACGGCCTTCCCTGGCCCAAGCCTTAGAGAAATCAACATGCGAGGAAAAATGGACACAAAACGCTGACATGTAGATATCAAAAACCACCTCTAGCCTGTAAAGGCCCCAAGAGCCAAAAAAATCCCTGAAAAAAGCAATCGGGGGCTTGTTGCGGCCAAACCACGCCACCAAGGTCAGGTCATGAAAGGCTAAGGCCAACTTTACCTCCTGATCCACATGTTCCACCATAGGGCAACCCTTTTCCAACCCAGTCTACCTGGAAGCCACTGAGATCTTTAGAAAGGCAGGTCTACATGCCTCTACAGCCGGCGATCTAACCCCAGTAGAAACATCTAGAGCCACCCCTTCATAGTGGACTTCTCTAAAGGAATGCCCCTTTTCACTACCCAAGAGATCCAATCCAATCGTCAGAGCATCCAGGACATGGCCAGCCCTAGCAGGAGCGCCAACTAGAGGAGAAGCTGAAGCATATTCCATTTCCTCTATAAGGTTTTTATATTTTTTAGTTGTTTAGGGGTTTCAATTTTTTTTAGGTTTTTAAGTATTTCTTAGTGGTTTTTCAGGGGTTTTTGACATTTTTGTGTTCTTAGATATTTTTATGGATTTTTTAGGATTTTAATGGGGTTTAGGGATTTTTGGGATTTTGGGGGTTTTTTAGGATAATTTAGGGGTTTTAGTGGTTTCTTGTTTTTTTATTTTTATTGTTATTTTAGTTTTTTAGGGTTTTAAGCTTTTTAGAGTTTTTTTAATATTTTTTGGTTTTAAAGTGTTTTTAGTTATTTTAGAGGGGTTTTATGGTTTTTATGGGGGTTTTTTGGTTTTATAATGTTTTTAAGGGTTTTTATGGTTTTTAGGGTTTTAGGGGTATTATGATATTTTAGTGGTTTTAGCGGGTTTTAGTTTTAAAGGGGTTCTATGAATTTTTAGGTTTTTAATGTGTCCTTAGGGTTTCTCATGATTTGTAGTTTTTTTACATTTTTATTTATTTATATGGATTTTCTTGGACTTTAATTTTTTAGGGATTTATGGATTTTGAGGGTTTTTATGGTTTTAATGTTATTATATTTTTAAATTTTTATGGGTTGTAAGTGTTTTTAGGTTTTTATAGTTTTCTTAGGGTTTTTAGTGTTTTTAGAATTTATTAAGATTATGGGAATTTTTTTGGGGGGTTTTAGGATTTTTATGGGTTTTGGGGGTTTTATAGATTTTGAGGGTTATAGGAGGTTTTATGTTTTTTGGTGTATTATGTTTTTTGGGTTTTAGGTTTTTTTGTTATTTTTTTTAGAGGTTTTGAGTTTTTTATTATTTCAAAAAAATTAGTGGTTTAAATATATTTTAGAGTTTTCAATCGTTTTTATGAATTTAGGGATTTGTAGGGGTTTATAGGTTTTAGGGTTTTTTATGGTTATAGAGGTTTTATGGTTTTTAGGGTCCTTTTGGGTTTTTAAAATTTTTAGGTTCTTTTGGGGTTTTATGTGTTTTTAGTTTTTTATGATTTTCATACGGTTTTTCCATGGTTTTAGGGGTTTTTTACATTTTTGGTATTTTTTGGGCTTCTTTATGAATTTTATGGGTTTTAGGGGTTTTAGGGATTTTGTGGGTTTTTAGAGTTTTTTAGGGTTTTTAACATTTTTAGGATTTTAGGGGTTTTAAATGTTTTTAAAATTTTACGGTTTTATTTGGGGTTTTCATAATTTTTATAGATTTTATGTTTTTCAGGATTTTATGGGTTTTTAGGATTTTATAGTTTTTAGGGATTTAGTGGGGTTTTTCTTTTTTCTTTTTTGTGAATTTAGAGTTTTTTTTAGTTTTTTTAGTTTTTTAGGGTTGTTATGGTTTTCTATATTTTTTAATATTTTGATGGTTTTAAAGGATTTTTATTATTTTTAGTAAGGTTTTATTGTTTTGGGATTTTAGGGTTTCAATGGTTTTTAATGGTTTTTATGTTTTTTATGGGTTTTTTGGTCTTTTATTATTTTTAGCATTTCTTAGGTTTTTAGGGTTTTTAAGTGTTTTTAGGATTATATGTTTTTCTTAGGTGTTTTCAGGGGATTTAGGGGTTTTTAGGTTGTTATAGTTTTTATGGGGTTTTATGGGTTTTAAGGGTTTTTGAGATTTTGGGTTTTGTGGGTCTTTTAGGGTTTTCTAGGGGTTTTAACGTGTTTATATTTTAGGGGTTTTTATGTGTACTAGGTTTTTATGATTTTATTAGAGGTTTCCAGGGTTTTTAAGGTTTTTTATGTTTTTAGGGATTTTGAGGTTTTATTTTGATTTTTTAGGGTTTTAATACTTTTGAGTTATTTTAGGGTTTTTAGTGATTTTTTGTGTTTTTAGGGTTTTTAGAATTTTTTGGTTTTTATGGGTTTTAATTTTTTTTAGGTTTTTATGTTTTTTAGGGGATTTTAAGGATTTTAGGGTTTTTATATTTTTATTTATTTTGAAGGACTCTTTAGTTTTTTGGGGGGGTTTTTTTATTTTTTTTATGGATTTAGAGGGTTTGTATGTGATTTTGTGTGGTTTTTTGTTTTTTTTGGTTTTTAAGTTTTTTTGAGATTTTTAGGGTATTCATGTGTTTTAGATTTTATTAACGTTTTTAGGATTTAAAATGATTTTCATAGTTTTTTATTGTTTTAAATTGTTTTATGGGGTTTATGTTTTTTCATGTTTTTACAGTTTTATGAGTTTTAGGGCTTTTAGGGGTTTTATAAATTTTTATCATTTTAGGGGATTTATGTGATTTTAAGTTTTTAAGGTTTTCTTAGGGATTTTAGGGATTTTTGGCAGGTTTTAACTCTTTTGGAATTTCTAGGTACCTTTTATGTTTTTTATGGTTTCTAGGGTATTTGGGAATTTTGAGAGATTTTAGGGTTTTTAAGTTTTTGTAGGGTTTGTAAATTTTTAATGTTTTTCAACGGTTTTATGTTTTGTAGGTTTTTAAGGGTTTCTTTGTAATTTTATTTTTTTTTGAAATTTTTAATGATTTTTTGTTATTTTAGGATTTTTATGGTTTCTAAGGTTTTTTTTGGATTTGGAGGGGTTTTAGGGTTTTTATGGTTTTTGGTGTTTTATTTATTTTTTTAGGTTTTTTGATATTTTTAGAATTTTTAATGTTTTTAGGGGTTTAAGTGGTTTTTTGAGTTTTTAAAACTTTTGAGGTTATTATGGGGTTTTCTGGTTTTTATGTTTTTCAGGGGATTTGATGGTTTTGTGGGGTTTTAGAGTCATTTTATAGTTTTTATGATTTTTAACATTTTTTAGGTTTTTAGGGGGTTTAAGTGTTATTAGTTATTAAGGTTTTATAGGGGGATTTTAGGGTTCTTGGGTTTTTAGTATTTTTAGGGTTTCTATCAGTTTTTTGTTTATCTACAATTTTATATCATTTTTTGGTTATTATGGTTTTCTTTGATTTTTTAAGGGGTTAGGGTTTTTTTATATTTTTAGGGATTTTAGGATTTTTATGGTTTTTAGTGGTTTCTAGGATTTTCAAGGGTTTGTGGTTATTATGATTTTTTTATTTTTTTCATTTCTTTGAGTATTGGGGATTTTAATATTTTTAAGAGGTTTTTAATTTTTTTTGTGCTTTAATGGTATTTTTGAGTTTTTAGTATGTTTTTAAGGGTTTTATTATTTTTATAGGTTTTTAGTGGTTTTTATAGCTGTTAGGGGTTTATGGGTTTTATGGTCTTTAAGGGTTTTTAAAATGTTTATTTTATTTATGGGAAGTATTTTCTTTAGGTTTTTATGTTTTTATTCGGTTTTATCAGGGTTTTATGGGGTTTTAAGTTTTTAGGGATTTTTATCAATTTTATGATTTTTATGGGTTTTCACGGTTTTAGGGACTTTTTATGTCTTTAAGGGATTTTGGTTTTTAGGTTTTTTTATAGATTTTTTCATTTATTAGGTTTTTAGGGGTTTGAGTGTTTTTAAGTAATAGGATTTTATTTGAGGTTTTCAGGGTTTTTAAGGTTTTTACTTTTTTTGAGAATTTTTTAGATTTTTATGTTTTTATGGTTACTTGGGTCTTTAGGTATTTTGAGAGGTTTTAGAGTTTTTTTTATGATTTTTATTAATTTTTAAAGGGTTTTTTGGTGTTTTTCAGGGTTTTATGATTTTTATATTTTTTTAATCATTTTTAGGGGTTTAACGGGTTTTCAGATATTTTAGTATCTTTTTAGGATTTTTTATAGTTTTTACCTGTTTTGAGTATTTTAGGAGTTTTTATGGATTTTAAGGGATTTAATGTTTTTAGTATCTTTATATGATTTTTATGGTATTTATAATTTTTTAGGTTTTTTGGATATCAACCTGTTTTTAGTTTTTTAATGTTTTCTTAAGGGTTTTTAATGTTTTTTGGGTTTTTTATCTTTTTAGAGATTTTAAGTATTTTTTTTAACTTTTTAGGGGTTTTATGGTATGTAGGGATTTTTAGGGATTTTAGGGTATTTAAGGTTGTTATGATTTTTAAGATTTTTTTATTTTATTATGTTTTAGGGGTTTGATGTGTATTTTCGTTTTTAAGGTTTTCTTGTGATTTTTATGGTTTTAGGGGTATTTATGATTTTATGTATTTTTAGGGATTTTTTAGTTTTTTTTATGTTTTTTGGGTTTTACCAAATTTGATGTATGTTATACTTTTTTTTACTATTTTAAGGTTTTTATCATTTTTTGGGTTTTTGGGTTTTTTTTGTTTTTATGGATTTTATTACTTTTTATTTATTTTTATGTTTTTAGGGGTTTAAAGTGTTTTTATAGTTTTTAGTGGGTTTTTGGGTTTTTAAGGTTTTGTAGTATTTTTTTAATTTTTTTATTTTTTTATTTTTTTAGGGTGGGGTTTATTATTTTTAGGGGATTTTATGGGTTTTTAGTATTTTCAACAATTGTTAGGTTTTGTTGTAGTTTTAAATATTATTAGTTTTTATGGGTTTTATGTGGTTCTCTGGGGTTTTATGGGTTTTTAGGGATTTTAAATGCATTTTAAGGATTCTTATGGTTTCTTGGGATTTTATGGATTTTATTGGTTTTAGTGTTTGTATGGTATTTATAGTTTTTTGATATTTTGGTGTTTTAAGTGTTTTTAGGGTTTTAAGGTTTTTTAATTGGGTTTTTAGGATTTTTATGTTTTTTGGGGCATCAGGATTTTTTTGAATTTTTAAGGTGTTTTAAATTTTTTACAATTTTTTGGGTTTAAAGGGGATTTTATTTTTTTAGTGGATTATAAGGTTTTTATGGATTTCTCAGGTATCTAAGGTTTATACCGGTTTTATGGTTTTTAGGAGTATTTTGGAGTTTAAAGATATTTTAGTTTTTTAGGGTATTTAGAATTTTTTAAGATTTTAGTAGTTTTAAGTGTTTTTTGGATTTAAGGTTTTCTTATGGTTTTTTAGGTTTTTTGGGTTTTTGAGGGTTTTTATGATTTTAGTGTTTTTTTATTTTTTTAGTTTTTTTCTAGGTTTTTATATTTTTTAGGTTTTTAAGGATTTCTTAGCAGTTTTTTGGTTCTTTTAATTTTTTTTATTTTTATGCCTTTTGGGAATTTTTATGGTTTTCTAAGGATTGTATTGATTATGAGGGTTTTATGTTTTTATGTATTTTTATAGGTTTTTGACGATTTTTTTGGGTTTCTTAGGGTTTTTATGGTATTTTAGAGTTTTTAAATTTTTAGGGGTTTAAAGGGTTTTTAGATTTTTTAGTGGTTTTAGGGTTTTTATGAATTTTTTGGGATTTTAAGGTTTTAAGGGGTTTATGGTTTTAGGGTTTTTAGGGTCTTTTGGGGTTTTTAGGGGTTTTAGGTTTTTGTTTTTGTTTTTAGGGGGTTTTATAATTTCTAAGGTTTTAACATTTTCTTTGGGATTTCAAGGTTTTTTTGGGGTTTTATGTTTCTGTAAAGTTTTATGGATTTTTTTAGATTTTTATTGGTTTTCATGGAATTTAGGGATATTGGGGGGTTTTAGGGTTTTTCAAGTTTTTATGGGTCTTAGGGTTTTAGAATCTTTTATATTTTAATGGGTTTTATGTGTTTTTAGGATTTTATGGTTTTCTTATTGTTTTCTCGGGATTTTAGAGATTTATTATTTTTAAGTATTTTGGGTATTTTTTAGGATATTCATGAGTTTTTAGGGTTTTTATAGATTTTTATATTTGTTAGTGATTTTTAGGTTTTTAGGGTTTTTTGGTTTTTTGGGGGGTCTAGGGTTTTTTTTATTTTTTATGGTTTTAAGAGTTTTTAATGTTTTGGTTTTAAATCATTTTTATAAATTTTATTGGGATTTAGGGTTTAATGGGATTTTTTTGGATTTTTTAATGTTTTAAGGATTTTTAGAGTTGTTGTTAAGTTTTAGGTGTTTCGGGTATTTTTCGCATTTTTAATGATTTTTAGAAGCTTTATCAATTTTATGTGTTTTATTTTTTTAAGTTATTTTTGGATTTTTCTGAATTTTTGGGGTTTACTCACTAGTACAAAAACCTTAATTTACATCATTTTTTTCTTTTTAACGTCGGTTTTTAGGTGACGTTATTACGAGCGATGTTAAAAATATGATTTTGTATGTTAGTTATTAAATAAAAAACATAAAAAATGGGGTTTTATGGTTTTTAACATCAGTTTTTAAAAAACCTACATGAAATACATTCTGGAAATTGAGTTAAGAAGCCATTTTTTACGTCGTTTTTTTGAAAACATCGAAGTTAAAAGTCATTTTTTTGTCTGTTATTTAATAACCGACGTTAAAAGTTATTTTTAACTTGTTTATTAAATAACTGATGTAAAAAATATTTACCATCTTGTAGAAAATTTCCTAAGCTTTCATTTGACAGGTCATTGAGCTCAGAGTTACGGATCAAAAGTTACGACCATCAGAAGTTTGATATTTTTTTCGAGGAAACATTGAATGAGCCAACCATAGATTCATCTTAGAAGGAATTTCTGAATCCGTAGGGGGATTTGTAGTTATACCATGATATAAATAATCATACATCATTATAATAAATTAATAATCTTTAAATGTTATATCAATTAAGAAAATTACTCATAGAAAATATAAATCATGGGAAAATAATTACAAATTCCTTGACGAGGTCGCGAAAATAAGAAATCGTTGATTCACATGGAAGGTCAAACAAGTTGAGTCATTAGAACAATGATGGATGAATGAAATGATCATAAAATGGTATATAAATTATGAAAAAAAATCACAAAAACCCTAAATCATGTATATATTTTTAAATATACCTTGACGAGATCAAACAAAGAAGAAATAATTGATTCACGTTGTAGATAAAAAGAGTTGATTTGGGGGAACGATAACGGTTGAAATTAATGATCGTTAAATTAGTATATGTGTATAATGGAATATATAATTAAGATGCTAAGATAAAACGTGGTATTAAAAATTTTAGATGGAAATTCAAAATTTCGATGTCGTGATGTATAAAAACTAATATTTCGCGTTCACGGGATATTAAAATTATCTTTCACATAGATTTTATGATAAATGAAGTGAAAAAATATTAAAATTTTCAATTATTTTTCACATTGGTTATTATAAAACCAATGTAAAAAATAAATATTCATCACTTTTTCACGTCAGTTATTAAATAACTGATGTGAAAAATCAATTTTCATGACTTTTTTATGTCAGTTATTTAATAACTGATGTTAAAAGGTTTTTTTTCAAATTATTTATTTAATAAATGACGTGAAAAAAGTTTACAAAAATATATTTCATTTTCCAGGATTTAATTTCACAGGTTACAGAGCTCAAATGGATTTACAGATTAAAAGTTATGTCCTTCAAGAGTTGGCCTTCTCTAAGACATTGTTTTGAGATGATCAACTTTCAAAGGACATAACTTTTAATCCGTAACTCCTTTTGAGCTCTGTGACTTGTAAAATTAAATCTTGGGAAACAAACTAAATTTTTGTATTCTTTTTTCACGTTGATTATTAAATAAATGACGTGAAAAATACCTTTTAACATAGGTTATTAAATAACCGACATAAAAATTAAGTGAAAATTATAATATATTTTCATGGAAAAAGATTTTTCACATCGATTATTTAATAACTGATGTGGAAAAGTGATGAACATTGACTTTTTGACATCGGTTATATAATAACCGACGAGAAAAATAATATAAAATGGATTTTTATTGTTAGTTCTTATATAAAAAATGTGAAAAATCAGTGAAAATGTATTTTTACATCATTTATATAATAACATACATGAAAAATAGATTTTTAGATATTTTCATGTGGGTTCTAAAAAACAAACATAAAAAAGGGCAACTTAAAAAAAGGTGTTTGTACTAGTGACTACATTTTTAGGGTTATTTGTTTATTTTATTAGGAATTTTATGATTTTTTAGGGTTTTGGGGATTTTTAGGATTTTTAGGGGTTTTAGGGTTTTTAGTGTTTTAGGTTATTAAGTGATTTTAAGAGTTTTTATGTTTTGAGGGTTTTGAAGTTTTTATGGTTTTTATAGTTTTTTTGGGATTATTTGAGTTTTTATAGTTTTACGTATTTTCAGGGGTTTTAATGTTTTACGGGTCTAATTAGTTTTTCAATTTTTAGTGGTTTTAGGATTTTTATCGGTTTTTAGAGTTTTTTATTTTTAGGGGTTTTGTGGTTTTTAATGTTCTCTAGGGGTTTTAGTGTATTTTTAATGCTTTAATCATTTTATAATTTTTTGTGGTTTTAAGTGTTTTTATATTATTAATTATTTCATAGGGGTTTTAAGGGTTTTGGAAAAAATTTACGTATTTAGCGATTTATGAATTTTTTGGGTTTTAAAGAATTTTGAGGGGTTTAGGGTTTTTAGTATTTTTATTTTTTAGGATTTTTAGTGTTTTGTTTGTGTTTTTAGGTTTTTAATGTTTTTTAGTGTTTTTAAAATTTTATAATTCTAAATCATTTTTATATTTTTTAGTGGGCTTTAGTGGTTTTATGGGTTTTTAGGGGTTTTAAGGTATTTATGGGTTTTATGGTATTTAGGTGTTTTAGGGTTTCTAAGGATTTTAGCGTTTTTTATGATTTATAGGGATTTTAAGTATTTTTTAGTTTTTTAAGGTTTTCTTCGCGTTTTTTAGGGTTTTTAGAGATTTTCATGTTTTTAGGAAATTTTATGGGTTTTTATGGTTTTTTATGATTTTTAGTGTTTTTATTGATATTGAGGGGTTTTATGTTTTTTTATGATTTTTTATGCATTTTTATGTTATTAAAATTTTCTTATTATTTTTAGGGGTTTTACTAGTTATTATGTTTTTTGGTATTTTTTGAGTTTTTCTTGGATTTTTATGTCTTCTAGGGTATTTATAGATTTTGATCGTTTTTAGGGTTTTATGTTTTTTATGGGTTTTTCATTTTTTTTTCTTTTTGAATTGTTACGATTTTAAGGGGTTTTAGAGTTTTTTAATGTTTTTAGGGGTTTAAATGTATTTTAGAGTTTTTAGTGGATTTTGGGGGGTTTAAATTGATTTTAGAGTTTTAGTGGGGTTTTTGGGGTTTTATGGGGCTTTTAAGGTTTTTTGGTTTTTATGATTTTCAGGGTTTTGTTGATATTCAGAGTATATTTGTATGGTTTTTTAAAGATTTTAATGTTTTGAGTTTTTTAGGGGTTTTTTTTTTATGTTTTTAATATTTTCTTTGGGGTTTTCTGTTTTTTTAGAATTTTTTATATTTTTGGATATTTTTAGGGATATTTTGGATTGTTATGGTTTTTTGGGATTTTGTGGGTTTCTCTAGGGTTTTTAGGGTTTTAACAGGTCTTATGTTTTTAGGGGTTTTCACTATTTTAATAATTTTAATATTTTGTTTGGTTTTTAGGCTTTTTTATGTTTTTATGGATTTTTAGGGCCTTTTATAATTTTTATAGTTTTTAAGGATTTTTAGTTATTCTGATAGTTTATAGGGGTTTTAGGGTTTTTATGGTTTTTTGGGTTTGTTGGTTTTTTTAATTTTCTCATAACTTTAAAATATTTTTGAGTTTTTTATCACTGTTAGGTGTAAAGGGGTTTTTAGGGTTTTTAGCGGTTTTTAGGTTTTTAGTTTTTTTTATTTTTGTAGGTTTTTATTGGTTTTATGGATTTTAGTGGTTTTTAGGGGTTCAAATGTATTTTTGGTTTTAGAATTTTTAAGGTTTTTAGGGGTTTTAAGTGTTTTTAGGTTTTTATAGTTTAAAGGTATTTAGGTATTTTAACATTTTTTAGGTATTTTTTATATTTTAATGGTGTTTTTATTTTTAGGTATTTTGAGGAGTTTTAGGGGGTTTTAGGGGGTTTTATAAAGTTTAATTTTTTTAGTGGTTTTAAAGTTTTTATTTGGGTTATCAGGATTTTTATGGTTTGTCACATTTTAGTTGTTTTTAGAGATTTTTAGTAATTTTTTGGTTTTTATGGATTTTGATATATTTTATTAATTTTTAGGGTTTTTATCATTTTTAGGTATTTTAGGGGTTTTTTGTGGTTTTATGGTTTTGTTAGGTTTTTTGGGTTTTTTGAAATTTTTATGCTTTTGGGGATTTTTTGGTCTTTTTGGATTTTTATGGTTTTTAGTGGTTTTAGTAATTTTTGTGGTTTTTGGATTTTTTAGGGTTTTTAGTGTTTTGTAGGTGTTTTAGGGTTTTTATGGATTTGGGGGGTTTTATGTTTTTTTTCAAAATTTAGAGTTATAACTATTTTTAGATATTTTTGATGTTTTTAGGATTTAAATGGTTTTTAATGTTATTCATGGTTTTTAGGGATTTATTGGTTTTAGAGTTTTTTATGATTTTAGGGGTTTTATATTTTTAAGGGGTTTTTAGGATTTTTAGTGCCTTTATGGGTTTATGTTTTTTAGGTTTTAGGGGTTTTAAGTGTTTTAAGTTTTTTAAGGATTTCTTAGGGGTTTTCATGGTTTTAACGGTTTTTATATTTTTATTGATTTTTAAGGATTTCATATTATTTTTATGGTTTTTATGGTCTTAGGAATTTTGAGGGATAATAGCGGTTTTTTGTGTTTTTGTGTTTTTTGGGTTTTTTTTAACTTTTAGGGTTGTTTGAGTTTTTGGGTTTTTAAATTTTTTTTCAGAGTTTCATAATGTTTTAAGGGGTTTTAAAGGGTTTTTGATAATTTAGAGGGATTTAAGGGATTTTATGGGATTTCTAAACATTTTTAGGGATTCTTAGGGTTTTTAGGGGTTTTTAGGGTTTTTTCATTTTTAGGTTTTTAAGGGTTTAAAATGTTTTTAGGTTTTAAATGTTTTCATAGGGGTTTTCATGGATTTTAGGAAATTTATGATGTTTTTATTTATTTTTATGGTTCTTATGGTTTTCAGGGATATTCTATGTTTTTGGGTTTTTACAAATTTTAGGATTTTTAGTGTTTGAGTGTTTTTAGGATTTTATGGTTTTAGTGGTTCTAATATTTTTATGGGTTTTTACATTCTTATGGATTTTTAGTATTTTTTTAGTAAAATTACGTTTTAAGGTATTTTAAGGGGTTTAGTAGTTTTTATGGTTTCAGGGTTTTTATGATTTTTTAGGGTTTGGGGGTTTTTATTTATGTATTTGGGTTTTAAAGGTTTTTTAATTTTTGAGGTTTTTGGAGTTTAAAGGGTTTTAATGTTTTAAGTGATTTTTAGAGTTTTTTTGGGTTGGGGGGGAGGGGTTATGTTATTTGAGTGTTTTATGATTTTAGGGTTTTTTGGCCTTTTAGGGGTTCTTGTATTATTTTGGTTGTAGGGGTTTTAGGTATTATTTGGGGTTTTAAGGTTTTATTGGGGTTTTTCATGGTGTTTTACATTTTTAGGTTTTTTAGTGATTTATTAATATCTTTAAGGTGTTTAGAGTTTATAAGTATTTTATAGGGTTGTAGGGGTTTTAGTGTTTTTATGGTTTTTTAGGGATTTTAGATTTTTAAGTTTTTAGGGGGGTTTTAGTGTTTTTTTGTTATCGACGTTTTCTTAGTTGTTTTCATGGTTTTATAGTTTTTTTATTATAGGGAATCTTAGAGTTTTTTATTATATTTTTTGTTTTTATTATTTTTTATATTTGAAGGGTTTGGGGGTTTTTTAGGTTTTTAGTTGTTTTTATGGATTTTTTGGGATTTTAGGGTTTTGTTGAGTTTTTGGGATTTTAGTTTTTTATTAATTTATTAACATTTTTAAAAGTTAAAAGGTGTTTTAGATTTTTTTTTCTCATTTTTAGTGTTTTATGGGGTTTTTGTCATATTTTTGTGGGTTTTAGTTTTTTTTAGGATTTTTAATGATTTTACGGTATTTTGGTTTTTTAGGGTTTTAATGTTTTTTTTTTGTTTTTAGGGGTTTTATGGGTTTTTTTTGTTTTTATGGTTTTTTAACTTTTTAGATATTTTATTGTATTTTTAGGATTTGTTTTATGTTATTAGAATTTTTTTATTTTTTGGGTTTTAGAGTGTTTTAGGATTTTCAGAATTTTTAGTTATTTTAGTGGTTTTAAATGTATTTAGGTTCATAATTTTTTCTTTGTGGTTTTTATATTTTTTTGGATTTTTTTGTTATTAGGTATTTATTGGGATTTTTTTATTAATTTTTTGTTTTTTTAGGGATTTTAGGGATTTTGAGGGTTTATAATGTTTTTATGTTCATTTGGGTTTTAGGGTTTTTATAGTTTTTAGGGGTTTTATGATTTTTTAGTATTTTATGACATTTTTAGGGGTTTAACTGGTTTTTAATGTTTTTAGTGTTTTATGGGCTTTATTTTTTTAAGGATTTTTGAGGTTCTTATAGCTTTTAGGATGGTTTATCACTTTTAGTGTGCTTAGGGTTTATAGAATTTTCTTTGTTTTTTAAGGTATTTATGCGTTTTTAGGGTTTTATGGTTTTCTTATGGGTTTTCATGGTTTTAGGAATTTTAAGGTTTTAGAGATTTTTTCAATTTTTATGTTTTTTTAGATTTTAATGATTTTCAGGGTTTCTTCGGTTTTAAGGGTTTTATGGGTTTTATGGGTTTTTAGCAATTTTTAGGTTTTTAGGGGCTCTCAATATTTTTAGGTTTCTAAGGGTATATTATATTGTTTCAAGGTTTTTCTAGTATTTTATTTGTTTCATAATTTTTTGTATTTTTATGGATATTTAGTGATTTTGAAGTGTTTTTCGGTTTTTTGACACGTTTAGGGGTTTTATGTTTTTTTGGGGTTTTAGGGATTTTTGATTTTTTTAGGGGTTTTAAGGTTTCTATAGTTTTTAAACATTTTTAGGGATGTAATGGGTTTTGAGTGTTTTTAGTGGTTTTTTCGTTTTTATGGGATTTTAGGGGTTTTAGGGGATTTAGGGGTCTTTTAGGTTTAAGGTGATTTTAAGGTTTTTTAACATTTTTATGATTTAAGAGATTTTATGTGTTTTTAGGTTTTTAATGTTTTCATAGGGTTTTCAAGGTTTTTTGTGTGATTTATGTTTGTAAGTATTTTTAGGGATTTTTATAGTATTTGTATAGTTTTTAGGGGTTTTATGTATTTTAACTGTTTTTAAGGGTTTTTTGGAATTTCTTCATTTTTAATAGATTTATGTTTTTTAGGTTTTTGAGGTTTTATTTGGGGTTCTAAAGGGTTTAAGTGTTTTTAAGGCTTTTATATTTTTTTATTGTTTTTAGAGGTTTTAGGAAATTTTAGGGCTTTTAGGGTTTTAACGGTTTTATGATTTTTAGGGTCATAGGTGTATTTTAAGTTTTTCATTCTTAATGTATTTAAATATATTATTGTTTTTAGAGGTTTAATGGGTTTTTAGAGTTTTAATTGGGTTTTAGAGTTCTAATAGGATTTAGGGTTTTTAAGGTTTTTAGGGATTTTATTGCTTTTTGGGATTTTACGGTCTTCTAGGGTTTCTAGAGTTTTTATGTTTTTATAGGTTTTATGTTTTGTTATGATTTTAAAGATTTCTTAGGGGTTCTCAGGTCTTTTTTGGGTTTTACATTTTTAGGGATTTTTAGATCTTTTTTTGGATTTTTATGGTTTTTAATGTCTTCAGGGATTTTGTGTGTTTTTAGGGTTTTCATTTTTTAGTGTTTCTATATTTTTAGTGTTTTTAATTGTTTTAATTGTATTTAGGTTTTTAACATTTTTCTTGGGGTTTTTTAGGTTGGGGGTTTTAGGATTTTAGGGTTTTTTGTGTTTTTTTATTTTTTTGGGTTTTAGGTTTAAATTTTTTTTTGTTTTTAGGGGTTTTTAAATTTTTAGGGTTTTAAGTATTTTTTTATGTTCTTTAATGATTATTGGGGTATAAGTTTTTTTTATAATTTTTAGTCCTTTTATGGTTTTATAGGTTTTAGGGTTTTTATGGTTTTTAGGGGTTTTTTGTTTTTTAGAATTTTTTATGATTTAGGAGTTTTAAAGATTTTAGGGTTTTTTAGGGTTTTTAGCATTATTTAGGTTTTAAGGGTTTTATGTGTTTTTAGGTTTTAAGGGTTTTATGTGTTTTTAGGTTTTTAGGGTTTTCTTTTGGTTTTTCAATGTTTTTATAGTTTTTATGGATTTTTAAGGATTTTAAGGATTTTTACGGGTTTTTAGTGTTTTTAGTGGTTTTTAGGGTTTTTAGGGTTTTAGGGTTTCATTCATTTTTTTAGATTTGTAGGGGTTTTATTGTTTTTGGGGTTTGTAAGGTTTTATTTAGGGTTTTCAAGGTTTTAGGATTTTTTACATTTTTATGTATTTTTTGGGATTCTTTTGGATTTTTATGGGTTTTTTGGATTTTTAGCGAGTTTGAGGGGGTTCATGAATTTTTAGGGGTTTGAGTTTTTTTTTTGCATTTTTAGGGTTTTTTGAGTTATTTAAGGGTGTTAGGGTTTTTCAAATTTTTACAATTTTTGGGGTTTGAAGGATTTTTTGAATTTTTAGTGTTTTTATGGGGTTTTAGGGGTTTTTATGATTTTTAGAGGGTTTATTGGTTTTAGGGGTTTTATGATTTTTTGGGAAAGGAAGATGCAAGGGTCAGGCTATTCCCGACCCCCTCAAAATTTATTAGAGAAAAAAAGATGCAGCAGACAAGGGAGGGGAGGGGTCAAACGACCCACACCCAAAAACCCTTTACAAAAACATACCCAAGAAAAAAAAGAAACATAAAAAACACACCAGAAGAATAAAACCCGAAGCATCCCTGACCGCATCTCCTAGACAATCAGCAACCAGCAGTAATGAAAGCACATCACCTTCAGAACCTCCCATCCCACCAGCAACTAGTATCCAGAACCACAAGCATCCAACATCACAGAACCACGAGCATCCAACATCACAGAAACACCAGCATCAAAATCAAAAGCCTCACCTTCACCAACATTCAGCAGCTCACTACCAAGCATCGACCAACATCAAATCTCACAAAAACCAGAATCCAGCACCTTCACACCAAAATGAGCCACCACCAACAACACATAACCATCAGCACCAAAAGCACACAACTGCCAGTAACCAGAGCTCGCATCCATACAACAACCATCCTCCTTTTTCACAAAAACTAGTAGCCAGTACCTCCCTACCAACAAGGTCCACCACAAGCACCATAGAACCAACAATACCAAAATCCAACTTGCAAGCTTCATCACATTCCATCCAAATAGCTACCAGTCCATAGCAGTATTGCCATAATTAAACGTCTTCTTGACAAGAAGATCAACCATCAATAGTACGCACCCAAAATCCTCCACAACCTCAAGCACCTCCTCACCATGAGGATCCACCACCAGCAACATAGGACCATCAACACCAAACCCATATCCAATAGCATCATCACGTCCTTGCCCTGCAGTAAGCAGAGGCCAAAGCTACCATTCCTGGAAAACGATCTCTCCTACCGTACCACTCAAACCAGCAAAGGAAATAAGCCTTTCTAGGGTTATAGTTTTTTTTATGTTTTTTATAGTTTTTAGATATTTTAAGTATTTTTTTTATTTTTTTGGGTTTTTATGGTTTTCAGGTTTTTTTGCCTATTATGGTTTTAGAGTTTTTTGTGTTTTTATGTTTTTAGGGGTTTTAAATATTTATAAGTTTTTAATATTTCATAGTGTTTTTAGGTTTTTTAGTGATTTTGTGTTTTTTGGGATTTTAAAAGATTTTTTAGGATTTTTATGGTTCTAGGTATTTTGTGATTTTGAGAGTTTTTAGGGTTTTATGGTGTTTTGTTGCTTTAGGGGTTTTTTTTGAGTTTTATGGTTTTTTATATTCTTTTTGAGTTTTCGTATTTTTAAATGTTTTTTGGACATTGTTTTAATGTTTTTAGGATTTTAAAGGGTGTGTATAATTTTTAGTGGCCTTTTACTTTTTCAGTGGGTTTTTAGTGACTTTATGATTTTTATGATTTTTCTGTGAATTCGAGGTTTTATGGTTATTAGGGTATTTTTCAATTTTAGTATTTTTAGGTTTTTAGTGTGTTAAAGTGTTTTTAAGTGTGTATGGTATTCTTATGTTTTTTAATGTTTGTAGGATTTATACATTTTTGTATTTTTTTTAATATTTTTTATAATTTTTATGGTTTATATGGTTTTTAGGGTTTGTAGGTATTTTTAGTGTTTTGGGATTTTTAGGATTCTTAACATTTTTAGTTTTTAATGGTTGTAAGTGTTTAATGGTTTTTATGGGTTTCTTGGTGTTTTCAGGGTTTTTACGGGTTTTTTGTGTTTTTTGGTATTTATAGGGATTTTTTAGGATTCCTATGGGTTTTAGGGTTTTTGGTACTTGAAGTTTTTTAGGGTTGTTTAGAGTTTTAGAGGTTTGATGGTTTTTTTTGTTTTTAGGTAATTTTTGAGTTTTTTGGGGTTTTAAGTATTTTTAGAGTTTTTAAACATTTTAGGGATTTAACTAGGTTCTTTAGTTTTTGGTATTTTTTTCCCTGGTCTTTTTGTATTTTTTGGTTTTGTTAAGGTTTTATGAGTTTTTATGGTTCTTAAGTGTTTTTATGACTTTTAGAGGTTTTACTGGTTTTTATGTTTTTTAGGGTATTTATGTGTTTTTATTATTTTAATGTTTTCATTGGATATTTTGGGGGTTTAAGGGGTTTTTATGTTTTTTGAGATTTTAAGGGATATTCTAGGTTTTTAAATTTTTATGAATTTTAGAGATTATGAATGAATTTTGGTTTTAAGAGTTGTAGGGGTTTAGTGTTTTATTATTTTTATGGGATATAAGTGTTTTTAGGTTTATAGGGTTTTATTTTTATTTTTTAGGTTTTTTAGAATTTTTTTATTTTTTATGGATTTTTTGGGATTTTTTTAAGATCTCTTATTTTTTCAGGGTTTTGGGGGGATTTCAGTGTTTTATAGGTTTTTAGGTATTTTAGTATTTTATAGTTTTTTTGTTTTTTAGGTTTTTTATGGTTTTAAGGGTTTTAATAAATACTTTACATTTTAGTGGTTTTATAGGTTTTTAGGTTTTTATGGTTTTAGGGTTTTTTTACAGTTTTTAGAGGTTTGTAGTGTTTTTAGAGTCTTTTTGGTTTTTTTTATCATTTTTATGTTTTTATAGGTTTTACATTTTTTTAGTATTTCAAGGTTTTTATAGGGGTTTTAAATTTTTTTATGGGTTTTTATATTTTTTGGTATTTTTAGGGATTTTTAGTATTTTTATGGGTTTTAGGGATTTTGAGACATTTAAGGTTTTTAGGGTAATTAGTGTTTTTAGGTTTTTATGGTTTTTATGTTTTTAGGTGTTTAATTTTTTTTTATTTTAAATTTTTATAGGGGGTTTCATGGTTTCAAGGGCCTTTTATTTTTTTAGATATTTTTTATATTTTATGGATTTTAGGGATTTTGCCGATTTTAATGGGGGTTTTATGTTTTTTATGGTTTTTTGGTTTTTTAGGGGTATTTTTATTTCTTAGGGTTTTAAAGTTTTTTATATTTTTAATATCTTAGGGATATAAATGTTTTTAAGAGTTTTAGTGGGTTTTAGGGTTTTTATGGGTTTTAGGTTTGTTATGCTTTTTAAGAGATTCTATGGTTTTTAGGGGTTTTGGGGTCGTTTTGGATTTTTATCATTTTTTAGTTTTTATGTTTTTATTAGGGTTTTTTTATTTTTTATTTTTATTTTTCCAACTTTTTATGATTTTTTTGGGTTTTTATGGTTTTTATGAATTTTGAGGGTTTTTTGGTTTTTTAGGGTTTTTATGGTTTTTTGGTTTTTTAGTTTTTTTTATGGTTTTTAGAGTTTTTAGTCTTTTTAAGTTTTTAAGGGTTTTAATTGGTTTTTTTATAGTTTTTAATTTTTTCTAGTGTTTTTATGTTTTAAGTGATTTATAGCCCTTTTGTAGTATTTTTATGGTTTTTAGGGATTTTGAGGTTTTTGAGAGGTTTTGAGGGGTTTTTTGCTTTTTAGAGTTTTTAGATTTTTTTTAACATTTTTAGGGGTTTATAGCGGTTTTAGTGTTGTTGGAAGTTATTTAGGTTTTTATATTTTTATGTTTTTAATGGTTTTTAGGGGATTTTATGATTTTAGGGTTTTTTCAAGGATTTTTGGTTTTTAACATTTTTTAGGTTTTATAGGGAATTTAAACATTTTTATGTTTTTGAAGTTTTTATGGTTTTTTAAAGGTTTTACGGAATTTTTTTAAGTATTTCTAGGTATTTTTAAATTATTTTATGGCTTTTAGTGTTTTAGGGATTTTGAGGGTTTTCTAGGGTTTTTAGAGTTTTTATGGTTTTTAGGGTTTTAAGGGGTATTTTGGGATTTTCAAAGTTTTTAGAGTTCTTAAAAAATGTAGGGGTTTAAAGGGAATTTATATTTTTAGTGTTTTTTAAGGTTTTTATAGGTTTTTATGGTTTTAAGGGATTTTATGGGTTTTAAGGGTTTCTTTGGTTTTTAAAATTCGTTCAGGTCTTTTATCATTCTAAGGGGTTTGAAGTGTTTTAAAAGTTTTATGATTTTCTTAAGATTTTTATGATCTTCAGTATTTTAGGAATTTTTTAGGATTTTTATATTTTTTATGGTTTTGAGGAATTTTGATGTTTATTTGGGTTTTAGGTGTTTTTTGGGTTTTAATGTTTTTTGGGTTTTATGGGTTTTAAGTGTTTTAAGGTTTTATGTTTTTCTTTTGTTTTTTTTGGGTTTTTAAGGGTTTTCATGTTTTTAGTAAATATTTATTATTTTTATGGGTTTTTAGGGTTTTTAGGCATTTTTTTGGGTTTTATCATTTTTATTGGGTTTTGGGATTTATAGTTTATTTTAATGGGTCATTAGTCATTTTTTAGTTTTCTTGGGTTTTTATGGGTTTTTTGTTTTTAATGTTTTTTGAGGTTTAAAGTTTTTTTAGTGTTTTTAGTGGGTTTTTAGGGGGTTTATAGTTTTTTTAGTTTTTATGGTTTTTGGGGTTTATTATGGGTTTTAAGGTTTTTTTGGGTTTTTTGGGTTTTTAGGGTTTTATAATCTGTTATGTTTTTAGCATTTCTAGATTTTAAAGGGTTTTAAGAGTTCATAGTTTTTAATGTTTTTTTATATTTTCTGGGGTTTTAAGGTTCTTTATGTACTTATGTATTTTTAGTTTTATTAGAATTTTTGGGTGTTTTAGGGTTTCTATGCATTTCCTAGGTTTTTAGGGGTTTTTTTTGGTTTTATGGGTTTTTATTATATTTGATGATTTTAGGGGTTACAAGGTTTTTTAAAGTTTTTAACATTTTTTGTGGTCTTAAGGGTTTTTATAATTTTTAGTAGTTTTTTTGTTTTTATGGGTTTTTTGGGTTTTTTAGTTTTTTAAGGGTTTTATGGTTTTCATTGTGTTTTAGTGGTTTTAAATTTTATTAGGTTTTTTGGATTACAAAAAAAAATTGGGTTTTAATTTTTTATTATTGTTTTCCAAAAGTTTTAGGGTTTTATGCATTTAATAATTTTTTATATTTTTTTGGTTGTTACGGTTTTTAGGGATTTTAAGGGTTTTAGGATTTTTAGGGGGTTTTGGTATTTTAATAGTTTCTAGTGTTTTTAGGTTTCTTAAGGGTTTTAAGAGTTTTTTTATTTTTAATGTTTTCTTTGGGTTTTTAGTGTGTTTAGGTTTCTTATGTTTTAGGGTTTGTTGAAATTTTAGTGATTTTTAAGGTATTTATGATTTTTTATGGTTTTTATGGTTTTTATGGTTTCTGTTATTTTTAGTATTTATTTTTATCTTTTTAAGGTTTTTAAGTTATCTTGGAGTTTTTAATGTTTTTAGGGGTTCAAAAGGCTTTTAGGGGATTTTTGGGTTTTACATGGGTCATTACGGTGTTCATGGGTTTTATGGTTTTTAGGGGGTTTTAAGGTTTTATGGTCTATTATGGTTTTTATTGCTTTTAGGGGTTTTAGAGTTTTATATTTTTTAGTTTTTAATGTTTTATTTTGTTTTTTAGGGTTTTTTATATTTTTATGTTTTTAGTGATTTTCTAGGATTTTCATGGTTTTTAGGGGTTTTAGAGATTTTGAGGGGTCTTAGGGTTTTAAAAGTTTTTCGCATATTTCAAATTTTACGTGTTTAAAGAGTTTTTATGTTTTTATGGTTTTCTTATGATTTTACAAGGTTTTTAGTGGTTTTTACATTTTTATGGGGTTTTTAGGATTTTTATGGTTCTTAAGTATTTTATAGTTTTAGAGGGTTTTAGGGTTTTTTAGAAATATATAATCTTTTTTATAGGTTTTAGAGTTTTTTAAAAAAATTGGTGTTTAATGGGTTCTTATTGTTTTTAGTGGTTTTTAACGTATTTAAGGGGTTTTAATTTTTTTAGTGGTTTTGTTTAGGGGTTTTTATAGGTTTTAATTGTTTTTAGGATTTTAAAGTTTTCTTTGGTTCTTTTGGTTCTTTTTAAAGGATTTTTACTATTTTTATTGTTGGGGGGATTTTGAGAGTTTTTATGGGTTTTAGGGTTTGTAAGGGGTTTTAGAATTATTTGGTTTTTAGGGTTTTATGTTTTTTTAGGTTTTTAAGGTTTTCATTGGGGTGTTCATGGTTTTTTTGCTTTTTTTACAATTTTAGGGTTCTTAAAAATTTATCTAGTTTTATGGTTTTTTGGTATTTTGAAGATTTTTTAGGCCTTAATGATTTTTATGGTATTTTGGGATTTTTAGAATTTTTTTAGTTTTTGATGGTTTTAAATGATTTAAGAGTTTTTAAAATTTTTATGGGTTTAAATGGTATTAATATCTTTTAGTGGTTTTAGGTTTTTCTGGTATTTTATGGGTCTTTTGGGTTTTTAGGTGTTTTTCAGGTCATTTAGGGTTTATAAAATTTATATGTTTTATCGGTGTTTATTTATTTTTAAGGTTTTCTTTGGGATTTTTGGGGTATTTAGTTTCTTTACGTTTTTATGAATTTTTTGGTCTTTTTAAAGACTTATATGGATATTTTGGGTTTTCTGGAATTTTGAGGGTTTTGGGGATGTTTGGGGTTGTAGGGAGTTTATAGATTTTATAATTTTTAGTTTTTTGGGTATTTAGGTGGGTTTTAATGATTTTTGGGGTTTTTAGGGTTTTTAGGGGTTTTTTATGTTTCTAGTAATTTTTTTGGAATTTTTTAGTTTTTTTATTGTTTTTAGGGTTTTTTGCGATTTTATGGTTTTTAGGTGTTTTAGGATTGTATGGTTTTTTGGGTGTTTTACTATTTTCATGATTTTTTTGGGTTTTATGGTTTTTAGTGTTTTTACATTTTAGGAGCTTAATTTTTTTTAGTTTTTAGTGGATTTTATGGTTTTTATGATTTTTTAGGATATTTAATGTTTTTAGGGTTTTATGGGTTTTTATGGTTTTTAGGGTCTTTAGGAGTTTTATTGTTTTTAGGTTTTTAGGAGTTTTTTGTGTTTTTTGGTTTCAAGGGGTTTTAAGGTTTTTTTTCGGGTTTTAGTGTTTTTTATGTTTTTTGGGTTTTTAGTTATTTTTAGTATTTTATAGGATTTAGGGGTTTTAGGGATTTTTAGGGTGTTTAGGGGTTTTATCGATTTTTATGGTTTTTATCATTTTTAGGTTTCTTTTGGTTTTATGTGAATTTGGGTTTTTAATGTTTTAGTAGTGTTTTCAGAGGTTTTATGGTTTTCTACATTTTTATGGATTTCTAGGTCTCTTTAGGATTTTTATTCTTTCTATTATATTTATGTATTTTGAGAGGTTTTAGGGTTTTTTATGGTTTTTCTTATTTTCTTGTTTTTCATATTTTTTGGGGAGCAGTTTTAAATTTTTATGTGTTTTTAATGTTTTTTAGGGGCTTAAAGTATTTTTAGAGTTTTATGAGGTTTTTTGGGGTTTTAGGGTTTTATGGTTTGTAAGGGTTTTATGGTTTTTATGGTTTTTTTGGGTCTTTTAGGGTTTAACATTTTTTTATTTTTTTATTTGTTTAATTGTTTTTAGTATTTTGTGCCATATTAAGGGTTTTCAAGGTTTTTTGGGGTTTTTTATGTTGTTAGGGATTTTAGGTTTTTTTTTTGTATTTTTATGTTTTTTAGATTTTTTATGGATTTTGAGTGTTTTATGGTTTTATGATTTTTTAGAGTTTTTAGTGTTTTTATGTTTATTTGGGGTCCGTTATTTTTTTAGGGTTTTATGGTTTTATTTCTATTTTTTAGGTTTTATGGTTTTTTATGATTTTTGTGATTTTAGTGATATTTTAGAATTTTTATGGGTTTTAAATATTTTTAGGGATTTTGAGTGTTTTATAGTTTTTAGGATTTTCTGTGATGATATGATATTTTTGGGGTTTAGGGTTTCGCTTTGAGTTTTTAGGTTTTTTTAGGTTCTTATAGTTTTTTTAATGATTTTATGGGTTTAAAGGGGTTCAAATGCTTCTAGATGTTTTTAAGGGTTTATGGGATTTAGGGTTTTTTTATGGTTTTTGGGGTATTTATGGTTTTAAAAGTTTTTTGGGGGTTTAGGGTATTTTATGGGTTTTAGAGTTTTTAGGTTTTTAGGGATTTTATGTGTTTTTAGGTTTTTAAGGTTTTCTTTTGGGGTTACATGTTTTTTAGGGTTTTTTACATTTTTGGGGAATTTTAGAGGGGTTTTATAATTTTTATGGTTTTCTAGGGGCTTTAGTGATTTTGAGGGTTTTTATAATTTTTTAGGTTTTTAGGGTTTTTTTATTTTTTAGGGTCTATTTTTATGGGTTTTAAGTTTTTTTAGGTATTTATGGTTTTCTTAGGTTTATCAGGGTTTTTATTATTTTTTATTTTTTAAAGATTCTTATGGATTTGTTAGTATTCTTATGGGTTTTTGGGGTTTTTAGTGTTTTTTTACATTTTTTGAGGCTTTGTTATATTTTTTAGAGTTTTTTATAATTTTTAGGGTCATAAAGGGTTTTTAATGTTATTCATTTTTAAGGTATTTATTGGTTTTTAGGTTTTTAGGTACTTTAATGTTTCTATGCTTTTCTAGGGTTTTTAGGTATTTTCAGGGGTTTTTGGGATTTTAGGGTTATAGGATTTTTAGCATTTTATTGTTTTATATTGGTTTAGTATTTTAAATTTTTCTAGAGGGTTTAAATGGGTTTTTAAAAAAATTGTTATTTTTTTGGGATTTTTTAGGGTTTTATGGTTTTTAGGGTCTTTAGGGATTGTCATTGTTTTTATGGTTTTTAGGGTGTTTAAGTGTTTTGGTTTTTTAGGTTTTTTTATTCCTTAGTGTTTTTAAATGTTTTTATATTTTTGTAGGTTTTTAGGGGTTTATGGGTTTTTAGTTTTTTTAAGGTTTTATGGGTTTTTATAGTTTTTAGCATCTAGGGATTTAGTGTTTTTAGGATTTTAGGGCTTATAAGTGTTTTAGGGCTGTAGGGTTTTCTTAGAGTTTTTTCAGGGATTTTATGGTTATTTACATTTTTATGTATTATTAGAGATTTTTATGTACGTTTTATAGTTTTTAGGCATTTTAAAAATTTTGATGGTCTTTTGAGTTTTTATGTTTGTTAAGGGTTTTAGTGTTTTTAAGGGTTCTGTAGGTTTTTTTAGAATTTTTAAAGTTATTTGGGGATTAAAAGGTATTTATATTTTTTAGTTGTTTTTTAGTTTTTTATAAGTTGTTTTAGTTCTAAATAATTTTTAGGGGGTTTTAGGGTTTTTATGGTTTTTAGGGTTTTTTAGGGTTTTAAAAAAAATATTTGATGTGTTTTAAGTGTTTTTTGTGTTTTTATTATTTTCTTAGGGTTTTAGGGGTTTTCTTACATTTTGGGGTATTTTGAAGACTTTTTAAGGATTTTTATGATTTTTAGAGTTTTTAGTGATTTTGATGATTTTTAGTGTTATTTCCTTTTAGTGTTCAAGGGTTTTTGTGTTTTTTTGTTTTTAATTGGTTTTAAATGTTTTTATGTTTTTATGGGTTTAATTTTTCAAGGAATTTTACGTTTTCTTATATATTTTCCAGGGTTTAATGTTTTCTTAATTTTTAGGAAATTTTAGTGCTTTTCATTTTTTGTATTTTGAGGGATTTTAGTATGTAGAGCTATTTTAGTGGTTTTTTAGTATTTTTAGGATTTTATGATTTTTTATTTTTTTATTTTTAATTGTTTTTCGAGTTTTTTATTTTTTTGGGGTTTAATGTTTTTTAGAGTTTTTACTGTGGTTTTAGTGTTTTTTCGAGTTTTTTTATTTTTAATGTCTTTTGGATTTTTAGGGTTTTAGGGGTTTGTAGTGGTTTTAGGGTCGTTTTAGGGTTTTCAGTATTTTTAGATTTTTAGTTGTTTTTTTTATTTTTTTAGTTTTTTAAGGCTTTACTTGTTCTTCATAGTCTTTATGATTTTTTACATTATTAGGGATTTTTAGGGATTTTTAATGATTTCTAGTATTTCTATGGTTTTTGGATTTTTAGGGATTTTTTTGGTTTTTAGTGGTTTAGGGTATTTCAGTGTTTTTATAATTTTTTATGTTTTTAGATTCATTATGTGTTTTTAGTTTTTTATGCTTTTCTTTGGTATTTTCAAGGTTGTTTGGG
Source organism: Viscum album (assembly GCA_963277665.1). Classification (NCBI taxonomy): domain Eukaryota; kingdom Viridiplantae; phylum Streptophyta; class Magnoliopsida; order Santalales; family Viscaceae; genus Viscum; species Viscum album. Next base: position 45,442,354 of record OY728151.1, read on the forward strand.
TTATTTTACATATTTTAGGTATGTTTAGGGATTTTTTAGTATTTTTTATGGTTTTTTAGGGTTTTATGGATTTTTAGGGGTTTTAGGGGTTTTATTATTTTTTTAGGTTTTAGGGTTTTTTCAGTTTTAGGGGTTTGAATGTTTTTTTAGAGTTTTTAATGTTTTTAGGGTTTTAAAGGGGTTTTAGATTTTTTAGTGGTTTCAAGTGTTTTTATGGTTTTTTTTTTGGATTTTTAATGTTTTTAGGGGTGCTATGGTCTTAGTGGTTCTAAGGTTCTAGGGGGTTTTATAGGGATTAGAGGTTTTAGAGACATATGTTATTTATGGTTTTAGGGTTTTTAGTGTTTTAGGTTTTTAGGGGCTTTAAGTGTTTTTTTGTTTTTAAAGGTTTCTTAGGGATGTTTTGGGTTTTTTAAGTTTTTAGGGATTTTTAGTTCTTTTTATGATTTTTATGGTTTCTAAGGATTTTAGGGATTTTGAGGGGGGGGGGGGTTAATTTTTTAGCATTTTTAGAGTTTTTAGCATTTCTTTGTTTTTAGGGGTTCTAAGTGTTTTTAGGGATTTTTGGTTTTTTAGGTGTTTTCATGTTTTAATGGGTTTTTTAACTTTTTGGAATTTTTAGGGATTTTTTATAATTTTTATGGTTTTTGAGGGGTTATAGTGATTTTTAGGGTTTCTAGGTTTTACCGGCTTTTTTATTTTTTGGGTTTTTTGGGTTCTTTTTTATTTTTTTCTAATTATTAAGGGTTTGTACAAATTTTAATGTTTTAATTTGTTCAAATGGTTTTTTTAGTTTTTAGTGGTTTTTTTATTTTTATGGATTTCTAGGGGTTTGGGGGGGGGGGGGTTATGGTGTTCTATGGTCTTTTCGGTTTTAAGGGTTTTTATTGTTTTTTGTTTTTTAGGGCTTTTATGTTTTTTTAGATTTTTGTGGACTTCTTAAAGTTCTATAAGGTTTTTTGAGTTTCTTATGTTTTTAGGGATTTTTAGAATTTTATGGTTTTAAGGAATTTGTGGGTTTTATGGGTTTTTATTTGTTTTTTAGGTTTTAGGGTTTTAGGTTTTTTAGGAATTTTAGGGGATTTTTGTTTTTTTAGTTTTTAAGTGTTTCATAGTTTTTTTCACGATTTTTATAGATTTTCACATTTTGACACTATTTTATGGATTTTTTTAGATTTTTTTTGGTTTTTTGGGTTCTTAGGGTTTTTAAGTATTTTCAGGGTTTTATTACTTTAATGGGTTTTCGTGTTTTTTGTTTTTAGGCTAGTTTTTGGGTTTTGGGGTGATTTTTTATGTTTTTGAGGGTTTTTCAATTTTTTTAGATTATTTGTTCAATTTTTAGGGGTTTAATGGGTTTTTAGAGTTTTCTATGGGTTTTAGGGGTTTTAGGGGTTTTAGGGGTTTCAATCATTTTAGCATTTTTTATGTTTTTTAATGGTTTTTAATGTCTCTTTAGGGGTTTATAGGGTTTTATATTTTTTGAGTTTTTTAGAGGTTTTATGTTTTTTTAGGTTTTTAATATTTTCATAGTATTTTTAGGGGTTTTTTGGTTTTTTTTGGTTTTTTGTGTTTTTAGGGTTTTTTAGATTTTATGGGGGTTTTTTTGGGGGTTTTAGGGAGTATTAGGGCTTTAGGAGTTTTATGGTTTTTATAATTTTTAAGGTTTTTTATATGTTTTTAGGTTTATCTATGGTTTTAAATGTTCTATGTTTTTAATTTTTTGTTCGGTGTTTTAAGGGTTTTTAGTGTTTTTTATATTTTTTGGAATTTTTAGGGATTTTTAGTATTTTTATGATTTTTATGGTATTTTGGGATTTTGAGGGTTTTTAGTGGTTTAACCATTTTCTCATTTTTGTATGGTTATTTTTAGTTTTCATGGGATTTTAAGGGTTTTTATATTTTTTAACATTTTTAGGGGTTTAAAGGGTTTTTTCCATTTTTTTAGTTTTTAGGGTATTATGGGATTATAGATTTTCTTATGGTTTTTTGGGGTTTTTTCCATATTTTTAGTTTTCTTCTTTGGATTTGAGAGTTTTTGGGGTTTTTTGGGTTTTAATTGTTTTTATGTTTTTATGTTTTTATTAGGGGGTTTTTATGGTTTTTAGGGTTTTTTACATTTTAGGGAATTTAAGAGTTTTTTGGGATTTTTTTACTGTTTTATGAATATTTAGTGATTTTAATCGGTTTTAACTGTTTTATCATTTTTTATATTTTATAGGTTTTTTAAGAATCTTTAGTTTTTATGGTTTTCTTAGGGTTTTCATTAATTAGGGTTTTTTACTTTTTTAGGGATTTGTAGATTTTTTGTTTTTTATGGATTTTAGAGATTTAGGGTTTTAGGGATTTTAAGGTTTTGGTCTTTTTAGGGTTTTTTATGATTTTTATATCTTTAAATGTTTTAGGGGATAAAAGGTTTTATAATTTTTTAGTGGGATTTTAGGATTTTTATAGTTCTTAGAATTATTATGGTTTTAGGTATTTTTATGTTTTTAGGGGTTTTCTGTTCTTTTTATGGTTTTAGGGTTTTTAGAATTTTGTAGGTTTTTTGAGGGTTTATATATTTTTGTGTTTTTAAGGCTTTCTTAGTGTGTTTCTAAGTTTTTAGGGTTTTTATATTTTTATGAAATTTTAGTGTTTTTTTGGATTTGTATAGTTTTTTTGTTTTCAATGATTTTCATGGTTTTTTGGGTTTTTTAGGGTTTCGATGTATTTTTATGTTTTTAGTGTATTTTAGGATTTTAGAGGTTTTTAGTTATTTTTTGTTTTTATAGTTTTCTTTGGGGTTTTCATTTTTTTTAGGGATTTTAATTTTTTAGGTATTTTTGGGGCTTTTAGGATTTTTATGGTTCTTATTGTTTTTAGGGAATTTTGGGTTTTATGGTTTTTGGGAGTTTTTAGGTTTTTTGGGGGGTTTTGGATTTTTTTTTGAGTTTTTTAGGGTTTTAATGTTTTTTTATTTTGTCAATTTTTAGACGTTTAACTGGTTTATTATATTATTAGTGGATTTAGTGGTTCTATGGGATTTAGGGCCTGAAAATGTTTTAGGGATATTAATATTTTTTAGGGTTTTAGGGTATTTTTTTTAGTTTTTAGTGTTTCTTGGTTTTTTTGGGGTTTTAAGTGTTTTCTGTTTTTGATGGATTATTTAGGGTTTTTTAGGATTTTTAGGGGTTTTATGTTTTAATGGGTTTTTAATGATTTATTATGATTGTATTTAGTTTTAGAGTTTTTAGGATTTTTGAGGGTTTTTGGTTTTTTTAGGCTTTTTAAATTTTTTATGTTTTATAGGGGATTTATGTGTTTTTATGTTTTAATGTTTTCTTAGTGGTTTTTATTGTTTTTTACATTTTAGGTACTTTTAGTCCTTTCTTTGGTTTTTTATTTTTTATGTTTTTAGGGATTTTGAGGGAGTTTATGGTTTTTATGATTTTTTTTTGTGTTTTTAGGGGGGGTAGTGTTTTTTTGGGATTTTTTAGAGATTTTTATAATTTTTAGATGTTTGAAATTTTTTAAATTTTTTAGTGGTTTTATTTTGTTTATTCAGTTTCATGGTTTTTTTATGTTTTTAGGGGTTTTATGGTTTTTTGTGGTATTTAGGGGGGTTTAGTGTCTTTTATAGGTTTTTAAGGTTTTTATAAGTTTTAGTTTTTTATGGGTATTACGTTTTTTTATATTGTTATGTTTTTCTTAGCAGTTTTTAGGGGTTTTATGGTATTTAGTCCTTTTTATGATTTTTATGATTTTTATGTTTTTATTATTTTTACGAATTTTGATTTTTTTAGTATTTTTAGGGATTCAGGGTTTTAGGGTTATTAGGGTTTTATCATTTTTATGTTTTTATGGGTTTTAATTGTTATTTTTTTATGGTTTTTAGCGGTTTTCATTGATTTAACATTTTTACGGATTTTGGGTATTTTTAGGGGTTTTTTGGGATTTTTACGATCATGAGGTTTTTTATGGTTTTATGGGTATTTTGGGTTTTGGGGGTTTTTTAAGTTTTTATTTATGTTATTTATGGTTTAAAATTATTTTAGAGTTTTTTAAATTTTTAGGGGTTTAAATGGTTTTATAATTTGTAGTTGGATTTAGGCATTCTAATGGTTTTAGGGTTTTTTGGGTTTTGGGTTCTTTTTTGTTTTTTAGAGTGTTTATAATTTTTTATTTTTTTATGGGGTTTAACTATTTTTAAATTTTAAAGTTTTGATTATTGGTTTTGGAGTTTCAGGGTTTTTTGTGTTCAAGGGATTTTTAGGTATTTTTTAGTATTTTTATGGGTTTTCAGGGTTTTTAGAGATGTTGAGTGTTTTTAGGTTTATTTATAATTTTCATTTTGTTATGCGTTTTATGTGTTTTTAGGTTTTTAAGGTTTTCTAATGATTGTTCATGGTTTTTTGGTAGTTTTATGTTTTTTTGGATTTTTAGGGTTTTAAGGAATTTCATGATTTTTAGGGTTTTTAGGTATTTTGATGGTTTTAAGGATTTTTAGGTGTTCTATGGTTTTTTTTTTCAGTTTTTTGGTTTGTTTTTGGTATTTTAGGATTCTAGTGTTTTTTAACATTTTAGTGGTTTAATCTGTTTTTATAGTTTTTAGTGCGGTTTTTGGGTTTTTATGGTTTTTTATATTTTTAAATGTATTAAATGTTTCATACAGTTTTAGTTTGTTTTAACTGTTTTTAGGGTCTTTTTAGGGGATTATTTTTGGGTTTTAACATTTTTAGTATTTTTAGTATTTTTATGTGTTTAATGGTTTTTATGGTTTACTTTGTGGTTTTCAGGGTTTTTACATTTTTTAGGATTTTAGGGATTTTTGAGATTTATATGGGTTTTTGGAATTTTGAGGGTTTTTATGATTTTTTAGGGTTTTTGGGTTTTAGTGGTTTTAATTGGTTTTAGGATTTTATGGTTTATAAGGGGTTTTAGGGTTGGTAAATGTAGTTATTTTCAATGCTTTTTACGGTTTTTATGGATTTTATGCCATTTAAATTTTTTTAGTGTTTTATAGCTTTTTGGATTTTATGGATTTTTGTGTTTTAGGGTATTATGTTATTTTATAGATTTTTAATGTTTTAGGGGTCTAAAGGGGTTTTATAGTATTTTTTGGGTTTTTAGGGTTTTATGGGGTTTTAGGATTTTTTTTACAGTTTTTAGGGGTTTTTAATGTTTTTAGGGGTTTTAGTGTTTTTAGTGGGTTTTTAGGTTTTTTTGGGTTTTTAAGGTATTTATCATTTTTAGGTTTTTATAGGATTTAAGTGACTAGGGTTTTATGGTATTCTTATGGGATTTCATTTTTTTTAGGTTTTTTTTCATCTTTAGGTATTTTTAAGGATTTCCACAATTTTTATGGTTTTAAGGTGTTTTATGAATTTTTAAGGTTTTAATGGGGTTTTAGTGTTTTTAGAGTTTTAGATTATTTAGAGTTTTTAGGTTTTTATGGGTTTTGAGTTTTTTAATCTTATAACCATTTGTTATGGGTTTTATAATTTTTTGGGATTTACAATTTTATTGATTTTTAGGGCTTTTTAGGATTTTTATTGTTTGTAGGGTTTTAATGGATTTTGCGGGGTTTTAATTTTTTTTTACGGTTTTTAAAGTTGTTATGGATTTTTTGGGGTTTTTATGTTTTTTTTTGTTTTTTAAGGAATTTTATGGTTTTTTATATTTTTTAATCATTTTTAGGGGTTTAAAGGGTACTTAGAGGTTTTAGGTTTTTTAGGGTTATATTGGGTTTTAGGTTTTCTAAGGTTATTAGGTTTTTTTGAAGATTTGGGGTTTTTAAGGTTGTTTTAGAGTCATTTACAGTTTTTTGCATTTTTTGGTTTTTAAGGTATTATATGAGTTTTGTTATTTAATGTTTTTGTATTATATTTTAGGTTTTTTATTTTATTTTTATATTTATAGGTACTTTTTGGCCTTTAACGGTTTTTATGGTTTTAGGGTTTTTATGGATTTTGACTTTTTTTAGGATTTTGGGGGTTTTTTATGGTTTTCAGTGTTTTTAGGTTTTTAGGGGTTTTTAGTGTTTTTAGGTTTTTATAGTTTTCCTATAGTTTTTCAGGTTTCTTAGGGTTTTTATGTTTTTAGGGATTTTTTGTGATTTTTATGATTTTATGGGTTTTTAGGCGTTTTTATGTATTTTGGGGGTTTTAGGGTTTTTAGTGATTTTCTGGGATTTTTTGGGTTTATAATGTTTTTTTAGTTTTTAGGTTTTTTATGAGTGTTTTATAGTTTTTTTTATTATTTTTACCATTTTAAAGGGTTTTAAGATTTTTTTGCATCTTCCACGGTTTTGTGGGGTTTTAGTGTATTTTGTGGTTTTTAGGGGTTTTCATGGTTTTTAGGGTCTTTTAGGGTTTTTATATTTTTTAGGTTTTTTAAGATTTTAATGTGTTTTAAGGTTTTTAAGATTTTTTTTGGGTTTTTAGGGTTTTTTCAATTTTAATTATTTTTTGTGATTTTTTAAGATTTTTAGTGGTTTTAGGGGTTTTAAGGATTTTCAATGTTTTTATTTTTTTAGGGTTTTTAGGGTGTTTTGGGGTTAGTAGCATTTTCAAGTTTTCTAGTGGTTTTAAGTGTTTTTAGGTTTCTATGGTTTTCTTAGGGTTTTATAGGTTTTTTATTTTTTTATGTTTTAGGGATTTTTATGGATTTTTTAGTATTTTAGGGGCTTTATTGTTTTATGGATTTTCAAAGAGTTTGGGGTTTTTAGGGATATTAGGGTTTTAATGGGTTTTATGAGTTTTTAGGTATTTTTGGAGTTTTTAGGGTTTTAAAATATTTTTAGTGTTTTTTAAACTTGTTAAGTGTTTAATGCGGTTTTAGATTTTTTTTCTTGGGTATTAGGGTTTTATTGGTTTTTTAGGGTCTTTCCCGGGTTTTTTAATTTTATATAATTTTTTGTGGTTTTATATGTTTTTAATTTTTTAAGGTTTTATTTGAGTTTTTTTAGGGTTTTTACATGTTTTAACGTTTTTATGGATTTTTGTGTTGTTATATAACTTTTACAGTTTTAGGTTTTCATGGATTTTAAGGGATTTTAGTGTTTTTAGGCATTTTAGGATTTTTTAGTATTTTTAGCATTTTTTGGTTTTTAGGGGATTAAGTATTTTTATATAGTTGAGGTTTATTTTTTGATTTTTAGGTTTTTAGAGGTTTTTAAGGTATTAGGGATTATTGGGGTTTTTTACAAATTTTAATCGTTTTTAGGGTTTTACTGGTTTTTAGGGTTTTTTGGGTTTCATGGGTTTTTGGGGGTTTTAGTGTTTTTTAGATTTTTAAGGGTTTTTTGTGTTTTTTAATGCTTTTATGGGTTTAATGGTTTTTAGAGTTTGTAGCGGTTTACTAATAATTTTATGGGCCTATAAGATTTTGATGTTTTTTATGGTTTTTATGGGTTTTATGGTTTTTAATGGCTTTAGCATTTTTTGTTTTTTAGGGGATTTTGGTTTTTATTTGTTTTTATGTATTTTTTTGGGTTTTCAAGTTTTTTAAGGTTTCTTATGTTTTTTAGTTTTTAAGGATTTTTTAGTTATTTTTTTATTTTTAGGGTTTTTAGTGTTTTTTTTATTTTAGGGTATTTTTAGTTTTAAGGTTTTTATTGTTTTTTAGATTTTTAACATTTTTATGGATTTACGTGGGTTTTAAAATTCTTAGTGTAATTTTGTGTCTTTATGGTTTTTTAGCGTTTTTAATGTTTTCTGGGGGTTTTATGGTTTTATAAGTTTTTTTTGTTTTTAGGGTTTTAAAGGTTTTAGGGTTTTTTGATTTTTGTATGTTACTAGGAGTTTTAAGTGTTTTTTGGTTTTTATAGTTTTCTTATCGGTTTTCATGGTATTTACAGTTTATTTAATTTTTTTAGTTATTTTTATGAATTTTATGGTTATATAGTTTTTTTATTTTTTATATATTTTAAGGGGTTTGAGGGAATTTAGGGAGTTTTAGAGTTTCTAATATTTTTAATGTTTTTAAGGGATTTAAGTGTTTTTAGGATTTTAAGGTTTTTATTGGGATATTGGGGGTTTTTTTTATATTTTTGTTACTTTTTAAGATTAGGTAGGATTTTTATGGTTTTTAATGATTTTAGGGATTTTAAGGGGTTTTACAGTTTTTAGGCATTTTATGGGTTTTACAGGTTTTTTGGGGGATTTAGAGGTTTTTTTAGTTTTTAATCGTTTTAAGGATTATTTGATCCTTTTAATATTTTTAAGGGATTAATTTTTTTTAGTGGTTTTTTATGATTTTTTATGGGTTTTTAGGGTGTTTTATATTTTTAGTGGTTTTTATGGTTTTAGGGGGTTTTAGGGTTTTATGGGGGGTTTTTTTTAATTTTTAGGGTTCTTTGCCTATTTATGTTTTTAGGGGATTAAATTATATTTATGTTTTAAGGTATTATTTAGGTTTTTTAGGTTTTTTATGTTTTTAAGGATTTTAACGGATTTTATGATTTTTATGGGTTTTATGGATTTTGGGGTTTTAACGGGTTTTAGGGATTTTGGGATTTTTTTTTAATTTTGGGGGTTTTATGGTTTTTTGAGTTTTTTACATTTAAATGATTTTTAGAGTTTTTGAACATTTTTAGGGGTTTTATGTGTTTTCAGGTTTTATGGTTTATTTAGGGGTTTTTGGGTTTTTAATGTACTTCCATTTTTAGATATTTTTTGTGATTTTTAGGTTAATTATTGTTTTTATTGTTTTTAGTGATTTTATTTTTTTAGTTTTTAGTGTTTTTGAGTTTATAGGTTTTTAATGTTTCTTACATTTTTTAATGTTTTTAGAGATTTAAAGGGGTTTAAAGTTTTTAGTGGTGTTTTGGGGTTTTATGGGGTTTTAGTTCTTTTTATGGTTTTATGGGTTTTTATGGTTTTTATGTGTTTTTAGGGTTTTTGTGTCTTTTATGGATTTAGGATATTTATAGTTTTTTATTTTTTTGGAGTTTTAAGTGTTTTTTGGTTTTTACGGTTTTCTAAGGGGTTTTCAGGTTTGTTAGGGTAGTTTATATTTTGGGGGGCTTTTAGGACTTTTTATATTTTTTTATAGTTTTTGGGTTTTTAGGTATTTTTAGGGGTTTTAGGGGTTTTTATAGTTTTTTACAATTTTCTAGGGTTTTTAGAATTTGATAGGTTTTTAGGGGTTTTTGGAGTTTTTAGTTTTAAAATGATTCCTTAGTGTTTTCATGGTTTTTTAGAATTTTTCCATTTTTTGTAATTTTAGGGAATTTTTATTATTTTTACGTGTTTTAAGGCATATATGGATTTGAAGGGAGTTTACAAGTTTTTAGGGTTTTAGGGGGGTTTTTGTTTTTTTTGGGTTTTTATGAGTTTTTTGAGTTTTTATTGGTTTTAAATGTTTATTATATTATTTAAATGTTTTTTAGGGTTAAAATGTTTTTCATTTTTTAATTATTTTTTGGTTATTTATCGATTTTTGGGGATTCATTTTATTTTTAGTGATTTTTATGATTTTAGTGGTTTTAGGGCCATTTTTGCGATTTTTGGGTTTCTTGAATTTTTAGGTTTTTTAGTTTTTTTAATTGATTTTAGTTTTTTATGTTTTTATTAGGGGTTTTAGGTTTATTTGGGTCCTTTAGTTTTTTAGGGTTATTTATGTATTTAGGGATTTCAAAGATTTTTAGGAATTTTATGGATTTTTGGGATTTTAGTTTTTAGAGGTTTTATCGTTTTTAGGTATTTGTTTTTGTTTTGTGGGGTATTAGGGATTGTTTTTGTGTTTTTAATATTTTTATGGTTTTTAAATTATTTTAACATTTTTTTAGGTTTAAAGGGTTTTTAATGTTTTAGTGGGTTTTATGGGTTTTTAACGTTTTTAGGAGTATTTATGAATTTGAGCACATTTAGGTTTGTTTGTGTATTTTGATATTTATGGTTTTTATGTGTTGTTAGGTTTTTAAGATTTTCTTAAGGATTTTCGGTGTTTTTAGGGTTTTCTACATTTTTAGGTATTTTTTGGTATATTTCTGGAATTTTATATATTTTTAGGTTTTTACCTTTTTTTTGGATTTTTAGGTTTTTAAGTTTTTTAGCATTTTTTGGGGTTTTATTTGTTTTTATGTTTCTATATTTTTCTTAATGGTTTTTTCTGTTTTTATATTTTTAGGGAATTTCAAGGAATTTTAAGGAATTTTAGGGTTTTTATTGTTTTATGGATTTTGAGGGTTTTTAGATTTTATAGTGTTTTTAGTGTTTTGTGGTTTTTTTTATTTTTATGTTTTTCTCAATTTTATATGCCTTTTATGAATTTTTAGATATTTTTTTAAAAAAATAGGGGTTTAAAGTGTTTTTATTGTTTTTATGGGTTTTTAGGGTTTTTATGGTTTTTAGGTTTTTAAGGTTTTTAGGTGGGTTTATGGGTTTTAGGGGTCTATAGGGGTTTTAGATTCTTTTTATGTGTTTTTAGGGATTTTAGAGTTTTTAGGTTTTGTGGGGTTTAAATTGTTTTTTAGGTTTTTAAGGTTCTCTTAGGGGTTTTAAGTGTTTTTAGAGTTTTTTACATTTTTATTGATTTTTTTTCATTTTTGGGATTTAAATGGGTTTTTAGGGATTTTAGGAATTTTGAAAGGTTTTATTGTTTTTATCATTTTTTATGGTTTTTAGGGGAATTATTTTGCTTATGTTTTTATGGTTTTCATGGGGTTTTTAGGGGTTTTATGGTTTTTAACATTTTTTAGACTTTTTAGGATTTTTATGGTATTTACGAATTTGGATAGTTTTGGCATTTTATGGGTTCTTTGGGATTTTAGAATTTTTTAGTTTTTAGGGGTCTTAATAGTTTCTATAGTTTATTAACGTTTTTAGGGTATTAATGCTTTTCTGTAGTTTTTAGTGGTTTTTTTGAATATTTATTGTTTTAGGGGTTTTAAATGTTTTTAGGGGTTTTTTATAGTTTTAGGGGTTTAAAGGTCTTTAGGGTTATTTTAGGGTTTTTAGGTTTTTTATCAGTTTTAAGTGTTATTAGGTTTTTAGTTTTTTCTTAGTGTTTTTCAGGGTTTTTAGGGATTTTACGTTTTTAGATAATTTTAGTGTTTTTCAAATATTTTTATGGGTTTTAGGGGTTTTATGGATTTTGAGGGGTCTAAAGGTTATTTGTGATTTCTTTTGGATTTTTTGGGTTTTTAAGGGTTTTTAGTGTTTTTTAAGTTTTTTAGGGTTTTTAAGTGCTTTTATTTTTTTAAGGTTTTTAGGGATTTTTTGGGGTTTTAGGGGTTTTTACACTATATTTAATTATTAGGATGTTTACGGTTTATTCAGGTTTTTGGGAATTTAATTATTTTTAGAGTTTTTTAGGGTTTTATGGTTTTGTGGTCTTTAGGATTTTAAGGATTTTTTTAGTTTTTAGTGTTTTTTAGGATTTTAGGGGTTTTATCATTTTTAGGGGTTTAAATGGGTTTTAGGATTTATTGAAAATTTTAGAGGTTTTATGGGGTCTTGAGGTTTTAGAGGTATTTATTGATTTTAGGGTTTTTTGTAGTTTTATGGTTTTTAGGATTTTTAGGGGTTTAGAGTTTTTAAGAATTTTTTGGGTTTTAATTGTTTTATGGTTTTAAGGTTTTCATATGTTTTTCATGGTTTTTTATAGTTTTTTGGATTTTTATGTCTTTTAAATTAATTTTATGGGTTTGTAGTTTTTTAGGGATTTGTGGCTCTTGAATGTTTTTAAGGATTTTAGGGTTTTATGTGTTTATATGTTTTTGTGGGTTTTAAGTGTATCATGGTTTTTAAGAGTTTCTTAGAGTTTTTCAAAGTTTTTAGGGTGTTTTATGTTTTTATGGATTATTTTGGGATTGTTTTGGTTTTTAGGTTTTTTTTGGGTTTTTAGGGATTTTGAGAGTTTTAGGGGTTCTAAGGTTTTATGGTTTCTCTCTAATTTTATGTTGTTTTTTGTTTTTTAGGATTTTAAGGTTTTTTAGAGAATTGTAATGTTTTAGGTTTCTAAATGTAAATTTGAGTTTTTAGTGGGTTTTAGGGGTTTTTTGGGGTTTTAAGGGTTTTATGGATTTTAAGGGGTTTTATGGTTTTAAGGGGTTCTATGGTTTGTAGGGTTATTAGGGTTCTTAAGGAATTTTTATGGTTTTTATCATTTTTGTATTTTTATGGGTTTTAAGTGGTTTTAGGCTTTTAATGTTTTCTTAGGGTGTTTAGGGTTTTTACATTTTTTTGGGATTTTTAGGGATTATTAGCTGGAAATCATTTTTTTATATTTTCAAAAAGCCGGTTTTAAGGGTTCCCGTTACCCATTACAGAGCATCACCAAAACCAATCCACCGCAACCAAACCACCAAACAAACATTACATTTCAAAATTCAAATTTCCAAAGCCACAATTTGCGAGATATCCCTCAAGCCGCGCACCTGCATCGTACCGCCCGCCATCAACCTCCACGTGCCACACCTCGGGCAGAGAGCCCATCCCCACACGTCGCCATCACAGCAGGTTGTCTGTGAGACCAACGGAGCATCTTCGCCGGAGACGCCACAGTTCAGATGCCGACGAGACATATCACCAAAAACCACCACCGTTACCCCTTCACAAATGAATCAGAAACCCTCAGTAATCACTCGCGGACACAGCCCAGACGCCGGCGAGACTTCACCAGTATCTACCTCCAACACCCCAACACCGATTACAGCAAGGTAGAAACTCTCGTCACAATGCAAAAACAACACCATATTTCACGAAACCAATAAATCCGGTGAAAGAACCGGAATACAGAAACTAAAAATGCACAGAAAACATCCCGCAAAGCAACCAACATCAGCCAATCATAGTCGGAACCGCCGTTGATGAGAATAGCCCACACCATTATGAAGAATTCCTTTGCAAGAGAAACCCTAAATCAACTACATACCTGGATGGGATCACCACCACAACACAAACCATCAAAAGATGAGACAAATCCCGTCGCCGCCTTCGAACCCGCACCTGAAGACCAGATCAACCCAAAGCCAGGACATCTGACACAAAACCTCGACGGAAACCCCTAGTCACAGCAATGAACCTGCACCCTGGGGCATCATCGCGCCTCCAAATGGGGAGAAGGCCGATCCGTGATGGGTTTTAGGGTTTTTATTATTTTTATGGTTTTTATTATTTTTAGTGTTTCTAGAGGTTTTATGTTTTTTATGGTTTTTAAATTTTTATTAGGGGTTTTCAGATTATTTTAGACTTTTTTATGTTTTTAGATATTTTTAGGGATTTTGTGAGATTTTTTTAGTTTTTAGGTTTTTAAGGATTTTGATGATTTTTCATGTTTTTAATGGTTTTAGATTTTTTTTGGACTTTTAGGTTTGTTTGAGTTTTTTCAGGTTTTTTGAGTTTTTTAACACTTTTAGGGGTTTAAATGATTTTTAGGGGTTTTAGTTTATTTATGGTTTTTATGCATTTTTAAAGGTTTTGGGGGTTTTATAGTTTTTAGTTTCTTTTTTAGGGGCGAGGGGTTTATGTTTTTAGAATTTTTTTAGTTTTTTAGTGATCTCATGTTTTTTAGGTTTTTAAGGTTTTCTTAGGGGTTTTGAGGGCATTTTGGGTTATTACAATTTTATGTATTTTTAGTTATTTTTAGAATTATTATGGTTTTTACGGATTTTGAGGGTTTTTAGGGATTTTGAAGGATTTTAAGGGTTTTTAGGTTTGTTATCATTTTTTAGATTTTTAGAGGTTTTACGAGTTTTTATATTTTTATGGTTTCCTTAGGGGGTTTTAGGGGTTTTAAAGTTTTTAGAGGTTTTTACATTTTTAGGGATTTTTTTAGTATTTTTTGGGATTTTATGTGTTTTTTTTTTGTTTTTTTGGGATTTTGTGTGTTCTTATAGTTTTTAGGGGTTTTTAGGTATTTATGGTTTTTTTTGTTTTTTGGTATTTTTTTAGTTTTTAGGGGTTTTAAGGTTTTTTACTGTAATTTTAAAAAAATTATGGATAAAAAGGTTTATAGTTTTTTAAAGGGTTTTTATTGTGTTTTAGGGGGTTGAATGGTTTTATCGGTTTTTATGGTGTTTTTGGTTTTTATGGTTTTTAAGGATTTCATCATTTTTTGGTTTTTAGGGTTTTTAAGTATTTTTAGGGTGTTAAGGGTTTTATTTGGAATTTTCAAGGTTTTAAGAGTTTTTTAATTTTAGGTACATTTAATTTTTTTTAGTATATTTATGGGGTTTTATGGATTTTGATGGGTTTAGGGGTTTTCTTGTTTTTTAAAAAAATTTCACGTTTTTTAGTGGTATTGAGTGTTTTTATTTTTTAGGTTTTCTTATATTTTTCATGGTTTTCAAGATTTTCAAAATATTTTGGTATTTTATTTTTTTTAGGATTTGTATGGTTTTAAGGGGTTTTATGGATTTTGAGTGTTTTTAGGGATATTTTGGGTTTAAGGGTTTTTATGATCTTTTGGGGTTTAGGGGTTTTGTGGTTTTTTTTGAGTTTTTAATTTATTTTAATGCTTTTATAGTTATTTGATGTGTATAGGTGTTAAACTTTTTTTATATTTTTAGTGGTTTTTAGAGTTCTTAGGTTTTTTAAGGTTTTAGATGTTTCTATGGGTTTTTTGGGGGGGTTTTGGGGTTTTGGGTTCTTTTTAGGGTTTTTTGGTTTTTTATCTTTTTATTTTTTTTTGGAGTTTTATGTGTTTTAAGGTTTTTAATATTATCTTTGTGTTTTTCAGGTTTTCTAGGTTTTTATGAGGTTCTTAAGGAATTTTTGGTATTTTTATTTTTATGGGTTTTTATGGATTTTAGGGATTTTGATGGTTTTTTGGGTTTTTTTGGGTTTTTAATGTTTTTTAGGGTTTTTTGTGTTTTTAGGAGTTTTATGGGTTTGAAGTGTTTTTTGTGTTTTAAGGTTTTTTTAGTATTTTCTAGGTTTTTATGGCTTCTTAAATTTTAAAATAATTTTAAAAGATGTTTTAGGATTTTTATGGTATTTACAGATTTTGAGGGTCTTAGGGTTCTTATGATTTTTTTTGGGTTTTTTGAGTTTTTTTATTTATTAGTGTTTTGAAGTTTATTTATAGTTTTTAACATGTTTATGGGTTTAAAATGTTTTTAGTGTTTTTATTTGGTTTTTAGGGTTTTATGGGGTTATATGGTATTTCACTGTTTTAGGGGTTTTATCATTTTTAAAGGTTTTTTGGGTGTTTTAAGGTTTTTAGGGGTTTTAGAATTTCTTTAACTTTTATGGTATTTAAGGGGTTTTTTAGATTTTATTAGGAAATATGAATGTTTTTAGGGTTTTTTTATGTTTTAGGGATATTTAGGAATTTAGGGTTTTAATTTTTTTCTTATTTTTAATTTTTTTTCATAGAGGTTTTTAGGGTTTTATGAATTTTTCATAATTTTTAGACATGTTTTAGTGTTTTCATGGTTTTTAGGGATTTTGGGAATTTTTTAGTGTTTTATGGTTTTCTGTGTTTTTTTTGGGTTTGTAGTATTTTATGATTTTTTAGTGTTTTAATATTTTTAATGTTTTTTTCAGCATTTTTAGGTTTATAATGTGTTATTATAGCTTTTAGTTAGTTTTTAGGGATGTAAGGGTTTTTATGATATTTATGGATTTAATGTGTTTTAGGGGTTTTAAGGTTTTTAAGTGTTTTTTATGGTTTTTATGGTTTTTCTATGTTTTTATATTTTTTTGGTGTTTTAAGTTTTTTTATTTTTTATGGGTTTCTTAGGGGTTCTCAGTGTTTTTTAGGTTTTTAAGGAATTTAAGGGAATTTTACAATTTTTATGGTTTATTATAGTTTTTAGGGACTTTAGAATTTTTTTTTGGTTTTTTTGGTTTTTATGGTTTTTAGGGATTTTAGCATTTATAAGATTTTTAGGATTTTTATGCGTTTCTATATTTTTATTGTATTCTTAGGAATTTTCAAATTTTTTGGAGTTTTATTCATTTCTAGGTATTTTTATGAATTTTTAAATATTTTTATGATATTTTATGGTTTTAGGGATTTTGAGGGTTTTTATGGTTTCTATGGTTTCTATGGTTTTTTGAGAGTTTTGGGTTTTTTAAATTTTAGTATTTTAACGGTTTTTGAGATTTTTTTTATCATTTTAAGGGTTTAAAAGTTTTTAATGGAATCTTGTGGGTTTTTGGGCTTTATGGGTTTTAAAAAAAATTAGGGCCTTCTATAGTTTTTAGAGGTTTATACGATCTTTTAAGGTGTTTTAGGGGTTTTATCATTTTTAGGGGTTTATGTTTTTTTATGTTTTTATAGTTTTCTTAGGGGTTTTCAGGGTTTTTAGAATTTTCTATGTTTTTAAATATTTTTATTACTATTTTAGGATTTTTATGTTTTATTGGGATATTTCAGTTTTTAGATTTTTTAGTGTTTTTATTTTTATTTGTGTTTTTATCTTTTTTTTGTTTTTAGGGGTTTTTATTTTTTTTATGTTTTTTTTATTTTTACGAAATTTTTATTATTTTTATAATACTTAGGGTTTTTATAGATTTTAATGGTTTTTATGGTTTTTAGAAATTTTTATATTTCTATGGGTTTTAAGTGCTTTTTGGTTTATAAGGTTTTCTTGGGGGTTTCCATATTTTTAGGGTTTCTAAATTTTTTTGGGATTTTTAGGGATTTTTTGGATTATTATGGTTTCTATGGTTTTTATGTATTTTTAGGGTTTTTTGTATTTTTTATGATTTTTAAGGGTTCTTAACATTTTTAGGACATTTAGGTATTTTTTGCGTTTTTAGGTTTTTTATGTTTTTAGGGGTTTCACGGTTTTTAAGGTATTTGTGTTTTCAAGTAATCTAGGGATTTTCTTATGTTTTTATGGTTTTTAGGGATTTTATGGATTTTTAAGGGTTTTATGTTTTTTATGATTATTTTGGTTTTTTGGGGATTTAGGTTTTTTTATTTTTTGGGGTTTTTATATTTTTAAAATTTTTAAAACATTTTTAGGGTCTTAAATCATTTCAAGAAATTTTTAGTGGTTTGGGGGTTTTAAAATAATTTTATGGGTTTTTAAGTTTTTAGGAGTTTTATGGCATTAAGGGTTTTTAGTATTTTAGTGCTTTTAGAGCTTTTTTCATTTGTTGGGTTTTTAGGGGTTGTAAGTTTTTTTAGGATTTTAAGGATTTCTTTGGGGTTTTCAATATTTTTAGGGGTTTTTTATGTTTTGGGGGATTTTTAAGGATTTTTTTTGGATTTTATGATTTTTTTTTATTTTTAGGGATTTTGAACGGTCTCAGTGTTTTAGGGTTTTTAGTATTTTTATGTTTTTTAGTGGTTTTAATTTTTTTTTAGTTTTTTAATGATATCTTATGTTTTTAATGATATCTTAGGTTTCCAACATGATCCTTACTAAACTACTCTCAAATCATCCATCTACATGCCTTCAGTTACCCAACTACCCTCCTCCAACCATCAACACTAGAGCACCACCAATAGTTGAATCCCACACCATCCCTATAATAACCACTAAAAACCCCCAAGGATTATACAAGCACCTAAAAAAAACCAAGGAGACCAGGAATAAAAGGCCATACACCCCCACCAATCCCTTAGCATTCCAGGAGTAAGCCACAACCTACATTCTTCTAACCACCTGCTATAAAAATACCACCTACAACCTTATCAACCAAGATCCACAAACCATCCATAAGAAAAAAAAACAAAACACTTGCAATGAGTAACCCAACCAAACTAGTAACTCAGAAACCATTATCAAATAGCTTGATAAGATATGTTGTAGAAGACTACAACCGGCCCAATGAATGACTACAATAACATACCATGCCTTGCAACAAGATTACTACACAAAACACCATGCAAGGGATTCCCATTCCAACCAAGCCTTTAGCCGGAACAAGAGCAGCCATGAGATCCCAAAAGAGGAAAACAATATATAAAGAGGAAGCATTAGTCTTCAATAACCTACAGCAAACCAAAATAACATCCATCCAGGGCTCTGACACACCGATCTGCATTGAACAGGAACAAAAATGAGAAGCCTTCCAAAGATAGAGACAACTAGAAACAACAAAACACAAATCACCAACCCGAACCAAACCATAAACTCCACTCTAAGATTCTCCACAACCTGCCTACTCCACACCTTCACCGTTAACCAGTTGAAGGAATGAAAACCAAAAAAAATAGCCAATAACCATCCCAAGCATCACAACCACTACACTACCAACACATTCCCTCAAAACAGCAAAAGACCCATGGACAGTCGCACTAGAACCTCTGTCCAACAACCCCAACACCACCAAATCAAGACTTCCTACAACTAGATGAAGGCCTAAGAAGAAGATAATACCAAAACACATGCATCATCACCTAAAACACCACACAACCACCCCCAACCACCTCCAAAACAAGAAACAAAATCCAACAACCTCATGAGTCCAAAAACCAAAGAGAAAAAAAGGAAGGCCCAACAACAAATAGTACCAGATCTAAGACACTCCCTATACACACATCAAAACCCTATCCCAATAATAAAATCACACCCCTACCAACATCACCTCACCAAAAACCTCCATGAAAATATTCAAAACCCTCACCCAAGTCCTAGAAATTGGAATCTAATTCCATGCTGACCTGAAAATACAACAATACAACCATATGAAGACCACAACAACCAGAAACAACACCAATTTAGATGTAAAAAAACAAATACAAACAATAACCCCCACATAATACAACCAAAAAAGATAACCCCAACCATAATCAAAAATCCCAACCACCATCCAAACATAATACAACGTTTTGTAACCCATGCCATCCCATCCCATAGAAGAACCGGTATCCATCCTTGAGAAAAGAACCCAGAAGTTTTCTTCTTCAAACCAGCTCCTGATTAACCTTATTAGTACATAATAATTTATAAGAAGAGATACTATATTGAATAGTTAGCTCAAACTTCATCCAAAAAAATCTTCCACAATGAGAGGTGGTACTATTTAACTAAGAATCCATATCCTGACCAATAAAATAAACCAAATTGACTATATAAATCCTTCCCAAAAAACTTCTCATTGAATACTAAAAAAACAAGAAATTTAACCAATCTAAAATGGCCAAAAAATAACAAGAAGAAAAATCAACATTCAAGAGTCTTAATATGGAAATCAACATATTTATAGATATATTAAATTTGAGTAACCTGAAATCAATGTTATCAGAATCCAATTCACAAGGAAAACAATGAATCAACAAATCCAAACCCCTTTTCTTCAACCAATAATGAGTGGGAATATGATTAAGGATTTGAATATATAAAATTATGGAAAACCTGGATGGTGATAGATTATTCCAAACCAAATAGATCTAAGGTACCACATAAAATTTCACTTTAATATCATCCCAAACCATGTGAAGGTAAAACCTCTCCAGGTCATTCCATAGAATCCTATCACAGTCTATTACATGATAAAAAAAATAAAGGATATCCTATATGATGTCCCATATATCATCATAAAAAGTGTTGTATTGAATGAGCTATTAGAGATAATTTTTTCCACTAAGAAAAACAAGAATAACCCTAAATAATATATTATTATTTCCTCAATTGAGGAGAAAATGCGTCCCCTGGGGATCCAGGAATCAAAACATAAGGAAATAGAAGAACCCTTAATTATAGAAAAGGAAGTATGGTCTATAATAAGATCTTGATGCCCCAAAAATTTCCTCCATAATACAAGAAATTCTATAGGAATCCCCCCCCTAAATTAAGAGTGACCAAGTAGAAAAATACAATCCCCATCAACCCAAACTGAAGAAAAAGTAAGGTTTAAAATACCAAAAACATGTTTAACTATAGAAGCCTTATTCCTATCATCAACCTTCATAATAACTTAGACTCACTCTTATTTAGTCCAACTCAAAAATTCACATGCCTCGATATCTCATAAAGTAATAGTGGAAGGGAATTTACAATGAAAAATTATAATCATGGTTTCAAATGGACTTCACCAAATTCATTGGAATCTTGAAGTGACAAAACCAATAAGATTTCATACAAAATAAAATAGATTAAACCATATGTAACCAACTAGAAAAGTAAATAAATTTATTTTTCAAAACATTAATTCTTATAAAAATTCACTCCAACAAAAACACGAAGCCCATAGATCTAATATTGGAAGTAATAAAGGTAATACCAAGGAAGAAAATTGGTAGGGATCCTTCCCAAATATCCATAAAATCCTCAACACTATCTCGAACATCAGAATAAATACTAGTTGATAAAATTATCAATTTTAAAATATTAACAGTCAACATAGACAAGGATGAGAATAAATCTAAGGAAATTTTTATGACTAATATAGAATTTAGATTTCAAAATAAGTGAAATAAAAGATAATATGAAAAAAAAAATATGAGATATATAAGTGTTACCACAATGCTAATGAATCTTTAAGGAGCTTTAAGTAAAGATGAGAGACTCCAGAATGTGAGAAAATACCTCTATGAAAATCACAAAAAGGAAAGGATATAGAGGATCTCCTTTACTCAACCATATCTCACCATGAAAATAAACTTGATAAATCATTTATATTCACACATAACATCAGCGATGAGACACGTATTTTGATCTAGGATGACAATCTGATTAGAAAACCAAGAAAATACAACGAATCCAAAATATAAATCCCATCTAACAGAATAAAAATCCTTGAATAAATAAATCTTAAAAGCACATTAGAGAACCTATAATATAGATGAAAACCCCACATCAAATCCTAAGAAATAAAAATGTTATCAAACTTATGTCTCTAATGAATAAATGATAATCAGGATTTGTTAATGAAGGTGTGGAGATCTAAAATAAATCTGAATGTTAAGATATTAGAAATACACTTGTAAATTATATTTTAGAATGAGGTAGGCCTAAAATTAGTAAGAGAAGAGAAATTTGGTATCTTAGGAATCAAATAAATAATCAAACCATTAACTTTATGCAGAAACTTTACATTCTAGAAAAAATATAAAATTACATTAGTCACATCCCGAACAATCATAGACTACGACTTATTGAAGAAAAAATAATTAAATTCATCCAACCGGAATTTTTTTAGGGATGAATGGAAAATAATTCCCTATGAACATTGTCTAGATCCACATAATTTTCCATCATATCATAGACAACCATATCAATGAAGTTAATGAAAAAGGAATATACAATTACTATCCCATTATAAGAATTATAATGGGGTGTCCAATAAAGGATTTGAAAAAATATATAGTCTCACATATAATTATTTTAGGATCCCTGATAATAGAACAATAATATTTTAGAATAAAGAACACCTTTTAAGAATTAAATCTAGTAATAATGGAATTGAAAAGGAAGGGAGAATTGAGGACACCCTACATAATCCATTAAACCCTGCACTTATGCTTTACCAAGAGAGATTCCTTCATCTTCAAGTACTTTAATCTATCATTAAAACTAACATCCCCCTCAATAATAAATTTAGTGAAACCAATTTGGAAAAAAATATATTGACACTAAGATAAGTTGGATCTCATGGAAGAAATTTTAGAATTATTCTGGTCAATAACATGATCATGTAAATCATGAAGGTTATTTTTAACTATATTATGTTTTTAATATACATGGGTCATTTTAAAACATGTAATACCAATATTCCATTCTATAAAAACCAAATTGATAAACTAGTCATAATAAAACCAATGATTAAAAAATTTAAAGGATATGTTTTTACTATCCATTCCTACAACACCTCAGATAATGATGGGAGTGTGGTAAGAAATGACAAATGGAAGTGAGTCAAAAAAAATAAGGAAATCTGGACAACCAAGAAGAATTAAAGGCTTTATCTATCTTCCTAAAAAAACTAAAAAACCCAATTATTAAAAGATAACCTCAACCTAGAATAAAAAAGTTTCACCAAATTAAATTTCAAAAAACCTTAGTTTCAATCCACTATTGAATTATTCCAATCTAAACAACCACTAGATTTGTCCTCCAAAAACCTTGCCGTATTGAAATCCCTAATAAATACACAAGGATCTTCATTGATAGATACTAGAAAGATTTCCAATTATTCTCAAAGTATTCTATGGTTAGTAACATAATTCGATCTAAAAAAAAATAATATAACACTAGACAATTTCTCCTTAATATCCCTAACACGATATTTAATAAATTAGGATAATTTAAATTGAGGATCTAAAACCAAAAACCAAGGATTATATAAAACATAAATATTCTTAAAATGGAAAGAATAGATGCTCTAGTAGTAGCTATAATATCGAAAAATTATCCTCACAATGTTAGAAAGATTATCCATCCTAATATTATCTTCCATAAGACCTAGAAATCTAAATTATTTTAAAAAAATGAGATCATAGACCTCTTATTTTTTACTAGTGGTGTTGAGGCTCTAACATTACAAACTACAAAATTAAATATTGGAAATAGATAGAGGATAATAACTAAATACCTTGGGTATTTTTTTTTATTGGTTCCATATTAGTGTCATATTCATCCACCGTAACCAATTTATTCTAAAGAGGATTATCACTTAGGATAGAAGATGTGGGAATTACATGATCAAATGGGTTCCAGACATGGAGAATAATCCCCACCATTTATATCACCTGGCCGAAAAGGAGAATGAAATATAGAATGTACAATATTGGGAACTAAATCATACATTATCTAAAAATTATTTGAATATGTAGAGGAAGAGACTTGGAAAATAGATCCATAATTCTCAGATCTGAGCACTAAATCCTATAGTTTCTCAGAATCCTTTTACATAAATGGAGATACATAGGTGTCACTATATTTAACACTAGAATTAATCTCTAGTAACTAGACCCAACCCCTAAAGTGTAACTGGATCCCTATAGGGAAGCGGGGAAATTGAGGTAGAGCTAGAAGCATCACCTTAATGAGGAGTATCTACCGATAAGAAATCGATGGAGTTTTGATAGGGGTGGAAGAATATTTCTTAGGTATGGAAATCATTCTAGTCAATGAATATAAAAAAACACACTATAGAAGAACCTGATGCCCAAGTGGAAGGATTATAAAATTTTCTATAAGTATAAACATGCCTAGAATCAAGAATCTTCATACTAGGAACCTGATGAGACAAAAAACTAACTGACCTAGAAGAATCAACCTAGATTGGTTCCTTCTTCATATAAAACCATTTTCTTGAGAGTAACCTTGGTCTAGTCTGAATTAGAATTGTCCTCAGGATTCATTTTACATCAACTATAATGGTTACCAAATATTATATAGAAGCTATAGGTTGTAGGTACCCAACTATACTCAATTTTGATGGAGTAGGATGATCTGGAACCAATGTCCACATAATTTTCTCTAGAATGTCCTACTAAACAATTATTTCTACAAAAATGAGAGATAAAATAATCATACTAATACCAACCATGTATTTATCTATGAAAATAGTCTTCCCTACAACACTATAAATGTATATAAGCCTTCAACATATCAATATTCAAGAGGAATGTTATAAATTTTCACCCAAACTAGAAAATAAGGAATGATTCCCTGCTACGAGAAATACCCTTATGCCACGACCTGAGGATCATTGATCAACCTAAAAATAACCAAGGACCACATGGAATAATCTCAAAAAGGTCACATGCTAGATGAAACATAAATAAGTAAAAGACTTCTTAATTTTATCATGTCTTAGTCAAGTCAGTCCCCCAAAAATTATAATTGGTTCTAAATACCAATGAGAATGATAAATTCTTATCCGAGAAATTTCCAAACAATGTGTTATTCCACCTTGAAGCTACCCTATAAAGAACCGATTGTGGAAGGAGAACCTTCATATTTTTTCCACCATCAAAGTGGGAAAGTAAAACCAAATACATGGAGTTAACAGTTGGAGATGAACCTACTTCAGCTGCTTCATGTTCATCTGGAGGAACATCACCCTTTGAAGAACCCCCTACAGTACTGCCACCTACAGAACCCCTAGTACTCCCAATCGAACAAGAAATGTGCACAGAATAGTTGAATCCATCAAATAAATCCCCACAAACCCAATTGATAATGATGATTTCATGATAGCTATGTCCTCATTTAAAGGGAAGTCACACACTCTACTGATCCCCAAAAATCCTCGCCACCTATAACAAACCTAATCATATCATTCGAATGATTTTCATCCTTTAAATCATAAAAAATCAAAAAACCATAACACAACCACAAAATCATTTGAATTAGTTCATAGGGAAGTGACCACTTCCATATAAAAGTCCTTGACCCCATATGGGTGAACCAAATCTATCAATCCTTTTGAATCTTCATTACCACCCCCGTACGGAACAGAAAATGCATCCAAGACTTCAAATTCCTTCTCTCAAGGGATCCTATGGCTCGCCTCCACAACCTAATTAAATTTGAATTTAACAAAACACACCTCCCTCAAAATAAAACCAATCATAAAATCTATGATCGTGAGAGATAAATCCCAAAGTCTGCTCACACCTCCACATCCACACACTATATCTATCATGATGGAAGGAGAGGAGCCCAACCAATGAGAGATACAATATTTTTTTAGGTTTTTAAGGTTTTATTATATGTTTTCAGGGTTTTTAGGGGTTTTTAATTTTTAGTGGTTTTTAGGATTTTTATGGTTTTTGGGTTATAGGTAATTTATGGGTTTTTAGTGTTTTACGGTTTTTAATGGTTTAAAGGATTTTATGGGTTTTTATGTTTTAGGGTTTTTTGACATTGGGGTTTTAGGGTTTTATGGTTTTTTTATAAATTGTTTGGTGGTTAAAAGGTTTTTAGAGTTATAATGGGTTTTATGGTTTTTATGTGGGTTTAGGGGTCTTTTTATTTTTAGGTATTTTAATGGTTTTTATGGGATTTTATGGTGTTTTGGAGGTTTTAGGGTTTTTAGTATTTTTTTGGTTTTTACGGGTTTTATTTTGTTAAATTTTTAATGTTTTCTTAGGAATATTATGGGGTTTTGGATTTTTTTATGTTTGAAGGTATTTTTAGGTATTTTACAGGTTTTTTATTTTTTTTATGTTTTTTAGGGATTTGGAGGGTATCTAGGGTTTTTTGGGTTTTTGAGGTTTTTGAGTTTTTTAGGGTTTTATAGTTTTTTAGATTTTTTTACCATTTTTAGGTGTTCAAATTGTTTTTGTGTTTTTAGTGGTTTTTTAGGGTTTCATAAGTTTTTATGGTTTCTATGGTTTTTATGGTTTTTAGGGTTTTTAGGGTTTTTAGTGTTTTTAGGGTTTTTAGGGTTTTGAGAGTTTTTTAGATTTTTTTGGGGTTTAAGTCTTTTTATAATTTTAATTTTTTCTTAGGTGTTTTTAAGATTTTTGGGGGTTTTATGTTTTTAGGGATTATTATGTATTTTTATGGATTTTTATTATTTTTAGAGGTTTTAGGGATTTTTAGGATTTTTAGGATTTTTAGGGGGTTTTATAGTACTTCGCATTTTGAGGTTTTTAAGGGTTTTACATTTTTAGTGTTCTATGTATTTCTTATGGTTTTTATGGATTTAGGGATTTTATATTTTAGGTATTTTAGGGATTTTATGTGTTAAATTAATTTTATGGGTTTTAAAGGTATTTTGGTATTTTGAAGGATATTAGGGTTTTTTGGGATTTTAGGGATGTTTTGGTTTTTTTGGTTTTCAGGGTTTTTTGAGTTCTTAATAGGTTTTAAGGGTTTATAAAGACTTTAAAATTTTTAGGACTATAAAGGATTTTTATAGCTTTTGGTGGGTTTTATGGAGATTTTAATTTTTATGTGGTTTTTTGTATTTTAGAGTTTTTAAGGGTTTTTTTTGGGGGGGGGGGGGGTTGGGTTTTTTCTATTTTCATGGTTTTTAGGAGTTTTATGGGTTTTAGGTTTTAAAGGATTTCTTAGGATTTTTTTGGGGTTTGAAGGATTTTTAGGTTTTTTTTTAATTTTTATTGAAATTTTTGGTTTTTAAGGATTTTTAAAAATTTTAAGGATTTTAAGGGGTTTATTTGTTTTTTGGGGTTTTAGGGTTTTTTGAGTTTTTAGGGGATTAAGGTTTTCTAGTATATTTTATGGTTTTTTGGGTTTAATGGGTTTTTATATATTTTTAGTTGGTTTTAATTATTTTTAGGGGTTTTAATGATTTAATGTGTTTTTATGATTTTTAGAGGTTTTTTGGGTTAATTGGGTATTTTTAGGGGTTTTATGGTTTTTAGCATTTTAGGTTTTTAGGGTTTTAGGTTATTTTAGGTTTTTATGGTTTTCTTAGGGTTTTTAAAGGTTTATTGGTTTTTTATGTTTTTTTGTGAATTTTTGGGAATTTTTGGATTTTTATGGTATTTCAGGATTTTTAGGGATTTTTGAGGGATTAATGGTTTTCAGGGTTTTTAAGGGTTTTTAGGGTTTTTACGTTTTTAGGTGTTTTTTGTGCTTTTAGGTTTTTAAGGAATTACTAGAGGTTTATAGGGTTTGAAGGGTGTTTCATTTTTTGGAAGTTTTATGTATTTTTTAGGATTTTTGTGATTTTAGGGTTTTTAGGGATTTTGAGAATCTTTAAGGTTTTTACTTTTTTGGGTTTTCTTAGGGTTTTGATATATTCTGGGTTTTCAGGGGTATTTAGTGTTTTTAGGTTTTTAAGGTTTTATTATGTTTTTTCATTTTTTTAGCGTTTTTACGTTTTTAGGAATTGTTAGTTTTTTTAGGATTTGTATGGTTTAATGGTTTTATGTATTTTGAGGGTTTTTAGGCATTTTTAGGTTTTTAGGGATTTTAGGGTTTTTTGGGGTTTTATGTAATTTCATGTTTTTAGGGTTTTCATTGGGGTTTTAGAGATTTTTTACTTTTTTAGGTTTTTTAGGTTTTTTTGGGAAATTGAGGGTATTTTGTGGTATTAATGATTTAGGATTCTTATGGATTTTTTCGGTTTTTGTGATTTTTTTAGTTTATTAGGGTTTTAAAAATTTTGTATATTTTTCAAACATGTTTATGTCTTTAAAATAATATTTATTGTTTTTAGTAGTTTTTTGTGTTTTTATGTGGTTTTGGTGTTTAATGTGTTTTTGAGTTTGTTTGTTTCTTGGGTTTTTAGGGGTTTTCAGGGTTTTTAGAATTTTTTAGGTTTCTTAAGAAATTGAAGGGTTTTTAGATTTGTATGTTTTTATTTGAGTTTCTTAGGTTATTTTGGGTCTTTTTTGTTTTATTAGTTTTTAGTAAATTTTAGGATTTTTATGGGTTTTAAGGTTTTTAGAGAGTTTAAGGGTTTTTAGATGATTTTAGGGGCTTTAGGGGATTTTAGGTTTTTTAGAGTTGTTAATTTTTTTTGGGTTTTATGTGTTTTTATGTTTTAATGTTTTCCTTACGGTTTTCCAGGTTTTTTTTGGGTTTTTTATTTTTATTTTTTGAATTTTAGGGATTTTTTAAAATTTTATAGTTTTTATAGATATAAGAGATTTTTTTGGGATTTTAGGATTTTTTGGGTTTTATCATTTTTTAGGTTTCTACAGTTTTTTTTAGTTTTTAAAGATTTAAATTTTTTAGATATTTTTACCATTTTTAGGGTTTTAAATGGTTTTTTACTATTTTTAGTGTGTTTTTTGGGTTTTTCATGTTTGTTGTGTTTTTATGGTTTTTAGGGGGTTTCGGGTTTTAGGGTCTTTTATGGGTTTAGGGTTTTTATCATTTTTAGGTTTTTATGGTTTTTTATGTTTTTAGGGTTTTTGTGGTTTTCATAGTTTTAGGGGCGTAGGGTTTTTAATGTTTTAGTGTTTTTATTTTTTGGGTGGGTTATATGTTTTTTTGATTTTTAAATTTTTCTTTTTGGTTTTTAGGGTTTTCCATGTTGTTTATGTCATTATGGGTTTTTAGGATTTTTATGGTTTTTTTGGGGTTTTTATGGATTTTGATGGTCTTTAGGGTTTTTTTGTTTTATGTATTTTTTTGGGGATTTAGGGTTTTTTGCGTTATTTGTGGTTTTATGGTTTTCTAAAATTATTTTACATTTTTAGTATTTAAATGGTTTATATAGTTTTTACTGGAATTTAGGTTTTTTATTGGTTATAAAGTTTTTAATATTTTTAATGGTTTTTATTATTATTAGGGGTTTAGGGTTTTTATCATTTGTAGGTATTTTAGGGGTTTTAATCATTTTAGGGTTTTAGGTTTTTCTTTGGGTGTTTATGGTATTTTATGGGTTTTTAAATTCTTATGAATCTTTAGGATTTATTTATGATTTTTATGGTTTTTTATAGTTTTTGTTATTTTGAGGGTTTTTTGGTTTTTTGGTTTTTTATGGTAGTTTTTGTTTTTTATTTTTTTTTATTTTTTAAGGTTGTCAAGTTTTATAGAGTTTTTTTTAATTAGAGTTTGAAAGGGTGTTTATAGTTATTAGTGGTTTTTAGGTTTCTTATTTTTTTAGGGTTATTTAAGGTTTCTAGTTGTTTTTAGGATTTTTAGTAATTTTTAGGGTTTTCTGGTTAATTTATGTGTTTTTTGGGTTTCTCTCCATTTTTATGTATTTCGGGGTTTTAAGTGTTTTTAGGTTCTTAGGTTTTTATTATGGGTTTTTTTTAGGATTTTAGGATTTTATACCTTTTTAGGGATTTTTAGGGATTTTTAAAATGACTATGGATTTTTAGGTTTTTTAGGGATTGTGAGGCTTTTTAGGGATTTTGAGGGTTTTTTGAAATTTTATGGTTGTTTGGGTTTTAAAGATTTTTAGGTTTTTAGGGATTTTTTTAGGTTTTTAATTTTTCTTATGGTTTTCAAGATTGATAGGATTTTATACATTTTAAGTATTTTAGGAATTTTTTTAGTATTTTTATGTGTTTTTACGGTTTTAGGGATTTTGAGGGATTCAAGGGAGTTTTTTATTTTTAGGGTTCTTTTTGGTTTTTTCATTTTAGTTTTTTATTTATTTATAAATCATTTTCAATGTTTCTAGATTTTTTTATCATTTTTATGTGTTTTAATTGTTTTTTGAGTTTTTACTAGATTTTAGGTTATTTATTTATTTTTAAGGTTTTAAAAGATTTATGGGGTTTTTATTGGTTTAAATAATTTTATGGTTTTTTGGGGTTATTGGGGTATTTATATTTCTTTAGGTTTTTATTGATTTTAAATTTTATTAGGTTTTTAACATTTTCATTGGTTTTTTCAGGGTTTTTTGTGATTTTTATGTTTTTTTTATTATTAGGGATTTTTTGGATTTTTATGGTTTTAGTGATTTGAGCGTTTTTAGGGGGTTTTCATGTTTTTTGGCATTTTAAAATTTTTATGATTTTGGGGTTTTATATTTTTTAGGTTTTTATGGTTTTCAGAGTGTTTTCAAAGATTTTATAGTGTTTTACATTTTTAGGGATTTTTAGGGGTTTTTTGGATTTTTATGGATTTTATGGTTTTTGGGGATTTTGAGGGGTTTTGGGTTTTTTGGGTTTTTGGGTTTTTACTATTTTTTTATTTTAATTTTTTTAAGTATTTTATGTCATTTTAGGTTTTCTTAGTGGTTTTCACAGTTTTTAGGTTTTTAATGAATTTTATGGCTTTTAAAGATTTTTACAGATTTTATGGCTTTTAGGATTTTGGGGGGTAGTGATGTTTATTAGTTTTGGTCTCTTATGTTTTTTTGGGGTTTTGATGGTTTTTTGTGTTTTCTAAGGTTTTTATGGTTTTTAGAGTTTTTTCATGTTTTTAGGGGTTTAACGAGTTTTTAGAGTTTTAGTGGTTTTAAGGTTATTATGGGTTTTTAATTTTTTTTTTGGATTTTTGGGGGATTTAGGGGATTATATGTTCTTTTAGTGTTTTATGTACTTAAATGTTTTTTTTGAGGGGTTTTATGTATTTTTAGGTTTTTGTGTTTTCCTTGGGGTTTTTCATGGTTTTTAGTAATTTTTATGTTTTTCGGAGTGTTTAGGAAATTCTTATGATGTTTATAAATTTTTTGGTCTTTTTGGATTTTGAGGGTTGTTTTGGGTTTTATATGTTTTTATAGTTTTTTAGGGTTTTAGGGGGGTTGATTATTTGGTTTTTTATAGGTTCTAGAGTATTTTATAATTTTCTGGGGGGTTTAATTGTTTTTAATATTTTCAGTGGGTTTTAGGGTTTAATGGGTTTTTAGAGTTTTAAATGTTCTTATGTGTTTTATGGTTTAAGTTTTTTTTGTTTTTCTATATTTTTAGGTTTTTTAGCAATTCAGTTGTTAAGGCTTTAAAGTGTTTTTAGGTTTTTTAGGTTTCTTAGGGGTTTTAGGGGTTTTAAGGGTTTGTTATTTCTTTAGGTATTTTTAGCTCTTTTTTATGATTTTTATAGTCTTTTAAGGTTTTTAAGGATTTTGAGTGGTTATAGGGGTTTTAGCAATTTTAGGGTGTTTTAGGGTTTTTATTGTTTTTTGTTTTTTTATACGTTTTAAGAGTTTGAAAACTTTTACATTTTCCTCTCTGGTTTTCAGGATTTTTATGGTTTTTTATATTTTTAGGGAATTTGAAGGATTTTTTAGGAATTTGTGGTTTTTAGGTTTTTTGTGGTTTTTAGTGGGTTGTCAGTTTTTTTGGGTTTTTAATGTTTTTAGGATTTTTATGGGTTTTAGGTGTTTTTTGTGTTTTTTGGTTACTTTTAAGGTTTTTAGTTTTCCTGTAGGTATTTCTTGGTTTTAAGTGTTTATAGGTTTTTACAAGTCTCTTAGGGGTTTTTAGGTGTTTTTAGGGATTTTATGTGGTTAGGTATTGTTATGGATTTTTAGGATTTTTATGGGGTTTTTGGGGTTTTAGGGATTTTGATGGGTTTTTGGGTTTCTAATGTTTTTTATTAGTTTTAGGGGTTTTATGTGTTTTTATATTTTTAATAATTAATTAAGGTTTTCATGTGTGTTATAGTTTTTTATATTTTTATGGATTTTTAGGGTTTTTTGGATTTTTAGGGTTTAAGGTGTTTTTTTGAATGTTGAACGTTTTTTGGTTTTTTTGTGATTTTTTAGGGTTTTAGGGTATTTTGAGTTTTTAGGGGTTTTATGGGGTTTTTGTGTTTTCTTCACATTTTTAATTGTTTAAAATTTTTTCTTAGATTTTAGTAATTTTTTATTTGTTTTTAGGGTTTTTATGGGTTTTAAGGTTTTTAGGGGTTTTTATGGGTTTTAGTTTTTTAGGGGTTTTTATAGTTTTAACATTTTTATGTTTTTAGGGGGTTTAAGTCAATTTAGGTTTTTAAGGTTTTATTAGAGTTCTAAGGATTTTTTTGATTATTTTTTACATTTTTAGGGATTTCAGGATTTTTATTATTTTTTATATTTTATTGGGTTTTTTTGGGACTTTGAGGGTTTTAGGAATTTTTCATGGTTTTTAGGGTTTTATCATTTTTATCATTTATATGTTTTTATGTTTTTATGATTTTCAACGATTTTTTCCTGGTTTTTAAGGATTTTTACATTTTTATATTTTTTTAATGAATATTTAAGATATTTATGGTTTTTTGTGTTTTTAGGGATTTTCAGCGTGTTTATGGTTTTTATGGTATTTAATGGTTTTATGGTTTTTAGGGGTTTTAGGGTTTTTAGGGTTTTTTTAGTTTTTAGGTTTTTTGATGTTATTTAGAATTTTTCAATGTTTTTACAGGTTAGAGTATTTATAGATTTTTTAGTCTGTTTTGAGGATTTTATGGGTTTATAGAGTTTTTTAATGTTTTAAGGTGTTTCTAGTTTTAGTGGTTTATTGTTTTTAAGGTATTTTTAAGGTTTTTATGGTTTTCAGAGTTTTTATGTCCTTTTGTAGTTTTAAGTATTTTTAATTTTTTAAAGTTTTCTTAAGGGTGTTCAAAGGTTTTTCATTTTTACATTTTATGGATTTTAGGTATTTTTTAGTATTTTTATGTTTTTTAAACGATTTAATGTATTTTTTTCATTTTTTTGGTTTTAGGGTTTTCATAGTTTTTACATTTTTTTGAATTTTATGTGTTTTCGGTTTGTTAATTTTTTCTTAGGAATTTTCAATTTTTTAGGTTTTTTAACATTTTCCGGAATTTTTAGAAGTTTTAACGATTTTCAAGGTTTTTAAGGTTTTTAGGGATTAGAGGGGGGTTAGTTTTTTGTTTTTCTTTTTTGATATTTTAGTTTTTTTTTATTTTTTATAGTATTTTTATTTATTTTATAGTTTTTAATGTTTTTATGTGTTTATAGGATTTTATAGTTTTTAGTGGTAATTTATGGTTTTTCGGTTTTTAAGGAATTTAGTAGATTTAAATAATTTTATGGTTTTAGGGATTTTTACAGTTTTTTAGGGATTTTAGAATTTGTTAGGGTTTTAGGGGTTTAAATTTTTTTTTGCGGTTTTATGGTTTTATCAAGGTTTTTCAGGGGTTTTAGTGTTTTTATGGTTTTAGTGACTTATAAGGATTTATATGATTTTTATAGTTTTTATGGTTTTTAAGGATTTGTAGGGTTTTTAGGGATTTTATGTTTTTTTTGTGTATTATAGTTTATTTAGAGTTTTTTAAGGTTTTATGTTTTTTTTATTTTTAAAAGTTTTTTGGAGTTTAAAGGGGTTTTAGAGTTTTCAATTGTTTTTAGTGATTTTATGACCTTTTAGTTTTTTTGGGTTTTTTGGGTTTTTAAGGATTTTAAGGTCTTTTTTAGGTTTTTTATGTTTTTTTGGTTTTTTAGAGCTTTTATTTGTTTTTAGGATTTTGTGGTTTTCTTAAGGTTTTTAGGTTTTTCTAAAATTTTTTGGGATTTTTTGGGATTTTTTAGTATTTTAATGCTTTTTATGGGTTTTCTGTATTTTGAGGGTTTTTAAGGATTTTTAGCATTTCTTCATTTTTAGGTATTTTATGTTTTTTGGGCTTTTAAGTTTTTTTTTGGGTATTTTAGTGTTATTATAATATTTTTACATTTTTAGGGATCCTAGGGATTTTAATTTTTATCAGCATTTTTAGGGGTTTAAGGGTGGTTTTTTCTTTCTGGGGGTTTTTTTTGAGTTTTTTATGTTTGTTTTATGTTTTTCAGTGTTTTTAACTTTATTAGGGGTTCAAATGGTTTTTTGGGTTTTAGTGGGTTTTTAGGGACATTATGGGGTTTTAGGGTTTTTTTTACTTTTAGGGGTTTTATGGATTTTAGGGGTTTTAGTTTTTTTTATATCTTTTGGGGTTTTATCTATTTTTACATTTTTAAGGATTTCTTAAGTTTAATTAGGTTTTTTATGGTTTTTAAATTTTTTAGTGGTTTTAGGGATTTTTAAGTTGTATTATGTTTTTTTTGTTTTTAGGGGTTTTAGGATTTTAGGGTTTTTATGATTTTATTTGGGTTTTTGGGGGGTTTTTTTTTGAGTTTTTACTTATTTTAAATATGTTTTATAGTTTTTTACTATTTTAATAGTTTAATGGTTTTTAGGAGTTTTTACTGGGTTTTTATGGTTTTTATAAATTTTATAGATTTCTATGTTTTTTGTGGGTATATAGTTTTTAGGTATTTTAGGGTTTTAAGGACTTTTTAGGGTTTTTTTTGGTATTTATAATTTTTTGGGATTTTAGGTATTTTAAGTGTTTTTTATGTTTTTAATGGTGTTTAAGGGTTTTCAGGGTTTTTTCTTGGATTTTATAGAATTTTATGTATTTTAGGGAATTTTATTTATTTTTTGTGATTTTAGGGATTTTGAGTGCGTTTTGGGTTTTGATATCTTTAGATATTTAGGGGTTTTAGTTTTTTTAGGTTTTTAAGGTTTTCCTATACTATTTTATGGTTTCTAGGGATTTATGGGTTCTATCAATTTTTAGGGAACTTTTAGGATTTTTATGGGTATTTGGGACTTTAGGGATTTTGAGTGGTTTTATGGTTTATTAGTGTTTTTACGGTTTTCCTTGTTTTTTTGGTTTTCATGTGTTTTTTAAAATTATTATGGTTTTCAAGGTTTTTAGTGTTTTTAAATGATTTTAGGGGTTTAAAGGGTCTTTAGTGTTTTAGTGGGTTTGAGGTTTTTTTTAGGGTTTTAAATGGTTTTAGGGCTTTTAGGGTTTTTATGTTTTTTAGTGATTTTAAATTTTTTTGGGGCTTTAAGTGTTTTAGGGTTTTTAAATTTTCTTAGGTATTTTTAGGGGTTCTTGGGTTTTTTACATTTTTAGGGAATTTTATTGAATTTTTATAATTTTATGGTTTTGGATTTTTATAGATTTGGAGGTTTTGAGGAATTTTTAGGATTTCAAGGGTCTTTATTTTATTTTCATTTTTAGGGTCTTTTGAGTTTTTAGGGGCTTTGAGAGGCTTTTAGTTTTTAAAATTTTTATTTGTTTTAACAGTTCTTATAGTTTTTGTGGATTTTAAGGATTTTATGATTCTTAATGTTTTTAGGAGTTTTTTGGGGGCTTTAGGGGCTTTAGGGGCTTTAGGGTCTTTTAGGGTTTTTATGGGTTCTATAGTTTTATAGGTTTTGTAGGTATTTTAATCATTATTAGGTTTTTAAGTTTTTTTATGGGTTTTCTAGGTTTTTAGTGATTTTATAGTTTAAGGTATTTTTAGAGTTTTTAGTATTTTTATGTGGTTTTAGGGTTTTTACAATGTTTTATTTATTTGGGTTTTTAGTATTTTTAGGTTTTTCCAGGTTTTATGTTTTATTATTTTATTAATTTTTTCTTAGAGTTTTCATGGTTTTAGAGTTTTATTATGCTTTTAGATATTTTGAGGTATTTTTTTATTTTTATGGAATTTTATATTTTTTAGGGTTTTTGAGGGTTTTTTTGGGTTTTTGTTGTTTTTTTGTTGTTTTTTAGGGTTTATTTATTTTTTAAGGTATTAATGTTTTTTAGAGTTTTTAATGTTTCTGGGGGATTGATGGGTTTTTTATATTTTCTATTGGGTTTTAGAGTTTTATGGTTTTAGGGTGTTTAATGGTTTTTAGTTCTTTTTTTGGTTTTATGGTTTCATGGTTTTTAGGTTCTTTATTGTTTCTTAAGGGTTTTATCATTTTTTTGGATTTTAGAAGTTTTAAGTGTTCATTTCTTTTTAAGGTTTTCTGAGGGTTTATCCGTGTTTTTAGGGATTTTATATTTTTTGGGATTTTTATGGCCTTTTTAGGTTTTTATTTTGGTTTTTAGGTCTTTTAGATATATTGAGGGGTTTTAGGGTTTTTTAGTGTTTTAGCATTTTTTATTGGGTTTTAGTGTTTTT
This sequence comes from Viscum album, assembly GCA_963277665.1. Lineage (NCBI taxonomy): Eukaryota > Viridiplantae > Streptophyta > Magnoliopsida > Santalales > Viscaceae > Viscum > Viscum album. The sequence continues at coordinate 45,477,447 of OY728151.1, forward strand.
AGGTTCTTATTTTTTTCTTAGGGGTTTTTAGGTTTTTTTAGGGTTTTTATGTTTTTAGGTATTTTTTAGGATTTTTATGGGGTTTTTGGGTAAATAGGTATTTTGAATGATTTTAGGGTTTTTTGGGGTTTTTTGGGTTTTATAGGTACTTTTGAAAATTTTAAGATTTTATGGGTTTTTATATTTTTTTAACATTTTTAGAAGGTTTAATTATTTTTTTAGTTTTAGTGGGTTTTTAGGGTTTTTTATAATTTTCTATGGTTTTTAGGAGTGTTTATGATTTTTAGTGGGTTTTTGATTTTTAGGTTCTTTTATGGTTTTTATCATTCTTTAGATTTTCAGGTTTTAACTGTTTTTAGGTTTATATGGTTTTCCTATGGATTTTCCTTGATTTTGGGATTTTATGTTTTAGGTATTTTTTGGTATTTTTTATGTTTCTTATGGGTTTTATGATCTTTAGGGATTTTTAGGGGTTTTTACATTTTTTGAGGTATTTAGGGTGTTTTAGGGTTTTTTAGAATTTTCATTTTTTTAGTATTTTATGTTTTTTATGCATTTTTTGTTTATTTATATTTTTTGGGATTTTTATGGTTTTGGGGATTTTTATGTTTTTAAGGATTTTTAAGGAATTTTTATCATTTTTATATTTTTAGTGTTTTTCGGGATTTTGGGAGGATTTGGGTTTTATGGTTTTTATGGTATTTTTGGGTGTTTATGATTTTTGATTTTTTATGGTTTAAAGGGTTTTTGGATATTTTTAACATTTTAGGGGTTTAAGGTGTTGTCCGATTTTTTGTGGTGTTAGAGTTTTTATAGGTTTTTAGGGGTTTTAAAGGATTTTAGGGGTTTTATTTTTATGTTTTGTTTTGGGTTTAGGGTTTTGAGGGTTTTGTAAGGTTTTTAATGTTTTATAGGTTTTAAGGGTATTAAGTGTTTTTTGGTTTTTAGGTTTGTTTAAGGGTTCCTCGGGGTTTCTCAATATTTTTAGGGGTTTGTACAGTTTTATAGACTATTACGTATTTTTTAGGATTTTTATAGATTTTTAGGATGTTTAGAAGTTTTGATAGATTTTATGGTTTTTGGTTTTTTTGGTTTTTTAGGTTTTTAGATTTATTTTGTGTATTTTGGGGTTTTATGAATTTTGTAGTATTTTTTGTGGTTTTTATGTATTTCATGTTTCTAAGGAATTTTTAAGGTTTTAGGTTTTCTTTCACTTTTTATGTTTTTAGGGGTTTTAATCATTTTTTGGTTTTTAAAGTTCTTTTATGGGTTTTTAGTATTTTAAGGGTTTTTGTGTTTTTAGTGATTTTGATGAATTTTTTAATATTTTATGGGTTTTTTGTGTTTTTTTGGGATTTTTATGGGGTTTTAGGGGCTTGAGGGTTTTTATAGTTTTTAGCATATTTAGGCATTTAGGGGTTTAAATTGTTTTTATAGTTTTAATGTTTTCATATGTGTTTTATATTTTTTAGGTTTTTTTTATGTTTTTAGGAATATTTAGATATTTTTTAGATTGTTTTTGGATTTTTAGGGATTTTGAGTGTTTTAGGGTTTTTAAGAGTTTTGGGGGTTTTATGATTTTTTTCATTTTTGGGTTTTTTTGAGTTTTTTAGGTTTCAAAGGTTCTTTAATGTTTTTTTCACTATTTTAGGGGTTTAAAGGGCTTTCATATTTTTTAGTGCGTTTTTAGGGTTTTTAATGGTTTTGTTTTTATGGTTTTATGGGTTTTTAGAGGTTTTAGGGTCTTTTGGGGTTCTGCATGTGTTTTAGAATTTTTTTATGATTTTTAGGGATTTAAATTATTTATAGGTTTTTATGTTTTTCTTATGGATTTTATGGGGTTTTAGGGGTTTTTCAATTTTTAGAGATTTTTAGGGTTTTTAGGGATTTCTCATTATTTTTATGATTTTCAGGGTTTTATAAATTTTGAGTATATTTTGGGTTTGTTGGGATTTTTATGGGTTTTTACAATTTTATGCGTTTTTAGGGTTTTCTTTGATTTTATGGGTTTTTAGTGTTTTAGATTTTTTCCATGTTTTTAAAGATTTCATAGGTTTTTTATAGTATTTAGTGGTTTAAGGATTATGGATTTTAGGGGGTTTTTTAGGTTTGTAGGGGTGTCTATGTTTTTAGGGATTTTAAGGCTTTCAAGGTTTTTATGGTTTTTAGCCTTTTTAAGTTTTTAGGGGTTTTATGTGTTTTTATATTAATGATGTTTTCTTTGGGTTTTTCTGGGATTTTAGCGTTTCATATGTTTTTATAAAATTTTAGGGGGTTTTAGAATTTTATTTTTTTTAGGTTTTTTAATAAATTTATATAGTTTTCAAGGTTTTAAGGTGTTTTAAGGTTTTTAGCTGTTTTTTATGTTTTTAGGGGTTTTATGTTTTATTTATGTTTTTTGTTTTTATGTCGATTTTTTGTGTTTTTTGGTTTTCTTACATTTTTAGGGGTTGTTTGATCTTTTTTTGATTTTTTATATTTTTTATGATGTTTAGGTATTCTGAATGGTGTATGTGTTATTAGGGGTTCTGTGTTTTTTTAGGGTTTTTAGGGTTTTTTATTTTTTTTAGGGTTTTTAAGTGTTTTTGGATTTTTAAGGATATTATAAATATTTTCATGGTTTTTTTGGTTGTAGATGTTTTTATTAATTTTTAGATATTTTTTTAAAATTATTGTTATGGTTTTTAGGGTTTGTTGGGGTTTTTTGAGTTTTTAGGGGTTTTACAGTTTTTTAGGAGTTTAAAGGGTTTTTAGAGTTTATAGTGGGATTTTATGGGGGTTTTGGATTTTTAAGGTTTTTAGTTGTTTTATGGGTTTTAAGGGGTTTTAGGGTTTTTAATTTCTTTTAGGGTTGTTATTATTTCTAGATTTTTTTAGGTTTTTAGAGTTTTAAAGTTTTTTTAAGTTTATGGTTTCCTTGTGGGTTTTTAGGGTTTTTATATGTATTTAGAGATTTTTAGAACTTTTTAGGATTTTTAGGGTTTTGAGGGTTTTTTTGTTTTTCAGGTTTTTTGTGGATTTATGTTCTTTTCGATTTTTAGGATTTCTTAATGTTTTTCAGGGATTTTCGGGTTTTTATGTTTTAGAAATTTTTAGGTATTTTTAGTATTATTATGGTTTCTTAGGTATTTTTATAGTTTTTTATTTTTTAGATTATTTTAGGCTTTGTATGGTTTTTTATGATTTTTTTGGGTTTTTATAGTTTTTAGATATTTTTATTATTTTTAAGGGTTTAAAGTGTTTTTAGATTTTTTAGTGGATTTTTATGTTTTCTAACGAGTTTTATGTTTTTTATCATTCTTATGATTTTTAGGGTTTTTAGGGTCCTTTTGGGTTTTTAGGGCTTTCAGGGTTTTTAGGGTTTTTATAATTTTTAGTTTTTTTTATCATTTTTTAGTGTTTTTACAATTTTAAGGTCTTCTTTGGGGTTTTTTGGTTCTTATGGTTTTTATAGTTATAGGAATTTTTAGTTATTTTTATGGTTTTTAGGACTTTTATGGATTTTTAGGGTTTAGGGTTTTTATGTTTTTTTGGGTTGTTTCGCTCAGAATCATGTGGTGTGTTCCAACAGTTGATTATAGGCGGTTGAGTTATGAACAATCATTCACGTCGAGTCCATTATTTTCATACAGTCTCCATAAGGTTTAGTTCATTGAGCTAGAATCACCCAATGGCCCTATATCCATGATTTATGGACTTACTCCCCAAAGGCAGGAACTCACTGTGTAACATTGATAGTGACACTTTAGAACTCACAATGGTCGAGAGGATGGGATATCAGGCTCAACAGACCCTTTTAGGGGAAGATATTGACTATTATGGGACCCTCTTATAGATTTAAGTCATTTTGATGAATCATTAGTCCATTCTCAATTATGTGTCAACAAATTAAACTTAAAGAAATAATTAATCATGACAAGCTTGGGTTTGGAATAATCTGTATATATTTGAGGTTCTCCATTAATGGAAATATAAGTATGTATCTGAGATTCCCCATCAAAGTTCCCCTTTTTGGATAGACCAAGGATTATTTATTTTATTTATTTTATTTTCTATTTATTTTATTTCGTATTTATTTTATTTCGTATTTATTTTATTTTAGTTATTTATTTATTTTATTTATTTATTTTATTTATTTTATTTATTGTATTTATTTTATTTATTTTATTTTATTTATTTATTTTATTTATTTATTTATTTATTTTATTTATTTATTTATTTATTTTATTTATTTATTTCATTTATTTATTTCATTTATTTATTTCATTTATTTATTTCATTTATTTATTATTATTTTTTATTTCGTATTTATTTTATTTATTTATTATATTTCGTATTTATTTTATTTATTTATTTATTTCGTATTATTTTATTTAATTTATTTATCCATGCATGCACATGCACATGCATGCCCATGCAATATAAATAAATTCTGCGTTTGATGAGATTTGAACCCCTAACCTCTTGCATATTTTCCAAAGACTTTACCACTCCAGCAAGCTTGTCATATGGTTAATAAACAGAATTTAATATACTTATATATATTAATTTAAAAAACAAATAATACATAAATAATAGATATAAACTCAATAATAATAAATAAGAAATAAGAAATAATGAATAATAAATAATAAATAAGGAATAATAAATAATAAATAATAAATAATAAATAATAAATAATAAATAAATATAAATAACAAATAATAATTAAATATAAATAATAATAAATAATAATAAATAAATAATAAATAATAAATAATAAATAATAAATAAATATAAATAATAAATAATAATTAAATATAAATAATAAATAAATAATAAATAATAAATAATAAATAATAAATAATAAATAATAAATAATAAATAAATATAAATAATAAATAATAAATAATAAAAAAATATAAATAATAAATAATAAATCAATATAAATAATAAATAAATATAAATAATAAATAAATATAAATAATAAATACAAATAATAAATAATAAATAATAAATAATAAATAATAAATAATAAATAATAAATAATAAATAATAAATAATAAATAATAAATAATAAATAATAAATAATAAATAATAAATAATAAATAATAAAGAAAGATAAATAATAAATAATAAATAATCAATAATAAATAATCAATAATCAATAATAAATAATAAATAATAAATAATAAATAATAAATAAACATAAATAATAAATAATTAATAAATAATAAATATTAAATAATAAATTAAGATAAATAACAAATAATAAATAATAATTACTAAATAATAAATAATAAATAATAAATAATAAATAATAAATAAACATTAATAATTAATAAATGTAAATAATAAATAATATATAATATATAATAACTAATATATAATATATGATAAATAATAAATAATAAATAATAAAGAAAGATAAATAATAAATAATCAATAATCAATAATCAATAATCAATAATAAATAATAAATCATAAATCATAAATCATAAATCATAAATAAACATAGATAATTAATAAATATAACTAATAAATAATAAATAATAAATAATAAATAATAAATAATAAATAATAAATAATAAATAATAAATAATAAATAATAAATAATAAATAATAAATAATAAATAATAAATAATAAATAATAAATAATACATATAAATAATAAATAATAAATAATAAATAATAAATAATAACTAATAAATAATAAATAATAAATAATAAATAATAATTAATAATTAATAAATAATAAATAATAGATATAAATAATAAATAATCAATAATTAATAATCAATATTAAATAAATAAATATAAATAATAAATAATAAATAGAAAATAATAAATAATAAATAAATATAAATAATAAATAATAAATAATAAATAATAAATAAAGATAAATAATAAATAATCAATAATAAATAATAAATAAAAAATAATAAATAAACATAAATAATTAATAAATATAAATATAAATATAAATAATAAATAATAAATAATAAATAATAAATAATAAATAATAAATACATAATAGATATAAATAATAAATAATAAATAATAAATAATAGATATAAATAATAAATAATAAATAATCAATAATCAATAATAAATAATAAATAATCAATAATTAATAATAAATAATAAATAATAAATACATAATAGATATAAATAATAAATAATAAATAATAGATAATAGATATAAATAATCAATAATCAATAATCAATAATCAATAATCAATAATCAATAATCAATAATAAATTTTAAATAATAAATAATAAATATTAAATATTAAATATTAAATAAATTAATATAAATAATAAATAATAAATAATAAATAATAAATAATAAATAATAAATAAATATAAATAATAAATAATAAATAATAAATAATAAATTATAAATTATAAATTATAAATAATAAATAAATATAAATAATAAATAATAAATAAATATAAATAATAAATAATAAATAAATATAAATAATAAATAATAAATAATAAATAAATATAAATAATAAATAATAAATAAAGATAAATAATAAATTAATAATAAATATTAAATAATAAATAATAAATAATAACTAATAACTAATAAATAATAACTAATAAATAATAACTAATAAATAATAACTAATAAATAAATATAAATATAAATAATTAATAATTAATAATTAATAAATAATAAATAATAAATAATAAATAATAAATAACCAGTTACAAATAATATATAATAAATAAATTAAAGTATATTATAAATAATAAATAATAAATAATAAAGGAAACACATGAAAAAGTTTGAAAAGACGTGATATGGGATGAAAAATCATGAAAATGCATGAAAAAGGATGGAGAAGCATATGAATAATGAGGCATTAGAAAGTATTAGAACGCATGAAAACTCATGACAACTCTGGAAAACTCCTTAATAATTCAACAGAACCATCATAATAACCCATAAAAACCCATTGATAAAGATACCAAGTCATAGAAACCCAAATTAACCGTAATAAATAGAGCTACCATTAAAACCCGTCAAAATGGTCATAAAGAGACAAAAACATTGGACTCATATTAATAGGGATAACTTATGATCCGAGAGTCCGTTTTAGATCCGCGACCTGTGAAATTAAAGATCCTGAAACGATCTTCGACCTGAAAGGTGAAAGAGTTCAAATGGATAGGTGGATTGGATGTTATGACCATTTAAAAAAAAGCTAATGGGGAACGGGTTCTAGAAACGAGGCATTGAATTACATAACAAACCTGATACCCACTAAAAAGTCCATAACATATGATCTAGGAGTGCATGTGGGCGCCGCGACCAGTCAAACTGAAGCTCATGGAACGAGCTATGATCTGGCAGGTGGAGGAGGCCGAACTGACACGCGGATCAAAAGTTAGGTCTGTTTGAAGACAAGTTTGACGGGACACCGATGACGGAAACAGAGTTTTGGAAGGGCTTCAGAGGGCTTTTCGGGGTCGAAAAACATGACACATGCTTTTTATTGTTGATTTGGTGCGTAGCTCTCTTCGCTGGCTTTGATTTGATATGTGGTAGAGCCCAAACGGACACCCGAAGCGAAAGTTATGGCCGTTTGAAGTTGGAGAACTTTTTTAAACTTTCTTATAACTCTAATACATTCTGCACCATAGACCGTCTCACGGTTTTGAATATATGTGCCTCTAGATCTCTTCATGAGCTTCGATTTGACTGGTCGTGGAACTTCAACGGACACCCGGATCAAAAGTTATGGTCGTTTTAGTGATTTCGTGGTTTCTCATGTTTTTTATTTTTTCATTTCATTTCGCGGCGGTTTTACCGAAACCGCCGCTATTTCGCGGCGGTTTTTTAAGAAACCGCCGCTAATCCACGAATAAAATTAAAAAAAAAAATAAATAAATAATTTTTTTTTGCCGTTTAGCGGCTGTTTTTTCGCGGCGGTTTTAAAAACCGCTGCGAAATGGCAGCCCGAAACGCGTTTCACGGCAGTTTTAAAAACCGTAGCTAAACGGCGTTTTTCTTGTTGTGTTATACCTTAAATAGGATCATTTGGATTGACGTTGGGGCTTACATCTATGTAGAAGGCCCAATTGGAGTTTCTTTGGAATTATGCGGATTCCATGATTGCTGCTAACCTCTAAGACCATGTGATTCATGCTTGGTGTGAGAAAAAATATGAGGTAGTGGATATAATTATTTAATGTCCCTCTTCATCTTCTGATGGATGGTTTTGGAGCCCAAAGGGAAAAGGGGAGAGAGTGATTTGAGTGTTTCTATTCCCTCTCTTGTTTTCATATCCTGAATAGTCATATTTTTTCATCTATCTAGGTACATCTTGGGGAGAGATGAAGAGGAAAATGAGAATTACCTCACTCAAGAAAGGCTAGGCAATTACCTCCAGATGGGTGCCCTTAATTTAGTCATAAAGAAATGGGAAGAATTTTCAACATTGGCCCTCATCAGAGGGAAAGTCCAATGGTTTCCATTAATCCCTAGAACATGGGAGGTACATGTGAGAATCTTGAGGTTAGAAGCCTCGTTAACATAGGAATGTAGATCAAGGTTATTATGAGGGTAGTCCTTATTGCTGGGATAACCCACTTGACTCTGCTTACCAGGGGTATGTAAGCTCAAAAAGGGATGCAGATGCACCCGATGACCTTATCATAAATGTCTGGTGGCTTTGGAAGAGGAATTTTCCTAATTCCATTATACTGGTTTGCAGAGGGAATAACATAGGGTATAATGATGCGATAGAAAGGAATGACCAATCCAAAGAGTGGAACACCATAGGATACTCTATTCTACATAGTATTTTCTTAGTAGGTATGGGGTTCCCTCAACTTTACATGATACTTTATGGGAAAAGGGGGTCATCTGCATTCTATAATGGTATACAGACCTAGGTTTGGTCCGTGTAGCACTTTACAACTTGGGGATAGGTTACATCTATGTAGTATGGTTCTACATGAGATCAAATTCTTCTTGTGTAGTAATTTTCTATGTGAGGCAAGTTTCTACCTGTATAACATTTTTCTATGAGGGTCGCCTCATTGTGAAGGGTCCATTGGTTCCGCACCTCATGGGACGTATGCCTACAACGGATGTTGTCTTTTTGGACTTCCAATTGTTTTATTTTATCCTCCTTATTTTTATGTGGGATAATTTTTACCTATAGAGAGTTATCTAAGGAGTTCATCGTTTTTGGTGATATCAAGCTCTCTGTCTATCAATCTATCTATCCTTTCTTTAGTTCCCCTCAAGTTCTATTTATAAAGTAGTGGAGGAGCTAGATCCTCATGTAGCTAATCTTCCATGATGATCCACATGCATCTTTTCCAGAATCCAATGAAGGACTTAGTCAGTGGGGGGTCTTTGAGGTCACTGCAGTCCCTATATTACTCAACATACACCTTTGTCTAGTCGATGAGAGCTGGCGACACCGCCTTTCCCTATGAATGAATTTTAGTTCATGGGAAAATAATTCTTAATAGTGGATATCACAACCCCTTTTTCAAACAAAATTATGTCCTTCATGGGTACCACTGAATCCACCCATTCCTTAAACTTTTTCCATTCATGAGGACTTCACAGATCAGTAGACTGCCATGTAGAGAGGTAGTCCACAAAGAGAGCCTTACTTCATTGTGGTGTTTTCTTGGTAAATTTTCACCTTATCTTATCATTTTTCCACCAATGCTTCCTTAAATTTATTTTTATTTAATTTTCAAATCAATGAAAGTATCTTTTTTCATGACCCAACAAATTCCCCACATTATAATGGGTTTCAACCTGATCGAAGAGGAGGCTATTCCAATGTAGAGCAGTTATGATTTTAACTTCCTTATGGAACATGGGTGAAATAGAAGGAGGAAACCACACCTATGTATAGGGATCCCATCTCATTTGTTTTTAATCATGTTTTCTGGAGAATTCAACACTACCAAAAATCTCTCAACGCATACTATTTTAGCATTGTGCCTCCTTTACGGGCTCCTTCTCACACAGACTAGGTTGACTCGCACACGTCACATATGACCCATGGATCATTTTCCTAAAGTTTCAACAGAATCCGAATGCGTTTGGTTGGTTTTCTGTATGTAAGTTATTGTTTTCACTTAAAATGATGTCCATTTTAAACAAAAGAGAGACACTTTGAGTGGTTTCTGCCACACCATGCCTCTTATTGAGATGAGGTTGACTCATACATGTCACATATTACCCATGGATATTTTTCCTAAATTTTCAGCAGAATCTGAATGCATTTGGTCAGTTTTCCGTATTTCAATTGTTATTTTCACTTAAAAGGATGTTCATTTTAAACAAAAGAGAGAAACTTTGAGTGGTGTCGGCCACACTGCACTTCAGATTGAGGCGAGGTTGACTTGTACACGTCACATAAGACCCATGGATCGTTTTACTAAAGTTTCAACAGAATTCGAATGCGTTTGTTTAGTTTTCTGTATGTCAGTTGTTGTTTTCACTTAAAATGATGTCCATTTTAAACAAAAGAGAGACATTTTGAGTGGTTTCGGCCATACCACACCTCAGATTGAGGTAGGGTTTACTTGTACACGTGAAAAATGACCCATGGATAGTTTTCCGAAAGTATCAACATAATCTGAATGCGTTTGGTTGGTTTTTGGTATGCTAGTTGTTGTTTTCACTTAAAATTCTGTCCATTTCAAATAAAAGTGAGACAGTTTGAGTGGTGCTAGACACACCGGCCCTCAGATTGAGGCAAGGTTGACACATACACATTACATATGACCCATGTATCTTTTTCTTAAGAATTTAATAGAATCTGATTGCCATTTTTTGGTTTTCCGTATGTCAGTTGTTGTATCCACTTAAAATGACGTCCTCTTGAAATAAAAGAGAGACACGTTGAGTGGTGTCGGCCACACTGTATCTCAGATTGAGGAGGGGTTTACTTGTACATGTCAAAAATAACCCATGTATCATTTTACTAAAGTATCAGTAGAATACGAATGTGTTTGGTTGTCTTTCCGTATACCAATTGTTTTTACTTAAAAGGGTATCCATTTTAAACAAAATAAATACACTTTGAGTGGTACCGGCCACACAGTGCCTCAGATTGAGGCGGGGTGGACTCATACATGTCACAATTTACCCATGGATCCTTTTCCTAAAGTATCAACAGAATCAAAATGCATCTGGTCAGTTTTCCATATGGCAGTTGTTGTTTTCACTTAAAATGTTGTCAATTTCAAAGAAAAGTAAGATACTTTGAGTGGTGTAGGCCACACTGCACCTCATATTGAGGTAGAGTTTACTTGTACACCTCAAAAATGACCAATGGATCATTTTACTAAAGTTTCAATAGAATCCAAATGTGTTTGGTTGGATTTTCATATGTCAGTTATTGTTTTCACTTAAAATGATGTCCATTTTAAACAAAAGAGAGAGATTTTAAGTGGGGTCGGCCACGCCGCTCCTCAGATTGAGGCAGGGTTGAGTCGTAAAATTCATAAATGACCCATGGATAGTTTTCCAAAAGTATAAACAAAATCCTAATGCGTCTTGTCGGTTTTCCATATGCCAGTTGCTGTTTTCACTTAAAATCCTGTCCATTTAAAATAAAAGTGAGATAGTTTGAGTGGTGACGGCCACACCGACCCTCAGATTGAGGTGGGGTTGACTCTTACACATCACATATGACACATGGATCGTTTTTCTAAAGTTTCAATAGAATCTTAATGTCTTTGGTTGGTTTTCCGTATGTCAGTTTTTGTATTCACTTAAAATGATGTCCTTTTGAAACAAAAGAGAGACACTTTGAGTAGTGCCAGCCAAACCGCGGCTCGGATTGAGGCGGGGATGAATCTTACATTTCACAAATGACCCATGAATTGGTTTTATAAAGTATAAAAACACAATCCGAATGTGTTTGGTCGGTTTTCAGTATGCCTGTTGTTTTTACATAAAATAGTATCCATTTTAAACAAATGAAAGACACTTTGGGTGGTATCGGCCACACCGTACCTCAAATTGAGGAGATGTTGACTCTTACACGCCACAAATGACCCATGGATCATTTTTATAAAGTATCAATAGAATCTGATTTCGTTTGGTTAGTTTTCCGTTTGCTAGTTTTTGTTTTCACATAAAATGTTGTCCATTTCAAATAAAAGTGAAACACTTTGAGTGGTATCGGACACATCATGCCTCAGATTGAGGCAGGGTTGACTCGTACATGTCACAAATGACTCATGGATCATTGTGCTAATGTATAAACAAAATATGAATCTTTTTTGTTGTTATTCCATATGTGAGTTTTTATTTTCATTTAAAATGTTGTCCATTTCAAATAAAAGTGAGACACTTTGAGTGGTATCGGCAACACCATGCCTCAGTTTGAGGCGGGGTTGAATCGTACACGTCACTTGGGAGTTTTGAGGGCTGTCAAGTGTGGATTGATGATCTAGGTGAGTCTAATCATCTCCTTGCTTCCAATTTTAGATAAGGGTTTGCACACTTCTATCAACTTCTTCCAAATCTATAAAACCCCCTTTTCTATTGGGATTTAGGGTGAATCTTGAAGAGAGATTAGATTGGGATCTGGGGTCCAGGGAGGAGGGTTGGGGGGATGTCTAGGGGGATATCTGGGGGGCTGTATGGGATCTAGGGAGGATGGTGGGGGGGGGGGGATGTCCGAAGGGATGTCTGTGGTCCAGGTAGGAGGGTGGGGGCTGTCCGGGGTCTAGGAAAGAGGGTGGGTAATGTATCTAAAACTCTATCTAGGTATCATACATCGAATTACGATAGGACTGCGAACCACCATGGGGTGTCATCCTGAAGAAGATCCAAATCATGACATTACTGTGGCATGACCGCGGCGTGACTGCGGCGTGACCGCGGCGTGACCGAGGCGTGATCGCTGCGTGACTGAGTCGTGACCGCGGCGTGACCGCGGCGTGTTGGCCCGGTCCGGTGACATTCACAGGGCAGCATCTTCCAGCCATGAGCTAAGGGAGTAGGAGAAGGTGGGGAAACATTCTGGTCGTCGCCTCCCTCCCCATTAACTATGGGTGGGTAATGTATCTAAACCTTTATCTAGGTATCATACAACTAATTCCAATAAGACTGCGAACCACCGCGAGGTGTCGTCCTAGAGGAGGGCCAAATCACGGTATTACCACGACATGACCGTGCCGTGACCACAGCGTGACCGTGGCGTGTTGGCCTAGTCTAGAGACATCCACAGGGCAGCATCTTCCGGCCAGGAGCGAAGGAAGCGGGAGGAAGCGGGGCAACATTCCGGTCGTCGCCTCCCTCCCCATTAATTATGGATGGGTAATGTATCTAAAACTCTATCTAGGTATCATACATCAAATTCCAATAGGACTGTGAACTGGCATGGGGTGTCATCCTAAAGGAGGGCCAAATCACATAATTACAACGGCGTGACCGCGGCATGACTGCGGCATATTGGCCCGGTTCAACGACATCCGCAAGGCATCATCTTCCGACCAGGAGCGAAGGGAGTGGGAGGAAGCGGGGAAACATTCCAGTCGTTGCCTCCCTCCACATTAACTATTGATGGGTAATGTATCTCAAACTCTATCTGGGTATCATACATCAAATTCTGACAAGACTGCGAACTGCTGCGTTGTGTCATCCTAAAGAAGAGCCAAATCACGGCATTACAGCGGTGTGACCGCGGCATGACTGCAGCGTGTTGGCTTGGTCCAGTGACATCTATGAGGAAACATCATCCACCCAGGATTCCAAATAAATCCTATGAAGTTGTCCCTCACATTATAGAAACTAATCTTATGTTATAAAAAATAGACTCTTGATTCAGGATTGTGGTATGATAAAGATATATATTTTATATTCGTTGTTTTTAAAAGTGGTACTAGGTAGTTGAAACTACTGATTGAGAGTCAAATTATTTAGGTGTATTACTTATCAATGGTATATGAATTTCTAGTAACTCTAATTATAAAACTTCAGTCACCTTGAGAACAATAGAATTTGAGTATGTTTTAACATCTCAGGATGCAACACAAATCTTAGGGGAAAATTCATATATGTAAACAATTAGATGTGCATAGAGCCCAGGCAAACACCCCAAACAGTGTTAAGATGAAGCTTATGGTGGGGAGCACCATAAGCCTGACAGGTGTTAAACAATGACACCATCAGTGTTTTTAGATATATAGGCTCGGGTAAACACCAAAAGGGGTGTCCAAGAGGCTAGGAAAAAATTGAAAAGGGTTTCTCCATAAGATAAGGTCACAACAGACATGATAGAACAAATCAACTATTTAATATGTTATAACAAGGGATCGTCAGAAGGTTGTAGTGAGTGGCACAATGATGCAACGTATAAAAGGAAACGAAACGACGGAATCGAATCACACACCCTAATCTATCACTATGAATTTTCGCAGACAGCGCACCTTCGTTGGAGAGGTTTTATTATAAAAACGTGACTTTATTTATCAAATGAAACAATTATATTAAAGAACACTTATTCAATATATGAAATTCAATATAATTAAGCTGAATTAAGAAAGAATCAAAATTCAATTTAAAGCATTCTTAAATTAAAGAGGCTACGAGAGGGACTCTACCTCAAGGTGGAATCAAGCCATCCACTTTGGCTCTTGGAGGTTTCTAACTAAAAGCTACTGCTCCTCCACTGGGTATATGCACCTTCACACACATGCAAGGACACCTAGCCCCTATGCACACGACTGCATGGCCATGAGCATGTGCAAGGGGATCCTTGCACATATTCTTATATTCATATATCAGTCTCCACTCACATGCGTATGCATTTATATATATATATATAAATGGGCACACCTAGCCCCATACGTGCATAATCACTACCATGGGTGACTACACACATAACAGGGGAACTCACATACATATACTTACTTACCTATGCACACACAGGCAATTCGTCCTTGACTTGGTGACTCAAAACCAATGAGAAGGGATCAATGCACTACGAAAAGGATATTAATAACCTTAAAACACATGAAGGATGCTATATAACTAGTGAGAAACCAACCAATGCCATTAAATCCTTACCAAGATTGGCCGCGGAGAACAAAATCCACCCAAACCAACACGAACTGATCCAACGCCCTGTAAAAAACATAATATGGAGTAATAAACACTAAAGACCCAAATACATGAGGTGCGAGACAAGTAGTAACCACAAAAGCTTGCCTCAGATCAGATCTGGTGAACTGAATCAATCTGAACTCCTTGTGAAGGGATTTTTGGAGCCCTGAGGAGGGATTGAGAGTTTTACTATTTGAGAATTCACAATCATCATGGGGTTTAGAAGATTCTTCAATGCTGTTAGACTTAGTGGTGATAAATGAATCCATGAGGTCTGTTAAACATGTGTTTGAATTTGGAATCATACACCCAAACCGATTGATGGGAAGTACATATTCTTCACCAATCATTTTGAAGCGATCTGGAGGGATTATTTCCAAACCATTTGGGGGTGGTGATCGAATATATTCCATGAATTGGGGGTTGCTTCACTTTCCTCTGATATAATCCTACATTGATATAATGTGACTCATCGGATTCAAACGAGTACTTATCAATACTTAACATACTAATTTTTCCATTAAATGTAATATATGACGCACTAATGGTATGACAAAGGAAACTACTGCATGTTGATGCAACCAAGGCCTTCCTAGTAAGATTTTGTAGGCATTTTTTCTACACAACCAAAAAGTATAAGTTATCCAGAGGGTCTCTGAACTGGTTCTTGATCTTGATTTAACCCAATGCCTTCTTCTCAGCTTTTTTTATAGCCATGAAAGGTTATGGTGGAAGATACTAGATTTTTCTTACTAATGCCCAACTGGTGTAGTTTCTACACTAGAATGAGATTAAATTCAGAACCATTTCCAATGAAAAATGTTCATACATCAACACCATTAATCTTTTCATACACATAAAAGGGTTTGATTTGTCCCTAGATAATGATGTATTCATCTTGATTTGTGAAGAAGATAACCATGTGACATTATGCAGAATCAGTCTCTATCTGATAGAATTCGGCAACAACCACTTATGTTTTGAACTCATAGGGTCTTATTAGAGCCTCTATGAATGCTTCCCTAAGGTCACTTGACAAACTTAGGGCATTTGGGATTGATATTTTGGCTGGTAATGAGGATAATTTCTTCATAATGTCATATTTCTTGTCTAAAGGTCAGCACTTCCAAACATAGGGATTCTCTTTCATAGGCTCTTTAGGGGATTAAACAATAGATGAACATGGAAACTACTTGAAATGAAGGATATACCAATGGTTTTAAACCCTTGGTATAGGCTAGAAAACTCTTGGTATAGCCTATAACAACGGTTTTCTAAACCGTAGGGCCGTAAGCCGTGAGGAAATCCCTATACCAACAGTTTGATCTAAACCGTTGGTATAGGACACTGTAAGTATTTATTTACCAACAGTTGTAGGCTAATCATTGTTATATGTTTGTATATCATTTTTACCAATGGTTTCATTGAAACCATTGGTATATATTGAAGTTTAAACACTATACCAATGGTTTTAAAACCATTGCGATAGTTTTTAAATTTCACTCAAACTATACCAATGGTTTAAAACTTTTGTTATTTTGTATTTCTAGAACTATTTCACATCAGCCCCTCCAGTAGCCCCTCCAGTTTACAACTACATAAAAATAGGACAAAAAACACATTCAAACAGACATAAAACAGCATAAAAACACCTGCAATGTCACAAAAAAAGACATAAAACCATCAAACTCTTCCAACCATGTCATGTACTATAATTACCTATTTCAATCTTCATATGACAAAAATCTTCCAGTAGAGTTGAATAAAAGTTTCAATAACTCAAACATTATTTACACCCATTTAAATCTTCATATGACAACCAATCTTCTATTAGTAATTCACCTCACCCCTGCACAACCCCCCAACCAGCACAGCCCCCACCTCCTCATCAAATTCTAATCGACATAATAGTCTTATAAATACTTATTAGAGTTGAATAAGAGTTTGAAATTGGCTAAAATCCCAATTTTTTTTTCTGATCCTAGATTTGGGTATGTAATGATTTGTGATTCATTTTGCATTGAACTTGTATTTTTTATAATATATGGTGAAAATGTATTTTCTTAGGATTGTCATCACTTATAACCCCATGAGTGAAACTACCCAACTCATGAAAGAGATTTTGTGACTATTGTTGATGAGTGTAAATTTCAGATACAATACCTCTTTGATTAGAGACATGTTATATATACAAACTGAATGTAATAGTAATATAATTTATTCTAATGTGAACTAAATCATTTTCATATGTGTTGGATAAAATACATGTGGATGTTTAAATTTGGAATGGAATATGTTCTTTGTAAAGGAAATGTTAGTTTTGATGCACTAAGAATGAAGATGAAGGAGGTAGGGGTGTTAATGTCAGATATTGGGTGGATGGTAATGGCTTTGTTGACAGACTCTATTGTGGTAATAACATAATATACATGGGTATTGGTTTTTATATGCATAGTGATCATGTATAAATTGGTTGAATAAGTGGATGTTGAATATGTGTCCGATCCAGAGTGTGTCGTGATTCATATGAGGCTGAAAAAAACAGTCCCCTTCTAGGATGGGTTATAGTCATACATGGTGTACTACTGGTTAATGTAAGGGTGACACTTCTTTATTCCATGATAAAAATAATCTATGAGACCCTCTCATGCATAATAGTGAGAATAAAAGTGACAACACATAATATCCTCAAAAAAAATGGATCCAACTGTATCATGCCCCAAATACCCTCTTTAGCCCAACCATCATACCATAGGACTTTGACAAGTGGTAGCATATTCCCTCACTACACTTTCTTGATTTTGTGAAATAAAAACCCTCAATTTTTGAAATTTTTAGGTTTTTGAGGATCATAATAAGATCTTTTGACAATGAAAGAACACACAAATATGATCTATCCACAAACAAAAGCAACATTTATTGAAAATGAAAAATGTATGAAAATGGATTTTACCTGGGAGTGGTTTTGTTCTTCCTAAATATAAAGAGAAAGTTTGATGATGAATTCAATGAAACTAAATTTGATAATGGGGTATGGAAACTGACCCATGGTTCCATGGTCGTTAAAAAAGGAGTAAAGTATAGAACTATTTAATTGATTTAAAATTCAGGAAGAACTGAAATGATCAGAAGTTCAACATGTGATGGACTAGAAGAATGGAACTTTATGTTTATTGACCTTAATGAGAATAATATTAATGTTCTTAAGGATATGAATACTAAATGGTACAATTATGGTGTGATCTATTGATCAGAGTATGATTCAACCACATAATGCCTCCGATTGAGGCGAGGTGTACTTCTACACATAAAAAATGACCAATGTATCATTGTCCTAAAGTATCAAAACAATTCAAATATGTTTGGTCATTTCTTCATATGTCAGTTGTTGTTTTCACTTAAAATGTTTTTCATTTTAAAAAAAGTGATACACATAGAGTGATACCGGCCACACTCTTCCTCAGATGGAGGTGGGGTTGACTCATACACATAAAAAATGACACATGTATCGTTGTCATAAAGTATTAATACAACCTGAAAGTGTTTGGTCACTTTTCTGTATGCAAGTTGTTGTTTTCACTTAAAATCCTGTCCATTTTAATTAAAAGAGAGACACATTGAGTGATATCAGCCACACCATGCCCCGAATTGAGGCATGGTTGACTCGTTCATGTCACTTATGACTCATGGATCATTGTCATAAATTATCAACAGAATATGAATGCATTTGGTTAGTTTTCCGTATGCCAGTTGTTGTTTTTACTTAAAATGTTTTCCATTTAAAATAAATGTGAGAAACTTTGAGTGTTTTCTGCTACACCATTCCAAGGATTGAGGCAAGGTTGACTCGTTAATGTCACATACAAGCCACATATCATTTTTCTAAAGTATCAACAAAATACGAATACGTTTGTTCTGTTTTCTTTATGCTAGTTGTTTTTAATTAAAATGATGTCTATTTTAAACAAAAGAGAGACAGTTGGAGTGATACCGCCCACAAAACTCCTCAGATTGAGGTTGGGTTGAATCTTACACGTCACATATGACCCATGGATCATTTTCCTAAAGTTTCAACAGAATCCGAATGTGTTTGGTTGGTTTTCTGTATGTCAGTTATTGTTTTCACTTAAAATGATGTCCATTTTAAAGAAAAGAGAGACACTTTTAGTGGTTTATTCCACACCATGCCTCTGATTGAGACGAGGTTTACTCGTACACATCACATATTATCCATGGATATTTTTCCTAAATTTTCAATAGAATCCGAATGCATTTGGTCGGGTTTCCGTATTTCAATTGTTGTTTTTACTTAAAATGATGTTCATTTTAAAAAAAAAAGAGAGACACTTTGAGTGGTTCCGGCCAAAACACACTTCATATTGAGCCATGAATGACTCATACACGTCACATATGACCCATGGATCGTTTTCCTAAAGTTTCAACAGAAGTTGAATGCGTTTGTTCCGTTTTCTGTATGTCAGTTGTTGTTTTCACTTAAAACGATGTCCATTTTAAACAAAAGAGAGACATTTTGAGTGGTTTTGGCCACACCGCACCTCATATTGAGGTAGGGTTTACTCATAAACGTCAAAAATGACCCATTGATAGTTTTCCTAAAGTATCCACACAATCCGAATGCATTTGGTTGGTTTTTCGTATGTCAGTTGTTGTTTTCACTTAAAATCCTGTCCATTTCAAATAAAAGTGAGACAGTTTGAGTGGTTCCAGCCATACCAGCCCTCTGATTGAGGCAAGGTTGACTCATACACATTACATATGACCCATGTATCATTTTCCTAATGTTTCAATAGAATCCGAATGCCTTTTTTCGGTTTTCCGTATGTCAGTTGTTGTATTCACTTAAAATGATGTCCTTTTGAAATAAAAGAGAGACACTTTGAGTGGTGTCAGCCACACTGTATCTCAGATTGAAGAGGGGTTTACTTTTACACGTCACAAATGACCCATGTATCATTTTCCTAAAGTATCAATAGAATCCGAATGTGTTTGGTCGGTTTTCCATATTCTAGTTGTTTTTACTTAAAAGTGTATCCATTTTAAACAAAAGAAAGACACTTTGAGTGGTATCGGCCACACCGTACCTCAGATTGAGGTGGGGTGGACTCATACATGTCACAATTTACCCATGGATCCTTTTCCTAAAGTATCAACAGAATCAAAATGTGTCTGTTCAGTTTTCTATATGTCAGTTTTTGTTTTCACTTAAAATGATGTCCATTTAAAATAAAAGTAAGATACTTTGTGTGGTACAGGGCACACCGCACCTCAGATTGAGGTAGAGTTGACTCGTACACGTCAAAAATTACCCATGGATCATTTTCCTAAAGTTTTAATAGAATCAAAATGTGTTTGGTCAGTTTTTCATATGTTAGTTGTTGTTTTCACTTCAAATGATGTCCATTTTAAACAAAAGAGAGACATTTTGAGTGGTGTCGGCCACACCGCTCCTCAGATTGAGGTGGGGTTGACTCGTAAACTTCAATAATGACCCATAGATCATTTTCCTAAAGTATAAACACAATCCTATTTTGTCTGTTCGGTTTTCCATATGCCAGTTGCTGTTTTCACTTAATATCCTATCCATTTCAAATAAAAGTGAGATAGTTTGAGTGGTGACGGCCACACCGGCCCTCGGATTGAGGCGGGGTTGACTCGTACAAATCACATATGACTCATGGATCGTTTTTCTAATGTTTCAATAGAATCCGAATGCCTTTGGTTGGTTTTCTGTATGTCAGTTTTTGTATTCACTTAAAATGATGTCCTTTTGAAACAAAAGAGAGACACTTTCAGTGGTGATAGCCAAACCGCACATTGGATTGAGGCAGGGCTGACTCGTACATGTCAGAAATGACCCATGAATCAGTTTCCTAAAGTATGAACACAATCCTAATGTGTTTGGTTGGTTTTCAGTATGTTAGTTGTTTTTACTTAAAAGAGTAGCCATTTTAAACAAATGAAAGACACTTTGAGTGGTACCAGACACATCGTGCCTTCGATTGAGGCGAGGTTGACTCTTACACATCACAAATGACCCATGGATTGTTTTTATAAAGTATCAACATAATCTGATTATGTTTGGTCACTTTTCCATATGCTAGTTTTTGTTTTCACTTAAAATGTTTTCCATTTCAAATAAAAGTGAAACACTTTGAGTGGTATCGGCCACATCGTGCCTCAGATTGAGGTAGGGTTGACTCATACATGTCACAAATGACTCATGGATCATTGTGATAAAGTATACACAAAATATGAATCTGTTTGGTTGGTTTTCTATATGTCAGTTTTTGTTTTCATTTAAAATTTTGTCCATTTCAAATAAAAGTGAGACACTTTGAGTGGTACTGGCCACACCATGCCTCGGTTTGAGGCGGGGTTGACTCATACACGTCACTTGGGAGTTTTGAGTGCCGTCAAGTGTGGATTGAAGATCCAGGTGAGTCTAATACTCTCCTTGCTTCCTCTTTTAGATTAGGGTTTTCACTCTTCTCTCATCATCTTCCGAAGCTCTAAAACCTTATTTTCTGTTGGGATTTAGGGTGAATCTTGAAGAGAGATTATATTGGGATCTGGGGTCCAGGGAGGAGGGTTGGGGGCTGTCCAGGGGGCTGTCTGGGATCCAGGGAGGATGGTGGGGGGGATGTCTGGGGGGGCTGTCCGGGGTCCAGGGAGGAGGGTGTGGGGGCTTTCCGAGGTCCAGGAAGGAGGGTGAGTAATGTATCTAAAACTCTATCTAGGTATCATACATCGAATTCCAAAAGTACTGCGAACTACCACGGGGTGTCATACTGAATTAGGGAAAAATCATGACATTAGAGCGGCATCACCGCGGCGTGACCGCGGCGCGACCACGACGTGTTGGCCCGGTCCCACGACATTCACGGGGCATCATCTTCCATCCAGGAGCAAAGGGAGTAGGAGAAGGCGGGGAAACATTCCGGCCGTCACCTCCCTCCCCATTAACTATGGGTGGGTAATGTATCTAAACCTCTATCTAGGTATCATACATCTAATTCCGATACGACTGTGAAACGTCGCGAGGTGTCGTCCTAAAGCAGGGCCAAATTACGGCATTATCGCAACGTGACCGCGCCGTGACCATGGCGTGACTGCGGCGTGTTGGCCTAGTGTAGAAACATCCACAAGGTAGCATCTTCCAGCCAGGAGTGAGGGAAGTGGGAGGAAGCGGGTAAACGTTCCGGTCATCGCATCCCTCCCCATTAACTATGGGTGGGTAATGTATCTAAAACTCTATCTAGGTATCATACATCAAATTCCAACAGAATTGTGAACTGGCATGGGGTGTCATCCTAACGAAGGGCCAAATCATGGAATTAACACAGCATGACCACGGCGTGACCGTGGAATGACTGCGGCATGTTGGCCCGGTCCAGCGACATCCAAGGGGCATCATCTTCCTGCCAGAAGCGAAGGGAGTGGGAGGAAGCTGGGACATTCCAGCTATCGCCTCCCTCCCCATTAACTATCTATGGGTAATGTGTCTAAAAACTCTATCTAGGTTTCATACATCAAATTCTGATAAGACTGTGAACTGCTGCGGAGTGTCATCTTGAAGCAGAGAAAAATCACAGCATTACCGCAGCGTGACCACGGCGTGACTGCGGCTTGTTGGCCTAGTCCAGTGACATCTGTGGGGCAGAATCTTCTACCCAGGATTCCATATAAATCCTATGAAGTTGTCCTTCACATTATAGAAACTGGTCTTATGTTATAAAAAACAGACTCTTGATTTAGGATTGTGGTATGATAAAGATATATATTTTATATTCGTTGTTTTTAAAAGTGGTACTAGGTAGTTGAAACTACTTATTGAGAGTCAAATTATGCAGGTGTATTACTTATCAATGGTATATGAATTTCTTGGAACTCTACTATTAAAACTTCAGTCACCTTGAGAACAATAGAATTTGAGTATGTTTTAACATCTCAGGATGCAACACAAATCTTATGGGAAAATTCATATTTGTAAACAATTAGATGTGCATCGAGGCCAGGAAAAGACCCCAAACAGTGTTTAGATGAAGCCTATGGTGGGAGAACCATAAGCCTGAAAGCTGTTAAATAATGACACCATCAGTGTTTTTAGATGTATAGGCTCAGGTAAACACTATAAGGGGTGGCCAATAGGCTAGGAAAACACTCGAAAAGGGTTTCTCCATAATATAAGGTCACAACAGACATGATAGAACAAATCAAATATTTAATATGTTATAATAAGGGATCGTCAGAAGGTTGTATTGAGTGGCACAATGATGCAACATCTAAAGGGAACCGAAACGACGAAAAAGAATCATACACCCTAAACTATCACTGTGAGTTTTCACAGACAGCGCACCTTCGTTGGAGGGGTTTTATTATAAAAACGTGACTTTATTTATCAAATGAAACAAATATATTAAAGAACACTTATTCAATAAATGAAATTCAATATAATTGATAAGAATTAAGAAAGAAGAAAAATTCAATTTATGCATTCTTAAATTAAAGAGGCTACGAGAGGGACTCTACCTCAAGGTGGAATCAAGACATTCACTTTGGCTCTTATAGATTTCTAACTAAAAGCTGCTACTCCTCCACTGGGTATACGCACCTTCACATACATGCAAGGACACCTAGCCCCTATGCACACACCTGCATGGCCATGAGCATGTTCAAGGGGATCCTTGCACATATTCTTATATGCATATATCAGTCTCCACTCATATGCGTAGGCATTTATATATATATAAATGGGCACACCTAGCCCCATATGTACATAATCACTGCCATGGGTGACTATACACATAACGGGGGAACCCACATACATATACTTACTTACCTATGCAAACGCAGGCATGTCACCCTTGACATGGTGACTCAAAACCAATGAGAAGGGATCAATTCACTACACAAAGGATATTAAGAACATTAAAACACATGAAGGATACTACATAACCAGTGAGAAACCAACCAATGGCATTAAATCCTTACAAAGATTGGCAGTGGAGAACCAAATCCACCCAAACCAACACAAAATGCTCCAATGCCCTATAAAAACATAATATGGAGTAACAAACACTAAAGACCCAAATACATGAGGTGCAAGACAATTAGTAACCAAAAAATCTTAGCTCAGATCAAATATGGTGAACTGAATCAATCTGAACTCCTTCTAGAACCCTTCACATGAAGTTCAGATTGATTTAGTTCACCATATTTGATCTCAGGTAAGATTTTGTGGTTACTACTTGTCTCGCACCTCAACTAGTCAGGATAGCATCACTACCCTATGTCCATAGAAATAAGTAAAATACCTAAGTGGCCAATGCAATAAATAAAATAAAATAAAATCTAAAAAAACATACCTATATCCTGTGACTATACATGTCACTGCCCAATATATAAGAACCACAAAACCCCATGGGTAAAATCCTGTTCCTGTAAGCAAGGGGAAACAGTTCTATTTAATAATCTCTTCATTTTTCATTATGTTCTTTATATATCACGTTGTTGGAAACACCATACTAGTAATATTTGCCATTGAATATTCACCAATGATACATTAGTTGAGTTAAAGATTGTTCACATAACTCACTTCACTATGGAATGAACCTAAGAGGGACCACAATCAATGTTTAGTAGTTGATCCTACTCTTGAACCTGGTTGGTCACCTGTCCAGGAACCAGAGGGTCTACTTGGTCATGAGGGTGTAAACCGTTTCATTATACTATACTAAGAATAAAGGTTTTGGTGTCTTTTCTACCAGCAATGGGAATTTCTCAAGGATTGAGTTCCAATCGACTTCAGTTCCTAAGTTAATGGCCCTTTAACTATTCGTAGATGTCAAGGGGTGTCTCCCATGGGTGTCTTGTGGTGTGTAGTGTCTATCTATGATTTCTACTGAGCTTCTGTAATATGGGAAATGTGTATTGCATGGTCAGTTTAATAACTACATTATTCAATTAGAAAATTCACCCATAGTCAGTAGAGATATACCCACTTTTGATAGAGAATACAATCCAAATAACCAACTCGGAAATTTGAGACCAACATTTTACTTTACAAATTCAAATTACATAATATATGCAGCACTAACTTATGTTTTATGAACCAATCAATTAAAGGGAAAGAAACTCCTCACAATATCCCATAAAATCTCATATAGCATCACTCACCTCCAATTAACTCACATCATTGCACATCTTAATGACGATTAAACCTCATCACATATATATCATGTTTAACCAACAAAATCTAACACAGTATAAGGTCTAATAGGATTCTATAGAAGAAAATATGAGGTTCTTAAAAAATCATGAACTTTTTATTGAATGCACTATTCAAATTAATTGAACACAACCTGTGAATTTAACCCTACATTTATAGAAGAATCTATTTTGAAAAAATTTACAATTTACCCAATAATTCACCACACGATGAGTTAGTTACTACCCCAAAAATAGAGAAAATGAACGATTAATATGAATGGTTATTCTAACTATGAACTTAACTATAAATTCCTTGTTACCTAATTTTTTAAAAAATAAGACTACTTTTTACCAGGAAGTACCCATCAAAAACCCTGTCAGGAGGAAAGGGAGCCGAGAGAGGGGGAAGTCCCGCGGGGTGTTCGACCATGGGGGGTCGCGCGCATGACTAGAGAGGGGGTCGGGGGACATCGGGGGAGGAGATTGAGTCAAGAGGGGAGGGGGTGTTTCCAAGAGAGGGAGACGAGAGGTGAGGGGGTAACATCACCGGGAGCCGAGAGGGGAGGGGGACGTTGTCGTCGGGGAAGGAGCCGAGAGGGGAAGGGGAACATCGTCGGAGGAGAGGGAGGGGGTTGGGAGGCGGAGGGTGTGGCTGGGAAGAGGTTGAGGTTGGGGAGGGGAGGAGTGCGTGGGGATGAAATGTTGTGAGGGAGACCTAAATTTGGTATATTTTTTCCAATGGTTAATAAAAATCGTGGGTAAATGTTTTCTTTCCCAACAGTTTTCTTAAACTGTTGGGAAAACCCAACATATAATAGCCTATTCCAACAGTTTACTAGAATCATTGGTATAGGTTCCTTTTCCCAATGGGTTTACTAAATCGTTGGGAACAAAGTGTTGGTATAGGCTTGATTTCCAGTAGTTATTGTTACAACTAATAGGAAGTAGTAATATACAAGAGGCTCAATAAATACTAAAATTCGACCTAGCTTTTTGAGCTAAAACCCAATCATCTGCTACATTCTCCATCCTCTGTCATGTGAGTAGTCATGCTTCTGTAAGATGGTGATTACCCTTATCTAAACATATAATCATGTAGTTTATCTGGGTACCCAATGGAATATCGAACAATGTGTGAGATACAATTCATGTAGGTGACCACCGAGAGGTCTATAACTATCCAGTCTATTTATATAAATTTTTAATATAAAGATATGATAAATTAAAGAGACAACTAGAAAATCTAAAAGGGTTTTCTATGGTTCTGGAGAAAAAATCCCCTCATATTCAATGGAGGGTTAAATATTTCATTAATTAAATGGATTCGAATGAATAAATTCTAGGTTAAATTAAAACAGAAACAAAAACATATACACATAAAAATCGTAACTAAAAAGGGAAATATTAGATAAATTTCAATAAAAATAAGGTACCACTTAAGAAAATACCTAATTTTGGATGGTTCGGATGGATATTCAATCGGATATTCAGCATCTTGGATGGGATGGAAGAAGAGGAAGCTGAAGGAGCTCTTAGATCACCGAGAGAGAGGAGGAATTTGAGGGAAGTGCTCCAGTTTAGGGTTCTGTATCGTGAATGGGGGAGTGGAGGGGCTTCTGTTACTTTTGGGGAAACTTTTACCAAAAGTTTTTAAAAACCATTGGTAAAAATTTCCGGGTCACACTTATACCACCGGTTCCATAGAACCATTGGTAAAAGGTCCCCTAAACCATCCATTTACCAGCGGTTCTATTTAAATTGTTCGTAAAGGTTTCTTAGGAGGTGATTTACCAACATTTTTAGGAAACTGTTGGTAAAACTCTTCTTTACCAACAGTTTTATAAAACCATTGGTATAGAAGTGTTGGGAAAAACCCACATTCTAGTGGTGTATAAACAACCCTAAGAAAACCTTAAAAACCAAAAAAAAACGTTAAACCCCTAAAATCCTAAAAAAAGCTAAAAACCATAATATTACACTAAACCCACAAAAAACCCTAAAACCAATAAAAACCCCTAAAACCATAAAAAAATTAAAACCCCATATAAATCCTAAAAACCAATGAAAATTATAAAAACACTTTAAAAACCTAAAAATGCTAAAAAAACTCTAGAAACATTAATAAGCGTAACAAACAATAAAAACTCTCAAAATCCCTATAAACCTGAAAAAAAATAAAAATCCTAAAAAATCTATAAAAATACCTAAAAACATAAAAAAATCTAAAACCCTACAAAATCCTTATAAAATGATAATAAACAAAAAAAACTTTAAACCCCCAAAAAACCTAAATAATTCTAAAAAATATAAAAAACCTAAAAGCCCATAAAAACCTCTAAAAACCATATTGAACTCTAAAAAACCCACTAAAAACTATAAAAAAATGTAAACCCATAAAAACATTAAAAAACTATAAAAACCTTTAAAATCCTAAAAAACTAAAAAGACCATGAATCCCAAAAAAACAATAAAACCCTAAACACCCTAAAAACCCTAAAATCATCAAAACACATAAAAACATAGAAAACCATAAAAATCCTAAAAAACAAAAAAAAATCATGAAAATGTAAAAACCCATAAATATCCTGAAAAACCCCTATGAAAATGACGAAAACCTAAAATCACTTAAAACCCATAAAAAATTCTAAAAAACCCAAAAAAACCTTAAAACCCTAAAAATCCATAAAATTCATAAAAATCATAAAAAATCCCTAAAAATCATTAAAATGTAAAAACATCTAAAATCCTTAAGAAAACAGGAAAAGAACATAAAAATCCAAAAACACTTAAAACCCTAAAAAATGATAAAATCCCTAAAACAACATAAAAACACTAAAAATGACTAAAATCTATAAAACCAATACAAACCATAAAGTCCCTAAAAACAAATAAAAATCTTAAAAAAACTAAAAACTATAAAAACCCTTCAAACCCCTAAATTGTTAGAAACTATGAAATCCTTAAAAACCATATAAAACTAAAAAACCATAAAAATCCACAAAAACCCAAAAAAACCCAAACAACCCTCAAAATCCCTTAAACCCTAAAACCACAAAAATTCTAAAAAAATTGTAAAACTCCCAAAAAATGTAAAAAATCCTAGAAATATATAAAACACCCTAAAAAAACACAAAGAACTAAAATAATTGAACCCCATAAAAAACCTAAAAATGATAAAAATCATAAAAACCCTAAAAACCCTCCAAAATATCAGTATCCCTAAAAAACCTAAATATACATAAAAACCCTAAAAAATCGATAAAAACCCTAAAAAATCCATAAAATTACCTAAAAACATAAAAACCCTATAGCCCACAATAAACCCTAAGAAAATGTTCAAACCCTAAAAAATGATAAATAATTTAAAAACCCAAAAACTGTAAAAACCCAAAAAACCATCAAAACTCCTAAAAATTATATAACCCCTAAAAATTCACTATAAAAACTAAGACCCCTTTAATCCCCTAATAATGTTAAAAAACACTTAAAAAACTTAAAACAACTAAAAAAAAATTAAAAACCTTAAAAACCATAAACCCCCAAAACCATTAAAGCCCTCAAAATATCTAAAAATCTTCCGTAAACATTACAATATTAAAAAATCCCCCAAATCCTTCAAAATCTAAAAAACCTAAAAAACCATAAGAAAAGATTAGAAACCTAAAAAAAATTTAAAACCCTAACAACCAAAAAATGATAAAAACAATAAAAACCCTAAAAGACCAAAAAATCTAAAAACCCCTAAAAATATTAAAGGCCCTTAAATCCCGAAAAATCTATAAAAACCCATAAAACCCCTAAGAACACTAAAAACCATTAAAACATAATAAACCTTTAAAAAAAGTCTAAAAAACTATAAAACCCCTAAAAACTAACCCCCAAACCCCTTAAAAAATAGAAACCCCATAAAAACCCTAAAACACTTAAAAACCCTCAATACCCAAAAAATCTCAAAAAACTCTAAAATACCATAAGAATATGAAAAATCCCTAAAATATGAAATAACACTAAAAACCATGAAAAAACTAAGAGAAACATAAAAACCTAAAAATACATAAAACCCATAAAACCTAAAAAATGATAAAAACGTAAAACACCCTAAAAACCCTAAAATCCCATAAAACCATCTAAATCCATAAAACCCTAAAGACCCTAAAAAACATAAAATCCAAAAAAATATACAAAAATGTAAAAACCCCTAAAAACCCCAATTAAAACCATAAAAACCAAAATAAACTTAAATTACTTAAAAACCTGATGAATTCTAAAAACCCTAAAAAACCATAAAAGACCCTAAAACCCCAAAAACCCAAAAACCCCAAAACCCCCCTAAAAATATTTACAAACCCATAGAATCTATGAAAACCGCTAATAATTATAAAAACCCTTTAAACTCATAAAAAAGATGAAAAAATATCAAAAACCATAAAATACTAAATACTCAAAACCCCTAAAACCACAAAAAAACTAGAAAACCCCTAAAACACTAAAAAACCATAAAACCCCAAAATATATAAAACACATAAAAATAAGGAAAATATTAAATAATCCCTAAAATACCTAAAAAATTTAAATTTATTAAAAACCATCAAAATCCCTCAAACCCAAAAAACCATAAAACTCCAGGAATATTCTTAAAAATCTAGAAAAATATAAAAAATATGTTAAACCACAAAAAACACAAAAAGAGAACCATAAAAACCTAAAAAAATTTAAAACCATAATAAAACCTAAAATTATAAAAACCACCCCCACATAAAAAGACAACATAGACCCCAAAACCCCAAAACCCCTTATAAACCATAAAAACCACAAACAACATAAAAACCCACTAAAAACGCAAAAAACCTTTTAGACTAAAAAAAGTTAGAAAACTCTAAAAAACCATAAACCCCTAAACAACTCAAAAATAACCATGAAATCCAAAAATCTATAAAACACCAAAAATCTAAAATAACCCCAATACCTTAATTTCCTTAAAAACTCTTACAAAAATAAAAATATTAAAAAAGATCTAAAAATACTTAAAAATGTAAAACCCCGTAGAAAAAAAGAGAAAATTAAATAAAACCTTAAAAAACTATAAACACTTAAAATCGATAAAGACTAAAAACGCTAAATAAAAAAAACCCAAAAATCATCAAAATCCCCCAAAACACAAAAAAAACTACAAAGCCTAAAAAACCTAAAATACATAAAGAAATAAATCCCTAAAAATCATAAGATAACCATAAAAACATAAAAACACATAAAATCCCTAAAAACCTAAAAAATTCTAAAAACTCTAAAAAACAATTTAAATAAATAAAAATTTAAAAAACCTTTTAAAACCCTAAAAATCCATAAAAAAACTAAAAAAACTATAAAATCTTAAATATTATGAGGTTTAAATTTTTTTATGATTTTTAGAATTTTCTGTTTTTTGGGGTTTTAGATATTTTTATAGTTTCTTGTAGGGTTTAAAGGGTTTTTAGAACATTTTAATTTTTTAGGGGTTTAAATTATTTTTATAGTTTTATTTTTTAGTGTTTTTTTAGTTTTTAGGGATTTTATAGTTTTTATTTGTGTATTTATGTTTTTATGGGTTTTAGGGATTTTAGGGGTTTTAGGGTTCTTAGGTTTTTAGCATTTTTTGATTTTTATGGGTTTAAAGTGTTTTTATGTTTTTACGGTTTCCTTGGGGGATTTAAATTTTTTTAGGGTTTTAGGATTTTATGGATTTTATTGGTTTTAAAGATTTTTAGGGGTTTTTGGGTTTTTAATGGTTTGTTGGGTTTTTAGCAGTATTTAGGTTTTTAATGTTTTCAAGAGTTTTTTATATTTTAAGGTTTTATTAGGGTTTTTCATCATTTCTAGGGGTTTTTTATATTTTTTGTATTTTTACATATTTTTTTAAATTTTTTATGGGTTTAAGGATTTTAAGGGTTTTATTGGTTTTTAGGGGTTTTAGGATACTTATGGGTCTTTTGGGGTTTACTTTTTTTTAGTTTCTTTGGGATTTTTAGAATTTGAGTTTTGTTTTTAAATTTTATGGTTTTAAAGGGTTTGTATAATTTTTAGTGGTTTTATGGTATTTATAGGTTATTTGGGTTTTTTTGTTTTTAAGGTTTTTTTTATGGTTTTTAGTGATTTTTAGGGTTTTTCATTTTTTATAATTTTTAAAGCTTTTTACCCTTTTAACGGTATTAATTATTTCAAGGATCTTAATATTTTATTAGATGTTTTTTGGGGTTTATGGGTTTTTATGTTTTCATGAATTTTTAGTATTTCTTATGAATTTTATTAGTTTTTACGGTTTTTAAGATTTTTATGGGTGTTTAGGGTTTTTAGAGTTTTTAGGGTATTTTATGTTTTATGTGTTTTTATCCTTTAAAGGTTATTAGGGGTTTTTTGTGATTTTTTGGTTATTTTTTACTATTGTCATTTGTTTTATGGATTTTAGGGATTTTGATTGTTTTTAGGGTGTTTAGTGTTTTAGGGGTTTTGGGTTTTTAGGTGTTTTATTGGTTTTTTGGGTTTTTAATAATTTTATAATTTTTTAACATTTTTATTGTTTTAAATATTTTTTAGAGTATTTAGTGTTTCTTTCTGATTATTATGGGTTTATAGATTTTAAGGTTTTTAGGTGTTTTATAGGATTTATGTATTTTTAGGGTTTTAATGGTTTAGGGTTTTTAGTGTTTTTTAGGTTATTAAAGGTTTAAATTATTTTTAGGTTTTTAATATTTTCATATGAGTTTTCAAGATTATTAGGGTTTTTATATTTTTAGGGTTTTTTGTATTTTTATTGTTTTTAGGCTTTGAGGAATTTTGAGGTGTTTTTCAGGTTTTTATGTTTTTTTGGGTTGGGGGGGGGGTTAGGTTTTTATAATTTCTTATGTTATTTATGGTTTTACTTTATTTAAGGTTTAAAGGGTTTTTATATTTTTAGTGATTTGTAGGGTTTTATGTGTTTTTAGGTGTTTTAAAGTTTTAAGGGGTATTTATGGATTTTATGGGTTTTATGTTATTTTTAGTTTTTTTATAATTGTTTAATTTCAAGGAATTTATGTTTATTAGTTTCTTAGGTTTTTATTATAGGTTTTAAAGTTTTTTAGTACTTTTTATATTTCAGGGATTTTTAGGATTTTTTCATTTTTAGGGTTTTAGGGATTCTGAGGGTTTGGGGGTTGTTAGGGTTTTTATAGTTTTTAGGTTTTCAAGGGGTTTCATGTGTTCTGGGTTTTTTAATTTTATCTTATGGTTTTTAGGGTTTTAGATGTTTTTATGTTTTTAGGGATTTTTAGGTCTTATAGGTTTTTATTGTTTTTATGGGTTTTAGGGATTTTGAAGGTTTTGGGGTTTTTTTGGTTTTTCAATATTTTATATAGTTTTTAACATGTTTATGTGTTTAAAGGGTTCTTAGAGTTTTCTGTGGTTTTTACAAATTTTATGGGTTTTCATGGTTTTGGGGGTTTTTTGGGATTTTTTTTACTATTTTTAGGGTTTTCAGAGTTTTTATGATTTTTGGGGGTTTAAAGTGTTTTTCAGTTTGTCTTATGTTTTTTAAGGTTTTTTATTATTTTTTTTATGTTTTTATGGATTTTAGGGCTTTTTATAAATTTTTAGGTGTTTAGGGTATTTATGGATTTAAGTGTTTTTAGGTCTTTTTATGGTTTTAAATTTTTTTAGGTTTTTAGGGGATTATGTATTTTTTTTATGGTTTTATTAGGGGTTTTCAAAGTTTTTAGTATTTTTAATGTTTTAGGGATTTTTAGGACATTATTAAGATTTTAAACTTTTTTTGAGGTTTAAGGGATTTTGAGTTTATTTGATATTTAGGGTTTTTCGGTTTTTTTTATTTTTTAGGGTTTGATTTTGTTTCTTAATGTTTTCAATGTTCCTAATATTTTTTAATGTTTTTAGGGATTTAAATAGTTTTTAGGTATTTTATAGATTTTTTGGGGGGTTTTATGGTATTTATTAGTTTTTATGAATCTTAGTACTTTTATGGTTTTTTAGGATATTTTTTTTATTTTTGGGGTTTTTATGGGTTCTAGGATTTTTAGAGATTTTTATGGTTTATATTTTTATTTTATTTTTTTGTGTTTTAAGGTTTTTTTTAAGTTTTTAAGACTTTCTTTATGGTTTTCAATATTTTTAGATTTATTTATATTTTTAAAGAATTTTATGAATTTTTAGCTTCTAGGGGTTTTAGGGTTTTTAGGGGTGTTTGGGATTTTATATTTTTTAGGGTTTTTAGGTTTTTTATTGGTTTTAAGTATTTTTTGGGTTTTTTGAGGTTTTATTTGTGTTTTTAAATGTTTTATTTTTTTTGGATTTTCGGGGTTTTTAGGATTTTAATGGTTTCATAGGGTTTTTCATGATTTTTCATGGTTTTGGAGTGTTTATAAATTATGTGGGGTTTATGGTGTGTTTGGGTTTTAGGGTTTTTTTTGGGTTTTAGGCGTTTTTAACATTTTTAGGGGTTTGAAGGTTTTTTAGAGTTTATTGTGGGTTTTATGTGTTTTTATTAATTTTTATTGTTTTAGGGGTTATTTAATGGTTTATAGGGGTTTAGGATTTTTAGCGCATTTGTAAGGTTTTATCGTTTTTCAGTTTATTGAGGTTTTACAAGGTTTCCAGTTTTTATGTTTTTCTTTTGGGTTTTCATGGTTTTTATATTTTTTATTGTTTTAGAGATTTTTAGTACTTTATTTTTCATTTTTTTGGTTTTTAGTGTTTTTAGGTATTTTTAGGTGTTTTAGGATTTTTAGGAGTTCATAGGGTTTTTTGCATTTTTTATGTTTTTAGGTGTTTTAACTGTCTCTAGGTTTCTAATATTTTTCTTTGGGTTTTTCCTATTTTTTTTATTTTTTATGTTTTTAGGATTTTTAGAGAAAAGTCTATGTTTTTTGTATTCTAGGAGTTTTATAAATTTTTAGTGTTTTTTTTTGTGGGGTTTTAGGGTTTTTTTTCAGTTTTAGGGGTTTAATGTTTTTTTAATAATTTTTATAGGTTTAAGGGGTTTTTATTATTATAAGTGTATTTTGGGGTTTTAATACATTTTTAGTGGTTTTAAAGGTTTTTAGGATTTTTGGGGTTTTAGGGACTTCTTAGAGTTCTTATGTGTTTTTATCATTTTTTATGTTTTTAGGGATTTTAATTTTTTTATTGGATTCTTAAGGTTTTTCATGGGTTCTAGTGTTCTTTACATTTTTAGGGGGGGTTTATGGGGTTTTAGGATTTTTTTGGTTTTTATGGTGTTTAGGGATTTTTAAGGTTTTTTTATTTTTTAGGGTTTTTAGGGGTTTTAGCATTATTATGTTTTTAGGTGTTTTAATTGTTTTTATGTTTTTATTGTTTTCTCAGGGGTTTTCAAGGTTTTTATGGTTTTTTTAGAATGTTTAGGTTTTATTATGGTTTTTATCATTTTTAGGTTTTTAGGTATTTTATGATTTTTAAGGTGTTTAATGTTTTTTTGGGGTTTTCAAGGTTTTTATAGTTTTTATTCTGTTAGTAATTTTTATGTTTTTTAGTATTTTAATGTCTTTTTAGGGGTTTTATATATTTTTGGTAGTTTTACTATTTTGGATTTTTATGTTTTTTGGGGTTATGGTTTTTGAGTTCTTTAATATTTAAATGGGTTATAGATTTTTTTATGTTTTTAGTGGTCTAATGGATTTTTAGAGTTTTTAGTGGGTTTTAGTGCTTTTAGGGTTTTAGGGTTTTTTAATATTTTAGGGTTTTTATATTCATTTAGTAGTCTAGAGTTTTTATGGAACTTTTGTGTTTTTAACATTATTATGATTTTTAGTGTTTTTATGTGATTTTAGGTTTTTAAGGGTTTCTTAGGGTTTTAAATATTTTTTGGGTTTTTTATGTTTTTATGTATTTTTAGGGATTTTTGGGGTTTTTATTAATTTGAGGGTTTTATGGATTTTGAATCAATTTAGTGTATTTGAGAGTTTCTTATTAATTTTAATGTTTTTATGTTTTTAGGGGTTTTAAGTATTTTATGATTTTTAGGATTTTCTTAAGGGTTTCATGGTTTTTAAAGTTTTTTTTAAAATTTTAGTGTTTTTATTATTTTTATAGGTTATCATGGGTTTTAGGTATTCTGAGGGTATTTAGGGTGTTAATGATTTTATGGTTTCTTGGGGTTTTAGGTTTGTTTTGAGTTTTTCTTGTTTTTTATGGTTTTTAGAGTTCTTAATGGTTTTTAGGGTTTTAAGGGTTTAAAGATTTTTTAGTTGTTTTTAAGTAATTAGAGGTTTTAGGGATTTTTATGGGTTTTTTGGGTTTTATGGTTTTTAGGGGTTTTAGGGTTTTATGGTCTGGTTATCATTATTTAGATGTTTTTATCTTTTTCTAATTTTTAGGGGTGTTAGGTGTTTTTAGGCTTTTAAAATTTTCTATGGGATTTCCCAGGTTTTTAGGCTTTTTATTACATTTTTAGTTATATTTAGTGTTTTTTTTATTTTTATGTTTTTAGTTTTTTTGGAGATTTTGAGAGGTTTTATGTGTTTTAGGGTTTTCAAGGTATTTAATTTTTTAGACATTTTTAGGTGTTTAGGGGGTTTTAGTGTTTTTAGGTTTTTATTGCTATCTTTGGGTTCTTCAGGTATTTAGAATTTCTTATATTTTTAGGGTATTTCAGGTTATTTTTTGTATATTTATTATTATTTATGTTCATAGGAATTTTGAGATTTTTTTTTGTTTTTAGGGTTTTGAGGATTTTTATAATTTTTTTTATGGTTTTAGGGTTTTTAACTATTTTTATAGTTTTATGTTTTTTAGAGTTTTTTTTTAATTTTTAGAAGTTTATAGGGTTTTTACAATTTTTAGTGTTTTAGGGTTTTTATTTAGTTTTAGTGTTTTTTAATGTTTTTAGGGGGTTTTGGTTTTTTATTGTTTTTAGGTTCTTAAAAGTATTTTTAGGGTTTTTTTTGCATATTTTAGGTTTTTAGGGGTTTTATTTATTCTTAGGGTTTTAAGGATTTCATTTAGTTTTTAAGACATATAGGGATTTTTATGTTTTAAGATATTTTTAGGGTTTTACGGTTTTTAAAATTTTAGATTTTTATGGGGTTCAAGTGTTCCTAGGTTTTTATGGTTTCTTTAGGTTTCGAGGTTTTTAATATTTTTTTTGACTTTTAGGGATTTTTGTATTATTATGGTTTTTAGGGGTTTTAGGGGTTTGAGGGTTTTTAGGGAATTTATATTTTTTTTTTGAGTTTTAGGGTTTTTTTTGTTTTTTTGGGTTTTAGGGTTTTTTCGATTTATTTAATAATTTTTGGTTTTAAGGGCTTTTTTTTGTGTTTTTAGTGTTTTTTGGGTTTTATGGGTTTTTAAGGTTTTTAGGGGTTTCATGATTTTTAGGGGGTTTAGAGTTTTAGTTTCTTTTTTGTGTTTTAGAGTTTTAGCCTTTTTATCGTAGAAGTGTTTTATGTGTTTTTAGTTTTTTAAGGGGTTTTGTGATTTCTAAGTTATTTTGGATTTTTAGGGATAATTTAGTTTTTTATGGGTTTTAAGTTTTTTTTATTTTTAACATTTTGATAGGTATTTTCTGGGTTTTTAGGGGTTTTTATGTTTTCATGGATTTTAAGGATTTTTTTAGTTGTTAGTGACTTTAGGGATTTTGAGGGTTTTATGGATTTTTAGCTTTTTGGGGGTTTTATTGAGATTTTTTTTGGTTTTTATGATTTTTATGGTTTTTAGGTTATTTAGAGGTTTAAGGAGTTTTTATTATTTTAAGTGGGTTTTTAGATTTTTTCTGGTTTTTATTATTTTATGGATTTTATGGATTTTAGAGATTTTTAGGATTTTAGGGTCTTTATTGGGTTTTTTTTTGGGTTTTTGGATTTTTTTACTGTTTTTAGGGGTATTATGTTTTTTTAGGATTTTAGGTTTTTAGGGATTTTCATGGTTTTTTGTTTTTTATGTTTTTAAGTATTTTTAGGGATTTTTTAGGATTTTTATGGTTTTTTTGATTTTTAAATATAATGAGGGATTTTAGGGTTTTTATCATTTTTTATTTTTTAGGGGTTTTAAAATATTTTAGGGTTTTTAGGTTTTCTTAGGGTGTTTCAAGGTTTTTAGAGTTTTTTATGATTTTAGGGATTTTTAGTGATTTTTAGGATTTTTATAATTTTTTAATGGTTTTAGAGTTTTTACTGATTTTTAGTGTTTTATGGGTTTTAAGGACTTTAAAGGTTTACGGTTCTTAGTGTTTTTATTAATCTGATGGTATTTTTTAGGTTTTATTAGGGTTTTAAGTGTTTTTATGTTTTTATATTTTTCTTATGTTTTTTTATGGTTTTTATGATTTTTTTACCTTTTCATAATTTTGAAGTATCTTTTATGATTTAAGGGGTTTTAGAGGGTTTATGGATGTTGAAGGGTTTTATAGGTTTTTAGTTTTTTAGGGTTTTATATTTTTTATATTTTTTGTGGATTTTACATGTTTTTAGGTTTCTAGGTCTATATTATTTTCCAGAGATTTTAGGGGTTTTAAATTTTTTTTTGGATTTTTAGATCTTTTATAGGATTTTTATGAATTTTAGGGGTTTTTATGATTTTGAGGGAATTTAGTATTTTTTTGAGGTTTTATGGTTTTTAGGGTTTTTATCATTTTAGGTACTTTAGTGGTATTATGTGTCATATGTTTATAAGGTTTTCTAAGTGGTTTTTAGGATTTTTAATTTTTTTTATGTTTTTAGTGATTTATAGAGATTTTTTGGATTATTTTTGTTTTTAGGGGTTTTAGGGGTTTTGAGCGTTTTTAGGTTTCTTAGGGGTTTATGGTTTTTGGGGTTCTATAGATTTTTTTTTGAGTTTTAAGGGATTTTACAGGTTTTTAGAGTTTTTAGTTTTTTTGGGTGTTTAAAGTGTTTTTGGAGTTATTAGTGAATTTAAGTGTTTTATGGGTTTTTATGTTTTTGTGTGTTTTAGGGTTTTCCATGGTGTTTGGGGTTGTACAGTTATAGTGTTTTAGGTAATTTTTAGGGTTTTAGGGTTTTTAGTGTTTTTAGGTTTTTAAGGGTTTAAATTGTTTTTAGGGTTTTAAATTTTTCTTATGGTTTTTATTTTTTTCCACATTTTATAAATATTATAGTTTTTAAGGGTTTTAGATTTTGTAATGGTTTGAGGTTTTCTATTATTTTTATTATTTCTTGGGTATTATTCAGTTTTTGGGGTTTCTATGGTTTTTAGAATTTTTTTATCTTTCTAGGGGTTTATGTGGGTTTTAAAGGTTTTAGTGATTTGTAGGGTATTTTTTTTATGGTTTTTAGCGTTTCATGGTTTTTATGCTTTTTAGGGTTATTTAGTGTTTTTAACGTTTTTGGTTTTTTTGGGATTTTAAGTGTTTTTTTGGTATTTATGGTCATATTAGGGTTTTTAGGGTATTTATGTTTTTAGAAATGTTTAGGTAATTTTTGGGATTTTTATGGTTTTTATATTTTTTAGAGACTTTGAGGGGTTTTAGGGTATTTTGGGTTTTTGGGTTTTTTGGGTTTTTGAGGGTTTTCTATGTTTTTTAGGGTTTTTATGTTTTTTCAGTGTTTTTAAATTTTTTTGGGTTTTAAAGGGGTTTTAGAGTTTTTAGTGGGTTTTGGTTTTTTTAATATTTTAGGGTTTTATGGTTATTAGGGATTTTTGGGGTTTTAGAGTCTTTTCTTGGTTTTAGGTTTTATTGGGTTTACATATTTTTTTTGGTTTTTAAGGTTTTCTTACAATTTTTACGGGTTTTAGAGGTTTATTTTATGATTTTCTGGGTTTTTTAATTATTTTAATGTTTTTAGGGTTTTAGGTGTTTTTATTGAAATTAGGGTTTTAATAGATTTTTTATGTTTTTTGGGGTTATAATTGTTTTAGGATTTTACGTTTTTCTTAGGGTTTTTTAGGATTTTAAAGGGTTTTTATGTTTTTAGTGATTTTATGGCTTTTTAAGATTTTTATGTTTTTTGGGGTTTATAGAGATTTTTAGGGTTTTAATGTGTTTTTAAATTTTATTGTGGTTTTTATTGTTTTTATGGATTTTTAAGTTATTTATGGTATTTATGGTTTTATTTGGGTTTTTTGGGTCTTTTTAGTGTTTTTAATGTTTTTATCAATTTTATGTTTATAGGGGTTTAAATTATATTTATGTTTTAAAGGTTATCATATAGTTGTTCAGGTTTTATAGGGATTTTTATGTTTTTTGTTATTTTTATTAATTTTTAAGTATTTTAATGATTTTTAGGGTTTTTTGGGATTTTGAGTTTATTTAGGTGTTTTAATATTTTTAGGCGTTTTATAATTTTTTAGGGTTTTATAGGTTTTCAATGTTTTTATGTTTTTAAAGTTTTTAGGGATTTTTAGGGATTTTATGAGTTTAAAGATTTTTAGGGGTTTTGAGGATTTCTTAATAATTTTATGGATTTTATAGTTTCTAAATATTTCGAGGGTTTTTAGGTGTTCTGAGGGGTTTATGGTATTTTTTGGGATTTTGAGGTTTTTAGGTGTATTATATAATAAGATATTTTTATGGATTCCTTTTTGTTTTATTGGTTTTTAGGTTTTTTATTAAAATTTTGAGGGGTTTTTAAGTTCTCTTATTTTTTAGGATTTTTATGGGTTTTTTAGTTCTAGGGGTTTCGTAGACCTTTTATGATTTTTATTGTTTATAGAGTTTTTTATAGTTTTTAAGGGTTTAATGGTTTTCAAGATATTTTATAGTTTTTAGGGTTTTATTGGGGTTTTTTAATATTTTAATGGGTTGATAAGGTTTTAGGGTATTTATGGTCTTTTTAGGGTTTATGGTTATTTTAAATTATAGGGGTGTAAATAGTTTTTAGTTTTTTATGATTTTATTTCGCATTTTCGTTGTTTTTTGTGTTTTTTGTTTTGGGTGATTTTTAGGGATGTTAAATATTTTTTAGATTTTAGTAATTTTTTGTTTTTTTTGAATTTTTTTGGGGTTTTATGATTTTTTATGATTTTAAATTTTTAGTTTTTTAAAAGGGTTTTAGATTTTTATTGGGTTTTTTCGGGTTCTTTAGGGTTTTTAGGGGTTTTATGGTATCATGGTTTTTTCGGTTTTTTAGGTTTTTAGGGTATTTTGGTGTTTTTATGATTTTCAGGTTTTCTTATTTATTTAGGGTTTTTTAGGGTATTTTGGTGTTTTTAGGATTTTTTTGGATTTTTTAGTTTTTAGGTTTTTTGGATTTTTTAGGTTTTTTAATATTTTTTAGAGTTTTATAATATATTTATTTGTTTAAAGTGTTTATAGAGTTATTTGTGCGTTTTAATGTTATAATTGGGTTTTTGGGGTTTTAATGTTTTTATAGTTTTTTTGGTTTTTAGGGTTTTAAGCTCTATTTAGATTTTTTAGGGGTTTTAAGTGTTTTTTTTTGTTTTTAAGGTTTTCTTAAGAATTTCATGGTTTTTAGTGTTTTTTGGGATTTTTTATGATTTTTTATGTTTTTAGGTGTTTTTAGAGATTCTGAGTGTTTTTGGGTCATTAAGGTTTTTAGGGTTTTATGGTTTTATGGGTTTATTTTTGAATTTTTTCGTGGTTTAAGGTTTTTAAGAATTTATTATATCAATTTAATTAGTTTAAAGGTTTTTTTTTATTTTTTAGTGTTGTTTAGGGGTTTTATGGGTTTGTATGGTTTTTATGGGTTTTTCGATTTTTAGGGTCTATCGTTTTTAGTTTTTTTAAGGGGTAGTATGTTATTAAGATTCTATAATTTTCTTATAATTTTTCACGGTTTTTATGGTTTTTTATGTGTTAGGGATTTTTAGGGATTTATGGTTTTTTAGGTTTTTAGGATTTTTTAGGGTTTTTTGGGGTTTTTAGGGATTTGGTGTTTTTTTGGGTTCACAGATTTTTAGGTTTTTATTTTATTTTTAGGGGTTTTCAATTTTTTAGTGATTTTAATGTTTTTACGGTTTTAATGTGTTTTTAGAGTATTTAATGGTTTGTAAGGTTATATTCATTTTTTAGTGATTTTAAAGGTTTTTACAATTTTTTATGGTTTTATGGGTTTTAGGGTTTTTAAGGTTTTCAACTCTTTGTTTGTTTTAAAGGGTTTTAATTGTTTATATGTTTTTTGTATTTTCATAGGGGTTTTTTAGGTTTTTATGGGGTCTAAAATTTTTAATGATTTTAGGAATTTTATAGGGACTTTTATGGTTTTTAGGGAATTTTGGTGTTTTTAGAGTTTTTAGCGGTTTATAGTTTTATGGGTTTTATGGGGTTTTAGGGGGGTTGTGTTTTTAGGGTTTTACAGGTCTTTAAACTTTCTATATCATTTTATTGATTTAAACTATTTTAATATTTTTTGTGGTTTTTAGAGTTTTTATGGGTTATTGAGTTTGTAATGATTTAAGGATTTTAATGTTTTTATCACCTTTTAGGTTTTATGGGTCTTAACTGTTTTGAGGTTCTTATGCTTCTCTTATGGATTTTTAGGGTTTTCGGGTTTTTAGGGATTTTTAGGGTTTTAGGGGTTTTATGGTATTTAGTTTTTTTTAGGATTTTAGGGGTTTTAAGTGTGTATAGTTTTCTGAGGTTTTCTTAGGGGTTTTCACTTTTTTATGTTTTTTTAATTTTATGGGATTTTAAGAAATTTTTTTGTAGTTTAATAGTTTTATATGTTTTTTTGGATATTTTTGGATTTTTTATGTTATTTGGGGTTTTTATGGATTTTTTTGGGTTTTGAGTATATTTTTATGTTTTTTTTTGATTTTTTTAGTTTTTTTGAGATTTTAAAATTTTAGGGATTTAAATGGTTTTTATAGTTATTGGGTTTTTAGTGTTGTATGAGTTTCTAGCGTTACTTTTTGTTTTTTAGTGTTTTATTATTTTAAGGTTTTTAATGTTTTTCAAAATTTAAGTGTTTTTATGTTTTTTTTGGCGTTTAAGTATTTTTTGATTTTCATGGGTTTCTTAAGGTTTTTCATGATTTTTACGGTGTTTTACATTTTTAGGTATTTTTAATGTTTTTATAAGTTTTTTGGGATTTTGAGGGGTTTTAAGGTTTTTTTTGTTTTTATATATTTTTAAATATTCTGTAGTGTTTTTTAAAAAAAAATTAGGGTTTTGAATGGGTTTTATATTTTTTGGGGGGTTTTAGGTATTTTTTTTATTTTCAAGGTTTTATTTGGGGTTTTCAAGATTTTTAGTGGTTTTTTCCATTTTAATGGATTTTAGGGTCTTTACTATTTTTTAGGTTTTTAGAGATTTTTTTTTGGATTTTAGGCTCTTTACGGTTTTTATGGTTTCTTGTGATTTTATGGTTTTTTTAGGGTTTTTATAGATTTTGAACATTTTTAGGGGTTTGATGGGTTTTTATACTTTTTGTAGTTTTAAATTTTTTATCGATTTGTATTGATTTTTAATATTTTAGGGGTTTTTTGGTTTTTTGGGTTTTATGGTTTTTAGGGTTTTATGGGTTTTAGGGTTCTTTTTGGCATTTTTAGAATTTTTATGGGTTTTTTGATTTTTTATGGTTTTTAGTGTTTTTAGATTTTTTTGGTTTTTCTGTTTTTTAGGTTTTTAAGCATTCTTAATGGGGTTTTTGGGTTTTTATGGATTTTTAAATTATTATGTTTTTAGGGAATTTTTTTATTTTTATTTTTTATGGTTTTAGGGATTTTAAGGGTTTTTACAGCTTTTTAGGGGTTTTAGTGTTTTTAATATTTTTAGCGGTTTTAATTATTTTTAGGGTTTTATGGTTTTTATATGGGTTTCTAGGGTTTCTGGGGGTTTTTATGGTTTTAGGTCCTTTTATGGATTTTTATGGTTTTTCCTTATTTTGAGGGGTTTTAGTATTTTTCGGGTTTTATGGGTTTTTAGTGTTTTTAATTTTTTTACGGTTTAAAGGTTTTTTAGAGTTTTTAGTAGATTTTTATGGTTTTTATTGGATTTTAGGTTTTTATGGTTTTTAGTGGTTTTATATTTTTTCGGTTTTTTTGAGTTTTTATGGTTTTTAAAGATATTCAGAGTTTTTTAAAGCACTTTTAGGGTTCAAAAAAGTTTTTAGAGTTTTTAGTAATTTTAGAATTTTTATGAGTTCTTTGGGGTTTTTAAGATTTTTATGGGGTTTTATAGTTTTTAGGCTTTTTAGGGCTTTTGGGGTTTTAGTGGTTTAAGGTTTCTGTGGCTTCTAAATGTTATTAGGTTTTTATAGTTTAGTTATGGTTTTTGTGTTTTTTATTTTTTATGGATATTTAAGGGTTTGTAGGGTTTTCTATTTTTATATGGTTTTTAGGTATTTTGAGTGTTTTTCAGTTTTTTGGTTTTTTGGTATTTTAGCATTTTTTATTTTTTAGTAGTTTTTAGGGGTTTTAAGGTATTTAAAAAATGTGTGTTGGAAGGATTTTTAGAGTTTTTTAGTTGTTTTAGGGATTTAATGAGATTTTTATTATTTTAGGTGTTTTATGGTTCTAGTGGTTTTAGGGCATTTTTGTGGTTTTTAGGTGATTTATAAATTTTTTGGGTTTTTAGTAGATTTATGTGTTTTTGTTGTTTAAGGTTTTCTTAGGTATTTTAGGTTTTTTGGGGATTTCTATGTTTTTGGGACTTCTATGTATTTTTTTATGATTTTTATGGGGTTTAGAGTTTTGGGGGGTTTTCAGGGTTATAATGTTTTGTAGGGGTTTTTTTAAGGGTTTTAATGATTTTAAGGTTTTTATAGATTTTAATCATTGTTAGGATTTTAAGGTTTTATTAGGTTCTTCAATAAATTTAGTTTTTTTAGTAATTTTCATAGATTATTGGTATTTTTATTGTTTTTAGGGTTTTATGTTAATTTTTGGGTTTTTTTTTATTTTTAGGGGTTTACAATTATGTAGGTTTTAGGGGTTTTCTTTGGTCTTTAGGGTTTATATGTTATTGTAGTGTTTTTAAATGTTTTCAAGGGTTTAAAGGGTTTTTAGATATTTTAGTTTTTATGGTTTTTATGATTTTTTTTGGTTTTAATGTGTTTTAAGGGTTTTAATGGTTTTTTGGGGTTTTAGGGTTTTAGGGTCTTTTAGGGATTTTTAGGGTTTTTATCATTTTTAGGTTTCTTATGGGTTTTAAGTGTTTTTAGGATTTTAAG
Source organism: Viscum album (assembly GCA_963277665.1). Taxonomy (NCBI): domain Eukaryota; kingdom Viridiplantae; phylum Streptophyta; class Magnoliopsida; order Santalales; family Viscaceae; genus Viscum; species Viscum album. Next base: position 45,521,835 of record OY728151.1, read on the forward strand.
GTTTTGTTATGGGTTTTCAATGTTTTAGTGTTTTTTATGTTTTTAGGGATATTTATGGATTTTTTAGGATTCTATGGGTATTTAGTGTTTTTAGGTATTTTGATGGCTTTTATGGGTTTTACAGTTTTTAGGGATTTTAACATACTTAGGTTTTCTATGGGTTTTAAATGGTTTTAAGTATTAATGTTTTCTAATTGGTTTTCAAGTTTTTTTGTTTTTGTTGTTATTTATGTTTTATGGTTATTTATTTATTTTTTAATATTTTTTTGGGTTTTCAGGTTTTTAGGGATTTTCAGTGGTATTTAGGGTTTTTTTGGTTTTTATTATTTTTATGTTTTTTGGATTCTTTGAGTTTTTTTAGTTGTTTGGGGGGGGGGTATATTTTTTTATGTGTTTAAAATTTTTATGGGTATAAATATTTTTGGAGGTTTTTGTGGGTTTTTAGGGTTTTTTTTTGGGTTTTGAATATTTTTATGGTTTTTAAGAGGTTTACGGTTTTTAGGGTTCTTGGGTATTTGGGGTTTTCTTACGGTTTTATGTTTTTTAAGTGGTTTTAGGTTTCTAATTATTTCTAAAGGTATTCTGTTATTTATGTTTTAATGGTTTTGTAGGTATTTTATAGGATTTTTATTATTTTTCAGGGGTTTTAGGTTTTTTATGGCATTTGGAATTTTTAGGGTCTTTTTGAGTTTTTCCAGAGTTTTTAATGTTTTATAGAGATTTTTTATTTTTTGGGGTTTAAAATATATAATATAGTTTTTAGTGGTTTTATGGTTTTATGGGGTTTTATGGGTTTTTATGGTTCTTATTTATTTTTATGGTTTTTAGGGGTTTTTAATTTTTTTGAAGACTTCTTATGGTTTTTAGAGTTTTTGTTATTTTTTGAGGTTTTTGGGTGTTTAAGTGTTTTTTTTATTATAAGGGTTTTATAGGATTATTTAGGGTTTTAGGAGTTTTTACTTCCTTTGGGAATTTAATTTCCTTATTAGTATTTTTTGTGTTTTTAAGGTTTTTTGGGATCTTGAGGGTTTTTACAATATTTATAATTTTTTGTGTTTTTCAGTTTTAGGGGTTTTGAGTGTTTTATATTATTAAGTATTTCTTAGTTTTATATTGGGTTTTTAGTATTTTTTACTCTTTTAATGATTTTTATGAATTTTATATTTTTTTATGGGTTTTAGTCGTTTTAGAGATTTTACTTGTTTTACGGTTTTTTGTTTTTTATCTTTTTTTGGATTTAGTGTTTTTTTTTGAGTTTTTTAGGGTTTTATGTTTTTTATAGTTTTTTAATATTTTAAGTATGTTTAAAGGATTATAGAGTTTTTAGTGGTTTTATAGTTCTTTTGGGTTTCTTTATTTTTTAAGATTTTTATGGGTTTTTATAGTTTTTATGTGCTTTATGCTATTAGTGTATTGTATGGTGTTTTTGGGTTTTTTTTTGTTTTTATGTTTTTAATGGTGTTATTTTTTTAGTATTTTATATTTTCCAAAGGTTGTTTCATGATTTTTAGGGGTTTTTACGTTTTTAGTGATTTTTATAGATTTTTAAGGATTTTTATGGGTTTTAATCATTTTCATGATTTTTGGTGTTTTTTAAATTTTTATTGTTTTCGTAGGGGTTTTAAGGGGGTTTTTAGGATTTTAGGGTCTTTTAAATGTTATTAATTTTTATGGGTTTTTTTATTTTTTTTAGGTTTTTTGGGAAATTTTATTTTGTTTAAGGTTATTTTTGAGATTTTATGATTTTTAGTATTTCTTTTAGTACTTTACATGGATTTTTTATTTATAGGGTTTTAAGGGTTTTAAGTGGCTTCATGGTTTTATAGGGTTTTACATTTATAGGTATTTTAGGATTTTTTAGGATTTTTATGGTTTTTAGGGTTTTTATGGAATTTTAAAGGTTTTTGGAGGTTTTTATTGGTTTTCATGCTTTTATAGTTTTTATGGGTTTTAGGATTTTTTTTTTGTTTTTTAGGGTTTTATGGTTATTTATATATTCTCAAATTTTTTATTACATTAAAGGGTTTTTATATTTTTAAGTGGTATTTAAGGTTTTTATGGGGTTTATGGGTTTTCATGTTTTTAGGGTTTTTCGCATTTTTCAATTTTTAAGGGTTTTATATTTTTTTAGTTTTTTTATGGTTTTATTAGGGTTTTATTAGAGTTTTATGTTTTATTATGTTTTTTTTATTTTTAGGGGTTTTCAGTGTTTTTAGCATTTTTCAGGATTTTAAGGATTTACAAGGATTATTATTATTTTTTATCGTTTTAAGTGATTTTTAAGGGTTTATGGATTTTTATGGATTTTATAGATTTTTTTGGATTTTAGTGTTTTATTTAAAATAATTTAGGGTTTTTATGGGTTTTTATATTTTTTTTAACATTTTTAGGTTTTTTAGAGTTTTTAGTGGGTTTTTTGGTTTTTATGAGTTATTATGGATTTTAAGGGTTTTTATGGTTTTTTTCATTTTTATATTATTTTGGGGTTTTAATAATTTTAGGTTTTTATGGTTTTATTAGGGTTTTTAAGTATTTTCGATGTTATTTACCATTTGGGGATTTTAGGGATTTTTTAGGATTTTTAGGGTGTTTAGGGTTTTTAGGGATTTCAATGTTTTTTTTTTATTTTTTAGGGTTTTGGGTTTTTTTAGGGTTTTTATAATTTTTTGGTTTTTAGTGGTTTTTAGTGTGTTTAGTATGTTAATGTTTTCTTATATTTTTTCATGGTTTTAGGGGTTATACTTATTTAGGGACTTTTTGGAATTTTTTAGGTTTTTATGGGTTTTTAGGTATTTGCAGGGTTTTAAGGGTTATAGGGGTTTGATTGTTTTTTTTGGTTTTGAGGGATCTTTTTAGATTTTTAGGATTTTATTGTTTTTTTATAGTTTTTAATTTTTTTGAGTTTTATATGGTTTTTAGTTTTTTAGTGGGTTTATAGGTTTTTTAGGTTTTTAGGGAATTTATGGTTTTTCTTGTTTTTTTGGGTTATATGGGTTTTAATTGTTTTAAGGTTTTTAAGGTTTTCTTTGGGGTTTTTAGGATTATTATGGGTTTTTATGTTTCTAGTTGTTTTTGGGGATTTTTTAGGATTTTTATGGGTTTTAGGGTTTTGGGGGATTTTAAGGGTTTTTGGGTGTTTCTAGGGTTCTTAGGGTTTTAATGTTTTTGGGTTTTTTTAGTGTTTAAGGGTTTTAAAATTCTTTAGAGTTTTTAAATGTTTTTAGGGAAAGGAATATGCGAGGGTCGGGCTATTACTGAATCCCTCAAATTTTATTAGAGAGAAAAAAAGATGCATCAAACAAGGGAGGGGAGGGGTCAAACAACCCACACCCAAAAACCCTTTAAAAACACAAACTCAAGAACCGCAAGAAAAAACCAAAAGCACACCGAACCAAACAAAGAACAGACTGAAATGTCCCCAACATCATCACCAATACAATCAGCAACTAGTATCCATCAGCATCCAAACCATCAGCAGCAAATTCAACAACCCAGCTTCATATAACTTTTCCACCTCGCAGCAAAACACCAACCATCACCAAGCACCAGCAACTTTTATCACATCCCATCCAAGTAGTAGCCATCACCCAGCAACTAAAGAACCAGAAGCCATCACCTCCTATCTACAATGATCACGACTAAACCAGACACAACACATAAGACCACAATCCAACATAGCTACTAGAACTCAACACAGCTTAGAGATCGTACCATCACTATACAACGCTCCATCCCCTACAGTAGATCCACCATCCAGCACAAACAGCATCTCACAACCAAGCCATTCATACACAGAACCAAAAGGGCCACTTTGGTACTCCAGAAAAGAAAAAAAGAAAAAATTACCCCAATATCATCACAACTTAATCCATTCCGCATCAACAGTATAAAGAAAAAAAATTCAAGAAACCAGGAAAACAAACCTGCATCTTCAGAACACACCATTGACCGGCAGATCAAAGAGCCTACACCACAGTGATGAAAAGCCTTCCAAAACTAGAATCCTCTATCTCAAAACCAAACAACCACCAAAGAACTCGAAACCTTAGATCTGAATGCATCCTCATAATCGAAGAACAAGATAATGAAAGCATCACTCCGCTCCGTCGCCGAAAACAGACACCGCGGAAGCCAGACCCCCAGAAGGAAGCCACCGAAGAAGACCAAACTCTCACCATCGATGAGCCCCTATCCTCCAATGAGGCACTCGCTGCCCTCTATTAGGCCACTGTAACATTTTCCAATGAGGTCCTTGACCCTGTTAACCCATATTTGAACACTTTATAACTACAATCTCGACCCCGATCTGCGGCTGAAAACGAGCGTCATCCAAAGCTTGAAACCTGATCAAGATCCTCGCAAGGATCTGAAGCCGTAGCCATGAACAAAACAATTCGGAGAAGTCGAGTCCACCAAAGCACTACGACCACCACCAAAGTGGCACCGAAGATCTCAACTTGTCACCATGAACCAGAAAGCAAGGATACTAGACTGAAGCTGAGAAGAGAATCTAGGGGAAAACCTGGAAGTGGCGTCGAATGAGGGACAGAGACGGGGGAGAGCACCGCCATCTTTTCCTCATCAAACATGTTGATGGGTAACGAGGTATTGGGATGGCCTGCCCACCTGCACGTCACACATCCCCAGAGAGGCCCAAGGTGGCCAACCCGTGGGCGTAGGCTAGTTCCCAACGGGGTAGAGAGTTTTTATAATTTTTAGTGGATTATGTTTTTTAGGGTTTTAAGGATTTTATGATTTTTAGGGATTTTTATGGTTTTTAGGTTTTTAAGGTTTTCATAGGGTTTTTGGGTCTTTTTGTTTTAAACATTTTTAGTGATTTTTATGGATTCTTTAAATATTTAAAGGGTTCTTTGGGTTTTAAGGGATTTTAAATGTATTTATGTTTTTTGGGTTTTTTTGGTTTTTTTGGGGTTTTAAATGTTTTAAAATTTTTAAGGGTTTCCTAGGTTCTATTCATGGATTTTTATTTTTTAGGGATATTGATGAATTTCATATATTTTTTAGCATTTTAAATAGTTTTTTTTATTTTTAGGGGTTTTAGGTTTTTAATTATTTTTATTGGGATTTTAGGTTTTTTTAGTGTTTAGTGGATTATGTGTTTCTAGTGGTTTTAAGTTATTTTGTGTTATTTATATGTTTTTGGTGATTTTTTGGTTATGGAGTCTTTGTAGGATTTTTTTGGGTTTTTTTAGGTCTTTAGGGGTTTAATTTTTTTATGTTTTCTTTGGTTTTTAATGTTTTTAGTGTTTTTTTGTTTTCCTGTAAATTTTAGGGGTTTCTTAGGGTTTTATGGTTTTTATCATTTCCAAGTGTTTTAGGGTTTTTTGTATTATTTTTTTAGTTTTGTATTAGGTGTATTTCAGTTCTATGGGTTTTTATGTTTGTATGGATTTTAGGGATTCACTAGATTTATATGGGTTTTCATGATTTTTAGGGACTTTTGAGTGTTTTTATAATTTTGTATGGTTTTTTGGGAGATTATGGTGTTTTGTGGGATTATGGTTTTTACTGTTTTTTACATTTTTTGGAATGTTTAATTCCCTATAATCATTTTCATTATATCATACTTTTTTTCCAATCATATGTTTTTTTTTGGTTTTTAGGGTTTTTAATGGTTTAATGTTTTAGTATTTTTAGGGGTTTTAATTGTTTTTGAAATATAAATGTTTATATATATTTTTTCATGGTTTTTTATTATTATTAATGTATTTATGGATTTTAGTTTGTTTTTCGGATTTATATGTTTTAAGAATGTTTAGAAATTTTTAGGGGTTTTAGGTGTTTTAGGGTTTTTTTGGTTTTTTTGGTTTTCTTTGGGGTTTAAGGATTTTTTTAGTTTTTTATGGTTTTAAGGTTTTTAGTAGCTTTTAATCATTTTTAATGGTTTATATATTTTTTATTGTTTTTAGTGGGGTTTAATGGTTTTTATGTTTTTGTTTGTTTTTATGTTTTTTAGGGGGTTTAAGGAGTTTTCGTGCCCTTTTATAGTTTTTCAGATCTTTAGGTTTTTAGACGCTTTAAGTGTTTTTAGGTTTTTAAAGTAATTTATGGGTTTTTTGGGTTTTTTTAAATTTTTAGAGATTTTAAGGTAATTTTTTGGATTATTATTTCTTTTTAGGGTTTTTATGGATTTTGAGGCTTTTACTGGTTTTTAGGGTTTTATAATTTTTTAATTTATCTAAGTTTATAAGTGTTTTTAGTTTTTTAGGGTTTTATTAGGGGTTTTATGTGTAGTTAGGGTTTATATGTTTAATGGATTTTTGGGGAATTCATGGAATTTTTATGAATTTTTATGTTGTTTAGGGATTTTGAGGGGTTGATGGTTTTTTTTTGTTTTTGTATTTTTTAGGGTGTTTTATATTTTATGGTTTTAAGATTTATTTTTGAGTTATTGAAATTTTTAGGGGTTTAATGTGTTTTAAGAATTTTTAGTGTTTTTAGGGGGTTTGGTAAATTTCTAACTTTTGTTCCAGGTTTTATGGTTTTTACGTTTTTTGTAGTTTTTAGAATTTTTAGGGGTTTTAGGGATTTTAAGCATTTTTATGTTTTAGGTTTTTCTTTGGTTTTTTATGGTTATTAGGTTTATTTATGTTTATAGGGTTTTCTTGGATTTTAAGTATTTTTATGGGTTTTTAGGGTCATTAGGTATTTTGAGGTTTTTATAAATTTTTGGGTTGTTTGGGTTTTTTTGAATTTTATAGATTTTTATGATTTATTTGTGTTTTTAAGGTTTTTATGATTTATTAGAGTTTTTAGAGTTTTTTTTGTTTAAAGTGATTTTAGATTTTTTAGTGAATTTTTGGTTTTTTATAGATTTTAGCATTTTTATTAAATCTAGGTATTTTATGGGTTTTTATGGTTTTTTGAGGTTTTATGGTTTTTAGCATTTTAAGTGTTTTTAAGTGTTTTCTTTGTTTTTATGGATTTATTTGGGTTTTCTTAGGTTTTTTATCATTTTTCATGTTTTTAGGAATTTAAATAGTTTATAGGGATTATTTTTTTATGATTTTTAATGTTTTTATGGTTTTTAATGTTTTTTGGGGTTTAAAGTGATTTTAGAGTTTTTATTGGGTTTTTAGGGTTTTATATGGGGTTTATAGATTTATAGGTTTTTTGTTTTTATGGTTTATAGGGTTTATAAGGTTTTAAATTTTTTTGGGATTTAATTGTTTTTAGGTTTTCATGGTATTCTAGCGATTTTTGGGTTTTTATGGGTTTTCATGTTTTAGGGATTTTAAGGCATTCTTGGACTTTAAAGTCTTTTTGCTATTTTATGTAGTTTTAGGGTTATTAGGTTTTTTGGGGGGTTTTAGGTGTTTTTTGGTTTTTTGGATTCTTAGGAATATTTATAGTTTTATGGTTTTTAGTGATTTTCAAGTTTTTTATCAGTTTTTAGGGGTTTTATGGTTCTTAGTGTTTTTATGGGTTTTTGGGGTGCTTAGTTTTTTTTGTTTTAATGTTTTATTAGGGTTATTTAGGGTTTTTACAGCTTTTATGTTTTTATAGAATTTTAGTATTTTTATTGTCATTAAGGTTTTTAGGGATTTTGAGGGGTTTTAGATTTTGTAGGGTTATTTTGATTTTTAGGGATTTTTTGGATTTTTTTATGGTTTCTAAGTATTTTTTTATGTTTTATAGTTTTCAGTTTTTTGAGGTTTTTTTATGTTTTTTTGTTTTTATTTGATTATTTTGATTTATTTTTGGGGTTTTATGGTTTTTTTCATAGTTTTTCCACATTTTAGGGGTTTAATATTTTTTTATATTTTTAATGGTTTTCGATTTTTTATATATTTTAAGATATTTTTAATGTTTTATTGTTTTTTTACATTTTTAGGGACTTTTATGGGTTTTTATTGTTTTTACCTTTTATTAGGTTTTTAGGGGTTTCAAGTGTTTCTAGGTATTTATTGTTTTCTTAGGATTTTCACAGTTTTTAAAGATTTTTACAATTTTATTCTTTTCTATTTTTTAATATTTTTTATGGTTTTTAGGTTTCCTTGGGATTTTTGACGGTTTTGGAGTTTTTAGGGTTTTAGTGTTTTTAGAGGTTTTATCATTTTTGGGTTTTTATTAGTTTATTGTGTTTTTAGGTTTTCTTAATATTTTTCGATGTTTTTGGGGATTTTTATGCATTTAGGTATTTTTGTGGATTTTTTAGGTTTTTTACAATTTTTCATATTTTTAGGGATTTTTAGGGTTTATATTTTTAAGGGTTTTCTATTTTTTTTTGTTTTTTAGGGTTTTTTGAGTTTTTAGGGGTTTTAAGGTCTTAAATTTTTTTAACATTTCTAGGCGTTTAAAGGGTTTTAGTGTTTTAGTGGGATTTAGAGTTATTATGGGTTTTTGTGTTTTCGGGTTTTTGATTTTTTATGGTTTTTAGGGATTTTGTGGGTTTTAGGGTTTTTAGTATTTTTAGATTTTTTAAGCATTTTAAGTGTTTTTAGGTTTTTATGGTTATCTTAGGTTTTTTAGGGTTTTATGGGTTGTTACATTTTTAGATATTTTAGGGTTTTTTAGTATTTTTATTTCATTTTATTGTTTATAGGGATATTGAGGGGTTTTAGGGTTTTTAGGTTTTTATGGTTTTTGTATTTTTAGGGTTTTTTGAGATTTTAGGGTTTAAAAGTTTTATAGTTTTTAATAGTTTAAACATTTTGATAGGTTTTTAGAGTTTTTATTGATTTTCTCGTTTTATGGGGTTTTTCTATTTTTAAGGTTTTTAGGTGTTTTTACAGTATTTTGGTATTTTAGGGATTTTGTTTGGTATTTATTTTTTTCAGAATTTTTATGTTTTTGTGGGTATTAAGTATTTTTTTTAAGATTTTATTAGTTTATTTATTATTTTAAGGGTTTTTGTGTTTTTTTATTTTTATTTCTTTTTTAGAATTTTTATGGTTTTTAGGGAAATTAAGAATTCTAAGGGTTTTAGTGTTTTTAGAGGTTTTATGGTTTTTTATAGTTCATTTTTGTTTTTATTATTTTTTTAATTTTTTAGGGATTTAAATTATTTTAGAGTTTTTAAAATTTTAATGGGTTAATATGGTTTTTATTTTTTTAATAGTTTTAGGTTTTTATGTTTTTTTAATGTTTTTAAGTATTTTTTGAGTTTTTATTATTTTTAGAGGTTTTTGGTGGTTTAAGATTCTTTTAAGTGTTTTTATAATTCTTAGGGGTTTTATCTGTTTTTATGTTTTTAAGGTTTTTATGGGTTTTCCATATTTTATAATTTTCTATGTCTTTAGGGAATTTTAGGGATTTTTTTGATTTTTTGGGTTTTTAGGATTTTCTAGGATTTTTAGGTTTTTTAGGTTCTTTGGGTTTTTAATTTTTGTTGGGGTTATATAATTTTTTATGTTTTTATGGGTTTTATGTGTTTTTGGTTGTTAATGAATAATTATTGGTTTTCATGGTTTTCAGGGTTTTTTATGTTTTTAGTGATTTTTAGGTCCTTTTTAGAATATTTATGGGTTTTAAGGTGTTTAGGTATTTTTTTGGTTATTACGGTTGTTTTATCGTTTTTAGGTTTTTAATTTTTTTGGGTTTCAATTCATTTTTGTCTTATTAGGTTTTTAATGGTTTTTATATTTTTTAAACAATTTTAAGTGTTTAAAGGATTTTTATATTTTCAGTGGTTTTTCGGGTTTCTATGGGTTTTTAGGTTTTTTATGGTTTTTTGAAGTTTTTATAGTTTTTAGGATTTTTTGGGGTTTTATGGTTTTTATCATTTTTTAGGATTTTAGTGGTTTTATGTTTTATTTTGTTTTCAATGTTTTCCTAAATGTTTTCAATGTTTTTTAGGTTTTTATGTGTTTGTGGATTTTTATCGACTTTTTAGGATTTTTGGGTTTTTTTATGTTTTTAGGGATTTTAAGGCGTTTTAGAGGATTTAATATTTTTTAGGGTTTTTAAAATTTTTTAGGGTTTTAAGGATTTTTTAGAATCCTAGATTTTTTATGGTTTTTAGTGTTTTCAACATTTTTGGGGATTTAGTGGGTTTTTAGAGATTTAGTGTTTTTTAGAATTTTTATGAGTTTTTAGGGTTTTTATAATATTTAGGGGTTTTATGGATTTTATATTTTTAGGGGGTTTTAGGGTTATTTAGGTTTTTCTATTTTTTTAGGTTTTAAGGGTTTTATTTTATTTAGGGTTTCAAGGAATTCAGAGGGTTTTAAGGGTTTTAGTATTTATTACATTTTTAGGGATTTTTATGGTTTTTTTGATTTTTTGATGTTTTCAGGATTTTAATTTATTCGTACGGTTTTGATGGTCTGTCTGGGATTTTATGGTTATTTTTTAATTATTCAATTTTTAAACGTTTTATAGATTTTTATAAAAAAAATTTATAGTTTCAAAGGCTTTTTTGTGGTTTTAGGGTTTTTAGGGGTTTTACGGTTTTTAGCTATTTTTTTGGATTTTTTGGTTTTTGTAAATTTTAAGTGTTTTTAGAATTTTTAGGTTACTTTTCTTTTTTTCGGTTTTTTAGTTTTTAATTTTTTTTCTTAGGGTTTTTTGAGTTTTTAGGTTTTCAATATTTTTTGGGTATATTAAGGTTTTTAGGATTTTTAGTGTGTCTAGGGATTTTTTGGGTTTTTATGGGTTTTTAGGGTTTTAAGGGTTTTGATGGATATTTTGGGTTTTTTGAGTTTTATGTTATTTTGTATTATTCAGGATTTTTAGAGTTATTTACAATTTTTTGGGGTTTAACAAATTTTAGAGTTTTTAGTGATTTTTTGTGGTTTTTGGTTTTTTTCAATTTTATGATTTTTAGGGTTTTACAGTTTTTAGGGATTTTAGTGATTTTATGAGTTTTAGGGGTTTTAGTTTTTTATGTTTTTATGGATTTTAAATGTTTTTAGGTATTTTCAATTTTCTTAGGTTTTTTAGGGATTTTTGGGTTTCTTACATTATTCAGGATTATACGTCTTTTTTATGATTTTTATTGTTTTAATGAATTTTTAGGGATTTTTAAGGGTTTTAGGTTTTTTATGGTTTTCAGAGTTTATATGATTTTTTGGGTTTCTAGGGTTTTTTAGTTTTTTGGGTTTCAATAATTTTTAGAGTTTTTTAAAATTTTAGGGGTTTAAATGGATTTTACAGTTTTTGTGGTTATTGCATTTTTATAGGTTTTTAGGGTTTTTACAGTGCTTAGTGGGTTTGTGGTTTATTTGGTTTTTATTATTATTTAATGATTTTTGTGTTTTATGGTTTTTTGTGGGTTTATGTTTTCTACGGTATTATTGCTTTCTTAGGGTTTTTCTAGGTTTTATGGTTTTTTACATATTTAGTTATTTTATGGATTCTTTTAGGTTTTTATTTTTAGGGTTTTTATGGATTTTTTTTGTTATTGGATTTTTTTGAGTTCTATGGTTTTTAGGATTTTAATTTTTTAGTGGTTTAGGGTTGTTAATTTTTTTAGATTTTTTCCCATTTTAGGGCAAGGAAGATGTGAGGGTCAAGCCATTCCCAACGCCCCCAAATTTATTAGAGTAAATAAAAGAGACCCCGCAGACAAGGGAGGGGAGGGGCCAAACGACCCACACCCAAAAACCCATTAGGGGTTATTGGAAATTTTTGGGGTTTTGGGGTTTTTTTTATCATTTTATATTTTTAGTGGATTAAAGTATTTTACAATTTTATGGTTTTCTTAGTGATTTTTAGTTTTTTCAGGGTTTTCACATTTTTAGGGATTTTTAAGGATTTTTAGGATTTTTAGGAGTTTTTGAGATTTTGAGGGTTTTAGGGTTGTTAGAGTTTTTTGGGTTTTTTAGGGTTTCTAGTATTTTTAGGTTTTTAAAGGTTTTTAGTTTTTTATATTCTTATATTATACATAGTGGTTTTTAGAGTTTTTTGAGATTTTTATGTTTTTAGGGATTTCTATTACTTTTTTAGTATTATTATAGTTTTAGTGTATTTTGGAATTTTGAGGTCTGTGTGAGTTTTTATGGGTTTTATGGTTATGTTGGGTTTTAGGGTTTTTTAATTTTATAGGTATTTTAATGTTTTCTATAGTTTTAAATTTTTTAAGGTGTTTAAATGAATTTAGAGTTTTTAGTGTGTTTTAGGGGTTTTTTGGTTTTTTGGGGTTTTTATGTTTTTGAGGATTTGTTTTTTTTATTTTTAGGGGGGGTTGTGTTTTTGGGTCATTTTGTTTTTAGGGTTTTTAGGATTTCATGGGTTTTATGTTTTCTTATAGATTTAATTGGGATTTATTTGTTTTTTTATTTTTTTTAGTTTTTTAAGGATTTTGTGGGTCTTTAGGGGCTTTCAGGTTTTTTTATAAATTTTCGGTGTTTATAATTTTCATGTTTTTATGGGTTTTAAGTGTTTTTCAGATTTTCAGGGTTTCATAGAATTTTTCATGTGTCTTAGGGTTTTTTGGGATCTTTGGTATTTTTATGGTTTTAGGGTTTTTTGGGATTTTGAGAGTTTTTAAGGTTTTAGGTTTTTTATGGTTTTTCGGATTTTTAGTGTTTTTATATTTTTTAATATTTTTATAATTTTTTAGAATTTTTAAATTTTTAGGGGTTTAAAGTGTGCTTAGAGTTTTCATTGGTATTAGTATTTTATGGGTTTTAATATTTTTTTAAGGTTTTAGGGGTTTTTATGGGTTTTTGTGTGTTAGGGTTTTTTTAGGGTTTTTAGCGTTTATTTAGTGTTTTAAGTGTTTTAGTGTTTTAAGGTTTTCTTAAATATTTTTTATCCTTATTGATATTTTTTAACATTTTAATGGTTTTCATGGGTTTTTAAATATTTTTATGATTTTTATGGTTTTTGGGTTTTTTGAGAGTTTTTTTGGTTTTTTGAGTTTTAGAGTTTTTTGAGTTTTTTACGATTTTTATGGTGTTTATATTTTTTTAACAATTTTAAGGGTTTAAAGGGGTTTTAGTGTTTTAGTGGGTTTTAAGGGTATTTAGGGGATTGTAAGGTTTTAGGGGGTTTTATAGTTTTTAGGGTATTTTAGGCTTTTTTAGTATTTTTAGATTTTTTAGCATTTTTAGTTTTATAGGGTTTTAAGTGTTTCGAGATTTTTGTGTTTTTCTTAATGTTTTTTAGTTTTTTTTAAATTTTAGGTATTATTCAGGTTTTTTTTGTATTATTATGGGTATTTAGGGTTTTAAAAAGTTTTTAGGGGTTTTAGATTTTTTGTTTGGGTTTTTATGGTTTTTAGTGTTTATAGGTTTTTAGGGTTTTTAATGATTTTATGGTTTTTAGGGGTTTAAATTTTTCTTAGGATCTTAAGGATTTCTTATAGGTTTTCATGGTTTTTCATTTTTTATGTTTTTAGGGATTTTTAAGGATTTTTTAGGACTTTTATAGTTTTTACGGTATTTATTATTTTTTAGGGTCTTTTCACGGTTTTGGGGGGTTTTAAGGTTTTTTGGGACTTTATGTGTTTTTTAATTTATAGGGGTTTAAAATATTTATAGTTTTTTAAATTTTTTTGGAGTTTTAATTGTTTTTATTGATTTAGTATATTTTTAGAGTTTTAATTGGTTTTTTGGGTTTTTATGGTTTATATGGGTTTTATGATGTTATGCGTTTTTAGATATTTTTATGTTTTTAAATGTTTTTAATATTTTTTTAGTTTAATATAGGTAGTAAGTGTTTTTAGGATATTAATTTTTTGTTTTGGGTTTTCCTGATTTTTAGGAGTTTTTTTGGTTTTTAGGGAAATGTTAGGATTTTTATGGTTTTTATGGATTTTGAGGGGTTTTAAGGTTATTATGTTTTTTTGGGGGTTTAGTGTATTTAATGTTTTTAGTGCTTTTAAGGGTTCTTATAGTTTATAGCATTTTTAGGGGTGCAAAGTGGTTTTATAGTTTTTAGTGGTTTTTAGGGTTTGTATAGATTTTAAGGTGTTTTAATTGTTTTTATGGGTTTTTAGGGTTTTTAGTGTTTTTACTATTTATTTTTATTTTTATGGGTTCTAATTTTTTTAGGCTTTTATGGTTATATAATTATTTTCAAGGTTTTAGGGTGTTTTTATAGGTTTCTATAGAATTTTATGTATTTATTAGGACTTTTAGAGATTTTAGGTCTTTTAGGGATTGTGAGGGTGTTAGAGTTGTTTTGTTTTTTAGGGGTTTTATGGTTTTATATGGTATTATGGGGTTTTTAGTTTTTTGGGATTTTAAGGTTATATATAGTTTTATAAAAAACAATTATGGGGTTTGAGGGTTTTAATTTTTTAGTTGTTTAAGGTTTTCTATAAGTGTTTTTTATTTTATGGTTTTCATGGAGTATTATGGTTCAGTGATTTTCTAGGTCTTTTTAAAGGGTTTTTAGTTATGGTATCAATTTTTTAGGTGTTTTAATTTTTTAGGTTTTAAAGTTTTTCTTAGGTATTTTTATAATTTTAAGGGGTTTTACATTTTTAAATATATTTTGAGATTCTTTTGGATTTTATGGGTTTTTATGTCTTTTAGTTATTCTGAGTGATTTTAATTTTTTTATGGTTCTTAGGGTTTTTATCATTTTTTATGTTTTTAGGTGTTTTAAGTGTTTTTAAGTTTTCTAGTATTTCTTATGGGTTTTTTTTGAGTTTTCCTAGGTTTTTTTCATTTTTAGGGTATTTTAGTAATTTTTATGATTATTGTGGTTTTTAGTGTTTTTAAGGATTTTGAGGTTTTGTGGTTTTTTTGGTTTTTTCTATTTTTTAGGCTTTTAGGGGTTTTTTATTTTTTGGGGTTTTATAGTTTTTCTGTTTTTTAATGTTTTTTTGAGGTTTAAAGGGGTTTTATAGTTTTTATTAGTTTTGTGGTTTTTATGAGGTTGTAGGGTTCTTAGGGTCTTTATGGTTTTTAGTGGTTTTAGGGTTTGAGTGTCTTATTAGGGTTTTTGATTTTTTGGATTTTTTTTTGTTTTTATAGGATTTATATATTTTTATGTTTTTATGTTTTTCTTTGGGTTTTGAGGGGTTTTAGTGATTTTATAGGATTTTTGAGATTTTTAGGCCTTTTTATGTTTTTTATAAATTTTTACGATTTTTAAGGAATTTTGAGTGTTTTTAAGGTTTTTATGGTTCTTTTGGTTATTTAGTTATTTTTTGAGTTTTTTCGGGTTTTAAGGTTTTTAGTGGTTTTTAATGTTATTTGGGGTTTAAAGGGTTTTAATTGTTTATAGGGTTTTATAGTTTTTAGGGGTTTGTGGTTTTAAGGTTTTTAGTGGTTTTTAATGTAATTTGGGGTTTAAAGGGTTTTAAGTGTTTCTAGGGTTTTATAGTTTTTAGGGGTTTATGGTTTTTATGGTATTTTTTTGAATTTTGGGTTTTAAAGGTTTTTTATGGATTTCAGATTTTTTTAAACATTTTTAGTGGTTTAAAAAGTTTTTTTGATTTTTTAGTGGTTTTAGGGATTTTAGTGGTTTTTATAGGTTTTAGGGGTTTTATGGTTTTTAGAGGATTTTGTGGATTTTAGGGTCCTGTAGGGTTTTTAGGGGTTTTAGATTTTTTAGGTTTTTATGGTTTAAATTTTTTTTTGAATTTTAATGTTTTCATTGCAAATTTCATAAATATAAGTGGTTTTTATATTTTTAGGGATTTTTATGACCTTTTGAGGATTTTTATGGTTTTTAAAGATTTTTAGGGTTTGGGGTGTAGGTTTTTTAGAAATTTTCGGGTTTTTATGTGTTTAATGTTTTTATAGTTTTCTTTTGAATTTTTTTTTCTTTTTTAGTATTTTTTAATTTTTATGGATTTTTAGGGTTTTTTGTTTAAATGGTTGTTTAGGTTTTTTATGGATTTTCAGTGATTTTATTATTTTTAGGGTTTTAAGGTTTTTATGGTTTTTTCGAATTTTAAGGTTTTTTGAGTCTTTATTATTTTTATGTTTTTTAAAAATTTTAATCTTTCTTTTGGTTTTAAAGGGTTTTTAGAGTTTTTAGCGTTTTTATATTTTTTAGGGGGTTTTAGTGTTTTAATAGATTTTATGGCCAAGGTAGATGTAGGAACCGGGCTATTCCGGGATCTCCCAAACATTATTAAGAAAAAAAGACACTACAGATAGGGGAGGGGTAGGGAAATTGACCCATATCAAAAAAACAATCCCAAAAGAAAAATAAAGAAAGAAAAGGGCACAAAAGACCAAAACACAGCAGCAGCTTCACCACCTTCTCATCCAACTCTAGCATTCAGCAGTTCCAATCCCCCTGCCAAGTAGTAACCAATACCTGCATCACACTTCCTTGCATTCAGTGCCTTCACCTCATAGGAAACCACTTCATCACCACTCATCCAAGAAGTAGGTACCATGGTATTCCTCATCCAAGAATCAACCATCACTCGACAACAAAGTCTCCAGTAAATATTTACCAGCTCCTAACAGATCTGATTCCAACAAGAGATCATTGCAAACTAGTCAGCTACCAAACCAACCCACAACATCCAACGCCCCAATCTCACAACATCCAGCATCCAGGATCTCCTCACCAAAGAGATCCACCAAAAATAGCATAGAACCATCAACACCAAACTCAAGATCCTTAGATTCATTACATTCCATCCAAGCCGCAACTATCATGCAGTAACGTTACCATCATCCATTTTCTTCTTTCCAAGCAGATCAACTGTTAGCAGCACAAAACCAATAGAATCAGCAACCTCCAACACCTCCTCAGCGAGATGATCCACCACCATAAATACAAATACACCACCACCAAACTCATAGACATCAGATTCATTACATTCTATCCTATCAGCAAGTATACAACACCACCATTTTTGAAAACCAACATCTCCTTATGTACCTCAAAAACCACCAGGGACAAACAACCACTCTCTCACATAGGCACATACCAATTTACACAGAAACATCAATGAAATTGATAAAGACTAAACCATATTATCGAGATACTCAATCCTAATCATATGAAGAGCCCATACAACAAACCAAGCCACAAGAAAAACAATCCATAATAGCAGATAAAGCATGTAGCCACAGAATCTAAGTGCCTTCTGAGGAGAAACTGGACACTATGGAAGCGAACCGGGGTAGACGACCAACTGTCGAGGAGTCCAGAACCTATAATGCTAAAACATCCATCTCTGATATTGATTCCCTTGACCCTGCTAACCTATCCGTGGAAACCCCAGATCTGGAGAAATGACCCCGATCCGAGGATGATGGCAGTCTTTGACTTCATCACATTTCAGATTGGACCGATCTGAAGACCTGCCAACCACAATAGTTGTTGGAGCTCGGACACACCAGCAATGGATCAAGGCCTCATCCAAGTATGAAATCTAGAGGCAAGACTCTGAAGACCAAAAGACGCCACCACCTTGAGGCCGAAGAGCGCATCCAGAGCACGCCATCGCCAAGAACCGGGAAGAAGCGAGGTTCTAACACTAAAGCTCCAAACATAATCTAGGGGAAAACATTGAAGATGAATCGAGAAAGAGAGATACATATGGTATTTCACATCCATCTCTTCAATTTTCTAAATGGTTTTTGGGTTTAAAGGTTTTTCTTGGGTTTTTAGGTTTTTAGGCGTTTTAGGGTCTTTTTTGTGATTTTCATGTTATTTTCCTTATTTAGGTTTTTAGGGATTTTTTGTATTTTTATATTTTTATGTATTTCTAAAGGGTTTTCAAGGTATTTCGGATTTTTTACATTTTTAGTAATTTTTAGGGATTTATAGGTTTTTTATTTTTTTTAGTTTTTAGGGATTTTGATCGGTTTTATGGTTTTTTGGGTTCTTAAGGATTTTCTATTTTTAGCATTTTTAGGTTTTTTAGGGGTTTTAATAGTTTATAGGTTTTTAGAATTTTCTTAGGGACATAGATAGTATTAGGGTTTTTTGTGTTTTTAGGGCATTTTAGTGTTTTTAGGATTTTTATTTTTAGGGTTTTAGGGATTTTTGTGTCTTTATGGTTTTTATGGTTTTCTTGTTTTTTATTTTTTAGTGGATTTTAGGGTTTGTTTTAGATTTTTGGGTTTTTATGGTTTTCTAGAGTGATAACATTTTCAATGTTTGAAAGGGTTTTTAAAATTTTTGGATGTTTTTTGGATTTTTTAATATTTTAGAGTTTTTAGGGGTTTTATGGTCATTTTTGGGTGTTTTAGGGTTTGTTGCATTTTTTTTGGGTTTTCGGGGTTTTATTCATTTAATTTTTTTAACATATTATTAGGTTTTATCATGGTTTTCAAGGTTTTTTAAACTTTTATGTATTTTTAGAGCTTTTGAAGATTTTTTATGTGAATTTACTTTTTTAAGGAGGTTTAGGGTTTTATGGTTTCAAGGTTTTTGTTTTTTTTTGGGTTTTTAGTGTTATTGTTTTATTTTCTTGGGGTTTTAAGGTTTTCATAGGGTCTTGTATGTTTTAGGGGTTTTTAAATTTTTAGGGATTTTAGGGATTCTTTATGATTTTAATGGTTTTTTTAGGTATCCTATGAATTTTTAGGGAGTTAAGGTTTTTTCAGGGTTATTGATTTTTCGGGGTTTTTAAGGGTTTTAAATGTTATAAGAATTTTGTGGTTTTCTTATATATTTTCAATTTTTTAGGATTTTTTACCTTTTTATGGATTTTTTGGGATTTATTTGGTATTTTTATGTGTTTTTATTATTTTTTAGATTTTTTAGGGTTTTTAAGGTTTTGGGGGGGTTTTAGGGGTTTTTTGGTTTTTTTGGTTATTATGGTTTTTTGAGTTTTTTAGGTTTTTAATGTTTATTATATTTTTAAAACTTTTTATGGGTTTAAAGAATTTTTTTAGTTCTTAGTGGGTTTTAGGTGTTTTATGTGTTTTTAGGGTTTTTATTTTCATAGTGATTTTTATAGTATTTAGGGTGTCTAGTAGTTTTTAGGACATTTTAGGGTTTTTAGCATATTTTAGATTTTTTGGGGTTTACGTGTTTTTATGTTTTTAAAGTTCTTGTAAGGGATTTTAGGGATGTTTGGTTTTTCACATTTTTGGGATTATAAGTTATTTTTTAAATTTGTAAGGTTTTTAATTTTTTTATATTTTTTAAGGTTTTTAGAGTTTTTAGGGGTTTAGGGTTTTAAGAATTGTTTAGTTTTTTTTGGTTTTCTATGTTTTTAGTTTTTTAAGTATTTCACAGGGTTTTTATAGGGTTATAGGTTTTTACATTTTATGGGATCTTTAGGTATTTTTTAATATTTTATGGTCATTAAAATTTTTATGGAATTTTATGGCTATAGTATTTTTTAGGGTTTTATGTTTTTATGGTTATTAGGGGTTTTACTATTTTTCATAATTTATGAGGTTTACGTTATTTTATGTTTTCAATTTTTTCTTAAGGGTTTTAAGGTTTTTATGGTTTTTTACATTTTTTGACTTTTAGGGTGTTTTTCTAAATTTTTGGGGTTTTTAGTTTTTTTTGTGATTTTGAGGATAATTTGGGGGTTTTTGTGTTTTTATAGATTTTTTTTTTTGTGTTTTTAGGATTTTTGAGTTATTTACTATTTTTATGGTTTTTTAGAATTTTTTAATGTTTTTAAGGGTTTCAAAAGTTTTTGTAGTTTTTAGTGGTTTTAGGGTTTTTATGGGGTTTTATATATTTTCATTGTTTATAGGGGTTTATGTTTTTTTGGGATTTATAGCATTTTCTGATTTTATTTTGGTTTTTAGGGGTTTTTTGTTTTTTTATATTTTTATGGTTTTCTTAAGTTTTTCATAATTTTAGGGATTTTTGGAATTTTTATTTTTGTTTGGTTTTTAATGTTTTTTAGATTTTGATGGTTTTGAGGGGTTTTATGATTTTTTTGTGTCCTTTAGAGTTTTTTTGAGTTTTTTAGTTATTTTAAAAGGTTTTAGAGTTTTTAACATTTTTAGGGATTTAAATTTTTTTAGAGTATTTCATGGGTTTTTAATTGTTTAGGGGGTTTATGGGTTTTAGGGTATTTAAGGATTATTATGGGTTTTTAGTGTTTTTTATGTTTTTATGTTTTTAGGGGTTTTAAGTGTTTTTTGGTTTTTATGTTTTAATTAGGGGATTTTTGGGTTTTTTGGGTTTTTTCGTTTTTAGGTATTTTTTGATGTTTCCAAGGATATTTATTATTTTTAGACTTTTTAATAAAATTGAGGGTTTTTATGGGATTTGGGTCTTTTGGGTTTTTATCGTCCTTTAGGTTTTTAGGGGATGTAAGTGTTTTTAGGTTTTTATATTATTCTAATGGGTTTTAAGGTTGTTTATTGATTTCATGTTTTTATAAATTTTTATGTTTTTCTATGTTTTTTATTTCTTTTATGGGTTTTAAATATTTTTAGGGTGTTTAGGGTGTTTTAGGGGATTTATGGTTTTTATGGGTTTTTTGGGTTTTGGGGAATTTTTAGTTTTTTAGTGGTTTTATGGTTTTAGGGGTTATTACATTTTTAATAGTTTAAAGTGTTTTTAAATTTTCTTCTAGTTTTGGGGGGTTTAATGTCTTTTTAGTGTTTTTGTGGTTTTTTGGGGTTTTATGTTTTTTACGGGTTTCAATGGTATTTATGTTATTTTTGGGGTATTACCATTTTTTTATTAGGGGTTTTTTTAGTTTTTAGGTTTTTAATATTTTATTAGAGTTTTTTAGGTTTTTTTTGGGGGGGGGGGGTTTAAAATTTTAGGGATCTTTAGGGAATTCTTGGATTTTTTTGTTTTTTTAGGATTTTTGGGGATTATTAGGGTTTTTAGGGTTTTATTGTGGTTTTATAAATTTTTATGTGTTTAGTAGTTTTATGTGTTATTAGGTTTTTATGATTTTCTTAGGTTTTCTTTTATTTTAGAGTTTTTATGGTTTTTTGTTTTTCGGGATTTTTTGGATTTTTTAGGATTTTTATTATTTTTTGGGTTATAGGGATTTTGAGGAGTTTTTACGTTTTTATGGTTTTTTGGGGAATTAGGGTTTTTTGCATTTTTAAGGATTTTAGGTTTTTAGATTTTTTTTAATATTTTTATGGGTTTAAAGGGGTTTTAGAGTTTTTTATGGTTTTTATGTATTTTTGGGTTTTTATGATTTTTAGATATTTTTGTGGTTTTTGGTGGTTTTTATTGTCTTTAGGGTGTTTTAGGGTTTTTTGTTTTTTTTTATTTTTATTTGATTTAACTATTTTAAATTTTCTATGTTTTTCTTAGGGTTTTAAGGGTTTTTTGATTTTTTTTATGTTTTTAGGGGATTTTGGGGATTTTTTTATAAGTTTTATGGTTTTTAGGGTGTTTAGGGATTTTGAAGGTTTTTAGTGTTTTAAATATCTTTAGCAATTTTAGAGGTTTTTAGGTTTTTGGGGGATTAATGTTTTTAGGTTGTTATGGATTTCTTAGGTTCCTTTATATTTTTTAGTGATTTTACATTTTTATGGATTTTTTAAGATTTTTATTCTCCTTTAAGGTTTCTATTGATTTTGATGTTTTTTAGTATTTTTTAAGGTTTTATGGTTTTATGGTTTTTGGGGATTTTTGAGTTTTAATATTTTTTACGATTTTTAGAGTTTAAACATTTTTAGAGGTTTAAAGGGTTTTTAATGTTTTTGGTGGTTTGTTAGGATATTTATGGGATTAAAGGGTTTTATATTTTTAAGGGGTTTAAAGGTTTTTATGGTTTTTAGGGTCTTTTAGGTTTTAAGTGTTTATTGGTTTTTAAGGTTTTCATTGGATTTTAGTGTTTTTAGGGTTTTTTATGTTTTTAGTTATTTTTATGGTTTTTTAGGATTGTTATGGTTTTTATGGATTTTATAGATTCTTATGGGTTTTAGGTTTTTTATGGTATTTAAGGGTTTTTTGTGTTTTTTAGATTTTTAGGGGTTTTTTGGGGTTTTTTGGTTTTTATGGTTTTATTATATTTTTTCATACTTTATTAGGTTTCTGATGTTTTTCACAATTTTTAGGGATTCTTTGAATTTTAATAGTTTTTTAGGGTATTTAGAGATTTTTAGTGTTTATGGTTTTTAGGGTCCTTATGATTTTTTGGGGTTTTTTGTAGAATTTTTTTGTTATTATGTTTTTTTGAGTTTTTTAACAATTTAGGGGTTTAATGGTATTTTAGTTGGTTTTTAAAGTTTTTAAGGTTTTTTACCTTTAAATTTTTTTTTTGTTTTTAGTGGTTTTAGTGTATTTAATGTCTTTTTGGGTTGAAGGGGTTTTAAGTGATTTAGTTTTTTATGGTTTTCTTGTGGGTTTTCAGGGTTTTTTATTTTTTAATAAATTTTTATGTACTTTTTAGGATTTTTATGTGTTTTTAGAGTCGTTACAAATTTTGTGGGTTTTAGGGTCTGTAGGGTTAAATGGTTTTAAAATATTCTAGGTTTTATAGGGAAAGGAAGATGTGAGGGTCATGCTATTCCTGACCCCCAAAAATTTATTAAAAAAAAGACGCAGCAGACAAGGGAGGGGAGGGGTCAAATGACCCACACCTAAAACCCTTAAACACAGCAAACCCTGAAAAAGAAACCCAAAAAACATAGGAATCCAAAAAAAACAAGAAAAAAACACAAAAAAGTCAATATAGTATCCATCACCATCATCCAGCATTAACCAGTATCCTGTAGCTCACAGCCAAGCAATAGCCAGCACCTTCTCATCAAAAAGATCCACCGCCAGAAGCATAGAACCATCACACCAAAATCATATGTCTCACCTTAATCACTTCAGAGAGAAGAAGCACCCCTTACCAAGCACCAGTAGAAACGACCAACATCTAGAAACATGGTTTCTAGCCTCTAGTGCCTCCTCCCCAAGAATGTCCATCAACATCCCCACCAAGACACCAACACCAATCTCATAAACATCAGCTTCAACACACCCCGAAAAAGAAGCAACTGGCATCTGTTTAAGAATATCCACCGCCAGCATCACAGAACCACCAGCAGCAAAGTCATACGTCTCAACTTCGCCACCTCACAGCGAAGTAGCAATGATCACCAAACACCAGCATCTATCATCACTTCCTAGCCAAGCATAATCCATAAACTAGAAACATATATTATATCAACCCTCACCTTCAATCCAATTAGATTTCAGAAAATCAAACCTAGTATCACACCTAGAAAAAAATCTAAAACACCTAAAGGCAGAACAACATCCAACACCACTCAATAGAACCAATAACCAACATCCATATCGAATCAAAACCAAACTAGCTACAAAATAGAAGAACACAGCCCAAAGTAGCAGCCATAATTCATTACATAATGTTCCCTTCATTGACAGTTTGAGGGGAAACTAGCAACAATGCCCAAAATCCAACTACAGCACCCAAAGCAGCATCCAGCGCCACTCAACAGAAATAAAATCCAACATCCGCAACGAATCACAACCAACCCAGCCACAGAACAAAAGACCCCAGTCCAACATATAATCCATAGTTAATCGTAATATAATGATCCATAAGAGGTGTTTTAGGGTTTTTATGGTGATTTTTATATTTTTTTAAGGTTTTTGGGATTTTTGTATTTTAAGGGTTTAATGGTTTTCTGGGTTTTTATGTTATTTTTTTGAATTTTTGGTTTTTCTTATTTGTTACGGTTTTTTTGTTTTTTAGAGTTTTAAAAAAAATAGTTTTAGAGGGTTTTATAGTTTTTATTTCATTTTATGGTTATTATGGGTTGTAGAATTTTTAATGGTTTTAGGGGTTCTTATGTTTTTGGGGGGTTTTATGGTTTTTAGGGTCTATTTATGTTTTTGGTATTTTGTTTTTTAGTGGTTTTAAGTGTTTTTTTGTTTTCAAGGTCAATATACGGTTTTTAGGTATTTTAAGTTTTTATGTATTTTTATGAATTTTTTTATTTGGGTTTTTACGGTTTAAGAGATTTTTTTGGGTTTTTTGGTATTTTAAGGTGTTTTATGATTTTCATGGTTTTTGTTGTGTTTTAAATGCTTTTTTTTATTTTTTTGTGGTCTTAATGATTTTTATATTGTTTTTTTAAATAGTTTTTTGAAGGAGTTTTAGAGTTTTCAGTGGTTTTAGGGTTTTTATGTTGTTTTAGTGTATTTAAAGATTTTAGGTTTTTTAGGTGTATTTAGTTTTTTAGTGTCTTTTAGTGTTTTTTTAATTTTTAGGTTTTTAGTGGGGGTTGTTTTTAGGTTTTTAACATTTTCTTTGTGTTCTTTTGGGTTTTTAGATAATTTATGTTTTGGGGGTTTTATTGAATTTTTGGGTATTTTAAAATATTTTTAGGCTTTTGTTAGATTTTGAGTTTTTTGGGTGTTTTGGGTTTTTAGTGTTTTTTAGAGTTTTTACCGATTTTAAGGTTTTTTAGGAGTTTTAAGTGTTTTTAGATTTTTAACTTTTTTTGGGGGTTAAATGTGTTTTTTTGTTTTTATGTTTTTTGGGATTTCATGTTGTTTTTAGGTTTTTTATAATTTTTATGGTTTTTATGGACTTTGAGGGTTTTAGGGTTTCTTAGGGTTTTATAGTTTTTAGGTTTGTTAGGATTTTTTTTATGTTTTTAGGGGTTTGATGATTTTTTTTGTTTTTAATATTTTTAGTAATTTAATTTGTTTTTAGATTTTCTAGTGTTTTTAGGGTTTTAATGGTTTTAGGGTTTTTTCAGGTTTTTAGGGGTTTAGTGGGTTTTTGTGGTTTTTTGGGTCTTTTGTGTTTTTAGGTTTTCTAGGGGTTTTATGTTTTTTAACTATGTGAGATATTCTTAGGGTTTATAGGGGTTTTAAAAATTTTAGGGATTTAGAGGGTGTTTTTAGATTTTTTATAGTTTTTTAGGGCTTTCAAAAAAATTTAGGGCTTTATATTTTTTTAGTTCTTTAGAGTTTTAGGTTTTTTGTGGGTTTTATGTGTTTTTAAATATTTATTTTTCATTAAGTAATTTTTAGTGTTTTATGTTTTTTTATATTTTTAGGCATTTTTAGGGATTATATTGTTTGTTATGGATTTTAGTTGTTTTAGAGATTTTGATGGTTTTTAGGATTTTAGGGTTCTTAGTACTTTTATGGTTCTTTTTTTTTAGTTTTTTTTAGTTTTAAGGGTCTTTATATTTTTTATAGTATTAATGTTTTTGGGATTTGAAGTGTTTCTTGTGGTTTTCTTTGTGTTTTATTGGTTTATAGTGTTTTAATGTTTTTAGGGGTTTAATGGTTTTTTATGGGGCCTAAGGTTCTTAGGGTCTCTTGGGGTTTTTGGTGTTTTTATGGATTTTAATTGTTTTTAGGATTTTAAGGTTTTATTAGGGGTTTTCACTGTTCTTACAGTTTCTTACGCTTTCAGGTATTTTAGGGATAATTTTTGGACATTATTGTTTTTAGTGTATTTAGTGATTTAATGGTTTTTTGGATTTTAGTGTTTTTATGTTTTTAGGGTTTTTAAATTTATTTAGGTTTTTAAGGGGTTATAGTGTTCTTAAAATTTTAAGGTTTTCTTAGGGTTTTTTGGGGTCTGGGTATTTTAATTTTTTTGGGATTTTTTGAGATTTTTATGGAGTTTTTATGGTTTTTAAGGATTTTGAAGGGCTTGGTTGGTTTTTATGGTTATTAGGGTTTTTATAAATCTTTTGTATTTTTAGAGTTTCTATTGAGTTTTTATGGGTTTTATGTGTTTTAAGAGTTTTTAGCCCTTTAGGGGTTTAAAGGGATACTAGAATATTTATTTAATTTTTAAGGTCTGTATGGGTTTTTTGTGTTTCTTAACATTTTTTTGAACTTTAATATATTTATATTTTTAGGGTTTTTTGTTTTTATGGTATATTAGGGGTTTAAAGTGTTTTTAAATTTTTAAGTTTTTTTATAGTGTTTTGAAGGTATTTCTGGTTTTTTACGTTTTTAGGGATTTTCAAGCATTTGTTTTCATTTTTTTGGTTTTAAGGATATTGGGTATTTTTATGGATTTTAGGGATTTTAGGGTTTTTATGGGTTTTATGGTAGTTTTGGGTTTTAGGGGTGGTTAATATTTTAGAGAATTTTTGTTTTTTAGATTTTTTAATATTTTTAAGAGTTTAAAGGGTTTTTCTATTTTTTTAGTGGGTTTTATGGTTTTTATGGGGTTTAGGGTTTTTTAATGTTTTTATGGATATTATGGTTTTAATTTTTTAGTGATTTATCATCTATTAGGTTTTCTCCGGTTTCTATTTTCTTTTAGTTTTTTAGGGGTTTATGTGTTTTTAGGTTTTTAATGTTTTTATAATATTTTTTTACGATTTTAGTACTTTTTAGGTTTTTAGAAATATTTACTGTTTTTATAATAACTTTATCTTTTTAGGGGCTTTATGAATTTAAAGGGTTTTTAGGTGTTTTAAGGATTCAGGATTTTAAAGGGTTTTTAGTTTTTTATTTTTTAGGGGTTTTAATTTTTTTAGGTCTTCTTAGGGTTTTTAGGGTTTTTAATGTTTTATGGATATTTTGGATATTTTGGATATTTTGGATATTTATTTTTTATATGGATTTTGATGTTTTTTATGGTTTTTTTGGTTTTATGGGATTCTATGGGTTTTAAGGTTTTTTATATTTTTTTAACATTTTTAGGGGATTAAAGAGTGTTTAGAGTTTTTAGTGGGTTATAATGGTTTTTTTGGTTTTCAAGGTTTTTGAAGATATTTTGAGGTTTTATATCTTTTAGGGGTCTTGAGGTTTATGGTGTTTTAGTATTTTTAGTTTTTTAAAAATTTATTACGTTTTTCGGTGGTTTAGGTTTTTTGCATTTTTAAGGGTTTTTTAGGAGTGTTTAGATTTTGTATTGATTTTATTTTTTTATGTATTTTTAGGATTTTTATTGGTTTTTAGGGTTTTTATGGATTTCTAGGGTTTTAATGTTTTTAGGGTTTTTAGTGTTTTTAGGGGTTTTAAGGGTTTTAGGATTATTTTGTTTTTCTATGGATTTTAAATGTTTTTAGGTTTCTACGGTTTTTATGTTTTTATAGGGTTTTTAGAGTTTTAATGTTTTTATGGATTTTTATGGTTTTTTGGATTTTATGGTTTTTAGGGTTTTTTGGATTTGGAGGGTTTTTAGGATTTTTATACTTTTATGGTTTTAGTTTTTAAATGGGTTTTAGAGTTTTTTATGGGTTTTGTGGATTTTATGGGGGTTTTTAAAGGATTTTAGAGGCATCTATTATTTTTAGGGGTTTTTTGGGTTTTAGAGTTTTGTATGGTTTTTAGTTGTATTGAGTGTTTTTAGGTGTTTATTATTTTATTAGGGTTTTTCATGGGTTTTGGGGTTGTAATGTTTTTAGGAATTTTTAGTTATTTTTGGTGTTTTTAGACTATTATATTGTTTTTTGAATTTTATAGTTTTTTGGTTTTAGGGATTTCTTGAATTATTTATGGTTTTTAAGGTCCTTTAGAATTTTTATCCTTTTTAGGGGTTTAAATTGTTTTTATAGATTATAATGTGTTTTAGGGTTTTAATGGTTTTTTAACTTGTATAAAGGATTTAGGGATTTTTATACTTTAAAGAAGTTTGTAGGGTTTTTAGGTAATGTTTATTGTTTTTATGGTTTTTATGTTTTTTTTGTTTTTTGGGGGGTTTTAATTATAGTTTGGGTTTTAAATTGTTCTTAGGGTTGTTCATGTTTTTTTAGGGGTTTTACATTTTTGGTTATTTTTAGGTGTTTTTAGGAAGTTTAAGGTTTTTAGGGGTTTTAGGGATTTTTATAGTTTTAGGGTTTTAGGGTTTTTAAGGTTGATTTGTGTTCTTTTAGGATTTTACTTGTTTTAAGTGTTCTTAGGTTTTTGTAGTTTCAAAGGGTTGTTTAGGTTTTTTAGGTTTTCCTTATTTTTTTTGATTTTTTAAGTTTTGAAATATTTTTTTAAAATTTTTGGGGTTTATGTGTTTTTAGGTTTTTACGATTTTATAAGGGGTGTTCAGGGTTTTTTTCATTTTTTTGGATTTTTATGTTTTTATAGATGTTTAGATATTTATTAGTATTTTCATTAGTTTTTAGGGTTTTTAGGGTTCTTTCTGGATTTTGTGTGTTTTTTAGGGTGTTAGTTTTTTTTTTATCATTTTTAGTTTTTTTTGATATTATTATGGTTTTAAATGATTTTTACATTTTTAGGGTTTTAAATTGGTTTTTGAGTTTTTTGTGGGGTTTAGGGTTTTATATGTTTTAGGGTTTTTATGGTTTTTATTGGTTTTATGGTTTCTGGTGGTTTTAGGGTCTTTTGGGGTGTTTAGGGTTTTTAGCAATTTTTATTTTTCTACGTATTTGAAGTGTTTTTTTTGTTTTAAAATTTTCTTATGGAGTTTCACGGTTTTTAGGGTTTTTGGGTTTTTGGGTTTTTGGGGTTTTATGTTTTTTGGGTTTTAGAGTTTTTTTTGAGTTTTTTATGTTTTTTAATGTTTTTATATTTTTTAATGTTTTTGGTGGTTTAAAGGGTTTTTAGATATTTTAAGGGTTTTTTGGTTTTTATTACGTTTTTTGATTTTTATGTGTTTTTGGGTTTTTACAGTTTTAATGTAATTTTATGATATTGATGAATTTTTATGGTTTTTGGGTATTTTTAGGCTTTTTGAGTTTTTAGCATTTTTTAGGTTTTTAGGACTTTAAGTGTTTTTATGCTTTCAATGTAATCTTTGGGGAATTCAGTGTTTTAAGGGGTTTTGACATTTTGAGGGATATTTAAGAATTTATTATGATTTTTATGTGTGTTTAGGTTTCAATTAACTCTAAGGGTTTAAAGGGTGTGAGGGTTTTTATGGGTTTTATGGTTTCTAATGTTTTTTTATATTTTTTGGGGTTCTATATATTTTTTGGTTTTCAGGGTTTTAGGGTTCTTTACATTTTAATGTATTTTTTGGTATTTTTAGTATTTTTAGGGGTTTTCAAATTTTTTAAAGATTTTTAAGGATTTTAAGGGTTTTGGGATTTTAAGGGTTTTGGGTTTTTGGTGGTTTAAATGTTTTTATTTGTTTTTCGGTTTTTTTAGTTTTTAGGGGTTTATAGGTTTTTAGGGGTTTTTTTTACCATTTTAGGGGATTAAATGGTCCTGTGGATTTTTAGTGTTTTTATGGGTGTTTAGGGTTTTTAATGTTTTAGGGGGTTTATTATTTTAGGGGGTTTAGGGTATTAAGGTATTTTTAGGGTTTTTTGTGATTTTATCATTTTTATGACTTAAGGGGTTTAATTTTGTTTTGATTTTCTATTGGTCTTTTCAGGGGTTCTAAGGATTTTATAGTTTTTAGGGATTTTTAGGGGTTTTATTTTTTTTATGGGTTATTAGGATTTTTAGAAAATTTTGATGGTCTGTTTGGTTTTTAGAAGATTTTATGGATTTTATTGTTTTTTAATATTTTTAGTTCTTTAATGTGTTTTTAGGGATTTATGGTTTTCTTAGGTATTTTTAGGGTTTTGAAGGTTTTTTCATATTTTAGTATTTTTATAGATTTATTATTATTTTTATGGATTTTTTGGTCTTTTAGGGATTCTTACGGGGTTTCTTGTTTTTAGGGTTGTTTTTGTTTTTTTCCTGTTTTTTAGTTTTTTATTTTTTTTAGAGTTTTTGAAAATTTTTAGGGATTTAAAGTGTTTTTAGAGTTTTTAGTGACTGTTTACTATTTTTATGGGTTCTTATGGCTCTAAAAGTTTTCATGTATTTTTTTAGGGTTTAGGGGTTTTTTCGGGTTTTTGGCGGTAATTTATGGTTTTTTGTGGTTTTTTAGATTTATTAGTGGTTTACGTGTTTTTAGGTTTTTAATGGTTTCTTATGGGTTTTCATTTTTTAGGGTTTTTTTAATATTTTTAGAGATTTTAGGTATTTTTAAGGAATTTTATAGTATTTTAGCATTTTAGGGATCTTGTTAATTTCTAAGGTTTTGGGGGGTTTATGGTTTTATGGTTTTTCCACTTCTGATGTTATTTGGGGGATTTAAGTGATTTTAATTTTTTAATGTTTTCCTAGCATCTTTCAGGGTTTTTATAGGTTTTTCTTTTTAAGGGGTTTTTAGGGATTTTTTTTAGTATTTTTTAGACTTTTTAGGATTTTCTAGAGTTTTTATATTTTTTTTAAGTTTTTCTGTGGTTTAAATTTTTTTATGTTGTCAAGGTTTTCTCATGGATTTCAGGATTTTTTAGAATTCTATATTTTTGGGATTTTTATGGATTTTTTAGTATTCTTATATATTTTTAGTGTTATTTAAGATTCAAAAGGTTTTTTAGTGGGGTTTTTGGGATTTGGATTAATTTTTTAGTTTTTTAGGGTTTTGGGGTTTAATTTCATTTTTGTGTTTTTAAGTTGTTTTAGATATATTTATCATTTTTTTGTTTTAAAGTATTTTTATATTTTATATTAGTTTTATGGTTTTCAAGGGATTTTAGGGTTTTTTATGTTTTTAGGGGTTTTATGGATTTATTGGTTTTTAGGTGGTTTAAGGTCTTTTAGGGTTTTCAACATTTTCAGGTTTTAACGTTTTCTTATAGGTTTTATGGGTTTTTAAGGTTTTTTAAATTTTTAGGGATTTTAGGGGTTTTCTAATATTTATGGTTTTTATGGTTTTTAGGTATTTTAGGGTTTTTTGGGTTTTTATAATTTTTATTATTTTTTCGGTATTATGTGTTTTCTGTGTTTTTAAAAGTTTTTTTGATTTTTTAGAGCCATCTAACATTTTTATGGGTATAAAGGGTTATTATATTTGTTTTTTACTCTCTAGGGGTTTATTTATTTTTGGGTTTTTAAGGTTTTTAGCGGTTTTATGGTGTTTAGAGGTTTTTAGAGGTTTTTAGGGTTTTAGGGTCTGTTAGGATTTATTATGGTTTTTAGTGTTTTTATGTATTTTGGGGTCTTGAGTGTAGTCAAATTATTAAGGGTTTATTAGGGTTTTTCAAAGATTCAAGGGTTTTTTACTTTTTATGAATTTTTATGTATTTTTAGGTATTTTATTATTTTTTAGGGTTTTTAGCGATTATGAGGGTTTTAAAAGTTTTAGGGTTTTTTGGGTTTTTTTATCTTTTATGGGTTTAAATTGTTTTTAGGTTTTTATGTTTTTAATATGGGTTTTTAGGGTTTTTTATGTTTTTAAGAATTTTAATGTATTTTCAAGGTTTTTATAGTTAGTTAGTGTTTTTAGGGTTTTAAGGTATTTTTAATGTTTTTAGGGTTTTGGGGTAGTTTTGGATACATAACTTTTTAGGAGGTTTAAAGGCAATTTAGAGTTGTATGAATCTTATTAGTTTTTTATGGGATTTTAGATTTTTTTTAGGTATTTAAGATGTTTTAGGTTTTTGCGTTTCGTAGGGTTTTAAGGGTATTTATTGGGGTTTTTATGGTTTTTCATTTATTTGTGTTTTTATATTTTTAAGTTTTTCCTTGTGGTTTTTTGAATTTTTAAGGTTTTTTGAATTTTTATGGTTCATTATATTTTTAGTAAATTTTAATGTTTTTTTGGTTTTTATGGTTTTTAGGGATTTGAGGGTTTTAAGGGATCTTAGGATTTTTAAGGATTTTAGAATTTTTTACATTTTTAGGGGTTTTATGTGTTTTTAGGTTTTAAAGGTTTTCTTAGTGTTTTTTCATGGTTTTTAGGGGTTTTATTGTTTTTAGGGACTCTTATGTATTTTTATGATTTTTTTGGTTTATTAGGGGTTTTAGGAATATTGATGGTTTTAGTTTTTTTGTGTTTTAATGGTTTTTTTGGGTTTTTTTAGTTTTTACGATTTTAAGGGGTTTTAGAGTTTTTTTAAAAATTTTGTGGGTTTAAAGGGTTTTTGGAGTTTTAATGGATTTTTAGGATTTTTAAGGGTTATTATTCCCTTTAGTTGTTTTTATGGTATTTTGTGGTTTTTATGGTATTTATGGTTTTTCAGGGTTTTCAGGGTATTTTGAATCTTAGGTTTCTTAGGGATTTTCTTCAGGTTTTTAAGGTTCTCTTAGGGGTTTTAATGGGTGTTAGGGTTTTTATGTATTTATTGATTTTATGGATTATTTAGTATTTTTATATGTTTTGGGGGTTTTTGGGATTTTGATACTAATTCCGATGTTTAGGGTTTTTTAGGGTTTTAGGGGTTTTAGGTTTTTTATGGGTTTTATGTTTTTTATAATTAATATGTGTTCGTAGGGGTTTTCAGGGTTTTTAGGGTTTTTAGGGGTTTTAGGAGTTTTATTATTTTTTACAGTATTTAAGGATATTGAGGGGTTTATGGCTCTTAGGGGTTTTAGGGTTTTCATGATTTTTTTGGTATTTATGGTTTAAAAATATAGATTTTTAAACATTTTTTATGTGTTTAAAGGGTTGTTATATTATTTTACTAGGATTTTGGGTTTTAAAAGATATTTAGGGTTTTTTGGGGTTTTTTGGTTTTTAGGGTCTTTTATAGTTTTTATATATTTTAGGTTTTTTAGGTTTTCTGGGGCTTTAGTTATTTTTAGGTTTTTATTGTTTTTATAGGATTTTTCTTGGTTTTTATAGTTTTTTACGTTGGTATGGATTATAGGAATTTTTTAGGAATGTTATGATCTTTTAGTGGATTTAGGTATTTTGATATTTTTTAGGGTTTCTTAGGGTTTTATCATTTTTTTATATTTTATATGGTTAATAAGTGTTCTTAGGTTTTTATAATTTTCTTATGGTTTCTAGTGTTTTTATGGTTTTTTTTATTTTTAAGGATTTTAAGGTTTTTTTCTAATTTTATTATTATTAGAATTTTTGTGTTTTAGAGGTTTTTAAGGTTTTTAGGGTTTTTTTTTATTTTTAGGGTTGTGAGGGATTTTTATTTTTCAAACATTTTAAGAGTTTAAAAGTGTTTTTAGTGTTATTGGTGGTTTTAGGGTTTTTATGAGTTTTTAGGATTAATAAGGGTTATAAGGTTTTATTGTTTTTAGGGGGGTTAGGATATTTTAATGGTTTTTTTGTGTTTTTTAGCATTTTTTAGGTCTTAAGGTTTTTGAATATTTATTTTGGTTTTAATATTTGTTTTAGGTGTTTTTGGGTTTTTATGGTTTTTTATGTTTTCATGGATTTTTAGGGTTTTTTAATTTTGTGATTTTAGAGTTTTTAGCGATTTTAGGGGTTTTTAGGGTTCTTAAGGGTTTCATAGGATTTTTAGGAGTATTAAGTTATTTTAGATTTTCAAGGATTTTATAAGGGTTTTAGGGTTTTTTAGGTTTTTAAACATGTTTTTATTTTGAAGTATTTTTTAGGATTTTAATGGTTTTTATGGTTTTTAGTGATTTTGATGGACTTTAGGGGTTTTAAGGTTTTGACAGTTTTTTTGGTTTTTAGGGGTTTTAATGTTTTTCATATTTTTTAACATTTTTTAGAGTTTAAATGGCTTTTTGGTTCTTTATTATTTATAGTGGTTTTAAATTTTTAGGGGGTTTATGGTTTTAGGGGTTTTGGGGTTTGGTGGTTTTTTAGGTTTTTTTGGATTTTGAACAATTTTTAGGTATTTTTGGAATTTTAATTGTTTTTAGTTTTAAAGCTTTTATAAGGATATTAAGGGTGTTTAGTTTTATATACATATTTAGTTATTTATAGAGTTTTTTGAGATTTTTTTAGTTTTACATTTTTTTAGAATTTTGAGTGTTTTTAGGATTTTTTAGGGTTTTAGGGTTTTTAAGGATTTTTAGATTTTTAGGGTTTTTGGGATTTTTGGGGTTTAAAGGTTTTTTAATTTTTTAATTTCTTCATAGGGGTTTTCAATGAATTTAATTATTTTAATGTTTTTAGGAATTTTCATGGGTTTTTAGGATTGTAATGGTTTTTTAGGTTTTATAGGGATTTTAAGGGATTTTGGTATTTTAATGTTTTTTACTTTTTTATTTTTTAGGGGTTTTACGTTTTTTAGGGTTTTTCAGTGTTTTAGAGTTTTCTAATATTTTAATGTTTTAATTTTTTTATGAAGTTTCTATTTGTTTTTAAGGTTTTTAATAGGTTTTAGAGGTTTTATGTTTTGTAGGGGTTTTATGGGTTTTATGTTCATTTGGGTCTTTATGATTTTTTAACAATAATTATATCTTTTAGGAGTATAATTTTTTTAGTTTTTTAAGATTTTATTATGATTTTAGTGTTTTTTAAATTTTTAGGTATTTTTTAGTAGTTTTATTGTTTTTAGTGGTTTTAGTGATTTTTTTGACTTTTAGGGTATTTATAGGCTTTTATTGATTTTGTGGTTTTTAGCATTTTTCTTTATTTTTTAGTGTATTTAAGTATTTTTTATGTTTTTGAGGTTTTCATAGGGGTTTTAATTATTTTTTATATTTTTAGGGATTTTAGTATTTTTATCATTTTTGAGGGGCTTTTGAGAATTTGACGCCATTTAGGGTTCTTAGGGTTTTTTAGGGTTTTAGAATTTTTTTTTGGTTTTTAGAGGTTTTATGCGTTTTAAAATTTTTAAGGATTAATTAGGGGTTTTTTGGGTTTTAAGGTTTTTATTTTTTTAGGAATTTTATGGGAATTTTTAGCATTTTTATCAATATTTAGGTGTTTTAGGGATTTTCAGGGGTTTTAGTGTTTTTAGGGGTTTAATGATTTTTTGGGTTTTTCAGGGGTTTTTTGATCCTTAAGTGGTTTTAATACATTTTATACATATTTTTCATTTTTAATATTTTGAATGGATTTTATAGTTTTTAGATTTCATTTATGGTTTCAGGATTTTTTTCGGATTTTTATGCTTTTTATCAGTCTTTTTGTGTTTTAAGTGGTTTATGTGTTTTTTGTGTCTCTTTAGGGTTTTTACTATTTTAATAATTTTTTAATTTTTTAATGGATTTAAGTTACTTTAGTTTTTTGGGTTTTTTTGGGTTTTTCATGGTTTTAATGGGTTTTAGTTTTTTTTGGAATTTGAGGGGATTTTTTTGATTGTAATGGTTTTATGGTTTTTAGGGATTTTAGTGCTTTTGATGGTTTTTAAGGGATGAATTTGTTTTTATATTTTTATGGTTTTACTAGGGGTTTTACAGTTTTTAGGGGTTTTAAAATTTTTTAAGAAGTTTTAATGATTTTTTAGGTTTTTAAGTGTTTTTATGGAATTATAAGGTTTTAAGAATTTTTTGAGTTTTTGAAGTTTTTTTGTGTTTTTTTGGGTTTTTAAGTGTTTTTATATTTTTACGGTTTCGATTTTTTAGTTTTTCTAATTTTTTATGGTTTAATGGGTTTTTATATTTTTATATTTTTAGGGGTTTTAGGGTTTTTATGGGGTTTTAGGTTTTTTTATCATTTTGGTATTTCTACTTTTTTTAAAGGTTTTAGGGTTGGTAGGGTTTTGGGGATTTATAGGGGTTTATGGTTTTTATCATTTTTAGGGGTTTCAACAATTCTTGGGGTTGTATGGTTTTCAAATGGGTTTCGAGATTTTTAGGGGTTTTATGTTTTTTGGGATTTTAGGGCTATTTTAGGATTTCTTTGGGGTTTTTTGGTTATTTGATGTTTAATGGGTTTTTTATATTTTTTATTGTATTATGGGTTTTATGGAATTTTGGTGGTTTCCTTGGGATTTTAACCATTTTAGGGTTTTTTTACATTTTTTGGGAATTTTAAGATCCTTATGGATTGTTAGAATTTTAATAGTTTTTAAGGTTTTAGGGATATTACGAGCTTTTAGATTTTTAGGGTTTTTATCATTTTTCAAGTCTTCTAGGTTTAAAGTGTCTTAGGTTATTATGGGTTTATAATGGGTATTTAAGGTTTTTAAGGACCATTACATTTTAAAGGATTTTTAGGGATTCAATATTATTTTTATGGGTTTTTAGGGTTTTAGGGATTTTAAGGATTTTAAGAAGTTTTTAGTGTATTTATGGTTTTATTGTTTTTTGGGGGTTTTAGGTTTTTTTGACTTTTTAGGGGATTAAAGGTTTTTAAGGATTTTTTCATTTTATGGGTGTAAAATGTTTTTATAGTTTTTCATGTATTTATATGGGGTTTTATGTTTTTTAATCTTTTTTTTGGTTTCATGGTTTTTTGTGATTTTTATGGTTTTAGGATCATTTTTAAGGGTTTATTGTTTTTAGATTTTTTTGGGTTTAAAGTGTGTTTAGGGATTTAGGGTTTTCTTAATATTTTTTATGGTTTTTATGGGTTTTTAAATTTTTAGTAAATTTATGGTATTTTTGAGGTCTTTTATTGTTTTTTAGAGATATTGATGGTTTTGAGGGTATTTTTGGGTTTTTAAGATTTTTCGTGTCATATGATTTTTATGGGTTTTAAGTGTTTTTAGAGTTTATTATTTTTTAGTGTTTTTTAAGGTTTTAAGTTTTTTTACTTTTTTAAGGTTTTGTTGGGATTTTTTAGGATTTTTTGGGTGTTTAAGTGTTTGTATGGATTTTGACAGTTTTAGGGTTTTTATGGTTTTTATGGTTATTTGTGGGTTTTGGGGGGTTTTACACTTTTTTTAATTTTTAGGGTAATTTAGGATTTTTAAGAGTTTTTATTATTTTTAGGTGTTTAAATGGTTTTTAGAATTTTTAGTGTCTTTATAGTGTTTTATGGATTTTTTATGGTTTTAGGTGTTTTTATGGGTTTTAGTGGTTTTTTGGTATTTTTTGGGTTTTATGGTTTTCCGGGTTTTTAGTGTTTTTACAGGGTTTAAATGTTGTTAGGATTTTATTTTTTCATTTTTTTCCTAGTTTTTTGTGTTTTTAACATTTTTGGGGTTTTTTAGGATTTTTATGGTTTTTAGGTTTTTTAAGGAATTTATGGGTTTTTGGTTTTTTACGGTGTTTTGGGGGGTCTTAGGGTTTGTTTTTTTATTGTTCTAAGGTTTTCAGTGTTTTTGATGTTTTTAGGGGTTTAATGGGTTTTTAATAGTTTATAACATTTTTAGGGTTTTTATCTGTTCTTTTTTTGTGTTTTATGAATTTTATGGGGTTTTATCGTCTTTTTGGGTTTTTAGTTTTTTAGGGTCATTTAGAGTTTTTAGCATTTTTATAATTTTTTTGGGTTTTAAGTACTTTTAGGTATTTAAGGTTCTCAAAGGGGTTGTCATCGTTTTTATGGTTTTATACATTTTAGAGATTTTTATGGTTTTTTTGATTTTTTAGGGATTTTTAGGATTTTTAGTGTTTTTTAGGGTTTTCGGTTTTTAGGGGTTTTGGCTTTTTTTTCCTTTTTAGGGGTTTTAGGTGTTTTCTGGTTTCTATAGATTTAAAAAGAAATTTTTATGTTTTTTATGTTTTTGTTT
Source organism: Viscum album (assembly GCA_963277665.1). NCBI lineage: Eukaryota > Viridiplantae > Streptophyta > Magnoliopsida > Santalales > Viscaceae > Viscum > Viscum album. Next base: position 45,558,842 of record OY728151.1, read on the forward strand.
ATGTTTTTAGGTATTTTTATGTAATATTTAGGATTTTTATTGGTTTTCGAGGTTTTTTAATGTTATTAGTGTTTTTTTTTATTTTATGTTTATTTTATGTTTTTAGTTTTTTTTTGTTTTTAAGGATTTTTAGTTTTTTTTATAATATGTAACATTTTTAATGGTTTAAAATGTATTTTAAATCTTTATTAGGTTGTAGGGTTTTTATGGTGTTTTTTTGGTTTCCTATGGTTTTAGGGTTTTATGAATTGTAGAGGCTTTTAGGGTTTTTAGGGGTTTTGGGTGTTTTAGGGTTTTTATGTTTTTAGTGTTTTCATGTCATTTGGGTGTTTTATGTGTTTTAGGTTTTTAATTCACTCTAAGGGTTTTCTGGGTTCTTAGGGGTTTTACATTTATCAGTATATTTAGGTCATATTTAATATTTTTATGGGTTTTAGGGATTTTAGGGATTTTAGGGGTTTTAGGTTTTTAAGGTTTTTATCATTTTTTAGAATATTTAGGGGTTTTATGTTTTTCTAATATTTTAGTTCTTTCTTCATGTTTTTCAATTTTTTTATTGTTTTTTTTACATTTTTAGGTATTTTAAATAATTTTTAGGTTTTTAGTGGTTTTAGGGATTTTGAGGGTTTTAGAGTTTTTTATGGATTCTATGGAGCTTTTTAGTGTTTTAGGGTTTCAAATGTTTTTTATGTTTTTTATCATTTTAGGGGTTTAAAGTTTTTTTATAATTTTTAGTGGTCCTTTTCATGGTTTTATGGGCTTTTATGGTTTTTCATGGTTTTAGGGATTTTTTTGGTTGCTAAGGGTTTTTGGGATTTTTAGTGTCTCTCATAGTTATTTAGGGGTTTTAATGGTTTTTATTCTTTTTATATATTTAGGGATTTTAGGTATTTTTTATGATTTTTATTGTTTCTTGGGTTTTAAGGATTTTGAGGTTTTTTTGGGGTTTTGAAAGTTTTTAGGATTTTTAGGTTTTTTTGAGGTTTTGATTGTTTTTAGGTTTTGAATATTTTCTTATGAGTTTTCAATGTTTTTAATGTTTTTTATGTTTTCAGAGATATTAAAGTATTTTCAGTATTTTAATGAGTTTTTATGATTTTTTCTGATTTTGATTTGTTTAGGGTTTTTAAGTTTTTATGGGTATTTTGGGTTTTTAGTGTTTTTTGAGTTTTTTAGGGTTTTAATTTTTTTTAGAGTTTTCTAATATATTATGGGTTTAAATTGTTATTAGAGTTTTTGGATTATTTTTAGGGGGTTTATGGGTTTTATTTTTTAAGGTTATTTGGGTTTTAATGATTTTAAGGGGTTTTAAGGTTTTTTTGTGTCTTTTAGGGTATTTAGGAGATTTTATGTTTCTTTGGTTTATTAAGAGTAACCAGTTTTTTAACATTCTCTTGGGGTTTCAATGTTTTTAGGGTTTTTACGTTTTTATTGATTTTAATAATTTTTTCAGATTTTTATGGTTTTTAGGGTTTTTAGGAATTTGAGGGTTTTTTATATTTTTATAATTTTTCATGGTTTTTAGAAGTTTTTTTGGTTTTTAAGGGTTTTAAATGATTTTATACTTTTAAGGTTTACTTAGGATTTTTATGGGTTTTATCATTTTTAGATATTTTTAGTTATTTTTTATATCTTTTTATATTAATGGGATTCTAGGGATTTTTTGGGGTTTTTGGGTTTATAGATTTTATTATTGTTTTAGGGGGTTCTAGGTTTTTTAGAATTATCAGCGGGTTTATAGTTTATACAGGGTTTGAGGTTTTTTTATGTTTTTAGGGGTTTTAAGGATTTTTAGCAGCTTTTAGGGTTTTTAAGGGTTTTTTACGTTTTTATCATTTTAGCATTTTTAGGGGTTTTAATTGTTTTATGGTTTTGTTAGGGGTTTTTTCATGGGTTTCATAGTTTTTTATGATTTTACGGATTTTTAGGGATTTTTAATAACTTTTATGGTGTTCATGGGTTTTTGGGATTTTGAGGGGTTTTAGGGTTTTTTAAGGTTTTTAGTATTTTTTTAGTTTTTTTGGTATTAAATTTTATTAGGTTTATATTATTTTCTTAGGGGTTTCCATGGTTATTTGGTTTTTTACCTTTTTATGGATTTTAAGTACTTTTTTATGATTTTCATTATATTTTTTTGGTTTTTTTGGATTTTTAAATTTTTTTAGTGTTTTTAGTGTTTTTATGGTTTTTAGGGGTTTTAGGTTATTTAGTTTCTTAGGGTTTTTAATATTTTTTGTGGTTTTTTAAAATTTAAGGTGTTTAAAGTCTTTTTAGAGTTCTTACTTGTTTTTATGGTCTTATTGTTTTTAGGTTTGTTAATGTTTTTATGGATTTTAGGGTCCTCATAGGTATTTTTAGGGTTCTTAACATTTTTATGTTTTTAATAGTTCTTATTATTTTTATGTTTTAAGGTTTTATTTGGTATTTAATTTTTTTGTGGTTTTTTATGTTTTCATGGATTTTTATGGATTTTTTTAGGATTTTTTATGGTTTTAGGGTCTTTTAGTGATTATTAGGGTTTTTACGTTGTTTTATGGTTCTTAGGGTTCTTAGGCTTTTTTGGCTTTTTTGGGTTTTTCGGGGTTTTGGGGGTTTTAAAACTTTATAGGTTTTTATTTTTTATGGTTTTTGGGTTTTTAGATTTCTTTATATTTTTTTGGGTTTTTGTGGGTTTTTAAGGTTTTTTAATGTTTTTAGTGGTCTAATGGGTTTCTAGAGTTTTTAGTGGATTTTAGGGTTTTTAAGGGTTTTTATCGTTTTTAATGTTTTTTTGGGTTTTTATTGTTTTTTAGGGGTTCAGTTTTTTAGGGTATTTTTTGGGGTTTTAGATATTTTTTGGTTTTTAGGAGTTTTATGTTTTTTTTAATTTTTAAGGTTTTATTAGGGTTTTTTAGGATTTTTTTGGATTTTTTTTTTTGGATTTATATGTTTTTTTAGGATTTTAGGGATTTTTATGGTATTTTGGATTTTAACCATTATTTGGGTTTTGGGGGTCTTTAGGGTATTTAAAAAAATAGGTTTTTAGTGGTTTTAAGTGTTTTGAACGTTTTATTACGGATTTTCAGGGTTTTTTATGTTTTTTTTTAAATTTTATCTATTTTTATGTAATTTTTTGGATTTTTATGGTTTGTAGGGTTTATAGTAATTATATGTATTTTTAGGGTTTTATTATTTTTAGGTTTTTAGGTTTTTTTTATTTATTTATGGTTTTTAAATTTTTAGATTTTTATGGTATTAAAGGATTTGTAGTGTTTTTAGTGGTTTTTGCGGTTTTAAGGGGTTTTAGTGTTTCATAAGGTTTTTAGGGATTATAATGTCTTTAGGAGCTTTAGGGTTTTTTAAGGATTTGATCATTTATTAAGTTTTTATGTGTTTAATTTTTTATCTTTTTAAGTAACTCTTAGGGGTTTTCATGGGTTTTAATGTTTTTAATAATTTTTAGGGACTTTTAGGCTTTTTATTATTTTTAGAGTTTTTTTGGGGATTTAGATGGGTTTTATGGTTTTTACGGTTGTTATGGTTTTTTTGTTTTAACGCTTTTTATGTTTTTTTTTATCATTTTTAGTGTTTTTTTATTTTTATGAGTTTTTGTGTTCTTAGGTTCTTGAGGATTTCATACAGTTTTTCAAGGTTTTATGTTATTTAGAATTTTAGGATTTTTTATAGATTTTTTTAAAAAATTATTTTTTTAATGTTTTTTAATAATTTTGATGGTTTTAGGGTTTTCTTAAAATTTTTAGAGTTTTATTTTTTTTAGGTTTTAGGGTTTGTTTTGAGTTTTTAGGGGTTTTATATTTTTTTATAGTTTTGATAGTTTTTTTATTATTTTAAAGGTTTTAAAGGGCTTTTAGATTTTTAGTGCTTTTTAGGGTTTTATGGATTTTAGAGTTTTTATGGTTTTATGGGTTTCTAATGTTTTTAGGGGTTTTAGGGTCCTCGTGGTTTCTTTTAGGTTTATTTTATCATTTTTCTATTTTTTAGTGTTTTTAAGTGTTTTTTAGTTTTAAGGTGTTTTTAGTTGTTGTCAGGGCATTTGAGGTTTTTTACATTTTTAAGAATTTATTTGTTTTTTTGGATTTTAAATTTTTTTTAAGGATTTTGGTATTTTGTGGATTTTATGTTTTTTAAGTGTTCCTAGAGTTTTTATAGTATTTAGTGTTTTATGGGTTTTTAGGGGTTTAAGTGTTTTTATGTTTTTATGATTTTCATAGGGGATTTCTAGTTTTTTATGTCTTTTGGGGTTTTTGAGATTTTTTAGTATTTTTTTAGGGTATTTATATAATCTATGGTTTTTTCAGTTTTTTCAAGTTTTTTGAAATTTTTAGGGACTTTATGCTTTTTTATATTTTTTTTACATTTTGATGGGTTTAAAGGGGTTTTATAATCTTTAGTGGCTATTATTATTTTTTGGGTTTTTTTGGGTTTTCTATGATTTTTAGGGGTTTTATGTGTTTTAGGGTTCTTTAGGGGTTTTCAGAATTTTTATTATTTTTAGGGGTTTTAGCGATTTTAATTGTTTTTATTTTAGGGTTTTTTTATAGGTATATTTCAGGATTTCGTTGGATTTTTTTGGATTTTGATATTTTTAAGGATTTTTTTAGTTTTTGGGTTTTTTTGTTTTTTAGGGTTTTTATCATTTTTAGGTTTTTTAGTGGTTTGAAATGTTTTTGGGTTTTAAAGGTTTTTATAAGGGTTTTCATGGTTTTTACGGTTTTATACATTTTTATTGTTTTTTTTACTTTTATAATTCATAGGGATTTTAGGGGTTTTAGGGTTTTCAATATATTTAGGGTTTTTAGGGATTTTATGGTTTTTTGATGTTTTTTTAATTTTATAGTTGTTTAGGTTTTTAAACGTTTTTAGAGTTTTTTAATGTTTTTAGGTTTTTAAAGTCATTTTCATTTTTTAGTGGGTTTTATGATATTTTTGGTTTTAGGATTTTAAGGTTTTTGTGGTTTTTATTGTTGTATGGGGTTTAGGGTGTTCTTAGGGGGTTTAGGGTCTTTGGTGTTTTTAGGGGTTTTCGTTGTTTTACGTTTTTTAAGGTTCCCTCATAGTTTTTCAAGGATTTTTGGGCTTTTAGGTTTTTGGGGAATTTTTAGGAATTTTTAGGAATTTTATGGTTTTTTGTGGTTTTAGGGATTTTGAGGGGGTTGGGGGTTTTTTAGATTTTTATTGTTTTTAGCATTTTTTAGATTTTTATTGGTTTTTGGGTTTTTAGGTTTTTAGTGTTTTCTTAGGTGTTTTTGTGTTTTTTATGTTATAAGGTATTTTTAGGGGGGTTTAGTAATTCTATGAGATTTTATGGTATTTATCATTTTTAATAGTTTATTGAGTTTTTTATACTTTTTAGGCTTTTATGGTTTTGTTGAGTTTTTAGGGGTTTTTTTTATTTTTTAGGTTTTATGGTTTTTTATATTTTTAATGTATTTTGTGTTTTTGAGGTTTATGTGATCTTTTAGATGGTTTTTGGAGTTTTTTGGGTTTATATGTTATTTAGGGTTTTTTGGATTTTTATGGTTTTTTGGTGTTTTTTTGTTTTTATTTCTTTTAGGGTATTTTAAGATATTTTTAGTGCTTTATCATTTTATGGGTTTGAATTGTTTTTAGGGTTATAAGCTTTTTCTTAGGTTATTTCATGGTTTTCATGGGTTTTTACATTTTTAGGTATTTTTAGTGATTTTTAAGGATTTTTTATGATTTTATAGGTTTTTATAGGTTTGATGGGTTTTTAGAGTTTTTAGTGGATTTTAGAATTTTTATTGGTTTTTAGGGTTTTTTATGTATTTATGTATTTTTTAGTTTTTATGGTTTTTATGGTTTTTGTTTTTTAGTATTTTAGGGGTTTTAAGGGTTTTAAGTGTTTATAAGTATTAAGGTTTTCTTATGGGTTTTCAATATTTTTAGGGGGTTTTACATTTTAGTGATATTTATTTATTTATTATAGTTTTTATAGTTTTTAGGGTATTTAGAGATTATATGGGGTTTTGGGGTTTTTATGGTTTTTAGCATTTTTTTATGTTTTTATGAGTTTTATGTGTATTTAGAATTTGATTGTTTTCAAAGTGGTTTTGTGGTTTCATTTACGTATTTAGTGATTTTTCGGGATTTAATAGGATTTTTGTGGGTTTTTTGGTCTTTAGGGATTTTGAGGGTTTTTATGAGATTTTTGTGTTATAAGGTTTTTATGGTTCTCTTTGGTTTTTTGAAATTTTCTTTGAGTTTATAGGGTTTAAGGGATTTTAGAGTTTTTTTAATGTTATTTGGGGTTTAAAATTTTTTTTATAGTATTTGTTGGTATTTAGGGTTCATATGGGTTTTTAGGGTTTTCTATGCTTTTTAAGGATTTTATAGGATTTTTATGGTTTTTTGGGTTTTTTGGAATTTTGAGGGTTTACGGTTTTTTAGAGTTTTGGAATTTTTATCACTTTTTTTGTTTTTAGCTATTTTATCTGTTTTTCGGTTTTATGGTTTTCTTAGGGTTTTCAGCATTTGAGGGTTTTTTTGTATTTAGGTATTCGTTGGGAGTTTTCAAATTTCTATTTATTTTTTCACAATTTTTGGATTTTTAGGGGTTTTAAGTTTCTTTGATTTTTAGGTTTATGTTTTTATGGGGTTTCAAGGGTTTTAGATTTTTTGTTTGGGATTTTTATGTGTTTTTAGAGATTTTTACATTTTTAGGGGCTTAAAATGTTTTTAGAGTTTTTAGTGGGTTTTAGAGTTTTTATAGGGATTTTAAGGTTTTATGGTTTTTAGGTTTATAGGGTTTTTGGAAATTGTATGTTTTTAAGGTTTTTATCGTTTTTAAGTTTCTAGAGGGTTTATGTGTTTTTGGGGTTTTAAGGTTTCCTTAGTGTTTTAAAAGATTTTATGGAAGAAAAGGTGTGGGATCAGACAAACATGATCCCATGATTTATTATTTGAAAATATTTTAGTGGTTTTTTTATAATTTTAGTGATTATTTTTATTTTTTAGGATTTTTATCGATTTTTAGGGTTTGTAGGATTTTTAGGGGTTTTGGTTTTTTTGGTTTTAGTGGTTTTTAGAGTTTTTAGGAGTTTTAATATTTTTTATAGTTTTTAAAAGTTTTTAGGGGTTTAATGGATTTTTAGAGATTTTAGTGGCTTTAGAGATTCTATGTTCATTCAAGGATTTTTAGATTTTTATGGGTTTTATGGTTTTTAGTGTTTTTAGTGTCTATTATGGTTTTTAGTGTTTTAGGTTTTTTATGGTTAAGTGTTTTTATGTTTTAAGGGTTTTTTAGAGTTTTTATTGTTTTTATTTTTATAGGGAATTTTTAAGATTGTTAGGATTTTTTAGTTTTTTTATGGATTTTTAGGGTTTGTAGTGCTTTATAGGGTATTTAGAATTTTAGTGGTTTTCAGTTTTTTTCAGGGTTTTTGAGCATTTTTAGGTTTTTAATGTTTTCTTAGGGTAATTATGGGTTTTTATGATTCTAAATGTTTTTAGGAATTTTTTTCGATTTATTAGGATTTTTATAGTTTTGAGGATTTTTAAGGATATTGAAGGTTTTATGGTCTTTTCAGGTTTTTATGGTTTTTTTGAGTTATTTTGGGGTTTTTAGGTTTTTTATAATTTTTTAGGGTTTAAAGGGTTTTTATCGTTTTTAGTGATTTTTATGGATTTATGTGTTACTCATGTATTTTAATATTTTTTGGATATTTATGGTTTTTTGGAATTTTGGGGTTTTTAATGGTTTTTATGGGTTTTGGGGTTCTTTTGGGGGTTTTAACATTATTTTTTGGTTTTTAGGGGTTGTAATTGATTTTATGTTTGTATGGTTTTCTAGGAGTTTTAAAGGTTTTAAGAGATTTTTTGTTTATAGAGATTTTTTTTATGGATTTTTAAGGATTTTATGGTTTTTAGAAATTTTAAGGGTTTTAGCGTTTAATGGTAGTTATGTTTTATACAGTTTTTATGTTTTTATGATTTTTTGTGTTTTTAGGATTTTAAGTTTTTCTTCGGTTTTTTCAGGGTTTTAGGGTTTTTTAAATTTTTAGTAATTTTTAGGGATATGTTATGATTTTTATGGTTTTAGGGATTTTAGTGATTTTGAGGTTTTTCAGGGTTTTAAGTATTTTTTTTATTTTTTGGGATTTTTAATGTTTTTTACGGTATAAATATTTTCGAGTTTTTTTATCCTTTTAGGGGATTAAAGGGTTTTCAGAGATTTTAGTGGGTTTTAGGAATTTTATGGGGTGTTGGGTTTTCATGGTTTGGTGGGTTTTATGTTATTTATGGTTTTAGTGGTTTTTACGGTTTTATGGTGTTTAATTATTTTTAGGGTTTTTATCATTTTTAGGTTTTTTAGGAGTTATAAGTGTTTTTCTTTTTTTAATGTTAACTTATGGGTTTCCAAGGTTTTTAGTGTTTTTATGTTTTTATGGATCCTAACGAATTTTTTAGGTTTTTATGTTTTTTTGTATTTTAAGGATTTTTCTGATTTTTTGGGTTTTTATGAATTTTTAGGGTTTTTAGATTTTTTATGTTTTTAGAGATTTTAAGTATTTTTAGATTATTAAGGTTTTTGTCGTGTTTTTTTGGGTTTTAGGTTATTTTACGTTTTTCAGGATTTCTAGGGATTTTTTGGATTTTTATGATTTGTATGTATTTTATGGATTTTGAGTGATTTTGGATTTTTAGGGTTTTTAGGGTATTTATGGGGGTTTGGATTTTTAATGTTTTTTTGTTTTCTAATGTCTTAATGTTTTTTAAATTTTTTTAAATTTTATGGGTTTATAGGATTTTTATTGTTTTTAGTGGGTTTTATGGTTTTTATGGGGTTTAGGGTTTTTTTTCAGTTTTATGTGGTTTTTAGGGTATTAGGGGGTGTGTTTAGGTTTTTTAATGTTTTAAGATTTTTAGGGGTTATAACTGTTATTAAAATTATAAGGTTTTCTTATAGGTTTTTCAAGATTATTTGGGTTTTTTACTTTTTTAGAAATTTTTAAGGATTTTAAAGGTTTTTTAATTATATTTATGGTTTTTAGGGTTTGTTGGGATTTTGAGGGATTTAGTGTTTTTAGGGCTTTTAGGGGTTTCTAATGTTTTTAGTATTTCATATATTATTTAGAGGTTTTATTTTTTTAGTTTTTAATATTTTCATAGGATCCTCAAGGTTTTTAGGGTTTTTTATGTTATTATGGATTTTTTGGGATTTTTAGGATGTTTACGAGATTTTTAGTTTTTTAGTTTTTAGGGTATATTTTCTTTTTTAAGGGTTTTCAGTATTTTTCTGTTTTTGATTTTTTTTATTTTATTTAAGTTTTTAAAGATTTCCTAGTGTTTTATAGGGTTTTAGGTTTTTTACTTTACTAAAATTTTATGAATTTTTTAGTGTTTTATGGGTTTTAGAGTTTTTAGGGAATTTGAGGGGTTTCATAGTTTTTTGTGGTTTTAGGGTTTTTTAATTTTTAGTGTTTTAATAGTTTTTAACATTTTTAGTGGTTTAATAGGTTTTAAAATTTTTTACTCGTTTTTTGGGTTTTTATGGTGTTTTAGGCAGTTTTATGGGTTCTCGTGTTTTTATGGTTTTATGGGGTTTATGGTTTTTGAGACGTTTGAGATTCCTATAGTTTATAGAATTTTTAGGGTTTTAGGTATTTTATGTTTTAATAGGTTTTTATGGATTTCTTATTGTTTTCATGTTTTTTTAGGATTTTTAGGTTTTTTTGATATTTTCATGGAATTTGTAAAAAAATTATGTTTTTTGGATTTTAGGGATTTTTATGGTTTTGATGGATTTTTTGGGTTTTTATCATTTTTTGGTTTTTACGATTTTAAGTGCTTTTAGATTTTTTTCTTAGGGATTTTCATGGTTTTTTTTTATTTTGATGTTTTTAGGGTTTTTTACATTAATGTTTTGTTGGGTTTTGTGGGATTTTGAGTGTTTTTAGTGTTTTATGGTTTTTATAGTTTTTTTTGGGTTTTATGGTTTTTAATGATTTTTTATCTTTTTAATTAGTTTAAATTATTTTTATAGTTTTTTTGGTTTTTTAGATTTTTTTTGTTTTTATGGTTTTTATGGAATTTTGCGTTTTTTGGGTTTTAAGGGATTATAGAAGTTTTTATGTCTCTTTACGTTTTTTAGTATTTTTTAGTTTTTTATAGGTTTTATGTGTTTTTAGTTTTTTAAATTTTTTGTTAGGGTTTTTCTGGGGATTTAGGGTTTTTTACATTTTTAGGGATTTTTAAGTATTTTTAGGGGTTTTAATGGTTATTTAGGGTTTTTTATGTTTTATAATTTTTTATGCCTTTTTTTGCATTTTAAGTCTTTTTTTGGATTTTTTTGGGTTTTTTGGGGTTTTTTGGGTTTTTGGGTTTTATTTTAATAGGGTTTTAGGGTTTTTAATGTTTTTTTGGGGTTTTATATTTTTTTATAGTTTTATAGTTTTTATCAATTTAGGCATTTAAAGGTAATTTATATATTTATTTTGGTTTTTATTGTTTTTAGGGTTTTTGGGTTTTTAAGGTTTTTTGGGGTATTATGGTTTTTAGGTTTTTTATAGATTCTTGGTTCTTTTCAGGTATTTTGGGGTTTAGCATTATTTTTTGTTTTTAAGGGTTTTATTTGTTTTTATGTTTTTATGTTTTTATGTTTTTTAGGGTTTATTAAGGTATTTACTGTTTTTTTATTTTTGCTGGTTTTATGGACATTGAATGTATTATGGTTAATTTAGGGTTTTAGAGCTTTTTAATATTTTACGGTTTTTACAGATTTTAGAGTTTAGAATTTTTTTTGGGGTTTAATGGGTTTTTATAATTCTTAGTGATTTTTATGGGTTTTTAGGGGTTTTATAGATTATTAATAATTTTTATGGTGTTTATTGTTTTTAGTGTTTTTATGATTTTGGGGGGATTTATAGTTTGTAGTTTTTTAGAATTTATTAAGGGAAAAGAAGGTGTAGTTCTAGGCTATTTCTATCCCTCCAAAATGTATTAGAAAAAAAAGAAAACAATTAGGGGATGGGGTCAAACAACCACACCCAAAAGGGAAATAAGTAATTCAACATCACCCCCAAGTCATAAATAGGGGTTGGACGATATAGGTCACCATCCGCACCATATCCAGAATCCATATCAGCAAAGCGGAAGTTAGCGTTTTTCGAGGTTTTTTTTTGGTTTTCATTTTTTTTGGAGTTTTAGTGTTTTTTAGGTTTTTGGGGTTTTACGTGCTTTTAGGTTTTAAATGTTTTCTTAGGGGTTTTCAAGGCATTTTAGGGTTTTTATGTTTTAAGGATTTTTTAACATTTTTTTGAATTTTTAGGATTTTTGGGTTTTTAGGGTTTTTAGAAATTTTTAGGTTTTATGTATTTTAAGTGCTTTATGGTTTTTATGTTTTTTAATGAGGTTTAGGGTTTGGGTATTTTTTATGATTTTTTGGATTTTGAGGGTAAGGAAGGCTCAGGTCCGGGCTATTCCTGGCACCCCGAAAATTTATTATAAAAAGACACAAAGAAACTATAGACAGGGGTGGGGAGGGATCAAATGACCGACACCCAAAACCCCTAACGACCCCAGCCTGAAGGCCCCAAAAAGAAAAGAAGAAAGAACAAAAAAGAAAAAAAATACACGCCAAAAGAGTCCAAAATGAAGGGCACACAGGGGGAGGATCAGTCAATGTCGCCACCAAAATTGTCCGACTCCGCACCACGATACCCAATGCCCACACCAAATATATCACCCACATCAGAAAAACTATAATCTGACTCGGCACCCATGTCCATTGAATCCCATCTAGACTCATAATCCTCTTGCATGCCAAGCCTGGATAGAAGCTTCATCCTAGCCATCTATTGCTCAGAGGAAATTGAAGGCCACTCTCGCTTATTAACTTTTAGATTAAGTCTGACTGCCCTTGATGAGGCCCAGGTTTCCATAGAACGTGGGAGGGCAGAGTAATCCTACCTCCGTCTTCACCTCAGGGGGGCGGAGGTGGATCCAGCTTCATAACATGATTTCACACAAGTGAATCCATAGCTAACAGCAGATGGTGCCTTCCCTTTCTTACCTTCTAACCCAGGAGTTTCAGCACCTCTTTTGTTCCTTTACTCCTTTGACCTGACCATAGTAGCATTTATTCGGCGATCTGCATTAGTAAACCTCTCCCCAAGCCTCTTAGCTTCACCCTCAAGCAGAAACATTTCCCGTTCAACCCACACCATCTCATGCAACTGCACACAATGATCTTAAGTAGAGGAAACACCATGGATGACCATAACCCTCTGCAGGTCCATGGATGGATCACCAGCATCCCCAACATTCCCTGGCAGAGGGTTCAAAACCTGAGAACTGGGAAGATCCTCAGCACCACTAGTGTTGTCTGTGGGAGGAGATAAGCCAGGCACCATGTTAGGCCCCCCATGCCGGCACACCCGGACAGTACCAGAGGGGCATCACGCCAATTAGTTTATTGCACCCTGGGGATCCATGGATCCTCTTTCACCATAGACCTTTCCTCCTTAGTCGAAGACATAATCCATTCATCCCCAGCCCTCGTGCCTTGAACAACCACTGCCTCCTTCATAACATCTCCCACCAGCACATCCACCACAGTGGGATCACTAGTAATTTTAGTTTTTTAAGGTTTTCTTAAGGGTTTCCGGGGTTTTAGAGTTTTTATATCTTTATGATTTTTAAGGATTTTTAAATATTATTATTGTTTTTATGATATTTATAGTTTTTTAAGGTTCTTATTGGTTTTTTTGTTTTTTTGGGGTTTTCTTTTTTTCATATTTTTTGAGTTTTTAGGGGTTTGATGTGTTTTTAGGTTTTTATTTTTTCTTAGGGTTTTTTATGTTTTTAGTGAATTTATGTATTTTTAGGTTTTTTGTTTTTTTAGGTTTTTTTGGGATTTTTAGGGGATTAGGGGTTTTTAGGGTTTTTAATATTTTTATAAATTTTAAATTGTTTGGGTTTTTTAGATTTTCAGTGTTTTTTAATGTTTCTAGGGGTTTAAAGTGCTTTTAGAGTTTTTTGTGAATTTTTAGGGATTTTATGGGGTTTTAGGTGTTTCTAAGGTTTTTATGTGGTTTTATGGGTTTTAGGTGTTTAGGAGTTCTGATGTCCTTTAGGGGGTTTAGGAATTTTATAAATATTGACGGTTTGTAGGGTTTTTATGGTTTTTAGGGTTTTTATATTTTTATGTGTTATAATTGCTTTTAGTATTGTAATGTTTTCTTTGTTTTTTCAAGGATTTTAGGTTTTTTTTACATTTTTAGGGATTTTTAGGGCCTTTTTAGGATTTTAATGGATTTTTAGGGTTTTTGGGTTTTTGGGGTTTTAGGATTTTTACTGTTTTTTGTATTTTTATGTGTTATTTTGTATTTTTAGCATTTTTTTTAATTTTTATTATTTTATGTTTTTATAGATTTTTTATCATTTTTAAGGGATTAAAGGGTTTTTTAAGTTTTTTGCCATTTATTATGATTTTTATGGATTTTTAGAGTTTTTATGGTTTTTAAGGGGTTTTGGGGATTTGAGGAGTTTTTAGGGGTGTTTAGGGTTTTTAGGATTTTTATGGTTTTTTACGGTTTTAGCATTTTTTTATTTTTTAGGGGGAATAGTTTTTTTTGGATTTTAAAGTTTTATTAGGGTTTTTAGGGTTTTTAGGTTTCTATGTATTTTGAAATTTTTATGTATGTATTATGATTTTTAGGAATTTTTAGTGGGTGTATGGATTTTGAGGGTTTTTTAGATTTTTTAGGGTTTGTAGTATTTTTCGATTTTTAGAAGTATTAAGTGTTTTTTGGGTTTTAAGTTTTTCATAGAGGTTTTAGGCATTTTTTGGGTTTTTTATGTTTTCATGTATTTTTAGGGATTTTTATGATTTTTAGGGATTTTGAGTGTTTTAGGGTTTTTACAGTTTTTCTGGGGTATTCCGATTTAGGGTATTTTGGGGGTTTTTATGTTATTTAAGGTGTTTTAGAGTTGTTAAAAATTTTAGAGGATTAAAGGTTTTTTAGGGGTTTTCATAGAGTTTTGGGGTTTTTTTGGGATTTTATTGTTTTTTAATTATTTTAGGGGTACATGGTATTTTAGTATTTTTAGGTTTTTCAGGTTATTTTTAGGGTTATTTATGGTTTTTACTGATATTTAGGTTTTTTTGGGGTTATAATTGTATTTTTGTAGTTTTAGTTTTCATAGGGTTTTCGGATTTTTTAGGGTTTTTTATGTTTTTTGGTATTTTTTATTATATTTTAGTTTTTTGGGTTTTTATGGATTAATAGGGGGTTTTAGAGATTTATTGGGGTTTTTAGGGTTTTTAATGTTTTTAGGTTTTTTAGAAGTTTTATGTGTTTTTAGGTATTTAAGGTTTTCTTATATTTTTCCATTGGTTTTTGGGTTTCTTACTTTATTAAGGATTTTGTATGATTTTTGAGGTTTTTTTGGGTTTTTTGGGCTTTTTAGGGTTTTAAGGGGTTTTTGGTTTTTTGGTGGTTTTTAGGGGTTTTTACAATTTTTTTATGTAACTGGGGGATTTAATTGTTTTTTTGGTTTTTTTGTTTTTCTTAGGTGTTTTTATGTTTTTCAAGGATTTTAATATTTTTGGGATTTAAAAGTATTTTTTAGAATTTTATGGGGTTTTGTGGTTTTTAGAGATTTTGAGGGTTTGGGGGTTTTATAGGTTTTTGGGATTTTTTTGGTTTTTTGGTTTCTTAGGATTTTTAGAGTATTTAATGATTTTAGTGGTTTAAAGAGTTTTAATAATATCAGTTGATTTTTAGGGATTTTATGGGTTTTAAAGGCTTTTATGGTTTTTAGGGACTTATGGTTTTAGGGTTTTAGGCTTGTTTACGGTTTTTAGGATTTTTAGGATTTTTATGTATTTTATTAGTTTTAATTTCTTTTAGGTTTTCAACACGTTCTTAGGGTTTTTTAAATATTTATAGATTAGTGTCATTTTTTTGTATTTTTATGGTATTTTAGTTGTTTTAGGGATTTTTAGGGTATTAGGGGTTTTCGGGTTTTCAGATTGTAGGGTTTTAGGGTTTTTAGGGTCTTAGGGTTCTTAGTATTTTTATGTTTTTTAGATGTTTTATGATTTTAAATGTTTTCATAGGGGTTTTCCAAGGTTTTTGGGTTTTTTACATTTTAGGGTTTTTTGAGATTTTTTTAGAATTTTATGTTCTTTTAGGGATTGGAGGATTTTCATGGTTTTTATGGTTTTTTGGGGTTTTATTGTTTTTTTGGGCAAGGAAGGTGCGGGTGCAGGCTACTCTTGGACCCCCAAAATTTATTAGAAAAAAGAGAACAATGTAGATAGGGGTGGAGCAGAGTCAATCGACCCATACCCAAAAACAAACCCCAAACATAAAAAACAAAAAGAAAGAAAAGACACAGAAAGAAACCGGACACAACATCCATGCCTGCTCCAACACCTCATTGTGAATCATCACCATCAACAGCAGCCCCAATCTCAGTCACTATCACACCATTCACCAGCATTATACATCAGAAAACAACTGTCAATCAGCAGCACCGATTCACCAAAAACACAGCCATTCGTCAGCACCAGAGTTCATCACCACCGATTAGAGAGGCATACCGTAATCAAGAAGAAATAATAAAGAAAACCCACAACATCAGTAGCCGAGGCCTCCCCATCTAAGCCAATGTAGCGGCCCCAAGGACACCAGACCACGCCCGAGGCCAGGGCCGAACAGGAACGAAGCCGTAGAGTCTGAGATGCACACCGAGGAAAACTCCACACACACCATTTCCAGCGCCAGGGCAGACGCAACCAAAGATAATCCATAGTCAAGAAATCAAGAATCACACCCAACACCAGGAGAAGTCGGGCTTCAAAACTGGGAGGAAGCAAGATTCCGAGGACAGACTACCCTAGGACGACACATGCCGGCACCAAACCAAGACCCTAAAGCCAAGCACGTTGAATCTGTTGCCGATCACACCAGAGAAAACCGTGAATAGGACAAATCTGGAAATTTAATTTCGAGAATACCATAGCTGATAGCGCACACTCCAGATTTGAAGAAACCTAAGGATGGGAGGCATAATGAAAGCACCATCGGACACAACCGGACCACGTCGTTCCATCACCGGCCAGCACTGATCCGAGATGAGACATCAAGTTTCGAGGCCGAACCACACCGGAAGGGGGAGGAAGGAGGTCCGTGAAGGAACCCTAGCTACGTAAGGAGGGGGTGAGATCCACCACTCAGAGGCCAAACATCTATGATATTTATGTTTTTTAGGTTTTTAGGCTTTTATACATTTTATGGTTTTTAGTGGTTTTAGTGTCTTCTTATGGTTTTTAGAATTTTTAGGTTTTTTGAGGTTTTAAGTTTTTTAGGTTTTTAAGGTTTTTTTAGGGGTTATCCGGGTTTAAGAGATTTTTTTTATGTTTTTATTGAATTTTATGAATTTTTTTGGTTTTTTGTGGTTTTTTGGGGATATTGATGGTTTTATTTATTTTTAGGGGTTTTAGAGTTTTTAGGGTATATTAAGTTTTTATTTTTTTAATTTTTTTAGGTTTTTTTTGGTTTTTTAGGTTTTTTTATGTTTTATAGGGTTTTTTTCGTTTTCAGGTATTTTTAGCTCTATTTTTAATATTTTTATGGTTTCTTCATTTTTTCGTATGTTGAGGGGTTTTAGGGTTTTTAGAGTTTTTAGGGGTTTATGGATCTTAGGGATTTTTTTTAGAGTTTTTAGGGTTTTAAGTTTTTTATTGTTTTTCAACAATTTTTGGGGTTTAAAGGGTTTTTTATTGGTTTTTAGGGTTTTATAAAATTTTAGGATTTTTAATGTTTTTAGTGGTTTTTTGGTTTTTAGGGCGTTTTAGTGTTTTAGGGTATGTTAGTTTTTTATGGATTTTAGTGTTTTTTATATTTTTTAAATGTTTTAAGTGTTTTTAGGTATTTATGGTTTTCTTAGGGTTTTTCAAGGATTTTATTTTTTCCAGTGTTTTTAGTTATTTTTAGGGATTTGTATGGTTCTATTGATTTTTTATGAATTTTGAGGGTTTTTTGGGTTTTTAGTGGTTTTAGTGTTTTTTAGGGGTTGAAATTGATTTTAGGTTTTTATTTTTCTCTTATGTTTTTCAAGGTTTTAGGGTTTTTTATGATTTTAGGGATTTCTTAGTATTTTTTCTAGGATTTTTATGGTTTTTAGGATTTTTTGATATTTTGAGATTTTTGGGGTTTTATTATTTTTTTGGTTTTTATGGTTTTTAAGTTTTTAGGTTTTTTAATTGTTTTTAGAGTTTTTAACATTTTTGGGGTTTAAAGGGTTTTTAGAGTTTCTATGTTTTTCAAGGATTTAGGGTTTTTATGATTTTAGGGATTTCTTGGTATTTTTTAGGATTTTTATGGTTTTTAGGATTTTTTGTGATTTTGAGGCTTTTTGGGGTTTTATTGTTTTTTTGGTTTTTATGGTTTTTATGTTTTTAGGTTTATTAATTATTTTTAGAGTTTTTAACCTTTTAGGGGTTAAAGGGTATTTAGAGTTTTTAGTGATTTTTGAGGGTTTTTATGGGTTTAGTGTTTTTATGTGTTTTATGGGTTTTAGTGTTTTTTATGTTTTTTAGTGGTTTATATGGTTATTACAGTTTTTATGGTTTTTGTAAAATTTTTAGTTTTTTATGGGTTTAATTGTATTTAAGTTTTAAATGTTTTCTTTGGATTTTTCTAGGATTTTCTATTTTTAGGGTATTTTATGTATTTTTTATTAATTTTATGGTTTTTAAGGTTTTATGTATTTTTTGGGTTTTAGGTTTTTTGGGTTTTATTATTTCATGGTTTTTAGTTTTTTCTATTTTTTAGTGGTTTAAGTGTTTTTACGATTGTATGGTTTTCTTGGTGTTTTTAGGGTTTTTAGAGTTTTTTACATTTTAGGGATTTTTAAGTGTTTTTAATATTTTTATGGGTTTTATAGATTTTATTTATCTTTAGGTATTTTTAGTTTTTTATGTTTTTTAGGGGTGTTTGGGTTGTTATGGTTTTTTGGGTTTTTAGGATTTTTTTTTGATTTTTGGGTTTTTAAGGTTTTTATATTTTTTAAATTTTTGTCAGGGTCGAAAGTGTTTTTATATTTTCATTGGTTTATAGGATTTTATATGGGTTCTTAGATTTATTTAATGTATTTATGAGTTTTTATTTGTTTTAGTGGTATTTAGGGTCTTTATATTTTTTTAGTGTTTTTTGTATTTTTAAGTTTTCTAGTGATTTTACCTTTTTTCTATGGTTTTCATTTTGTTTTTAAGTATTTTTATATTCTCAGTTATTTTAGTTATTTTCCTAATATTTATGGTTTATAGGTTTTTTAGTAATTTTTATACTTCTTAGGGGTTTTAGGGTTTTTAGGATTTTTATGGTATTTAGGGATTTTAGTGTTTTTTATGTTTTTTAGGGGTTTGAAGTATTTTTGGTTTTATTTTTTTAGTATTTTTTTTAAATTTTTAGGGTTTTTATTGTCTCTTTATGTCTTCTATGGTGTTTTATGGTTTTTAGGTGTTTTAGTTTTTTTGTTATAGTGTTCTATGGGTTTTATGGTTTATTTCATTTTTTTTGTTTTTTAGGTGTTTTACTGTTTTTTAATATTTTAGGGATTTGAAGTGTATTTAGAGTATTTTGTGGTTTTTAGTGCTTTTACATTGTTTTAGGGTTTTTAATGTTTTCATGGTCTTTCATGTGTTTTTAGGATTTTTTAGGGTTTTTTAGGGTTTTTAGAATTTCTTATATTTTTAGGCGTTTTATGTTTTTTTTATTTTAAGGATTTCAATGGTGTTTTTTGGGTTTTCATGTTTTTATGTATTTTTAGAGATTTCTTATGATTTATATATTTTTTAGGGTTTTTAGTGGTTTTTTGGGTTTTTTTAGAGTTTGTTATGGTTTTAGATTTTTTTTAGGTTTTTTGGGGGTTCAAGGTGTTTTTAGGATATTAATGTTTTTAGGGGTTTAGGGTTTTTTACATTTTGTGGGGTTTTTAAGGATTTTTATGGGGTTTTATGTTTTTTAGGTATATTGAGGTTTTTTGGTAGGTTTCTTGGAAATTTTGTGTTTTTATGGTTTTTATGGTTTTTTAGGTTTTTAGTGTTTTTTTGAGAGTCTACAGTTTTTAATGGTTTTTAAAGTTTTTTTAACATTGTTTTGGGTTTAGAGGTTTCTTATAGTTATTAGTGGTATTAGGGGATTTATGTGTTTAATGTATTATTAATGTTTTTAGGGAATGTTATTATTTTTTAAGGATCTAGGGTTTTTACATTATTTTTAGTGTTTTTAAGGTTATTTTCATTTTTTGTGTTTTCATGGATTTTTAGTTTTTTTATGTTTTGAATATTTTCTTATGTATATTTTTTTTGCGATTTTTATGTTCTTAGTGATTTTTTTTCAGATTTTCATGATTTTTATGGTTTTTAAGGGTTTTAGGGTTTTTAGTATTTTTAAGTTTTTAAGGTGTTTTTGTGTTTTTTAATGTTTTCTTAGGGGTTTTAAAGGTTTTTATGGGTTTTTACCTTTTCATGGATTTTTTAGGATTTTTAAGGGGTTTTTCGGGTTTTTATGGATTCTTGAGGGGTTTTACGGTTAATTATTGGTTTTAGTGTTTTTATGGTTTTTATGGTTTTTTGGGTATTTTTTATTTTTTTATTGTTTTAATGTTTTTAATGTTTTTAATGTTTTTTTAACATTTTAGGGGTTTAAAGGTTTTTTTATAGTTTTATTGATTTTTAGGGTTTGATGGGTTTTTAGGATTTTTAAGGGTTTGGTGATTTTTAATGGTTTTTTGAGGGGTGTATGGTTTTCATGGTTTTACGGTATTTTAGTGTTTAATTGTATTTAGGGGTATTAAGTGTTGTTAGATTTTAAAGGCTTTCTTCAGTAGTTTTTGAGTTTTATGGTTTTTTAATTTGTAGGATTTTATAGGATTTTTTAGGATTTTTATTATTTTTTGTGGTTTTTATGAATTTTGATGGTTTTAGGGTTTTTTAGGTTTTTAGAATTTTTTAGGATTTTAGGGGTTTAGAGTTTTTTAAGTTAATAATATTTTCTTGTGGTTTTTCATTGTTTTAAGGTTTTTTTATGTTTTTAGGGATTTTTTAGATTTTTTATTATTTTTATGGGTTTTTTAAATTTGTAGGGATATATAGTGTATTTAGTGTTTTTTTGGTTTTTATGGTTTTTGGGGGATTTAGGGTTTTTTATTTTTTATGGTTGTAAAGGGTTTTTAGATTTTTTGATAGTTTTACGTGTTTCAAAGGTTTTTGTGTTTTTTGAGGGTTTTAGGGTTTTAAGGGGTTTTATAAACTTTTTAGGAGTTTATAGTTCTTAGAGTTTTCTAGTTTTGTTTGGGTATTATCATTTTTAGAATTTTAAGGGTTTATGTTTTATTTGTGTTTTTATGGTTTTCTTATGGGGTTTCTAGGTTTTTAGGATATTTTACTTTTATAGGGGTTTTAAGACTTTTTTTTGGATTTTTTGTGTTTTAATGCTTTTATTCCAGTTCTTAGGATTTTTAGAGTTTTTTTAATGTTTTTATGGGATTATAGGGTTTTAGAGTTTTTAATTTTTCTTAGGGTTTTTAAGGGGGGGGGGGGTTGGGATTTTTATATTTTTATGGGTGTTTATTGATTTTGGGTTTTTATGGTTTTAGACTCTTTTTAGGGTTATTTATTATTTTTAGCATTTATTAGTGTTTTTAAGGGTTTTAAGTGTTCTTAGGTTTTTATGGTTTTCTTATTGTTTTTATTGTTTTTAGAGTTTTCAAAAAATTTAGTGATTTTTATTATTTTTTTTGGTTTTTAGAGTTTTTAGGGATTCTTAGAGTTTTTTGGGGGTTTTTAGTGTTTTTATGGTTTCTTAGTGTTTTTATCATTTTTTTGGTTTATTAAGATATTTAAGTGTTTTATGTTTTTATATTTTTCATCGGGGATTTTCAATTTTTAGGGGTTTTTAATTTTTTACAGATTTTTAGGGAATTTTATGATTTTTAGGGTTTTATGGATTTTTACAGCTTAAGGGGTTTTATGGTTTTTATTGTTTTTTTGGTTTTTAGGTTTTTTTTTGTGTTTTTAAGGGATTTTAGGTTTTCCAGATTTGTATCATTTTAAGTGGTTTATAGTGTTTTAAAAGTTTTATTGATTTATTAGGGTTTTGATGTTTATTTGGGGTTTTTTGGTTTTTGGGGGTTTTATGGTTTTTAGGGGTTTTTATCGTCATTTTAGGATTTCTTTGGGTTTTGAGAACTTTATTATTTTTTGGTGTTTAAATTGTTTTTTAGGATTTTAAGGTTTTTTATTTTTTTAGGGTTTTTGGTATTTTAATGTTTTTAGGGATTTTAATGGTTTTTGGGTTTTTTAGAGATTTTGAGTGGTTTTAGGGTTTTTTATGGTTTATATTGTTTTTTATGATTTTTAGGGGGTTTATCTATATTTAGGTTTTTCATTTATCTAATGGTTTTTTAGGTTATTTGTGTTTTTATTTATTTTTAGGGGTTTTATAAAAATAAATTATGATTTTGAATGGTTTTTATGGTTTTTTAGGGGTCTATGATTTTTTTGGGTTTTTATGGTTTTTCAGGTTTTAATGTTTTAATGGTTTTTAGGGTTTTTAAATTCTTCTATAGTTCTTTAATATTTTATGGGTTTGAAGGGTTTTTATAATTTTAAGTGGGTATTTAGGAATTTTATAGGTTTTTAGGGTTTTTTTAATAATTTTAGGGTTTTGTTGTTTTTAAGGGTTTTAGGGTTTTTATTTTCTATTAAGGGGTTTTATGGGTTTCATGATTTTTTTTATTATTTTTAGGTTTTTTACGGATTATAATTACATTTATGTTTTTATGGTTTTCTATGGGATTTCATGGTTTTTAGGTTTTATACATTTATATTGATTTTTAGGGTTTTTTTATTTTTATGGATTTTTATGGTTTCTAGGGATTTTGAGCATTTTTAGTTTTTTTGGGTTTGGTAGGTTTTTATGGTTTTTATTGTTTTTTTAGGTTTTTAGGGGTTTTAAGTGTTTTATGTTTTATAGGATTTCATAGGGGTATTTAGGGTTTTCAAGTTTTTTTCATTTTTATGGATTTCTAAGTATATTTATGGATTTTTATTGTTTTATGGTTTCTGGTTATTATGAGGGGTTTGGGGTTTTATGGTTTTTATGGTTTTTTTTTGTTTTTTTTTGAGATTTTAGGGTTTTTTGGAAATGTTTTTAGATTTTTTTCATGTTTTTTGGGGTTTAACGGATTTTTAGAGTATTTAGTGGGTTTATTGGTTTTTATGCTTTTGGGGTATTTATGTTTTTTGGAGGTTTTGAGTCTTTTAGGTTTTTAGGGTTATTATAATTTATTTAGGTTTTCTTGGAGCTTTAAATGTTTTTTGGTTTTTAAGGTCTTTTTAGGGTTTTTGAAGGGTCTGGGGGTTTTTTATATTTTTATAGATTTTTAGGTATTTTTGATATTTTTATACTCTATTAGGTTTTTTAGGGATTTTGACGGATTTTAGGATTTTTAGGGATTTTCATGTTTTTAGCATTTTTTAAGGGTATTTTGTTTTTTTACGCAAATAATGTTGTCTTTAGGGGTTTCAAGGTTTTTAAGTTTTCTTGACATTTTAAGTATTTTTAGCAATTTTTTATGGTTTTTATGGGTTTTTGGGGTTTTTGGGATTTTAAGGGGTTTAAGGAGTTTTTTTTTCGTTTTATTGGGTTTTTTGAGTTTTTATGTTTTTATAGTTTTGAAAATTTAGTGTTTTAATTCATTTTTCTAATTTTTAGTGGTTTTTGGGTTTTATCGTATTTTAGTGTTTTTATGAATATTTATGGTTTTTAGCAGCTTTATGGTCTCTTTAGGGTTTTTGGGTTTCCGTGTATTAGGTTTTTTAGGGGTTTTAATGTTATTATGTTTTTAAGGTTTTCTTAGTTTTTTTCAGAATTTTAGTGTTTTTTAGGTATTTTGAGAGATTTTATACTATTTTTTGGGTCTTTTAGTGGTTTTAGAAATTTTTGGATTTCTTAGGGTTTTTTTTCATTTTTTGATTTCGAGGGGTTTTAAGTGTTTTTAGGTTTTTAAGGTTTTCTTTGGGTTTTTTAGGTGTTAGATTTTTTATATTTTTAGGTTTTTTATGGATTTTTATGGGGTTTTTTGGGTTTTTAGTATTTTTATTATTTTTTTTGGGTTTTAAGGTTTTTATGAATTTTTTAGGGTTTTAGGTTTTTTATAATTTTTATCATTTTAGCTGTTTAATGGATTTTTAAATATTTTAGGGTATTTTTAGGGCTTTTATAGGATTTTTATGGTTTTATGAGTGTTATAGTTTATCTATTTTTGGGTTTTGTAGGTTTTTTCTGGGATTTTAGAAATTTTATTTTTTAGGCGGTTTAATTGTTATTATGTTTTAAAGGTTTTCTTTGGGTTTTTCAGTTTTTTTAGGATTTTTACATATTTAGGTATTTTTGAATATTTTTATTGTTTTTAGGGATTTTATGGATTTTGAGGGTTTTAATGTTTATTATGGTTTTTATGGGTTTTTTGGTTTTTATGTTTTTTTTGTTTTTATGATTTTTTGGAGTTTTTTATGCGTTTAGAATTTTTTAGATGTTTTTAACATTTTTTGGGTTTTAAATGATTTTAGAGTTTTTAATATTTATTTGGGTTTTTAGGGGTTTAAATTATTTTTAGGTTTTTAAGGTCTTCATAGTCGTTTTTAGGGTTTTTATTTTTTTTAATGTAATTTTCATTTTTAGGGGTTTTTTGAACATTAATGGATTTTTTGGGTTTTTATAGATTTGAAGGTGTTTTATGGGTTTTTAGTGTTTTGAGGGTTTTATGGTTTTTTAGGTTTTTGTGGTTTTTATGAGTATTTTAGGGTCTCTTAGTTTTTTAGAGTTTTTAATGTGGGGGGGTTAGGGTTTTTAGTGTTTATTCTAAGGACCATAGAACACATGGTCATTGATTGTTCAAAGGCGGACCTAATGAGGATGTTGGAATACACATGATTGCACCAACCCCAATTTGAGGAATTGATAGCCCAATGATTATGGAGTGAACCAAGTGGATGAAGGGGGACTTACAAGGATTAATCATGCATATCCACAAGGAGGTCCAATATCCTTTATTAGGGGTATAATATAGGCCTATATTTACATTAATAAAGTCCCAAAAAATCTTTTAAAGACACAACCCATGGTGTATTAGTAATTTTATTCCCACCCCGCCTTGGAATATTCAATGTCAAAAGTGGGGGGTTAGTTGCATTTACATTCTTAAAGGGTGTGCAATTTGTCTCTTAAATTCTTGGGCATACTAGAAAATGGTCAAAATCTTCATTTATGCTTTTTGACTTTTTGAAACCAGTTGTTAGTGTTTTATATCACACATTGGCTATAAATAGAAACCCCATGTAGTCTTCAAAAATCATAAATGAAGGTAATGTTATTATGGGGATTTTTTCTTTCAACCTTTGTTTTCTTGCTTAATTATTGACTTATTAAAGGATTGGTGTTCCATTCTGTAATCTTGTGGATATAGTATTTATAGAAAAGTTCTCTTTGGGTTATACCTTGGAAAACTCTCTCCTTTCTTCCACATTTTTATCATTTATTATCCTTCTTAATTGTTTTCCTACAGAGATCTAGGTTCTCAACATGCGAATGTTGAATAGTTTACCTAGTAAACTTCCTATAGGGTCATAGATCATGTATCATTTGGTATTAGAGCCAACTTGAATGAAATCATTTTCATCATTTTCCTATAACTTCTTCCATCTTCATTTCTCTTTGAATCAAACTAACATCAATTCAGGTCCATTTTTCTTCTTCATCTATGTACTTTATTTCCTATTCATATCAAACATATATCATTTCATTATTTTATTTGATAAGACCATATTTCTTCTCCATATATAATCATTAAAATCAAAGCTATAAATCATGAGATATAACAGGTTCTAATTTTTCTATGAATTTTTCAGTTTTAAATCCACAGATCTCTCACATTGATTCCATTAGATGTTTCAAATTATTACTTCTACTATGTTAATGTATTGAAAATTAATCTTTTAATTGATTCACTTATTCAGTAAAAAGAGCCTAAAAATAATAATAAAATAAATAGGCGTAAAAAATTGGAACATTTTGAATTCTATGTCTCATTATCATTTTTTAACATCCATTTTCTCCCCATTCCTCGTTTTTTTATCTTCAATACATTTATAAATATATATTTTATTTCTAGTTCCATATTTCCACATTTCCACTATCCTTTATATTTGTTGAAATTGGGTAATAATGTTATAGTAAGCTAGTTGAGTTAGAAAAGGAAAGATTTTTACATTTTGTTAAGAAATCCAAAATTGAGTGAAACAAGAGTGAAAAAAATATTTTTGAGTGTAAAGACATCAGGGAGTGTGTGGGGTCTATATTTATTTTTCTTAAATTTTTATTCCATGATTATAAAATGTAATAGGTGAGTTACACAAATGAAACAGATATTATGTTTTTCATGAGGGTTTTACAAGAACAATTCTAAAGTTTCAATGTGAAGATGGATAAATCGAAACCATCTTCCCATTCATGAGGACCACCAAGAAGGAGGGTCATTGAAGAAGATGAGTTATATTATTTCCATGAGTTACCAATTCATTGAAATCAACCACCATGGAGTAAATCCAATAATCTTATAGGAATAAATTTGGGGATCCCTTATTCCAAGGTAATAATGATACCAAAACATTCTTGGAGTAGGAATGAAAGGTAGAGAGTTTTTTTGGTTTTAAAAACTATTTAGAGGAAATAATATGAGGTTAGAGGTAATCTAATTCACCAACTATAATAATATTTTCTAGGAAAAACCATAATTAAGTCTATGATGATGTGGAAAAAGAACCATCCGTACTTGGGAGGGTATGAATGTGGTAATGCATAAGAGGTTCATTTCTAGACATTATTATTGTGATTTATTCCTCAAGTGATAGGATTCTAAATAATGATACATGAGTGTTTAAGAGTATCACATAGATATTGAGATCATAATTTTTTGGGATAATATTTATAAGGAGAAAGAGGTAACCATGGAAAGGTTTGTGAATGACCTCACCACTAAATTCGATAAATAGTGAAAATCACCACTACTAGGACATAGAGGATCTTATTCACATGGCTAATAAATAGGAGAGGAAACTAAATGAAATAATCATGATCCATAAATAATATGGTAAGGATACTAAATATTATTTTATGTTCAAGGATTCAAAAAAAGTCATGAAAGGGAACACCAAATAGATTCAAAGAGGTGAACAAATGAAAACTATTATTTCTAGAATCCATATTTAAAATAGAGGGTAAGGTTATTTCCAAATCACATGATATAAAATGTTTTAAATTTCAAGGATTTAGAAATTTTTAATTAAAATTCCCAAAAAAAAGACCATTATTATTTTGGATAATGGGAATATTTTTATTTCTAGCACAATAGAAGATGAAGTTACACCACTTGAAGAGTGTTTGGATGTTGAAATAAAAGCATCATACATAGATTAATGGTTGTTAAAAGCATGCTATGAGTCCTCAACCGAAATTAGAATATGAGTATGATAAAAGGGAGAAAATTTCTCATACTATATTTCACATCATATTTAGGTTTTGTAGTATTATTATTGATGTGGTTGTTTAAAAAATGTAGCATGTGGTTTGATGGGTGAAAAATTGGGATTATCTATGACTAAATTGCAATGGTTAAATAATAGTGGAGATGTTAATGTAACTTAAAATTAACAAGTTTCTTTTTCTATTAGAAGTATGAATATAAGGTTATATTTTATGTTTTTCTCATTAATTCTAGTTACAAACAGTTTTTAAGGACTTGGAAAGTATATTGGATGGTCACACATGATAGATAAACCAACCTCTATTATTTTGAGTGAAACGGGGGGAAGGTTATGCATACATCTTTGAGGACTCTTCGCACATATGAAGACCATGTGAGTATTGAGAGAAATTTTAAAAGAGCGAAATTGAAAAGAGATAAAAATATTGAGAATGAAAAGAGTAAAAAAATCAATAGTGAAAAATGATTGACGAGTGAAATCAAAATAAAGGAGAGAAATAAAGGAGTTGAAAAAAAGAGTGAAAAAATGATTGAAAATAAGAATTCTAAGAAAAAAGTGAGTTTATTTTCAATGAAAAAAGATATTGAGATAGATTTAAAGGGGGGGAATCTCATGGTAAAATTCAAGGTTGAATGTTATACCAATAAATATCTTAACCCATACATTATTTCAACTACTATGTCTCCTTAATAAGTATTTGGTAGTGTGTTTCCAGAGTAAATCCTTGATGGCGTACCTTTATTGGAGGGTATAAAGTACCAGATAGACAACCTTGAATGAGAACCATTTTATAATTGACTGCATTATTGGGTTAATATAGAAGAGGCTCTATAAATCCAATGTCAAGTGGAATAATTTTTATGGAAGGTATTTATTTGAGTGGGATTGAGACCTTGTTCAGTTCTAGTAATTCTTGACCCAGAAAAATGGTATGTGGAGGATATGTGTTGATTCTCAAGGGATCAAAATAATAAATGCAAAGTATCTATATCCCAGAACTCTTTTGGATAATATTCTTGATGAACTCCATGGTGCAAGCTTTTTTACTTAAATTTACTTAAGGATTGGATACCATTAACTTAGAATGGAAGAGGGAGATGAATATAAAACAAAATTAAAAACTATTTTTTGGTTTTATGAATGGATATTTATTCATTTCTATATAACTAATATCCCAAGTATATTAATGATATAAATGAATCATGTTTTCTATTCATTCATTGGAAAATTTGAGGTTTTTTATTTTGATAACATCCTTGCTTATTATAATATCCTTGATGAACATCATGAACATTTGAAACATGATTTTTATATTCTTAGGAAACATATGTTGTTTCATAACTTATAAATATGATTTTTTTAAATTCGATGTTTTTTCTTGGTTTTGTGGTTTTATTTCTTGGAAGGAGGTTCAATGAAGAGAATTTGAATGAGATTCTGGAATTTCCAACACCATAAATGTCTATGAGGCAAGTAGCTTCCATGCAATATTGAGTTTTTAATGAATGGTTATGTGGCAACTTTCAACCATTATGGAACCATTGATTGAGTTAGTCCAGAAAGGAGTGAGCTTTATGTGGGAAAAATATCAAGAAGATTCCTTCTCCACACTCAAAGATATGTTAACCAATTCCTCTATCTTAATTTTTTCGAAATTTTATTAAGTATTTTAGGTTGAGTGTGATTCCTATGGAATATTAATTGTGGTCATTTTAATGAAAGACTCTAAAATTATCACTTACTATAGTTATACTATTAATGTGGATGCATTTAACCACTCTACCTGTGTTGAGGAATTGTATTCCTGCAATATACCATTAGAAAATTGGAAACATTACTTGTGGACAAGTGAATTAGTGATTCATTTCGATCATGAAAGCCTATAATTACAAAAGTTAAAAGGAAATTTGAATATACAGCATGATATATGGATTGAATTCAATGATATATTTCTTTATGTCGTTATAACTAAACATGGAAAATAAAATTTCTTCATTGATTCTTTGTCTAGGATATAATATCGTATCACTTCTATGCATCCTAGAATACTTGGTTTTAAAATTCTGAAAATCATGTATTATAATGATGTTAATTTTTCTAAAATTTGGAAGTTATGTCAAAAACATGGGAATAATTATTTTTTGAAACATTATGGGATTCTTTTGTAGATAAATAAATTTTGTGTTTCATATTGTTCCTTGCATGAATTTTAACTTAGAGAAACTCATGGTGGTGGCTTAATGGGGAATTTTTGGGTTGACAAAACATTGGCCTTATTGTGTAAACATTTTTTATTATCTTCACATGAATAGGGATGTGGTTAGTGTTTTTGGAAATTGTAATGTGTGTAAACATGAAAACTAAAAAATTTCTTCCACTTTTAATATACATCCATTTTATAATTACTTATCAATGTATTTTGGGCTTAGCTCTCCATGTTCATAATCAGGGAAGGATAACATATTTTTTATGGTAGAAAAGTTTAGTAAAAGGGATCATTTTATGTTTTATTCTAAAACCAATGATTCAAATCATATCACTTATTTGTTTTTAGATAAATTTTTAGGTTTTGTGGCTTAACAAAGAGAATTATGTGTAATAGGGATGTAAAATTACATAGTCACTTCAGGTGGATATGGTGGAACAAAATTAGAACAACTTTTTTTCTACTATTTCACACCCATAGATAGATGGTAAAACTGAGGTTGTAAATAGAATACATTCCACATTTTTTTATGCCATCCTTGTTAAAATTTGAAACATTTGTAAGTATTCGTTCCACATAGTGAATTTTCTTATAATCGAGCGATCACTCCACTACTAACACTTCAATGTTTGATGTTGTGTATGGTTTTAACCAATTTAATCCACTAGATATTTTTAATTTTCATACTAATCAATTTTATAATATTGTAAGTGAAAAAAAAAGAAAATTTTGTGTAGGAATTTTATGAAAAGGTAAAGGCTATCATTGAGAAGAAGATTAAACTTGTGGTGAAACACACAAATAATGTTTGGCATAAAATGGTTTTTTAACCTGGATAATGGGTCTGGGAACACTTGAATAAATATAGGTTACTAGAGTAAAAAAATAAAAACTTTATCCATGATGATATGATCCTTTCCATGTCTTATAGAATATAAATTATAATTCCCACAAGATTGATTTTCCTTATATGTATAGACAAGTTAGTTTCAACTTTAATGTTGCTGATATTTCTTGCTTGGAAATTTCGGATTATAGGATGAATCATTTTTAGGAGAGATGATATGATAACAATGATAGTACAAATTCTCATATAAGGGTTGAAGGAAAACATGATTAGGAGGGTGGAATGCATTTCATTTCACAATGACCTGTTGCAAGGAATTTGTGCCCTAATGAAAAGTGAGTGTGGAATGCATGTCATTTCACAAGACTTGTTGCAAGGAATTTGTGGCCCAATAAAAAGTGAGTGGACCAAGAGGATTATGGGGTCCTTACATGGGTTTTTCATGAATATCATAGGGGAGTCCCAACAAAATTTATTTAGGGAAGAATCTAAAAATATATTTACATCAATAAATTCCCAAATATGCTTTTAAAGACCCAAACCATAGTATGATAAGAGGTTCAATCCCACCCCCAATATGGAATCATCAAATTTAAAGTGGCGGGATAATTGTATTTACCTTCCAAAAGTGTATGAAACTTTTCACTTAAATTCATGGTCTTCTACCAAAATCATCAGAATAATCATTTTGTATTTTTAACATGTGAAAACTAGGTGTTATACTTTTTATCACTCTTTGGATATAAATAGACCCCCCCCCCTTATACTTTCTGGACATCATGAATGAGGACAATGTTATTTTAGTGATTTTTTCTTGTTGCCTCTGTGTTCTTGCTTAATTTTCTACTTATCAATGGATTTTTCATCCTTTTTGGATTCTTTTGGCGAGATTTCATAGAGACAAGTACTCTTTGGGTTATACCTTGACCAAATATATTCTTTCTTCCCCATTAAAACCATTTATATAACTTATTTTCTGTTTTGTTATGCAGATCCAGGTGCTGAACATGACATTTTTGAACAAGGTTTCTATAACACTTTCTACAAGGTGTTAAATCACATATCATTTTTAGTGGGTTTTTAATTTTTTATGGGGTATTTGGGTTATTTCTATTTTTAGGGATTTTTATGGTTTTGGAGGGGGGTTTTATGTTTTTTAAGTAAATTTAGGATTTTAGGATTTTTTAGGTTTTAAATAGGTTAAATGTTTTTCTTGGTTTGTAGGGTTTCTTTGGGTTTTTTAGGGTTTTTAGAGATTACAATGTTATTAGGGATTCATAGGGATTGTTTTGGATTTTTATCAAATTTAGGTTTTTAGGTATTTTGAGGGGTTTTAGGGTTTTTAGAGTTTTTAGGGGTTTTATGTTTTTTATAATATTTTGGTTTTTTAGAGTTTTTAAGTTTTTATAGGGTTTTAAATATTTATTATGGGTTTTGAGGGATTTTATTGGAATTTTTATTTTTATGGATTATAAATACCTTTTTAGGATTTTTATGGGTTTTTAGGGTTTTTATGGATTTTTAGATATTCTAGGGGTTTTATGATTTTTAGGGTTTTATGAGTTTTTGAATTTTTAGGATTTTAAGTTTTTTTAGAATTTTTTATATTTTTAGGGTTTTAAAAGGATTTTATATTTTTAATGGTTCCTCTGGGTTTTTATGTTTTATAGGTTTTTAGGGTTTTTATCATTTTTAGGATTTTTAGGGGTTTTAAGTGTTTTTTAGTTTTAAAGATTTTTATTGGGGTTTTCATTGTTTTTAGGGTTTTATACATTTTTAGGGATTTTTTTACTTTTATAGTTCTTAGGGATTTTAGGTTTTTAAGTTGTTTCAATTTATTTGGTGGTTTTATGGATTTATGGTTTTATTTGTTTTAGGAATTTTTAGTTGTTTAGGGTTTTTAAGGTTATTAGAGTTTTTTAACATTTTAGGGGGTTTAAAGTCGTTTGGATTTTTTTAGTGGGTTTTAGGATTTTTTTGGCTTTTTGATTTTATAGTTTTTTTGTTTTTATTGTTTTATGGGTTTTAGGGTCTTCTTACGGGGTTGTAGGGTCATTGGTATTTTTTTAGAGGTTTTAATTATTTTATGTTTTTAAGGTTCCCCCTATGTTTTTCAGGGCTTTAGGGATTTTAGGTTTTTAGGGCATTTTCAGGATTTTTTTGGGTAAAGAAGGCTCGAGGCCAGACTATTCTTGACCGCCCCCAAAATTTATTTAAAAAAGAAACAAAGACACTGCAGACAAGGGAGGGGCGGAGTCAATCAATCCACACCCAAAAACCTTTAACAAACACACCTTAGGATTTTTTAGGATTTTTATGATTTTTTGTGCGTTTAGGGATTTTGAGGGGGTTTAGGTCTGTCTTTGGATTTTTATGGTTTTTAGCCTTTTTTAGATTGTTATGGGGTTTTGTGTTTTTAGGTTTTTAGGGTTTTCTTAGGTGTTTTTTTGTTTTTATGTTTTAATGAATTTTTAGGGGGATTTAGTAATTCTATGGGTTTGTATGGTAATTATTATTTTTAACAATTTTTAGTGTTTTTTTACTTTATAGGGTTTTATGGTTTTGTTGAGTTTTTAGGGTTTTTTTATTTTTTTAGGATTTATGGTTTTTTATATTTTTTAATATATTTTGGGTTTTTAAGGGTTCTGTGCTCTTTTAGAGGGTTTTTAGGGTTTTATGTGTTTATATTATTTTTTATGGTTTTTGGTATTTTTATTTTTTTAAGGTTTATTCTGTTTTTAGTTCTTTTAGGGTATTTTAAGGCTTTTTTAGTGTTTTATCATTTTATGGGTTTGAAATTTTTTTAGGGTTATAAAATTTTCTTAGGTTATTTCTTTGTTTTCTTGGGTTATTATATTTTTAGGGATTTTTAGTGCTATTTGAGGATTTTTATGATTTTTTAGGTTTTTATATGTTTGACGGGTTTTTAGAGTTTTTAGTGGATTTTGGCATTTTTACGGGGTTTTAGGGTTGTTTAGTTATTATGGATTTTTTGATTTTTAGGGTTTTAGTGTTTTAGTATTTTAGGGTTTTCTAGGGTTTTAAGTGTTTATATGTTTTATGGTTTTCTTATAGGGTTTTAATATTTTTAGGGGTTTTTACATTTTAGTGATATTTATTTATTTTTTATGATTTTTATAGTTTTTACGGTTTTTATGGATTCTAAGGGTTTTTAGGTATTTTAAGGTTTTTAGCATTTTTTTATGTTTTTATGGGTTTTATGTGTTTTTAGGATTTAATGGTTTTCAAATTGGTTTGGTGATTTTTTTACATTTTTAGTGATTTTTAGTGATTTGTTAGGATTTTTATGGGTTTTTAGGTTCTTAGGGATTTTGAGGGTTTTTTATGAGATTTTAGTGTTTTAAAGTTTTTATGGTTTTCTTGGGGTTTTAGGGATTTTCTTTGAGTTTATAGGGTTTTT
This sequence comes from Viscum album, assembly GCA_963277665.1. NCBI lineage: Eukaryota > Viridiplantae > Streptophyta > Magnoliopsida > Santalales > Viscaceae > Viscum > Viscum album. The sequence continues at coordinate 45,591,897 of OY728151.1, forward strand.
GAGGTATTTTAGGGTTTTTTTAATGTTTCTAGGGGTTTAAAAGTTTTTATACTATTAGTCGGTATTTAGGGTTCAAATGGGTTTAGGGTTTTTTATGATTTTTAAGGTTTTTTATGATTTTTATGGCTTTTTAGGTTTTTAGGAATTTTGAGGGTTTATGATTTTTTAGGGTTTTGGAATTTTTATCACTTTTTATGTTTTTACCTATTTTATCTATTTTTCGGTTTTATGGTTTTCTTATGGTTTTGAGCATTTGAGGGTTTTTATGTTTTTTGGTATTCATTGGGGGTTTTTATATTTCTATTTATTGTTTGAGATTTTTGGATTTTTAGGATTTTTAGAGTTTCTATGATTTTTAGGTTTAGGTTTTTATGGGATTTCTAGGGTTTTACATTTTTTTGTTTTTGGGGTTTTTATGTGTTTTTATTGTTTTTTACAATTTTAGGGGCTTAAATTTTTTATAGATTTTTAGTGGGTTTTAGAGTTTTTATAGAGTTTTTATGGTTTTTAAGTTTTTTGGGATTTTTGGGTTTCTGGCTATTGTAGGTTTTTTAGGGTTTTTATCATTTTTATGTTTCTAGAGGGTTTATATGTTTTGGGGGGTTTTAAGGATTCCTTACTGTTTTAATGTATTTTAGGGTTTTTCTTAAATTTTAGTGATTTTTTGTATTTTTATGATTTTTATCGATTTTTAGGGTTTGTAGGATTTTTAGTGGTTTTGGGTTTTTTTGGTTTTAGGGTATTTTGAGTTTTTAGGAGTTTTAATATTTTTTTATAGTTTTTAAAAGTGTTTAGGGGTTTAATGGATTTTTAGAGTTTTTAGTGGCTTTAGGTATTTTATGTTTATTCAAGGTTTTTTATATTTTTATGATTTTTATGGTTTTTAGTGTTTTTAAGGTCTTTTATGGTTTTTAGTGTTTTTAGGTTTTTTATGGTTAAGATTTTTTAGGTTTTTAAGGGTATCTAAGATTTTTTTATGGTATTTATGTTTTTAGGTATTTTTAGGGTATTTTTATAATTTTTATATTTTTTTTGTTTTTTAATGGTTTTTTAGGGATTTTAGGGCTTTTTAGGGGTTTTAGGGTATTTAGAGTTTTAGGGGTTTTTAGTTTTTTCAGGGTTTTTGAGTATTTTAATGTTTTAAATGTTTTCTTAGGGTAATTATAGGTTTTTAGGGTTGTAAATTTTTTTAGGATTTTTTTGTATTTATTAGGATTTTAATAGTTTTAAGGATTTTTAGGGATATTGAAGGTTTTATGGACTTTTCATGTTTTTATGGTTTTTTGAGTTTTTCGGGTTTTTAGGTTTTTTTTATCATTTTTAGGGTTTAAAGGGTTTTTATAGTTTTTAGTGGTTTTTAGGGTTTTATGTGTTTCTTAGATACTTTAATGTTTTTTGGTTATTTATGGTTTTTAGGTTTTTAAGGTTTTTAGGGGTTTTGCGTTCTTTTTGGGTTTTTATCATTTTTTGGTTTTTTAGGGGTTGTAATTGATTTTAGGTTTGTATAGTTTTCTAAGAGTTTTTCAAGGTTTAAGTGTTTTCTTTGGTTTATAGATATTTTTATGGATTTTTAAGAATTTTATGGTTTTTAGGAATTTTGAGGGTTTTGGGTTTTGGGGTTTTATGGCTGTTATGTTTAACACTGTTTTAGGTTTTTAGATGTTTTATGTGTTTTTTGGATTTTATGTTTTTCATCAAGTTTTTTTAGGGTTTTAGTGTTTTTTACATGTTTAGTAATTTTTAGGGATATGTTATGTTTTTTATGATTTTTAGGGATTTTAGTGATATTGAGGTTTTTATGTGTTTTAAGTATTTTTTTGGTTTTTTGGTTTTTTAATGTTTTTTATTGTATAACGATTTTAGAGTTTTTTATCATTTTAGGATAGAAGAGGTGTAAGGCCAGGATATTCCCAACCCCCTTAAAATTTATTATGACAAAAAGATACACTAGACATGGGAGGGGAGGGGTCAATCAACCCACACCCAAAAACCCTTTACAACTGAAGACACACAAGTCCCAAAAAAAAAGAAAAATCAAAAAAGAAAAAGCACAAAAGAGAAACAAGTCAGTCAACGTCGCCAGTAAAATCAAAAGCATAAGTTGATACATAGGGTTCACTCACTACACCAAAACCGAAGGCCGCATCATCGCCATTTGGATCCCCATCAGCACCATACCCAGAGGAAGTATCTGAGTCCGCCAACTCCCATTCAAATGATTCATATTGCTTGAGAAAGTTGGAGTAATAAACCCTGAGATGTTGATCCACATTTTTCCACACCTTGGTATACCTTTTACCTTTCCATAAACAATCTCCTTAAATTTTCAAGAGGCTCCTGTGGACACAGTCTTCTGCAAGAAAGAGTAATACTTCCTTGGCTTTCTCTTTCGTGAGTCGATAGGGACCCCAATGGGCTTGTCTCCTTTCCCAATAGCTTCCTCAAGAAATTACCTCTTCTTAAGGATCAACTCCATGTTGTGATTCAATCTTCTTCCATCCTCCTCTTGGTCAGGAATGATAGAGTCTTCTTGGTTAAGAGAACATGGATTAAGAACTCTACCACACATCATGTTAGGGACCACTTTAGGTGCCCCGGGAGCCTGCCCATCCAACGCCTCCAACCACTCGGTCTAATCCACCTTGGGGATTTCCTTCCAGGTGCTAACTAGGCAGTCCACCAACTCCAGCTCAAGAAAACCCAAATAACCATGCATATCAGCCGGGGCATCCTCATGCACCTCCATAATTTTCTCCAACCCTCCCCCTGTGTTGCGGCATCCCCTTTCCCATGCTCATCCCCCGTCCATGCGCCATCCCCCTACACGCACCCCTTCCCAGCCACCTCCTCTAACTTATTCACTGGAACCTACACCTCCACCCCCCTGCTCAGTCACATGATAGGAAGAATCACTAGAAGCCCCCTCAACCACCACCTCAGGCATATTAAAATCCAGTCTAATAGACCAGCAACCAGCCACACCCTCAGAGCCATCCTCCCCAACCGCCCTCGTGATGCTACTTCCTCTTCAATCTCAGTGCATCTAGAATGCTTAAAGTTGTCACCAGCAATATAGGTGAGAATGGGGACCTACACATCAGTTCCTGCAGAGGCCTTCTCATTACCAGAGGGTGGATCCACTAGCACTCCAATAAGTTCTAGAGATTCATCCCCTCTAGTATGACCCGAATATCCATAGACCGCAACACTGGTGTCATCCATATTTATGTGATCTGTACCCTCTATCCCAACTAACAAATCACCACAAGAGTCTTGAGACCCCTTACCCATATCCTCATAAGCAGCTCCCTAAGTCCCAGAGTAGGTATTCTGCCTGTCTTGTTCATCAAAGTCACTAGCCAAATTTTCTTGCACAACATGATGCTCCTGAGTCAACTCCTCTGATACCAAGCCATCAAACTGATTATGCAAGGGGAAACCATCATCTTCTCCCTGCACTATCAATGGTTTATCAGAAACTCTATCCACCTCTAGACCTCTAGGAATGGGAGAAGGCCTAGGCAGCTCCATCATCCGCGACTCCACCATCCTCAGACTCTTGGCTCCTTCTATAGGTTTCATTATACCCATACATTCCCCAATTCCTAGATCACATTTCAGCCTATCAAATACATCACAGACCATCAGGTTAGAAAGTGGCTATTGATCAACCTGTATCAGAACATCTCGAACCATGATAACATCATGATCCTCAGCTAGAGGAGAATTACCCATTCCAGTAGGGAGACCCTACTTGTTCATTTCATGTCCCCTCAGGGAGGCACAAATATTAGCATACCATCAGGTGGAGCATATTTCCACTGAGGAGCACGCTTGACACAGAAAACGCACCTACAAGAAAAGGAATAGTGGCCCATCCTATGGTAGGATAAGAAAAAAGGAACCCAGGATTCAATAATGACGACCTGGTTCCACCTGAGCTCACCTTTGATCTCAACACAGACAGAATTAATCGGAGCTTTGGACACATCCACCTCAACACAAATCCTCTGTGCAACCGAGTAGTAGGCAACACTTGTCCGAGCATCCATACACAAAAATCTAAAAATGAGGTTACCAATGATGTAGAGTATGGCTGGGTTATGGAAGGTAAGGGCGAGACAAGGAAGGGTAATCCACAAATCCACGCTCATGGGATCACGGTGCATGTGAAAGTTACAATTCCATCTGAATAAATGAAACCAAAGGCCATCAACAGAACTAGGAGAAAAATCCCAGAAAAAAATAAGATCCACTTCATTCCGAAACTGAATCAGGAAGTGTCGAGTGCCCAACAACCCTAAAACCACTTGTTCACAGAGATTCCAAGAAGAAGTAACAAACATGTTAAAATCATCCACAGAGGGTCGTATCCTTCCAAATCGAGCCACTAGTGTTATAAGTGTTTTTTTAATGTTAACTTATGGGTTTTCACGGGTTTTAGTGTTTTTTACATTTTTATGGATCCTAACAGATTTTTTAATATTTTATGTTTTTTAGGGATTTTTATGATTTTAGGGTTTTTTTGATTTTTTGGGTTTTTAGAAAACAAAAATTATGTTTTTAGAGATTTTAAACGTTTTAGGTTGTTAAGGTTTTTGTATTTTTTTTGGGTTTTAGTGTATTTTACGTTTTTAGAGATTTTTATGGACTTTTTTTTATTTTTATGACTTGTATGTATTTTAAGGATTTTGACTGATTTAGGATTTTTAGGGTTTTTTTGGTATTTATGGGGGTTTGGGGTTTAAGGTTTTTTAATGTCTTAATGTTTTATAAATTTTTTAAAATTTTATTGATTTATAGTTTTTTATAGCTTTTAGTTGGTTTTATGGTTTTTATGAGGTTTTAGGGTTTTTTTAGTTTTATGTGGTTTTTAAGGTTTTTTGAGTATTAGAGGTCATGTTTAGGTTTTTTAATGTTTTTAGGTTTTTTAGGGGTTATAAGTTTTTTTAAAATTTTTAAGGTTTTATTAAATTTTTTTCAAGTTTATTAGGGATTTTTACATTTTTAGAATTTTTTATGGTTTTTTAGGGTTATTTAATTATATTTATGATTTTTAGGTTTTGTTGGGATTTTTAGGGATTTATTGTTTTTAGGAGTTTTAGTGGTTTCTATTGTTTTTAGTATTTTATATATTTTTATGGATTTTTGTTTTTCTAGGGTTTAAACTTTTCTTAGGATCCTCAATGTTTTTAGGGTTTTTTTATGTTTTTAGGGATTTGTTAGGATTTTTTATATTTTTATTAGTTTTTAAGGTTTTTATTTTTTTGGGTGTTTTGGATTTTTGAGGGTTTTCAGTATTTTTTGGTTTTTTATTTTTTTAAATTATATTTAGGATTTTAAATATTTTTTTTGTTTTATAGGGTGTTATGGTTTTTTAATTTGCTGAATTTTTATGAATTTTTTAGTGTTTTATAGGTTTCAGAGTTTTCAGGTATTTTGAGATGTTTTAGTTTCTTTTGATTTTGAGGGGTTTTATGGTTTTTTGTTGTTTTAGGGTTTTTTTAATGTTTAGTGTTTTAATAGTTTTTAACATTTTTGGGGTTTAATAGGTTTTAAAAGTTTATACTGTTTTTTAGGGTTTTTATGGGGTTTTAGGAATTTATATGGTTTTTCGTGTTTTTATGGTCTTGGGTGTTTATGGTTTTTGAGTCTTTTGGGATTCTTAGAGTTTATATAATTTTTAATTTATTATGGATTTTCAGTTTTTATAGGTTTATATGGTTTTCTTATTATTTTTTGGGTTTTTGAGTGTTTTTAGGTTTTTAGATATTTTCATTGAATTTATAAATTGTTTACATTTTTTGGGTTTTAGGGATTTTTATGGTTTTGATGGATTTTTGGGGTTTTTATCAATTTTTTTGGTTTTTATGGTTTTACGTGTTTTTAGAATATTATTTTTTTTCTTAGGGATTTTCAGGGTTTTTTATATTTTATTGTTTTTATGTTGTTTTTATTTTAATTTTTTTTGGGTTTTGTGGGATTTTGAGTGTTTTTAGTTTTTATGGTTTTTATATTTTTTTAGGATTTTTAGGGTTTTTAATGATTTTTTATCAATTTAAGGTGTTTAAAGAATTTTTAGAGTTTTTTGTTTTTTTAGATTTTCTGTGTTTTTATGGTTTTTTTCATTTTTTTGGGTTTTTTGGTTTTTTATGGATTATAGAAGTTTTTATGCCTCTTTTGGGTTTTTAGGGTTTTTAACATTTTTTTATTTTTTTTATAGATTTTATGTGTGTTTAGTTTTTTAAATTTTTTCTTAGGGGTTTTCAAAGGATTTAGGGGTTTTTACATTTTTAATGATTTTTAAGAATTTTTAGGTGTTTAATGGGTTTTTAGGGATTTTTATGCCATTTTTTGGATTTTTATGTCTTTTTAGGATTTTTTTGGTTTTAGGGTTTTTAGGGGTTTAGGGGTTTTATTTTTTTAGGGTTGTTGGGGTTTTATATTTTTTATGGTTTTATAGTTTTTATCAATTTAGGCACTTAATAGGTTTTTAGATTTTTTTATTGGTTTTTAGGGTTTTTTGGTTTTTAATATTTTTAGGTGTATTATGGTTTTTAGGTTCTTTTAGGTTTTTTTGGGTTTTAGCCTTATTTTTGGTTTTTAAGGGTCTTATTTGTTTTTATGTTTTTATGTTTTTTTGGGTTTATCACGGTTTTTAGGGTTTTTTATATTTTATGTTTTTTTGTATTTTTACAGGTTTTACGGATATTGAGGGGTATTATGGTTAATTTGGGGGTTTAGAGCATTTTTTGTATTTTATGGTTTTAAAATTTTTTAGATTTTAGAATTTTTTTTGGGGTTTAATGGGTTTTTATATTTCTTAGTAATTTTTATGGTTTTTTAGGGGTTTTAAAGATTATTAATAATTTTTATGGTGTTTATGGTTTTTAGAGATTTTAGGATTTTGGGGGGATTTAGGGTTTTTAGTTTTTTAGCATTTATTAAGGGAAAAGAAGGTGCAGTTCCAGGCTATTCTTAGCCCTCCAAAAAGTATTAGAAAAAAAAGCAAACAAGTAGAGGATGGGGTCAAACAACCACACCCAAAAAGGAAAAAAGTCATTCAACATCACCCAAAAGTCATAAACTGTGGCTGCACTATATGGGTCACCATCTGCAATATATCCAGAAGCCATATCAGTAAAGCCGAATTCAGAGTTTTTCATGTTTTTTTTTGGTTTTTAGGTTTTTTGAAGTTTTAGTGTTTTTTAGGTTTTTTGGTGTTTTAAGTACTTTTAGGTTTTAAATGGTTTCTTAGAGGTTTTCAAGTTTTTTTGGTATATTTATATTTTTAGGCATTTTTAAAGATTTTTTAGAATTTTTTAGGTTTTTAGGGTTTTTAGGATTTTTATAATTTTTTAGGTGTTTTGGTATTTTTTGTGTTTTTTGGTTTTTATTTTTTAAGGGGGTTTTAGGGTTTCTATATTTTTTTTGATTTTATGGATATGAAGAATTTATTAGTATTTTTATGATTTTTAGAATTTTTACTAATTTTGAGGGGTTTGAGGGGTTTGTGGAGTATTTAGTGTTTTTATGGGTTTTATGTTTTCTTGTATTTTTTGAGTTTTTATAGTTTTATAGGGGTTTTAAGGTATTTAGAGTTCTTCAACAAAATTTGGGTTTTAATAGGTATTTAGTGTTTTTAGATTATATTTAATATTTTTATGGGGTTTAATGTTTTTTATGGTTTTTACGGGTTTTATTTTATTGGGTTTTTTAGGGTTTTTATGAACTTTTAGGTTTTATTAGGGGTTTTAAGTATTTTTAGGTATTTAGTGTTTTTAATGTTTTTAAGGGTTTTTATGAATTTTTACTTTTTTAGGGATTGTTAGGGATTTATATGTTTTTATGGGTTTTAGGTTTTTAAAAAATTTGTATGATTTTTGGGTTTTCAACATTTTATAGTTTTTTAGGGTTTTTATGTATTTTTAGGTTTTTCAGGTTTTCTTATGTTTTTTTATTCTGTTTATGGGTTTTTACGTTTTAGGGATTTTTTATGCCTCTTTCTGATTTTTTTAGTTTTAGGGTTTTTAAATATTTTAAGTGTTTTTAGGGTTTTTATGTCTTCTTTTTATTTTTAGTGTTTTTTTTGATATTTTTGGTTTTTAGGGGTTTTCTATTGTTTCTAAAAAACATTGGGGTTTAATGAATTTTAGTGTTTTAGAGGTTTTTTTTAGGTTTTATGGGTTTTAGTTTTTTATGTTATTTATAGTTTTTCGAGTATTTGACTGTTTTTTAGTGTTTTTAACATTTTTAGGTTTTTGTGGGTTTTAATGTGTTTTTAGGTTTTTATGGATTTATATAGGTTTTCAGGGTTTTTCAGGTTTCTTATATTTTGAGGTTTTTATAGAGAATTTTGTGTATTTTTAACGTTTTTAGGGTAGAAGAGGTTTTAAGGGTTTTTAGAGATTTTATAAAAAAAAATTGTAGGTTTAAAGGGTTCTTATTATTTTCAGTCAATTTTAGGGGTTGTAAGGTATTTTAGGGTTTTTAATGGTTTTTATGATTTTTATTATTTTTTATGTTTTTAATTTTTTTAGGGGTTTTAAGTGATTTTATATTTTTAAGGTTTTCTTAAGGGTTTCTAGGTTTTTAGAGTTTTTATATCATTATGGTTTTTTGGGAATTTTTAAATATTTTTATTGTTTTTTGGTTATTATGGATTTTTAGAGTTCTTACAAGTTTTTTTTTGTTTTTTGGTGGTTTTCTTTTTTTCATGTTTTTTAAGTTTTTAGGGGTTTTTTTTATTTTTATTTTTTCTTACTATTTTTTATGTTTTAAGTGATTTTAGGTATATTTAGTCTTTTTGTGGGTTTTAGGGTTTTTAGGAATTTTTAGTGGTGTTCGGGTTTTAGGGGTTTTAATGTTTTTATAAATTTTTAATTGTTATAGTTTTTTAGATTTTTAGTTTTTTTATTGTTTTTAGGGGTTTAAATTTTTTTAGAGTTTTTTGTGGTTTTTTGAGGTTGTTATAGGGTTTTGGGGGTTTTTAAGGTTTTTAGTGGGTTTTAAGGGTTTTAGGGGTTTAATAGTTATGATATCCATTATTGGTTTTCAGAATTTTATGAATATTGATGGTTTATTGGGTTTTTAGGGTTTTTAGGGTTTTTAGAGATTTTATAATTTTATGGGTTATAATTGTTTTTAGTATTAAAAGATTTTTTTGGTCTTTTCAAGGATTTTAGGTTTTTTTAAATTTTAAGGGATTTTTAGGGCCTTCTTAGGAATTTAATGGATTTTTAGGGTTTTTAGGGATTTTTAGGGTTTTAAGATTTTACGTTTTTTTGGTTTTTGTGTGTTATTTTTGGTTTTTTGTGTTTTTTTAGTTTTTTTTTTATTTTATTTTTTTATAGATTTTTTAACATTTTTATGGGCTTAATGTTTTTTTGAATTTTTTAGTGGTTTATTTTGATTTTTATGGTCTTTTAGAGTTTTTAAGTTTATTAAGGTGTTTTGGGTATTTTAGGAGTTTTTAGAGGTTTTATTGTTTTTATGGTATTTTACAGTTTTAGCATTTTTTGGGGGGTTATATGTTTTTTGGGATTTTATGGTTTTAATATGATTTTTAGGTTTCTATGTATTTAGGAATTTTTATGTATGTTTTATGATTTTTATGATTTTTTAGGATTTTTATGGATTTTGAGTGTTTTTTTTTAATTTTTAGGGTTTTAGCATTTTTCTGTTTTTAGAGATTTTAAGTGTTTTTTTTGTTTTAAAATTTTTATTGGGTTTTTATGAATTTTTTGGGTTTTCTATGTTTTTAGGGATTTTTATGGATTTTTTAGATTTTTAGGGATTTTAAGGGTTTTAGGATATTTACAGTTTTTTCTGGGGTTTTCCGATTTAGGGTATTTTGGGTGTTTTTTAGTTATTTAAGGTTTTTTAGAGTTGTTAAACATTTTAGGGGTTTAAAGGTTTTCTATATTTTTTTATAGAGTTTTGGGTTTTTATGAGATTTTCAAGTTTTTTAATGACTTTTTGGGTTTATGGTATTTAGGTATTTTTAGGGTTTTCAGGGTATTTTTAGGGTTATTTATGGTTTTTAGTGTTTTTTAGGTTTTTTGGGGTTATAATTGTATTTTTATATTTACAGTTTTCGTAGGGTTTTTATGATTTTTTAGGGTTTTTTACGTTATTTTGGTATTTTTTTATTATATTTATGTTTTCAGGGGTTTATGGATTTATAGGGTGTTTTAGGGATTTAGTAGGGTTTTTAAAATTTTTTGGTTTTTAAAAGTTTTCTGTTTTTTAGGTGTTTAATGTTTTCATATAGTTTTCCATGGTTTTTTTGGTTGTTTACATTATTAGGGATTTTTTAATATTTTTATGATTTTTTTGGTATTTTTGGGTTTTTAGGGTTTTTAAGGGTTTTTATGTTTTTTGGTGGTTTTTAGGGGTTTTTAGATTTTTTATGTAATTAGGGGTTTAAAGTGTTTTTTGGATTTTACCTTTTTTCTAGGTGTTTTTATTCTTTTTTTTGGATTTTTATATTTTTTTGATTTTTAAGTCTTTTTTATAATTTTTACGGTGGTTTTGGGGTATTTAGAGAATTTGAGGGTTTTCGGGATTTATATGTTTTTTGGAATTTTTTTTGGTTTTTTGATTATTTAGGTTTTTTAGAGTATTTAACATTTTTAGTGGTTTAAAGGGATTTAACAATATAAGTTTATTTTTTGGGATTTTATGGGTTTTTGGGACTTATGGTTTTAGGGTTTTAGGCTCGTTTACATTTTTAGGTTTTTTAGCGTTTTTAGTTATTTTATTATTTTTAATTATTTTTAGGTTTTCAACGTGTTCTTAGGATTTTTTATATTTTTATGGATTAGTGGGTTTATTTTTATTTTTATGGTATTTTAGTTATTTTAGGGGTTCTTAGGGTATTATAGGTTTTAGTGTTTTAGGGTTTTTAGGGTCTTAGGGTTTTTAGTGTATTTATGTTGTTAGGGTTTTTAAGTGTTTTTAGAATTTAAATGGTTTCATAGGGGTTTTCAAAGTTTTTGGGTTTCTTACATTTTAGTGTTTTTGGGCTATTTTTAGAATTTTATGGTTTTTAGGGATTGAAGGATTTTATGGATTTTATGGTATTTTAGGATTTTTTTGGGTTTTATTGTTTTTTGGGGTTTTAGGGATTTTTTTGAGGTTTTCAGGTTTTTAAAAAATTAGGGATTTTTTTAATTTCTTGGGGTTTAAATGGGTTTTAAAGCTTTTAGTGATATTTATGTTTTTTAGGTTTTTATGGTTTTTATGGATTTTATGGTTTTTGGGGGTTTTAGTGTCTTCTTAGGGTTTTCAGAATATTTATGTTTTTTGGGGTTTTAAGTGTTTTAGGTTCTTAACGTTTTCTTAAGGGTTATTAGGGTTTTAATTATTTTTTACATTTTTATTGAATTTTATATATTTTTTGGTTTTTTATGGTTCTTCTGGGATTTTTATGGTTTTTAGTATTTTTAGGGGGTTTGGGTTTTTATGGTATATTAGGTGTTTGAGTGGTTTAAATTTTTTTTAGGTTTTATAGGATTTTTAGGTGTTTTCAAGGTTTATAGGGTTTTTTATGTTTTCAGGTATTTTTAGCTATATTTTTATTATTTTTATGGTTTTTTCGTTTTTTTGAGATATTGAGGGGTTTTAGGGATTTTAGGATTTTTAGGGGTTTATGGATCATAGAGATTTTTAGAGATTTTAGGGTTTTAATGTTTTTAATATTTTTTAACATTTTTCAGGGTGTAAAGGGTTTCTTATTGTTTTTATTGGTTTTTAAGGTTTTATGAGATTTTAGGTTTTTTATGGTTTTTAGGGGATTTATAGTTTTTAGTGAATTTTAGTCTTTTTAGGGCATGTTAGTGTATTTTAAGATTTTTAGTGATTTATATATATTTTTAAGGGTTTTGAGTGTTTTTATATATTTACGGTTTTTTTAGGGTTTTTCATGGTTTTTTGTTTTTCCAATATTTTTAGGTATTTTTTGGGATTTGTATGGTTTTGTTGATTTTTTATATAATTTGAGGGTTTTATGAGGTTTTTTGGGTTTTAGTGGTTTTAGTGTTTTTTAGGGGTTGTAAATGTATTTATGTTTTTAAATTTTTCTTAAATTTTTCAATGATATAAGGTTTTTTATGATTTTAAAAATTTCTTGGTATTTTTTAGGCTTTTTATGGTTTTTAGGATTTTTGAGATTTTGAGGATTTTAGGGGTTTTATGGTTTTTTAGGCTTTTATGTTTTTTTATGTATTTAGGTTTTGTAATTGTTTTTAGAGTTTTTAACCTTTTAGGGTTTTACGGAATTTTATTGTTTTTAGTGATTTTTGGAGGGTTTTTATGGGTTTTAGAATTTTTTATGGTTTTTATGGGTTTTAGTGTTTTTATGGTTTTTAGTGGTTTATATGGTTATTAGAGTTTTTGAATTTTTATAGTTTTTATGGGTTTAATTGTTTTTAATTTTTAAATGTTTTATTTGGTTTTTTTAGGTTTTTTATTTTTTAGTGGATTTTATGTATTTTTTATTATTTTCATGGTTTTTATGGTTTTATGAATTTTTTAGGGTTTTGTGTTTTTTTGGGTTTTATTATTTTCATGGTTTTTAGTGTTATTTATTTTTAGGGGTTTTAAGTGTATTTACGATTTTATGGCTTTCTTAGTGTTTTTCAGTGTTTTTAGAGTATTTTACATTTTAAGGTTTGGAAATCGTTTTTAGGATTTTTATGGGATTTATAGATTTTATGGGTTTTTAGGGTTTTTAGGTTTTTTGTGTTTTTAGGGTTGTTATGGTTTTTTGGGATTTTTGGGTTTTTTTTGTTTTCAGGGTTTTTAATGTTTTTTATATTTTTAAAATTTTTGTCACGGTTGAAAGTGTTTTTATATTTTTTAGTGGTTTATAGGGCTTCATATGGGTTCTTAGATATTTTTAGTGCCTTAAAGAGTTTTTATGGATTTTAGTGGTATTTATGGCCTTTAGAATTTTTAGTTTTTATAGAATTTTTAGGTTTCCTAGGGGTTTTACATTCTTTTTTCTATAGTTGTCTTTGTGTTTTTATGTATTTTTATATTCTCAGTTATTTTAGGTATTTTCCTAATATTTATGGTATATTGGTTTTTAGGGATTTTTATAGTTTGTAGGGGTTTTCGGGTTTTTATTGTTTTAGGGATTTTAGCGTTTATTAGATTTTTAGTGGTTTGAAGAGTTTTTATGTTTTTAATTTTTTCTTAGTGTTTTTTAAATTTTTAGGGCTTTTATTCATTTTTTATTTCTTTTATAGTTTTGTGGGATTTTTTGGGGTTTTAGTTTTTTTAGTGTTCTAGTGTTGTATGGGTTTTGCGGGTTTTATGGTTTTTTCATTTTTTGTGTTTTTTGATGTTTTGGTGTTTTTTATTATTTTAGGGATTTGAAGGGTATTTAGATTATTTAGTATTTTTTATGGTTTTTAATGTTTTCATGGGCTTTAATGGTTTTTTGGGTTTTTAGGGTTGTTATCATTTCTTATATTTTTAGGGGTTTTTTGTTTTTTTAATTTCAAGGTTTTTAAAGGGGTTTTCTGGGTTTTTATGGTTTTATGTATTTTTAGGTATTTCTTATGATTTATACATTTTTAGGGGTTTTAGTGATTTTTTGTGTTTTTAAATCTTGTTAAGGTTTTAGATTTTTTAAGGTTTTTAGGGTTTCAAGGTGTTTTTAGGATATTATGGTTTTTAGAGGTTTAGGTTTTTAGCATTTCATGGGTTTTTTAAGAAATTTTTTTGGATTTTTATGGGGTGTTTAGGTTTTTAGGGATATTGAGGGGTTTTATTAGTTTTTTTGGGTTTTTGGTGTTTTAATTGTTTTTTGGTTTTTCATGTTTTTAGTGTTTTTTTAATGTTTACGGTTTTTAAGGTTTTTTATATTTTTTTAACATTGTTTGGGGTTAAGAGGTTTCATATAGTTTTTAGTGGTTTTAGGGGTTTTTTCTTTTAACTATTTTTAATTTTTTTGGGATTCTTAATAGTTTTTAAAGATTTAGGGTTTTTATATTATTTTTACTATTTCTAAGGTTATTTTCATTTTTCTAGTTTTCATGGATTTTTAGTTTTTTTTGTTTTGAAGGTTTAATTTTTTTTAAGGATTTTTATGTTCTTAGTGATTTTTCATATTTTCATGATTTTTATGGTTTTAAAAGGTTTTAGTATTTTTAGTGTAATTAGGTTTTTAAGGGGGTTTTTTTGGGTTTTTAATTTTTTCTTAGAGGTTTTATAGTTTTTATGGGTTTTTACCTTTTTATGGATTTTGTAGGATTTTTTAATGGGGGTTTTGGGTTTTTATGGATTCTTGAGGGGTTTTACGGTTAATTAGGAGTTTTATTTTTTTTTTTATGGTTTTTTGTGTATTTTTGTGTTTTTTAGAGTTTTAAGGGTTTTAGAGTTTCTTTTAACATTTTTGGGAAAAGAAGGCGCGTGCCAAGCAGAAAGCTTGGCGCCTCAATTAATAAAAAGAAAAGGTACAAAACATTACAGGGGGGCTTGTACATTCGTGTGCGGGTAGCACCCATCATGTCAGTGGCTACATGAGACGTGCAAAAGGAAGGAGCAATGAATGACCACTGTGAGCAGCATTCTTCGATAGCCATCTTTGAGAGAGCATCATCCACCATATTGAATTCCCTGTTAACATTTTAGGGGTTTAAAGGGTTTTAATAGTTTTATTGATATTTAGGGTTTTTGGAGTTTTTGGAGTTTTGGGGTTTTTTAGGGTTTTATGATTTTTAATGGTTTTTTTGGGGTTTATAGTTTTCAGTTTTTAATGGTATTTTAGGGTTTTAACGTATTTAGGTGTTTTAAGTGTTTATATATTTTAATGGATTTCTTCAGGATTTTTGTGTTTTATGAGTTTTTTAATTTTCAGAATTTTTTAGGATTTTTATTATTTTTTGTGGATTTTAATAATTTTGATGGTTTTTAGGTGTTTTTAGGTTTTTATAATTTTTTAAAGAATTTAGGGTTTTAGAGTGTTTTTAAGTTAATAATATTTTCTTATGGGTTTTCAAGGTTTTAAGGTATTTTTATGTTTTTAGGGATTTTTTGGATTTTTTATGATTTTTAGGGGTTTTTAGTTTTTTAGGGATTTATAGTGTATTTAGTGTTTTTATGGTTTTTATGGTTTTGGGGGATTTATGGGTTTTTTATTTTTGATGGTTTTAAATTATTTTTATAGTTTTTTGGTAGTTTTACGTGTTTGAAAGGTTTTTGAGTTTTTTGGGGGTTTTAGGGGTTTAAGGCTTTTTATAATCTTTTTAGGAGTTTATAGTTCGTAGAGTTTTCTTGTTTTTTTCAGGTATTATAATTTTTATATATTTAAGGGTTTAAGTGTTTTTATGGTTTTATGGTTTTCTTATGGGTTTTTCAGGTTTTTAGGTTCTTTAACTTTTTAGGGTTTTAAGTCTTTTTTTGGATTTTTTTTTATTTTTTGTGTTTTTAGTATTTTATTCCAGTTCTTAGGATTTTTAGAGTTTTTTAATGTTTTTATTAGATTATAGGGTTCTAGAGTTTTTAATTTTTTTGGGTGTTTTAAGGGAATTTTGGGATCTTTATTTTTTTAGGTGTGTTTATTGATTTTGGGGTTTTATGGTTTTAGACTCTTTTTAGGGTTATTTAGGATTTTTATCATTTATTTGTGTTTTTAAGGGTTTTAATTATTTTTAGGTTTTTTATGGTTTTCATAGAGTTTTTATTATTTTTAGTGTTTTTAACATTTTTAGGGATTTTTTTGATTTTTTCTTGATTTTTTTAGTTTTTAGAGTTTTTAGGGATTCATAATGTTTTATGGGGTTTTTAGTATTTTTATGGGTTTTTAGTGTTTTTAGAATTATTTTTTGGTTTATTACGGGTTTAAGTGTTTTTAGATTTTTTTGTTTTTCATAGGGGAGTTTTGTTTTTAGGGGTTTTTATGTTTTTATATATTTTTAGGGATTATTATGATTTTTATGGATTTTTAAGGTTATTATGGATTTTTATAGCTTAAGGGTTTTTATGGTTTTTATTGATTTTTTTGTTTCTAAGTTTTGTATATATTTTTAAGGGATTTTTGGTTTTCCAGAGTTTTTATCATTTTTAAGTGGTTTATAGTGCTTTTAGATTTTTATTGATTTATTAGGTTTTCAATGTTTTTTGGGGTTTTGTGGTTTTTGTGGGTTTTATGGGTTTTAGGGGTTTTTACAGTCTTTTTAGGATTTATTAGGGGTTTAAGAACTTTATTATTTTTAGGGGTTTAAAATGTGTTTTATCCTTTTATGGTTTTTTTGGTTTTTAGATGTTTTAATGTTTTTAGGGATTTTAAGGGTTTTTTGATTTTTAGGGATTTTGAGAGGTTTTAGGGTTTTTAGGGTTTATAGTGATTTTATGATTTTTAGGGGTTTTTTCAATATTTAGGTTTTTCAGTTTTCTTAAGGTTTTTAGGGTTTTTATGTTTTTTATGTTTTTATTATTTTTTAGGGATTTTATAAAAAATAATTATGGATCTGAATAGTTTTTATGGTTTTATAGGGGTCTATGGTTTTTATGGTTTTTATGGTTTTTCATGTTTTTAGTTTTTTAATGGTTTTTAGGGTCTTTAAATTCTTCTATGGTCTTTAATGTTTTAGGGGTTTGAAGGGTTTTTAGAATTTTAAGTGGGTATTTAGTTATTTTATAGATTTTAGGGTTTTTTTAATAATTTTATGGTTTTGATGTTTTTATGGGGTTTTAGGGTTTTTATTTTATGTTAAGGGGTTTTATGGGTTTCAATATTTTTTTTTCATTTTTAGGTTTTTTAGAGATTTTAATTACTTTTAGGTTTTTCTGGTTTTCTATGTTTTTTCAAGGTTTTTATGTTTTTTATATTTATATTGATTTTTAGGGGTTTTTTTATTTTTATGTAAAGGAAGATGTGAGGCCAGGCTATTCCTACCCCCCCCCCCAATTTATTAAAATAAAAGGAAGCAGACAAGGGCGGTGTGGGGCCAAACAACCCACAAAAAAACCCTGGACCCCTAAGACACCAAAACCCCAAAAGACCCTAAAAACTAGAGAGAAAAAAAGGAGAACTACAAATAAACATCTCTATCCCCATATGGGTCCCCAATGACACCATAACCAGAGGAAGCATCTGACTCCACTGACTCCCATTCAGATGATTAATATTACTTTAGGAAGGCAGTGTAATAATCTCTAAGGTGTTTCTGCTCTACATTCAGTTGTGCCTTGATGGACCAACCCCTACCAGAGGCACCTTCCTTAGCTCTACAAGAGGATCTCATGGGCACAGTCTTTGGAAAGGACGAATAGTCCTTCCTAGGCATCCACTTTTGGGGGTATGGGTAGAGTAATCCAGGTTTATTTTCCTTCCCATCAAAGGTGGCCACCTCTAGCAAGGCCTTCTCCATGATGATCAAGTTCATATATTGATTCATCCTTCAATCATCCTTCTGGAAATTTTTTTGAACATTGATAAAGGAGGCTTCTGGGTTTAGGGAGTAGTCAGCAAGGACACCACACTACGGAATGCTAGGGACCACCGGGGTAGAATATTCTAGAAAAGGAGGGGACACCACACCAGCGAGGTCTAGTTGCAGTTCCCCCTTCTCCCTAGCCAACTTGCAAACTTCCCCATGGAATAAAGGATTAATGTGCACAATCCCCTACATCACCCCTTTCCCATGCGCACCATCACCAACCGAATTCCCCAGGGTTTCCAACATCAACTCAGACTGACTGTCATTCGGGGCAACACACCCTCTGACATGCCTGGTAGCAACAACCTGCACCTCACTCATCGTCTGTACAGCCAACCTCACAATCCTAGCATCAACAACCGGAGACCCTAGCCCCTCCTCCCCAAGAATCTTTCTTTCTTTCTCCTTGTCCACTACAATCTCATCATATGTATGTATAAGAACCTTTAAGTACATTTTATCTTGCTCAACAACACCATCCAAGTTCCCAAAAGATTCCAACTGTAGCACGACTTCATTAGCATTTTGGGCCACACTCCCTCCATCACATCCAACATCAACAAACTTCACCTCAATCCCTTGTACAGTAGGCCTTGCACTCTGAGAATCAATAAGTGGAGACCCTTGAAACTCCTCTTCCATATCCAGCCCTTCAAAGTTATTGAAAAATGGAATGTATTCCTCTCTCTACTTCATACTACTATCAGATAAAAAATGCATCCCAACAGCAGAAACCTCTCTACATAAAGAACTTCCAGCATCTAAAAGCTTCAAGTCTCTCCTTAGTAGAATAAATATATCCCTCACCATGGGATCTGATTGACACTGAACATCTATTTTCCCTAAACTGTGTTCACCTATCATAGATCCATGGCCCCCCAGCACAACTGGAAGACCAGCTCACACAGTCCTCGAGCTTAGTGCACCAGAACCAAGATCAAAAGCAGATTCCACCCCCACAAAAACAATCCTTTCATGCCTACTTGGAACATTTGATGCATCCTCCTTAACATGCACGCCCACCCGATCCTGGACCTCCTCTAAAGACTCAACCTGAACCACATTCAAGAGATGAGGATCCATGTGCGTAGCCTCCTGCACCTCACCCCGATTTTCATTCCTTCACCAGCTACCTCTTGAGCTCGATTCAAAGCACCAAAATTTCTGCCACTACACCTAGAAGCCTAATCACTATGTACCAATTTCCAATAGGATGATAAAAAATAATTCCATGACTCAAAAATCATAGGTTGTTTCCACCAAATCTCCTCACCAATAGCAATCCAATCAAAATCAATCGGTTCTTTCAATGCATCAATCTCAATAAAGGCCCTTGGGGAAACAGGGTGACAAATGTCCCTTGTTCTACTATCCACACATAAGAACCCTCCCACCAAATTCCCCAACATGGAAATAATGGAAAAAAGTTGAAAGGGAAGGGGAAGTTCTAGAAATCTAACCCATGATGACACCTTCAGTGGCATGATCTTGGAGGTCCCAACGTTCAAACATGAATCTATCAAAGAAATCCCTCAGAGGTCTCCAATTCAAGAAATGAGAAACCAAGGTCATTCTATGCAGGGTAGAGGCCTCGTTGAACTCCTCCATAGAAATATGAAGCTGTGGAAATCCTTCATGTAAATCAGGAACCTTAGGGAAAATCACAACCTGAGGAAAAGAGGGTAGTAGATAAGAAACCGAGAATGGAACAAATGGAGCCCCATCATTAAGAACCAGCAGGCGCCCCTCCCCCTCGGAGGGGGGAGGAAGAGGAGTAATAATGGTCATCGTCTTCAAGCTTACCATGGTAGAAGATAATCACCATCGTGATAGAGAAGATCCTCCATCCTCGTTCTTCATTAGTTTTTTAAGGGATTTAAGTCTTTTTTATTTTTATAGATTATTATTGTTTCTAAGAATTTTGTGCATTTTTAATTATTTTTGGGTTTTTTAGGTTTTTAATGGTTTTTATGGTTTTTAGGTTTTTTAGGGGTTTTATGTGTTTTTAGGGGTTTTATGTGTTTTATGTTTTAAATAATTTCATAGGGGTATTTAGGGTTTTCAAGGATTTTTCATTTTTATGGATTTCTATGTATTTTTTAGGATTTTTATAGTTTTATGGTTTTTAGGGATTTTGAGTGGTTTGGGGTTTTTAAGATTTTTATCATTTTTTTGTTTTTTTTGGGATTTTAGGGTTTTTTGGAGTTTTTTAGAGTTTTTTCATTTTTTTGGGGTTTAAAGGTTTTTTAAAGTATTTAGTGGGTTTAATGGTTTTTTTAGGATTTTGGGGTATTTATGTTTTTAGGATGTTTAGAGTCTTTTGGGGTTTTAGAGTTATTATAATTTTTTAGGTTTTCTTATATTTTTAAGTGTTTTTTGGTTTTTAAGGTCTTCATAGTGTTTTTCAAGGGTCTAGGGGATTTTATATTTTTATGGATTTTTAGGGATTTTTGATATTTTTATGCTATATTAGTTTTTTATGGATTTTGATAGATTTTAGTATTTTTAGGTATTTTCATGTTTTTAGCATTTTATGGGTATTTTGGTTTTTTATGAAATTAATTTTTTCTTAGGGGTTTTAAATACTTTTAGTTTTTTTTGACGTTTTAAGTATTTTTAGAAATTTTTTAGGTTTTTTTAGGTTTTTTATTATTTTTTTGATTTTATTGGGTTTAAATATATTTTTTTGGTTTTATAGGGTTTTTTTGAGTTTTTATGTTTTTATAGTATTGAATATGTAGTGTTTTAATGTATTTTTTTAAATTTTAGTGGTTTTAGGGTTTTAAAGGATTTTAGTGTTTTTAGGAATTTTTATGGTTTTTAGTCGTTTCATGGTATTTTTAGGGTTTTAGGGTTTCAGTGTTTTAGGTTTTTTAGGGATTTTAAGTGTTATTATGTTTTTAAGGTTTTCTTTTTGTTTTTAATTTTTTTAGTTTTTTTATATTTTTAGGTATTTTTATGGGTTTTTTAGATTTTTCTGGTATTTTTAGTGGTTTTAGAAATTTTTGGGACTATTAGGGTTTTTTTAGAATTTTTTGGTTTCTAGGGGTTTTAAGTGTTTTTAGGTTTTCTATGGTTTTCTTAGGGTATTTTGGGTGATATAATTTTTATATTTTTAGAGTTTTTATGGATTTTTTTATGTTTTTATGGGGTTTTGGGGTTTTTTGGGATTTGTGGGGTTTTATGGTTTTTATGAGTTTTTTTGGGTTTTAGGTTTTTTTATAGTTTTTTAAACTTTTAGTGGATTAATGGGATTTTATATATTTTAGTGGATTTTTAGGGATTTTATGGGTTTTTTATAGTTTTAAGCATTTTATAGTTTACTTATTTTTGGGTTTCTTAGGTTTTTTATGGTTTTTAGAAATTTTATGTTTTTTGAGGTTTTAATTGTTATTATGTTTTTAAGGTTTTCTTTGGGATTTTCATTATTTTTAATGTTTTTACATTTTTAGGAATTTTTTGGTATTTATGAAGATTATTATGGTTTTTAGGGATTTTATGGATTTTGAGGGTTTTAATGTTTATTATGGTTTTTATGGTTTTTATGTTTTTTTTTGTGATTTTTTGAGTTTTTTATGGGTTTAATCATTTTTTAGAACTTTTTAACATTTTTTGGGTTTTAAATGGTTTTTAGAGTTTCTAATATTTTTTTTGGATTTTAGGGGTTTTAATAATATAATGGTTTTTAAGGAATTCGTAGTGGTTTTCAGTGTTTTTATTTTCTTTATGTTTTTTTCCATTTTTCGGGTTTTTTGGATTTTAATGGATTTTAATGGTTTTTATAGATTTGGAGGTGTTTTATGGGTATTTAGTGTTTTAGGGTTTTATGGTTTTTTAGGAATTGTGGTTTTTATGAGTAATTTAGGGTCTTTAAGTTTTTTTGAGTTTTTAATGTTTTTTGGGGGCTTTTGGGGTTTTTAGTGTTTTTACTGAGGACCGTGGAACACATGGTCATTTAAGGATCGAAGGAAGACTTGATGAGGATGTTGGAATGCACATGATTGCACTAAACCCATTACGAGAAATTGATGACCCAATGATTATGGAGTGGACCAATAATATGAAGGGGGCATGTTTCGCACGGAATCCGGGGATGACCTCCTGGACGGGAGATTCAAACGTTCCGATCGGTTTCTAACGGGTTTGTTCGTAGAACCGGAAATATCCAATGATTCCACATCCGTATGGACCTACTTTCCAAAGGCAGGCGCTCATTAGCTTGTGGACTAATGAGGCTTAGGAATTTGCATTGGTCGAGAGGATGGGAGGTCGGACTCATCACACCTTTTTGAGGGGAATTATTGTCTACTCCGGGACTCTCTTTATAGATTTGAGTATTGTTCGTGAATCCTTATTACATTACCAAGTATAAAATGAGATTTCCTTTAGTTTTAACAATCAATGATTAAATATGCAAGAAATTTAGAGAATCTTTCATATGTATTCGAGGTTCTTCATCAATAGAGAATCATCTGTTTAGAGATTCTTGGTCAACGGTATCCTTCAAAACATTTATATAAGAGTCTCTTGGTCATTATGATGACCAGACTGGTTTTAAAGCCACTCAGTGGGGCACTTGAAGTTTATCGTCATTCAGAAGGACAGATATTATTTCAAAGTTGGGATCGAACCCATAAATGGGCTACCTACGTATCCTTTGTTTTGGAAAAGGAATCAGAACCCACGTAGTTTGAGAAATGGAGTATGATGTTTATGATTGATGGCTCAAAGATGAATGTCATAATTACTTTTACACTCTAAGCTCACGTGAGTCATGCTCGGTGTGAGAAACAAGAGGTATTGGTAAAAAATTAGACAATTGTGCCATGAAAGATGCAATCATAAGAATTTGTTTGGGGCTTATGTATGGATGACTGCCCAGATAGATGAAGGTTTAGGATTTACTTTTAGGGAGAAAATCCATGAACAGGGTCCATAATGTTATATGTGCTTCATGGAGATTTGAATACTCTAATCTTGGGGCTTACTCCTAAGGAGAATGCCCAAGTTAGGAGGGGACTTATGATTGGTTTTTTACTCCTGAAAAGGAAACCCAAATCAAAGGTAAATTAGGACTGGTTAAGAAAAATTTAAAGGACTTGGGGCTTACTCCTGAAAAGGAAGCCCAAGGTTATGACTGAGTCTTATTCCTGAAAGGAGACCCAGGTTAAGGGACTTGGGGCTTACTCCTGAAAAGGAATCCCAAGGTTATGACTGAGTCTTATTCCTGAAAAGGAGACTCAGATTAGGGATTAAGGTTTGGGGCTTACTCCTGAGGAGGATTCCCATGATTAGAGAACTTGATTGGGGCTTACTCCTGAGGAGGATGCCCAAGATGGGGAACTTTAAGAATTTGGGGCTTACTCCTGAAAAGGATGCCCAAATTAAAGGATTTATAACTGGGGATTATTCCTGAAAAGGAGACCCAGGTTAGGATTCTCTCATCTTAAAGGATGAGGTTGAATGAATGAACTCTCAATCTTTGGTGATATAAGGATATTTAAATCACTAGGTTTTGAGAGATATTCCACAGAATTCCTTTCAGATAAGGAAGTCAAATCAAGAAATCATGCCATAAATGGCTTTGAAGAGTGTCTTGAAGACTGAATCTGGAAAAGGAAAGGTGAAATGACTTAAGAGGGGTAAAAATGGGCAAGATGGGCACCCAAAAAGATAGGGGCGCGCAAGTCTTGCAAGGCGCGCAAGTCTTCCGTGGGCGCGCAAGTATGGGCGCGCAGGTATACCTGCGCGGCACATGGTGTACTTGCGCGATTTTCAACCAGCATTGAAGTACTTGAGCGACTCTTTTTTAAACCCTTTAGAATTTCCTTAAGGTTCTTCCAGAAAAGGGATGCGCAAGTTATATTGAAGGAAATAAGTCGGCGCACAAGTGTTTGATGAGTTTCAACACTTAGTCCTTCCTTCTTCTCTTTAGATCTTCCGTTCTAGGTAAGAAATTACCTTAGAAGTGTTCCGGAAGCTTTGAGAAGAGACTTGGGTGTCGAGAGCTTCAATCCGAGTTTCTAGAAAAAACTCCTCCCGAATGGGGGGCCCACAGGGTCTATTTATAGGCAAAATAAGACCCCGGGCGGTTACCGGGCGGTTACCATTTAGGTCGCGCACGTCACCTGCGCGACCAAGAGCGGCGCGCAAGTGTACTTGCGCGACAGTGATAAAACTTGCGCGGTGCATTTGCTTTTGATCATGTGTTCATGCCTTTGTCGATTTTTGATGTTTTCTTCAAAGGTTGAAATCACTTTGAGCTCAGATATTCCCTTTTCCGATCTTTAGATTCTGTGACGAAAGGAGCGTCAACAAAAGTCCCCCCTCAGAGTTGGATCCGGAGAGAAATGAGGATTTGACTCTGAGGAAATCGAATCCCTCCAAAGGAAAAGGGAGGCGCGCAAGTTTGCAGTGCACAGAGGGCGGCGCACAAGTTTGAGTTGCGCAGGCCTTAAGCGCTCTGGGTACGACGCGCAGGTAGGCCTCCTGGCCTATAAATACACGGCCTCACCTCCGTACGAGTATCCGGATTTCCGGACTTCATACCTTCTCGAGCTCTCGCCGCGCAGGTCACCTAAGCCGCGAAAGTCTACTCTGTTTTCCTTGATGTCGCGCTCCTGTAAAGGTATTCGTACTTGAGCGGTTTAGACTTGCGCGTCCAAAATTTGCGCGGCACCCGAAATACTTGCGCGCCATTGTCATACGTGCGCGCATTAATGCCTTGGCCATTTTTTTCAAATTCTTTCACAAATTTTATGAAAAAATAAACCCACTTAAGAGTTTAATTTATTCAACTCCTGTGCAGGTTCAATGGCTCCTAAGGGAATTGGAACGGCTGATGAACTGGCTAGCAAGCGGATTGATGATATGATGAACATTATTGGTCATGATTACTATGATATCTGCGACAGCACTTTCCCAGATTTGGATAAGTACTTGAAGAGATATCATCTTAATTTCCCACAGAGCATCTACCTGTCTCTGTGTGTTCATGGTCATCTGCAAGGAGTCAATGTTCAAAATGCAAACAATTATACACCTGAGATGCAGCTGCACTGCTACTTCTCTATTTTGGTTATGCTGTGCATAAAGAGTAACAACAATGGTGTGAACTTTCAGATTCTTCCTCCATGTCATTTCCTTGCAGATATGAAAATGGCAAACCCATGGGCTGAAATGTTTTCCACTAATGGTTGGTGGAGAGAAGACAAACATGGTATTATAGCAATATCTGAAAAGAGTACTCTCTCTAAATGGCTCTTTACTTCCAATGCTCCATTCTCAAATCCATGTATCCATCTTCCAAGTCTCTTGGACAGAAACAGAGTCACTGTTTGATCAGCAGAAAATTTTCTCAAACCGCACTCAAGAACATCCTTTTACAATTGTTCCAATAAGAGCTGGTATCACTGCATCTCTTATTGTATCCAGTTGAATGAATGAATTCCAGGTGGTTGCTAATGAAGCTCGGGATGACGTAAATCAAATGAAGTGTTATGTTGAAAGCCTCTTGTAATTCTCGAAAAAAGAGAAGAGACTCCAGTCTGTGGATGTCCTTCTAACTCTTGTGTATCAATGAAAAACACTTTCGTCTTCAATCATTTGTACCTGCATTCTTTTCACTACCTGCTTCAAATTTACTTAAGCCAATGGGCTTAGTAATCATAGTATGATTTTTACTAGGATTATTACAAATAACCCTACAAACTTTTAATCTTTTAACTGCTCAATATTACCTAAATCATACAAAAAAAAATGTATATTTAGTGAGCTGGAACATGACTTTTATTCAGAGTTCCTTTGTCTTTTGTGTGGGCAGTTTAAAGTCATGCACACCGGACATAAAGGGGCTAATGTTTAAGGTCGAAATAGCTTTGACCGAAAATGGATTAAAAATTGATTCAATTCTTTGAAAATTTATCTGAAAACATATTACCATACTCAAGTATGAGAGAAAAAATGTAAACTATGGCTTAAGAATATTTGAATCTGAGGAATGATATGAAAAAAGAGCTAAAAGGCATTAGAAGAAGTAGTTTCCAAGAATGAAGTTACTATTATTTAACAAAACCCGTTAGGGGGTTGAAATATACAGGGCCACCTATGGGCATTGGCTGCATGGTCAAATAAATAGCATCTTTTGGCTGACAAGTCTGTTATGTGGACTGTTTATGCAAGGCCACCTATGGGCACGTGTTGCATAGTCAGGCGAAAGAACTCTTAGAAATTTACTTTCCTAGTTCTAAAAGCCATTGAAAGTTTATGGAGATTCAAATTTTCTAAAGTATAGAGTTTGTTGTATGGCAAGGGGTACTTGAATATGGGGAAGATGTTTCCGAACAAGAATATCGAAGAACTGGATGAATATCACTCCTACGAAGGTCTGACCCAAACGTAGGGAAGAAGAATAAACCATAGACTTGAATACTTTCAGATCATGAAAAAGGATATGGGACAAATATGTTAAGGATGGCTATTTTTTGCGGATCCCTACACACTGTCTTTTAAGACAAATAAGGACAAAAGAGGCATTCTTCCCAAGAATGAAGTTACTATTATTTAACAAAACCCGTTAGGGGGTTGAAATATACAGGGCCACCTATGGGCATTGGCTGCATGGTCAAATAAATATCATCTTTTGGCTGACAAGTCTGTTATGTGGACTGTTTATGCAAGGCCACCTATGGGCACGTGCTGCATAGTCAGGCAAAAGAATTCTCAGAAGTTTGACATTTTTGTGACTAGAAGTCATGAAAAAGGGTTATGAAGATCTGAAAATATTTAAGGTTAGGATTATAACACATAAAGATGGGTATTGTCCAATGTATATAGAGATACATAGGTCAATGAAAACCATAATCATGTTGTGGCTGGGTCCTGAATTGAAATTTTGGACTTCACTACGTATCTCATAAGAATGAGAATCAAGCCATACATAGTTCTTGAAATGCAGTTTAACGTCGTGCAGGACGAAAGGATGAGTGATCTTATTTTAAGGTCATAAAATTCAGACCATAATAATGAATACACAGTGTGTGTTTTCTTGAGGACTTTTCAGCCAAGGGACTGAAAGTGAAATTTGGGGTTAGGCCCAAAAGACTTGAGACTGGATTCGAGGGACACTCGAATGTTCCTACGTATCCCATAAGGATGGGAATCAAGTCCACTTAGTTCTAGAATTACCCTTTGTACAAATTTGGTTCATACATGTGAAGGGTGAAAGGGGACTTTAGTGTAATGATGGTTTAACCTAAGATAAAAAGTTCAGGCATTACCATGTTTGCACGTAGTCTTTTGAAAATGAAAACCATGATTGAAAAATCAATGTCAATAATAGTTCTCTCTCAAATGAGGAAATCAAAGAATATTGTAGTTTATTGTCGTACCGGACAAAAGTGTTGTATAGTTTAACGTCGTATAACAAGGACGAAAATGAATCAATGTAAAGATATTGATTCCAGGGGCGGTTTCACAAATCAACATCATATGAGATGGTGGTGAACCGATGTGAAGATATTGTTCTTGGGGACAATGATTTAATTAAAATGTTGTTGGGACTTACACATGGTTAGTGGCCCAGAGAGAGTGTTATGGTTGATGTTCGCTCTAAGCACACGTGAGTCATACTCGGTGTGAGAAACAAGAGGTAATAACAACCTTAACGATGCACAGTTTAATGTCGTGTAGGACCTATCAAGAATTTTCTGTACAGTTTAGCGTCATATAGTTAGGACGATGGGGATAAAATAGTTTAACGTCATATTGGACGAAAGGGGGACTGTGCAGTTTAATGTCATGCAGTAAGGACAAAAGAGTGTACCATTTTAACGTCATGTTGGACAAAAGTGCGAATAGTTTAAGGTCATATGCATGGACTGTGAATGGTGCAGTTTAATGTCATACTGGACTTTTGAGATTATATAGTTTAACGTCTTTCCGGACGTGAGGGACTTTTATACAGTTTAGCGTCATGTAGTTAGGACGTCACAGTTTAACGTCTTGCTGGACATAAGGGATTTGCAAATAGTTTATGGTCATATACATGGACCGTGAATGGTGCAGTTTAAGGTCATGCTGGACGGTTTATGGAACTTTTTCACAGTTTAATGTCGTGTGGGACGAAGTTGCAGTTTAAAGTCATACTGGACCATTGCTGTATAGTTTAACGTCATATAGCAAGGACGAACCGGTGCTGTACAGTTTAAAGTCATGTAGCTAGGACTAAGGTGAACCAATATGAGGATATCAGTTCTAGGGACTTTTTACAGTTTATTGTCATGTTGGACGTTGGAAGTGCCACACAGTTTAATGTCATGTTGCTAGGACACAATATAGTTTAATGTCATTTCGGACAAATATGGAACTTCTGTACAGTTTAATGTCATGTAGATAGGACATAATATAATTTAATGTCATCTCGGACAAAATAGTAACCAATGTGACAGTTTAACGTCATGCTGGACGATGGAAGTGCCACACAGTTTAATGTCATGTTGCTAGGACACAATATAGTTTAATGTCATCTCGGACAAATACAGTTTAGTGTCATGTAGGACATAATAACAGTTTAATGTCATGTAGGACATAATATAGGGACTATGCAGTTTAAAGTCTTGCAGTTAGGACTATTGGTGCTGCACAGTTTAATGTCATGTTGCAAGGACAAAATATGAACCAATGTGACTATTTTGGCTCTAGGAACAATATTTTGTGTTTATACAAAATACTTCTTCAGAAATATGGCATTAGTTTGAGTCGTGATGTGTTCTCCATCCATTGAGATTAGAGAATATGCTCCATTGGAGTAGACCTTATGTATTGAATAAGGTCCTTCCCATTTTGGTTCAAGCTTGGGAGGCTTCTTTCCTGGTATCATTGGTGCTCTGAGAACCAATACCAATTCTCCCTGAATGAATGAACGAAGACAAACTTTTTTGTTAAAAGCTCGTGCTATTCGATTCTGATAGATTTCCAAGTGGTGCAAAGTGCACAATATTTTCTCATCTAACTGTTACAATTCATTCAACCGCTTTTGGGATTGCTCATCTGTAGATAACTGATCACAAATGGCTATTCTGAGTGAGGGCAATTGAACTTCAATTGGCAAGACTGCTTCTGTTCCATATACCAATGAATATGGAGTTGACCGCGTTGCATTGCGAGTGGTAGTCCGATAAGCCCGTAAAGCATGAAAGAGTTTATCAGGCCATGACCTCTTATCTTTATCCACCATATTTTGCAGTATATTTGAAAGAGTCTTGTTGAAGGCCTCTATCTGGCCATTAGCCGCTGCATGATATTGAGATGAATGGTTGGACTTAATGTTGTATTCTTGATACAATTTCTTTACCTCAGAAGAAAAGAAGTTGGTGCCGTTGTCCGTCAATATGGTATGAGGGACACCAAATCTAGTAATGATGTTAGACTTGATGAAGATAACAATGCATTTAGAACTGACTTCTTTGAGAGGTACTGCCTCTGCCCATTTGGAAAAGAAATCAGTAGCAGTAAGAATGTACTTAAACTGCTTGGTCGTAGCTGAAGGGTAAGGTCCCACCACATCCATTCCCCATGTGGAAAATGGCCATGAGTATTTAGCTGTATGAAGCAACTCTGGAGGTTGATGAATGAAGTTGGCAGATAATTGGCATGAATGACACTTCTTTGTGAAATTAACACAATCTTGTATCATTGAAGGCCAAAAGTATCCAAGCCTTCGAATTTGATCAGACAGTCTATGTCCAGACTGGTGGGCACCACAGACTCCTGCATGCACTTCTTTTATGACAGCCATTGTCTCTTCACCATCAATACATCTGAAGAGAACTCCATCAAAACCACGTTTTTAGAGAATTTTCTCGAGGTGGTTTGGGCCATCATAAAGAGTAAAATTGACCACACGTCGCCGAATTTGTTCTTTCTCAGCTCTATCAGGTGGAAGTGTTCCATTTTGAAGGTATTCCCTGATAGGTGACATCCATCCTGTAGTATGACCATATGGTTCAGGAATGGGACTAATTTCATTAATTTCCTCTATTCTGACTTGAACATAAGGTGAAATTGCACGATAGTGGGCAATACAGATGGTTGTTTCGTCCCGATTTGGATCTGCTAAAGCTGTGGCTATATTAGCCAGTGCATCAGCTTGAGCATTTTGTGATCTTGGGACATAAGAAAATGTCGGTTCAGAAGGGAATTCCGAAATTAACACTCTGACGTAATCATACAAAGGGATTAATTCTTCTTTTCTGATGGCATAATCCCCATTGACTTGTTTGATTACCAGGTCTGAATCACCTTTCACCTTTAAGTGATTCACTTGTTCTTGAAGCGCTAACTCCAAGCCTGTAATGAGAGCTTGGTATTCAGCTTCATTATTGGTACCACCTTCCCACAACAAAAAGGAATAAGGTAACACTGCCTTATCTGGAGAAATGATCACAATTCCTAAACCAACTTTGTTGAATTTAGGATTTTCCATTTTCTTCCCTGTTGGACTTCTAGAAGCACCATCAAAATACATTTCCCATGTTTGAGGACTCTCTTGAATAGAGAAAACTTCTTCATCAGGGAGTTCGATATCTGAATACGCGTCTTCCACTGAAGGATGTTTAGCCAGGAAATCAGCCAGAGCTTGGCCCTTAATTTCCTTTTGAGACACATACTGAATGTCGAACTGTTGTAGAATAACCGCCCACCTTGCCAGACGTCCTGTAAGCATTGGACGACTAAGGATGAATTTGAGTGGATTATTACGAGATACCAATTGGACCTCATGATGTTGCAGGTAGTGTCTCAGTTTCTGGACTGCAAAGATTAATGCTAGGCAACAATTTTCAATACTTGAATACCGGGTTTCTGCTTCAAGCATAGTTCTACTAAGATAGTAGAGACTATTTTCATTCCCAGCATCATTCTTTTGAGCGAGAAAGGCACCCAATGATCGCTCTAAAGCTGTCACATAGAGGATAAGAGGTCTACCCTCAACAGGTGGCATGAGTACTGGAGGACTCAAGAGGTATTTCTAGAGAACATCAAATGCTTTTTGACATTCTTCAGTCCACTGGTAAGTGACTCCTTTCTTCAATAATTTGGTAAAGGGTAAACTTTTGCCTGCCAAATTGGCGATGAAACGCCGAATATAGGCTAAGTGTCCTTGAAGTCCTCTTAATTCTTTCAAATTCTGAGGAGGTGACATACCAAGGATTGATTTGGTCTTCTCAGGATCGACTTCAATACCATGATGGCGTACAACAAAGTCGAGGAATTTTCCTGAGGTTACCCCAAAAGCACATTTTAAGGGGTTCATCTTCAAATTATGTTGTCGAAGCTTGTGGAATATGACTTCCAAATCAGCCAAGTGATCAAAACGTTGTTTGGATTTAACCACCAAATCATCTACATAGCATTCAACAAATTTCCCTAGAAAAGGTTTGAAGATACGATGCATGGCATGTTGATATGTTGCACCTGCATTCTTTAAACCAAATGGCATCACCCGGTAACAAAACACACCTTGAGGAGCTCTGAAGGCTGTATATTACTCATCTTCTGGGGCCATTCGGATCTGATTATATCCAGAATATCCATCCATGAAAGAAAGTACTTCATAGCCAGCCGTCGTATCAATTAAGAGTTCTGTAATCGGAACTGGGAAATCATCTTTAGGAAAATACCGATTAAGATCTCTAAAATCGATGCAAACCCTAATTTGTCCGTTATTCTTCTTTACAGGGACAATATTAGCCAACCACTTGGGATATTGAACTTCTCTGAAGAAGTTAGCTTTGATAAGCTTATCCACTTCAGCCTCAATTTTGGAAGCGTAGGTTGGGTGTGTTCTTCTCGCGGCTTGCTTGAATCCTCGATGTTCTTATGGCAAACCCAAATGATGGGTGGCAACATCAGGATCAAGGCCAGGCATCTCTGTATAATTCCAAGCAAAAATATCTTTATTTTGCTTTAGAAAATAAATACACATCTCTTTCTCTTCAAGGGTCATGGCCGCACTAATTAAAGTGGGGCGTGGATCTTTCTCTGTACCCCGATTTACTTCTCTGAGTTCATCCATAGTGGTAGAGATACCTTCTTCAAATGCTGGAGGAGCATCTCTAAGATCTTACTCTTCCTCTTCATCATGTGTTATTTCTTCCGTTTCTACTTGCAAAGTAGATGAAAAAACGAAATTCTCATGATCATAAGAGATGTCAGAATTTTCACATTTTGAAGAAGAAGCTTCCATTTCCGACCCTATTGATGATAAAGGGTCTTCTTTGGGAATCAAAGAGGAAATGATGGATTGAGAATCGACATGAATATTCACCTCTGGTGTTTCTATAACTTCTTCTGGCCTGATTAGCAAAGTATAGACTTGTTGGATTTCAGCAGACGAAATGAAAACGTCACCACTTATGCTTTCATCACTGCTTGGTAAGTTACCAATTTCTCCCATGTTGTCTGGCTCGGTTGCCGTAATTGACATTATGGATCTTTCCATAAGAGTATTTTGATTTGGGCCTATTTTGTCAATTTGACTGATAGGTAACACATAATCTGTACTCACATGTGAAAATGGATTTATTGGAATTTTTTCCAGACCATATGGAGCATTAACTTTGGTAATTTCCTTCATTGTAGATTTTTCTCTTCCCTTTATGTGATAAAATTCCGCCTCAATGTATTGAGACTCACATGTCTTGAACGGGGCCTTATCACCATACAATGTTCCAACTTGACCATCGAAACAGTATTTAAGACATTGATGGTATGATGACGGAATAGCTTCATGCTGATGTAGCCAGGGTCTTCCAAGAAAGATATTGAAAGCTGAGTCCTGATCAACAATCATGAAATCCGAATTGGAAACAAGATCTCCAAACTGAGTTCTGAGTGTAACTTCTCCCAGTGGTTCTTGTTCATTTTTATCATATCCATGCAACATCATGGTAGAAGGAGATAAATCAGATTCCGTGAGGCCCAATCGACGAAATGTACGAATGGGCATGAGGTTGACTCCTGAACCATTGTCAATGAAAGCTCTTCGAACATCTATACCATTGACTTTTCCAGATAAGTACAACGGTTTTATGTGCCCATGCACAACATTATCTTCATCTTTATCAGTAAAAGATATCACTACATGGCATTCTGTAGGATTATTCTCTATGTGATAGATTTCAGCTGCAGCAATTTCAGCTTCAAACTCCTGAGGACTTGACAAAGCTTCGATGAGTGCTTCCCGAAGATCTTTTGACAGATTCAAAGCATCCAAAATTGATAACTTGGATGGTACTTGGGCCAAGTGTTTCAATATATCGTACTTTTGATCTAGAGGTCTGCGTTTCCCAATAGTAATATGCGGTTTAGCAGGTACCTTGGAAGCAGATGCTTTGGAAGCTGATGCATCTTGTATTGAAGCTGGAAACATCCTTGATTTTGGAAAATTAGACTGATTAGATCCATTTACTTGCTGAGATAAAGAAGATGTAACTTTTAATCGGTCTTCCAAAATAACTGTGCCGAAACTGAGTTGGCCATTGGCAGAAGAACTTGCTTGTTCTTTTTGAGCTCGCTGAAGGGCTCTACCACGAGTTTCTACTGCATATACAATGCTAGTAGGGGTAAAATTAGAGTAGTGGCTTCGGAAAGATCCACGTCTTCCCCTATATCCTGAACCTCTAGAACTTCCTCGGGTTCCCTTATTTGATACAGGGAATTTAGGCTCATCAAGACTAGAATATGAATCTGTTAATTGAATCATATTAACAGAACCAAAGATTAATTCTTCGTCTGATAGAGATTCTGCCTGGTTAGCCGGTTTAGGCTGTGCCGTTTGGTGGGACGGTGCCCGTGGCTTTGAAGTAGATGGCATGAAATCTGCTAGAGTCAAAGACAATTTAGGCTTTGCTACATACTCATCTTCTTCTGATTCCTCTTTCTTCTTTGAATTGTGCTGCCCTTTTGAGGATTTCTCTTTTGATGGAGGCTTTACTGCAGCTTTTGTAGGAGACACAATTGGCTTCTTCAATTGTGTTCGCAAAATGGAATGGGTCCGATTTATTGTCTTTCTTACCATCCAATCATCATATTTTTTCGCAGTTTTTCTTTTGACTTCCTGCCACTCGCCTCCTTCCTCTGGATCTGTAGCGGTAATACACGCTACATGAGCTGAAGAACCCTTCAATTTGACTTGTCCCAAATCGACCATCTTTTGCAGGAGGTCTTTAAAGACAAAACACTCCTAGATTGGATGCCCCAACATTTGATGAAAGGGACAATAATTGGGACGGTCTTCATCTCCTTCCTTGTTTGGCCTCTTGGGCACTGGTAATTGAACCAAATTATTTTCCAGAGCTGAAATGAAGTAACCAGGAACTTGCTCACTTCGGAAAGAGTATGTTTTACTCTTCATATCCTCAAATTGTTTTCGTCGTTGATCTTTTTGATCATTTGGACAAAACAGCCTTTGTTGTTGGCGTTCAGGAGGTGGAGCCCTTCGAGAAGATGAAGGTTTTGAAGTAGAAATAGGTACAGGTGCTTGTTTAAGCATAACTGTAGCAGTTTCTGCTTTACCCATTCTTCTTCCTGGAGTTGATGGAATTACATGAGATTTAACCTTAGCCTGTATAAGGGAATCTTCAATCTGTTGAGCGATTGAAGTAAGGTCTCGAAACCCTCCTGTGTATTTCATAGGGATCAATGGCGTGCGTAATTCTTCACGCAAATTTGGCACACAGATTGGCAACAGTTCCTCCTGAGGGAGTGCTAAACTCAAGGAATACGTTAATCCCTTACTACGAGCAATGAAATCAGAGACTCTTTCATTTTCCCTTTGCTTGGAGTTTGTAATATTGAAAACTGTCGTTTTTGGCAAAGTTGAGCTAAACTGAAGAAGGAATTTTTGACGAAGATCCTCCCATCCGATGACTGACCGGGATTGAAAGCTTGTATACCAGACAAAAGCTGGTCCTTGCAAGGTTCGCACGAAGCATCTGAGTTTCACTACTTCTTGCTGCTCTGGAGTTCCCATCATAGGATCACAACAAGACACGTAATGCAT
The DNA here is from genome assembly GCA_963277665.1 of Viscum album. Taxonomy (NCBI): domain Eukaryota; kingdom Viridiplantae; phylum Streptophyta; class Magnoliopsida; order Santalales; family Viscaceae; genus Viscum; species Viscum album. Next base: position 45,626,412 of record OY728151.1, read on the forward strand.
CAAATGTTGTTCAGGGTCGCCTGATCCATTGAAAGTAGGGAAAACAGGGTTTCCAAAACTGGATGGAGGAGAAATTGAATCTACCCATTCTGGGTAAACTTTCTTTTCAGGCTGAACTTGCACCCGTTTCCCTTCCATAGTTTCTAACCGAGCTGTCAATGACTCAATAGTAGTTATTAACTTTTGAGAAACATCAGGTTGAACTTGGTTTTGGGTAGGTGCAATGAATGGAGTTTGGACAGACGTGGTGGTTGGTGCTGCAACTGATGGTAGTGCTGCCAACCGTTGTTGCGTTTGACCCGTAGGATTAGACCTCTGAGGGTGTACTGATAAAGGAGGATATTCCTGATCCATCTCAGTAGTTACAACAAATTCCTTCAGCTATCGGACTTCATAATTCTTAAGAATAAGACTACTCTGAAGTAGTTCTGCATTCAACCTTCTTAATTCTTTCATTTCTTCCTCCTGTTGTGCAAACCTTTGCTCTAATGAGAGCGATTGACCTCCTTCAGAGGAAGGGTGAGAAGTAACCTGATTCTTTCCTTTCCCCTTATTGGATCCTTTTCGGATAGGAGGAAGTGGGTTACTTGAAGGAATACCCAGATTTTGGGTAAGCCTTTGATTACGTGTGCGCACACCTTCTTCATTTAGGTCTGTGAGCGCAAATTATTGAGCAGGAACCTCTTCGTCTGATCCTTCTGATTGAGCCTCATCTGGTGAATCAGCAGCAACGACATTGATGAAATTAATGGATGCATATTGCATAGAATCCTTTCTATCAACATTTCTGTGATATTGTCTTCTTCCATGTCCATGATGAGACATGGAATTCCGTTGACTTGATCCCTCAGGAACTTCTTCGTGAACCGTCACTTGGAGAGAATCTCCTGATAGCTTGGCTCTTCGTTCCTCTTGAGGCTTCTTCCCTAATCGAGAGAAAACTGACTTTCTCTGAGGGAGGGATTGAGGATTTGAAAAAGTCCCCAGTCCGGTGGACTGGGGATGTTCCGGCTGCTTCCGCTCAACTCCTCGAATCCCATTTGTTGACTCTGAGGGTTGGGTTAGAGAAGTCCCCAGTCTGGCAAGCTGGGGTGTCTCTTGACATGCTATGTCTGAGATCTTCTTAAAATCTCTCTTGATCTTGCGAATCTTAGTTCGGAAATTAGCTGGATGCATTAACCTGTATCCACTTTTATCACCTGGTTCAACAGATCGTTGGATGATTTCCGAAACTTCTGTCATTTGATGACGTGTTTTCTCCAGACGAGAGGCTTGTGCAATATTCTCGCCTGCTTGATGTAGGAGCAATTCAACAACCTGTTCTCTATATACTTGATTTTGAGAGGAACTAGTTGAAGCTTGTTCTTGAGCAAGCTTTTGATTAAGAACAAAGCCCATTGACTGTGGCCGGCCATGGGCAATAACATTGCATGAGACCATTTTCGGCGGGCTTTGTTGACCGGAAAGCACTGTGAAATGTAGTGCTCCGTGAACACCCCATCCTCTGATATGAACATCAGAGGGAGCATTGGCAATTAACTGACGCAATCTTCTTAGTGCGCCAAGGCATGAACATTGAAGGGTTCTCTGTTGCTTTTCAGCCTTCGGATACCGAGAGACTGATAGAGATGCCAAATCAATCTGGCGTTGTAACCCTTCTATTATCTTAATATAATTTTCATAATCACCATAAGATAATACTTTATTCTTCAATTGACAAAGATTCTTCCATATGTTGAGACTAATATCATGGATTCCATCATCCGTCAACATCTTTGGAATGTCGTACTGGGAGTCAGCCAAAGGCCAAAACATGACTGGTACTTCACATTTTTCCAGTTTTTTCCTCATGTTCAGCATTTCCTCTTTATCATTGAATGAAGATTCTTCTACCTGTTTGGACCAGAGTTGGTGTTTCCTTGTTGTTTCATCGGATTCAACAAGATTGGTAGAGATATCACTATTCATGCTGGAAGATGAATGACCTGGGGATGGTTCGGAGAATAACCTGAACCCCAGGCTATCTTCTGATGGAGAAAGAGTTTCACCTGCCGATAGTAAAGCATCAGACATGACTGGTTTTACGTTTGCAAGTGCCTCGAGATAGGAGGGCTTTCTCGTCACTATATTGCCTTCTGAAGATTTTTCGAGACAACATGAATCACTACTGCGGAGAGGACTTTCGCAGCGAAGTTCATCACCATGAGGAGGACCATCATGATGGGTTACAACAAAAGATGAAATCTCTTGCTCCTTGGTCTTCTGACCACACAGAGGGTTCCTGTGGCTCTCATCTGAAGAAGAAACTTCAAGATTGACCGAATTTTCATGAAGCAAGTCTTCATGAGGAAGTGTCTGTTGAAGACCTTCAGAATTAATGTTCCCGCTATTGGGAACTGAGGGAGTAGAATCTTGAATTCCGACAGATAAATGTCTTAGGGCTTCAAGAACTCCAGCATTGAGCAAGGCTTGGTTACAGATTGACCTTTGATCTCCTGACTGTGCTGAGCGGATCTTTTTCTTAGATGCCTTCTTACTCGCTTTAGAAACCACTTGATGATGAAAGTGATTGCTCTGAGCAGGTGTATGTGCCTGATCAGGAAAGATGGTCAGGTTAGGCTGACGATCTCCACTCAAATCAGGTGTATGTGCCTGACTTGGTTGTCCGTATGATATGGGGGAGTATGCCCCATAACCCTCTTGGACTGAAACAGATGTGTGTGTCTGTTCCGGAGTGAATTGTTGATGTGTCACTCCATTTCTAGGGATAGATTTATGTGTCTGTCCCTGAGATGATGCTGAAGCTGTTATGATATCCTGGAAAGCATCCAGAATATGAGCAGGAATTTTCTTCTGCTCTTTCACCATTGACAAAATATGTTTGGTGACTTCAGCCGCCGGAACGGGGATATACGTCCATTCCGGGCTTGGAGTAGGTGTATGTGCCTGCTCTTGTCCTCCTTTTCCTGTCAGTGAATCCTGACAGTACTCAAGTGTGGAGGCAGAGAGTTTAGTCTGCCCCCTGTTTGTCGTCGGGACTTTCCGACTGACTTCTCCGTGCGCTACAAAGCGAGACTGTTGGTAGGCCTGATTAGTATTAGCAGGTGTATGTGCCTGCTGATTACACTTCGCCAAACGCGGTTGACGAGATCCATCATATGTAGTCAGACGAGCCTGCTGACTAACTGTTGATGTATAAGCAGGTGTATGTTCCTGCCTATGGTACTCCGCCGGAATTGCCTGGCGGGATAGGCTTGATGCTGCCAGACGAGTCTGCTGGACAGCGGGATTAAAACGAACAGGTGTGTATGCCTGCTCGTTGTTTGCCACCAAGTTAAGTTGGTGGACTTCTCCAGAGATGGCAGGGATGACAACATGCCTATTGTTCACCGGATTCCGTCTCTGGCGGTTCATCTTGCCTGCTTGGGTTCGAGGAACCTGAGCTGAATTCCCGGAGTCGGTACCCTCATCATGTTGAGGGCGCACTACCGCACGAGTCTGGCGGCGATTATTGATGGGAGCCCTCGGGAAGGACTCCTGTCTTTTTGAACTAAGGCCCTGAGGGACCTGCTCATTCACTTCCTCAAAGTAAGGGAGTGAATGGAAATTGCGTTCCGGGGATAACGACCCGAAACGGTTGGAGACGATAGTCAGCACCGCCTGCTTCTTGATTGCTGGCCGCCGTTGTCCGGACGACCAGGTAGAGTTGTTAACCTGGAGGGCTTGACGAGCGGCCTCCAGAGTTGGGATAGTACCGTTGCGACGGTACTCCTTAACCAGTCCATTAGAAACCCAGCGTTGAGGACGCTGAGTTGGTGATGTCATTCTCAGAGCGGATGACGTTCCAGCAGGAGTAGCAGCATTGGTTTTCACAGCAGAAGACCTCACAGTAGAGGTGTTTACAGCAGTAGTATTCACAGGGGTGAATTTTAGGAAAGCCATTTTGCAGAAGATCTTGAGAAAAGAGTGCCTGTTCTATTGTAACAGACATAATCAAGATGAATCCGGCTACTGCATCTTTTGGATGAGCATATGTCAATGATTGCTTTGTTGGACCAAGGGGCCTAACAAATAAGAAGAACATCACTTTAACTTGGTTAAGGATTCACGTCGGGTTCACCATTTTTTGTTTCGCACGGAATCTGGGGATGACCTCCTGGATGGGAGATTCAAACGTTCCGATCGGTTTCTAACGGGTTTGTTCGTAGAACCAGAAACATCCAATGATTCCACATCCGTATGGACCTACTTTCCAAAGGCAGGCGCTCATTTGCTTGTGGACTAATGAGGCTTAGGAATTTGCATTGGTCAAGAGGATGGGAGGTCGGACTCATCACACCTTTTTGAGGGGAATTATTGTCTACTCCGGGACTCTCTTTATAGATTTGAGTTATGTTCGTGAATCCTTATTACATTACCAAGTATAAAATGAGCTTTCCTTTAGTTTTAACAATCAATGATTAAATATGCAAGAAATTTAGAGAATCTTTCATATGTATTCGAGGTTCTTCATCAATAGAGAATCATCTGTTTAGAGATTATTGGTCAATGGTATCCTTCAAAACATTTATATAAAAGTCTCTTGGTCATTATGATGACCAGACTGGTTTTAAAGCCACTCAGTGGGGCACTTGAAGTTTATCGTCATTCAGAAGGACATAGATTATTTCAAAGTTGGGATCGAACCCATAAATGGGCTACCTAAGTATCATTTGTTTTGGAAAAGGAATCAGAACCCACTTAGTTCGAGAAATGGAGTATGATGTTTATGATTGATGGCTCAAAGATGAATGTCACTCTAAGCTCACGTGAGTCATGCTCGGTGTGAGAAACAAGAGGTATTGGTAAAAAATTAGACAATTGTGCCATGAAAGATGCAATCATAAGAATTTGTTTGGGGCTTATGTATGGATGACTTCCCAGATAGATGAAGGTTTAGGATTTACTTTTAGGGAGAAAATCCATGAACAGGGTCCATAAAGTTATATGTGCTTCATGGAGATTTGAATACTCTAATCTTGGGGCTTACTCCTAAGGAGAATGCCCAAGTTAGGAGGGGACTTATGATTGGTTTTTTACTCCTGAAAAGGAAACCCAAATCAAAGGTAAATTAGGACTGGTTAAGAGAAATTTAAAGGACTTGGGGCTTACTCCTGAAAAGGAAGCCCAAGGTTATGACTGAGTCTTATTCCTGAAAGGAGACCCAGGTTAAGGGACTTGGGGCTTACTCCTGAAAAGGAAGCCCAAGGTTATGACTGAGTCTTATTCCTGAAAAGGAGACTCAGATTAGGGATTAAGGTTTGGGGCTTACTCCTGAGGAGGATGCCCATGATTAGAGAACTTGATTGGGGCTTACTCCTGAGGAGGATTCCCAAGATGGGGAACATTAAGAATTTGGGGCTTACTCCTGAAAAGGATGCCCAAATTAAAGGATTTATAACTGGGGATTATTCCTGAAAAGGAGACCCAGGTTAGGATTCTCTCATCTTAAAGGATGAGGTTTAATGAATGAACTCTCAATCTTTGGTGATATAAGGATATTTAAATCACTAGGTTTTGAGAGATATTCCACAGAATTCCTTTCAGATAAGGAAGTCAAATCAAGAAATCATGCCATAAATGGCTTTGAATAGTGTCTTGAAGACTGAATCTGGAAAAGGAAAGGTGAAATGACTTAAGAGGGGTAAAAATGGGCAAGATGGGCACCCAAAAAGATAGGGGCGCGCAAGTCTTGCAAGGCGCGCAAGTCTTCCGTGGGCGCGCAAGTATGGTCGCGCAGGTATACCTGCGCGACACATGGTGTACTTGCGCGATTTTCAACCAGCATTTAAGTACTTGAGTGACTCTTTTTTAAACCCTTTAGAATTTCCTTGAGGTTCTTCCAGAAAAGGGACGCGCAAGTTATGTTGAAGGAAATAAGTCGGCGCGCAAGTGTTTGATGAGTTTCAACACTTAGGCCTTCCTTCTTCTCTTTAGATCTTCCGTTCTAGGTAAGAAATTACCTTAGAAGTGTTCCGGAAGCTTTGAGAAAAGACTTGGGCGTCGGGATCTTCAATCCGAGTTTCTGGAAAATACTCCTCCCGAATGGGGGGGCCACAGGGTCTATTTATAGGCAAAAGAAGACCTCGGGCGGTTACCGGGTGGTTACCATTTAGGTCGCGCAAGTCACCTGCGCGACCAAGAGCGGCACGCAAGTATACTTGCGCGACAGTGATAAAACTTGCGCGGTGCATTTGCTTTTGATCCTGTGTTCATGCCTTTGTCGATTTTTTATGTTTTCTTCAAAGGTTGAAATCACTTTGAGCTCAGATATTCCCTTTTCCGATCTTTAGATTCTGTGACGAAAGGAGCATCAACAGAGCCTTACATGGATTAATCATGCATATCTATGGGGAGGTCCAATGGAATTTATTAGGGGAATAATCTATGCCTAAATTTACATTAATAAAGGCCCAAATAAGATTTTAATGACACAACCTATGGTGTATTAGTAATTTCATACCCACGCCACCAGGGAATATTCAATGTCAAAAGTGGTGGGTTAGTTGCATTTACTTTCTAAAAGGGTGTGCAATTTATCTCTTAATGTCTTGTGCATGCTCCGAAATGGTCAAAATCTTATTTTATGCTTTTTGACATTTTGAAACTAGGTGTTAGTGTTTCATATCACACTTTGGCTATAAATAGAAACCCCATGTAGTTTTCAGAAATCATAAATGAAGGTAATGTTATTATGAGGATTTTTTCTTTCAACCATTGTTTGCTTGCTAAATTATTGAATTATCAAATTATTGGTCTTCTCTTGTGGAATCTTATGGCTATAGTTATTAGAGAAAATTTTTCATTGGGTTATACCTTGAAAAAATCTCTCCTTTCTTCCACATTTCTATCATTTATTAGCCTTCTCAATTGTTTTCTTGCAGAGATCCAGGTGATCAACATGCAAATGTTAAACAGGGTACCTAGTAAACTTCTTATAGGTTCATAGATCATGTATCATTTGGAATCAGAGCTAAATTGAATGAAATAAGTTTCATCATTTTCCTATACCATCTTTCAACTTCATTTCTCTTTGAATCAAACCGATATCAATTCTTTCCATTTTCTTCTTCACCTATGGACCTTATTTCTTATTCATATCATAAATATATAATTTCATTATTTTAGTTTATAATACCATTTTATTATCCATATGGAATCATTAAAATCAAAGCTATAAATCATGAGATATAGTAGGTTGTAATTTTTCGACAATTTTTTCAGTTTTAAATCCATACATCTCTCGCATTGATTCTATTTGATGTTTCAAATTATTACTTCTCCTATGACAACATATTGAAAATTAAAATTTTCTTTGATTATCTTATTCAATAAAAAGTTCCTAAAAATAATAATAAAATAAATAGGTGTAAAAAATTGGAACATTTTTAATTCTACATCCCATTATCATTTTTCATCATCCATTTTCTCCCTGTTTTCTCATTTTTTTCTATTGAATACATTTAGAAATTTATATCTTAATTCTAGTTCCATATTTACAAATTTCCACTATCCTTTATATTTGATGAAATTGGGTAATAATGTTATAGGAATAATGTTTAGTTGGAAAAGGAAAGAGTGTTACATTTTTTTAATAAATCCAAAATTGATTGAAACAAGAGTGAAAAAAATATTTTGGTGTGTAAACACATCAGGGAGTGTGTGAGGTCTATATTTATTTCTTAATGTTTTATTCCATGATTATAAAATGGAAGAGGTGAGTTACACAAATGAAATAGAAAATAAGTTTTTCATGAGGTTTTTACAAGGACAATTATAAAGTTTGAATGTGAAGGTGGATTAATTGAAACCACCTTCCCATTCTTGAGGACCACCAAAAAGGAGGGTCATTTATGAAGAAGAGTTCTATGATTTTCATGAGTCACTAATTTAGTGAAATCAAAAACCATGGAATAAATCCAATAATCTTATAGGAATAAATTTGGGGATCCTTTATTTCAAGGTAATAATGATACAAAAACATTCTTGGAGTGGGAATAAATTGTGGAGAGTTTTTTTGGTTTTCAAAACTATTTGAAGGAAAATATGGAGAGGTTAGAGGCTATGTAATTCACCAACTATAATAATATTTTCTAGGAATAACTAAAAAAAGTCTATGATGATGTGGAGAAAGAACCATCCGTACTTGGGAGGGTATGAAAGTGGTAATGAATAAGAGGTTCATTTCTAGACACTATTATTGTGATTTGTTCCTCAAGTAATAGGGTTTGAAATACTGATAAATGTGTGTTGAAGAGTATCACATAGATATAGAGATCCTCCTGATTTGGGATAATATTTATGAGGAGTGAGAGGTAACCATGGAAAGGCGTATGAACGACCTTAACCCTGAAATTTGATACATAGTGAAAATGAACCACTACTAGGACATAGATGATCTTATTCACAAGTATAATAAATAGAAGAGAAAACTAAATGAAATAATAATGATCCATAAATAATATGATAAGGATAATAAATATTATTTTATGTTCAAGGATTCAAAAAAACGGCATGAAAGGGAACACCAAATAGATTCAAAGGAGGTGAACAAACAAAAACTATTATTTTTGGAATTCAAATTTAAAACAGAGGGTAAGGAGATTTATAAATCACGTGATATAAAATGTTTTAAATTTCAAGGATTTAGAAAATTTTAATTAAAATTCCCAAACAAGAAGACCATTATTATTTTGGATATTGGAGATATTATTGTTTTAGCACAATAGAAGATGAAGTTACACCACTTGAGGAGTGTTTGGATGTGAAAATAAAATCACCATACATAGATTAATGGTTGTGTAAAAGCAATCTATGATTCCGCATCCCAAAGTAGAATATGATCATGAGAAAATTTAGAACATTTATTATACTAAATATCCTATCAAATATAGGTTACGTAGTATTATTAATGACGAGGTTGTTTAAAAAATGTAGCATGTGGTTTGATGGATGATAAATTGGGATAATCTACAATTAAATATACTAAGCATTATAGATTGCAATGGTTAAATAATAGTGAAGATGTTAAAGTGACTAAAAAATAACAAGATTCATTTTCTATTATAAGTATGAATACAAGATTATATTTGATGTTTTTCCCAATAATTCTAGTTAAATATTGTTTTTGTGGACTTGGAAAGTTTATAGGATAGTCACATAAGATAGATAAAACAACCTCTATTCTTTTGAGTGAAATGGTAGGAAGGTTATGCATACTCCTTTGAGGACTTTTCACACTTATGAAGACCAAGTGAGTATTGATATAGATTTTGAAAATATAGAAAATCAAAATAGATAAAAATATTGAGAATGAAAATAGTATAAAAATCAATAGTGAAAAAGGATTGATGAGTGAAATCAAAAGAAATTAGAGAAATAAAGGAGTTGAAAAAAATAGTGAAAAAATGATTGAAAATAAGAGTGCTGAGGAAAAAATGAGTTTATTTTTCAAGAAAAAAAGATATTAAGATAGATTTAAATTGGGTAATTCTCATGGTTAAATTTAAGGTAGAATGTTATACCACTAAATTTCTAAACCCATCAATTCCTTCAACTATTGGCTCTCCTTTATAAGTATTTGGTAGCATGTTTCCAAAGTAAATCCTTAATGGCGTACCTTTATTGTAGGGTATCAAGCACCAGATAGACAACCTTGAAGGAGAACCATTTTATAATTGACTGCATTATTGGGTTAATATAGAAGAGACTCAATAAATCCAATTTCAAGTGGAATAATTTTTAAGGAAGGTATTTTTTGAGTGGGATTGAGTCCTTATTCAGTTCTAGTAATTCTTGACCCAAAAAATGGTAAGTAGAGGATGTGTGTTGATTTTCAAGGTATCAAAAAATAAATGAAAAGTATCGATATCCCATAACTTGTTTGAATAATATTCTCAATTAATTCCATTTTTCATGCTTGTTTACTTAAATTTACCTAAGGATTAGATACCATCAACATAGAAAGGAATAGGGATAAGAATGTAAAATAACATTAAAAACTACGTTTGGGTTTTATGAATGGATAATTATTCCTTTTTGTATAAATAAAATCCCAAGTATATTAATTAACTTAATGAATCATGTTTTCTATTCATTTATTCTGAAATTTGAGGTTTTTTATTTTGATAACATCATTTCTTATTATAATATACTTTATGAACATCATGAACATTTGAAACATGTTTTTGATATTCATAAGAAACATATGTTGTTTCAAAATTTATAAAAATGTTTTTTTTTAAAAATTTTATGTTTTTCCTTGGTTTTGTGGTTTTATTTGATGGAATGAGGTTCAATGAAGACAATTTGAAGGTGATTTGGGAATTTCCAACACCCATGAATGTCTATGAGGCAAGGAGCTTCCATGGAATTTTGAGTTTTTAATGAATGGTTATATAAAACTTTTCATCCATTATGAAACCATTGATTGAGTTAGTCTAGAAAAGAGTGAGATTCATGTGGGAAAAATATTAAGAAGATTACTTCTCCACACTCAAATTATGTTAACCAATTTCTCTCTCTTAAATTTTCCCAAATTTTATAAAGTATTTCAGGTTGAGTGTGATTCTTATGGAATATGAATTGTGTTTGTTTTAATGAAAGACTCTAAAATTATCACTTACATTAGTTATAATATTAATTTCTATTCATTTAATAACTCAACCTGTGATGTGGAATTTCATTCCTATAGTATACCTTTAGAAAATTGGAAACATTACTTGTGGCCAAGAGAATTAATAATTCATTTTGATCATTAAATCCTACAATTTCTAAAGTTAAAAGGAAAGTTGAATATGTAGCATGACAGATGGATTGAATTCAGTGATATATTTCCTTATGTTGTTATAACTAAACATGGAAAATAAAAATTTTCTGTTGATTTTTTTCTAGGATACAATCTCATATCACTTATATTAATCTTGGAATAATTGGTTTTAAAATGTAGAAAATCATGTATGATAATGATGCTGATATTTCGGAAATATGGAAGTTATGTGAAAAACATAGGAAAAACTATCTTTTAAAACATGATGTGTTTCTTTTTTTGATAAATAAATTGTGTGTTTAATCTTGTTCCTTTCATTAATTTCATCTTAGAGAAACTCATGTTGGTGGCTTAATGAAGAATTTTCTGGCGGACAAAACATTGGCCTTATTGTGTGAAAATTTTTGTTGGCCTCACAGGAATAGGGATATGGTTAGTGTTTTTGGAAATTGTAATGTGTGTAAACATGAAAATTAAAAAGTTATTCCACATGTAATATAAATAAATTTTCCTATTCATTATCAATGGATTTTGGGCTTAGCTTTTCATGTTCATAATCAGGGAAGGATAACATATTTTTTGTGGTAGAAAAGTTTAGTAAAATGGATCATTTTATTTTTTATTTTAAAACTAATGATGAAAATAAAATCACTTATTTGTTTTTAGAGAAATTTTTAGGTTTTATATATTAACCAAGGTAATTATGAGTGATAGGTATTTCAAATTATATAGTCACTTCTGGTGGATATGGTGGAACAAACTCAGAACAACTTTTTTTCTACTATTTCCCACCCATAGATAGATAGTCAGACTGAGGTGGTAAATAAAATACATTCCATATTTTGGGATTTCTACCTTGTTAAAATTAAAAACATTGGTAATTATTCTCTTTTCATAGTGAATTTTCATATAATCGAGAGATCACTCCACTACTAACACTTTAATGTTTAATGTTGTGTATGGTTTTAACCCATTTAATCCACCAGATATTTTTTATCTTCCTACTAATCAATTTTATAATATTTAAAGTGAAAAAAAGAAAATTTTGTGATGGAATTTCATTAAAAAGTAAATCCTAACATTTATAAGAATATTAAACAAGTGGTGAAACACATCAGTAATGGTTGGCAGAAAATGGTCTTTTAACCTTGAAAACGGGTTTGGGTACACTTAAATAAAGATAGGTTAACAGAGTAAAAAAATCAAAACATTATCCATGATTATATGGTCCTTTCTATGTATTATAGATGATATATCATAATTCCAATAGTATAGAGTTACCTTACAGGTATAGACAAGTTAGCACCACCTTTAATGTTGCTGATATTTCTCTCTTGGAAATTTTGAATTATAGGATGAATCATTTTTAGGAGAGAGGATATGATAAGGATGATGGTATACATGGTCATCGAATGGTTGAAGGAATACATGATCAGGAGGGTAGAATGCATGTGATTTGATAAGACCTGTTGTGAGGAATTTGTGGCCTAAAGAAAAGCGAGTGGACCAAGAGGATGAAGGGGGCCTTACATGGATTTTTCATGAATATCAATGGGGAGGCCCAACCACATTTCTTTAGGGAAGAATCTAGGAATATAATTACATTAATAAATTCCCAAATATGCTTTTAAATACCCAACCCATGGTTTGATAGGACTTTCAATCCCACCCCCAGTATGGAATCATTAAATTTTAAAGTGGTGGGATAAGTGTATTTACCTTCCAAAAGAGTATGAAACTTTTCACTTAAATTCAACGGCATGTACCAAAATTGAAAAAATAATCATTTAAGATTTTTAACATGAAAAAACTAGTTGTTATACTTTTTATCACTATTTGGATATAAATAGACTCCCCATATACTTTTTGGACATCATGAATAAAGACAATGTTATTTTGGTGAGTTTTTTGTATCCTTTATTTTCTTGATTAATTGTCTACTTATAAATGTATTGGTCTTCATTTTTGGCTTCTTTTGGCTACAGTTCATAGAGACAATTACTACTTGCTTTATACCATGACCAACTCTATTATTTCTTCCCCATTTACACTATTTATAGATATTATTTCTTGTTTTCTTATGCAGATCCAAGTGCTCAACATAAAAATTTTGAACAAGGTTCCTATAACACTTCCTTGATGGTGTTAAATCACATATCAATTTTAGTAGATTTTAAATTTTTATGGGGTTTTAAGGTTATTTATGTTTTTATAGGGTTTTATGGTTTTTTGGGGGTTTATGGTTTTAAGGACATTTAGGGTTTTAGGGTTTTTAGGTTTTTAATGGGTATAATGTTTTTCTTGGTTTTTATGGTTTCATAGGGGTTTTCATAGTTTTTAGGGTTTAAAATGTTTTTAGGGATTATTAGGTATTTTTTTGGATTTTTATCAGATTTTGGTTTTTATGTATTTTGAGGAGTTTTAGGTTTTTTAGAGTTTTTAGGGGTTTTTATGTTTTTTAGCATTTTTAGGTTTTTTACGGTTTTTAAGTTTTTATAGGGTTTTAAGGTTTTATTATGGGTTTTAGGGGATTTTATTGGTATTTTTGTTTTTATGAATTTTAAATACTTTATTAAGATTATTATTGTGTTTTAGGGTTTTTATGGATTTTTAGATATTTTAGGGGTTTTACGGTTGTTAGGGTTTTTAAGGGTTTTTGAGATTATAATATTTTTACGGTTTTTTAGAGTTTTTATATATTTTTTAGGGTTTTAAATGGATTTTATATTTTTAATGGTTTTTTGGGGGTCTTAGGTTTTGTAGGTTTTTTAGTTTTTTGGGGTTTTTATGGGTTTTAATGGTTTTAGAATTTTTTAGGTTTTGAGGTTTTATGTGTTTTTAGGTATTTAAGGTTTTTTAGGGGTTTTAGGGTTTTTATATTTTAAATTTTTAAAGATATCTTGGTGTTTTTTATGATTTTATGTATTTTTATTGTTTTTATGGATTTTGATGGTTTATGGGTTTTTAGGGGTTTTAGGATTTTTTTTGTGTTTTAGGGGTTATTTGAGTTTTTTGGGTTTTTATGTTTTTTTATAGTTTTTTACATTTTTATGGGTCAAAAGGGTATTTAGTTTTTTTAGTGGGATTTTAAGGCTTTTATGTGTTTTAGGGTTATTAAGGTTTCTAGTTATTTTTATAGTTTTTAGGGGCTTTAAGAGTTTTTATGGCCCTTTAGGGTTTTTAGAATTTTTTAGTTTTTTATAGTTTTTAAGTATTTTTAGTTTATCTTAGGGTTTGTCATGGTTTTAAGGGTTCTTGGAGTCTTTAGTCATTTTGAGAGCTTTATTGGGATTTTTAAGGGGTTTTAGTGTTTTTATGGATTTTGAGGGGGTTTAAGGATTTTTATGGTTTTTAGAGTTTTGTAGGGTTTTAGGGGTTTTATGTGTTTTTAGGTTTTACAGTTTATTATGGATTTTAAGGATTTTGGGGTTTTTAATAGACATTTTTTGGTATTGTTTTTGGATTTTTATGGTTTTTAAAGATATTTAGGGATTTTTAGTAGTATTAGGTTTTTTTTGTATTTTAGTGTATTTTATATTTTTTTTAGGTTTTTTAGGTTTTTTAAGTTCTTTATGGTTTTTGTGTCTCTTTAGTGTTTTTAACCTTTTTAGCGGTGTAATTTTTTTTAGATTTTTCGGTTTCTTTATTGGGTTTTGTGGTTTTTAGGAGTTTATTTTTGTTTTTAGATTTTTTATGGTGTTTTATTTTTTTGGTTTTTAAGAATTTTTTGGTTTTTAAGGTTTTATTATGTTTTTTAAGTCATTTAGGATTTTAAATTTTTAGGTATTTTTAGGGATTTTTATGAATTTATTTTTTAGGGTGTTTAGATATTTTGGGCGGCTTTATAGTATTTTTAGAGTTTTTTGGGGTTTTATTATTTTATGTTTTTAGGGGTTTTAAGTGTTTTCAGGTTTTTAATTTTTTAATTTGGGTTTTTATAGTTTTTTGGGGTTTTTACGTCTTTATGGATTTTTAGGGGTTCTATGGATTTTTATTGTTATTAGAGATTTTAGAGATTTTGAGGGTATTTAATATTTCTTTATTGTCTTAGGGTTTTTGGGGTTTTATGATTTTTTATGAGTTTAGAGTTTTCTAGTGTTTTGAGCGTTTTTGGTGTTTAAAGTGGTTTTATACTTTTTATGTTGTTTTTAGGGGTTTTTTGTATTTTTAGGAGTTTTAATATTTTATAGTTTTTATGGTTTATAGGGGTATTAATGTTTTATAGGTTATTAGGTGTTTAATGTGTTTTTAGGTTTTTATGGTTTTCTTAGGGGTTTTTAGGGTGTTTAGGAATTTTATATTTCTAGACATTTTTACAGATTTTTATGATTTTAATGGTTTTTATGGTTTTTATGGACTTTTTTCTTATTAGGGGTTTTTAATGGGTTTAATTGTTTTTTTTGGGTTTTTAGTGCTTTTTGGAGTTTTATATGGGTTTTATTGTTTTCTATATTTTTTTATCATTTTTAAGTGTTTTATGGTTTTATAATGTTTTTAGTGGGTTTTTAAAGATTTTATTGGTATGGTTTAAGGGGTTTTTATTATTTTTATGTGTTTTAGTGGTTTTAGGGTCTTTCTAGTGTTTTTAGGGATTTTATAATATTTTTGGTTTTTTGGGGATTAATGTTTTTTAGGTTTTTAAAGTTATCATAAGTTTTTTAGGGTTTAAGGATTTTTTACGATTTTTGGAATTTTAATTTATTTTTTTTTTTGGATTTTTAAGGTTATTTATGGTTTTTATGTATTTTTAGGGTTTAAGGACTTTTTTTCATTTTTAGGATTATTGGGGTTTTAAGAGATTGTTTGTTTTTGTTTTTTTCTTATGGGTTTTCATTATTTTTAGAGCTTTTACCATTTTTAGTGTTTTTAGGGATTTTTTTAGTATTTTATGGTTTTTTGAGGTTTTAGGGATTTTGAGGATTTTCAGGGGGTTTAGTGTTTTATGGTTTGGGTGTTTTTACATTTTTTTGTTTTTAAGTTTATAAGGATATTTTTAACAATTTTAGGGGTTTAACATTTTTTTATTTTTAGTGGATTTTAGGGTTTTTTTTGTTTGTTAAATTTTAATGGGTTTTTACTTTTTTTATATACTTTTTGGGTTTTTTTTGGTATTTAAAATTTTTAGTGATTTTTAATAAATATTTAGGATTTTTAATGTTTTGATGGATTTATGGATATTGAGTGTTTTTTGATTTTTTAGGATATTTAAGGTAATTTAGGTTTTTAATTAATTTTAGGTTTTCTAAGGGTTTAAATTGGTTTTATTTTTTTATTATTTTTCAAGTTTTATGGTTTTTAGGAGGGTTTTACATTTTTAGTGATTTTTAGGGACTTTTTAGGATTTTTGTGGCATTTTGAGGGGTTTGGGGGTTTTTAGTTTTTTATCATTTTTTCCATTTTTTATTTTTTTAGGGTTTTTATATTTTTTATTGTATTTAATGTTTTTAGGGGTTTGAAGGGTTTTAGAGATTTTAGTGGGTTTTAGGGTTCTAAAATTTTTTAAGGTCTAATGTGTTTTATGTGATTTAAAGGAATTTATGTTTTTTTTCATTTTTAATGTTTTTAGGGGTTTTATATGATTTTATATTTCAATTATTCTTAGGGTTTTCATATTTTTTGGAATGTTTTATTTTTTTGGGATTTTTTAGGATTTTTAGGTTTTTAGGGATTTTCATGGTTTTTAGGGTTTTTACAGTTTTTATAGATTTTTTTATGAAGGGTTTGTTTGAGTTTTTATGGGTTTTAAGGTTTTTTTGGCTTTTATAAAATTTTTAGGGGTTAATAGTATTTTTAAATTTTTTCATGGTTTTAGTATTTTTATGCATTTTCTATGTTTTTAGGGTTTTTATGATTTTTAAGGGTTTTCAGGGCCTTTAGGGGGTTTTCATTTCATTTGAGTTCATAGGGGTATTAAGTGATTTTATATTTTTATGATTTTATTAGTGTTTTTTATGTTTTTTTGGGATTTTTTGTTATTTTTCATGTTTTTAGGATTTTTAGGGTTTTTAATGATTTTGTTGATTCTAAGGGTTTTTTTGTCGTTTTAGGTTTTTTTGGGGTTTTTGTGTTTTTAGGTTTTTAATGTTTTCTTAGAGTATTTCAGTGTTTTTAGGGTTTTTTGAAATTTTAGTGGTTTATTGGGATTTTTATGATTTTTAGCTTTTTTAGGGATTTAAAAGAGTTTGAGGGGTTTTTGGGATTTTGTAGTTTTTATGGTTTTTATTGTTTAGTGTATTTTTATGGGTTTCTAGGATTTGTATAATATCATTATTTTTTTGGTAATTTAAATGTTTTAGGTATTGAATATTTTCTAAGGGTTGTTCAATGTTTTATGTGTTTTATACCTTTTTAGGGATTTTTATGGATTTTTTTTTGGATTTTTATGGTTTTTTAATGTTTTTATGAATTTTAAGGGTTTTTATGGTTTTTATGGTTTTAGGGTTTTAGGGATTTGACATGTTTTTTATGTTTTTATGGCTTTCATAGGAGTTTTTAGGGGTTTTATGATTTTAACATTTTTAGTGATTTTTGGGGTTTTTAGAAATTTAATTATTTTTATTGTTTTTAGTGATTTGAGGGTTTTTACGGTTTTTTAGTGTATTTATGGTTTTTTGGGGTTTTCATGATTTTTTTGGGTTTTTAAGGTTTTAAAAAAATAGAAATTTTTCATTTTTTGAGGGTTTAATAGATTTTTAGATTGTTTAGAAGGGTTTTAGGGGGTTTAGTGGGGTTTTATGATTTTTAAGGGTTTCTAGAGATTTTTGAGGTTTTTTGGGTTTTATAAGGTTTTTTGGGGTTTTTGGGTATTTAGAAATTCTAGGATTTTTAAGGATTTTAAGTTTCTTTGGTTTTAAAGTTTTTTACCTTGGGTTTTTACTGTTTTAGGGCATTTTTATGGATTTTAGGGTCTTTTTTATAATTTTATATGGTTTTTAGGGATTTTGCGTGTTTTAGGGGACTTTAGGGGTTTGCACGTTTTTATGTTTTTTAGGGTTTTTATTTGTTTATAGGTTTTTATGTTTTTTTGATTTTTTTGGGTTTTTATATTTTGAAGGTTTTTATGGATTTCAATGAATATTTATGGTTTTTTTGGGTTTTGAGGGTTTTTCAGGGATTTTAGATTTTAGATTTTTTTAATTTTTTATTGGGGGTTTTAGGGTATTTTGATTTTTTAGGGTTTTAAGTGTTTTTATAGTTTTTTAAAAAATTTAGGGGTTTAAATGTTTAGGTCTTTTTAGTGGTTTTTTTGGGATTTTATAGCATTTATGGTTTTTGTGGTTTTTTCGGTTTTTAGGGTTTTGTGTTTTTTATGGTTTTTGGCATTTTTAAGTGTTTACGGGTTTTAAGTGATTTTAGGTTTCTAGGGTTTTCTTAGAGGTTTTCATGGTTTTTATGGGTTTTTCATTTTTATATATTTTTAGGAATTTCTTATGATTTTATGGATTCAAGGGATTTTACTTTTTTCGTGATTTTAAGGGTTTTTATAATTTTTTAGGGTTTAATGTGTTTTAATTATTTTTATAATTTTATGGTTTTCTTAGGGGTGTATGGAATTTAGTTTTTAAGGAGTTTTTTTATTTTTCAGGTTTTTATGGTTTATATGGTTTTTATTGTTTTTTGTGGTTTTAGATGCTTTCTTGGGGTTTTTGTGGTTTTTAAGGTTTTTTATATTTCATTAATGCTTCTAGGGGTTTAAAATAGTTTTTTTGAGTTTCTTTGTGGATTTTTGGGATTTTATGGGGTTTTAGTATTTTGTAAGGTTTTTAGTCGTTTTTAAGGTTTTTAAAGGTTTTGGGGCTTTTAGGGACTTTAGGTTTTTCATTGTTTTTTTGGTTTTGTAAATTTTTAGAGATCTTTAGGGAGTTTTTAGATTTTTTTTGGTTTGTAGGTGTTTTAGGGATTTTGATGGGTTTAGGATTTTTAGGTTTATTTGGATTTTTATCATTATAGAAATTTTTAGGTTTTTAGGGGTTTTGAGTGTATTTAATTTTTATAATAGGGTTTTCAGGTTTTATGGTTCTTTATGTTTTTTTGGATTTTTAGGGATTTTTATGATTTTTGTGGATTTTTATGGTTTTAAGGATTTTTAGGGGGTTTATAGTTTTCAAAGTGTTTTCATTTTTATGGGTCTTTTATTGATTTTTTAGTATTTTTTATTTTTAGGGGTTATGGGATTTTGGGGGGGGGGTTTTATGGTTTTCTAGGGTTTTTGTGGGGTTTTGGTATTTAGGGTATTTTTGGAATTTTTTGGGTTTTTAGTTTTTTTAGAGTTTTTTATCATTTTTGTCGGTTTAAAGTGTTTTTAGATTCTTTAGTGGTTTTAGTCTATTTATATGATTTTAGTGTTTTTTATAGTTTTTAGGGATTTTATATTTTTAGGGGTTTAACGGTTTTAGGGTCCTTTTATGGTTTTTACCATTTTTTATATTTTTATAGGTTTTATGTTTTTTTATGTTTTAAGGTTTTATTAGAGGGTTTCCTGATTATTAGGTAGTTTCACATTTTTTGGGATTTTGGGGCATTTTATGGGTTTTAAGGGTTTTACCATTTTATGGGTTTTGATATTTTTTAGGGTTTTTAATGGTTTATACTAATATTTAGGTTTTTAAGGTTTTTTGTATTTTTGGGATTGTAATTTTTTATAGGGTTTTTAGGGTTGTTTTTGTTTTTTGGAAGTTATTTGTATTTTTTAGTATTGTAATTATATTAAATATTTTATGGATTTTGTGGGGTTTTTAGGTTTTTATAGTTTTAAGGGCCTTATGGTTTTATTAGTTCTTATGAATTTTTACTATTTTAGGGGTTTTATGTTTTTTTGAATTTTTGAACATTTTTATGGGTTTAAAGGATTTTTCGAGTTTATATAGTTTTAAGGGTTCTTATGGGTTTTAGTGTTTTTAGGGTTTTATGGGTTTTAGGGTTTTTAGGGCCTTCTTAGGGTTTTTACGGTTTTTAGTATTTTTAGGTTTTTAGGGATTTTAATTGTTTTTTTATGATTTTAATTTTTTCTTATGATTTTTTTGAGTTATTAGGGATTTTTTAGGCTTTTATTGATATTTAGGGATTTTTAACATTTTTATGGTTTGTTAGGGTTTGAGGGATTTTAAGAATATTTAGGGTTTTGGGGTTTTTGAGTTTTTAGGGATTTATAATTTTTATGTTTTTGGGGTTTTTAAGTGGTTTTAAGATTTTAATGTTTTTAGGGGTTTTCTAGGTTTTTAGAGTTTTATACATTTTTAGGAACTATTAGGGATTTTTATTATTTTTATAGTTTTTTGGGTTTTTAGTTATTTTGAGGGTTTTTAGGGTTTTTAGGGTTTGAATCATTTTTATGGTTTTTTGGGGTTTTCAGTATTTTGGGTTTTTATGGTGTTCTTTTGGGGTTTCAGGGTTTTTCAGGTTTTTACATTTTTAAGGATTTTTAGATCATTTTTATTATTTGAATGGTTTTTCTAGATATTATGGATTTTGAAGTTTTTTAGGGTTTTCTTTGGTATGTTTGATTTTTATGGTTATTAAAATATTTTAATGTTTTAATAATTTAAAGGGTTTTTAGTGTTTTTAGTAGTTTTTTGGGTTTTTATGGGTTTTTATGGTTTTTAAGAGTTTTATTTTTTTAGGGTTTCTAGGGTTTTTAGGATTTATAATTTTTTGGTGTTTTTAGTGTTTTTAGTTTCTAAAGGTTTTCTTATGGTATTTCATTTTTTATAGTGTTTTATATTTTCTTAAGGATTTTAGGGATTTCAATTATTTTGGGTTTTAGAGATTTGGAGGTATTTTATGGGTTTTTAGAGTTTTTTGGATTTTTAGCGTTTTTTATTTTTATTTTTAGGGGTTTTAGGTATATTTAGTTTCTTAAGGTTTTCTTTTGGTTTTTCATAGTTTTTAGGATTTCTTCAAAAAATTTATGAAATTTTATGCATTTTTTTATTTTTTATTGTTTTTAGAATTTTTAGGGATTTTGGTGTATTTAGAGTTTTCATCATTTTTAGGGGTCTTTTGGTTTTTAGGTTTTTATGGTTACTTTATTAAATTTATTTGATTTAATGGTTTTTAGTGTTTTTTTAATGTTTTTAGAAGTTAAGGGGGTCAACAGTTTTTAGTGGTTTTTAGAATATTTATGGTTTTGTATGGTTTTTAATATTTTTGAGGGTTTTTAGGTTTTTAGGTTTTTTAATGGGTTTTAGGGTTTTTAGCATTTTTTGGGGTTTTTAGGTGTTTAAAGTGTTGATGTTTTTTTAACGTTTTTTAGGGATTTTATGGTTTTTAATTTTTTAGAAATTTTCAGGTCTTCTTAACGATTTTTATCATTTGTTATGGTTTTTTTTGGGATTTTCAGGATATTTTGGGTTTTTAGTGTTTTCTGTTGTTTTTGAGGTTTTTAGGGGTTTTTCCTTTTTAGTGGTTTTATAGTTTTTAGTGTTTTTTAACATTTTTATGGGTTTAATGGTTTTTCTGATATTTTATTTGGTTCTTGGGGTTTTCATGGGTTTTAGAGTATTAATTTTTTTAAGTATTTTTAGGGTTTTTAGGTAGTCTTAGGGCCCTTTATGGGTTTTAACATTTTTTGGTTTTTAGGGGTATAAAGTGTTTTTTGGTTTTTATGGTTTTATTTGGGTTTTTAGGGTTTTCAGGGACTTTAGGGTTTTCTTTTTTTTTACTTTTAGATGTGTTTAGGATTTTTATAATTTTTTTATGTTTTAGCGATTTTGTGGGTTTTTAGGGGTTTTTTACATTTTTATAATTTTTAGGGTTTTAAGAGTTTCAAGCGTGTTTTGGTTAAAAATTTTCTTACAGTTTTTCATAGTTTTTAAAATTATTTACATTTTTATGAATTTTTAGGGGTTTTTTTTATTTTTATGGTTTTTGGGATGTTGTGGATTTTGATAGGTTTTTATGGGGTTTTGGGTTTTTTGGGTTTCTAGGGGTTTTTCAGTGTTTAGGGATTTAATGGTTTTTAGAGTTTTAAACACTTTAAGAGGCTTAATGTGTTTTGGAGTTTTTATAGGATTTTTGGATTTTTTTGGGTTTTAGGGTATGTGAAATTTTTTAGGGGTATTTATTTTTTAGGGTTTTAGTGTTTTTAGGATCATATAAAGGATTGTTATGATTTTTAGCATTTTGAGGTTTTTAGACATTCACATTGTTTAGGTTTTTTCTTTTTTTTACTTTTCAAAATTCATTATTTTTGGGTTTTTTATATTTCTATTATTTTTTTGGATTTTTATGGTTTTTACGGGTTTTAGGGATTTCTTGGATTTTGAATATTTTAGGGATTTTTACGGTTTTTATTGGGTTTTGATCATTTTATCACTTTTTAAAATTTTATGCAGTTTAAGAGTTTTTAGATTTTTATGAATTTATTATGGGTTTCTAGGGGTTTTTTTTACATTTTTATTGATTTTGAGGGCTTTATATAAATTATATGGGTTTTTTGGGGGTTTAGGGATTTTGAGGGGTTTTAGTGTTTTTATGATTTTTATAGTGTTTTTTGGGTATTTATGGATTTTTTTGATTTTTTATTCATTTTATGTTTTTATAGTGTTTTATGGTTTTAGTTTATTGAAGTTTTATTTATTTTTTTTGTTTTCTATGGGTATTTAAGGGTTTCAACTCTTTCAGTGGGTTTTATGGTTTTTAGGGTTTTTATGGTCATTACATTTTTTATGTTTTTAAGGGGTTTTAAGTGTTTTGAGGATTCAAATTTTTTATAAGGGATTTTTAGGTTTTTAGTGTTTTTAATTTTTTGATGGATTTATAGATAATTTTTATGGTTTTTAGGTTTTTAGGTATTTTTATGTGTTTTATGGTTTTTTAGGGTACTTAGTGTTTTTAGAGTTTTTATAGTTTTTAGGTTTCATAGGGATTTTAATTTTGGTAGTTTTTAAATTTTTTATTAGGGGGTTTCAATGATTTTTAGGGAAATTTATGCATTTTTTTGTATATTCATGGTTTTTGTGGTTTTTAATTTTTTTTTGGGTTTTTAGGGTTTTAGGGTTTTATTTCTTTTTTGGGTTTGTTGGATTTTTTTTGTTTTTTGTTGGTTTTTTATGGGTTTATACATTTTTTTAAACTTTTTGTGTTTTAAAGGATTTTTAATGTTTTTAGTGGTTTTGAGGACTTCTATGGTTCTTAAGGTTTTTTATGTTTTTTTGGGTTTTTATGTTTTCAAGGTTTTTATAGTGTTTTGGTGTTTTTAGAATTTTTAGCATTTTTAGGGTTTTTAGGGGTTTAAATTTTTTTAGCTTTTTAATATTTTCGTTGAGTTTTTCTGGGTTTTATATACTTTTTTTGTTTTTATATTTTTTGGTTTTTTAAGGATTTTGATTGGGTTTTGGGTTTAAAGGAAATCATGGATTTTTAGAGTTTTTATAGAATTCAGGGTTTTTTAGGATTTTTAGCCTTCTTAGGTTTTTATGCATTTTAAGGGATTTTTTTTATTTTAATGGTTTTATTAGGGTTTTTCTGTGTTTTAGGGTGTTTTTGTGTTGATTTTTTTTTGGTTTTTCTAGATTTTTTATTGTTTTTTAGGGTTATAGAGTTTTTGGGGACTTTTTGGTTTTTTAGGGTTTTTAGGTTTTTTAGGTTTTTTGGGGTTTTTTGGTTTTTTGGGGTTTAGGTGTGTTTTTCAGTTTTTTAGGATTTTAAATGTTTTTTAGACTTTTTATTTTTCTAGAGTATTAATGTATTTTTAAGGTTTTAGTGGTTTTTAGGTTTTTTATGGGTTTTAATGGGTTTTAGGGGGTTTATGGTTTTAATGTTTTTACGTTTTTAGCATTTTTATGGTTTTTAGGGGTTTTATGTTTTTATGGTTTTTACGTGTCTTTAGGTTTTTAATATTTTCTTAGGGGTTTTTAGGGTATTTAGGTATTTTTATGTATTTAGGATGTTTTAGGTAATTTTTGGTATTTTTATAGTATTTAGGTGTTTTTGGGATTTTGACGTTTTTAGGGATTTTGGATTTTTTGGTTTTTATCGGTTTTTTATTTTTCAGTGGTTTTAATGTTTTTTATAATTTTTAAAAATTTTATAGGATTAATGTGTTTTTATAGTTTTTAGAGGTTTTCATGTTTTTATGGGTTTTAAGGGGTTTTTATGGTTTTTACGTGTTTTGTAGTTTTTAGGGTTTTGGTGTTTTTAGGGGTTTTCATGTTTTTAGTTTTTTTAGGGGTTTTATGTGTTTTTTAGGTTTTATTAGTTTTTTTCAGGGTTTTTATGGAGGTTTACATTTTCAGGGATTTTTAGGGATTTTTAAGATTTTTACATTTTTTTAGGGTTTTTAGATACTTTGAGGGACTTCAAGGTTTATGTATTTATTTTTAGGGTTTTTAAGGTTTTATGTGCTTTTAAGGGGTTTTTGGGGGTTTTAGTGTTTTTAGTTTTTTAAGGTCTTCTTTGGGGTTTTAGATTTTTTACATTTTTAGGGATTTTCTAGGTTTATTTTATTTTATGGGTTTTTAGTGTTTTTTTTTATTTTTTATGATTTTTCTTGGTTTTTATGGTTTTTAGGGGGTTTTATGGTTTTTTTGTTTTTATGGATTATTTTTTAGTTTTTTATAGTTTCAAAAGATTTTTATAATTTTTAACATTTTTAATATTTGAAAGATTTTTTCATGTTTTAAGTTGTTTTTAGGGATTTTTTAGGGTGTTTATTGTTTTTAAGTTTTTATGGTTTTTTGGGTTTTTAGGATTTTTAGTATTTTTTAGGATTTTTTTAATTTTTATGTTTTTAGGGGTTTTAATAGTTTTTAGGTTTTTGAGGTCTTCTTATGGGGTGTTATGGTTTTTAGGGATTTTTATGTTTTTAAAGATTTTTAGTTATTTTTTAGAATATTTATAGTTTTGTTATGATTTTTAGGGATTTAGATAGAATTTAGGGTTTTTTGGGTTTTTATAATTTTTTTTGGGGTTTTAGGTTTTTTTTGAGTTTTTAGGGTTTTATTGTTTTTTAGGGTTTTTTATCGATTTTATCTATATAAATTATTTTTAGAGTTTTAGTGGGTTTTAGGGTTTTTTGGGTTTTAGCGGTTTTTATTAATTTTATTGTTTTTATGTTTTTAAGTGTTTTATGGTTTTTAGTGGTGTTTAGGGTTTTTAATGTCTTTTATGGTTTTGGGTGTTTTTAGGTTTTTATGGCTTTTTTGTTTTTTTTTTTTTTTATGGTTTTTGGAGTTTTTTTCAAGTTTTATAGGGTTTTTTATGTTTTTATGTATTTTTTTATTATTTTTATGGATTGTTAGGGTTTTGTGGAATTTGAAGGGTTTTTTAGGGTTTTAGGTTTTTTAGTATTTCATGTGTTTTAAATTTTTTTAGGGGTTTTAAGGTTTTCTATGGATTATTAATGTTTTTGTGTGTTTTTAATATTTTTAGGTATTTTTAGGGATTTTTTAGGATTTTTATGGTTTTTAGGGTTTTAGGGATATTTAGGGTTTTAGGGGTTTCAATGTTTTGGTTTTTTTGGGTTTTTAGGATTTTTTGACTTTTTAACGTTCATTACTATATTGTAGATTTTTTTAATGTATTTTGGGTGTTAAATGGGTTTTTAGGTTTTTGTATTTTTTAGGTTTTTTATGGGTTGTTAGGGTTGTTATGTTTTTTAGATGGTTTTGGTGGTTTTTAGGGGTTTTAGAGTTTTAGGGTCCTTTGGATTTTTACTATTTTTTTCTATTTAAGGGTTTTATGTTTTTATGTTTTTATTTTTTTATGTTTTTCATTAGGATTTTCAATGTTTTTGTATTTTTTACATTTTAGGGATTTTTTTTGTTCTTTTTCATTTTTTCTGGGTTTTCAGGGTTTTATGGATTTTGGGGGTTTTATTTCTTTTCAGGATTTTAGGTTGGGGGGTTAAATTTTTTTTATGTTTTTCTGTGTTTTATGTGTTTTTAGGTATTCAAATTTTTGTAGGGGTTTTTAGGTTTTTTAGTGTTGTATACATTTTTAGGGATTTTTACAGCATTTTCGTATTTAATGTTTTTTTGGGTTTTTGGGTTTTTTTGTGTTTTTAGGTCTTTTTTGAGTTTTAGTTCCTTTTAAGGTTTCGAGGGTTTGAAGGGTTTTTAGTCTTTTTAGTGGGTTTTAGGTTTTTATTGTTTTTTGGGGTTTTAAGGTTTTTACGGGCATTATCTATTTTTAGGGTATTTTAGGGTCATTATGATTTTAAGGATTGTTAGGCTTTGGGGGGAGGGGTTTACGTGTTTTTAGGTTTTTATGATTTTCTTAGGTGCTTTCCAATTTTACTATTATTATACTTATTGGTATTTTGAGGTTATTTAGAGTTATTAGGGTTTTAGTGTTTTTAGTGTTTTTTCTATTTCGTAGGGTTTTTAGTAGCTTTAAGTGTTTTTATATTTTATGTTTTCCTTATATTTTTTTTTGTTTTTTTAGGGTTATTTACATTATTGGTAATTTTTATTGATTTTTTTTAATTTTTAACGTTTTTATGTTTTTAGGGACTTTGAGGGATTATAAAAAATTTAGGGTTTTTGTGGATTTTTAGTGTTTTTTTTTGTTTTTCGTTTTTTTTATCATTTTTCAGTTTCTAATGTTTTTTTCAGATTTTTTATTGGTTGTTAGTGATGTTATGGGCTTTAAAGGGTTTTAATGTTTTTAGGGGTAATGTCATTTTAGGTTTTTTAGGGTTTTAGGGGTTTTCAAGGTTTAGAATTTTTATGTTTTTGGGGGTTTTATGTGTTTTTAGGTTTTTCTTACAGTTTTCATGGTTTTAGAGGGTTTTACATTTTTAGGTATTTTTAGGTATTTTTAGGTATTTTTAGGATTTTTATGGATTTTTTTAGGTATTTTTAGGTATTTTATGGATTTTTAGGTTTTAAGGGTTTTTGTTTTTTTTGTTTTTAAGGGTTTTAAGTGTTTTTTGGTTTTTTAAGATTTTCAAAGCAGTTTTTAGTTTTTAAGGTTTTTATGTTTTTAGGATTTTTGTTATTTTTTATATTTTTTGGCATTTTTAATGTTTTTAAGGATTTTTAGTATTTTTAGGGACTTTTTGGTTTTAGGGGTTTTATGTGTTTTTAGGTCTTTAATGTTTTCTTTGTGGTTTTTAGGGTTATTATGGTTTTATAAATATATATATTTATTTTAAGGCATTTTTATTATTTTTATAGCAATTAATGATTTATGGGTGTTATGGGGGTTTTTCGCGGTTTTTGTATTTTTAACATTGTTAGGTTTGTAGGGGTTTTAAGAGTTTTTTTGTTTTTATGATTTTTTTGGTGTTTTCAGGTTTTTATGATTTCCTACATTATTTGGGATTTAAGGTATTTTTAGGGTCTTTATGGTTTTTTAGAGTTTTAGGGAATTTCGGGGTTTATAAGACTTTTTGGGTTTTTAATATTGTTTTAGGGGTTTTGAATTTTTAAGGGGTTTTATGGTTTTTATAGTTTTTCAATATTTTTAGGGGTTCAAAATATTTTAACAGTTTTTAGAGGTTTTATAGGATTTGTATTGGGTTTTTATTAATTTTAGGTGATTCTCTGGTTTTTTGGATTTTTATAGTTTTATTGATTTTTTTAGTATTGGTATTTTTAAGTTTTAGTGGTTTTATGTTTTTTTATGTTTTTAATGTTTTTAGAACATTTAGGGGTCTTTTTGGTTTTTGGGATTTTTAGGTTTTTTAGATTTTTAATCTTTTTTAAGGGTTTTTAGTTATTTTGAGGGGTTTTAGGGTTTTTAGGGTCCTAGGGGTTTTATAGGGTTTTGGGTTTTGAGGTTTTTTTGAGTTTTTATGAGTTTTAAGGGTTTTTCGAGTTTTTTACCATTTTTAGGGGTTTAATTGGTTTTTATAGTTTTTAGTGGTGTTTTAGTATTTTTATGGGTGTTTAGGGTTTTTAAATGTTTTAATGGGTTTTAGGGTTTTATGGGTTTTAGAGTTTTTTAAGGGTTTGAGTGTTTTAGGATTTTATGGTTCTCTTATGGGTTTTTAGGGTTTTTAGTGTTTGTTTCATTTTAATGGAATTTTTTATGTTTTTAGGATTTTTATGCTTCATTAGGGTTTTTAGGGATTTTTTGGATTTTTATGATTTTTTTGAGTTTTTAGGGTTTTATGGTTTTATAGGGTTTTTAGTTTTTTTAGGCTTTCTAGGTGCTTCAACTGGTTTTAGGTTCTTAAGGATTTCATAAGGTTTTTTAGGGTATTAGGGTTTTTATGTTTTTCGGAATTTTAAAGATTTTATAGTCTTTAGGGTTTTAAAGATTATGAGGATTTTATGGATTTTATTATTTTCAGGATTTTTATGGTTTTTTATTTTTTTTATGATTTTTATATGTTTTTAGGGTTATTAGGTTTGTTATGGTTTTTTAGAGTTTTTTAGTGATTTTAGATTTATTTGTTTTTAGGGGTTTTAATTGTTTTGAGGTTTTTAAGGTTTTAAGAGGGAATTTTAGGGGGGTTTTGAGTTTTTTAATATTTTAATGGATTTTTGTAATTTTTTAGGATTTTTAAGGGGTTTTACAGTTTTTAGGTATTTTTAATAATTTTAGTTTTTTAGGTTGTTCAGGGTTTTCATTATTTTTTATGTTTTTTTGGAATTTTTTGAGTTTTTTATGGGTTTAATGGTTTTTTGGATTTTTTAAACATATTTTTGGGTTTAATATGTTTTTTGAGTTTTTAGTAGTTTTTAGGGGTTTTAGGTGTTTTAGGGTGTTTAAAGGTCATTAAAGGTTTTTAGGGTTTTTAGAGTTTTTATGGTATTTTATGGTTGTTAGTGTTTTTAGGGGCTTTGGGTGCTTTATGTATTTTTAGGTTTTAATGTTATTCTTAGGGATTTTTAGGGATTTTCATTTTTATCTTTTAGGGATTATTAGGGATTTTGTTGCGTTTTTTTGGTTTTTTTGGGTTTCAAGGTTTTTTAGGTTTTCTATTTTTTCGGTTTTGGGTTTTTTAGCTTTTAGGTTTTTATGTGTTTTAACGTTTTTAGAGGATTAAAGGGTTATTTGAGTTTTTATTGTATTTTAGGGTTTTATGGGTTTTAGGATTTTTTAGGTTTTGAGTGGTTTTTGGTTTTAAGGGTTTTTTGGGGTTTTAGGGTCTTCTATGGTTTTTTGGATTTTTAGTGTGTTTTAATATTTTTAGTGGTTTGGTGTTTTTAGGTTTTTAGGTTTTTAGGGTTACTCAAGGGTTTTATGATTTTTTACATTTTTAGGGACTTTTAGTGATTTTGAGTGGGGTTAGGGTTTTTTAGTTTTCAATATGTTTATTGATGATTTTTAGGTTTGTTATTTGTGCTTTGAGGTTTTTAATGGTTTCTTTAGGGTTTTCAAGGTTTTTAGGGTTTTTATCGTTTTTACAATTTTTTAGGATTTCTAATGTTTTTAAGGTTTTACGGATTTTGAGTGTTTATGGGGTTTTTATTGTCTTTAGTGTTTTTCAGGATTTTTTTGAGTTTTTATGGGGTTTAAGTATTTTTTAGATATTTTGAAAATTTTATGGTTTTAAAGGTTTTTTATAGTTGTTACTGAGTTTTAAGGTTTTTATCGGTTTTTTGTGTTTTTTTAATTTATTAGGGGTTTTATGGTTTTTTGGAGTTTTTAGGGATTTTAAGTCATTTAGGATTCCATGTATTTTTAGGTATTTTAATGGGATTCAAGAATTTTTTGTTTTTATGTTTTTCTTTGGGTTTTTTGGTTTTTAGAGTTATTTCATTTTTATAGATGTTTAGGTATTTTTATTGTTTTTTGAGTTTTTTGGTTTTTTAGGAATTTTGAGGGGTTTTTTGGGTTTTTACGATTTTAACGATTTTGTGTTTTTTTATAGGTTTTCATATTTTTTGGAGATTTAGGGTTTTAAATGTTTTTATATTTTTTTAATGTTTTTGGTGTTTAAAAGCAATTTAGAGCTTTTAGTGGTTTTTCGGGTTTTATGGTTTTTGGGGGTTCTTAGGTTTTTTAGATATTTTTATGTTTTTTAGGTTTTTAGGGGTTTAAAGTGTTTTTATCTTTTTAAGGTTTTCTTAGGGGTTTTCAATGTTATTTGGTGATTTCATGTTTTTTGGGATTTTTAGGGACTTTTATGATTTTTATAGTTTTTATCATTTTTAGGCATTTTGAAGGGTTTTATGGATTTTTGTGTTTTTAGAATTTGTATGGTTTTTGGGTTTCCTAATATTTTTTAAGTTTTTAGAGCCTTTATTTTTTTTTGATATTTTTGATGTTTTTTGAGGATTAAAGGTGTTTTAGATTATTTTGTGGTTTTTAGATTTATTTAGATTTTTTAGGGGTTTTAATCGTTTTCAGGGGTTTTATGGTTTTGAGGGTCTTTTTAGGTTTTTAGGGTTTGTAACATTTTCATAGGAGTTTTAAGTGTTTTTAAAAATCTATGGTTCACTTAGGGTTTTATTGGGGTTTTGTATTTTTTACGTTTTAGGGATTTAGGGGCTTTTAGGATTTTTATTGATTTTTAGGGGGTTCTACAAATTTTATTGATTTTATGGGATTTTTTTTCTTTTAGGAGTTCTATGTTTTTTTGGATTTTTAGGGATTTTTCGAGTTTTTGGGGGATTTGAGGTTTTTTAGAATTTTTAAGGTTTTTAGTGGTTAAATGGGTATTTAGAATTTATTTGGTTTTAGTGCCTTTATTTGTTCTTAGAGGTTTTAAAGGATTTTTTGGTTTTTTTTGGTTTTAGGGGCTATTAGTATTTTTAGGTACTTCTAGGATTTGAGATTTTTTTTTTTGATTTTAGTGGTTTTAACTATTTTTGGGTTTGAAGGTTTTCGTAGATGTTTTAAGGGTTTTAGGATTTTTTATGTTTTTAGGGATTTTAGAATTTTTTTATTTTTATGGGTTTTTAGGTATTTTATCGAATTCAAGGATTTTTATGGGTTTTTGGATTTTTAGCATTTTTAGGTTTTTTAGGGGTTTTACACTATTTTCGATTTTTATAGTTTTCTTTGGGGTTTTTTATAGTTTTTACAAATTTTTAGGTTTTTAGTGATTTGTAGTGATTTTTATGGTTTTTATGGTTTTTTGGGACTTTAAAGTGTTTAGTGCTTGTTTGGGTATTTAGTTTTTTAATTGTTTTTTGGATTTTTAGGGTTTTTTGAGTTTTTTGTGGTTTTAGGTTTTTTAGTGTTTTTTTATGTTTTTAGGGGTTTAAAGAGGTTTGGGAGTTTTTTGTGGCTTTTAGGGGTTTTTTTGGGTTTTAGGGATTATAATGGTTTATTTTTTTATGTTTTTAGTGATTTTGTGATTTTTTGGGTTTTTAGGTTTTTGCATTTTTTTATTTTTATATGTTTTAAGGGTTTTTTGATTTTAATTATTTCTTAGTGTTTTTTTGGATTTTAAATTTTTTGATGTTTTTTGGAATTTTTTGGTATTTTATTGTATTTATCTTTATTTTTAGGTTTTTTGGGATTCTGCGGGGTTTTAAGGTTTTTAGGGTTTTTCGTGTTTTTTGGTTTTTTAGGGGTTTTAGTGTTTTAGTTTTTTATATTTTTATTTGTGTTTTTAGGGTTTTAGAGTTTCTTATGATATTAGGGATTTTGGGGGAATTTTACGATTTTTATGGACTTTAGGGATTTTGAATGTTTTTATAGGTTTTTTTGGTTTTTATGGTTTTTTGGGTTTTTTATGGTTTTTTTGAATATTTTAGTTTTTTAAGGATGTGTAGATATTGTAACATTTTTAGGGATTTAAAGGGGTTTATGATTTTTTTGTGGTAATAAGTGTTTTTAAGGATTTATAGTTTTTTAATTTTTTATGAGTATTTTTTGGTTTTTAGGGTTTTAAGGGGTTTTAAATGATTTATGTTTTAAGGTTCTCATTGGGTTTTTATGCTTTTTAGTTTTTAGGGAATTTTTAGGATTTTTATGTATTTTTTTTATATTTTTATGCATTTTGTTCATTTTTCGAGTTTCTTGTGGTTTTTATGTATTTTTAATGTTTTCATCATTTTTAGTGGCTTTATGTGTTTTTATGTTTTTAATGTTTTCTTATGGTTTTTATTATTTTTAGGGTTTTTTATGTTTTGTTGTATTTTTATTTCTTTTTTATTATTATTTTGGTTTGGAGGTATTTTGGGGCTTTATAGGGGTTTTAGGGTTTTCAGTGTGTTTTTAAGTCTTTTAGGGTATTTAAGGATTTTTATAGTTATTAAAGTTTTTAGGGGTTTAAAGGGTTTTTATAGTTTTTTTGGTTTTTTGGGTTTTTATGGGTTTTATGGTATTAAGTGTTTTATTAGTTTTTATGGTTTTTAGGGGGTTTGGGGTTGTTTGGTATTTTCAATGTTTTTATGATTTTTATAATTTTTTAGTTTTATTAGTGTTTTAAGTATTTTTACTTTTTTAAAGTTTTTAGATGGTTTTTCCAAGTTTTTCGTGTTTTTTATATTTTTAGGGATTTTAGGTATTTTATAGGATTTTTATGTTTTTAGGTTTTTTTGGCATTTTGAGGATTTTTAATGGGGTTTTAGGGTTTTTAGGGTTCTTATGGTATTTATCCTTTTTTCGTTTTTAGGGGATTTATGTTTTGTTTAAATTTTTAGACATTTATTAGGCTTTTTTAGGATTTTTAGGAGTTTATATGTTTTTAGGAATATTGATGTATTGTTTAGGATATTTCGTCTTTTTTGGGTTTTTAATGATTTTGTGAGGTTTTAGGGTATTTTAGGTTTTTTTGGGTTTTTAGAATTTATAGTGTTTTTTTGATTTTGATGGGGTTCTAAGAGTTTTTAATATTTTTATTGGTTTTATTATTTGTAGGGGATTTTTAGGTTTTCATGTACTTTTAGGGGTTTTAGGGGTTTATGCATTTTCTAGGTTTTTAGGGGTTTTAAGTGTTTTTAGGTGTTTATGGATTTCTTAGGGTTTTTCATGGTTTTTATGATATTTTCTTTTTTGGTTTTTTTTGTATTTTTTCATATTTCTATGGTTTTAGGGTTTTTATCCATTCTGAGGGTTTTTATTTTTGTAATGTTTTTAGAGTTTTTTATGTTTTTAGTGTTTTCAGGTTTTTAGGGGTTTTAAGTGTTTTTAGGTTTTCAATGTGTCCTTAGGGTATTCCTAGTTTTTTTATGATATTTTTATTTTTTTGTGATTTTTGGGCCTTTTTTTAGGATTTATTTGATTTTTTATGATTTTGAGGGTTTTTAGGGGTTCTTTGGTTTTTTGGTTTTCTGGATTTTATGGTTTTTTGGGGGTTTTAGGGTTTTTAGAATTTTGTAGGTATTTTAATTTTTTAAATGTTGTTTAAAATTTTTGGCTTTTAAAGTGTTTTTAGAGTTTTAGTGGTTTTGGGGGGTTTTATGGGTTTTAATTTATGGATTTATGATTTTTAGGGGATTTTTTATAGTTTTTGTGTTTATTATTATTTTTTATTTTTTATATTTTTTAGGTTTTTAAGGATTCATCGGTTTTCTCAGGTTTTTATGGGTATTTTCATTTTTAGGGATTTTTAGTGATTTGTAGGATCTTTATGGTATTTTAGAGTTTAAGGAACATTGTGGGGGTTTTATGGGGTTTTAGGTTTTTTTTTGGGTTTTTAGTGGTTTTAAGATTTTTATATTTTTTCATTGTTTTTAGGGGTTTAAAGAATTTTTAGATATTTTTCTGAGTTTTTTGGGTTTTTTTGTGTATTTAAGGTATTTAAGGTATTTAATATTTTTAGTGTTTTTTATGTTTTTACTGGGGTTTAGGGGTTTTATGGGGTTTTGGGTTTTTTAATGTTTATAGACGTTTTATTGTTTTAGGGTTTTGGTTTTTTTGGGGTTTTAGGGGTTTTAACTATTTATAGGTTTTTAAAGATTTCTCATGAATTTTACGGGGTTTTATCTTTCTTAAATTTTTATGGATTTTCTGGGTTTTAAGGATATTTATAGATTTATGGTTTTTATGTATTTTGAGGGTTTTAGGGTCTTTAAGGTTTTATGGATTTTTTTGGGTTTTTTGGTTTTTTTAGTTTTTTTAGAATTTTAACATTTTTATAGTTTTTAAATATTTTATGGGTTCAATAGGTTGTTATACTGTGTAATGGTTTTTAGGGGGTTTTATGTTTTTTAGGTTTTTTAGGTTTTTTATGGTAGATATCGTTTTTAGGGTTTTATGGTTTTTTGCAATTTTTAGGTTTTTTAAGGGTTTTCATATTTTTATGTTTTTAAGGTTTTCTTAGGGTGTTTCGTTCTGCTTAGAGTTTTTTTGTTTTATGGATTTTTTATTATTTTTATGGTTTTTAATGATTTTTTGGTAATTTGAGTTTTTTTATGGTTTTTAAGGTTTACATATTTTATGGGTTTTTTTGTTTTTAGGGTTTTTTTAGTTTTTTGAGGTTTGAAAGTTTTTTTAGAGTTTTTTTAACCTCTTATTGGTTTTAAAGTGTTTTCAATGATTTAGTGGTTTTAGTTTTTGTATAGTGTTTTATGGTGTTTTAGAGGTGTTTAATATCTTTAGGATTTTTTGGGTGTTTAAGGTTTTTTTGGGTTCTTTGGGTTCTTTTCTTTTTTTACGCTTAATAGGGTTTTTACGTTTAATTAGTTTTTTTAATATTTTCTTAGTGTTTATATGTGGTTTTAGGAATTTTACATTTTTAGGGGTCTTAAGGCTTTTTTAGGATTTTTATGAGTTTTTATTTGTATTTAGGGATTTTTAGGGTTTTGGGAAAAAGTGGTGTAAGGCCAAGCTATTCCCGACCCCCTCAAAATTTATTAAGAAAGAAAAATACGCAACAGACAAGGGAGGGGAGGGATCAATGAAACTACACCCAATAACCCTTTTCAACCCAAGACAAAAAAGACCCCAAAAAAAGAAAAATCAAAAAAGAGAAAACACAAAAGAGAAACAAGTCTGTCAACGTCACCACCAAAATCAAAAGCAGAAGTAGATCCAATAGGTTCACTCGCTGCACCAAACTCGAAGGTCGCATCATCACAATATGGATCCCCATCATCACCATACCCAGATGAAGAATCTAAGTTTTCCAGCTCCCATTCAGATGATTTGTATTGCTTGAGAATGTTGGAGCAATAAACCCTGAGATGTTGATCCACATTCCACCGCACCTTTCCATCCCTTTTTTCCTTTCCATAAAAAATATCCTTAACTTTGCAGGAGGCTCTTGTGGACATAGTCTTCGGCAAGAAAGAATAATCCTTCCTCGGATTTCTCCTTCGTTAGTCAATAGGGACCCCAACATGCTTGTCTCCTTTTCCAACGTTCAGGGTTTTGGGGGTTTTTATAGTATTTAGGGTTTTAGGGGTTTTATAGGGTATTATGGTTTTTTATAATTTTTGATGGTTTTGAAGGGTTTTTAGAGTTTTTTTTCCTTTTTATGTTTTTAACGTGTTTTTTAGAGTTTTTAGAGAATTTTATGGTTTTATGGTTTTTAGGGGTTCTGGATCTTTTTACAGTTTTCAGGGTTTTAGAATTTTTTTATGTTTTATGGAATTTAAGTGTTTTTAGGTTTTTATGTTTTTCTTAGGTATTTTTAGGGTTTTTATGTTTTTTATTTTTATAGGGATTTTTATGGATTTTAAGGGTTCTGGGGGGTTTTAGTGTTTTTATAATTTCTATGGGGAATTTTTGGGGTTTTTTGGATTTTTAACATTCTTAGGTTTGTAGGGGTTTTAAGAGTTTTTTTGTTTTTATGATTATTTTGGCGTTTTCAGGTTTTTATGATTTCTTACATTTTTTGGGTTTTAAGGTATTTTTAGGATTTTTATGGTTTTTTAGAGTTTTAGGGAATTTCGGGACTTATAGGAATTTTTGGGGTTATTAATATTATTTTAGGGGTTTTGAGTTTTTAAGAGGTTTTATGGTTTTTAGAGTTGTTCAATAATTTTAGGGGTTCAAAATATTTTTACAGTTTGTAGAGGTTTTTTAGGATTTGTATTGGGTTTTTATTAATTTTAGGTGATTCTATGGTTTTTTTTGGATTTTTATACTTTTATTGATTTTTAGTATTGGTATTTTTTATGTTTTAGGGGTTTTATGTTTTTTTTATGTTTTTTATGTTTTTAAAACATTTAGGGTTCTTTTTGTTTTTTGGTATTTTTAGATTTTTATAATTTTAATCATTTTTAAGGGTTTTTAGTTATTTTGAGGGTTTTTAGGGTCCTAGGTTTTTTATGTGTTTTAAGAGTTTTTTTATTTTTTTAACATTTTTAGGGGTTTAAATTTTTTATAGTTTTTAGTGGGGTTTTAGTATTTTTATGGGTGTTTAGGGTTTTTTTGAGTTTTTTAACATTTTTAGGGTTTCTAGTGTTTATTTCATTTTAATGGAATTTTTAAGATTTTGAGGATTTTTATGCTTCTTTAGGGTTTTAGGGTTTTTTAGGATTTTTAGGATTTTTGGAGTTTTTAGGGTTTTAGGGTTTTATAGGGTTTTTAGTTTTTTTAGGTTTTCTAGGTGCTTAAACTAGTTTTAGGTTCTTCAGGATTTCATAAGGTTTTTTAGGGTATTAGGATTTTTATGTTTTTAGTGATTTTTAAGGATTTTATAGTCTTTAGGGTTTTAAAGATTATGAGAATTTTATGGATTTTTATTATTTTCATGATCTTTATGGTTTTTTATTATTTTTATTATTTTTATATGTTTTTAGGGTTTTTAGGTTTGTTATGGTTTTTTAGAGTTTTTTAGGGTTTTTAGATTTTTTTTTGTTTTTAGGGGTTTTAATTGTTTTGTGGTTTTTGAGTTTTTTTTATAATTTAATGGATTTTTGTTATTTTTTAGGATTTTTATGGGGTTTTACTGTTTTTAGGTATTTTTAAGAATTTTAGTTTTTTAGGGTGTTCCGAGTTTTCATTATTTTATAGGTTTTTTTGGATTTCTTTGAGTTTTTTATGGGTTTAATGGTTTTTTGGAGTTTTTTAACATTTTTAGGGGTTTAATAGTTTCTTTGAGTTTTTAGTGGTTTTTAGGGGTTTTTAGGTGTTTTAGGGTGTTTAAAGGTCTTTAGGGGTTTTTCGGATTTTAGAGTTTTAATGGTATTTTATGGTTTTTAGTGTTTTTAGGGGATTTCGGTGCTTTATGTATTTTTAGGTTTTTATGTTATTCTTAGGGATTTTTAAGGATTTACTTTTTTTATCTTTTATGGATTATTAAAAAAAATTACAGTTTTTATGGTTTTCTTGGGTTTCAAGGTTTTTTAGGTTTTCTATTTTTTTGCAGTTTTGGGTTATTTAGCTTTTAGGGTTTTATGTGTTTTAACGTTTTTAGGGGATTAAAGGGTTATTTGAGTTTTTATTGTATTTTGGGGTTTTATGGGTTTTAGGATTTTTTAGGTTTTGAGGGGTTTGTGGTTATAAGGGTTTTTTGGGGTTTTAGGGTCTTTTAGGGTATTTTGCATTTTTAGTGTGTTTTAATATTTTTAGGGGTTTGGTGTTTTTAGGTTTTTAGGGTTACTCAAGGGTTTTATGGTTTTTTACATTTTTAGGGACTTTTAGTGATTTTGAGTGGGGTTTGGGTTTTCTAGTTTTCTATATGATTATTAATGATTTTTAGGTTAGTTATATGTGTTTTGAGGTTTTAAGGGTTTCTTTGGGGTTTTCAGTGTTTTTAGGGTTTTTATCGTTTTTACCGTTTTTTAGGATTTCTATTGTTATTAAGGTTTTACGTATTTTGAGTGTTTGGGGGTTTTTATTGTCTTTAGTGTTTTTCATGATTTTTTTGAGATTTATGGGGTTTAAGTACTTTTTAGAGTTTTTAAAAATTTCATGGTATTAAAGGTTTTATATAGTTGTTACTGATTTTTAGGGTTTTCTGGGTTTTTAGTGTTTTTCAAATTTATTAGGGGTTTTATGGTTTTTTGGCGTTTTTAGGGATTTTAATTTATTTAGGATTCCAAGTATTTTAAGGTATTTTAATGGGATTCAAGAATTTTTTGTTTTTATGTTTTTCTTTGGGTTTTTTGGTTTTTAGAGTTATTTAATTTTTATGGATGTTTATAGATTTTTATGGTTTTTTTTTGTTTTTTGGGTTTGTAGGAATTTTGAGGGGTTTTTTTTGGGTTTTTATGGTTTAAAGGTTTTTTTGTTTTTTTATAGGTTTTCATATTTTTTGGAGATTTAGGGATTTAAAGGTTTTTATATTTTTTTAATGTCTTTGGTGTTTAAATGCAATTTATATTTTTTAGTGGTTTTAGGGTTTTTATGGTTTTATGGTTTTTAAGGTTTTTTGGGGGTTTGGTTTTGGGGGTCTTAGTTTTTTAGATATTTTTATGTTTTTTAGGTTTTTCGACGTTTAAAGTGTTTTTATTGTTTTAAGGTTTTCTTAGGGGTTTTCAATTTGATTTGGTGGTTTCACGTTTTTTGGTATTTTTAGGGACTTTTTATGATTTTATGGTTTTTTATCATTTTTAGGCATTTTGAGGGGTTTTATGGATTTTTGTGTTTTTAGAATATGTATGGTTTTTTGGGTTCCTATGAATTTTTGATTTTTTAGAGCCTTTAATTTTTTTTAAATTTTGGATGTTTTTTGAGGTTTAAAGGTGTTTTATATTATTTAGTGGTTTTTAGGTTTTTTGATTTTTTAGGGGTTTTAAGGTTTTTTGGTGTTTTAATCATTTTCAAGGGTTTTATGGTTTTGAGGGTCTTTTTAGGTGTTTAGGGTTTGTAACATTTTCATAGGAGTTTTAAGTGTTTTTAAAATTCTATGGTTCACTTAGGGTTTTATAGTGGTTTTTTTTTGTTTTTTATGTTTTAGGGATTTAGCGGCTTTTAGGATTTTTATGGATTTTTAGGGGGTTCTACGAATTTTTATTTATTTTATGGGATTTTTTTTTCTTTTATGAGTTCTAGGTTTTTTTGGAGTTTTAGGGATATTTTGAGGTTTTAAGGGATTTGAGGTTTTTTACAGTTTTTAAGGTTTTTAGGGGTTCCATGGGTTTTTAGATTTTTTTTGGTTTTAGTGGTTTTCTGTGTTCTTAGTGGTTTTAAAGGATTTTTGGGTTTTTATTGTTTTAGGGGCTGTTAGTATTTTTAGGTACTTGTATGGTTTGAGATTTTTTTTTGTTTTTAGTGGTTTTTACTATTTTTAGGTTTGAAGATTTTCTTAGAGGTTTTAAAGGTTTTAGGGTTTTTTTACGGTTTTATGGATTTCAGAATATTTTGTATTTTTATGGGTTTTTAGGTATTTTATGGAATTTAAGGGGTTTTTATGGGTTTTCAGATTTTTAGCATTTTTAGGTTTTTTAGGGGTTTTACACTTTTTTCGATTTTTATGGTTTTCTTTTGGGTTTTTATGGTTTTTACAAATTTTTAGGTTTTAAGTGATTTGTAGTGAATTTTATGGGTTTTATGGTTTTTTGGGACTTTAATGGTTTTAGTGCTTGTTTGGGTTTTTAGTTTTTTAATTGTTTTTTGGATTTGGAGGGTTTTTTGAGTTTTTTATGGTTTTATGTTTTTTATAGTTTTTTATGTTTTTAGGGGATTAAATGGGTTGGGGAGTTTTTGTGGCTTTTAGAGTTTTTTTGGGTTTTATGGATTATAATGGTTTATTTTTTTTATGTTTTTAGTGATTTTGGGGTTTTTTGGGTTTTTTTAGGTTTTTGCATTTTTTTATTTTTATTTGTTTTAAGGGTTTTTTGATTTTAAGTATTTCTTAGGGTTTTTTGGGATTTTAAAATTTTTGATGTTTTTTGGAATTATTTGGTATTTTATTGTATTTCTCTTTGTTTTTAGGTTTTTTGGGATTCTGAGGGGTTTTAAGGTTTTTAGGGTTTTAGTGTTTTTTGGTTTTTTAGGGGTTTTATGTGTTTTAGTTTTTTAAATTTTTATTTGGGTTTTTAGGGTTTAATAGTTTTTTATCTTATTAAGGATTTTGGGGGAATTTTACGATTTTTATGGTCTTTTGGGATTTTGAATGTTTTTATAGGTTTTTTGGGTTTTTATGGTTTTTTGGGT
The DNA here is from genome assembly GCA_963277665.1 of Viscum album. NCBI lineage: Eukaryota > Viridiplantae > Streptophyta > Magnoliopsida > Santalales > Viscaceae > Viscum > Viscum album. The sequence continues at coordinate 45,666,058 of OY728151.1, forward strand.
TATTTATGGGTTTTTTGAATTTTTTAGTTTTTTTAAGGATGTGTAGATATTTTAACATTTTTAGGGATTTAAAGAGGTTTAAGATTTTTTTAGTGGTAATAAGTGTTTTTTTAGGATTTATAGTTTTTTAATGTTTTATGAGTTATTTTGGTTTTTAGGGTTTTAAGGGGTTTTTAATGTTTTTATGTTTTTAATTTTCTCATTGGTTTTTTTATGGTTTTTAGTTTTCAGGGATTTTCTAGAATTTTTATGTATATTTTTTATATTTTTATGGATTTTGTTCGTTTTTTGAGCTTCTTATTTTTTTATGCATTTTTAGGGTTTTTATCATTTTTAGTGGCTTTATGTGTTTTTTTGTTTTTAATGTTTGCTTATGGTTTTTATTATTTTTCGTGTTTTTTGTGTTTTGATGTATATTTATTTCTTTTTTTATCATTATTTTGGTTTTGAGGGATGTTGGGGATTTATAGGGGTTTTAGGGTTTTCAGTGTGTTTTTAAGTCTTTTAGGGTATTTAAGTATTTTTATAGTTATTAAAGTTTTTAGGGGTTTAAAGCAGTTTTTATTGTTTTTTGTGGTTTTTTGGGTTTTTATGGGTTTTATGGTTTTAAGTGTTTTATTAGTTTTTATGGTTTTTAGGGGGTTTTGGGTTGTTTTGTCTTTTCAATGTTTTTATGATTTTTATAATTTTTTAGGTTTATTAGTGTGTTAAGTATTTTTACTTTTTTAATGTTTTTAAATGGGTTTTTCAAGTTTTTCATGTTTTTTATATTTTTAGGGATTTTTAGGGATTTTATAGGATATTTATGGTTTTTAGGTTTTTTTGGAAATTTGAGGATTTTTAATGGGGTTTTAGGGTTTGTAGGGTTCTTATGGTATTTATCATTTTTTAGTTTTTAGGGGTTTTATATTTTTTTTAAATTTTTAGACATTTATTAGGATTTTTTAGGATTTTTAAAATTTTCTATGTTTTTAGGAATATTGATGTATGTTTTAGGATATTTTGTCTTTTTAGGGTTTTTAATGATTTTGTGAGGATTGAGGGTTTTTTGGGTTTCTTTGGTTTTTTAGAATTTTTAGTGTTTTTATGATTTTGATGGGGTTCTAAGAGTTTTCAATATTTTTATGGGTTTTATTATTTGTAGGGGATTTTTGGGTTTTCAAGTACTTTTTGGGGTTTTAGGGATTTATGCATTTTCTAGGTTTTTAGGGGTTTTGAGTGTATTTAGGTTTTTATGGATTTCTTAGGGGTTTTCATGGTTTTTATGATTTTTTACTTTATTTGTGGTTTTTTTGTATTTTTACATATTTCTATGGTTTTAGGGTTTTTATCCATTCTGAGGGTTTTTAGTTTTTTAATGTTTTTAGAGTTTTGTTATGTTTTTAGTGTTTTCAGGTTTTTAGGGGTTTTAAGTTATTTTAGTTTAGTAATGTTTTGTTTGAGTTATTCAAGGGTTTTAGGGTTATTTATGTTTTAATGGATTTTTTGGTCTTTTGAGGTGTTTTAGGTATTTAGGGTTTTTAGGGATTTTTAGGATTTTTATGGGATTTAGGATTTTTTATGGGTTTTAGTTTTTGTTGTTTTTAGGGGTTTAAAGTGTTGTTTTTATTTTATGGTTTTCTTAGGTGTTTTAGGGTATATAGGGTTTTTTTTAGGTTTTCAGGGATTTTTTGGGATTTTTATGTATTATTTTGGTTTTTTTGGATTTTTATGTATTACGAGAGTTTTCAAGATTTTTAGGTTTTTCATGGTTTTTAGGGGTTATAGAGATTCTTTGAGTTTTTTAAAGGTATTATATATTTTAAACATTTTTATGGGTTTAAATAATTTGTAGAGTTTTTAGTGGGATTTGTGGGGGTTTTATGGGTTTATAGTGTTTTAAGGTTTCTAAGTGTCTTATGGGTTTTTAGGTGTTTTATCCTTTTGATGAATTTTTAGGGTTTTTACCGCATTTTTTTGGTTTTCTAGGGGTTTTTATTGTTTTTTAATTTTTAGGTTTTTCTGACTGTGTTTCAGTATTTTTACTGTTTTTTTATATTTTTATGGAATTTCTGGGATTTTTAAGGATTTTTATGTTTTATATGGGTTTTTGGGAATTTTGAGAGATTTATGGTTTTTAGCATTTTTAGGGTTTTTATAAATTTTTTTTGTGTTTTTGGGGGTTTTGAGGGTTTCTATGGTTATAAAGTTTTTAGTGTTTTTTATCATTTTATAGATTTAAAGGGTTAAAAGAGTTTTTAGTGGTTTCTATGGGTTTTTCGGCTTTTTTAGGATTTTATTATTTTTAGGGCCTTTTAGGGGTTTTAATGTTTTTAGGTTATATAGGGGTTTTAAGTGCTCGGGGGATTTTATGGTTTTCTAATGGGTTTTCAGGGTTTTTTTACATTTTTAGGGATTTTTAGTTTTTTTAGTATTTTTTGGATTTTTTGGGATTTTGATGGTTTTTAGGGATTTCTATGGTTTCTAATGATTCTTTGGTTTTTTGGGATTTTAGATTTTTTATATTTTTTAGGGTTTTAGTGTTTTTGACAAATTTTAAGAGTTTAAAAGAGTTTTATATCATTTAGTTTTTTTTCAGGTCATTATCGGTTTTAGGGGTTTAAAGGTTTTTAGGGAGTTTATGGTTTTAGGGTTTTATGGCTTTCAGGGTTTCAAGCATTTTTACATTTTTAGATGTTTTATGCATTTTATGTTTTAAATTTTTCTTAGAGGTTTTCATGGTTTTTAGGGTTTTTTACATTTCTAGGGATATTTATGTATTTTTATGATTTTTATGGGTTTTATGGGATTTAGGTATTTTTATGGTTTTTAGGGATTTTTTTGTTTTTCAGGGTTTTTAGGGTTTTTAGAATTTTTATACTTTTAGGGTTTTTATGTTTTTTTAGGTTTTATATGTGCCTTTAGGGGTTTTCTAGTTTTTTATCATATTTTTATTTTTTTGTGATTTTTGGGCCTTTTTTAGGATTTCTTTTATTTTTAATGATTTTGAGGGTTTTTAGGGGTTCTTTGGTTTTTTGTTTTTCTGGATTTTATGGTTTTTTGGGGGTTTTAGGGTTTTTTGAATTTTTTAGGTATTTTAATTTTTTTAATGTTTAAAATTTTAGGGTTTTAATTTGTTTTTAGAGTTTTAGTGGGTTTTGGGGGTTTTAGTGGTTTTAATTTACGGATTTATGATTTTTAGAGTTTTTAGGGGGTTTTTTGTGTTTTTTGTGTTTATTATTTTTTATGTATTTTTTAAAATTTTTAGGTTTTTAAGGATTCATATGTTTTCGCAGGATTTTATGGGTTTTGTCATTTTTAGGTACTTTTAGTGATTTTTAGGATCCTTATGGTATTTCAGAGTTTAAGGAACTTTGTGGGGGGTTTTGGGGTTTTAGGTTTTTGGGGGTTTTTAGTGGTTTTATGGTTTTTATATTTTTTTTCATTGTTTTTAGTGGTTTAAAGCATTTTTAGATATTTTTCTGAGTTTTTTCGGTTTTTTGGGCATTTAAGGTATTTAAGGTATTTAATGTTTTTAGTGTTTTTTATGTTTTTACTAGGGTTTTAGGTTTTTTATGGGGTTTTGTGTTTTTTAATGTTTATAGAGGTTTTATTGTTTTAGGGTTTTAACATTTTTTGGGTTTTTTAGGGGTTTTAACTATTTATAGGTTTTTAAGGTTTTCTTATGATTTTTATGGGGTTTTTTGTTTCTTATATTTTTATGGATTTTAGGGGTTTTTAAGGATTTTGATAGATTTATGGTTTTTAGGTATTTTTAGGGTTTTGGGGTCTTTAGCGTTTTATGGATTTTTTTGGTATTTTGGTTTTTTTAGTTTTTCTAGCATTTTAACATTTTTATAGTTCTTAACTGTTTTATGGGTTTAATAGGTTGTTATAATGTGTATTGGTTTTTAGGGGTTTTTTATGTTTTTAGGTTTTTTATGGTAGTTATGGTTTTTTAGGGTTTTATGGTTTTAACAATTTTTAGGTTTTTTAAGGGTTTTCGTATTTTTATGTTTTTAAGGTTTTCTTAAGGTGTTTCATTGTGTTTAGAGTTTTTATGTTTTATGGTTTTTTTATTATTCTTATGGGTTTCAATGATTTTTTGGTACTTTGAGTGTTTTTATGGTTTTTAGGGTTTACATATTTTATGGGTTTCTTATGTTTTTCGGGTTTTTTGAGTTTTTTGAGGTTTTAATGTTTTTTAGATTTTTTTAACCTATTATTGGTTTTAATGTGTTTTCATAGATTTAGTGGTATTAGTTTTTTTATAGTGTTTTATGGTGTTTTAGTGGTGTTTAATATATTTAGGTTTTTTTGGGGTGTTTAAGGTTTTTTTGGGGTTTTTTGGGTTTTTAGGGTACTTTTCTTTTTTTACGCATCATAGGGTTTTTACGTTTTATTAGTTTTTTTAATACATTATTAGTGTTTATATGTGGTTTTAATAATTTTACATTTTTAGGGGTTTTAAGGCTTCTTTAGGATTATTATGATTTTTTTTTGTTTTTATGGATTTTTAGGGTTTTGGGAAGAAGAGGTGTAAGACCAGGCTATTCCCGAACCCCTCGAAATTTATTATGAAAGAAAATGACGCAACAGACAAGGGAGGGGTGGGATCAATCAACCCACACCCAAAAACCCTTTTCAACCCAAAACACAAAAGACCCCAAAAAAAGAAAAATCAAAAAAGAGAAAACACAAAAGAGAAACAAGTCAATCAACGTCGCCACCAAAATCAAAAATCGAAGTAGATCCAATAGGTTCACTCACTATACCAAACCCGAAGGCCGCATCATCACCATATGGATACCCATCAGCACCATACCCAGAGGAAGCATCCGTGTCTGCCGACTCCCATACAGATGATTCGTATTACTTGAGAAAGTTGGATTAAAAAACCCTGAGATGTTGATCCACATTCCACCGCACCTTGCCATCCCTTTTTTTCCTTTCCATAAAAAATATCCTTAACTTTGCAGGCGGATCTTGTGGACATAATCTTTTTCAAGAAAGTGTAATACTTCCTCATATTTTTCCTTCGTTAGTCGACAGGGACCCCAACAGGCTTGTCTCCTTTCCCAACGTTCAGGGTTTTGGGGATTTTATAGTATTTAGGGTTTTATGGGTTTATAGGGTTTTATGGTTTTTTTTAAATTTTGATGGTTTTGAAGGGTTTTTAGAGTTTTTTTATCCTTTTTATGTTTTAACATGGTTTTTAGAGTTTTTAGATAATTTTATGGTTTTATGATTTTTTATGTTTTAGGGTTTTATGGTTTTTAGGGGGTTCTGGATCTTGTTACAGTTTTTAGTGTTTTATAATTTTTTTATGTTTTAAGGGATTTAAGTGTTTTTAGGTTTTTATGGTTTTCTTAGGTATTCTCAGGGTATTTATGTTTTTTATTTTTATAGGGATTTATAGGGATTTTTATTATTTTTAATGATTTTTAGGGATTTTTAGTTTTTCTAGGGGTTTTTAGTGTTTTTATAATTTTTTGAGGTTTTGGGGGTTTAGCTGTCTTCATGCGTTTCTTAAGGGTTTTCATATTTTTAAGATTTTTTACATTTTTAGGGATTTTGCAAATTGTTAGGATTTTTTTTGATTTTGGGTTTTTGGAATTTTTAGGGTATTTTCAGTTTTACGAATTTTAGGGTTTTGTATATATTTTTTTCTTTTATGGATTCATGGGTTTTTATATATTACATATTTTAAGGGGTTTTATCCATTTTTTTGTTTTAAAGATTAGGGGTTTTATGTTGTTTGGGTTCATTTTATGGGTTTTACAATATTTATATTTTTAAGGGTTTTAATTTTTTTTAGTTTTTTATGATTCTCGTAGGATTTTTAAGGTTTATTATGGTGATTTTATTTTTTTGTATTTTTATATTTTTTTTGGGGTTCTTAATGTTTTTATGGGTTTTTTGTGTTCTTTTGGGATTTTTAGGGGTTTTAGAGTTTTTATGGTATTTATGTTTTTTGTCGTTTTAAGGTATTTTGTTTGCTTCAGGTTTTTAAGGTTTTTAGAGTTTTTTTGTCTTTTTAATGGTTTAATGGGATTTTATGTTTTTAGTGGTTTCTTTAGGTTTTTAGGGGTTTTAGGGTTTTTAATGTATTTAGGAGTTTTATGGTTTTAGGGATTTTTTTCGATTTTGGGGTTATTCAGGTTTTTAGGGTTTTTAGCATTTTAATTTTTTTTTTGTTTTTGGTGGTTTTAGGTTTTTAAAGATTTATTAGGGTTTTTTATGTTTTTAGGTATTTTTTGGACATTTTGGTATTTTTATGATTTTTCAGTGATTTGGAGGGTTTTTAAGTTTTTTGTGTTTTTAGGGTTCTTTGTGATTTTTAGGTTTTTTAGTTTTTATATTTTTTTTTGAGTTTTTTATGGATTTCGAATGTGTTTTCAGAGATTTTGGCATTTTTACATTTTAGGGATGTTTTGGGATTTTTTAGTATTTTTAATGTTTTTATGGTTTTTAGGAATTTTGAGTGTCATAGGTAATTTAGGGTTTTACGGGTTTTCAGATTGTTATGTTTTTTTATTTTTTTTTGGTTTTTATGGTTTTTTAGAGTTTTTAAAATTTTTTGGGGTTTAAATTGTTTTTTATATTTTTTAGTGTTGTTTTACAAATTTTCTTGGTTTTTAGAGCCTTTAAGGTTCTTATTGGTTTTTATAGTTTTTGGGGTTTTATAGATTTTAGGGATTTTAGGGATTTTATGTATTTTAGTGTTTTTAATGTATTTTTGGGGTTTTAAGTATTTTTAGGTTTTTAATGTTATATTATTGATTTTTAGGTTTTTATGTTTTTTTTTTTGATATTTTTGTGGAGTTTTATCCGTTTTTTGGGTTTTATCCGTTTTTATGGGTTTTAAGTTATTTAGTGATTTTGAGGGTTTTAATGGGTTTTCTAGGTATTTAGTGGTTTATGGTTTTTTTGGGTTTAAGGGTATATATGGTTTTTTCGGGTATTTATTGTTTTATGGTTTTTAGTCTTTTTTGGGTTTTTTTTGCAATTTTATGTTTTAAGGGTTTTAAGTATTTTAAGGTTTGAAATGTTTTCTTTGTGTTTTCTAAGGTTTTTTAATATTTTTTAATTTTTAATGTCATTTAATATTTCTTGGTTATAAGGGTTTTTAAAAATTTTGACAGTTTTAAAGGTTTTTAGTGTTTTTAGGGAGTTTATATTTATTTTGGGGTTTTAAGGTTTGTTTTTTTGTTTTTAAGGGTTTTATGTTTTTTAGAGCATTTCATTATTTTTATCAGTTAATTTTTTATATGATTTTTAGTGTTTTTTTGTATTTTTTAAGTTTTAATGTTTTAATAATTTTTTATATTATTCACGGTTTAAAGGGTATTTAGAATTTTTGAAGGATTTTTGATTTTTTTATGGGTTTTAGGGGTTTTGAGGTTCTAAGGTGTTTTTATGGGTTTTAGGTTTTTTAGTGTTTTAGGGTTGTTTAGTTTTTTTACATGTTTTATTTTTTATGTGGTTTAAGTGTTTTTCTATTTTTACAGTTTTCTTAGAATTTTTTAGTGATTTTCAGGTTTTTTACGTTTTTTGGATTTTTTGATATTTTTTTGGATTTTTATGGGGTTTTATGATTTTGAGGGATCTTTTAAATATATTTATGGATTTTTGGGCTTTTAGATATTTTTGAATGTTTTATGGTTTTAAAGACTTATGGTTTTTTATGTTTTTTCAAGTTTTTTTAGTTTCTTGTTGTTTTTATTTTTTAAAAAAAAATTTAGGGGTTTAATACTTATAAGAGTATTTAGGTATTTTGGGGACTTTATGGGGGTTTTGGGTTTTTAATTTTTTTTGGGAGGGTTTGGGTTTTTGGGTTTTTTTCTTTTTTGGGATTATTAGGGTTTTCTGATTTTTAGGGTTTTCCAGGTTTTTTGGGGTTTTAGTAGTTTTATGGTTTTAAGCTTTTCTTAGGGTACTTCAGGGTTTTTAGGGATTTTTAAAAAAATTTAGGGATTTTTAGAGATTTTTTATGATATTTATTGTATTTTAGGGCTCTAGTTATTTTGATGGTTTTAGGGTTTTTAGGGTTTTCAGGTGTTTTAGGGGTTTCTTAAGTTTTTAGGTTTTTTAAAATTTTTACTGTTTTGTGATTTTCATTTTTTTAATATTTTTAGGGGTTTAAATGTTTTTTAGTGTTTTTAGTGGTTTTATGGGTTTTATTGGTTTTTAGTATTTTATATGGGTTTTAGGGCTGTTTATGGTATTTAGTGTTTTTTTGGGTTTTTAGGGTTTTTATATTTTTAACATTTTTTATGTTTTTAGGGTTTTTAAGTTTTTTTAGGTTATTAAGGTTTTCATCAAGGTTTTAATGGTTTTTGGGGTTTTTTATGTTTTAAGGATTTTCATGTATTTTTATGGTTTTAGGTTTTTAGGGATTTTGAGGTTTCTTAGGGTTTTTTGGGTGTTATGGGTTTTTTGGGTTTTTATGGTTTTATTGAATTATTTTGGTTTTTTGGTTTTTCTGAGTTATTTTACATTTTTGGGGGTTCAAAATATTTTTAATGTTTTAGTGGGTTTTTATGGTTTTTATAGGATTTTAGTGTTTTAATGGTTTTTAGGGGTTTTATGGTTTTTATAGTTTTTTAGTCCTTTTTAGATTTTTCTTGGGTTATTAGCATTTTTTAGGTGTTAGGAGTTTAAAGTGTCGTTAGGTTTTTATGGTTTTCTATGATTTTTTGGGTTTTTAGTATTTTTTACATTTCTGGGCATTTTAAAATTTTTTATGATTTTTCTAGGATTTAAGGGTTTGAGAGGGTTTTTTCTAATTTTTAACGCTTTCTGGGTTTTTTTGGGTTTTATGTGTTTTTAGGTTTTTATGGTTTCTTATGGTTTTTCAGTGTTTTTATGGTTTTTATGTTTTTTTAATTTTTATGGATTTTAATGATTTTTATTGTTTTATAGGGCTATAATAAATTTAAGTGTTTTTTGGATTTTATTGATTTTTTAGGGGTTTTAATGTTTTTTTTTAATTTTTTATAATTTACAGTTTTTAAAGGCTTTTAGGAGACTTTAGTGTTGTTTAAGGCATTTTCATGTGTTTTTCGGGTTTTTGAAGCATTAAGGGTTTTATGATTTTTAGGGTTTTTTATGGTTTTTATGGTTTTTTGGTTTTTAGGGTTTTTAAGTGTTTTTTGGTTTTTAAGGTTTTCTGAGGGGTTTTTTGGGATTTTACTGTTTTTTTAGGGATATTTATGGGAGTTTAGGTTTTTTATTTTTTTTATTTTTTTAGGGATTTCTGGGGTTTTAGAAATTTTTATGGATTTCTTGGTTTTTGGGGTCTTTAGGGTTTTTTCTGTTTTTTAGGGTTTTAAAGGTTTTTTATGGATTTTAACATTTTTAGGATTTAATGGTCATTTTAAATTTTTAGAGGTTTTGAGGGGTTTTATGGGTTTTTATGGTTCTATAAGGTTGTAAGGGTTTTATAGTTATTATGGGATTTAGGGTTTTAGGCCCTTTTAGGGTTTTTAGTGTTCTTACATTTTGTAGAGGTTATAAGTGTTATTTGGTTTTTAAGAACTTCATATGTATTTTCTAGTTTTTTATAATTTTTTACTTATTTAGGGAAATTTAGGGGTTTTTAATTATTTTTATGGGTTTTAATGGTTTTTTATGCATTTTGATGGTTTTAGGATTTTTATAGCTTTTTATGTTTTTTTGGTTTATAGTTGTTTAATGGATTTTAAGTGTTTTTAGGTTTTTAATTTTTTCATAAGGTTTTTGCAGCATTTTTAGAGTATTTTTTTGTTTTTAGGGAATTTTAGTGAATTTTAGGATTTTTATGGGTTTTAGGGTTTTTAGGGATTTCGAGGGATTTTAAGGTTTTTTAGTGTTTTTAATTCTTTATGGGTTTTTTTGGGTTTTTAAAGTTTTTTATTTTTTAGAATTTTTTTTAATTTTTAAGCGTTTAAAGGGTTATTAGTGTATTTATTATGTTTTATTGTTTTATTTGTTTTTATGGGTTTTTAAGGGTCTTTATGGTTTTTAGGGGTTTTAGGGTTTTAGGTATTTTTATTTTTTTAGGGTTTTGTATTTATTAGTATTTTTAATGGTTTAAATTGTAATAGATTTTTATGATTTTGGGTTTTTTATATATTTATTTTTTTTTAATGTTTTCTGTGTTTTTATGGATTTTTAGATTTTTTTTGGTTTTTTTAGTTTTTTTGGATTTTAATTTTCTAGTGTTTTTAACGTTTTGGTGGATTAAAATGGATTTTTGAGTTTTTAGTGGTTTTTTGGGTTTTTTTGTGTTTTTAAGGTTTTTAGTGGTTTTATGGTTTTTAGGGTTTTAGGTTTTTTAGATTTTTATATTTTATTAGTTTTTTATGGGTTTTAAGCGTTTTTTGTTTTTTGGGTTTCTTTGGTGTTTTTAGAGATTTTAAGGTTTTTCTATTTTTTGAGATTTTTATGGCCTTTAATGATTTTTATGTTTTTTATGGTTTTATAGATTTTGATGGTATTAATGGTTTTAGGATTTTTACATTTCTAGGTTCTTTATGGGTTTTAAGTATTCTTAGCTTATAAGTTTTTCTTAGGGGTTCTCAGGTTTTTAGGGTTTTTTACATTTTTATGGATTTTTAGAGACGTTTGAGATTTTTATGGGTTTTTAGGGTTTTAGGGATTTGTTGGGTTTTTGTGTTTTTATTCTTTTTGTGGTTTTTTGGGTTTTTTGTGTTTTATTATGTTTTTAGGGGTTTAAATATATTTAAGATTTTTTTAATGTTATTAAGGTTTTTGGTGTTTTTAGTGGGTTTTACATTTTTTGGTGTTTTGGGTGTTTTCATGGTTTTTAGGGGTTTTGTGGTTTTTAGGTTTTTAGGGTTTTTAATTGGGTTTATTTTTTAATGTTTTTGTAGAGGTTTTCTAGGGTTTTTACATTTTTTGGTATTTTTAAAGATTTTTTTAATGATTTTGGAGGTTTTTTAGGATTTTAGTGATTTTGAAGTTTTTTTGGGCTTAAGTGTTTTTATAGTTTGTCAAAAAAACCTAAAAACCTACAAAAACATAAAACCACTAAAACACTAAAACCCCCTAAAAATTCCTAAAAAATTAAAAACCATACAAAATCCCTAAAATCACTAAAAATAATTAAAAACCCTTCTAAAAACACTGAAAACCCCTAAAAATATAGAAAAACTAAAACACTTAAAAACCCTAAAAATATAAAAAATGATAAAAACCCAAAAAAATCCAAAAACCCAAAAAATCCAAAAAATCCACAAAATCAAACAAATACCATAAAAATCCCAAAAATGACTTAAAATGCTAAAATCTTGAACACCCATAACAAAATATTAAAAAACTAAAAACACTTAGAACCCCAATAAATATAAAATACAAAAAACCATAAAAGACATTTTGAAAACCATAAAACCTCTAAAAACATAATACCCCCAAAAAAATTAACACCCCTAAAATCACATAAAACATAAAAAACCCGAAAAAAATATAAAAAATAATTAACCCCTAAAAACATTAAAAATACTATAAAACCATAATGGCTGTTAAAAACTTTGAAATCCCCGAAGAAAACCTTAAAACCTAAAAACACAAAAAAACCCTAAAAATCAAAAAACCCAAAAACCATAAAATCCCTAAAACCCTAAAAATACACAAAGTCCTTAAAATCTTTAAAACCGATAAAAATCCTATAAATTCCCCCCAAATCCCTAAAAGCGTAAAACCCCTAAAAACTAGAAAAACACAAAGAAAAAAATTAAAAATCAGAAGACACTTAAAACCCAAAAAAATTCTAAAATCCCTAATACCCTAAAAATCCTAAAAACCATAAAAACTCCAAAAAACCCATAAAACTCTAAAACCCTACAAAAAACTCTATAATCCCTAAACACACTTAAAAATCCTAAAAACATTAAAAACCCTCAAAATTCCAAACATCACTAATTAACCATAAAAATCCAAAAAACCCTAAAAATCCCTAAAAATGTATAAAAACCTAAAAATCCTATGAAAAAAATAAAAACCTAAAGACAATTAAAAACCATAAAAACCTAAAAAAACACCAAATCATTATAAACCCTCAAATTCCCTAAAAACCCAAAAAAACATAAAAATCATTAAAAAGACCTAAAAACCTAAAATAATGTAAGATCCAAAAAAACACTGAAAAACATAAAAAATCCTTAAAACACTTAAAACAATTTAAACCCCTAAAATCTATAAAAACAATAAAACACTAAAAACTCTAAACCCATTAAACCCATAAAAATTTAAATAACTCCAAAAAATTTAAAAACCCTAATAATTTCAAAAAACCCTCAAAACCCACTAAATCCCTAAAAACCCTAAAACCCTTAAAAATATTAAAAAATCCCTAAAATCCCTAAAAGTGTAAAAAACCCTAAATACCCTAAAAACCCTAAAGAATAACATAAAAACATAATAACTCTTAAACCCCTAAAAACATAAAAAATGCCGAAAATGCAAAAAATCATATAACCCCTAAATCCCTATATATCCCAAAAATACTAAAAACCCACAAAAAACCCTAAAATTTTTAAAATCAGTAAAAACCCCTAATAAAAAATTAAAAACCCAAAAACACTTAATTGCCCTGACAAACCAAAAAATATTCCAAAACCCAAAAAACCCCAAAAAGACCATAAAACCCCAAAAAACTCATAAAACCACTATAAAGAATTAAACCCCATGAAAAACTAATAACAAACAAAAAACAAAAAACACGTTAAACCCTTAAAATGTTAAAAAAACTCTAAAAACATTAAAACCTATAAAAAAACACAAAAAAAACTTAAAAACTCAATAAAATAATAACAATCATAAAAACTCTAAAAACCCCTAAAAAACTCATAATCTGTAAAAACACTAAAACCATTATAGTCTTTAAAAACCCCTAAAAAACCTAAAAATGTAAAAAACCCTAAAAGAACATTAAAAACCTAAAAATATATAATACCCTTAAAAAGTATTAAAGTGGTAAAAACCCTAAAAAGACCCAAAAACCCAAAAAACCCTATAAACCCCCTAAAACCCCCAAAAAACCGTAAAAAATCCCTTAAAACACTAAAAAACTAAAAATTCTAAAAACCTTCTAAACCCATGATAACTTGAAAAAAACTCTAAAAACCTTTAAAACACAAAAATCCCCCAAAAACCCAAAAAAATAAAAAACATGGCAACCCACAAAATCAATAGAACCCCTAAAAACCATAAAAATCCTAAAAATTCCCTAAAAATCTATAAAAAATTAAAAACAATTAAAACCCTGAAAATCCCTTAAGAAAACCTTAAAAACCTAAAAACACATAAAAACCCTAAAAACCTAAAAAAATTAAAACAATAAATAGACACTAAAATGATTTAACACCCCAAAACCCCAAAAATGTCTTATAAACCATAAAAACACTAAGCCCAAAACCCCTAATAACCTAATAAAAACTCAAAAAACTCAAAAAACCCATAAAATCTAAGAAAATCCCCTAAAACCCATAAATACACTCAAAATACCTAAAATACATAAAAAATCATAAGAATCCCTAAAAAATAAATAAAAATCATTATAAATTAAAAGAAACTTGAAACCCCAAAAACCTAAATAATGCTAAAAAATAAAAAAAACCATCAAAAAGACAGTAAAACCAAAAAAACCCTAAAACTTTAAAAATATTTAAAACCCATAAAACCATAAAAAAACTCAAAAAATACATTCAAACCCTTTTAATTTTTTAAAAACTTTAAAAAACTTTAAAATTCAAAAAAACCCCAAAAAACAAAAAAACAAAGCATAAACCCTTAAAATCCCTCAAAATTTTTAAAAACCCTAAAAACCACAAAAATAATAAAAGGCACTAAAAATACCTAATAACATAAAAACCCTTAAAATATTATAAAAACCCCTTACAAAACCATAATACTCTAAAAATGCTTAAAACCACTAAAAACTAAAATGCTAAAACCCCCAAAAGAACATAAAAACCATTAAACAACTAATGACTATAAAAAACCAAAAAAACCATTAAAAACCCTTAAAACCCATAAAAATAAGAAAAAAACAAAAATACTAACAATTTATGCCTATAAAAACATTAAAAAACTATAAAACCCTAATAACCCTAAAAAACTCAAGAAAACCCCTAAAACCTAAAAAACTAATAAAAGAAAAAACCCTAAAAATGCATAAAAATCCTAAAAAATTTATTTAAAAAATACCAAAAATTTATAACAAAACAAGAAAACCATAAGAACCCTAAAATGATGAATAAAATCTTAAAAATAAAAAACACATAAAACCCCAAAAAATCCTAAAACCCCTAAAAACAATACAATACATAAAAAAATCCCTAAAATCTATAAAAACGTAAAAACCCCTAAATACTAAAAAATTATTTAAGAAAACCATAAAATCCAAAAAAAACTATAAAATCCTAAAAACAATAAATATTTTTAAAATACTAAAAATCCCTAAAAAGAACCTAAATCCCCCAAAAACCATAAATTACACAAAAAACATATAATACCTAAAAGCCCATAAAAACCCAAAAACCCACTAAATACTCTAAAATACCTTTAAACCCTTAAAAATGTAAAAATCTCTATAAATCCTTAAAAACATTAAAAAACAAAAAAACAATAAAAACAAAAAAACCATAAAACCTGAAAAACCCTAAAAACTGTCAAAATTTGTAAAAATCCTAAAAATCAATAAAAATACTAAAAAATAACAAAAAAAACCCCAAACCTCTAAAAACCCCTTTTGATAACCTTACAAACCTAAAAACACCTAAAACCCCATAAAACATATGAAATTATAAAAATCATAAAATACCCTAAAAATCCTTCAAACCCCAAAAACACTAAAAATCTATAAAAACCCTAAAATAATAAAAATCCTAAAAATTAATAAAATTCCATAAAAACATAAAAAACACTAAAAATCCTAAGAACACCTTAAAAACCTAAAAATAAATTAAAACCTCCAAAAACTTAAAAAATTCTAAAACCCATAAAAAATACTAAAAACCTAGGCGCGCCTGGTCTCTCCGGCTGTGGTGGTGTTTTTCGGACGTATAGAGGTTTTGTTAAAGGATGCTTTTATCACTACATTGGGAATGGATGTGCTTATGAAGCGGAGTTATGGGCCATGGTTAAGGCTGTACAGTTTGCGGTCCACTTCAGGTGGAAGCAGCTATGGATTGAATCTGACTCGATGTTGGCGGTGGAAGCCCTCAAAAGCAAAACAAGGACAATCCCATGGAGGCTCCTCCCACAATGGGTTAACTGTCTGAGAATCTCTCAGGGTATGAACATTATGGTCACACATATATACAGGGAAGCGAACAAGGTGGCAGACATACTCTCCAAGAAAGCAATTGAGGATGGATGTTCAATGTGGTCATTTATTGCACCAGATTTCTACACTCCTCTTGTGGACTCAGACATGAAGGGTGAATGGCACACTCGGCTGTGTAAACCCTCCTTGTAATGACTTGTACCTTTATTTTATGTTATTGAATTTTGTGGGGCTGGGATCCGCCTGGCCCCAAACCTGTTTTGCCTAAAAAGACAAAGAAAAACTCAAAAACCTAAAAAGGCTTCAAACCCCTAAAACCTAACATCTCTAAAAGCATAAAAACTATAAAAAACCAGGAATACCTTATAAACCCATTAAAACCATTAAAAACCAAAATAACATTAAAACCATTAAAAACCCATAAATAACTAAAAGGCCACTAAATACTCTAAATACACTTTAAACTCCTAAAATGTTAAAAAAAACTAAAAAAAAATTAAACCATTAAAACCAACTAAAACCCTGAAACCCTCAAAATATCTATAACCCATAAAAAACACAATATTCCAAAAAAATCCCAAAAAAAATAAAAAACCCTAAAAACCCTAAGAAATCCTTAAAAACCTAAAAACAATAAAACCACCAAAAAATCTAAAAAATGCAAAAAATCATAAAACCACTAATTCTATCAAAATCCTTAAAAACCAAAAAATGCATAAAAATATTAAAAAATCAATGACAATCTATTAAGATATAAAAAACCAGAAAGCCCCTGAAAACCCATTAGAAAACCATAAAAACCTAAAAAATTATAAATACCCAAAAACAATAAAATGACCCTAAAATGCTTAAACACCCTAGAACCCCTAAAAATGATAAAACCCCTAAAAACCATAAAACCCCTAAAAAAGAAAATAACACTAAATCCCCTCTAAACCCGTAAAAATATTAAATACTCCCAAAAACCATAAAACCCAAAAAAACTCCAAAAAATCTAAAACCCCCAAAAAACCATAAAAAACATAAAAACCAAAAACCCATAAAATCCCACAAAAAAACTATAAAACTGAAAAACTATAAAAATCCAATATAGGCCCTAAAAACCTGTAAAAACATAAAAAATCCCCAAAAACCTAAAAACCCTATAGACACCTAAAATACATAAAAAAAATAAAACCCCTAAAAATCCTAAAAACTAAGAAAAATCTATGAAATCCTATAGACCATAAAACACCCTAAAAATCTACTAAAAACACTAAAATCCCATAAAGGCCCTAAAATCCCCCAAAAAACTCTAAAAACCCTTTAAACATCTAAATCCATTTAAAAAATCTATAAACTTTAAAACCCTAAAAACCCTAAAAACAAAAAAATCACTAAAACCATAAAACCCTAAAAATCCATAAAAACAATAAAAATCCATAAAAATCCTAAAAACCCCATAAAAATATGTAAAAATGTAAAAAATTATAATAATTGTGAAAAACCCTAAGAAAGCCTAAAAAACTTAAAAACACTTAAAACCCCTAAAAACCTAAAAACTCTTAAAACCCTAAAACACATCAAAATTTCAAAAAACCCTAAACCCCATTAAAATCTTAAAAAGCCATAAAAATCCCTAAAAATGTAAAAATTCCTAAAAACCCTAAAAATAATAAGAAAAACTTAAATACATAAAAATTGTAAATACCCAAAAAACCCTAAAAAAATAAAAACCTTAAAAATCCCTAAATGATCCTAAAAACCCATAAAAATTATAAAACCCCCTAAAACAAAAAATAACCCTAAAAACCCATAAAACCCATAATGCCCACTAAAAACCAAAAACGCCTTTAAACCACTAGACACTTTAAAAACTATAAAAAAACATAAAATCCTAAAAAACCAGAAAAATCTAAAACCCTAAAACCCAGAAAACCCCTAAAAACTCTAAAAAATTGTAAAAGCACTAAAAATCACAAAAATACATAAAAACCATAAAAATCCTAAAAATCCTTAAAAATCCCTAAATACATAAAATACTCCAAAACCCCCTGAAAATTAATAAGAAAACCATAGAAACATAAAAACGCTTAAACACCTAAAAACCTCAAATATATAAAAACCCGAAAACCTTAAAAAAGAATAAAAACCATAAAATCATAAAATACCTAAAAACACATAAAAACCCTAAAAACTCACTAAAAAATCCAAAAAAACCCCCTTTAAACCCCTAAATATGTTAAAAAACTCTAAAAACTCTTAAACCCCTAAAAACTCAAAAATACCCCTAAAATCCCAAAAAACCCATGAAACCCCTAAAACCCTCAAAATCAATAAAAACCCTAAAATCCAAAAAAAATATTTTCAAAACCCCAAAATCCCTAAAAACATAAAAACCCTAAAATCCTTGAAAACAACTGAGAAATCCATAAAAACCTAGAAACAGTTAAACCCCCCACCAAACATAAAATAATGAAAATGCTAAAAAATCGTGAAATAATTGTAAAAACACTAAAAACCCTAAAAATATTTAAACCCCCTAAAACCATTAAATCCCCTAAAACCCCATAAAGAAAATAACCACTAAAAACTCTAAAAATGCTTTAAACCCCAATAAAATTTAAAGAAATCTAAAAAAAATAAAAAATCGCTAAAAAACCCTAAAAATTAAAAAAAATCCTTCAAAATAATAAAACCCCTAAAACCCCCAAAAACTCTAAAAATCCAAAGAACCCTAAAAATATATAAAAATTTTAAATATGAACTAAGAAGCTTAAAAATGTAAAAAAACCCAAAAAAATCCTGAAAATCCAAGAGAAATCCTTAAAATCCTAAAAAAACATAAAACCCTTAAAAACCTAAAAACACTAAAACCCAAAAACCCAAAAAACCCCCAAAACCTCCAAAACCCCAAAAATATTAAAAACCCCAAAAAATTATAAAAAAAATTAAAACCACATTAAAACTCAAAAAACCAGTTAAACCCCAAAAATGTTATAAAACTCTAAAAATCCTTAAAACCCTAAAAGATTCCCTAAAAAAAACCAAGAAAACACTGCAAATGCTAAACACCTCAAAATCTCTAAAAACCCTAAAACACGTAATAATCCTCAAAATCTCTAAAATCTATAAAAATTTAAAAAACCACCAAAATCTAGAAAACCATAAGAAAAATCAAAACCCTATAAACACTTAAAACCCTTTAATAACATAGAAATTTTAAAAACCCCAAAAAACCTAAAAATCACAAAAACCTTTAAAAATACATATATATATCCTAAAAATCACTAAAAATCCATAAAAACTTAAAAACACTAAAAACCCTAACAAAACCTCAGACACATAAAAACACATAAGACCCCAAAAACCTTAAAATGATAAAAACCCTAAAACCCTAAAAAATATCAAAAATCATAAACTCCCTAAGATATATAAAAATTCTTAAAACCCTAAAAACCCCTAAAACCCCATAAATCCCTAAAACCCACAAAAAAATATTAAAACACGTTAAACCCTCGAAAAATTAAAAAACTATAAAACACCATTAAAATCCTAAAATACTCAAAAACCCTTATAACCCCAAAAACAATGAAACCCCTAAAACCCTAAAAACCTAAAACCTTAAAAATTACTAAAAACCCGAAAACCCATAATTTTTTTAAAAAAAAATGCATAAATATCCATAAATATAAAAAACCTTAAAAACACTAAAAAATTCCAAAAATTCCTTAAACACATAAAAATACTTAAAACCCATAAAAACCTAAAAATAGTAAAAACTGTAAAAACCCTAAACCCCTCAAATTCCCTGAAAACCATAAAAACTATAAAATCCAAAGAAAACCCTAAAAATTCCTAAAAAACTAAAAAAACCTAAGAACCTAGAAAAATCCTAATAAACCCTTAAAACATGAAAATATTTAAAACTAATAAAAATTCAAAAAAAACGCTTACAACCGCAAAAAGAGACCCTACGACCCAAAACCCATAAAAACCCTAAAAACCTTAAAAAACTAAAAACCCATAAATACCCTAAAACCCACTAAAAACACTAAAAGACCATTAAACCCCTAAAAAGTTAATAAAATCTAAAAAACCTTAAAAACCCTAAAACATAAAAAATTACATAAATCCCCACAAAAAAACCAAAAAACCCTAAAAATCCTATAAAATTACAAAAACACTAGAAACCAAAATAAACTAAAAAATCTATAAAAAACATGAAAACCCTAAAAAACATAGAAAATCCCTACGAAAACCTTAAGAACCAAAAACGCATAAAACCCCTAAAAACCTAAAAAATTCTAAAAATCCAAAAAACCCTGAAAACCCCTAATAACCCTAAAAACGAAAAAACCCCTAAAAACTAAAATTTCAAAAAAAAAACATTAATCCCTAAAAAATTTTAAAAACTCTAAAAACATTAACAACCCTAAAAAATAAAAAAAACCTGAAAACCTAAAAACCCATAAAAATACTAAAAATCCTAAAACCACTCAATATCCTAAAAACCCTACAAAACCATAAAAATCAAAAAATAAACAAAAAATACCCAAAACGTAAAAACACATAAAAACCTAAAAAACCGAAAGAAAATTATAAAGTTTAAAAACACATTAAACCATTGAAAACCTAAAAACATGATAAAACCCCTTAAAACCCATAAAAACACTAGAAACCCTAAAAACCCTAAAAACCCCTAAAAACCTTAAAACCTTAAAACCCCATAAAACCCAAAAAAAAACACTAATAACACTTTAAATACCTAAAAATGTTCACAAATATAAGAAACCATAAAAACCCTAAGAAACTCAAAAAAATAATAAAATAATAAATTAATAAAAAGTATAAAACCTCTAAAAACCTTAAACCCATAAAAATACCTAAAAACTCTAAAAACAATAAATATCCTAAAAATCATTAAAATAATTAAAAATACAACAAACTTTAATGGCTATAAAATCAATAAGAAAACTTAAAAAAAACTAAAATATCATAAAACCCAACAAAACCTAAAAATGAAAAAAACCCCTAAAAACACCAATAAACCCATAAAACCCTTAAACTGTTAAAAACCATAAAAATTTGTATAGTCCATAAAATCCAAAATAACACACTACAAACTATAAAAAAAATAAAACACCTAAAATGTTAAAAAACTCAAAAAAACCATAGAACCCTAAAAAATCAAAAAACCCTAAAAATATTAAAAAATTCATAAAAACCCTAACAACCATAAAGAAACCAAAAAACCTCAAAATCCATAAAAACACAAAAAACCATAAAATCCTAAAAATCCCAAAACAATTGAAAAAACATAAAATCCACCAAGCCTTGAAAGAACCATAAGAAAATATTAAAAACCAAAAAATGCTTATAACGGCTAAGAAACCATAAATGAAAAAAATCCTAAAAGACCATAAAAACCCTAAAAGCCTTAAAAAACCCTAAAAACCATAAAACCCTAAAACCATAGAAAATTCTAAAAATCCATAAAAACATAAAAATCCCAAAAAATTATTAAAATCCATATGAAAACTGTAAAATCCTAAAAAAAACTTAAATCCCCTACAAAACCAAAAAACACTTAAAATCCTAAAAAACCTAAAACCCAAAAAATATATATAAACACCAAAAACCAGTAAAACCCTAAAACTCATGAAAACACAATAAACCCACTAAAACCTCTAAAACCCATTTAATCCACTAAAAAGTTGAAAAACTCTAAAAAACCTAAAAACCCTAAAAAACATAAAAACCTAAAAACCCCCTAAAACCCTAAAAATTATCAATATAATCAATGCCATAAAAACCCAAAAAAATCCTACAAAATACCTAAATATATATTAAAATTTAAAAGACCATAAAAACCCAGAAAAACATGAATAAAACATTAAAAACCTAAAATCAATTAAATCCCCTAAAAACCGTAAAACCTCAAAAACCACTAAAAACCCATAAAATCCTAAAATTTCTTAAAAATAAAGAAAACCATAAAAACCCAAAAAAAGTCCAAAAACCCTTTAAATGCCTAAAAAATATAAAAAACTCTCAATAAACTAAAAAAATTAAAAACCACCTCACACTCCAAAAAACAAAAGAAAACCTAAAGAACCCTGAAATCATCAACTTCCTTAAACCCCTAAAATCCATAAAAATCCTAAAAATTCTATGAAAATCCCTAAAAATGTAAAAACCCAAAAACCCCTAAAAACATTAATAAAGCCTTAAAAAACATAAAAAACCCCTAAAACCTAAAAATGAAAAAAATCATTAAATATTGAACAACTAAAATAAAAAATCCCTAAAAATAAAAACCCCTAAAACCCTATAAAAACCACAAAAATCATTGAAAAATCTAAAAACCCTTTAAACCCAGAAAAACGTTTTAAACACATAAAATTTTAAAAACTATAAAAACCTTAAAAGCATAAAATGATAAAAAACTCTTAAGAACCCCAAAAAAACCCACAAAACCCTAAAAATCCCTAAAAACAAGAAGAACCATAACAATAGTAAAAATGATTAAAATTATTAAAAATGTAAAAACCACTAAAATCCATGAAAAATCTAAAAAACCTTAATAACACAAAAACACATAAAAACTTTAAAAACCTAAAAATGATAAAAAACCCAAAATCCCTAAAATCCCTAACATCCATAAAACATCCTAAAATCCATAAAAACCCAAAAATACAAAAAAAAACCTAAACCCCACCCCTAAAAATCCAAAACCCCTTTAAACCCCTAAAAACCTATAAAATATGAAAATCCTTAAAATTCCTAAAAAATCAAAAAAAACTTAAACACCAAATAAAATAAAAAACCCTAAAACCTTAGAAAATCCTAAATCACTTAAAATCCCTAATAACCCTAAAACCCATAAAAAATATAAAAAACCCCTAAAATATCTAAAAATCAAAAAAACCCTAAAAAACATGAAAACCTATAATAAAACCTTAAAAACATAAATACACTAAAATACCATAAAAAATAAAACTGATAAAATCATTAAAAACCCTAAAAACCCATTAAAACCATGAAAACCCTTAAAAACCCTAAACACCCTAAAAATATTAAAAACCCATTGAAAAGTATAAACCCACAAAAACTACATTAAAAACCCCTAACCCCCTAAAAATCAATTAAACCACTAAAAACATAAAAATAAAAAAACACTAAAAAGCCCTAAAAATGTAAAAAAACTAAAAACCCTGAAAACCCTTAAAAAACCATAAAAACCTAAAAAAATAAAACCCCTAGAAAAACTAAAATATGTTAAAAAATATAAAAACATTAAAAACCATAAAACCCATAAAAACTTAAAAACCCACTAAAGACACTAAAATCCTTTTAAAACCCTAAAAACTTTATAAACTCTAAAAACCTTACAAAACTCAAAAACTCAAAAACTCAAAAAACAACCGTAATAAAAATCCATAAAACCCCTAAAAACCCCAAAATCCTTAAAACCCCTAAAAACACTAAAATTACCTAAAAAATTTAAACCCCTATGAAAACCTTACAAACCTAAAAAAACATAAAACCCCTAAAACACTAAAAACCCTTAAAATCAATAAAAATCCTACAAACCAATAACAATACTATGAAATCCCTAAAAATTCCTTAAATAAAAAACCCCAAAATAATAAAACCCGCTAATAAAACTATAAAAATCTAAAAAAATAAAACCCATAAAAAAGTGATAAAATTCTAAAAACACTATAAACCCTAAAAGACCCTAAAAATTCCTAAAACCCACAAAAACTCTTTAAAATCTTAAAAAAAATTATAATAACAATTGAAACTATAAAAACCATTTAAATCCCAAAAAATTTTCAAAAACTCTAAAAATTGTAAAACCCCTAAAATAGCCAAAAAACCCCTAAAACCTGAAAAATCAAACAACCCTAAAAACATAAAAATCCAAAAAAATCCTAATAACACTATAAACCATAAAAATACTGAAAATATGTCAAAACATAGAAACCCTAAACATTCTGAAAACCCTTAAAAATCCTTAAAAACCAAAAAACACAAAGAACCCCTAAAACCCCAAAAAAACGCTAAAACCCCTAAAATTTTGAAAATTTCCTAAAAACCTAAAAAATAATAAAAACTGTTAAAAATAAATCAAAAACATTAAAACCAATGAAAATAAAAAAGAAAGTTTTAAAAATATATAAAAACTCAAAACCACTTAAAAACATAAAATAACCCTAAAACCTTAAAAATATTTAAAACGCCCTAGAATCCCTAAAAACCATAAAAAATCATAAAAACCTTAAAAACCCATAAAAACCTAAAAAATCACTAAAAAAATCTAAAAATACTTTCAACCCCTAAAAACAATATAAAATTATAAAAAACATTGATAACCCAAAAAAATTAAAAATGCTAAAAACCCAAAAAAACAACAAAATGCCTAAAATCTCAAAAAAAATATAAAACCCCTCAAAATACCTAAAAACCCTAAAAAATAAAAAAACATAAGATAATAAACTTTAAAACACATGAAACCTCTAAAAATCTAATATATTCTAAAATCCATAAAAATGCTAATTAACCTAAAACCCCTCAAAATCCCTAAAAACCTAAAAGCACAAAAAAATCATGAAAAATCTCAAAAATCTCTACACAAAAAAACCCCAAAACTCTAAAAATGATAGAAAACATTAAAAAACATAAAAACACATAAAATACCTAAAAATATAAATATGGTAAAAATAATAAAAACCCAGAAAATACTGAAAAATCAAAAAAAAAACCTAAAAACCATAAAATCCCCAAATAAACTTTAAAACAATAATACACCATAACAACCATAAAACCCCAAAAACAACAAAAAAACCATTAAACGACTAAAAAATAAAATCTCTAAAAAATTTAAAACCCATAAAAATTAAAAAACCCTTAAACCCCAAAAAAACATAAAAGAACTAAAAATCCTCAAAATCCCCAAAACCCCTAAAAACCATCAAAATATTAAATAAATACCTAAATCTAAAAATACATAAAAATCCTAAAAACCCTAAAACCCCTAATAAAACATCAAAAACCTAGAATAGTAAAACCACTAAAACCTAAAAATGCTAAAAAACCTAAAAAACCTAAAACTCCTAAAAACATTAAAAGCAATCAAAATCCCTAAAAAATTCCATAAAAATTCTAAAAATCCCTAAAATAATAAAAAAACCTAAAACACATGAAAACCCTTAAGAAAACCTTAAAAAACTAAAAAAACATAAAACCCCTAAACACCCTAAAAATGATGAAATCCTTAAAAATCCTAACAACCCCTAACAACCCTAAAAACCATAAAACCACAAAAAAAATTAAAATAATAAAAGAACTAAAACCCACTAAAAACTCTAAAAACCCTTTTAACCAATAAAACATTAAAAAATATAAAAACCATAGAAACCATAAAAAATTCATAAAATTATAAATACCCAAAAAACCATAACAGCCCAAAACCCAAAAAAAACCCAAAATGCACTCAAAATCCCTCAAACCCATAAAAATTGCAATCCTAAAAAATACCTAAAATCCTTAAAATCATAAAAAACCATAAAACCTAGAAAATCCCAAATTAAAACCCTATAAACTAAAAAAGATAAAAAAAAATACCAAAACCCATAAAAACCTAAAAATACTCAAAACCCTCAAAATTACAAAAACCCAAAAAATCCGAAAAATTCTAAAAAATCCTTCAAAATAATTAAAAACATAAAAAACCATTAACCCTAACAAATCCTAACTGAACATGAAAAAAGTAAATATACTTAAAACCTCTAAAAATCTAAAAAATACCAAAAACCCTAAAAACCCTAAAACCTCTCAAAATCCAGTAAACCCCCAAAAACCCATAAAACTTATAAAAATGTCATAAAAATCTCTAAAAACATAAAAATCTATAAAAAACTAGAAATACCTTTAGAAAAAATTAAAAATCATAAAAGACTTTAAATCCCTAAAAACATAAACAGTGTTATAAACCCCGAAAGACCCTAAAAATTATACAAACCCCCATATACCCATAAAACCCAAAAATACCATAAAAACCCTAAAAATCCACTAAAAACTCTAAAAACATTAAAAACCCAAATTTTTTTTTAAAAACACCAAAAACAATTAAAATCCCTGAAATGCTAAAAAATAATGAAAAACCTAACAAATCCCTAATAGTGCTTAAAATTTTAAAAATCCCTAAAAAACCTAAGAAGTCCTCAGAAAAATAAAAAAATATTAAAACCCTAAAATAACTAAAAACCCTAAAACCCAAAAAACCCCAAAAATCCATAAGAACCTAGAAACCCCTAAAAATCCCTAAAAACCTAAAAAACATAAAAATCCTATAAAATACCAAAAAATAACTAAAAAGGTAAAAACTCCTAAGAACCTAGAAACCCCCTAAGAAAACCTTAACTCTTAAAAAATGTTAAAACCCATAAAACTAAAAAATTCTAAAAACCCTCAAAACTCGAAAAATGTTAAAAACCATAAAACAACTAAAAACATTTAAAACCCTCATACCTACAAACCCCCAAAAAACTCTAAAAACCATTTAAACCCCTAAAAATTAAAAAACTCAAAAAACCCCATTACAAGAATAAAATCTCAAAAAAAGCCCAAAACCCAAAAATACCGTAAAAAACCCCAAACCCCCTAAAATACCCCTAAAAACCCTTAATATCCCTAAAACCTCTATAAATCAATAATAATACTAAAATTTCCCTAAAAATACATAAAAAACCTAAAAATGTAAAAAATTCTAAAACACTCTGAAAAACAAAAAAAATTCAAAAACCCTAAAAACCCCCAAATAAACTAAAAACCCACTAAAAACTATAAACCCCTTCTAAATCACTATTTTTTTTAAAATATAACTTCCTTAAAAACCTTAAAAAACAAAAAAAAACCCTAATACCCTAATACCCATAAAAATCCATTAAAACCCTAAAACCCCCAAAAATCCTAAAAAACATAAAAATCACTGAAATATAAAAATTACTAAAAACCGAAAAAACCCCAAGGAAAACCTTAAAACACTAAATACACTTTAAACCACAAAAAAACACTAAAACCCCAAAAAACTCTTAAAACCATAAAAAAATAAAATCCTCTAAAAAACCATAACATACCCAAAAAACCCCAAAAAACCAACTAAAATCTTAAAACACCTTTAAAACCCAAAAAACGGAAAATACTCTAAAAACCCTTAAAACTATAAAAACTCAAAAAATCAAAGAAACCATAAAAACTCAAAAAACCTAAAAACCCTAAAAACCCTCAAAATCCAAAAACCCTAAAAATCATAAAGATCCTAAATAGACCTAAAAATCCTTGAAAACATAAAAAATACTAAATAACCCCTAAGGAAACCTTAAAAAACTAAAATCACTTATAACCCATAAAAACTGAAAAAAACTAAAAATCCTAAAAAACCCTAAAAAATCTAAAAAACCTAAAACCCCTAAAAATCCCTAAAAACCCCAAAAAGCCATAGAAGTCTTACAAATCAAAAAATATATAAAAAATACTGAAACCCTGGAAAACCTATAAGAAAACCATAAAAACATAAAAAAATTTAAAATCATGAAAAACATAAAAAGATAAAAACCTTAAACAACTCTAAAACCCTAACACACCTAAAAACTATAAAACCTATTAACATATTAAAAATACATAAAACCCATAACGACACCACATGAAATTTAAGCTATAGCCATGGTTTGAAATCGTGGCTATAAGCCCAAAAACTGTGTCTATAGGTTATAGCCCTGGTTCAATGGACCATGGATATATGGATTTATCCATGGTTTAAACTCGTGTCTCTAGGACCTCCCATTTCATAAAAAACATCCCAAGAGCACCCCCCCCCCCCCCCCGAACACCCCCTGCACCCCCCATACCCCCCTGAATAGCCCCCTTGCACCCCCCTCCCCCCAGACATCCCCTTGCACCCCCTGGATAGCCCCATTTCACTCCCCTAGATATCCCCCTTGCACCCCTTAACACCCCCACACCCCCATACCCCCACTAGACAGGCCCCTTTCACACCCTTGAATAACCCCTAAACCCCCATACCCTGATCCCAACCCCTCCAAGACACCCCCTCCCTCATGTACACCCCGCCCGACACACCAATGCCCCCTCATGGACAACCCCTTTTACCCCTGGACATCCCCCTTACCCCCCCCCCCCGAACACCCCTTGAACCCCCTACAGTTTCCCACCCCCCATGGAAAGCCCCCTTGCACCCCCTTGAACATCCCCTTGCACCCCCTGTAGTTTCCCACCACTGGAAATCCCCCTTGCATCTGCTTGAACACCCCCTTTCACCCCTTGTAGTAGCCCCCCCCCCTAATAGCCCCCTTTCACCCCTCCCCACCCCTGTAGTAACCCACCACCCCTAAAAATCCCCCCTGGGCAGCCCTCGACCCCCCCCCCCACCCGGAAAGCCCCTCCCTCTTGAACACCATCCTGTACACCCCACTTCTTGGACACCCCCTAGATAGTCCCCCTCCCAGACACCACCCCCCCCCCCCCGAACACCCCCTTGCACACCCATGCCCTCTTTCACCCCCCCCCCCCCCCTCCTGGACACCCCACTTTTCACCCCCTGACAGCCCCTTGAACAACCCCCTACACACTAATTTTCCCTTGCACCCCCCCCCCACACCCTGGAGATCCCCCTTTAACACCCTCCCCCCTCCTGAACATCACCCCCTCCTGGACACCCCACTTGCACCCCTTGTATAGCCCCCTCACCCCCCCCTCCCCCCCCCCCCCGCACCCCATGCACACCCATGCCCCCCTACACCCCCTAGATATCCCCGTTTCACCCTCCTACCAGTAGCCCACCCACTCTGGACAGCCCCTTGCACCCCCCCTCGTAGTATCCCACCCCCTACAAAGCCACTGACCCCCCCCCCCCCCCCCAAGGACACCCCCCGTGCACCCCCTGGACAACCCCCTTGAACTCGGCCTACATGTTGCAAACCTAACCTATATCTATAGGGAAATTAGAGAAAATAACTATCAATTTTTTCATAGGTTTACTAAGAATGGTTTGAAAGTAGGATTTCTAATGGGGGGTTATGGATTGAATCTCAAATTAATATCACTTCAAACCTATTCTTGAATCCAATATAGTGGAATACATACCAAACTATTTGGTGCAATTGTGTGGATCATGGGTTTATATATAGTGTCATTCCATCCAATTAAACATTAGAAAGGAGGCATAACCACAACATAATTCACTACATGAGAATCACCTCTCATGTGCCATGTTAACCATGTTCGGTTTCATTTAACTCATTCAATTAATTATGTTAACCTTGAACCCCCCTAGATAGTCCACTTGAACACCCCCTGCACACCAATACCCACTTGCACCCCCCCCCCCTTCTGGACACCCCTTGACAGCCCCCTTTCAACACCCCCCCCCCCACACACACACCCCTGGAAATACCCCACCCGCCCCCTGGATAGACCCCCCCCACCCCTCCTTGAACCCCCTGGACAGCACACCTCTGTGTCCCCAGCTTCAGTGACGTTCTCCTCCCCAATCTTGGCTCCCTCTCCTCTGTCAACATTTTGGATGATTCATTACATCTAGGTATTAAATTTCTTCTCCTTGCTTTTTTATTCTTTTTAATATAATCACTTATTCTTATATCAACATCCTCAACAAGTTGACTACACAATTTATTTTTTGAATTTTTTATTTAATCAATAACCATTCAAATTAGAGGTAAATTCTATTTTCTATAATTGTTATTACAACATCCTATTTCATTATAATGTTTTATACCACTTTATTTTTTTCTTTAGATATAATCAAAAACACTACTAATTTTGGATAATGTTAATATCCTCAACAAGTTTAGTACAAAATTTCTATTTTTCATTGTTTATTTAATAAATAAGAATTCATCTTTGAGGTAAATTATACTTACTCACATTTTTAATGCAACATCCTTTTTCATTTACAATGTTTTATACCACTGCATTTTGTTCTTTCGATATAATCGAAAACACTACTAATTTAGGATCATGTTTTTTAGGTCTTTTAAAATATGACCTTCCCACCTAAACATTCCAAGAAGTCTCCCATATGTTCCTCTATATTTTATGTGCTTCTTAAAAACTAGTTTCATAATTTGTGATTGGTTTAATTGGACAAATGAGGGGTCAGTATATGGTGAATCCTCAAATGGAATTGTGGGTTGCACTTACATGGAAACTAGAATGGAAACATCTTTCATGGACCTTAACCCTGAAGGATGGAAGGTATTGTTTTCCAATGGGTCGCAAATTTTGTTCCATTACATGACTTTTAAGCAACTTCCAAATCATTATATGGTTTGGGACAACCTTTTAATTGACCATCAAGAGTTATGGTTGTATAAATTTTCAATTGTGGCTTATAGATTCCTTTTTTATATTGCCCAAGTAGTTGTAAGATGATATATGGTTTGGATATTAACTTGGATAAAGGTATTATCCTTATTGAAAATAAATTTGGGTTTCTTTACATGTAAGTATTCCGATTAGGAACTTTTTAATTTTACAGTTGGTGGTTTTTTAAAAGAACATTACAATCTACTTGAGATGGTTTTTTAATTATGTAATAAGAATGCCTGAAATACATCCTTAGAAGTATGTCTATGTTATTGATTTTTTTTGATTTAATTCTAAAAATTTGGGATCAATTAAACTATATTGAATGATTTTGATGTTTATCCATGACTTTTATCTTTTTAAAGCTCTATTTGGAACATGTCTTCTAGGTTTTATTACACATTCAATGTTAGTTGTTGATATATGATTAAAATTAGATACCTTAAGGATATTACGAATATGTCCTAGGTTTTATTACTCGTTCAGTGTTATTTATTGGTATATGATTCAAACCATCTACCATAAGTTTTGCATTATAATTGAAATGATTCACTGATATCGACAACTAGAATTGTTGCAGAGATAATGGAGGGGATTGAAGGTTAGTTTCAAATATAATTGAAATGATTTACTTATATAGACAACTATAATGAACGCTGAAGAAATGAGGGCTGGTGCGGGGGAAGAGGGCAAGGGGGCTGGTGCTGGGGAAGAGGGAAAGGGTGTGTGCAAGGGTAGGTGGGGCTGGTGTGTGCAGGTTTTGGGGGAAGGGGTGGGGTGTGAAGGGTGAGGGGGAGGGGAAGTACAGTGGGAAGGGGAAGTGGGGGTGTAGGGTGAGGGGGGTGTTTCTAATAGTATTCAGGGGGGCTGGTCCTGGGAAAGAGGGAAGGGATTTATGTAGAGAAGGGGTGGGGTGTGTAGGGGGAGGGGGAGGGTGTGTAGGGGGAGGGGGTTTTCCATGAGTGTTCTTGGGAAGGGGCAGTCTAGAAGTGTGGGGGAGGGGGAGGGGTTTTGGGGTTCAAGGGGAGGGGGTTGTCCAGGAGTGTGTAGGGGGAAGGGAGGGGGGTTGTCCATGAGTGTGCAGGGACAGGGAGGGGGTAGAGGGTGTGGTAGTGCAAATGATGGGGGCTGTCCAGGATGGTGGGGGTGTCCGAGGGGGTGTGTATGGGCAAGGGGTGGGGCAGGGGGAGGGGGATGTCTAGAAGGGGGGCAGTGTGTAGGGGGAAAGGAGTAATGGTTATTTTATACCATTTTTTTAATTGATTTTCTTCTACACTTGTAATCTTTATTGACATGAATATAAATTTCAGGAGTTAATGGTTATTTTATACCATTTTTCTAGACATTATTAACCAATTTTGGGTTTTTAATCAAATTGACTTGGCATACACCATGCTTGCAGAATTTATTATTTCAAGTTTACTTCTGAGTGTGCATTATTCGATCTTATGGACATTACTCTATATCATGGTTGGATATTTGATCCCTATGTATGAACTTTTTAATCCTATACCTTTATAATTTTTTAGAAAAAATATTTTTTACATTCTCTCAGTTTACAGTTTCCGTTTTCTTATTTACTTTTATTAATAAGAATTTTTTCACATATATGCATCCATGGGGGTGTTCAGGGGGAAGGGAGTGGCTACATGGGGGATGGGGTGTCTAGGGGGTACAAGGGGGTTCTTTCTATGGGGAGAGTGGGGTGTGAAAGGGGGAACGAGGTGCGAGGAGGGTGGGGTCTGTCCAGGGGAAGGGAGGGGCTATAGGGGGTTCTTTCCAGGGGGAGAGTGGGATGTGCAAGGGGGGACAAGGTGTGCTGGGGGGTTTCCAGGGGAAGGGAGGGGCTGCAGGGGGTGTGGGGGTGTGGGGGGAGGGAGGGGCTGCAGGGGGGAGTGGGGGTGTCCAGGGGGTACAAGGGGTTTCTGTCCAGGGAGATATTGGGGGGTTTACAAGGGGTAGGGGGGTGTGTTGGGGAGGGGGTCTTTCCAGGGGGAAGGGAGGGGATACTAAAGGATTGGGGGATCGAGTGGGGGTGTCCAGGGGGTTCTAACTAGTGGAGAGTGGGGGTTGTGAAAGGGGGGATGGGGTGTGATGGGGAAGGTGGTCTATCTAGGGGTGAAGGGAGGGGATATAGGGAGTGGGGGTGTCCAGTGGGGAGGGGCTATAGGGGTGTTGGGGTGTCCAAGAGGGTGCATGGGGGTTCTGTCCAGGGGGAGAGTGGGGGTTTTCAAGGGGGAGGGGGTGTGCTAGGGGGTATATCCATGGGAAGTGAGGGACTGGAGGGGAGTGGGGGTGTCTAGGGGATGAGAGGTGATATAGGGGCAGTAGGGGTTTCTATTGGGGGTGTCTAGTGGGAATGGAAGGGGCTATATGGGGGGTAGGGGTGTCCAGGGGGTGCATGGGGGTTCTTTCTAGTGGAGAGTGGGATGTGTGCAAGGGGGGAGGGGTGTGATAGGGGGTCTGTCCAGGGGTGAAGGGAGGGGCTACAGGGGGAGTGGGGGTTTCCAGTGGGGGTGTTCAGTGGGGGGTGTCTGGGGGTAAGGGAGGGGCTGTAGGGGGGGTGCAAGGGGGTTTTTTCCAAGGGGAGAGTGGGGGTGTGCAAAGGGTAGGGGGTGTTCTGGGGGAGGTGTTCTATCCGAGGGGAAGAGAGGGGCTGTAGGGGGAGTGGGGGGTGTCCAGGGTGAAGGGAGGGGCTGCAAGGGGAGTGTGGGTGTGAAAGGGGGAAGGGGGTGTGGTTTCATATTGGTTTGCATTCTGGTTTGTAGGAGCAAGGTGAAACCAAGGTGGGCAACTACTATTTTTGGTAAAACCATCTATACCCATGGTTCTTCAAATTGTGGGTATATATTTTGCAGTGAAACTATCTATACCCTCAATTTTTTGAACTGTGGGTATGTGTGTTGTGAAGAAAACTATATAATACCGATAGTTTACTTAACCATGGGTATCTAATTTGTGTTGTAAAAATGTATACTCATGGTTTTATAAACCATGGGTATAGATGTATATGCATGTTTTACTAGAAACGTGGGTATATGAAATTTCAGTGGTTATACCCACGATTTTGTAGAAACCAAGGGTATAGGGAAATCCTTACGCCTTAGGAGCCCACGGTTCATCAAACCATGGGTATAGCCTAATCCCATGGTTTGATGGTCTATACCCATGGTTTTAAACTGTGGGTATAGGAAAATTTTCCAATAATTCTATGAATCCCCATAATAATGGTCCAATTTCATGATTCCTTCGTGAAATATGACATAAAACATACCCTAAAATCATAATATTAAATGATATGAATGATAAAGAATAATGGAGGTAAAAGAGAAATATCTACCTCTATCCTTCATGATAAAACAATATCACATCTCTACACTCTCATAAAGGAAAATAAAAAAGGATATTATAAGGGAGATCCCCTACCTTAGTTCTATCCATTTCAATGAGAAGAACCACCCTATAAGGCATTTTTAAAGGTGGAATCCAGAATAACTATTATGTTATCCTTAAAAAAACAACACCCATCCCTACTAGGTAACCAATAAACCCCCACTATGTACTTGATGGCCCTTATAAAAGGTCCACTACACTTTCTAGACCATCGAGTACATGGTACCCCTCCATCGGGTACCTTATAAAGGTTGTAGTTTTTTACAAACCCATTAAGAGGTGCCTAATGCCTCCCAATCGAATACCTAATGACTACTGCAGTTTTTTCTGTTATCCACCACCCTAATACTTGGCACCCAAACCTCTAAATAACCATTATCCTCAAGTAAAAACACATCCTAGAGATGTACTAAGTTTTGAAATTCCAATTCATATCCCAATTCTAAAAAATATCCCTACTCTGGGACAAAAAATTCAAATTTCTAATGAAATTACAGACCCTATAATTGGGTGGGTCATTAAAAAATCACAACCATAAGAATTAGAATCACATAGAAGCATCTAGGATGATCCCCTGATTCCCAATTTAACTATAAAAATTTGATAACATCACTTTTTATCGATTCCAACTATCCAAAACTCCACTATGCATATTCCCAATCAAGGCTAATTGGCTCTTACCCAAAAACTACTTGTCCCTCACTCCATGC
Source organism: Viscum album (assembly GCA_963277665.1). NCBI lineage: Eukaryota > Viridiplantae > Streptophyta > Magnoliopsida > Santalales > Viscaceae > Viscum > Viscum album. Next base: position 45,699,826 of record OY728151.1, read on the forward strand.
ATATCAGTTATAATTAGAATAATGTATCTAATTAAAAAAAACTATTTACCATACACAAACATGTGAAACTATTCCAGCCTACTTCTTCACACACTGATAAAAAAATAATTAAGACATAATTGTTCATAATAAGGAGGAGGAGGATCACCTGGAGGGGGTTTTCCACATCGGAGGCATGCCAGAGGAGGTAGGGAGTCCACCTAGGAGTGCATGGTACAGATAAATGTGGATAAGAACAAATATTTCACACTTATTAGTAAACTTGAAATCATCAATTCTACAAGCATGGGGTATTCCAAGTCAATTTGGTTAAAATCACAATAAATGGTTACTAATGTCTTGAAAAAAATTGTATAAAATAATTATTACCTCCGGAATTTTATATTCACATCAATCCTGATTACAAGTCGTTTAAGTAAATCAATTTCATCGACTATGGTTTCTTGTTGGCTCTCTACATATCATGCATCCCTATCTTACATACCAATACAATTCATCAAAATCAACAAATGATTGAAAAGGAAAATCCATAAAGAAGCCAAAAATAAGAATCTGAACTCTATTTTGAGATCTTTCCCCTTCTTATATTCACACCCCCCAAGCCCCTCCTGGATATCCCCCTCCCCCTGCACCCCCACACCCCCTACCACCATCCCTTCCCTTACACACTACCCCCATCCCCCTTCACCCCCTCCCTGCCCCCTCCCCCTACACCCCCACACACCCTACACCCCCAGGCCCTTCACCCCCCAAGACCCCCCAGACACCCCCCCCTCTTGGACAGCCCCAACCCCTCCCTCTCAGACACCCCCTCCCCCCTCCAAGACACCCATAGACACCCCTACCCTCCCTCACACCCCCTTCCCCCCCCCCACCTGCACCCCCACTACCCCCCTCCTGTACACCCCATTCACCCTGTGCACTCCTCACTGCCCCCTTCACCCCCACTACCCCTGCACACTACCCCCCCCCCCCCCCCACCTATCACCCAAACTGCCCCCCAACCTTCACCCCGACTGCCCCCCCACTCTCCCCCTTGATAGACCACCCCTGCTAAAAATTTCATATTACCAACAGGCCAATATTAGTGTAAATTGCTCAACCTAAGATGAGATTTGATAATTCTAAGGACATAAATTGGTCTCCGTTCAGTATTGACTTATCTCTCACAATATGAATATTAATTTATAGGAATACCTATGAGTGGTCTGTCATGAGAGAATTTATATCCTATCCTATGATACGATCTATCAGCTCATCTCTCTATAAAATTTTATTCATGGAACTTCCCTTAAAATATACTTTTTATATGAATCAACTTCGTATACAAGGAAAATGGATCTTTTGAGAGATTTGATTTTGATCAATTGTCAAACTAAACAAAACTAGTTTATTGTGTGATAATTAAACAATGTTTTGATTCTAGATGATAAAATAAGATCAAACATCTTAAGAATTCATCCTTATTAATTATATTATCGCATCTACCACTAAAATCTTGTTGAGGTGCCTATTACTAGAGTTAAATTTAGATGGAAGAGATTCACTATCAATGGAAGGTAGGAAATAAAACAGAAAATGCAATTATATCAAGTTAATTTTAATCATTTATCAACAACGAACATTGAATGAGTAATAAAACCAATCAGACATGTTCCAAATAGAGCTTTAAAAAGATGCAAGTCATGGATAAACATCACCCTCATTCAATATATTTTAAATTAGACCAATTTTTTGGAATCCAATCAACAAAATAAATAACTTATACATGAATTTAAGGATTTATTACATTAATTCTAGTTATATAATTAAAATACCATCTCAAGTATATTGTAATGTTTTTTTTAAAAAATGAAAACTGTGAAACTAAAAATTTCAGAATAGGAATAATTACATGGAGAGAAACCCAAAATTATCTTCAGCAAGGACAAGACCTTTATCCATGTTAATGTAAAAAACCATATAGCATCTTCCAAATTCTTGATCCCTACAAAAAAGGCATCTATAAGTCACAATTAAAAATTTATATGACCAAAAATTCTGATGGACAGTTAAGTGGTTGTCCCAAACCATATAATTAATTGGAAGGTTCTAATTAGACATACACTTGGAAAACACTACATACAATTCATTGGGGTTAAGTTCCATAAAAGATTTCTCCATTCCAATTTCCATGTCAGTGCAACAAACAATTCCATTTGAGGATGCGCTATATACTGATCCATCATTTGTCCAACTAAACCTATCAAAAATTGTGCAACCAATTTATAAGCATCACATACACAGTTGAGGTGGGGGAATATCATTAAGGATCTGTTTGACAACACTACTTATATCACTTCTCAATGATCTATTTTGATACAGTTTGAAAAAATAATTTGTGTTGGTTTGGCTATATGGGAAGTTTTGTTAATGTGTGTGTGTGAGTACGCACATGATTCTTCGTTGAAAAAAATAAATGTGCATCTTATACAAACAAATTTAGGTGAACCCTTTATCCCAATAAACATATAACTCACCTCATATTGCTAAGTATGTAGCAGTGTATGTTTCTGTACACCATATTTTCATAAACCTTATTGCAATCACAAACACCAAGTTGTCCTTTCTTTTCAATGGAACCAAGAAAAACAAAAAATATATAAATGAATTTAATAAAATACTTACTTATCAGAATATATACATCAAATGAATAATTAAAGAACCAAGATTATCCCCAGACAGAAAAATAGAGTTATTTGTGGGATGGAATTCCAAGCATGTCACCCGCCTACTGTGATACCTTAGGACTCCACAGCCGACTTCATCTGGTATCACAAATGAAAGTTTTATTTGTTATAAAAAACATTACATATAACCCTAGAAATCAACTGTCAATGTCAAGTCCGAACCAAAAACTGCCAAAGACAATTCTTTCTAGCTTGTATCTTTTTCTTGCTGAATGAAAGATCAATTGCACTTCCATATTCATCACAGACCCATAGAAATTCCTTTTTGTTCTTTTGGAGATCACTGAAGTATTATTTTCCTTCCTTGTATGTTCTTGTACCCAACCTCTAGTACACAGAACCCCTCCCCATTCACCCCTACACCCCCTTCCCCCCACCAAACACCCCCAACACACTGCCCCAACCCCCCATCCCCATCCACCTGGGACACCCCCCCCACCTGTACCCCACTACCCCCATCCCCCTTCCCCTGGACAGCCCCCCTCCCCTACACCCCTACCCCCTACACACTTTCCCCCAACCCCATTAACCCCCCCTCCTGGACATCCCCTAGACACCCCCACCCTCCCTCCTAGACACCTCCCCTCCTAGACACCCCCTCCCCCTACACCCCCACCCCCCTGCACACTGCCCCTGCCCCTTCCCAACCATCACCCTTACTGCCCCCCCACCCCCCACCTACTCCCCCACTTCCCACCAACCCCACCTGAACCCCCCTACCCGCTTCACCCCAACTGCCCCCCACCTTCACCCCCACTCCCCCACCCACTTTCACCCACTATATACAGTAATAATAATCAGAGAAATCATATAGAAATTATATCAATGAATAAAACTCTTGACCCAATTAAATATTTAATCGATCAAAAACTCTTGATGAGATAAAAAATGTGAGGAAATTATTTTATAAAAATATAAAACTATATAAGAATCTATAAGCATAATCCCTTTAATATTCATTGGCCATGTTCCCAATGTGGTATGTGCATTCTTTACTGAATATTGTAATACAAATTATGTTCCACCGTAATATTTCATTCAAGTATGATATTTAAAGTTAACTTGAATTCATTATTATTAAATTTATGACATATTTTATTCTACCTTAGATGCAATAACTTATATTTTGAAATCCTTTAGTGAAGGAGTGAGGAAAACTGCTATAATGAAATGTAAAATACTTAAAAAATCATTTCAGGTGGCCTAATTTCCCACATATATGACAATTATTCATATATAATTTAAATATTTAGTTAAAATGTATGAGTCTATCAAATTGAAAGTAAATATCATTAGTCTACACATCGATTTAATTATGGGAATGGTTTTTAATAGATATTGAACTATCCCAATACTTCCCCTTCAAAATGTCCCATGTTTCCTCTTTTGACCCTATAAATAACTATGGATCATACCTATATTAGCCAATGCACTTCCAATATAATCCATTTTAGAAATATCGGTTTTCTTTATCATTTATATTTCAACCACTTCAGTATATATTCATAAGAATAATAGAATAACTATGGATCATATTTTTGGCCTTAAGCCTATTTCAAACTGAAAACATTAAGACATCATTTGAAATAATATAAGAGAAAAAATATATCAACATGAAAAATTATTGGAATTATCCATCAAAAAATAATTTCCCATATCAAGAGTCATGAAATTATAGAATATTGACACCTTTATAATTTTAGGATAAATTTATTGGTGGAATATCACCTTAAAAACTTTCTATGGGAGATCTTCTTGTAACGTTTCTTGAATAAATGACACTCATTATTTCTAGCTATGTCTATATAATGTATAGGTGGAAAATTAATTTTGGAGGTCATATGTCTCTGATGAAAATATAAGATACATCTGAACTTATCTAGTTACTCCTTAGGTTACTGAGACACTTGATGTACATAAAAAGGAAGTTGATTCCTTTAAATAAATTCTTAAAAAATCTACTATAAAAGATAAATTGCAATCACCTTACCTACCTAAAGTCCAATTAGTCTGAATAACTGACTCAATAATATCCAGATACTCTGTAGGATTTCCCTATAGACTATTATAAGTAAAACCCTCTTTATAATTCATTAGTTTGATTCTTTGATTAATTCTCTATAGAACATAAATTATGAAACCAAGTACACATATAATTTAAAATTCATGGTCGATTAATATAATTACTACTCAATGAAACAATATCATCATATCAAAAAACTTGTCTGTAATTAATTTTAAACAAATACTAAAAAATATAATCAATTTTAAATAATAAGGAATTAATTTTTTTTAAAATTAGATGGTTTTCAACAATTTCAATATTTGGTTGCATGGATTCCCAAACCATGCACTAACTGTTTGAACCCTCTTTGAAACCATCTAGTGGTAAATTAATGGTTAATAAATTATTTAGAACATCATATATAGTAATCCTAAATCCTTTATATTCTTCTCATTTTCAGTGAATTTAGTATATTTTTTCTAAAACAATTCATAAAAATTACATAGAACCCATAATATTAGTGGATTTGATCAAAATATCCTAAAATGATTTTTCAAAATACCAAAAAAAATAAAAGTATAAATTTTAAATTTCCATGATTACTCAATGTTTGGAAAGAAAAATAGATATTTATAAAATCTGACATACCTATCTCTAGAGTTTGAATCATACTACCTTAGCCATACCTTTACTCCCTATGTAACACGAGGGATCAATTAATTTTTTTTTAAAAAATAACCTTAGATAACCTACCATATCACCAAAGATAGAATTCCACATGGTCCAAAGCAATTTATTGATCACCATGTCATAGTAACAAGCACCATGGTTATCAAGGATATTATTTAAGAATTATTTTAACCATTAAATCTTATAAAAATTATAAAAACCCTTATTGAGACTCCAACATAATGTGCACTTACATTGGGAATCCATTCTAATTAAAAAACTATTAAAATATAATAAAACATCCAAAAAAGTAATAAGTAACAAACACTATAACAAAAACCCAAGAATAATTCTATAAGGAAAATATAAATGAGTGATATGTGGCATGAAAAATTAAAAAAGAAACTAAAAAAGAGAGAATAAAAAAGTGGATGATATATATTAACTCCCACAAATAATGTAAACATCCTAAAATTCCACATGATTCATCTCTTCCTAACCAAGGTCACTATCAAATATCTTCATCACAAAAATAAGAAATATGTTCTAAAGATCACAAAAAAGGTAATATGGACCTTTATGTTAAACTGTATAAAGAAATTATCTCAACAAACACATGGGAGTTTCTATATGGGATATGAGATATCACTCTATAGGATACTACTAAGAATATATAAATATGCTTTTATAATTCAAACTCAACGCACTAGTTTGAAATATGAGAAAGAATTTCCAATGTAAAATTTACTTAAAAAAGAAAAAATCTACTAATTATATTTTTATTTATAAAACCAATCAATGTGAAAATTAATATATGAATGAAACATGTTGTAAAACCAAATTAATCAGATAAATAAAAAAATAAATGACAATTCAATGTAATAAGAAATTCATGCCCTAAAATAAAGTAGAAAATGGGATAAGAACCATGTATAATGGGGTAACCTAGGACCTTGATAATTGTTGATTCAGTTTCAAACCTATGATACAATCCTAATACAAATGAACCCTGAATTATCATCATTGGCATCACTAGGATATTACCCCCTAGAAATTTCCAGAACTGTACTTGAGAACACTTGTAAGAAAATGATCATTGTAAGAATAAAACTCATGTTGATTTCCTATATAACTGTCAAATTCTCCAATGTGTATATTTTCAACTATAAATCATAAAAATTGAGTATAAAATATCATAGAGGGCGGCGTTGATCAGAAGCATTGGGGAGGAGGGAGTTGTGTTGAAAAGGTCTTTGAGGGGGAGGGCACTGCGGTGAGATAGGACTTCGAGGAGGAGGGCACCACATAGACATAGTTCGTCAGGGAGGAGGGCACTATTGTGATAGAGGTCATCGTGGAGGAGGGTGTCTTTGTGAGAGAGATCATCGGGGAGGGCGCTTCTATGAGAGAGGTCATCAGGGAGGAGAGAGTTGTTGTGAGGGAGGAGGAGAGATCATTGGGGAGGAGGGTTCTGCTCTAAGGGCGGAGAAGAGGTTTTTGAGGAGGGATGCGCGATGATAGAGTTGCGAATCAGGAGGGGGGGGGGGAGGAACCTGATATAGATTGAAAAAAATGACATCGACGATAAACAATTGATATACATACAGAGGTTTGATTAAACTATGGTAATAAAAAATCTTTTTCTACGGACCTATAAAACCATGGCTATAGGTCCGTGGCTATAGCCTTAATTTCTAGTAGTGAAACCATTAAACCAATTGAAGACTCTAAAAGACATTTAAACCCCTAAAAGGGTTTAAAAACTCTTAAAAACTTAAAAACCCTAAAAAACACTAAAAAACCCCTTAAAACAATAAAACCAAAAATTCTAAAAACAATGAAAACACTAAAAACCCTCTAAATTGTTAAAGCCCTAAAAGCCATAAAAATCCTGTAAAATCCCTAAAAATCTATTCAAACCTAAAAAACACTAAAAACACTAAAAACCCTAAGAAAAACATAAAAACATAAAAAGAACCAAAACCCCTAAAAACCTAACATAACATAAAAACCCCTAAAAACCACTAAAAACCATTGAAACCCTTATAACTTTAAAAAACGAAAAACCCATAATACCATAAAACTACCTTAAAAACTCTAAAAATCATTTAAAACCCTAAAGTCATTAAAAAAATTACAAAACCCTAAAAACTCTAAAGAAGCCCATAAACCCCAAAAAATCCATTAAACCCCTCAAAATCCCTAAAACACTAAAACCCCATAAAAATCCTTAAATTACATAAAAATAAATAAAAAATAAAAAACCCTAAAAAACCCTAAGAAAACCATAAAAACCTAAAAAACCTTATAACCTCTAGAAACCTAAAAATATGAAAACCCATATAAAACACTAAAAACACTAAAAACCCTGAAAATATCTATAAGATCTAATAACAAAAAAAATCCTAAAAAATCCCAAAAAATCCCTAAAAACCTAAAAAACACTAAAAACCTTGAAAACCTGTAAGAAAATCATAGAAACCTAAAAACTATTTAAACCCTTGAAATTTTTACAAATTATAAAAACCATAAAAGTCCCAAAAAAACCATAAAATCGGTAAAACAAAAAAAATGCCTAAGAAACATAAACCCAAAAAAACTATAAAACCCTTAAAAACATGATAACTCTAAAAAACCTTTAAACCCTTAAAAATATTTAAAAACTATAAAACCCTTAAAACCCCTAAAGAAATAAAAAAAACCCCTTAAAACCCACAAAACCATAAAAACCCTATAACCCCTAAAAACACTGAACACCCTCAAAATAAATAAAAACCCTAAAAACAATATAACACTAAATCTCCATAAATATCCCTAAAAATATATAAGACCCTAAAAACCCTGAAATCCCATAAGAAACCCTTAAAAACATAAAATCGGTTAAAATCCATAAAAAATTCTAAAAATTCTAAAAAACACTAAAGACCCAAAACACACAAAAAACCATAAACACCCTAAAAACAATAAAAACCCTAAACACCATAAAAATTGTAAAAACAAAAAAAACTATAAAATCCCTTTAAACCCCTAAAATTGTTAAAAACATTAAAAAACCTAAAAGGCCTCAAAATCCTTAAAAACCCTAAAACCATAAAAATACTAAAAATCCCTAAAAATCCCTAGAAACATAAAAAACCCTAAAAACCCCTAATAAAACCATAAAAACCTCAAAATAATTTAATCCCCTAAAAACCTAAAAAAAATTCTAAAAACACTAAAAACCCTGAAAACCCCTAAAACACTTAAGAAACCCAAAACAATAAAAACCCTTAAATACCTTAAAAACCCTAAAAACATATAAAAACCCTAAAAACCACTAAAACTCTAAAGAACCTTTAAACCACTAAAATGTTAAAAAAACTATAAAAAAACATAAAAACCATAAAAAATTAAGAAAACCTTAAAACCCCAAAATACCATAAAAACTCTAAAAACCCAAAACCACTAAACCCCTCAAAATCCCTACAATCCTTAAAAACCCCTAAAAATCAAAAAAAACCCCAAAAAATCCCTAAAAATGTAAAAAACCATAAAAACCATATGAAACCTTAAAAAATTATTAACAAAACACATAAGACCCATAAAACTCTATAAATCACTAAAATCATTGAAAATGCTAAAAAACCCCTAAAACCCCAAAAAACCCAAAAAACCCCTAATAACCTCAAAAACGTGAAAACCTATAAAACCATTAAAAACTAGTTAAAATATAAAAACCCGTTAAACCCATAAAAAGTTGAAAAAACTATAAAAAACCTTTAAAATCCTAAAAAACTAAAAAAAATCATAAAAACATAAAAAAATAAAACACTTAAAACCCAAAAAATCACTAGAAACCCTAGAAATCATAAAAATCCTATAAAATTCCTAAAAATACATAAACACGCAAAAAACCTAAAAACCCCATGAAAACCATAAAAAAATAAAAAACTTAAAACCCCTAAAAATCTAAAAACACTAAAAACCCAAAAAACTGAAAACCCCAAAAAACACTAAAACCATAAACCGCATAAAAATCTTTAAACACCCTACAAACGCCTAAAAATACTTACACCCACTAAAAACTCAAAAAACATTTAAATCTAGAAAAATATTAAAAAATATAAAAACCCATTAAAATCCTAAAAACAACATGAAACCCTAAAACCCTACAACCCTATAAAACCCTATAAAACCTAAAAAACTCAAAAAACCCTAAAAACCAAAACAAAATCCTAAAAGGACAAAAAATCCCTAAAATGTAAAAAACAATAATAAATCTAATAGAAACTAAGAAAACATAAAAAACCAAAAAAACACTTTAAACCCCTAAAAACCTAAAAACACTAGAACGATTAAAACCTAAAAAACCATAAAATTCCCTAAAAATCATAAAACACACTCAAAACATTAAAAATCCTAAAAACCTATAAAACCACTATAAAATCTAAAAACCCATTAAACCCCTAAAACATTAAAAAACTATAAAAACATAAAAACCCTAAAAATTCAAAAAATACTAAAACAAAAAACCATAAAAACCTTAAAAACATTAAAAAACCCAAAAAACCAATAATTATTCAAAAAAATCCCTAAAAATAACAAAAAATGCAATAAAAAATAAAAACATGAAAAACACTGAGAAAACCAAAAAAAATATAAAAACTATTAAATGAACTCAAAATATAAAAATGGTAAACACTAGAAACCCTAAAAACTCTTAAAACATTTAAAAACTCTAAAAACCCATAAAACCCTAAAAATACACTATATTCTGTAAAAAATATTAAACCCATAAATTTTTTAAAAAACACTATAAAATATTGAAAACCTAAAAAACTAAAAGGAATCCTAAAACCCCCAAAAATCAGAAAAACCCTAAAACCCTAAAAACACTAAAAACCCCTAAAAACCCCAAAAAACATAAATATCCTATTACCCATAAAATTATAAACAAACATAAAAACACTAAAAAACAAATAAAACCCCTAAAAATCTCAAAACCCTGAAAACACTAAAAATCCTAAAAACCCCTAAATACCTAAAAAACCATAAAAATAATAAAAGTCACTAAAAATACCTAAAAACCCTAAAAAACTTGAAAACCCTAAGAAATACTTAAAAATATTAAAAGTCATAAAATCCCCTAAAATCTAACATCTTTAAAAACCCTAAAAACTATAAAAAAACTGAATACCCTATAAACCCATTAAAACCATTAAAACCCCAAATTACATTAAAACCATTAAAACCCGATAAAAAAAAAACTAAAAGGAAATTAAAGACTCTAAAACCCATTAAAATCCTAAAAATGTTAAAAAAATCTAAAAAAACATCAAACCATTAAAACCACTAAAACCCATAAAACCCTCAAAATCTCTAAAACCCATAAAAACAATAAATTTCCAAAAAAATCCCTAAAAACATAAAAATCCATAAAAACATATAAAACCCTAAAAACCCTAAGAAATACTTAAAAAGCAGAAAACAATAAAACCACAAAAAAACCTAAAAAATCCAAAAAATCCAAAAAAATCATAAAACCCCTAAAACCCATCAAAATCATTAAATAACCATAAATGCATAAAAATCCTAAAAAATCTATAAAAATATATTAAAACATATAAAAACCATAAAAACCCTAAAATAACTTAGAAAACCATAAAAATCTAAAAACACATAAAACCCCCAAAAACATAAAAAAATATAAATACCCTAAAACCATAAAATTTCTTTAAAACCCCTAAAAACACTAAAAACCATAAAAACCATAAACCCCATAAACCTTAAATCCCCTACAAACCCTAAAAACCACTAATAACACTAAATTCCCTCTAAACCCCAAAAAATGTTAAATAATCCAAAAAAACCCTAAAACCCCAAAAAACTCAAAAAAAAATTAAAACCTCAAAAAAACCATAAAAACCCAAAACCCCTAAAATCCCTCAAAATACTTAAAAACCTGAAAGACTATAAAAAACCAATAAATTCCCTAAAAATCCCAAAAAACATAAAAAACCACCAAATCCCTTAAAACCCCTATCAAAACCTTAAACACATAAAAACAAATAAAACCCATAAAAATACTAAAAATAAAGAAAACCCAAAGAAACCCTAAAGACCATAATTCCCCCTAAAACCCTATTAAAAACTAAAAACCTTTAGTTTTGAATCGATGGTGCTATTGTTTTTTGGCTGTGACTAGTTTTTTTGAGATGTTTGGTATGGAGGCTCTGGATGCTTGGTTTCGTGATGCTGGTTGTTGGATGGTGAGAAGAGGTATGATGAAAGATGGCTGTTTAGGTGGTGTTGGATGCTGGAGTTTGAGTTACTGGATACTGGTTGATGATTGGATTAGAGGAATACCCTGGTCCTGGAAAGTGTTGAAGGAGATGTTAATGTTGTAGGTGATTGATGATGGAATATGTGCTGCAAGCTGCTAGCTGCTGATTCAGAGGGTGGTGCTAATGGAGATGACTATGGATTTTTTCTTCACTTGGATTTTGTGTTTTTTTGGTTTTGGGTTTTTATGGGTTTGGGGTTGTTAAGGGTTTCTGGGTGTGAGTTGTTTGACTCCTGCCCTCCCTTGTCTGCTTGTTGTCTACTGCATCTTTTTTTCTATTAAATTATTGGGGGGTCAGGAATAGTCTGACCCTTGCATCTTCCTTGCCCTAAAAAATTTAAACAATCTAAAAACCTTAAAACCCAAAAAACCTTTAAAAACCTAAAACCCTCAAAATCCATAAAAATCATAAAAAATCTATAAAAATATCTAAAAACAAAAAAAAATTCTAAAAACTGTGAAAAAACCCAAGAAATCCTAAAAAAAACTAAATACACTTAAAATCCATAAAAAAATAAAAAATGCTAAAAACCCTAAACCACCTCAAAATCAAAAAAAACACTAAAACCTGTAAAAATCCAAAAAATCCATAAAAATCTATAAAAATTTAGAAATACCAAAAAAAACCCTAAAATCCCTAAGAGGACCTTAAATAACTAAAAACTCTAAAACACCCAAAATGTCCTAAAAACTAAATACCCTAAAACCCTAAAAGACCTTAAAAAACATAAAAACCATAAAAACTCCTAAAACAAATAATAACTCTAAAAACCCATAAAACCCACTAAAAACCAATAAATCCTTTAAAACCAATAAAACATTAAAAACTCTAAAAAAATCATAAAACCCCAAAAAACCCAAAAAAAATCCAAAAACCCTAACAAACCCTAAAAACCCTAAAAAATTTAAAAGCACTAAAAATCACAAAAAAAATACCTAAAAACCATAAAAATCCTAAAAAATCCCTAAAAATGTAAAAAACCCTAAAACCCCTAAAAATTTATTAGAAAACCATATAAAAATAAAAACACTTAAACTCCTAAAAACCTAAAATATATAAAAACTATTAAACCTTATAAACCATAAAAAAAATCCAAAAACCTTAAAATAACAAAAAAAAACCATAAAAAACCTAAAAATCCATTAAAAACTCCAAAAAACCCTTTAAACCTCTAAAAATGTTTTAAAAACTCTAAAAAACCATAAACCCCTAAAAACTCAAAAATACCCCTAAAATCCCAAAAAACCCCATTAAAACACAAAAACACACAATGTCCAGGAAAAAACTAAAAACCAAAAAAGTGTTTAAAAATCCCTAAAAACATAAAAACCCTAAAATCCTTGAAAACCCTAACAAATCCATAAAAACCTAGAAACAATTGACCCCCACCCCCCCAAACACAAATACTAAAAACACTAATAAAAATACTGAAATGATTGTAAAAACCCTATAAAGAAAAAACCACTAAAAATCTATTAAACTATTAAACCCCTAAAAATTTTAATGAAATCTAAAAAACCTTAAAAACCCAAAAAAATAAAAAACTATAAAAATTCAAAAAAAGCTTGAAAACCATAAAACCCCAAAAACCCTCAAAAACACTAAATATGAAAAGAACCCTAAAATATATAAAAATAATAAAAATGATCTAAAAACCTTAAAAACGTAAAAATTCCAAAAAAAACTCAAAGAACCCATGAGAAAACCTTAAAATCCTAAAAGAACATAAAACCCATAAAAACAAAAAAACACTAAAACCCAAAAAAGCATAAAAACCCAAAAAATCCTAAAACCCTAAATATTATAAAAACCATAAAACCCCATTACAAACTCAAAAAACACTTTTAACCCAAAAAAATTTATGAAACACTTTTAAACTTTAAAACCTTGAAAATAAAAAAACCCTAATAACAAAAAAACCAAGAAAACACTACAAATGCTAAAACCACTCAAAATATAGTGAAGCCCAAAAACAAATAATAAGCCTAAAAATCTCTAAAAATATGTAAAAATTTTAAAAACCAGCAAAATATAGAAAACCCTGTGATAACATCAAAAACCTAAAAACAGTCAAAACCCTTTAAAAACCTAAAAAATTAGAAAACCCCCCAAAACCACAAAATGCCTAAAAGCTCTATATATATATATCCTAAAATTTGTCTAAAAACCTAGAAACACTAAAAAACTTAAGAAGAACTCAAAAAAATAAAAACACTTAAAACCCCTAAAACCCTAAAATGATAAAAACCCCTAAAACCCTAAAAAATATCAGAAACCCTAAAACCCCTAAAATACATAAAACTCCTAAAACCCTTAAAACCCCTAAAACCCCATAAAACCCTAAAACCCATAAAAACTATAAAAACAATTTAAACCCATGAAACATTAAAAAACTATAAAAACCATTAAAACCCTAAAAAACTCAAAAAAAATCCCTAAAACCCCAAAAAACCATGAAACCCCTAAAACTCTAAAAAACTTTAAAACCCAAAAAATCCCTAAAAACCCTAAAAACCATAATTTTTTTTAAAAAATCCATTAAAATCCATAAATTTAAAAAGGACTAAAAACACTAAAACACCAAAGAAAACCATAAAAACCTAAAAATACATAAAACCAATAAAAACCTAAAAACACTGAAAAATTTAAAACCCGCAAAATTCCTCAAAATCCCTATAGACTATAAAAAACATAAATATCCTAATAAAACCCGTAAAATTCCAAAAAACATAATAAAACTAAGAACCCAACAAAATACTAATAAAACCATAAAAACCTAAAAATAATTAAAAAACATAAAAATGCTAAAAATGCTAAAAACTCTAACAACCGCTAATTGGGCGTTGTTGGGTGCGAGCTGGTTGTTGCTGGATGCTGTTTGGCATGGATGTGATGCTTGTTGGATGATGAGTTGCTGGTTATGGGATTATGCTTTTCTTGAGGACTGCTGCTGGGAACTGTTGAAAGAGGTGCTGGCTATCGGAATCTGATGGGCTGGATATTGGTTACTGCTTGGCTGAGACATGAGGTTGCTGATGCTTTGGAGGTGATGAAGTTGCTGTGTACGGTGATGGCGATGCTGCTGCTGGATGTTGGTTTCTTCTTGGTTGGGACTGCTGCTGGACCTTTATTGCTTGGTTTTGTGTGTTTTTTCTTTTTTGATCTTTCTTTTTTTGGGGTCTTTGGCATCTTGGGTTTGTAAAGGGTTTTTGGGTGCTGGTTGTTTGACCCCTCCCCTCCCTTATCTACTGCGTCTCTTTTATCTAAATAAATTTTGAGGGGGTCGAGAATAGCCTGATCCTCGCATCTTCCTTGCCCTAAAGAACATAAAACCCTTAGAACACCATAAAACCCTAAAACAACTAAAAAAATTAATAAGCATTTAAATAGCAAAAAATGTTTAAAAATATAAGAAACCATAAAAACCCTAAGAAAATAAAAAAAAATCAAAAATAAAAAAATAAAAATAAAAAACCTAAAACCCCTAAAAACCTAAAACCCATCAAAATACATAAAAACCCTCAAAACTATAAAAATCCTAAAAAATCTTAAAAAATCCCTAAAAACTTAACAAACTCTAATGACTATAAAAATCCCTAAGAAGACTTAAAAAAACTAAAATCACATAAAACCCAACAAACCCTAAAAATGAAAAAAACCCTAAAATCTCAAATAATCCCATAAAACCCTAAAACCCCAAAAACCATAAAAATTCGCAATTCCATAAAATCCCTAAAAACCCATAAAACACACTATAAAATATAAAAACATTTTAACCCATAAAATGTTAAAAACAACTCGAAAAATCCATAAAACCCTAAAAACTAAAAAACACTAAAATTAAAAAAAAAACATAAAAACCCAAAAAACCATAAAAAACCAAAAAACCTCAAAATCCATAAAAACACGAAAAACGAATAAAATCAAAAAAAATCCCTAAAAATTTGGAAAAACATAAAAAACCCTAAAAACACAAAAAAAAATCTAATAAAACCATAAAAACAAAGACAAACTTAAGACCCTTAAAAACCTAAAAATTTTAAAAACCCCTAAAAGACCATAAAAACATAAAACCCCAAAAAACCATAATTTTTTTAAAAAATCAAAAAATTCCCCAATCCTTCAAAAACCCTAATAAAATCTTAAAAACCTAAAAACACTTAAAATGCCTATGAAACCATAAAATGAAAAAAACTTATAAACCCATAAAAAACCCTAAAATCCATAAAAATCCCTAAAACCCATAAAACCATGAAAACCATAAAAAATCATAAAAATATCTAAAAACATTGAAAACCCAAAAAAATCCTTAAAATCCCGATGAAAATTATAAAAACCTAAAAAACACTTAAATCCCCTAAAAAATAAAAAACAATAAAAAGCCTAAAAAACCTAAAAACCATAAAATTATATAATCACCAAAAACCATTAAAATTTTAAAACTCATAAAAACACTATAAACCCACTAAAAAATCTACAAAACCTTTAAACCCCTAAAATGTTAAAAAACTCTAAAAAACCTAAAAACTCATAAAAACTTAAAAACCCTAAAAACCCAAAAAAAACCCTAAACACCTAACAATTCTCAAAATAAATCATTGCCAAAAAAACTTAAAAATTCTAAAAAATACCTAAATATATATATAAATGTAAAAAACTATAAAAACCCAGAAAACCCCCAAGAAAACATTAAAAACATAAAATCACTCAAATCCCCTAAAAATCGTAAAAAACTCTAAAACCACATAAAATACTAAAAACCCATAAAACCCTAAAATTTCTTAAAAATAATAGAAACCATAAAACCCACAAAAAATACAAAACCCGTTTAAATACCAAAAAATTATAGAAAACTTTCAGAACTCATAAAAATCTAAAAACTCAAAAAAAAACTCCTAACACCCCAAAAAAACCCTAAAGAACCCTAAAACCATCAGAATCCCTATAATCCCTGAAAACTATAAAATTCCAAAAAAAATGCTATAAAAATTTCTAAAAATGTAAAAATACCTAAAAAAACATTATAAAACCATAAGAAAAACTTAAAAAACACAAAACCCCCTAAAACCTAAAAATGATAAAAACCCGAAAAGACCTGAAAAAGTAAAACCATAAAACCCCTAAAAAAATAAAAAAAGTATAAACCCCATAAAAACCCTAAAAATAACTAAAAGATCTAAAATCCCTTTAAACCCATAAAAAACCTTTAAGCCCATAAAAATGTAAAAAACTATAAAAACCTTAAAACCATAAAAAGATAAAAAAACCTTAAGAACCCCAAAAATCCCAAAAACCCAAAAACCCTAAAAATCCATAAAAACCCTAAGAACCATAAGAAAACCCCAAGGGGGAGATGGAAGTTGAGTCTCCTGGTGCTCTCCCTTCGCGATCTCCATCGTCGTTGACCCCTTCCCCCGATGGATCTTCGCTGCTCCTTAGAGGTGTTGTCGATCTCTCCTTGGTTTGGGCGTGGTCTCAGCAGCTCGTCTGGCTTGGGCTTAGATGCAACTGCTCTCGTTTGTGAGCTAGTGGAAAGGTCAGGCATTCTCGTTTGGCCCCTTTCTGGTCAACGAAAATGAAACTCTCAGAGACGACTCCAGATCTGAGGTCTCGCTGGTCCCTCAGGTCTCGCAATGGTGTCAGGCAGGTGCGACAAGCACTTTGACGACTGGGCAGAGGTGTTCTTGGCCAGATTCCCATGTATGCTTGTCAGATCTGGTTTAGATCTAATCTCTTCAGGTATCTTGGAGTTTGGTGCTTTGGATCTCATCTCTGGTGTGGCTTGACGATTTAGTGGCATCATCTGGGAGAGGCTTGGCATTACTTCAGTGAAAGGTGGGTTTGGTGGGCTTTGCGACCTCTCGGCGGTGGCATGCATGGTTCTGTACTCAGACCCGCACTCCTCTTTTGGACCCAAGGAGGGCCTTTCTAGCTTTCTTGGATTCATGGCGGTTCATGGTGGATGAAAAGGGGGAAGCTACATGTTCTATTTTATAGTTTCTATTCCTTGTCCTTGGATCTTCCTGCTATTGAAGGTTGGGTCATTTTGTGCCGCATTCCATCTTATTTGCTGGACTGCGGGTTTTTGAGTTATGGCTGGTTCAGTGGTGACTTGCTGCTATTTCTGAATCTTGAGTTTAAGGAGTTGTGGCTGATGTGGAATGGGTCCAGGAATGGGCTGTTGGAACCCGTCTGGTTATGAGGAGAAAGTTGTTGTATTCTGAGTTGTGGTTTGTTCATTCTTTCTGGTTAATGATTTCTCAATGAGTTGCTTCTGGTTCTTGGTTAGACCTTGACTTGCCAGATGATGAGTGACTGGACTTTTGCTTCCTCTTTCATTGAGGAGTTGAACCGACTCAGAGTGGTGGTGCAGGATCACGTGTTCTTAGTAATGTTGCTGGACCAGTTGTGAATCAGTTTGGATGTTGGCTTCTGATGCTGCTTAGTAGTGCTGGATGTTACTTAGACCTTGGGTGTTGGAGATTTAATTCTAGATGTGGATTCGAGGAAAGTTACTGCCTCTTGGTGATGGTTGCTGCGTCACCACGAGGCGGTGAAGGTAAGGCTAGTGAGTTTGGTGTCGGTGCTTCTGTGATGTTGGTTTCTTGTGGTTATGTGATGTTAGTGGTGGGTATGATTGGCGAGGAAATGATGGAGGCTGAGACAGGGAAGCTGGATGTTGATTTTTTCTTGGATAGGAGCTGCCGAAGGTGCTGCTTCTGATTTTTTTTTGATTGATATGCTTGGTAAAAAGGTGATGGTTGATGAATTTGGTGTTGATTGATGTTGGATACTGTCTAGTTGAGTGATGTTATTGGAGATGATTGTTAGTTTCTACCTTTTCTGTTTTTTTTGTGTGTCTTTTGGTTTTTTTGGGTACTCTTGGGTTTTGTGGGGTTGTCCAGGGTTTTTGGGTGGGGGTTGTTTCACCCCACCCTCCCTTGTCTATTGTGTCTGTTCTGCTGCATCTTTTTATTTAATAAATTTGTGTGGGGGGGGCGGGTCAGGAATAGCCTTACCTCCGCATCTTCCTTTCCTAAGAACCATAAAAATACCAAAAATGCTTAAAATAAATAAATATTTAAAAACCCCTAAAAACTCTGAAAACACTAAAAAAACCTTAATAACATAAAAACAAATAAAATACTAGAAAACCTAAAAATGATAAAAAAAATCAAAAAAACCCTCAAATCCCTAAAATCCATAAAACCCCATAAAAGGCATAAAACCCCAAAAAACTAAAAAAACCCATAACCCCCCTCCCAAACTCTAAAACCCCTTTAAACCCCTAAAAACCTAAAAAATATGAAAAACATTAAAATCCCTAAAAAAATAAAAAAAACATTAACACCAAATAAAACAAAAAAACCCTAAAACCTTAAAAAATTCTATATCCCTTAAAATCCCAAAAACCCCAAAAAACTTAAAAATTATAAAAAACCCTAAATTATATAAAATGTAAAAAAACCTAAAAACCCTAAAAACCAATAATATTACATTAAAAAAATAAAAACACGAAAATCCCATAAAAAACCTAAAAACTCTAAAATCCCCAAAACCCCTAAAACCCCTGAAAAACCATAAAGACCTCAAAGACCCATAAAAACCTTAAAACACCATAAAAATATGAAAAAACCCATTGAAAACCCTAAACCCCCTAAAAAATTAAATACCCTAAAACCACTAAAAATCAATATATCCACTAAAAACATAGAAAATATAAATCAATAAAAATCCCTAAAAACATAAAAAAACTAAAAAACCTTAAAACCATTAAGAAATCCTTAAGGAACTAAAAAACATAAAACCCCTAGAAAACCTAAAATACGTTAAAAAATCTAAAAAACATAAAAACCCATAAAAACCTAAAAACCCACTAAAAACACTAAAATCCTTTTAAACCCCTAAAAACATTAAAATCTCTAAAAACCTTAAGAAACTCAAAAACTCAAAGTCTCAAAAAAATCCCTAAAATAAAAAAAACTATAAAACCCCTAAAACTCCCAAATCCTTAAAACCCCTTAAAACCATATAAATCATAAAAACACTAAACTTACTTATAAAATTAAAAACCCGAAGAAAACATTACAAACCTAAAAACACTCAAAAGCCATAAAACCCTCAAAATCAATAAAAACGCTCTGAACCCATAACAATAATATAAAATCCCTAAAAATACCTAAAACAAAAAACCCCCCAAAAACAATATAAACCCCTAATAAAACCTTAAAAACCTAAAAATAATTAAAACCCCAAAAAACAGATAAAATTCTAAAAACCAATTAAATCCCTAAAAGACCCTAAAAATCCCTAAAACCCCTAAAAACTCCTTAAACCTTAAAAATCCCCAAAAACCAACTAAAAACACTAAAAACCATTTAAATACCTAAAAAATTTAAAAACATTAAAAAACCGTAAAACCCCTGAAAAACTCAAAAACCCTTAAAAACTAAAAAATCAAACAACCCTAAAAAGATAAAAATCCCAAAAAATCCCTACAAACTCTAAAATCCATCCAAATGCTAAAAATACCTCAAAAACTAGAAACCCTAAAGATTCTGAAAACCCTTAAAAACACTAAATACCTAAAAACACATAAAACCACTAAAAACCTAAAAAAATGCAAAAAACCCCCTCAAAATCAGTAAAATTCTTAAAAACCTAAAAATACAAATAAACCTTTAAAAATCAATAAAAACAAAAAAACATTAAAAAATAAGAAAATATCAAATAAAATATTAAAAATATAAAAACACTCAAAACCACTAAAAAACATAAAAAACCCTAAAACCTTAAAAATCTCTAAAAGACCCTAAAAACCTTAAAAACCCTAAATATCACTAAAAACCTAAAAATCACTAAAAATATAATAGCACTTCAATCCCCTAAAAACAATATAAATTTATAAAAAACATCAATAACCCAAAAAATGCTAAAAACCCAAAAAAAACCATAAAATTCGTAAAATCTCTAAAAAACTAAATACCCTCAAAATACCTAAAAAACCCCAAAAACATAAAAAACCTTATCAAAAAAATAAAACTTGAAAACACATAAAACCTATAAAAAACTAATAAATTATAAATATCTTAAAAACACTAAAAATCCTAAACACCCTCCAAATCCCGTAAAACCCTAAAAGCTCATAAAAATCCTAAAAATCCCTAAAAACCCTACAATAAAAAACCCCCAAAACTCTAAAAAATCAGAGAAAACTGAAAAAATATTAAAACAATTAAAACCTCATAAAAATATAAATATGGTAAAAACACTAAAAATACATAAAAGACCTGAAAATCCCTAAAAACCTAAAAAAATAAAATTCCCAAATAAACTTTAAAACACTCATGCACCAGAACAACCCTAAAAATGCACAAACAACACAAAAACCTTTAAAACCATAAAAACTTTAAAAAATCTAAAAATTTTAAAACCCCGAAAAACTAAACAACCCTAAACCACAAAAAATCCATAAATTCACTAAAACCCTAAAACCCCTCAAAATCCCTAAAACCATAAAAATAATAAAATAATACCTAAATCTAAAAATACATAAAAATACTTAAAAACCATGAAAACCCCTAATAAAACATCAAAAACCAAAAAAAAAAATAAAACCATTAGACCCTAAAAATCCTAAAACCCATAAAAACACTAAAAACCATCAAAATCCCAAAAAAACAAAAAAAAATCAATAAAAATCCTAAAAATCCTGAAAAATCTATAAAAGAATAAAAAAAACTAAAACACATGAAAACCCCTAATAAAACCATAAATACCAAAAAACAATTAAAACCCCAAAACACCCAAAAAATGTTGAAAACCCCAAAAACCCCTAAAAACCCTAAAAACCATAAAACCACTAAAAACCTTAAAATCACTAAAAGTCCTAAAACCCACTAAAAACTGTGAAAAACCTATAAACCACTTAAAACATTAAAAAATATAAAAAACTTAGCCACCCTAAGAAACTAAAAAAACCTTCAAACCCTAAAAAACCATAACAACTATAAAAACCAAAAAATACACTCAAAATCCCTCAAAAACCATAAAAAACCATTTCAATCCTAAAATATCCCTAAAATCACTAAAAACATAAAAAACCATAAAACTTAGAAAACCAAAAATTAAAACCCCTAAAAAACTAAAAACACTAAAAAACACCAAAAATCCATAAAAAACCAAAAAATACTAAAAACCCTCAAAATTCCAAAAAACCTAAATATCATAGAAAATCTAAAAAATCCTTCAAAATACTTAAAAACATAAAAACTCTTAAAACCCTTAAAAATCTTAAGAAAACCTGAAAAAACTAAAAATAATTAAAACCCCTAAAAACCTAAAAAATGCTAATAACCCTAAAAACCCTAAAAACCGTCAAAATCCATAAAAAACCCGAAAACCAAAAAATATATATAAAAAAGTCTTAAAATCCCTAAAAACAAAAAAACCCTAAAAACCTAAAAAAACATTTAGAAAAATTTTAAATCTTAAAATACTTTAAAACCCTAAAAACATGGAAAATATTAAAACCCCCTAAAAGACCCTAAAACCATACAAACCCCTATATACCCATAAAAACCCTAAAATCCCATAAAACCCCAAAAAATACACTAATAACTATAAAAACTTTAAAAACCCAAAAAAAATTAAAAACCCCCTAAAAACCATAAAAATATCTAAAATGCTAAAAATTAATGAAAAACCAAAAAAATCCCTAATTCTGCATAAAATTTTAAAAAACCCAAAAAAATAAAATAAGTCTTAAAAAACATAAAAAAACATTAAACCAATAAAATAACTAAAAACACTAAAACCCAAAAAAACCCAAAAACCCTTAAAAACCCAAAAAACCCTCAAATTCCCAAAACAACCAAAATATCGTAAAAACCATAAAAAATCCCAAAAATTCATCAAAAACAAAAAAAACACTAAAATCAATAAAACCCCATTTAAAACCTTAGTAACCTAAAAACCCAACAAATTACCAAAAACCCATAAAAACAATAAAACCTCTAAAACATTAAGAAACTATAAAAACCCCTAAATGAACTAAAGACCACTAAAAACTATAAAATCCATTTAAACACCTAAAAATGTAAAAAAAACTATAAAAAACATTAAAACCCTAAAAAATAAAAAAACATAAAACCCATATAAAACATAAAAACCCTAATCCCCATAAAAATCCTAAAAACCCCTCATAATCCCTAAAAATACTAAATACTAAAAAAAATCCTAGAAACCAAAAATCCTAAAAAGCCCTAAAAGATCTTAAAAACATAAAAAACCATAAAAACCAATAATAACTAAAGAAAACCTAAAAACAAAAAACAAATAAAACCCCTAAAACACCTAAAAATGATAAAACCCTTAAAAATCCATAAAAAGATAGTAAAACCCCAAAAATCCTAAAACCATAAAGACCCATGAAAACCATAAAATCCTTAAAACCCATAAAGGCCTAAAAACTTCTTAAAACTATAAATTCCCTTTAAACCTCCAAATTTTTTAAAAAACTCAAAAAAACCTTAAACCCCCTAAAAATTCATAAAAACCTAAAAACCCCCAAAAAACATAGAAACCCTAAACACCCGAAAACATTAAAAATACCTAAATCCCATAAAACCCCATAAAAATAAAAATGATTCCTAAAATACCTAAAAACTCTAAAAAACCCTAAGAACACCTTTAAAACCTAAAAACACCTAAAACCCCTAAAACCCAAAAAATGGTAAAAATCCTAGAGAACACAAAAAAGACCCTAAAACCCTAACCCCCCCCCCCCAGAAAAAACCCCATAAAAACCCTTAATAACACTTAAAATCACTAAAACCCCACTAAAAACTATAAAAACTATTTCAATCCCCAAAAACATTAAAAACTCTAAAGACCCTTAAAACCCCTTAGAAACTAAAAAAATGAAAAGCCTAAAAACCCTGAATAACCTCAAAATCCCTAAAAACCCTAAACCCCTGTAAACCCTAAAAAATCTTGTAAACCCTAAAAACACATAAGAACCCTAAAAATATCTACAAATCACTAAAATAATAAAAACTCCAAAAAACCTAAGAAAAACATAAAAATATAAAAATACATAAAACCCCTAAAACCCTAAAAAACCTGAAAACCATAAAAAAACTTAAAAACCTAAAAACCCTAAAAATCTCTAAAAACCCTAAAACACTTAAAAATACTAAAATCTGAAACATAAAAGCTGCTACAAAACTTGAAAAACCCCTAAGATGATCTTAAAATCCAAAAATAACATAAAACCCACAAAAAACAAAAAAACACTAAAAACCCTAAAACCCATAAAACCCGTAAAAAAAATAAAAACCAAAAAATCCTTAAAACCCCATAAAAATGCTAAACCCACTGAAAACTCTAAAAACCCTTTTAACTAATAAAAACATTAAAAACACTAAAAACCTTAAAACAAAAAAAACTCAATATAACCACTTAAAACCAAAAGAAATCCATAAACTCCTAAAAATAATCAAAATCTCTAAAAACCTTAAAAACCCATGAAAATACTGAAAATATTTAATAATATCTAGAAACAAAAAAATCCTTAAAACCCTAAAAATCCCTAAGATAAACATAAAACCCTAAAAAACATAAAACCCCTTATTAACCTAGATAAATGTGTTCCATGCACTCTGCTTTAGAATTCACGATGTTATCCTTAGATACTAAATGTCGATTTTGATTAAAAATACATCTTTATACCAGAATAATGAGTAGGGTCATATATGTCACAATGAAGAATGTCCTCAACCTGTCCAGTAAATTTTACATGATGGAGTAGTAGGTTCGCCCAGGTGGTTTTCCTAGGTGGTACTATACGCACACAACCTACGCACTATGAGGATCGCATAGGATCTTCTATCGCAACATAGAAGGTGTAACCACCCATACGCTATGTACCTACACACACCAACAATACATGGCATAGAGGAATCGCCACTCATTTTCGGGGTACCTGTATTGGGTACCTACACCATGGACCTATACGAGGTATCTCCTTCGACCAAGGTATCCCATTTTCTTATAAAGAGGTCCATAGGGCTCCTCATTTGTAAGAAATAGAAAATCTAAAGAAGCCCTAATGATCTGGTAACAGAATCCCTTCACCCAGGTCCACTAAAACCCCTCAGGTAGCTCTCAAAAAATTTGAGAGAGGAGGGAATTAATAGGTATAAGTAAATCAAATTTCTTCGTGGGTCTGAAACAAAAATACACATGTGTAAGTACCTCTCCCCTCCCCCTTAGTTGAGAACTACTAGAGTGAATGTACTTAACCTAATTAGGGACTTATGTGATACCCTTCCAAAGACACCTGAGGAGACCCATAGTGCCTATGCTTAAGCCCCGCACTAGTGTTGTTACCTAATTTGTCCATTTTCCAATAAATGTCTATATCACATATGAATAACCCCTACATGAAGTACTTATAGATCCCCCTAGTCCCAGCGTGAAGCACCTCTTCTCTCCAAGCTAGGGCCTACGTGAGATTTCTTTTGAACCCTATTTCAAGCCACTAATGGAAGGGATCCATTTCATTTGGATCCCTATATAATAGGGACCAAATTGAATCTTCATATGAATCCTCAAGAATTTAAAAAACATGAAAAGAGGCACACTAGTGTGTCTCCCATTTGTATATTCATTTATTCTATGAGAGGTGTCCCACACTTGTCTTGTTTTATGGGTAGCATCCTCAGGGTGCACGTAGATATTAATTCTCATTGGCACAAGGGCCCCAACCCTAGGGATGGTGCAAGGGGATTCTCGATTTTGGAAATTGGGGCTAGGGCCTTACCCTTCCCAAAATGTATTTAATACTAGGGACCTATGGTTCTAGCAGGGAGGGAGAGGATCAAGATTTTCTTTCCTTTTATGATTACCGAATTACCCTCTTCTATTCCACACAAACCAATTTTAGGGAATCCCTCCTAGAGTAATCCCCTAACATTTCTTATTGGACCCCTCCTGCTTCATTCCTTCCTCGTTCTCCAAGATCATGGGTTGTATCCATATGGGTAGTTATATGTGACTATCATGAGTACAATGATTGGAGGGAATGGACACATCAAATCCATTTCTTCTTCTCTCTTCATTATGATCTATTCCACCACTGAGATAATGATGGTTTTATTTTACATATCTATCTCTTTCTCCTGTTTCTCACATTCAAGAATGACTCATATGGGAAAAAGGTTAGCCATAATCTGGACATCCACATGGTCAGATTCATGTATTTCCAGAATATATTTTTTTGGATCTTCCTCTCACCTCCCTTCAGAGGTCCTCTAAGGGAATGGGACCTCAAATCCATGTGTCCAACCATAGGTCCTTTTATTTGGTGTAATCCCCAATCGTATCCAATCAAACCTTATAAGAGAATACTGAAACATGGTGTAAGCCTTGAAACCCAACATTAGGGTATCTCTCATTGAGTAATCCCCTATCCATCTTGTGGGAGGTGACACTCGTGATTCTATTCACCTACCCAGGTCATGAATAAGATTTAGTTTTTTTATCTAGGTCACCAAAATAAAGCATTAGATGGCTAAATTCAATGCTCTCCCTCTTTCCCTTTAGGCTCAATCATCAATCTACTAGTGAATAAAGTGTATCGTGTGATCTCATAATCTACTACTTCCCATTGTTTCTCACATCGAGAATGACTCATGTGGTCTTATATGTTAGTGGAAATCATGAAAACTTTAAAATACACAAAACCTCTAAATGTGAATCATATTTGGTGTAAGACCCAAACTCTTTTCAAATGGGTATCATTCCAGATTAAATACCCAAATAAACAAGGGCGTCCTTCTTAGGAGTAAGCCCCAACCAAACCTCCAAAATCACTGGGGAATCCTCTGTAGGTGTAAGCCCCAACTCAATCATATCAATGGTCCACATTCCCTTGCAAGAAAAACCTTCTAAGGACCTCCATATGCATGGTTTCTCCCAACCAAAATACATGGGATTTCATTCCCATTAAAATGTGATACATAGAAATCCTCCTTGAGGTCCAAACCCAAACCCTAAATCAACCCTAATTCTCTCTCGTCCACATTCATAAGAGATTCTTATTCAACCATGGAATCCATATCCCTTACAGGTTCCCTGGATCACCTCATTGTAAGTCCCACTCCAATCTTTTACTAGGAACCTTTGTCCAAGATGTCCTTTCTGCATAACGATAAACATCAAAGTTTGGACCTTACCACATGACCTTAAAAGTTATGATGTTTACCATTATGTGGTACATAACTATGTGGGTTATCATTAATTTCATGAGGATATGTAGGATGAACATTTATGGGTCTGATCCCAATGTCAAAATAACTCACATATCCCTAGATGATGATACACTCTAGAGCACCCCACTGTGTGGATCAAAACTAGCATCATAATAATAAACGACAAAAAATTATTTGATCATTACATAAGAGGGTACCATTAATGTATAACCTCATATTCATATAGATATCTCCATCTGTTAAGAACCCTAGATACATTCAAATGATTTTAAATTCAATACATGATAATAAATGATTGTTAATTCAAGGGTGACCCATGTCATACTTGGGAATTAAATAAAGTTTAACAAAAATATATTAACTATATAAGAGAATCCCATAGTAGGAAACAATTCCCCCTAAAATATTGTAATGAGCTCAACTTCCCATCATCTCAACTAATGTGAGTTATGATGTATCGTTGGCCATGTTTCCTAATGAGAACCTTTCATTGGAAATATGACCCATGAGTCATCATGGATATAGAATAGTTGGGTTCTTTTTTCTCAAAAAATGAACCACATTGAAATATATTCAAAAATGAAAAACCTGATGTGAATAATTGTATGAAATTCAAAACCCTGTAATAAATATTTAGGTATAATATTTTTCATTAAAAAAATGGTGAATCGGACATGAATCCTTAACCAATATGATAGTATCACCCATCTTCTATGCCCATTTTTCTCTAAAAATGAAATATGGACAAACAATAAAATCAACCATGCATGTGTTGGTGTAATAATTTACTACATTGATAGGGTTTTCATTTTTTGTGTTTTTCACCTATGTTTCAGGAACTTTCCACAAGACCTCCCTTCAATCCAAATGGAATCACATCAACTCTCATAGATTTTTTCCTTAACTATCATTCATGTTGGGTACTCGTCCCAATAGAGGATGTCATCACCAACCCAATATCTCCAATATAGGGTCTCAAATGCACTGGTTTGGGAGTACCCCCATAATAGTCCCATCCCAACCCTCGAGGATACTCGATATGCCCTACATCTTTAAGATCCTCACCAATAAACCACTCAGTGATGGATGATAGTCGATAAGTAGTTGGAAACCATCTTCATATCCAACCATTTCGGGAGATTATCCCTAGAATGAAACAATAATTCCCTACCATAGGTTAGGGAGGTGGATCAAGAGGCCACAGATGGGCTCATATAGAAGACACATGGTACTTCCAAGGGGATCTTATTAGCAGTCACCATAGACAAATTCATGCAATAGTGGACCCCCAACATGATGAGAGTTATATCCTAGGTAGTCTAGCCCAGGTTATCTAGACTCGGGCATAGAAGATGACCCAACATGGGATGCAACCAAAAAACATTGAATAGGGACACAACTTTGTCCCCTTCGGAGAATCCCAAAAATAAAATTTGGTGGAAAACTATGAGTGGGAATATACACCTACTCACATACATCCAAATATCTACCAGACTCATCTAGAATAAACTAATAATGTTTTCTATTCAAATTTGGTTGCACATAGTAAGAAGTAACATACACTTTTTCAAACCAACTAGTGCTACCATTAGCCTCTTTAGGTTGTATCCAAAGAAGTCCTATGATAAAGTTTAATGACAAGACATGAGCGCCAACGAGCACCTTACCACATCAATCAAGCTTTTCAACATCCTAGTCTGGAGGTGTATAAAGAAATACACAGTTGGGTCTAGCATTAAATAGTGAGAATATGCACACACCTACCTACACTTATCAATATTGATAACAGTCTCATATGGAAGCACCTTGAGAGGTTAGTCAGAATGTCCTGATGATGAATGGGGGAATACCCAACTCTTTAACCCTCACACATGCGTTCTATAAGTATCCACTTGCATGAAATGAAGGAAAATAATATGTGCATACCCCTGATCTTGATTCAGAATTGGAATATATCCCCATTCCAATTCCTTAAGTCTCCAAGAATATGCTAGAAATAGTAAAAGGGAAGTCAGAAATCTCTCCCCACATTCTAGAGACCATCCAAAATATTATAACATAGACAACGGTAGTTTATTAGGGATAGACACACAACTCTATCCCCATAAATGGGATATCCCATCAAAAGGTCTTTCTGTAGTAGACATACACCACTACTCCCATCCAGGAGGGTCGTGGGGAAAACTCCCCTGTAATGAATGGATAAGAGGACCAAGAACAAACTCTTTTTCCAACATGAGGTAATAAACCTATTCCAATGGACACTCCACGGTAGGCACAAACCAATTAAAATTTTCTAGTAGCCTATTGATAAATTCTTGTAGTAACATAATAGCTAGTAACATAATCTTATCTACCTGAAAACCACTTTTCCCAGTAAGTGACCCCAGTCGATCAAAAAAAGGCATATAAAAAGAAGACTCGCCAGAGATGATTGGAAAATGAATAATTGGTCTAAATTTTTTCAATTCTCAAATAAATAGTTATTTAATCCCTCATACATTTATCTATGACATCTCAACATCCTAATCACCCATTACCAAATTACAAGGATAGTAGGAGTAATTCCAATAGTCATCCTGGGAAACTTCATCATGATGGTTTTCTTCATGGTCATAATTTGATTGATCTTGAGATCCCATATTCTAACAAGAATCACAACATCCCTCCAAGTGTTTATAGGATCAAATAGAAATGGGTTCTTTCCCTTGATATAATCCACCATTTTGACCCCCCCATAATGGTATTCATTGTGAATTTTCTCTACATAGTAGTGTTTCACTTTGTTAAAAGGGTCCTCCCTTTGGTAATTTAATGATGATAAATCTATCATATCATGACGAAATTGATAAAATAGGGCCACTCATTTATTATTCTTTTTCATTTAAATGTGAAATCCTTTCACATATAGAAAAATCCCAAGGTGAAAATCATTCCATGAAGCACCCTTAGATCATATACCTTCCAATATGACAAAGAAAGTCCCCACCAATCTTGTTGTTTATAGTAAAGAAGCAGAGAAGTGACCTCTTTGGTCAGATAAGGTTAAGGAAACATTATAAAAATATAAACATAATATGATAAACATGAGGAAAAAACTTTATAAATATTACATACCAGTTATATTATGGCCTTTATCAACCCCTTAATACAAAATTATAGAGGCGTTGTCGGAAAATTGTGTTCACGAAATCCACCTTAACATATATAAAACTCATAATATTATAAGAGAAAATATATTACCCTATGATGATTATAAAATTCAATTCAAGTTAAAATAATGTATGTAATGAGAAATTGACTTCATGGCTATCATGGCTACACGACATCCCAAATTGGGGTAAAATTAAGGAACCCTTCAACGTGCATGCCTTAGTGTATTAAAATAATTGTGTCAGCTGATCATAGATACCCCATATAGTGTTTACATCAAAGTATGTGGTGAGAATATAGAATTTAATATCACCACAATCCCCAATCACCACTTCCTGAAAAGGATGGATTTATGAAATGTCATAGTTTTAGGTCGGCTTCAAAAAATTGACTTTGTTCATAACCGATGATATGATCAAAAAAAATAAGCCCCAACCAAATCTCATCAACATAGGGTCAGAAGAGAGAAATAAATTGAATAATCTTTTCATCATGAATCTAAAAATATCAAGAAAGACTCCCTCTTATGGGAAGTCAATTATAAAATAATGCAAATTTTAGAGATAACATAATGATCTTTTGAAGCGAGTGATTCAGGTGCATACCAAATGATGTAACCATCTCATGTTCGAATAAAAATTCATAAAATTAGAAGGGAATCCAAGAAAAATATAATCCATGAAATTTTAGGAGTATCCCCAACCTACAGGGATTGGGTATTTTTTAACATAATCTTCGGGGTTAGAAAACCTAGCAAGAAGAGATGTGAATGTGGAATGGGAATATCCCAATCCGATAGGGATGGGGGATTTTTCATCTCAACTACCGTCACCTAAATGGAATTAATTTTTATCCCAATTGAGGGGAATGCTTAAGAATGAATCCTCCCAATTTTTATCATCCCATGATTCAGTATCCTCATTGGGAACACACACAACTGAACTTTCTGGAGATTTCCTTTAGACTACCTTCTTCCAAACGGTTCATAGGGAATCAAAAAAGGAGAGGACAATGCCTCATGAAGGGTATATAGAAATTTAGTCTCACAAATTTACTAATTAAATGATTGAAATATATTAAGTGTTAGTGAATGTCTTTAAAAATACCCCTAAAGACCCTATAGAACATGAGACTCATACAAAGGAGCTTGAGGAGGAAGTTTTGGCTCATAATATAGTCCATACCAAAATAATTGACGGAGGTGTGTGTACCTGAAACTAGAGTATTACCCTAAATTTGGGAATTCCTTGGGCCATTCCCTTATTACCTCCTCAAATAGAATCAAACAAAGAAAAGGTTAAATTTATAGTTGTGAATCTCCTACTTCCTAAAGAGATTGAACCACTTACACTTGAGGAAAAATTTCTTGGAAATAGGAAGAGATGAAATAATTAAGGAGAGTTAATTTAGAACTACTCTGAGGAATTTTTCCGACTGGATATTTCACTAGTTAAAAAATGAATTTTCACATTGTTTTTTTTATTTTTTTACATCACTTATTAGTTGTTGTTACTAAAGGAGATGTTCTAAATATTGTATTTAACATCGGTTAAAAAATAGTCATTGTAAATTTATAATGGAGTTATTTTGTTTACATCAGTTATTAAATAACTGATGTAAAATATCATATATTATGTCAGTTTTTTATATATGTTACATGATAAAACTCTTTGGGATGAAGGGTTTTTACATCGGTTATAAAATAACTAATCTAAAACATCATATACCACATCAGTTGTTATACGTATGACATGGAAAAACATGATCCCAAAGCCTTTTTTACATCAGTTAATAATTAACCGACATATAAAAAATTATTCCACATTATTTATTTTAAAACTGACATGAAAGGGCTTTGTGATGAATGTACTTTACATCATTTATTTTATAACTGAAGTAAAAAATACTATACCATGCTGGTTCTATTAAAACTAACGTAAAAAATAATAAATGATATTTTTAACACCGTTTATAAAATAACTGACATAAAATATTTTTAAATAAACATATTTCTTGTTAACCTTACTCTCCACTGCCAACCAAACCAGAAAAATACAAAAACAAGCAGAAACAAAAACAAACAGCAAAATTACACATTCACAATTAGAAAATTCAAAAATTACAATATTAACTAAAAACAAAGCTAAATCCAAACAAAATAACTAACAAATACACATTTACAATTACAACATTAAAAATTACAATATTCACTAAAAAAACTAAAATACAATCAAACATATAAAATGATTTTCCCATTCCACTTGTAAGTGTGTGAGCTCTTGTATACTATAAGGGTGAGGTTCATCAAAAATATATAAATTAAAAATAAAGTAGTTAACATGTTTTATGAATGAAACAAATGAAATATTAAGTAATAGTTTATAGTTTTTTAATTGGGTCATGAATTGGGTGACTTATTCCTGTCACCACTTTTCTAAAAAAAGGAATAGTTTATAAGGAAATATAACCTGGTTGAACTTCATAACTATTTCAGTTTTAATTAATTCATACATAAATCTTAACACATTATATCCATATTCTTTGACACCTTATTTTTTATGACAATGATGTTCAAATGAGTTTTTCAATTCAAGATATCATTTTTATGTAATATATCCAAAATGTAATAATTATAAATGAAAATTCACCTTTACATTTACATATTTGATCTTGGAATTATTTTTCTTTGTGTTTTTTGGAAATAAATCCCATCCCTTATTGAAAAATAATATGAATGAAATAAATATAAAATTTATTATAATATAAAAAACTATTAATAAATTAAAAGAAACTTTTCTAATATGTTCTTAATATTTCCTCACACATCACCATGGATAGAGCATATCCAGTAAAGTGTCTTCTCCATCTAAAAAAACACCCAACATCCAATATTAACTGGTATAAAAGAAAATTTAATGTTTTTTTAAATTATATATGTTAAAAGATAAAATAACACTTTGTGAGATATATGCTTCATACCTCTCAACATAAGGAAAAATCCAGCATTGCATAATTATATTCTCTTAAAATATTTCAGTAATATAAATTGTTATTTATTCTTTAGTCAATGTTTTCGCTTCAATTGAAATTAACTATGGGCACATCTAACCATATACATATTTATTTTCATTATCCTCACACATTTTATAAAGATACCTAATACAAAACAGAAATAAGTATAAATTTTCAATATATTTAACACAGGGAATTGTTTATGTTAAGACATACATGGGAAAAACTTGTATCAAATTGATGCCCAACTTATCACGAGTTTCAAGATCAATGAAAACATTTTTAAAATAACCCACATTTATTGAATTCCTACATACATGATCTTCTATTGGAAATGTATAACAAACCTGCAACAAATTGAAATATCTTAAAAAATCTATCAAGACTACTAGAATTAGCATCTAAAGTCATATATATTTGTATTTGGTGTTGGATATACAATATTGATTTACCTTTAAAGTATTCATCTAAATAAATATATAAATATATTAACTTTCAAGTGTTAAAAAAATTTAATACAAAAATAAAATAAAAGATAAAATGTAAAGATACCTCTATGGTAATATGTAGTAGAAGTCTAGATGGAAAAACTAAAAATTCTTTGAAACTTTGTCCAACTATACCCATCTCATCAGTAGGAAATGGTACTCTAGCTGATATATCTATAATATACTATACAATGTCCCTATGCTGCTCTATCTATAACTATTGATGATGAATGGTATCTCCAATGTAATATATCATCCTGTATGAATCAATATAATAGTGAGTATCATCAACATATAACTCAAAATAAATAGAAATATATAGAGAAAGGGTGTAAGATTATGATAAAAAATGGGGTATGTAGGCAGAGGTGGAGGAGTGGGTGTATGAGTTGGATAAAAAAGGGTTTTGGAGGTGTAGGTGAAGGATAAATAATGGGGTCCACAGGCCAAGGTGGGGGAGTGGGAGCTACTGGCAGAGGTGGAGGAGCGGGAGCTACAGTCTGAGATTGTCTTTATATGTATACAAACATGGACTATACTGATGCTATGATCTTTTCCTCCATCATCATATTAAAATTTTGAACTTTAGCCTCAAAAATTATATTTTTTTGATAAAACCATCTATTGTAGAATCTTGATAATGAGGTAACACTTTTCTCACTAATACACCCATCGAGTGTCCTCAAACACGACCCAAGTGTTTAGGATTTTCTAATGTTGTAGATAAAATATCTTGCCTCCCCTCAGCTAAAAATACACCATATGTTCTCTTATCTTCAAGAGAATCAGGTATGAATTATTTTAAAAAATATGTAATGATTCAAAATATATAAATAATTGAATAAACATAATTATATAAATAAAATAAACATCTTAATATCCTCTAAGCTATGGCCCAAGATTGTTCTATAAGATATTACCCCTTTTTTCTCATCTGATCCCTCTTCTATTTTTCATGTCTAGCCGGGGGGTGGAGGGGAAACCTCTCTATATATTGAAGACTCAACTCTCATTTTTTGTAAATTTTCATCGATCATTTGTTCTTACAATAAATTACATCATCCCCAAGATAAATTATGAGGGTATATGTTTCATGACAGGATCTACTAATTATATCTCCTTGATTGCTGTAAATTAAGAATAATAAATCATTAATATAAGAAAACTTCTAAATGTTTACGTTGAACTTAAAAAAAATTATTCTTATCTTCAACTTTCAACAAATTTTTTCCATGTGACTTTATCTATAAAATGATATATATGACATGGATTTTCATGTTGCCTATGCCCAAAAAAGAAATCAGATGGGAGGGTAGATTTAAAATTCCTATATCTCCTAGCATCCATTGATAAAAAATTCTTCCAGAATTTTCCAGTGTTAGGTATATTAAATTTCATATGATAATAAGAGGTAAAACATAATATACTATAAACATTTCATGATTAGTAAAATAATAACAAAGTGCTTACCAAAATGGTCTCCCACAACTGTGATAGTGTATCTTTGTCAACACTTCTCCAGTAATTAAACAAAATTTTGACTTTTATTTTACCCTAGGTTGATACAAAACTCCTGATTTTTTTTGAATTAAGAAATCTTGGGATTTCATTCTCATAAAATTCTACCACTATCCTCTGGTCCTAGATACAAGCAACAAATAATTTTGGTAAACATGTGATTCTACATTTACCATTCCTCAAGTTCTTCTTTGGCTATGTGGGAGTATATAAAGGTTTGGGATCATCAAGAGGATAATGTTCAAGTTTCTACCTAGAGGTATGATCAAGATAATCATCTCCAAAAGTATTTGTTTGATCATCTGATTGATTTATCATTATCCTTCATATCAAAGAAAATAAAATTTCCTACAGAAATATACAAATACAACTATTACAATACTAATGTATATAAAAAATGAAAAATTATGAAAGACAAAAGTAAAATAAACCTAACACATTATTATTCATATTTTTAATAGTTAACAAAAATTATATTAGTAATTCTATATGAAATTTCATGTAAATAAATGGAAACAAATCCAAAATTGGTATAGGAATATTAAAAATGGTCTAACCTAATAAATCATTTTTTACACAAAAATAATATTTTTTTCAATATACTCTTACAAATTTTTTTCTTTGACATATTAGATTTAAAATAATTTTCATTCAATAAAATCAATAAATATATAATTTATGTAATTGTAAAATTGGTAATCTAAACCAATCTAAACTATTAATAAACAAAAAAATTACTTATTTGTTTTAATTCATATTTTAATACAGAAAAAAATTATAATATCTAATAATTTATGAAATAAATAAAAGTAAATGAAAAATAAACATATGTTACCAATAATATTAGGAATGTAGTAATAAATTTTTTCTCCAAATTACTTCTTCATGGTCGATCCTTATGGCACAAACCATGTCTATGATGTCCTCCTCATTCATATATGATAATATTTCTATGGAAGTTGGGATCTCACAAAAATCTTCATCTTCATCAAGTTGATCATCCCAAATATATTATTTTTTTCTTGTAAAAAATTTTACTACTACATATCGGATTGATCAAGAATATTAAAAAAATCATGTGTTTTCATTATAAAAGAATCAACTTTTTCTTTCAATCTATTCATAATAATAAGTGGCATTCCAAATTCATCGTGTATGACACTATTGCTACTAATAAACCATTTGTAGTTAAACACTAGAACTTTAAATTTAATGTAATCAACCTCACATATTTCTTAAATAATGACATAATATAAACCTGATGGATATATTGGGTTTTATTCTTTAAATATCGAAAAATGCATTGCTTCTATGAACAGCCATACACAACTATTTGGAGCTGCACTTCTGTTGTCATAATATTTTGTATGAAATGTATAGCCATTAATTTCACACCCAGACCATGTTATCACATTTAAAATTGGACCACTGATTAACCATCTTAATGTCTATGATTCATATGATCTACCAAGAATAGTCTTTTTAAACCATGGAAAAAGTTTTTTTATGATAATTTGAAATCCACATTTCTTTCTTCTTTGGATGAAATTGTTTCAACTCATTAATATGAAATGTTTTATATGGTTGAACATCATCTATGTTATTCAATATGTATAAATGTAAATTCATTATCTATTCACCTGAAAAAGATTTGACATTCAATCTATGAATCCCCTTTCCCCCATAATTTACTCATTTATGGTGAGATGGAGGCAAACCAATGTTCTCCACTATAGAAAATTAGCTCGTGCAAAACTCCTCAACCTCCTCAGAAATATACTTTTCAACAATGGAGGCTTCAGGTCGATATAGATTCTTAACATACCCCTTAAATATCTTCATATACCCTTCAAAAGTATACATCCAATGTATATATACAGGTCTATAAAGCCTAATTTCTCTAACAAGATGAACCATTAAATGCACCATTATATCAAAAAAAGATGGATGAAAATACATTTCCAATTGAAAAATTATAGAAATTTAACTGTTTTCCAAAAAATTTATTGCATAAAAATAAATCATTTTATTATAAATTGAATTGAAAAAATAACACACCTTCATAATAATATTTATGACATGGATGGGAAATATTCCATGCAATGAAGATGGTATAATTTGTTGCATCATGATGTGAAAATCATGAGATTTCAAACATGTCAACATCAAATTATTTAAAGTGAAAAAATATACATTTTAAGAATAACCCTGTAAAACTTTGATATCATGAAGATCCTAAAAAAGATAATTTTCTCCATATTAGATAATGTATGGTAATTTGGGGGAAGAAATGTTCATCTTCCATCAGGAGTGGGATCAAACTCCAAAACTATTCTCATTGAAAGTAAGTATAGTATTGAATTTAACCAATATTTAGCCTTTCATTTAATATCTAATAATGTTCCAATCAAGTTGTTATAGATATTCTTCTCTATATGCATGACATAAATTTCAGGTTTAACATCATGATATCTCCAATATGGTATCTCAAAAAATATTGATCATTTCTTCCAAATATGTTTATCATTACCATATTTATGTGTCTTTTCGAATCTCACATAAAGGTTTTGAACCCTCTCAAAATACTCATTAGTAGATAATTTTTTTGGAATAATATAAAATTCAGGTGAGCCATTGAATGGGTTTTTTTAATATCCTATAAGAGTGATCTATAGGAAAAAAAATTCAATGACCCGTGTATACTATTTTCCTCCCATTATTCAATTGACAATATGAAGTCTATTATTTTCAAATTAGACACACTTTATTCCCCTTAACACTCTATCCAAAAAAATTCCATACCCTGAGAATTCATTTATAGTGAGATTAATCATTATAAATAGTTGAAATTATTCCATTTTATATGAATCATACACCCTGATATCATCCTCCCATAAGAGTTTCAAATCATCAATTAACAGTGATAAGAAAACATCAAAATCATTTCTAGGCTGCTTTGGTCCATATATCATTAAACTCAACATGACATATTTTCACTTCATACAAAATTTTGGAGATAGGATGTAAGTTTCCAATAAAATAGGCCATGAACTATCCGTGATAATAAGGCTTAGATATGAAGTCATTACATCCATGCACATCCCAAGTCTGAGATTTCTAACATCATTTCTAAATGTTGGAAATAGATGATCAATTTTCTTCCAATGTGGACAATCATCTAGATTACGTTTTTTTCTATCACATATCTGCTCATCAGCAATCCATATTAAACTTTTTCATCATGTGAATTAGCAAATGAATGTTTCAAACAAGGAATTATAAGAAGATACCAAAATACCTTGGAAGGGGTATCTCTAACCTCTAAATCAGCCTGGGATTTTTCTTTCAACTTATACCGTGATGTCATATATTTTGGACACTCTGATATAAATCTATATTCCTTCCTATATATCGCAGAGTCATTTAAATAATATATTTTATTATACCCCAATTCCATTAGGTATAATATTTTCTTGGCCTTATAATGTGAATATAGATGATCATTTTCTTTAGGAAGAATGTATTTCAACAATTGTACCAACTTTGTAAAACTCTTGTCACTCCATCTATGTCTCAACATCAGGTTAATTAATCTCAAAACCAATGATAAAAATGTAAAATATATATAACCTAGATAAAATAGTTTTTCAGTATCATGATATAGATGCTCAATTGTCAGTTCTTTCTCAATTTTCCTTGCTTCAATATCATGAGTAATTTCTTCAATTTTATTAGAGTTATCATCGTGCAAATCATTATCATTAGTAGATCTGAAATTATTCCCAATTTCACTATGCCAAATCCAAGGGTTGCAACTTGGATTAATACCATGAAAAATTAAATGATATTTAATCTCTCTAATTTTTATCTTCTTCATATTTAAACATCTCAGGAATAGACAAAAAACATATCATTGTTTGGAACATTTCATTTAGAAAATTCCAGAAAATCATCAATACCTTCCTCATATTCATCAGTCATTAGATATTTCATAATCCAAATTCACCTCATTATTACCAATAAAAAATATCAAAATTATATATCTTATTAAGATATTCCAATTTTATATTTATATGAAATATGTTTTAATTTTAATGTAATGCAATTTTAAAATATGAAACAAATTTATGCGTATCAATAAAATATAATTACAAATTCTACACAATAATGGAATATAATATTAAATATAAATCATAAATCATAAAAACATATTAATAGAAATAATTAAAATAAAGAAAATATAGTTTGGTAATCTAATGTTATATTTATATGAAATATATCATAATTTGAGAGTAACACAATTTTAAAATATAAAACAAATATATGTGTATTTGAAAATTATAATGATATTTTCTTCTAAGAAATAAGATATAAACCCACTATGTAAAAATAAATCCCCATCCACATGTGTGATGTATTATTAACCCAACACAAATTTTTTGTGTCAATGTAACTCTTAGAAAAATGAATAAAAAATAATGAAACCCTTATCATATAATAATTCACCCACATTTTTTGTCACACTATAGTTTACGATATTTCTATGAAATGTGATATATGAATATTGTCCAGAGTTTTACATCATTTTATGTTAAGATTACTATTGTGAAAACCAAATCCTCTTTAGATAATTATCCTAACCGTAGAAATAAACTATTATCTAGATGTTTTATTTTTTTGGAAAGGTAACATTGATACATGACTTCTACCTAATAAATCCAGTCCCTATACAGAGATTTTCATCCCCTAGATGAGAGAAAAATAATGTCATGTAATTTGGGGGAATTGTAGGTAGTTTCACAACATCTACCCTATTTACCATCCATGTGAAATAAGGTTCTTAGGGTTGCATGTTGTGTAAAAAGTGTACATGATTTTCAACCTCACACAGGATCACCTTATAGGAAACAAAGAATCTATTTTTCCCAAAAATGAGGAATGGATAAATAAAAACTATAATTTAATTTAATTCATGAGACATGAACTTATAGTGAATAAATAGTGTGTAATTGGAATACAAACCATGTCCCACATAAATTCTCACATGGATTAAACACTTACTTACTTGCTAACTACAGATGTAATGAGATAAAATTATAAAATTAAATAAGAAATTGAGATATTTTAGTAATTGGAATTGTAAAAAGTATATTTAGGGAATTCGTGAAATAGAATGGCCAAAATCAAGGCATGGTAGGCTTACTTGAGATTTAAGAGTCGTTTGGATAGATGAAACATTGAAAAAATGATGAATGAATCTAGAAAAATGAGGTTGGGGGCCACAAGATTGGAGAATCGATTCTAGGGTTTCCAAACAAAGTAGAACCGAGTCATTGTTGCCTGAACAAAAAACACCGCAATGACTCAAAAAAAGGATTCATAAAAGTTTTAAATGATTTATCACATATTTTATTTCCTAAATGACATTATAAATATTTTTTATTACATTTATCAAGTCGGTTATTCTATAACTGATGTGATAAAACCAATGTTTTACGTTAGTTATATAATAACTAATGTGATAAACTAATGAAGTTTTCTTTATCAAATTAGTTATTCTATAACCAATGTAAAATTTTTCATCACATTTTTTATAAAATAGCTGATGTTATAAAGCAAGATTCTTGATTTATCACATCAGTTATATAATAACTTACATGATAAATTAAGATAATTCATTTTTCAAGTCGGTTATAACATAACCAACGTGATAAATCCATTTATAAATCATTGCACGTAAGTTATAAATAGATGATGTTAAAATACTGACATGATAAATAATTTTTTTACTAGTGTGTTCTGCAAGTATATCCTCAACTCGTACTCCCAACTGGCACACCTCAACAAAGAGGATTCGTTATAGAACTAAAAGGGATCTAGAATATACTCTTAATGAAGTGTACCAAAAACCCATATACTTGGATTCCATAGAGGAATATTGGGAGTTCCCTCCATTTTTACACAACTAGAATAGGGTTAGTTTAATCCTTATAAGCAGTCCCTTATAGGTTACCCATGACAGATACCAGTAGGGCCACCACAGCTGACCTTATCAGCAACTTCCCCTATTCAAGATCTTTCTTAGCTAGACCATCCTCATGGGATAATTAATACTATTGAGTCACTAATGACTCAATTGGAATACAAGGAGGAATGGAATGTGTCCTTACAATAAGATATGAAGCCTTACCCCAAATGGGTTGATTTGGATCTTCCCCCACTAATCTTTGAGAAGCCTACATTTTCAATTTTCAATGGCTAAGGGGACTCAGAGAAACATTTGACACATTTCATGTCCTAATGTGATCCCATTATGGGGAACCCCAAACCTTAGGAGGTATTTAAATTTAGGTGCTTCATGTAATTATCACTGGGTCCATCATTTGTATGGTACACTAGCTTGTCAGCTCAGTCAATTATAGGGTGGGAAGATCTTCATCGAATTTTTTTTTCCAATTTACCTCAATAACATAAAAGACAACAATCCTAAAACTCTAAAAATAAAAATAGTAGGATAATGATAGGGTCTTATATTTCATTTAATGGTAGAAGGTGTTGACATACTCTTTTAACCTATAGCTTCCTCAAGAATAATTTTTTCCCATCTGTATATAAAATCATCATGAAAAGTTATACATTCCACTCATCCATGTGAAATACACAGGAGGGTTTTAGGACCTTTCGTAGATTTATCAAAGAGTGGAAGACTCCATCAAATATACAAAGGATAATTCTTGAGTAATTACTTCAACTCAAGGAAAGATAATCATGAAAGAAGAGGTTTCCACTATTACACTTATGTAGGGCCCTATGCCCACTCCTACTCCAAAGCCTACACCATATTATACTGTTCCACCACTAGACAGTCAGAAAAAATTCCCTCCAATTCAGTATGATTAAAGGGAATATAGATGAAAATAGTTTGAGGAGATGAAGGATAAAGTTTATTCTTTTTGAAGTGACCAAGTCCCTGGCTACTTTATCTCATCATTGGAGAATAACTTGAACAATTTTCCAAAGCCCGAGAATCCCAAAAAGATAGTGAAAAATATATATCAAAATATTTTCCCTTATATAGGGAATTGGGGAACATCATCCATGATTTTTTTTAAAGATATCCTGAAAAAGATGGTAGACTAAAGGAAAGTGATGCTGGGAAAGCCACATTCTCAAGAAGCATGTTTTTCTACCAATGATCCTGATTAGAATGAATGGTAGGAAGTTAATAGTAATGGTTCATAGAAGTTAAGTGACTAGATGGTAATAAAGATGATAAAATTGACTCATTCTATCCCCTATGTGAATTGGAAACAACCAAACATATTCCCAACTACTTCCATTGTGTCACCACCAACTTCATTGGCAGCCAAACCCTATAACATCCAATATTCAAAAAAATGAAATGGCCAATAAATCAAGAATAAAACACAGGAGGATGAACTTGTACTAAGTAAAAGTTGTTTTAGACTTTAGAAGACTTCATGCCTACAGTTCCAAAAGCATGGGAACCGCCCCACCCAATGGTACAATAAGAGTCAACCCACTAAATGGAATATACATAAGATTATGAGTTGATCTTCGATTCCATTAATTTTATTCACTTAATAGATCCCTTATAAGATGATGAGTGTGATTATGAACCTGAATTCCATACACTTTATTAAGGAACTAGGGTAAGTGGTCATCATAGTCATGGA
The DNA here is from genome assembly GCA_963277665.1 of Viscum album. NCBI lineage: Eukaryota > Viridiplantae > Streptophyta > Magnoliopsida > Santalales > Viscaceae > Viscum > Viscum album. The sequence goes on from OY728151.1 coordinate 45,742,695, forward strand.
TATAGGGTAATTTCGGGTTGTACCAAGAGTCACTACTCTAATCGCGTCCCCACTCAAACTGTCTATATGGCCAAAAATCATGGGAGAGCTCTCTAGGGATCTCAGATGAAGAAAGAAAGTTCCCCCAAAATGTACCAGGGTCTACCTTGAAATTATTTTCCTAAAAGATTAAGTATAATAAATTCTACTTCCTAATCATTTTTGGTGTACATGTAAACCCAATCGACCAAACCCACCAAGAGTAGAAGAACCTTCATGTCTCGTTCCCAAGGTTGATCCTTCCACTTCAAGTACTTAAATTCCTAAAGAACATGACAAGGATCATTCCCATACTAGGAAGTGCATACCTATATACAATTAGTATGATATTTTAAAGAAATTATCCCTTATATTAGCCAAGTTTTCAATCCTGGATTCTTTGAGTCTTTCAAACGACCTTCAAGAAGCACTCATAGATGTTTTTTCAAACCCTCCAGAACATGAAGTTGAATTTTATACTCTTTATGTATAGCGTGAAGAGATAAATCACATGGAATTCCACATTATAATCTCTTTCTCAAATAAGTATGAATACAACATCATACAAGGACACATCCAACCCTTTTATATATTTAGTAGGATAAATGAAATTGATATCTGATGAGCCTTTATTGATAATGGCTCAAGTTTCAACCTCATTATTATCTGAAAACTCCGTCAACTAGATTTAAAAGAATCACTTTTGTCTCACTATACTATAATGTTAAAGGTTTATGAAATGAATGATCCTCTTAGAAATATAAAAATTTGGAATCAGTTTAAGGATCTTGTGTCCAAATCATAATTGAAGATCATTTGGAAATATATGACCTTCAACATTATATTAGAGAGTGCTTTGTTAAATTAACATGTGGTTATTCCATCATCATACCACCAATGTCTCAAATATTTTATCAATGGTCGATTTAGGACATTGCATGGTGACAAAGACCCATGAAAATTATATTAATTATAATAAATTGATGAGGGATTCTACCAGTGGGTAGGGAATCATCCCATGACAGATGATGTTGCTCCAATAATTGATTAGAATAGTTTGGATATGATCCTAGTTAATCCTTTCATGAATCTTAGTGAAAATTATGGGATTCCAATTAATTTGATTGAACAGATGTGTTTTAATTAAGTCGTATATTTTGAAACATCTATGATACCAGTCATAACGGATGAACCAAACTGCATTAGAGAAGAAATTGACCGTATAGGAAGTGATGAAATCCCATGTGGAAATTATCTCATTCCAATCCCTAAGATTTAACAAGTCCCTATGTCATCAGTCAATTTTGATGTAGTTTATTCATCTTCTGAATGTCAAAATGTTGACTCCTCTCTTGACACTGAAAAATTATCTTTCTCACCTATTTCCCAAGAAGTTGTGGAAGAGGTAAAGAATTTTGAAGAGGAATAGGAGGAAGACCACAAATTTCCCCCTACAATATTTGAAGAAATTGTCTCTACCCCCATTGATGAACTCAATGAAATAAATATGGGTACAAGAGAAGATCCATGACCCAATTTGATCAGTCTGAACATGAATTACAAATAACATGTGGTATACAAAACCTTACTAAAGAAACACTATGATTTTCTCAACAATAATTACATGGATATTCTAGGCTTCAATTTCATGTTGTCCACCCATCACATGGGATTTTCAGAACACCAATAGGGATACATACAGATAGCCATAATAATGCACCTGATTCACACCTCTAAAATTGAGGCCTAAGTGGACAAGATTATTAATGATGAAATCATAAGGGAAGTCCATTATCCATAATGTAAGGAAAAGATTGTCTCAGTAAATAATAATAGTATGAAAATTAGTGTCTACATAAACTTAAAATATCTATTCTGAAACTGTATAAAGTATGACTTCCTGGTTTCAATCACAGACTTATTTATTAATGAAACTGCCAGATATTAAGCCTTATCCTTCATGGATGGATATTCGTGGTATAATGAAATCCAATTGTCCCTTAAAGATGAATAATACAACACTTTAAAACCCCATAGGTAGTATTATGTTATCATGTAATTCCATTTCTATTGAAGAATATAGGTTCCAGAAACCAACGTACCATGCTTCGCATCTTCAAACCCTTACTGGGGAAATTTTTTGAATGTTGTATTTATGATTTTGTGAATAAATTATAACAAAATTATAACCACCTATAAAATATTGATAATATATTAAACAAACTATGGAAACATATGTTTAAGGTGAACCCCTTAAAAATATCCTTTTAGGTAACCTCTATAAATTTAATTAACATCATTGTATGCCATCATGACATTGAAGTTGACCCTAAGAAGTCAATGTCTATCATTATCATGTCACATCCCTGAAACCTCAAATAATAGAGAGTAATTCAAAAACATTTTAGCTATATCTTGAATTATATTTACAAATTTGGAAGATAATACTTTTCCTCCAATGAGTTGATGAAGAATGTGGTCATATATTAATGGATCAATGACTGTCAAGAGGAATTTTAAAACCTCAATAAATATCTCCTGATCCCACTAGTGATAATGAATCTCATTTAATGGAAGCCTCTTAGTTTGTATGTGATAGACATAGAGTGGTCACTGGGTGATTTCATCATGAAAATCATAATTTCAACAATGAAAACATCCATTAATATCTTAGTCAAACCATGCTTGATTTAAATACTTTCTATTATGATATTGAGAAGAATTTTCACGCATTAATATTCATAGTTTAAAAACGGAGGCACTACTTGAAGTTCCACAAGGTCTATTTAGTATCCTATAATAACCTACTAAAATATATCCTCAACCATCCAATATTTATAGGATGTTTGGAATGGTGGGCATTTTTCCTATGGTAGTTTTACATATAGTTAATGCCTTAGAAAGAAGTGAAAGGACAGGCTTTGAAATATTTTCTTACAGAACACCCATCTTTAAAAATGATGTTTCTAAATACTAAATTTTCATATGAAGAGGTATTATCTATTAAATATGGCCCCAAAACATGAAAAATTTATTTTTATGGTACCTTAAGGATCCCAATAGAGAATAAAATGGAGGACCCTAAGATAAACAAAGCCAGGTTAGGGATTGTGCTCATTTACCCATTCAAGGTAGTTTTACATTACTTATTCTTATTTTTTGAAGGCTATAAAAATAATGAGGCAAAATATCAGGTCCTCATTGTAGGCCTAGAAAAGGTGCTACAAATACCAATGATCTACCTAGAGGTGAAAGGTGACTTGGAGTTGGTGGTCAAATAGATCAACAAGGAGTATGTTATTAGAAAAGAAGAGATAGTGTCCATGCTTGAGTATGTCTGAGGGTTAATAGAAGAGTTACCTTCAGAGACAACTTTGAATCATGTAACACAATCATAGAATGCCTAGGTATATGCATTGGAAAACACAACTAAAACATTGTAAAATCCAAACTAGGATGAAATTTCCATCAGCATTGCCCATTTCTCAATGGTCTCATCTTTTGTTTAATTTAGAGTTGAAGATATCAATGAAATCAACCCTGTCTGTGAACTATATGATCCTACCACTAAGAGAATGATTCCCATCATTGAATACCTCCAAAATAGATTACTTCTATTTAATAATGGTAAAAAAGATAAAATTCGAGGGTGAGAAACAAAATTCACTCTTTATGAAGACCTAAATAACTAGAAATCCCTCTATAAACAAGGATATAATGGAGTCCTTCTCAGATGTTTTGATGGAGAATAGACTGGAGATATTATAAATGATGTTCACTTAGGAGCCTGTTGTGCCCAAAAACCAAGGATTGAGCTTCCTCATCAAATTCGGTGGTTTGGGTACTCTTGGACCACTATGACATAAGATTTCACAGAACTCACAATTTTTTTTTCATTCCAAGTGAATAACAACTTCATCCATCAACCCTAGGAGTTTCTACATACAACCAAATAATCCTTTACATTTTACATATGGGGAATGGATGTTGTGGGTCTATACATTCTAGATACATCTAGATAGTTCAAATACAATCTAACTGATACCAAATTCTTCTCTAAATGGGTTGAAGCAATACCCCTAGATGAAGTTGGGGCCAAATAAATAGTCATCGTTATTAAGGCCAACATAATTACTATATTTGGTTCCACTCATACAGTACTGATAGAAAACAGTACCAATTTCTATTTCGCTATGTTGGAAAAGAAGTATCAGGAGTACAACATCAAATCCAACCACTCATCCTGGTATCATGCAGTGGCTAATAGATATATAGAAGCCTTCAACAAGACCATACAGAACATTCTCTAAAATATGGTGGATAAGGATAAGAAGTCCTATCCAAATAATCTCTTTCATTCCTTGTGGTCCTACCAAACCACAACCCGTACTACCACACGAGAAACCTCATATTCACTTATCTATGGTATAGAATAATTTATGCCCATTAAGGTCCAATTTAAATCAATTAATATTTCCATAAGTGACTGGAAATCCACATACCAGTAATCCAAAAAATGACTAGATGAAATGGATTGAACTGATGAAAAAATATTTCAAACGTTACATCACTTAGAGATAAATCAAAATTGAATAGTGTGGGATTTTAACAAGAAAGTACACCTTAATTCATTCCTCCATGGATAATTTGTACTGGTATTTAGAAAATCAATGATTCTATGAAAGAAGCCACCAAAGATTGATCCAAATTGGTAGGTATCTTATTTCATACACAAGGTAAACTCTAATAGAGCTTACTACTTGATCTCAATGGATAGAGAGATCATTACACCCCAACCAATGCAACGATCTTAATGAAATATATCTTGTAATCACAAGAAACATGTCCTAGAATTAGAATGTAAAACTATCGAGTGATACATAGTCCTAGATTTAAGACTTTAAACTACGTAGCATTTCATCTTAATCATATGATGTAAAACTTCATTTTATATGTATCAACTGCATGATGTTAAACTGCGTAGTTGGTCTTTGTAATATGATCATAAAAAGAATAACTTATCATACATGTTTCAATATGATAAAATAAATGACATCGATATCCTATTTACACAACATTAAACTATACATCAAAGTCCTTTTTGCATAATGTATAAATTTCATGGTTCGTATTTGAGTTGTGGGATGTAAAACTTTATAGCATTATGATATATACATGAGTGGGTCACATTTCTTGGTATTTTATTCCTACAACATCTTCATTCGAAAACTGCATATGGATTGATTTTCATCTCAATGACATACATAATAATTCATATACCTCATGTCTTGGGCCCAAACATCATTATGGAAAACATCAAAGTCCCCTTCCCTATGTCAAAACCTGATTGAAGGGGGGGAGTTATTTTTATGATCTACATGTGGGTTTATTCCTATCATCTTAGGATATGTAGTGATGTTAAAACCACTAATATTGGGCACAGTTACAATGATACTTTCTTTCCACAAACGGTGAACAATGTCGTTACTAAAAAACATTAAACCGCATGATCAAATTCCTCTTTTTATAACAAAAATTGTATGAATTTTATATGAAAAATGTGAGGATTAATTCTATTTTCAATTAGATATTTCAATGAGATACATAGTTATTCTCAGATCATACAACCTGGTTCATCCATAATACAACAAAAATCCCCCTCTCCCTATATACAATTCAGACCTATATATAGAACCATTCAAGAGCTACCTATGGATTGATTCTCATTAAAATGATGTACATAGAAATTCCATGATATTCTATCCACATCCAGCCACCATAGAACCTAAATTTCTCTATCTTTCACTTGTATTGACTTTGTGTGGTGGAAGAAACCTTTTTTACTCCTTGTTTCCCAGACCAAGCATAAATCACGTGGGATTATGAGTCTTGGTAAAAGGTTCCCTACATAAGTAGGATGTGTTAATACACATTGGGGTTATCATGGTACAGGTTGAAAGACCTTAAATGACACTGCATATATTCTCAACACATGAATTTAAACTACATGGTTATCTAATAACTATGTATGTCTTGATTCTCATTCCCATGTGATACATAGTAACCTCCAAATCTTACATTCTAGTTTATCCAAAATACTAGAAATACCCCCACTCTCTTATATATGATTTAGATCAACATAAGATAATCCAATATGGGTTCTCACCCCATGTGTGAGCTCATACTCACATCCCCATTTCTCTACAAATGAATTCAATCTATAAGGGGAATCCTTATTAGAACTATGTATTACATGATTCTTACCCCAGTAAGACGTGTAGTGATACCTGGGTCCTATATCCTGACCTAGCCACAATATTCATTATTGACATTGAGTCACCTTTTTTTCTTACCACATGATGTTAAACTGCATGGATAACTTCTTTACCATATGATGTTAAACTGTATGGCTAATGTCTTTTCAGCATGAATTTAAATTTCATGGTACCTTAATAAATATGTGTGGATTTATTCTCATTCCTTTGAGATACATAGTGATTCCAAGGCCTCATGTTCTAATCCAATCTATGGGGTAAAGAAAAAAATCCCCCCCTCATAAGAATAAATATTTATACAGTATCTCTTAATTTTGGGTACCTCATTTAAGGGTCCACCAAAGAACCATAGATATACCCTTATACATATGAGTCTAATAAATGAAAATGAATCTACACTTCATAGACAATATTGGTCCAATTACATCCTTTTCTATTGGACAAATATCTTCCACATGTCATACTCTTAATCTTAGACACTTTCGAATCTTCATAATCGTTATATATCCATCAATGGTGGAATGTATTATACCCGAGGAATCATTTTCATAACTATGTAGTAACATATCCCAATTGGATTTTAATAAATCACTAACATAATGGGACTATCATACATAGGATTCCACTATTTTACAATGCAGTAACATGCCCCAGTTACCTTTGAAAAATGCCTCCCACAAAACGGGTTTTCCAGCCAAAGACACATTTCATCATCGGGATAATCCTCTTTTGTATCTGTAAGTATTGACAACATGGAATGGAATCTGATATTTGAATTAGATCTGTATTCATCCCTCACATATTTTTCCCATATCATTTCTCCAGATATGAGAACTCCTAAAACCATGGTTTACAGTTTCCTCCCTCATGCCCAAAGTATGTTGGAACATTTATAGTCTATCTAGGACTCATACTACTCATCGTTTCCATAACACTATGGTTCAAGTTGTATGACCTAAAACAATAGACACCATATTGTCCTTATCTCATGATGTTAAACTGAACAATTCATCTTTATCACACGATGTTAAATTTCACGGCTAAAAACTATGTACGACTTGACTCTCATTCAAATTATATCTGTAACAATGCCCAATACCTATGTTTTGGGCCCAACCTCAAACCCCCTATCCTTTAATATATTTTTTCAAAGCTGCGTATGAAATATTTTCCCCCATTATTGGTTTATTTGGACTTGAATTTATCCTCCCATGTTTAGGCACTTTCCTTCCACAAACCACACTCTATTTCCACGGAAAACTAAATCTCCATAAGCTTTCATTGGTCATCGACAATATAATTTTTTACCTGAGGAGACATCTTTCTTGACTATGTTGTAACATTCCCTCATTAGTTTTTCATAAATTATCCCACCAAACAAGAATATCATCTATAGTTTGTCTTTTTTTTGGCTATGTTGTAACTTTCTCCTATTATCTTTACAAAAAGTGCCCACAAAAAGGGTTTTCCAAACAACGACACATTCATCTTCAAGGGAAGTGACTTCTATTCCTGTAAGCCCCAAATATATTATGCTTTCTTTTATAATTTTCCCATATTTTTTATTGAATTTGGAAGCCCCTATATTACAATTATGACTCCACCCCCCTCATTCTTGGATAAAATGGGACATTCTTAATTGAATCACCATGGAATGGATAAATACTAATCTTCTATTCAAAGTTAAAATGACCTTAAAATTTATACTCTAATTTTTTGGATGTATAACTTTAAATTTCAGTGTGTAACATCCTAGTCACAAGATGTTAAACTATACAACAAATTCCTCATTATAAGATGTTAAACTCAATGATCCATGTCTTGGCCACATGACTTTAAACTGCACGATGCTTTGACTCTTTCCAGAGAGGGGCATTTTCCCCCATACATCAGTCATTTAACAAAATTTTACCTCCTTCACACAAGCCAAATTGGTGTAGGAGAAGTCTCCCATTCACAATAAATGCTAATAAATGTACTCTATTCATTCTCAAACACCTTCCCTTAGAGAACCACCTTTCGTGGCCTTAATAAATCCATATCTTCAAAAAATTCCTGGCCATAGGTAGTAGAATTTTATAATTCATGGGGATACCATTGTTTTATTATTCAGTGATATACCATATTTTTCTTTACATAATTCACCCATCAAATTTCAGGGCATGTCAGCTAGAGGAATCCAGTATTTAACTATGCTATAACACGACCCAATTTCCTATGCATAATGTTTCCAACAAAAATGGATTTTCAACTAGTAGAATATTAATCCACATGAGAGACCTCCTATATTTCCAAAGGCCTCAACATTGTTTTTCTATAAATTTTATTTCTAACTCGGTCCACGACTCTTCCTCCCATACTTGTCTCATATTATGTTTTAAATTTGGAAATCACAATAACGTGACTCAAAATTCCCCGTGGGGTATTTGGAGAATGTCAGAACATTCTATGTTAAAATCCCTATTTGGGTTATAATTTCAATACTCATGGTAAAAGTGTTTTTCCCTAAAACAATTTTATTTTTTATTCCATCCTTCACAACTTTAAACTTCCCATGAAAAGAGACACAGTACTCACCATATTGAAAACTTGCAAAGGAAAAAATGAAAAAAATTTGAGCCTTATCTCACTAGACCTACACTATGCATGGTTTAAGAAATAATAAGGAAAGTCAAATATTAAAGGAATAAAACATGTTATGTTTATACCCCAAAAAGGGAAGCCTAAGAAAAATCCAAGTCTTTCTTACTAAGTTTCCTCATGACGGACTTAGGAAAAAATTAGGGTGATGAAAAAACGATAAAAAGTTTATAGGGTTGTACATATGAATATAGAAATAATATGACTACATTTTCTAGGACCCATATATTAGGAAATAAATAGAGCATCCTTCTATAGTTTAGATAGCTCTAAATCCCACCAACTGATGTTGGAATGCATCAAAGTGCCCAACAGTTACCTTATAATTAGATTATTTTCATTCCAAATGAATATAATTAAAAGGGGAGGACTTTGTTGACTTAGAAAAATATGTTACATGCAATTTTATACATAATTAATGATGTTATACTCACATAGAAAGCATATGTCTAGTTTGAGTAGAACTTCATCTTTATGTCAAAAGAAGGTGTAGGTTCGTATGTGTTACAACCGAAAACTTCCTCTACCTGACTAGAAATGTTCACTGTATGAAGCACCGGGATCACCCAGGTGGTCCTATGCATACACAACTTGTGCAACAAGAGTCTTGTGTAGACCCTTATTGTGCATACCAGAATGTGTAGCCACCCCTATGTAAGGTACCTACATGAAACAACCCTACACGGCACAAATGATTCACCACCCCTATGTGGGGTACCTGTGCCAGTTGCCTTATCCAGGGAACTATGTGGGTATCTCCTTCAAATAGGGTCTCATGTTTAACTGTAAATAGAAACCAAGGGGTTCTCATTTGAAACAACTAGAAAATATGAAGAAGCACTAAAGATCTAGTCCCACAACCCCTTCACTGAGGTCCTCCAATACCACTTAGCAAGCTCTCAAAATACCAAGAGAAGAGAGAATTAAGGTGGATATGGGAGATTGAAGTCCCTTTAGGGACTGAAAAATACACCTATATAAGTTCCTATTCCCCCATGAATTAAAAACTACTATTATAAATGTCCTTCCCATAATCAAGGACCTGTGCGAGTCCCTTATAGAGAAACCTGAGGGGACTGTGGTGCTTAGGCTCAAGCCTAGCCCATGTGTTGTTTTCCTTGTGATCCATTTCCTTTGGAATATACATCTCTTATAGGCCTTCACCCTACATGAAGCACTTCTAGCTTCTCCTAGGCCCTAAATGTATCACCGCTACTCTCCTAGATAGGACCTGTGTGAGCCTCCATTTGATCCATATTTCAAGACACCAATGGCATGTCTCCCTTTCATTTGGATCCCTTATTTGAGGGGGGGACAAATTGAATACTCCACCAAATCCTCTAGACTTGAAAAAACATGGAAAGGGGAAGATAATTATCTCTCCCATATAGATATGAATTCCTTTGGTCATAGGTGTCTTACACCAATCCCATTTGATGGGTAGGGTCCTTAAGGTAAATGTAGATATACATTCCAATGATCACGAGGGTACCAACCATAGATATGATGCAAGGGGATTCCTAGTATTGGAAATGATGGCTAGGTTATTTCCCTTCCCTCAATGTCTCTAATATTAGGGACCTCTGGTTCTATAGGTGAGGGGGAGTATCACACTTTAATTTCACTTAGAGGATTAGTTCATTATCCTTTCTTATTCCATAGGAACCAATTTTAGGGAATCCCTCCAAGAGTAAGCCCCTAACCTTTATTTCATGACCTATCCTACTTCATTAATTCCTACATATCCATGACCATGGGATATATCCATATTTAGTAGTCAGATGTGACTATCTTGGGTACAATGATGGGAGGGAATAGGCACATCAAATCCCTTTCTTCTTCTAACTTTTCCACGACCTCTTCCACCAGGGGGAGAAGGATGGTTTGGTTTACTCGATCTATCACTTCCTCTTTTTTTCTCACATTAAAGCATGAATCACATGTGATTATTGGATATCTACAATCTTGACATCCACATGGTCATATGCATGTCATGGTAGAGGATCTTTTTCTAGATCTTCCTCTCACCTTCCTTCAGAGGGTCTCCATAGGCATGGCCTCTCAAAGCTATGGGTCCAACCACAAGGCCTCTTATTCCGTATAATCCCCAATCATATCTAATAAAACCTACCAAGTCCATCATCCTAAATGGTGTAATACTTGAAAACCAACCTTAGGTCATCCCTTCTAGAGTAATCCCCTAGCCTTCTTGCAGGAGGCGATACTCTTACTCCACTTCACCTTCCCAGGTCATAGCCCGGAGTCGGTTTTACTATATAGGTTACCAAAATAAAAGAGGATATGGGTACATTGAAAATATATCTCTTTCCCTTTAGTCTCCATTATCCATCCACCAGCAGACAAAGTGAATCGAGTGATCTTCATATCTACTACTTTCTCTTGATTCTCACACCAAGCATGACTCATGTGGTCTTAGAGGTTACCGAAGATCAAGACAACATCATGATCCCCAAAAACTCCAAATGGGGCTTCTATTAGATGAAATCACTAACCACATTCAAATAGGAATCATTCAAAGTGTAAGGCCCAACTAAAAAATGGTATCTTCCTTAGGAGTAAGCCCCCTCAAAACCCCCAAATCACCAGGGCATCCTCCTTTGGTGTAAGACCCAACTCAATCCATTCAATGGTCTATATTCCCCTACATGAAAACCTTCATAGGACCTCAACAAGAGTGTTTCCTCACAAATAAACTGTGTGGTATTTAATTACATTCCAAATAAGATAATTAGAAAGCCTCTTTATGGTCCAAACCCAACACCCAAAATCAACCCTAATTATCTCTGGGCCACATTAATTGTATAATATTATTCAATATGGGAATCCATATTCCTTCTAGGTTTATTGGGTTGCCTCATCATAAATCCCATGCCAAAATTTGAGTAGGAACCTCTCTCCTAGACATCCTTGCTACATAAAGGTAAACTACACAGTTTGGTCCTTATCACATAAGCTTAAAAGGTATGATGTGTCCCATTATGTTCCATTGACCTACATGGGTTATGATTCCTTTCATGGGGTTACAAAGGAATACCATTCATGGGTATGATCCCAACATCAAAATAACTCCCATACACCTGGATAAAATTCCATACATGTAAATAATTAACTGTTAATTCAAGGGTGACCCATGTCATACTTGGTAATTATGGAAAGACTCATTACCATATCTTAAATCTATTATAGTCTCAGAGTAGGAAAAATTTACCCCCAAAAGGGTGTGCCGAGCCTGACCTCCCATACCCTCAACCAATGTGAGTTCTTAAGTATAATTGGCCATGTTTCACAACGAGCACCTACCTTTGGAAAGCAGGCCCCTAAGTCATCACGAATATTGAACAATTGGGCGTTTTCATCTCCACATATGAATCCCGTTAGAAGCCTCTCAAAAAAGAAAAACCTAACTTTAATGATTTTACAAAATTTAAACACAACAATCAATCACCAGGTGCAATATTTTTGATGGAAATAGCCCTATAAACCTAAAAAATGATAAAAAATCTAAAAAATACTAAAACCCCTAAAAATCCATAAATGAAATCAAAATTCTTAAAGACTCTATAGACCCATAAAAAAATCCATATAAATACATTAAAACATAAAAAACGCTAAAACCCTGAAAACCAATAAGAAAACTTTAAAACCTAAAAATACATTAAACCCTAAGAAAACTAAAAAATGCTAAAAACTCTAAAAATCCTTTAAGACCCTAAACCCCTAAAACCCCCTAAAATTCATAAAACCCCTTAAAACTCAAAAAAATCCTAAAAACAATAAAAAACTAAGAAAACCATAAAAATATAAAAACACTAAAACCCCTAAATACCCCTAAATACCTAAAAATGCTAAAAACCCTAAAAATTCCTAAAACCCTCTAAAAACCCTACAAATACCTAAATCCCATAAAAACCCATAGAAATCCTAACAAATCCTTGAGAATCACTAAAACCATAAAAAAATTAAAACCATGAAAAAAAAGAAGAAAACCATAAAAACCTAACAACACTTAAAACCCTTAAAAAACCCAAAAAACCAAAAAAAATATAAAACATATAAAAATATTAAAAAACCTAAAACCCACTATAAACCCTAAAAATCACCAAATAATATAAAAACACTTTAACAACCTAAAAATTTTAAAAACTATAAAAATTCTTAAAAACCTCTGAAACTCAAAACCAAACTCTAAAAACTAAAAAACATAAAAACACTTGATCCCAAAAAAACCCATAAAAATCCTAAAAATACATAAAAACCCCTAAAATGTAAAAAACCCTAAAAACCGAAAAACCCCTAAGAAGTCCTTGAAACCCTAAATACACTTTAAACCCCAAAAAACAGAAAAATGATAAAACCCTAAAACCCTAAAACACTAAAAATCCTAAAAAATATCAAAACCCTGGAAATAATAAAAAACCATAAAAATCATAAAAAATCCCTAAAATTACTAAATTGAAAAGAACCTTAAATCCATGAAATACACTAAGAAAACCTTAAAACCCTAAAAAAATAAAAGACCTAAAAAACCCGAAAAACCTAAAAACCCTAGAAGTCTATGAGAATCCTAAACCATCCAAAAAACTATAAAACCACTAACAAACGTAAAAACCACTAAAATTCATGAAAACAATAAAAACCAACTAAAACCATAATAACCCTTTATACCCCTCAATCATTAAAAACTCTAAATTTATTAAAAACCTAAAAAACCCAAAAAACAAAAACAAAATCATAAAAACCATAAAAACCCTCAAAATCCATAAAAACATCCTAAAAAAGTAAAAAACCTAAAAAACCCGAAAGACCAAAATAAATTCCTAAAAACCTAAAAACACATAAATCCCCTAAAAACCTAAAAATGATAAAAACCCTAAGAAACCCCCAAACCCCCCTGAAAATACATAAAACCCTAAAAACCATAAAAATACTAAAAGGCCCAAAAGTCCATAAAAATTTAAAAACCCTAAAACACTGAAAAACCTAAAATCACTTTAAATCCCTAAAAACCTAAAAATGCTAAAACCCTAAAAACTCTAAAAGGCCCAAAAAACCCCTAAAAACCATAAAACATCTTAAAACCATAAATCCCCTCAAACCTATAAAAATGACAATAGAACATTAAGAACAATAAAAACCATTTAAACCCTAAAAATAATTAAAAAATCTAAAAAACCTTAAAACCCTAAAAAATTGAAAAACACCAAAAATCCCAAAAAAACAAAAAAAAAATCCTAAAACCCTCAAAATCCCTAAAAAGATAGAAAACCATAAAAATCATTAAAAATCCCTAAAAATACCTAAAAAAACAAAAAAAACAACCTAAAAAACATGAACATCCATAAGAAACACTTAAAACCCTAATACACTTAAAACCACTAAAAATGCTAAAAACCAAAAATACCCAAAAATACCCTAAAAACCCCAAAAAAATATCTAAAGAACCTAAAATACCAAAAAAATCCTAAAAGAACCTTAATAACCCAAAAAACATAAAATACCATAAAAATCTTGAATACCCCTATGAAAACATTAAAAGCCTAAAAACACTAAAAACCCCTAAAACATAAAAACACTAAATTCCAAAAAATATCTATAAAATACCCTAAAAACACTAAAAACCAAAAAAAACCCCTAAAAACTTAAAAACCCCAAACATCCATAAAACCCATAAACCACTGAAAAACTCTAAAATCCCTTTAAACCCATAAAAATTTAAAAAACTCTAAAAACCCTTAATGACCCTAAAAAAATGCTAAAACCAATAAAAATCATAAAGGCCCTTAAAACCCTAGAGAAGCATAAAAACATTCAAAATTCATAAAAACATTAAAACCATAAAAAACCTAAAAAACACTAAAAATACCTAAAAAATCAAAAAACACTAAAAACCCTACAAAAACCTTAAAACCCTAAAAAAATTTAAAACCCTTAAAAACCTAAAAATTATCAAAACCCCAAACCCCATAAACCCCATAAAAACCCTAAAACTCCTAAAAACCCTAAAACGCATAAAAAATCTCGAAATCCTCAAAACCCAAAAATACCATAAAAATTATAAAACAACCCTAAAAATCCATAAAATTTTAAAAAACCATAGAAACCCGAAAAAACCCTAGGAAAAACTTTAAAAAATAAAAACTCTTCAATTTCCTAAAAAATATTAAAAATAATGAAAACCCTAAAAGGACTCGAAAAACCATAAAACCCCTCAAAAACCATAAAACCACAAATCCTTAAAAAACTAAAACCCCATAAAAACCCTTAAAACATCAAAAATATCTAAATACCATTAAACCCCTAAAAATGATAAAAAATATAAAAAACCATAAAAACCCAAAAAACTAAAAAAAACCTAAAACCCTAAAACAACCATAAAATCCTAAAAACCTGCAAAATCCCTAAAACCCACAAGATCCATATAATCCAAAAAAAAACCCCTAAAATCTCAAAAAATATAAAAAACCCCAAAACCCCTAATAAAATCTCAAAAAAGTAGAGATACAAAAAACCCCTAAAAACCTAAAGAACGCTAAAAACCAGAAAACTTCTTAAAAACCCTAAAACTAAAAAATATCAAAAAATCCATAAAAAATCCATAAAAACAGAAATGAACTCAAAAAACCCAGAAACCTCTAAGACGACCATAAAATCTAAAAACACATAAAACCCCCTAAAAACAAAAAAACGTGAAAACCCTAAAAACACCCTAAACCCCCTAAAACCCATAGAAACCCTAAAAATCCTAAAAACCCTAAATATACTAAAAACTAAAAACCCACTAAAAATATAAAAACCCTTTAATACCTTTAAGAATTTTAAAAACTCTAAAATACTTTAAAAACCCCAAAAACATGAAAAACCCCAAAAACAAAAAAATATATAAAATCCAAAAAATCCCAAAAAAACCATAAAAACCAAAGAAACCCTAAAAAATCAAAATCCCTAAAAACCATAAAAATCATAACAATCCTAAAAACCCTAAAAAACCCTAAGAACATAAATAACACTAAAAACCCTGAAAAACCCCAAAGTAAATCTAAAAAACCAAAAATTATTAAAATCTGTAAAAAAAATAAATAATGCTAAAAACATAAAACCCCATTAAAACCCTTAAAATATAAAAAACATCAAAATCCCTAAATCCCATTGAAAACAAAAAAAACCAAAAGACCATCAAAATCCATAAAAACATAAAAACCCTAAAAACTTAAAAACCCCTAAGAAAACATTACAAGTATAAACACACATAAAACTCCTAAAAATTTAAAAAATGATAAAACAACTTAAGAACCCTAAAAACCATAAAAACTATAAAAACCTATAAAAACCCTCAAATTATCTAAAACCCATAAAAACATAAAAAATCTAAAAAACTCTAAAAATTAATAAAAACATAAAAAACCCTAGAAACCATAAAAACCCATAAGAAAATATTAAAAAGAAAAAGTCTCTTAAAACAAATAAAAACATAAAAAACACTAAAAATTAAAAAAAACCCTAAAGGGACCTAAAATACTTTAAAACCATAAACCCCAAAAATCCCTTAAAAACTGTAAAAAACCATAAAACCCTAAAATACTAAAAACTCAAAAAACTTTTAAACCCCTAAAAATGATAAAGATCTAAAAACCCACAGAAACCCAAAAAAACTAAAAAACTGCTAAAAACACCAAAAAACCTAAAAAACCTAAAAACCATCAAAATCTCTAAAAAATATAAAAATCGTAAAAATCATAAAATTCCCTAAAACTATCTAAAAACATAAAAACTCAAAAGACCCTAAAATCCCTAAGAAAACCATATAAATCTATAAAATGTTAAAACCCATAAACAACGTAAAAACAAAAAAATCCCAAAAATCTCAAAAACCCTAATCAACCTCGAAAACCCTAAAATCCCTAAAAACCATAAAAACAAATAATACCAAAATAATCCATAAAAATCCCTAAAAACATAAAACCCCATAAAACCCTTGAAAGCCCCTATGAAAACTTTAAAAACCAGAAACACTTAAAACCCCTAAAAACCTAAAAATTATCAAACACTACTGGAATTTTGGCATTCTCCGAAGGGCTATTTGCAATGGGAGCCCATCGCAAAAACCTTTTTTCCATGGGGTCCCGTCACAAATATCTTGTTGCAGAAAATGGCATTGCAACAAGTATTTTTTGTGATTGGCTCATCCCAAAAAATACTACTTGTGATGGGAAGTAGTCCCATCACAAATAGATGTCTGATTAAATACATTATATATACAAGATCCTTTCATGATGGGCTTATCGCAAAAAGTTTTTTGCGACGAGAAACCAACCCATCATAAATAGATTATATGTTATAAACCTATTGCGAAGGGTCCGTCACAACAAAGTTATTGCGACTGTAAATAAACCCATCGCAAAAACTTTTTAAAATATATATATATAATCTATTTGAAACAGGGAATCGCCACAAAATCCTCATTGAAAATACTTAATAAAAAATATTAATATTATTAAAATAATAAAAAAATAAAAAAAATTATAATTATCTATATTTGAAAATAATTAATAAAATAAAAAATAATAATAAATTTATGATTAATGAAAAAAATAATATTAATATTATTAAAATAATAAAAAATATAAAGAATATTTAAATTCTCATTATTCAGAAAAAATATAAAAAAATTCTTAAAGTATTATTATTATTAAAATAAAAAAACATTAAAAAATATAATATTAATAGTAAACAATAAAATATTAAAATATTAAAAAAAAATATGCAATATTCCCACCATTATAAAAGACAAAAACTGTAAATAGTTCATATTACAATAAATGTTCAATTAAAATGTTTTTTAAAGAACAAAAAAATCACTAGGGGTATAGTCTTCTGGAGGAGCTGGAGGAGATGGTGGGGGAAACTCCATCCCTAAACTACGAGTCAGACAATGTTTGTACTCTATCTGATCGTGCTGCTACTGCTGCCATCGATGCATATCCTCCTTGTGCTACTGCTACTACTGCTGCTGCCATTGATGCATGTACTCCTCGTGCTACTAATATTCCTACTATAGTCATCAACACATGTCCTCCTCGTGCTGTTGTTGCTGAAGCATCTCTTCCTTCTACGTCTACAAACTCGCTATAAGTTCAATTTGAGCTTGTAAATAGTCTTGATTCTATGATATATAAGATGATGCCTCTCCATGAGATCCTCTCAAGCTAGACACCAACATCGCTAAAGTACCATAATATGTCCCAGGAGTAAAATGAGAGTTGATACCGACTACTCGACCCTTCTCGAAGGCATATTGGGTCTCCTACATCCATTCTGCCTCATCGAAATGGTGGGAACTAGTATGATCAGCCATCTTGGCCTGACTCTCAGCCTGTGTCTGAGATGTCACAGCCTCATATAACTCATTCAGTTTCAATTTTAAATTAAAATATTGAAAATATTAGATGTAGTTAATTTACAAACTAAAAAATAAATAATACAAACCACAATCTGACACCAGTGATCACCTCTAATATTTTCAATGGAGGGATCATTGTACATCCTCCGATAAACATCATACTATGTAATATCAAGATGCTCGACTAACTAAATTAATATAAAATAAACTATTTATATGTAATGTTATATAAAATATTTTAAAAAGATACTTACCATATGCTCTCTATGCATACTGAATGTACGACTACCAGCTTGATGTGTTACCTTCTATTTCCCCCAGTTCTGCCAGCCCAATGAAAATCTCCTCTGAAATCCAGCACTCAACTTGTGTGAACATAATCCATCCCAAATGTGAGATTAAATATACTATGCTCGGTGGGCTCTACATGACTCATCAAATACTTCCACTCCTACTTTCTTAATGGTCTTCCTTCTCAAATTGTGCAAAAACTGACAGAAATGCTCATGCATAGACACCTCTCATGCTTCGTGGATAGCGGCACACATGCTATCATCGATGGGATACCATAAAACCTACAAATAAGTTATAATATCACATTATTAATGAAATAAATTTCTAAATAAATATTATTTATTTACGTACCATCCAATAATTGAACATTCCAAGCCACACATTAATGGGAATCTATTCCCATGTGATCCATGGCTGAGAAAAGTAATTGTGCTAGATAGCACTCCCCTGTACAATAGATACATGTGCAAAACTGTAAAAAAAAATTAACAAAAAATTATTATATAAATAAATTAATGAAAGATAACAAAAAACATTGGTTATCATACCTTTGCATGCATGGATTGAAACCAAGATATGGACGCCGCTCGGGGATAGAGTCAGGAATTATATGTCATGCAAGATTGTGCCACCTCCACATACCCCCTTGAACTTCCAGTAGCCTAAGGGTCAAATGATCCCAAAACACGCTCATCCAAAGGTAGCTCACCCTCTTCCAACTCAAAAAGTATATCAGGGTCCATCTGAAACACAAAATGATTATTGTTATCAGATAGTTGAAAATAACTATTACATATAGATATATATTAGTTATGATTATAACCAGTATTTAACTGGGTCAAGGTTCACCTTCTTCATCATCTTCATATCTAACGATGCCAATGTCTTCATATTCATCATCTGTGTCCTCAATATCCATATGAGTTTCAGTTTCATCATCTCTTGCCATTTCAAATTCATTTGTAACATCATTAACATCCTCTTCACCATCGACCATTAATTTTGGGGTGTCATCAAAGATATTCATGTCTCTTTGTGAAGAGGATGGATTTTGAGTAGTCTCTTGAAAAATTTCAATTCCTTTTACTTCTTTGAAACCACATTTTGTTTGAGTAAACTGATTTTCCCGAGATTTCATTTTTATTATACTCCACCAATCACCTAGGTCTCTTGAAGTAGCATAGTAATTTGTGTAATATATTTGATATGCCTATTTATCCAGTTAAAATGGTTCATTTACTGCATGAGAACATTTATATTTAATATTGACGATTCCATGAATCGGATGAACATGAAAGCCTCTCTCAGTATCTAACCACAAACATTTAAACATTATTATGTAATTTTGATCTTGATAACACAGTTCAATAATTTCATCCAGCATGCCGTACAAGTCAACATTAGTTTCTCTATGATGCGATCCTCTCAAGAAAAATCCACTGTTCATTGTTTTTTTGATTCCCCATATGCACGTGTATGAAATAGAAAACCATTAACCACATATTCATTGTAAGATTTTACCATTTTGGATGGTGGGTTTCTCAATATACACAGTTTCTTATCAATTTTATCAACATGTTGAGACACTTGAAAATTTGTAAAAAAAAATCAATATATTAAATAATGAACTGAATTGATATGTTAAACCATCAATAGTTTATGTTTCCAGTTTTTGAAACCATTGAGAAAATGTTTTATTTCGTCATTATTCAATATAATCTACTGTAATTTGTGGAAGCTATTTATTGATATGATTATCATATAACATAAAAATAAAATAAGTTTACATACTGTAACATAAATTATAGAATAATTTATAGAAGCACTCACAGTAAAAATGATGTCATTTCTTCATAGTTGAGCAGAACATATGTATGAGCTTTGGGATATTCATCATCTGAAAGACATTGTTTATGAACTCCACCAAATCCAATATCTAGATGATTAAAACTGATAATTGATTGTCCATTTCATCATTAGAATTCCCCTCATTCAATCCCATGGGTTTTTGTTTTGATGGATATTGAGATTCAAAATAATGAGAGTAGAAAAAAGAAATTTCCTCTAGTAAATAAACGTCATCAATTGAGCCTTCAACTGATGCTTTTTTACATAATTTTTTCATCAATTTCTGCATGCATCTCTCAAATTTTTATATCCATCAAAACGGTACTAGACCTTCACATTTATATTCATGTGGAAAATTTAATATCAGATGTTCCATTGAGTCAAAGAAATCTGGCGGGAATATTTTTTCCAGTTTACATATAATGACAACAACATCTTATTCTAGTTTGCTTATTGAATCATAGTCTATTTTCACCACAAAAATGTCTTGAAAAAAATATGATATGTCTATTATCGAATCCCAAATAATAGAATTCATCAAACCTCTGAATCCAATCAGCATAACTCTTTCCATTATAACATGAAATTCATGACATTTTAATCTGATAATATAACCATTCATAACAAAACTTCCCAAATTAGAAGCATAGCCATCTGGAAGTCTCAAATCTGTAATCCACTAACAAAATATTAAGAAACTCTATTTGGATAGTTTATAAGCTACTTTTGGATTTATTAACCTCTGTGATCTATCATTTTGAAACATTTCAAGTTTCGTTCATCTACAAATTTGGGCGAGATCTAAATGTGCCTTTACATTATCTTTGGTCTTACCTGGTGTATCCAAAAATGTATGAAATAAATTATCAAAATAGTTCTTCTCAATATGAATGACATCAACATGTAGTGGACCATCAAATCAGACTAATATGGAATATTCCAAAAAATGTTTCATTTTATCCAGTTATGTCATTTCCAAAAGCCATGAATTTTCTGTTGGTTTACTGTTAGACCAAATATGATGGTAGGTAATTAAAATACAACTAATTTTAACTTCTTACCCAAGATCATTTTTAAAGGTTCATACCTTTCAATTGTGCCTTTTATGAAATGAGATTTTTTCCTCTGAAAAGGATGATTGGTTGGAAGAAATCTCCGATGAAAGTCAAAATAACCAGTTTTTTTTCATTGATGAGCATAAAGGCTTTGTTGTCTTTCATACCTTAAGGACATGATTTTATACCATGTGTACTCTAGCCAGATAACATTCCATATGCCGGTAAGTCAATAATCATCCACATCAATGCAACTTTTAATATGAACTTTTGTTTCGTAGAAACATCATATGTACTAAAAACATTACTCCACAATTAATTTTACTCATCAATTACTGGTTTCCAATAAACATCAATATTATTTTCTAGATGTCCTGGGATTAATAAAGTCAAAAATATATAGGGCTCCTTCAACAACATTAATGGAGATAAATGGTACAGAGTTATAAATACTGTCCAACATGAATACTGTCTACTATAAGAACCAAACAGATAGAAACCGTCAGTAGAAAGATCCAATCCCACGTTTTGGGCTTATAAAGAAAAAGACAGATGTAGTCGGTCAAAATGTTTATATGAATAAATAGCAGATGGATGATTCAAGATTTTATTAGTTGAAATCTTGGTTTTGTACCATGATATCATTGACATTGTGTTCTGAGATAAAAACAAATGTTGCAACCTAGATGTAAGGGGGAAATATCTCAAATATTCACAAAAATCGATCCAGACTTCCCCGATTGAGCTTCTTTATACCTCTATTGTACACATGTGGGACAACTATCCAATGACTCATTTTCACTAGAATATAATATGTAATCATTTTCATATGCATGAATCTTCTGATAACTATGGCCTATATTACAAACCAGCCTCTTTCTTTCATAGTTATTTATAGGCAACACATTTCCTTCAGGTAATAGTGTTTTATTCAAAGAAAATATCTGATCAAAATAGTTGTTTGACATTGCATTATCTGATTTAATAGCCATAAATTTTTCAACCACTTCTACTTTTATTATCTTGCAACTAGGATATAATGCAACCTCAGCAGACCTCAATAACTCATAAAATTCAGATGGTACCAACTCAGGAGTAAAATTAGTAGCCTCATGAGTTTCAGTTTGTTGAACAGATGGACCTACAACATCATGTACTAAATTTTGAAACTGTGATGGATCCAGAATCAAGTTATTAGTATCTTCTATAGAACTATGTTCACTGTGTTGAGACCAAAAAATATAATCTGGTTGAAAACCAGACTATAAGAGATGTCCCCCAACCTTGTCAAATGTGTCAAACATTCTCAGAGCAAATTTTTTACAGGGATAATTAATTGTGTGTTATAAAACAAATTCTGGTTTTGATGATTCAAATGATAAGAAAGCATCAACACCCTCAATATATACAAGATTTAAACTAGAACCATTTAAATTTCTACACTGATTTATCCAAGAATGGTCATCTAATAATGACTGTTGTCTACTTCCTTATTCTATAGTTTTCTACAAAATATAAAATCATTTCTATTTTTGAATAATTTGAAATTAGATAAACACTATACAAAAAAGAATATAAATAATTACAACTAATTCTTAATAATTACCATTAATTACAAGCGACACAATTTTCATTGGATTAATGGCTACTCTTTTGTCTAAAGTCTCATTTACTTGCAACTTTCTCACACAGAAATCAAAACTAATAATCTGCTCAGAGGTACACTTATTCATTCTAGGGAATACAAGAATGCATAAGAGTAAATTTGAGCATATTCTTATT
The DNA here is from genome assembly GCA_963277665.1 of Viscum album. Lineage (NCBI taxonomy): Eukaryota > Viridiplantae > Streptophyta > Magnoliopsida > Santalales > Viscaceae > Viscum > Viscum album. Next base: position 45,766,025 of record OY728151.1, read on the forward strand.
TATGATTTGAGTGTCAAAAAGATGCAAGTAAATGAGCCATCAGACAAAAGATCCCCCTTTTCTTTGATGAATCTTTTTCTTGCAACTGTCACCACCTAAAAACATTATGAAAAATGTGGTCCTACGAATGCAAATTTAAACTCATGCATATGATATTGGATATGCATACATAGAAGCATACTTTTCATAATGTCTTTGAGTCAGTGAGAGTTGAAAGGAGAAGATTCATTGAGAAAAAGGAGTACCGCCAATCCACTGAAAATTGTGCCAAGTTATTACAATTTATTACAATTAATTTTATTACTAATTATTGCTAATTATTCCTAATTATTTCTAATTATAATTATTTATGGCTATTTATTGCTAATTATTGTTAATTATTGCTAATTACTTCTAAGTAGTGTTAATTATTTCTAATTATTGCTAATTATTACTAATTATTGCTAATTATTTCTATTTATTACTATTTATGGCTACTTATTGCTATTTATTCCTATTTGTTACTATTTATTCCTATTTATTACTATTTATAACTATTTATTAGTATTTATTACTATTTATTACTAATTATTACTAATTATTAATAATTATTACTATTTATTACTATTTTATTACATTTTGTTACTAATTATTACTATTTATTACTAATTATTAGTATTTATTATTATTTATTAGTATTTATTACTAATTATTACTATTTATTACTAATTATTACTATTTATTATTAATTATTACTAATTATTACTATTTATTACTAATTATTACTAATTATTATTAATTATTACTAATTATTTCTAATTATTAATATTTATTACTATTTATGACTATTTATTACTATTTATTACTATTTATTACTATTTATTTCTAATTATTACTATTTAGTACTAATTGTTACTAGTTATTACTAACTATAACTATTTATTAGTATTTATTATTATTTATTTGTATTTATTAGTATTTATTATATTTTATTAGTATTTATTAGTATTTATTAGTATTTATTAGTATTTATTAGTAATTATTAGTATTTGTTAGTATTTATTAGTATTTATTAGTATTTATTACAATTTATTAGTATTTATTAGTTCTAATTACTATTTATTAGAATTTATTTATATTTATTTCAAATTCTTACTAATTATTACTAATTATTATTATTTATTACTATTTATGAATATTTATTAGTATTTATTACTATTTATTAGAATTTATTTGTATTTATTACTATTTATTAGAATTTATTTCTATTTATTACTTTTTATTTCTTTTTATTTCTATTTATTACTATTTATTACTATTTATTTTTATTTATTAGTATTATTACTATTTATTAGTAATTATTAGTAATTATTAGTATTTATTAGTATTAATTAATATTTATTAGTAATTATTACAAATTATTACTATTTATTAGTATTTATTAATATTTATTTGTATTTATTACTATTTATTAGTATTTATTACTAATTATTAGTATTTATTACTAATTATTAGTATTTATTACTAATTATTAGTATTTATTAGTATTTATTAGTATTTGTTAGTATTTATTAGTATTTTTCAGTATTTATTAGCATTTATTACTAATTATTACTAATTAATTGTATTTATTACTAATTGTTAATATTTATTACTATTATTTTCTAATTATTACCCTTTCATTCTAATTGTTACAAATTATTGTTAATTACTATTAATTACTACAAAATACAGCTACTAATTACTAATTACCACTAATTATTTATATACATTACTAATTATAGTTAATAATTATTAATTATTACTAATTACAAGGAATTAGTACTAATAATTTAATTTTTTTATTATAAATAAATACTGATGACAAAACAATTTAAATCTAACTTAATTACAACTAATCTACAATAACTAAAATTAATATAAAAAAAGAAATAAATACTAAATTAAATAAAACATAAATACTTTTAAAATTGATCTCTTAATATTGTAGGTGGTTTCATAACTTCATCGTAAAAAAAAGCTAACTCTCAAAAATTTTCACTCTAAAATTAGAGTTCACAGAAGCAGAGGAACAAGAAATACAGGTGGAGAGAAGAAAAATGGAGGGGGTATATATAGGTTAGATTAGTTGCGACGAGACTATTAGCAATGGGAATCCCGTCACTAATAGTACTTTTTTTGCAATTGGACCCATTGCAAATACATTCGGCCACATTAAATACGGTAGGTATTTAAAAGGTTATTTGCAACGGGTCTTGTCGCAAAAAGTGACCTGCGACACACTTTTTGTGATGGGACAACATCCCATCACAAATAGGTTTTAACTGCCACATATTATTTGTGATGGGTCCCGTCGCAACTAGGTCTTACCGCCTCCCGGCATTTGTGACAGGTGGTGCCAACACGTCATAATTACCCTTTCACGCGGTTTGGCATTCAAACAGCGCCAATCCGCACGTAAGTTTTTGCGACTGGGTGCCTATTCCTGTAGCAAATAACATCTTCAACTAACTATTTGTGGTGAGATTTATTCTTGTCACAAATAACCCATCACAAATAATGGTTTTTTCAGTAGTGAAAACCCAAAATTTACCAAAAAAATATTCTAAACCCCTACAAACCATAAAACCCCTAATTTTTTTTTGAAAACCCTAAAACCCATAATAGCTCTAAAAACCATTAAAAAAATATAAAATCCCTTTAAATCCCTAAAAATGTTTAAAAAAATATAAAAATCATTAAAAAACATTAAAAACACTAAAAAAATAAAATACTAAAAAAACCAAAAAAAACCCAAAAACCCCTAAAAACCCATAAAACCCTTCAAATTTATCAAAACCCTAAAAAGTGTAAAAGTCATAAAAAATCACAAAAATAGAAAAAAAATCTAAGTTCCCTGAAAAACCTAAAGAAAACCATAAAAACCTAAAAACACTTAAAACTCCTAAAAATCTAAAAAAACTCTCAAAACCCTAAAAACCATAAAAAGTTAGTAAAAATCCTAACAACCCCTAAAAACCATAAATACCCATAAAACCATAAGAAACCCTAAAACTCATAAAAACCATAAAACCACTAAAAACTCTAAAACCCCTTTAAACCCCTAAAAACATTAAAAGAGTTTAAGAATCATAAAACAGATAAGGCAATCATAAAAACCCTAAAAATGGAAGAAACAAATAAAACCCAAAAAACTATAGAACCATCAAAATTCCTAAAAACCCTAAAAATAATAAAAAAATAAAACCCTCAAACATCCCTAAAAACTTAAAAAACAACTTTGAAAATCCTGAAAAACCTTCAGAAAACCATTAAACCTAAAAAATATTAAAAACATTAAAAAACATAAAAATGCTAAAAATCCAGAAAACCATAAAAGATCCTAAAAACCCTAAAACCCCCTAAAAACCATAAAAACCCATAAAACCCAAAAATCCAAAAAAACCTCTAAAAACACACTTAAAACTATAAAAACCCTTTAAACCCCTAAAAATGTTAAAAAACAATGATAATCACTTAAAACCCTATGAAACTCAGAAAAACCCTAAAACAAAAAAAAAACCATAGAACGTTAAAAACCCTAAAAACCTAAGAAAACCCACAAAATCCCTAAAATCACTAAAAACCATGAAAATTAAAAAAACCCCAAAATCCCTAAAAATTTAAATAACCTAAAAACCCTAAAAATCCTAAAAATCTTTAGAAATCCTTAGAAAACTAGAAAATTTTAAAACCCCCAAAAAACCTAAAATACATGAAAAACCCTACAATACCCTTAAAACCTAAAAAACCTTCAAAATCCTAAAAAACATAAAATCCCATAAAAACCTAAAAAATACACAAAAATACCTATAAAACCCCCTAAAAACCCTGAATACCCCTAATAAGACCATAAAACCTAAAAGAAGTTCAAACCATAAAAACAAAAAAGTTAAAACCCCTAAAAAGACTCTATAAACCCTAAAACCTATAAAAACCATAAAAAACCTAAAAACACTAAAAACCCAAAAAACACCAAAGAAATCCACTAAAAACTCTAAAACACATTAATCCCCAAAAAGCATTAAAAAATATAAAAACCATTAAAACCCTAGAAAATAAAAAATCCTTAAAAACCCAAAAAAACCATAAAATCCCTAAGAACTTCAACACCCTAAAAAGCATCAAAATCCCTACAAATCCTAAAAACCATAAAAATAATAAAAAATAGATAAAAAATCCAAAAAAATTTAGAAAAACCCTAAACAACCTAAAAAACTTAAAATTTCTTTAAAACATAAATGATATAAAACCACTAAAAATCCTAAAAAATTCTAAAAACTATTAAAAATACTAAAAACCCTAAATACTTCAAAATACATAAAACCCCATAAAATCCTAAATAATCCATAAAAATACCTAAAAAAATAAAAAACACTAAAATTATGAAAATCCTTAAAAACCTAATAACTGTTAAAACCCCTAAGAAACCTCAAAAACACTAAAAACCCAAAAAAATATTAAAAGACTCTAAAAACCCATAAATACTATAAAAAGAACCAAAACCCTTGAAAGCCCTAAAACCCATAAAAACTATAATAAACCACTAAAAAACTCTAAAAACCCTTTAAACCCTTAAAAATATTAAAAAACTCTAAAACCACCTAAAACACTAAAAAACTCAAAAACCTACTAAAACCCAAAAAATAGAAAAAACCTAAGAACCCACAAAACCACCGAAACCCAAAAATTCCCTAAAACCCCTAAAAATCATAAAAATTCAAAAATCCATAAAAATCCATAAAACTTAAAAAACCCTAAAAACCCTAAAAAATACTAATAAAACCTTAAAAACATAAATACAATTAAACCCGCTACAAAACCTAAAAATTCTAAAAAACCAAAAAACCATGAAATCACTAAAAATCTATAAAAATATCAAAATCCCTTAAAATCTTAAAAAAAACCCTATATCATAAAAACCCATGAAAGACACTAATAAAACCACAAAACCTAAAAACACTTAAAACCCCTAAAAACACAAAAAACCATAAGAAAATCTAAAAACCTTACAAAACATAAAACCTTATAAAAACCCTGAAAACCCACTAAATACTCTAAAACCCAATTATCTTGATAAAAATGTTTAAAAACTATAAAAATCCATAAAAACTATTGAATCTAAAACAAAACCTAAAAACTAAAAAAAAATCAGAAAACCCTAAAAACCCTAAAAACCATTAAAATCCTAAAAAATTCCCTAAAAATGTAAACAAACATTAGAAACCCTAAAATTTGCTAAGAAAACCTTAAAAACCTAAAACACCTAAAATCCCTAAAAACCAAAAAATAAGATAAAAACCCTTAAAAACATAAAACCCCTAAAAACCCTACAAACCAACAAAATCCATAAAACCCTAGAAAACTATAAAATCATAAAAAATCCCTCAAAATACCTAAAATGTAAAAAACCCGAAAACCCTGCAATACCCTATGAAAACCGTAAAAACCTAAAAACATTTAAAACCAGTAATAATTATAAAAGATTAAATCCACTAAAATCCTAAAAACTCTAATAATGATAAAACCCCCTAAAAACATAAAAAACATTAAAACCACATAAAATACATAAAATAACTAAAAACTCAAAACCCATTATACCACTAAAACATTAAAAAGATCCTAAAACCGTAAAAACTAAAAAACCCCTAAAACCCGAAAAAAGCATAAAAACCTTAAAATCCCTAAAACCCTAAAAACACTAAAAATTCCTCAAAACAAGAAAACCCCAAAACAAACCTAAAAACCCTAATAAAAACATTTAAAACCTAAATACACTCAAAACCCTTAAAAACCTAAAAGTTCTAAAAACCATAAAAACCATAAAAACCCAAAAGCACTATAAAAACCCTCAAAATACCTAAAAACCTAAAGACCATAAAAATATTAAAGATACCCAAAAGTTCCTAAAAACATAAACCCCTAAAAACACTGAAAGAACCTGATAAAATCATGAAAAACAACAAAAAAATTAAAACCCCTAAAAAACCTAAAAATTCTAAAAACCCTAAAGGACCTTAAAACCCCCTAAAACCATACATACGCCTAAAACATTTAAAAATCCTAAAACACCTTAAAAAAACTAATAGACCACTAAAAAATATAAAAACCCTCTAATCCAATAAAAATTTACAAAACTATAAAAAACATTTAAACCTCTAAAAGACTCAAAAAACTCCAAAAAAATCAATAAAACCCTTAAACCCCTAAAATCCCTATTAACCCTAAAATCCATAAAAATACTAAAAATACTATAAATATCCCTAAAAACATAAAAAAACCAACAAAACATAAAAAATCCTTTAAAAAACTTAAAAACCTAAATACACCTAAAACCCAAAATAACTAAAAATTAAAACAACACAAAAAATCCCAAAAAACCTAAAACCTCTTTAAAATCCCAAAAAACCATAAATATCTTATGTAATCCTTAAAATTCACTAAAAAAATAAAAACCCTAAAAACCTTGAAAAATAATAAAAAATCCTTAAAAACCTAAAAAACACTTAAAACCCCTAAAAACCAAAAAATGAAAAAACCTAAAAAATAGAATAAAAAACCCTAAAAACCATAAAAACCTACAACATTAGAAAACCCTAAATCCCATTAAAACCCTTAAAACCCATTAAAAAACTTTTAAACAACTAAAAACATTAAAAAAGTCCAAAAAAATTAAAATCCATAAAAAAAAGAAACCTAGAAACCCAAAAACCATAACAACCTAGAAAACCATAAAAACACTAAAACCCTAAAACCCATCAAAATCCCTAAAAACACAATTACCCATAAAAATAATACAAAATCCCCAAAAATTCTTAAAAATGTAAGAACCCCAAAAAACCTGAAAAACCCCTAAAAAATTAAACTTACAAACACTTAAAACACCTAAAAACCCAAAGAACACAAAAACCCATAACAAACAAAAATACCCTAAAAACTATAACACCCTCAAAATCCCTAAAAACCCTAAAAACCCTAAAAACCATAAAAATCATTAAAAGTCCCTAAAAATCCCTAAAAACATAAAAAACTGTAAAAACCTTGGAAACCCCAAAGAAAACCTTTAAAACTTAAATCTAATTAAAACCCTTAAAAAAATTAAACACAAAAAATCCCAAAAAATCGTAATAACAAATAAAATATCTAAAAACCCTATATAAATCTAAAAACCATTTGAACCCTAAAAATGAAAAAAACCAATAAAATCTATAAATACCTAATATAAATCTAAAAACCATTTTATCCCTAAAAACGTTAAAAATATAAAAAAACATAAAAACCCCTTACAACTCAAAAAAAAACAAAAAACACAAAAAAAATAAATAAAAACCTTAAATATCCTAAAATCCCTCAAAATCCCTGAAAACTCAAAAACCCCTCAAAAATACAAAAAATTCAAAAAAATCGCAAACTCTTTAAGAAAACCAAATAGTCTAAACACTCTTAAGAGAACTTAAAAACCCTAAAACCCCTAATAAATAAAAAAATGTTAAAATCCCTAAAATCCTAAAAAACATTCAACACCCTCAAAATCCCGGAAAACCTTAAAAACCATAAAAATCCTAAAAATCCCAAAAAATACCTAAAAACATAAGAACCCCCCAAAACCCTAGGAAAAAAATAAAAACCAAAAAACACTCAAAACCCTGAAAAATCATAAAATTTTTAGAAACCCTAAAACCCTAAAGAGACCATAAAAACCATAAACCCCCTAAAAACCATAAAAACCCAAAAAAACCATTAAACCCCTAAAATCCGATAAAAACTCTAAATACTAATAAAAGCTCTAAAAACCATTTAAACCCTTAAAAATGTAAAACAAAACTCTAAAACCCCATAAAACCCCTAAAAATGAATAAACCCTAAATATAAAAAAATAAAACCATAAAAAACATAAGAAAATAAAAATCCTTAAAACCCTAAAAAACCATAAAAATCCTAAAACCCCATAAAATCCAAAAAAATGTACAAAATACCTAGGAAAAACTAAGAAAACATAATGACATAAACACACATAAAACCCCTAAAAACCAAAAAACTCTACAAAACCATAAAAACCCTAAAACCCCTAAAAACCCTAAAACCATATAAATCCTACAAAATACCTCAAAATCCATAAAAATGTAAAAAATAAAATACCCTAAAAATTAATAAGAAAACCATAAAATTCCAAAAACAAATAAAACCCCTAAAATCCTAAAAAATACTAAAAATCATAAAAAAACCCTCAAATACCCTTAAACTCCCTAAAATCACACTAAAAACTCTAAAAACCCTTTAAAAACCTACAACATTAAAAAATATTAAAACCTTTAAATAACCTAAAAAACTAAAAAGCCCAAAAGAATCCAGAAAAACAATAAAACTCCATAAAACCCATAACCCCACTCAATTTCTAATAAATTATGGGGGCACATGAATAGCCTGGCCCGAACCGTCCTTTCTATAAAACCCCTCAAAATCTATAAAAGTATAAAACCCATAAAAATCCTAGAAAATATTTAAAAATCCTTAAAAATTCTTAAAACCCCTAAAAAAATGTAATAAAACCATAAAAATATAAGAACTATTAAAACTCCTAAAAACATAAAAACTAAGAAAATGCTTAAAAACTCTAAAAACCATAAAAATCGAAAAACATAAAAAACCATCAAAATCCCTAAAACCCCTAAAGAACAGAAAATATCTTATAAAAACCATAAAATAACTAGAAACATAAAAAAACATAGAAACAATTAAAACCTCTATGAAAATGTTAAAAATAGAAAAACAATTTATATCCTTAAAAAACCTAATAGGGCTAAAAGTCCTAAAAACCCTAAAAAACCCTAAAAACTCTAAAAACCATGAAAACTCTAAAAACCATAAAAACCCCTAAAAACATTAAAAACCCCGCAAAACACCCAAAAATACTCAAAAAACCACAAAAACTCAAAAAAACTACATTAAAGCCCCTAAAAAATTAAAAAAATATAAAAACCCATAAAACATTAAAAAAATAAAAAACCCATAAAACCTAAAAAAACCATAGAACCCCTAAAAACCTAAAAACCCATAAAAAATCTCAAAATACATAAAAACCATAAAAAAAATAAAAAACCTAAAAAATGAAAAAACATCAAAAAACATTAAAAACTTAAAATCTGTAAATACCCTAAGGAAACCAAAAAAACCAAAAAACACTTAAAACCATAAAAAACAAAAAAAGACACTAAACCACTAAAAACTAGAAACCCCAAACCCCCTCAAAATCCCTAAAAATCCAAAAAACCATAAAAATAATAAAAGGCACTAAAATTTCCTAAAAACATAAAAACCACTAAAAACCCCTTACAAAACCTTAAAAACCTAAAAACACTAAAAAACCAAAAAAACATAAAAAATTCTAAAAACCCCAAAAAGACCCTAAAATCCTAAAATAACCTAAAAATCCTAAAACCCCTAAAAACCATAAAAACCATAAAACCCCTAAAACCTTAAAACCATAGAAAATTCAAAAAACACTTTAAATACATAAGAACATTAAAAACTCTAAAAAACCTTAAAAACATAAAAAAATAAAAAAATTCATAAAAACCTAAAAAATACCCATAACATCCCTAACATCCATAAAACCCTAAATAATCCTAAAACCACGTAAAATCTCTATAAACCCTTAAACATACATAAAAAATAAATAAACATTTCTAAGTACATAAAAACCCACAAAACCCCTAAAAACCCTTAGAAAACCTAAAAACATAAAAATAATTAAAACCCCTAAAAACCTAAAAAATGTTAAGAACCATAAAAACCATAAAAATCCTAAAAAATATCAAAATACCTAACAACCCAAAAAACAATAAAAGTCTTAAAAATCAGTAAAAATATCTAAAAAATTAAAAACACTTCACTGCCTAAAAAACTCTAAGAAAAACCTAAAAACCTAAAAAAAATAAAAACCCTAAAAATGTAAACATTACTAAAAATCCAAAAAAATCTAGATAGTCCCTAAGAAACCAAAAAACCCAAAAAAACCAAAATCCCCTAAAACATTAAAAAATCCTAAACCCAAAAACCCCACTAAAAAAATTTAAAAAACATTTAGACCCCTAAATACAAAAAAATACCCAAAAAACATTAGAAACTCTAAAAAAACCCTTAAAAACCCTAAGAACCCATAAACCCAAGAAACCCAAAAAGACTATAAAAACCATGAAAATATCTAAAAACTCTAAAAAACCTTAAAATCCTAAAAAATCCTTAATACCCATAAAAATTTAAAAAACCCTAAAAACCCTTAAATCCTCCAAGAAAACCTTAAAACCCTAAAATCACATAAACTTATAAGAACAAAAAAACACTAAAAATAAAAAAATGATCAAAATCCCTAAAAACCCTAAAACCATAAAAAGAATATAAAATCCCTAAAAAAATAAAAAACATAAAAAACAATAAAAACTATAAAAGCACTAAGAATACCATAAAACATAAAAAACAATTAAAACCACTAAAATAACTAAAAATTATTAAAAACCTAAAAATAAAAAAACCTCTGAAACCCAAAAAACCAAAAACCCCCAAAAACACTATAAAACCATAAAAATTATAAAAATGATCTAAAAACCATAAAAATTTAAAAAAACATAAAAAATATAAAAACCCTATAAATTTATAAGAAAACATTAAAATCCTAAAAACAATTAAAGCCCCTAAGAAACCTAAAAATTTAAAAAAACCATCAAAAACCCTAAAAATACCATAAAACCTAAAACACCTAAAAACGATAAAATACCTAAAAACCATAAAAAACACAAAACTTCATAAAAATACTAAAACTACTAAAAAAACTAAAATCCCATAAAATATTAAAAACTATAAAAAAACCATTAAACTGAAAAAAACTCAAAAAAATCTAAAACCCAATAATACCCTAAAAACCCTAAAACCCCTAAAAACCCTAAAACCCCTAAAAACCATAAAAACTGTAAAATTATCTTAATCCCAAAAAAACATAAAAATCATAAAATCATTAAAGATCCCTAAAAAAGTAAAAACCCCTAAAAACCATGAAAACCCTTAAGAAAAACTTAAAACACAAAAAACCCTTAATACCCCTAAAAATATAAAAAACACTAAAAACCTTTAAAACCTATAAAAACACTAAAACCCTAAAATCCCTAAAACCCATTAAAATAATAAAAATCCTAATAAATCCATAAAAATACCTAAAAATATAAAAAAGACTGAAATGCCTGAAAACAAACCCTAAGAAAACATAAAAAACACATAAAACCCATAAAAACACTAAAACCCCTAAAAAAACTCTAAAAACAATAATAACCTCAAAATAAGAAAAAACCATCAAAATCCCAAAAACCCATAAAAAACTCTTAAAAACCATTAAAACAAAAAAACCCACTAAAAACTTTAAATACCTGATAAACCCCAAAAACCCTTGAAACCCATAAAAAAATTATAAATTTATGAAAAATATAAATCCCAATAAAATCATAAAATCAAAAATAATATTAAAAACCCTCAAAATCCTAAAAATCCCTAAAAACCAATAAGATACTAAAAAATCCCTAAAATGCAAAAAACACACTAAAATCATGAAAAACACTATGAAAAAATTAAAATAAAAAAAACACATAAAAAAACAAAAATCTAAAAAGTCACTAAAAATAATAAATAAACAATAAAACTCTTAAAACCTTAAAAACCCTTAAAACCTTTTAAATCCCTAAAAACCATAAAAATTGAAAAAAATCCCAAAAAATACCTATTAAAATAAAAATAAAAAAACCATAAAAACTCATAGTAAAACCTTAAAAATGTTGTGAGTTGAATAATATGGATCGATATTCATGGTGATGGGTAGTGGATGATGGATATGATTCAGGGTTGTGTAGTGGATGATGGGTTTGTATAGTGGAAACAAGTTGTCAAACAACACAATATGGAGTGTGACCTACTACTTAGACAATGCAATCAAGGGAGTGGTGTGATGGACAATACACACAATAGCAAACTTAGTTAAGGTATGGAATTAGGGGATTTTGGATCTTGGATCACCAATTTAACTTTTATATTGAAAAGGAAAGAATACACAAGTTCAATGGAAGAAAGTAATGATCCTCACAATGGAGAGAATAAACTCAGAGTTTAATGATTAAAATTTGAATGAGAATATAGTTTCATGTGGTGGATATTTAGAACCATGGGGTGACATAAAAGGTCAGGAGTCTAATATCATAAATTCATAAAACCTATTCATATCTTGTCCCATTAAATTCAAAAATTTAAAGTGAAATAATGAATTTCTGGAAAAATAACACATGTCTTTCCACCCATAGAACACCATATTTGACTTTGAGTATATATCCCATCATACTTGACTTTGGTGTTCAAAGATTCCATTCAAGAATATCCATTTGGGAAAGGCTTCAAAAATTCATGCAACCATGTGATCCAAGTTTTAAACATCATGGTTGCGCTTGAATAAGTGAGATAATAGACCCATTTTTTCCATCCATGAATGTTTAAAAACCATTGGGCCTTTAATGAAGTGAGATGAGTTACCATTATATCAATAAATATATTTAATATCTCCTATGCCATCAGGCTTTGAAAATCCAACACCTCCACCTAGGAAATCCTCTCAGTTCCATGGACATAGTTCTCAAAATCCTTTCCCTCTTGAAAAGTAGTCATCCTTAACTATTCATCATCTACACCCAAAAAAGGATAAATAATAGAGAAATTTAAATAGTAAGATACACCATACTCACATGTAAAAGCTATCTTGTAAGAATTAATGTTAATATTTCTGAGAACATGGAAAGGAATGTCCCCTCGTGGCATGAGTTTTACTTTCCACTTGTCAATAAATATTTTCTTTTGCATGTGAATCTATACCAAGTCACTAGGGTTGAAAAATAATTTCTTGAGACACTTTAATGAATGAAAAACATATTTTAGGTTAATTACCTCAATATTTATCCTTTTTTTTATGGAGTATCTTGATGAATTCTGTACACCCATTAACATCCATATTAGTTGATTCCTATAATAAAAAAAGAACTAAGTTGATAGATGCAAGGGGGTAAATCCATAAACAGTTTAAAATGGTGAATATTTAGTAGTGTAATGATTGACCTTTTTATATGGGTTTTCCACATGTAACAGACACTCCTCCCAATACTTGATATTCTTATTAACAATTTTACATAGAAGTTATGACAGTTTCTGATTCACCACCTCTATTTTTCCATCAGGTTGTAGAGGATAGGTTATGGAGAATAGTAACTTTTTACCTAATTTTCACCATAATGTCTTCCAAAAGAAACTGTGTAATTTTTTTTCTTGACGTGACATAATTTTTCAATTTTTGTAAAGGATAGGGTCGAAGCCTCAATTTATTATTTGAAAGCAAAGACCTTTTAGACAGGGTAGAGGGTGACCCATTACATAGCCCAAAGGCCCAAGGCCAAGTGGCCTGAATCAAGGCTTGAAAGCCCATTTGAATGGCCCAAAAGCCCACTAAGTGAACAATAATGCTACAGTATCCACGCTGCTACAGTACCTACTATAGTACCACCACCGCAACAGTATCTGCTCTAGTCCCTCCGCCGCTACAGTGCTGTCGCTGCTACAGTGCCACCGCTTCAACAGTACTTGCTACAGTACTACTACAGTACTTAGGAAATTCTCCCCTTCCCAGATTTGATCATGGGTATTTTGGATTCCAAGCAAGAGCCTGTACCACTAGGGTGCAGTCTCTTTGGCTCTTGACTTGACATAATAATCCTAGGAATTCCATGGAGTTTGAATAATTTCTAAAATAAAAGTATTTTAATGTTAGTGGAATCATTTATTTTGTGACAATAAATAAAATGTGACATTTTAGAGAACTGATTCACCACAAAAAAAATAAACCCCCCTCTTGTTCCCTGGTAACCCCTTAATAATTTCCATTTATATGTCATCCTAAGGGGTGTTAGGGATTGGGAGAGGAATATATAATCCATGTGGGTTTTGTTTAGATTTTTATTTATGGAAAAAATGAATTTCCCACAAAATTCACAAAATATTTAGACATCCAAGGCCAATAAAAATTCTCACAATGAATAATTAATGTTTTTGAAATACCAAAATTTCCTATTAACCCACCAGAATTGAACTCATTTAGTAAAAGTAAATGGATATAATAATTGGGAATACAAATATTATCAATCGAGAATAAGAATCCATCAAGAAAATTTAACTCTTTAAAAAAACTCCAGGTTTAAAATGATTATAAGGTTTACCAAAATCACAATCAATTTCATATAAATACATAATTTATTAAAAATCAAGGAGTTTAGAATACATAAAGAATAAAATATAATATCTTCAGGAATTTGTATTATCCATAATATTTTCTTTTGCTTTTTTATACTTAATGACATATGAAAGTTATGTAATGAATTATAGCCATATAACATATATCCTATTTAGTTTAGAGTGGACCCTAAGGCATTTAAGGGCCTAGTGATCAAAATGGATCATAAATACATTATTCCAATGATATTTCTTCCATGTTTCTAGTACTATAAATAATTCATGAAAATATTTACCATATATAGCATAGTTTTGAGTTGGATCATTTAATTTCTCACTAAATAAATAAATAATATTACCTTTGATTATGAGTACTCCTCTTATTCCAATTTCGCTTTCATCACATTCAATTTGAAAGGTTATACCGATGTTTGGGAGAGAAATTAGGGGAGCATGGGTGAGTCTCTTTTCGAGTGCTTAGAAGGCCTTAACTTGAGTTTTTACACATTTGAAAAGGAATGTTCTTCTTTGTCAACTCATTAAATGGTTATCCCAGTGTATTGATATTCTTCAAAAATAACCTATAAAAACTAGTAAACCCATGGAAACGTCTTTCATGTATGATGTAGGTGGCAGTCAACCACTCTTGAATGGACTTGATCTTCTCAATATCATCCTAAAATCCATCACCTCATACCAAAAATCTAAGAATAATAACTTTATCAAGGTAAAATTCACAATTTTTAATGATTCAAAACAAATTTTATTTTCTTAACACCTCTAAGAATTTTATTAAGTGGTATACATATTTTTGTAAAGTCTTACTATACAACAAAATATCATAAATGTAAAATGAAAAAATCATTCAAATATTTGCATGTAGGACATGATTCACTAACTTCATAAATGTGATTGGTGAATTGGTGAGACCAAAGGTAATGACTATCCATTCATAAATTCCATTTTTGTCTTAAATTCCATTTCCACACATCTTCTTCTATTATCATAATTTGATGGTTGCTGGTTCTTAAATCTATTTATGAGAAAATAGTAGATCCATTCAGCTCATCTATTATATCATCTAAGCTATGGATAAGATGACAATACCTGGTTGTGGTGTTATTGATGGATCTATATTCAATGAACATTATCCATGTTTCATCCTTCTTGGTATCTATAAGCACCCATACAAGACCTAGATTAAGGATCTCTCTAATATTTCACACATCCAAAAAAATCCTAAACTTGACTTTGAATCTATTTTGCCTCATCTGGGTAGGTGTGATATGTAGGACGGTTCGGTTAGGATGCTCTAAGTATGAGGTCAATCTAATACACAATACCTCTAATGGGTGGAAAACCAAGTTGCACCTATTTGGGAAACACATCATCAAATTCATACAATAAAGACTCAATAACATTTGGAAAATGAGATTTTATGTAATTAGTGTTGAACATAACCACTTTTTACATAGGTACTAAAAGGTTTTTCTGAGAAATAAAATCTTTCTTAAACTCACTAGTTTTTTTACAACATCACACTTTTCTCTCATCTCAAATTTTTTTCCCATCATGAGTTTTCTTTTCTCTACAATTATTTTCTCCTCTTATCTTCTCATTTTACCTTCTTTTTCATATTCTATATTTTTTTGCTCATCACCCATTTTCTCACTCAAAATGTGATCCTTAAAATTTTTTTTGGGGGAATGGTATTGAGGGTTATAGGATCCCATTTGGGTAAAAAATAGTCATAGTTCAATAACCCATCATTTATAACACACCGATCACACTGCCACGGTTGACCCAACATAAAATAAACCACCATTATAGGAATAACATTGCATAATACCTCATCCTCATATTTATTGATGGTGAAAAAAACCTTCACCTATTTGGTAACTTTCAGTTCTCCAAAATAATTCAACCACTGAATAATATATGGATATTGATGCTTTAAAGTTTGAAGTCCCAACATCTCTAACAACTCTGTGCTCACTATGTTTCTATAGATTCCTCTATCAATAATAACACTATATACCTTACTAAGGATATTTTACCATGTTCAGAAAAGGTTCCCCCACTAATCCTTCTCTCAAATGGTCATTTGTGCACATAGAAATATTATAGTGATAAGAATATCACCATCTTCTAAAAATTCTCCATTATGAATTTTAGGGGATTTCTCCTCTTCCTCGTCTAAGCTCTCTCCATCGGTCTCCCATTTAACCTACATGTTGATGGTCATGGTGCCCCAATTTTTTAATTTAATAGAAATGTAAATAATTCCTTGATATTTTGAATATTTAATATCCTGATTAATCATTTGGTTAGTCTAAAAAGTAAGTTTATTAGGTGAAAGAATTACCTTGTAACTATTTTGATCAAACTCCTCTTTTAAATTTTGTTGACTCTATAATTGTATTCCTATAATTTCTCTAATGGAGTGAAATGGTTAATGGATTTCTAAATGTTTCTCCTCGATTTTATTTTTTTCTAGATCTTGGTTGCTTGGAAGATAATATATTTTATCTCTACTTGGCAGTATAGCTACACTAGATTAGAAATCTTCTAATTGAGACCATGTTCAAATTGTTCCATGGTTTCTGCTAGATCCTCCAAAATGTTTTCTCAAATCATTGTAATTTTCATCTCCATATAGTAATCTTAAAAAATATTACTCCCTGGGGTGAGTTGTCAATGTTTTTTGGAGATATCTATGGTAATTATATGGAACAAACCATTTATGTATGGAAAACTTCATGTTGTCCCAAGTGTATATGGGATGTCCTCCATATCTAGGCCTATTCTTTGGCATTTGATCCAAACTAATTAGAAATATTCTGATTGAGATTATGTTCAAATCGTTCCATTGTTTCCTCTAGATCATCCAAAAATTTTCTCAAATAATTTTAATTTTAATCTCCTTGTAGTAATCTTGATAAATATTACTCCCTTGGGTGAGGTGTCATTGTTTTTTGTGGAGATATCTATGATAATGTGATGGAACAAACCATTTATGTATGGAAGACATCATTTTGGCCCAAGTGTTTATGGGATGTCCTCCATATCTAGGCCTATCTTTTTTTCATTTGATCCAAACTAATTAAATAATAATAATAAAGTAGTTAAACAACACTATATGGAGTGTGACCTAATACTTAGATCACACACTCATGGGAGGGATATGATGGCCAATCCATACAACAATGAACTTGGGTTGAGTCACAAAATTGGGGTATTTGTGATCTTGGATCACTAATGTAACTTCTAAATTGACAAGGAAAAAATACACAAGAGTAATAGAAGAAAGTAGCATTCCTCACAATGGAGAGAATAAACTCGAAGAGTTTCACTAATAAAAACTTGACTGAGAATACAATGTTTTTGGGTGGCTATTTATAGATAAGAGATGACACTAAATGTGAAGGGCATAATACCATAACATCATAAATCATATTCTTATATTTTCTCCATAAAGTCAAAAAGGTAAATTCTAACAAGGAATTTATAGAAAAGTAACACATGTATTGCAACCCATAGCCAAACAAATTTGAATTTAAGTACCTAGCCCTTTAAAATTTACATCGGTTCTAAAGATTATATTCTAGAATCTCTACCTGGGAAAGGCTTACAAAATTTATGCAACCATGTGGGAAAAGAATTAAACATCTTGTTTCGTCCTGAAAAAGTGAGATAATAGGCCCATTTCCCCCATCCATGAAAAGTGAGATCCATTAGGCCTTTAAAGAAGTTATATGAGCACCCATGGTAACATTCAACTTTTCTAATCTCCCCCGCAACACTAGAACTTGAAAATCATACTCATCCCCTTGGAAAATCATCTTAGATCCATCTAAACAGTGCTAATAAAAACCTAAAAACACTTAAAACCCTAAAAACTAAAAAAATGATAAAAAACCAAAATGACCCTGAAACCCCCTAAAACAATAAACACCCTAAAAATGTAAAAAACCTGGAAAACCCTAAAAACCCATACAACCACTAATACTCTAAAAACCCTTTAAACCGAAAAAAGTTAAAAAACTATAAAAAAAATAAAAACCATAAAAACTAAAAAAACCCAAATAACCAAAAAAACCATAAAACCCTAAAACCCTAAAACCCTAAATATTCTAAAAAATATATAAAACCATAAAATCCTAAAAAATCCTTAAAAATCCTAAAAACATAAAACCCCTAAAAACCATGAAAAAAACTAATAAACCCCAAAAAACCTAAACACAATTAAGATGCCAAAAGAAAAACCCTAAATACCCAAAAACCCAAAAATTCCTAAAAACCTCAAAATCCCTAAAAACAAAAAAAAAACCCATAAAAATATTAAAAAATCCATAAAAACACGTAAAAACATAAAAAAACCTAAAAAACCTAAAAATCCCAATTAAAAATGTAAAAACCTAAAATAACTTAAAACCCAACCCAAAAAATACTGAAGACCCTAAGAACCTCAAAATCAATAAAAATCCTTAAAATGTAAAAAACCCTAAAATCCATGAAAAACTCAAAGCATAACTTAAAAACCTAAAAAACAAAAACCCCTAAAAAATAAAAAACACTAGACACCATAATAACCATAAAAACCCTAAAAACACATAAGATCCCTAAAACCTAAAAACCCATAAAAATAATTAGAAAATCCCTAAAACCCCCAAAAAATATAAAAAACTTTAAACCCCCAATAAACCATAAAACCTCCTAAAAATAGTAAAAAACCATAAAACAAATAAAAATCATAAAAAACACTAAAAACTATAAAAACTATTTAAACCTAAAAAATGTTTAAAAAACCTTATAAACAATAAAAAAAATCTAAAAATACACTAAAACACAAAATAAACTATAAAACCCCTAAAATACTAAAAACCATTAATGCCCTAAAAATCTATAAACCCCATTAAAATAATGAATAATAAAAAAAGGCCCTTAGAATTTTTAAAAACATAAAATACACAGAAAACCCCTAAGAAAACCATACAAACCTAAAAACACTTAAAACACCTAAAATCTACAAAAAAACACTCAAAATACCAAAAATCATAAAAACCATAAAAATCCCTAAAATTACCAAAAAATTTAATAACCCTAAAAAAGATGAAAAAACCAAATAAAAATATAAAAAATTAAAAACCATTAAAACCATTAAAACACATAAACATCACGAAAAATCCTAAAAACCCAAAAAAGTCCCTAAAAACCTAAAAAATTTAAAACCCCAAAAAATTTAAAAAATCCAAAAAAAACCATAAAAAACCATAAAAAACCTAACAACCCACTAAAAACTAAAAAAACCCTTTAAACCCCTAAAAATGTTAAAAAATTCTAAATAACGTCAAAACCCTATAGTCTAAAAGAACTATAAAAACATAAAATAACCATAAAACCCAAAAAAAACTTTTAGACTATCAAAATCCTTTAAATCCCAAAAAACCCATGAAAAAACTAAAAATCCCTAAAAATACCTAAAAATGTAATGACCCCTAAGAACCAAGATAAAATATAATTAAACCTTAAAAAACTAAAAACACATAATACCACTAAGAAAACGAAAACCACTAAAAAACCAAAAAACCCCTAAAACCCTAAAAATCCACAAAAACCATAAAACCCTAAAAACCAATAAAACCCCTAAAAAATACTAAAAGAATCTAAAAAATCTATAAATTCCCTAAAACCCTAAAAACTCTAAAAAACATAAAAACCTATAAGAAAAACATGAAAATATAAAAACACTTCAAATCCTTAAAAATCCTATAAATGAAAAAACCCTTAAAACCCTCTAAAAACCTTAAAAAGCCTATGACCCACAACAACCCTAAAAACCACTAAAAACACTGAAAACCCTATAAATCTCTAAAAACATGAAAAGGATCTAAAAAAATGTTAAAACCCTAAAATAAATTAAAACTCTCAAAATCCTTAAAAACCATAAACACCAAAAAAATCCTATAAAATCATGATAAATGTAAAAAACCCTAAAAAACCTTTAAAAACCTATGAAAACATTAAAAACATAAAAATAATAAATCCCCTAAAACCCCTAAAAAACCTATGAACACAAGAAAAACCCAAAAAACACTAATACCCATCAAAATATACAAAACCTCGAAAAACCATAAAAATTCTAAAAAAAACTAAAAATCCCTATAAGTGTAAAAACAATAAAATTCCTAAAAAATCCTAATAAAATCATTAAAACCATAAAACACATAAAACCTTAAAAAATAATAAAAATACAAAAAACCCTAAAGTGATCCTAAAAACCCCCAAAAAAACAAAAAGACCCCCTAAATCCTTAAATAACCCTACAAAACATAAAAACCCACTAAAAATCCACAAAAAACATGAAAACCCCATTAAACCCCATTAAACATGAAAACCACTATAAACTATAAGTACCCTAAATAAATTAAAAAAACCATAAAAACCAAAAAAACCCAAAAACTCAAAAGAACCATAAAAACCCTAAAACCCCTCAAAATTCTAAAAAACCCAAAAACCCATTAAATCCTAAATACCCCTATGAATCCATAAAATGTAAAAAAACCCATAAAACCTGAAAAACTGTAAGAAAACATTAAAAACATAAAATAATTAATATCCTCTAAAAACCTAAAAATGCTAAAAACCTAAAAAAAACCAAAAAAACCTAAAAAAACTCAAAATGCATAAAAACCCTAAAAACCAACTAAAAAAACACATAAAATTACTAAAAATTTAAAACCCATAAAACCTTAAAAACCTAAGAGAACCTTAAAAACTTTAAAACACCTTAAAACCCAAAATAACCTAAAAAAATACAAAAACATTAAAAACCCTAAAAAGACCGAAGAACCCCTATTAACCCCTAAAAGCAATAAAAAACCCCTAAAACCTAAAAACCACTAATAACCCATTAAAACCCTAAAAACCTTATAAAACTCTATAAACTCTTTAAACCATTAAAAACAATTAAAAAAACCCTAAAACCCCTTAAAAATCAATAAAAATAATAAAAATACTAATATATTATAAATTTTTTAAAAATACATAAGAATATAAAAATATTTGAAAACCCATAAGAAAACATTAAAAACACAAAAAACCTAAAAAACCATAAAAACCATAAAACCACTAAAAATAAATAAAAAAATCATTAAAATACCTAAAAGCTAAAAAATCCCTAAAATCGATGAAGACCCCTAGAAAAACCATAATACCGAAAAAATGCATTAAACCCTTAAAAACATAAGAAATATGGCTACTCCTCTCGGCTCCCGCGATGGAACTCCTGTCACTTCATTGATGGATTAAAGGCGATGACATGGCTTCACCCTAGCCTCCCCCCTTTGTGGGAGAGGGGCCAATTCTTCCCCCTGTTAAGGACATATTCACTCCTTTCTCCGATCCTGGTTCGCTTTCTGCTTTCCTGTGTATTGATCTCTGCCCTAAAGTGCTGGGATTGAACGAAGGGATACCAAATCTTTTGCTATCTATTACAGAGTTCAATAAAGCCTCTGCCCTCCATAGCTTGACCATGGTAGCCACGTTCTTAAACTGGCATCCCCCGGTTGATGTTTTTGATAGGTTTGTGTACAAGGATTGGGATTTCAGGGACCGCGCCACTATGGGTCTGGATGATTCTAGCCACATTTTGATTCGCTTCTCGTCGAAGGAAGATCTTATTCGGGCCTGGTCATCAGCTCCTCGTCGGTGTGATGCTGCTCGCTTCTCCCATTTCCGATGGAACATTGAATTCCATTTGAATTGTGACTCCCCTATGATGGAAATATGGGTATGGTTCCCCAAACTCCCTCTACCCCTTCAAAACTTGTCCATTATTACTATGCTGGGGAAATTGGTTGGATGGTTTCTATGTGTCACTACAAAATAAACAGTGTTTAGCAGCGGTTTTGTGGCGGCGGTTCACAAAACCGCCGCTAAACGTTTTCCGAAATACGTTTCGCGGCGGTTTTTAATAAACCGCCGCAAAACCTTTGTTTTTTTTAAAAAACCCCGACCCTTCCCTACCCCGAACCCTTTCCCTGCAACCCTCGCCCGCAGCCCCCCGCGAACCTTCCCTGCAACCCTCGCCTGCAGCCCCCCGCGACCTCCCGGCGATCCCGCGACCTCCTCCGGTGACCCCGCGACCTCCTCCGGCGACCCCGCGACCTCCTCCGGCGACCCCGCAACCTCCTCCGGCGAACCCGCGACCTCCTCCGGCGGTGCCTGCGACCGGCAACCCACGACCCCCTTCTCCCGACGACCTTTCTCGCTTCGACTTCGGCCCCAAAGTGAGTTTTCTCTATGTCTACTGCTTGACATACTCGTGATTATTCATGTACCATATAAAATTTCATAATGAGAAAATTATTTGTGTGGATACAATGTTGATGCATTATTTTTATGATGATACGATAGTGTTTTTAAATGAAAATGAGAACAGTCTTGGATTAATTAAAAGTTATTGGTTAGTAATTAATTTGGAATTAAATGATTAATTGGTGTAAAGTTAATTAATAGACTAGGGTAAATTATAGATTAGGGTTATGTTAGTTGGATTAAACATCACCAATGATCACTTGATAATGAATTAAGAGGTTGATCATTGATATCTTAGTTGGCCAAGATCTAAGAGTTTTACTTCATAATATACTAGATATGCGATGTATATAAGTGTGACTATACTTGTGGTATTATTTTATATTGATGGGGGTGACTGATTGTGATTTTTATATAAAAGTTAAATGTATTTCAAGTTGTATTATAGGTTTTACTAGATATAATGACCAAGTTTATGATCCATGAATCGTACCCATAGACCCGACCATCTGGTGAAACCTATGGTGAGGGTGTTATTATCACTGAAGGTTAGTTCTATGATAGGGGTGAGGACTTATGATATGTCAAGGATGATTTGTGTTTTTTATTTTTACAGGATTTTTAAGGGATTTGGTACTTGACTTGGGTTTGATTCAATATGTATTTATTCTCAGATGTTGAAAAATAGGGATATTGATTTGGGGTTGCAAGGTAATATCATATTCAGCCTAGTCTTGGGATGATTTGGATAATGTGGAAAAATGATTCATCCAGGTGAAATAATAATTGGATAGTTATCAATAATAATCCTTATAAAGGTTAGTTAATCTAGGAAAAAGTGACCTTTGATAAGATACTTATCATTCATTTGAGATAGGGATTTCATGTTAGCATAATTATTTTACTCATAAGGAAATTAGGATGATTGTAAGTTTTTAGAAGCATGGTTGGAATGCATGGAAGTCTTGATAACTAAATTATACACTAAGATATGAGTAAAAAATATAAATACATTCAATATTAATGGGGTTTTGGGAAAAGGAAACCTTTTCAAGGTGATTCACAGATGGGGTGTAAGGAAAGAATTCTAGGAAATGGATACACTCGTACTAATGATTTAAGGTGGTGATTTTGTAAATAGGTGATAAGGTTGGTTGATTTGGATCTTAATTCATATGTATATCATAATATAATGGGATAATAATAAAATATCAATGTGGTAAGAGTGTTCATCTGGGGTTGAAATCAAGGGAAATTTCATCTTGACCATGTAAAGTGGTCTATAAAAATCCACTAGGGTGAGATATTGTGGGAGATCTAGAAATTATGGAGAAACATGTAAGAGGGTGGGGGTAAATTCATCTAGTGATCAGCTCACACTTCATTTTGGTGGGTACAAGTACAGACATTGATGTGATAGAATTTCAGTAGTGTGGGGAAGCCTGGTGTGAACAAGTGGTGTTATGATTAATCAGTGATTATAGAATGATTATATGATGATTTAATGGGGTATTTTTTATAGTTTTCATGGTTGGGATTTTATTCCATGACCATTCAAATGAATAGGGTGAGGTGTATTTCCCAAATAATTAATCTAAAAATAGAATAAAGTAAATAAATTGAGTCAACTTTCTATCATCGAATAGTGATTAAGATATTTAATGATGGGAAGCACCGACAGCAACATATAGGTAATTTAACTCCCTATTCTAAGTGAATAAATGAAATTTTAATCATGGAAAATGGTGATTGATTTGTGTATTTTATTGTGAGGATGGTTCCAAAATCTCCCATTGTGGATTCTCCCACTCTTAGGGTTTCCTAATCTACATTGTAGTGTCGATCCCCTTGGTTTCTCCAATAGGAACTGACCACATTGTCATGACACGTCAAATTGATTATATCTTTAAAGTTGGTTTATGGTCTAGTTAATACCCTAGGTCATCTCTCAAGGATAATTGATAGGTTTATAGTGTGTATTTTTAATAAAAATGACTAAAGTTCATCTCTCAACTATTTATTATCAACATAAAATGAAAATTAAAGGTTTAGGTAATGTTACTATACCACCGCACAAGAGGATATCGATAAGGCACTACACTACCCTGTGGAGAGCCAATCGGAACACCTTTGTTCCAATCCTCTCCACAACTCATGGCCCAAAATTCTTAGCACCACCTCACCTAGTTACCAAAATTATAATGGTGACACAAACTCATTGTCGCTGAAGGGACACATAGATTCCAACCAGACGCATCCGGATTGCATTCATCCTTTAGGAGAAGGATCCACGGGTCCTTGGTGACGTGTACGATTAACATGCAAGAATGATGGACCACATTTCTTTGGCCTTTGGAAAAAAAACCAGTAAAATCTCCAAAATAACTTCATATCATGCATTAACCAGTAAAATCTCCAAAATACCTTCATATCACGCAGTTCTGAAAAGAGTCACTATTTAAAAGAAAGTCACAAATTTAGATACATCTCGAGATGGTCAGTTTAAAAACATTTTGAGGGACACTACTAAAGACATTCTCAGATATGCACACATCCCCCACTTTTAGATCATTGTCTACTACAATGATCTTCCAAACAAGATATGCATTAGAACGCTCATGATACATAGAGAAATTCACTGGCCACCTTCGAGAATGATCTGAAGCACAAACCATGACAGTATTATGTTTTTAACTTCAGCACCTCAATTGAGAATGTGACACCTTTCAGGACTTGGCGCCATTGTATTTCGTTTCTTCCACTGAATGGGTCTATCCTTTTATTTAATTTTGTTAACTTCAGTCAAATATTCTAGAAAGATGTCACGGCAGATCCTTCACCATTGTGTTTTGCTGAACATCTCATTACATTGTTAAAAAAAGCAGGGTGTCTTGCATGGGCAATACGTTCCTGTATTGAATATGATGCACTCCCATTTATTCGAACCCACAAAACCACCCCACGGCGCGACGGTCATCGGCAGGTGCCTGGGTTCCTCCCCGCCTTCCAGTAAAATATGAGTCCCTGTTTTCTCATGCGGGGAAAAACCCAGGCACCTGCCTATGACCGCCGTGCCGTGGGGTGGTTTTGTGGGTTCGAATAAATGGGAGTGCATCATCTTCAATACAGGAACGTATTGCCCATGCAAGACACCCTGCTTTTTTTTAACAATGTAATGAGATGTTCAGCAAAACAAAATGGTGAAGGATCTGCCGCGACATCATTCTAGAATATTTGACTGAAGTTAAAAAAATTAAATAAAAGGATAGACCCATTCAGTGGACGAAACGACATACAATGGCGCCAAGTCCTGAAAGGTGTCACATTCTCAATTGAGGTGCTGAAGTTAAAAACATAATGCTGTCATGGTTTGTGCTTCAGATCATTCTCGAAGGTGGCCAGTGAATTTCTCTATGTATCATGAGCGTTCTAATGCATATCTTGTTTGGAAGATCATTGTAGTAGACAACGATCTAAAAGTGGGGGATGTGTGCATATCTGAGAATGTCTTCAGTAGTGTCCCTCAAAATGTTTTTAAACTGACCATCTCGAGATGTATCTAAATTTGTGACTTTCTTTTAAATAGTGACTCTTTTCAGAACTGCGTGATATGAAGGTATTTTGGAGATTTTACCGGTTAATGCATGATATGAAGGTATTTTGAAGATTTTACTGGTTTTTTTTGTCCAAAGGCCAAAGAAATGTGGTCCATCATTCTTGCATGTTACTCGTACACGTCACCAAGGACCCGTGGATCCTTCTCCTAAAGGATGAAGGCAATCCGGATGCGTCTGGTCAGATTTACGTAGGTCAGTTGTTGTTTCCAATTAAAGTGGTGTCCATTTTAAACAAGAGAGCGACTCTTTGGGTGGTAGCGGTCACACCGTGCCTCGGATTGAGGCGGGGTTGACTCGTACACGTCACCAAGGACACGTGGATCCTTCTCCTAAAGGATGAAGGCAATCTGGATGCGTCTGGTCAGATTTACGTAGGTCAGTTTTTGTTTCCAATTAAAGTGGTGTCCATTTTAAACAAGAGAGCGACTCTTTGGGTGGTAGTGGTCACACCGTGCCTCGGATTGAGGCGGGGTTGACTCGTACACGTCACCAAGGACCCGTGGATCCTTCTCCTAAAGGATGAAGGCAATCTGGATGCGTCTGGTCAGATTTACGTAGGTCAGTTTTTGTTTCCAATTAAAGTGGTGTCCATTTTAAACAAGAGAGAGACTCTTTGGGTGGTAGCGGTCACCCTTCGACATATCCTACAATGTCTTCAGACCCCACCCTTTCCCCTCGGCTGTCAAAAAAACCTAAAAGACAATGGCTTGCAATGATCATTCCAAAATGCATTTAAACTGAAACCTTCCAGAAAAAAATAGAGTACAATACCTGCAAGTTGTAACTTAGGTCGCTTTGCACAAGCCGATTTCCACATTGTTTGTAGCAACCACATTTGCTCCAACACTCTAATGATCTTCATTGCTTAATGTCTTTTATACTCTTCCAGAAACCCTTCTCTAAGAAGGTAAACTATCGTGTATGCATACTCACCTTCAAATGTGACGTGTACGAGTCAACCCCGCCTCAATCTGAGGCCTGTTGTGACTGACACAACTCCAAGTGCCTCTGTTTTGTTCAAAATGGACTTATTTTTAAGTGAGAAATCAACAACTGACATACGGGAAACCGACCAAACACCTTCGGATTGTGTTGACACTTTAGGACAACGATTCATGGGTTATATGTGACGTGTACGACTCAACCCCGCCTCAATCCGAGACGCGGTGTGACCGGTATCACTCCAAGTGTATGTATTTAGTTTAAAATGGACAATATTTTACGTACATACGCCAAACTGATCTAACGGCTTCTGATTGCATTGATACTTTTTCACAATGATCAATGACTCATGTGTGACGTGTACGATTCAACACCGCATCAATCCGAGGCCCGATGTGGCCGACACCACTCACAGTGTCACTGTTTTGTTAAAAATGGACTTAATTTTAAGTGAAATCGACAGCTGACATACGACAAACCGACCAAACACATTGGGATTCTATTGAAACTTAAGGACAACTATCCATGGGTCAAATGTGACGTGTAAGATTCAACCCCGCCTCAATCAGAGAAGCGGTGTGACCGGTATCACTCCAAGTGTATGTATTTAGGACAATATTTTACGTACATACGCCAAACCGATCTGACGGCTTCTGATTGCGTTGATACTTTTTAACAACAATCAATGACTCATGTGTGATGTGTACGATTCAACACCGCATCAATCTGAGGCCCGGTGTGGCCAACACCACTCACAGTGTCACTGTTTTGTTAAAAATGGACTTAATTTTAAGTGAAATCAACAACTGACATACGAGATGTTATGGTCACTGTTATGAGGATGTTGGTGACATGTACGAGTCAACTCCGCCTCAATCCGAGGCACGGTGTGACCGCTACCACTAATGTGTGACCTGTGTCCATTTTTAATGTTGGTTTTTATTATGGTAAGAGATGTTATGGTCACTATTATGAGGATGTTGGTTTTTGTGTGTATGGGTTTGTGGTAGTATTCTTTTAGTGATGGAATATGAAATGGTAATGATGTAATAATGTTGTAAGCTGTTGTACATTACAAATATGTGTGGATGTGATATTATGTGGGGCTGATGGGTGAGATGTGGCTGTGGTTTTGGAAAATTTAGGGCAGTGGTGGAGAAGATGCAACATATTTTTTTTTCCAGTTCAACATTTAGCGGCGGTTAAAACCGCCGCTAAATATATTATGTTGATATTTAGTGGCGGTATTCACCGCCGCAGAATAGGCGCATCAAACGCCTGAATTTCGCGGGGGTTAAAACCGCCGCCAATAAGATACCCATATAACCGCCGCTAAATGAAGAGAAACCGCCACTAAATGACGGACCTACGACACATTTCTAAAACCGCCGCGGAATCGAAAAAACCGCCGCTAATAGATTTCCGACGCCAAACTTAGCGGCGGTTTTTGTAAACCGCCGCCACACAATATAGCGGCGGTTTAAACCACCGCTAAACCGGAAAAAAAACCGCCGCTAGGACCGGCATTTTTTGTGGTGTGTGGATAGACGGACCAGGGCCCTTTGTCACCCAGTTTCCCTGAGGGTTTGTGTTGAAATTGATTTCTCAAAGGAACTGGTCGACTTCTTCTAGATTGAATTTGGTGAAGAGCTTCGATGGAAGCAGCCAGTGGTATTCGAATCATGTGTCAATTACTGTGCCTTGTGCTTTTCTCTTGGTCATTGAAAAGGGATTGCAGATGTAGGGATAGCGTGGTAGCTAGGATTGGAAGGGAGGCCATCTCCACAATGGTTAGCTCTATAGGGTACAAGGAGGTTAGGAATGACACCCCTTGGGACTCTCTACTAGATGCTTGGAGAGGTGACAAGATGGAAGATGGGGGATCATTCCCCCAGATGGGTGTTGAGGATCTTATCTTGGTCATCAACATCTTTACACATGTGAAAAGTGATTTGGGCCTGGCGGGTGATGCCTCTTCCGAAGTGGGAGATGAAATTCTTGGTGGAGTTGGGGCTGTAATCTTACTATCTGATCCTAGCAGGGGCATGATCTTGGCATCAAATCCAGCCTAGCATGGAATGGAGAGGGAGTCATTGTCAAGCCCTTCAATGGAGGTTGGATATGGTTACAATCTAGTTTTATTATCGAATCGGTTCAATGTTCTGGATCCTCTGAACTCTATGGGAACTGAGGAGGGGGTTAGGGAGGACTGGAACTGCAGGAGATGGTGGCTGCTGATGTCATTCAGGAAGCAGACTTGCCTTCCCCTATTGATGGTTCATGGGCCTTGGGTGTGGATCACCCCTACCCACTATGCCCTCTCCGGATCAACTGTTGTTGGACTATACTATTCCTGGACTTGGTCTGAGTGATGTCCCTCATCCCATGCACCATCTTGGTAGTCCCTGTGCTAATAAGTGGAGCATCGAGCAGCTCGAAAAGAACTCAGCTCTTGTTCTGTTTGAGAAGTTGCCTCCCTGTGTTGAATTGTCTAACACGATTATGCTGGACTATTCGAAAATCCCGCTTGAGCAGCATATATATGATATCTTTCACAACTCGGATCTGCAGCTGATGATATTTATTGGGGATGAGAATGATGAACACATAAGGCTTGGAGAAATCCTTGGGAACCATGGTGATCTTATGTATTCCATCTTGAATAGGATTAAGAGAGCGCAGGAGAATATGGGTCTCTATGACTCCTCTGGTGGTAAGTAGAAGAGAAGGATGCAGTCTGATCCTGAATGTAGCAAGCATGGTGACATGGTTGCGCCAGCTGCCACTGCCCACAGGAAGGCCAAGATGAGGAGTGACCCTCCAGTGAAACGGAGGACTAGGAGGGACTACTACTCCCTGCCTAGGCCAATGGATACTAGGGCTTCCTCCAAGTCCAACAAAGGTAAGAAGATTCACATGGCAGGGAAGACCAGGCTACCAATGTGAAGCCGGATGTGGTACTCAGGAAGTACTGTGCAACCTTTCTCAATCAATATGAATATTATGAATGGGAGTCGGTAGAATCGGATGCTTCCTTGGGCTATGGTGTTGATGGGGATCCCTATGGGGATGGTGACTTTGTTCCATAGTTGTCTCTCCTTTTTCATCTTTGGATTTTTGGACTTTTGTTTTGTGGGGTTGCCAAGGTTTTGGGTATGGGACATTTGACCCTGCCCCTCCCTTGTCTGTTTTAATTTTCTCCCCTTTATATATTTGGGGGGGGGGTCAGAAATAGCCTGACCTCGTACCTTCCTTACCCTTCAAAAACATTAAAACCAATAAATGACCCTAACATGCCAAAAACCACTAAAAATTATAAAAACACCTAAATACCTTAAAAACACTAAAAACCTATACAAACCCTAAAAATTAAAAAAAACCAATAAATACTATAAAAAACCTTAAAATCCTTAATTTTTTTTAAAAACTCTCTAACACCTTACAACCCTAAAAAACTTATAAAAACCCTAAAACCCTAAAAGACCATAAAAACCATAAAAACCATAAAAACCCCAAATCCTCCAAAATATTTGCGCCTGGGTTGTAAGGGGTTTTTTGGGTGTGGTTCGTTTGACCCCTCCTCTCCCTTGTCTGTTATGTCTCTTTTTTCTTTCTAATAAATTGGGGGGGGGGGGAATAGCCCTACCCTCGCATCTTCCTTGCCCAAATCCTCCAAAATCACTAAAAACCAAAAAAACCTAAAAAATCCCTAAAAATCACAACGAACATAAAAACCCCTAAGAATCATAAAAAACCTAATAAAACCTTAATGTTTTAAAAACACTTAAAACCCCTTAAAATAAAAAAAAAATACTAAAACCCCTAAAAACCTATAAAATGCTAAAAAAACATTAAAACCCCTCAAAATCCCACAAAACCCCTAAACCCATAAAATTCCTAAAAAACCTTAAAATCCTCAATAACATAAACACCCCTAAAAACCCTAAAAAATATTAAGAAAACCTTAAAAACACTTTAAAATGCTAAAAACCTAAAAAATGATAAAAACCCTAAAAACCCAAAATAAACCCTAAAACACATAAAAACCATAAAAACATTATAAACCCCTAAATTCCCCATAAAAACAACTAAAAACACTAAAAACTTTTGGAACCCTTAAAAACATTTAAAAAATATAAAAAACCATAAAACACCTAAAAAATAACAAAAAACCTATAACCACAATTAACCCTAAAACCCCCAAAAAACAAAAAAATAACACAAAAATTATAAAGAAGAACCAAAAATCCCAAAAAATTAAAAAACCCTAAAAACCCTGAAAACGCCTAAGAAAACCTTAAATACCTAAAAACACTTAAAACCACAACAAAAATAAAAATTCTAAAAACACTAGACACCATTAAACCCTCAAAATATATGAAACCATATAAAAACACAAATATCCTAAAAAATCTCTAAAAATCCCAAAAAACATTAAAAACCAAAAACATTAAAAACATTAAAACACTTTAAAGACCAAAAAAATAAAATTTCTAAAAACCTTACAAAATTCTAAAAACCCTAAAAATTATTAAAACCCCTAAAGACCATAAAAATTCTTAAAAATCAATAAAAATCCCTAAAAACAAAAAAAAACTTGAAAACCATTAACAAAACCTTCAAAACCTAAAATCACTTAAAATCCTTAATAAAATATAAAAAACCCAAAAAACTCTAAAACCCAAAAAACCCTAAAAACTTTAAAAACCATAAACACCTAAAAACATAAAAAATCTTAAAACCCTATAAAAAATATAACCCCACTAAAATTATAAAACCCCTTTAACCCCCTAAAAATATTAAAAAACTCTAACAAAAATTTAAACCCCTAAAAAACTCCAAATCCATAAAAACCCAATAAAAACCATAAAAAACCAAAAGATCCCTTAAAGACGTCAAAATCCGTAAAATCCCTAAACACTATGAGAAATAATCAAAATCCCAAAAAAATCCCTAAAAACGTAAAAAACCATAAAAATCCAAAAAATCTGTAAGAAATCAACAGATACCTAAGAACAATTAAAACCATTATAAACCTCAAAATTCTAAAAAAACCTAGAAGACCTTAAAACCCTAAAAAACCATATAAACCCACGAAATACATGAAAACTCTAAACAATTATACAGATCCTATGAAAAACCAGAGAAATCATAAAAACATAAAAAAAATATAAAAGCCATTAAAAAACAAATGAAAACCTTAACAATATAAAAACACTTTAAAGCCCTAAAAACCCTAAAATGTAGTAAAAACCCTAAAAACCCTAAAATACCATAAAAACCCCAACCCCAGAAAAACCAACAATAACCTTAAAAAACCATAAAAACCCTAAAACAGACTAAAAACTTGAAAACCCCTTTAAACCCCTAAAAACCCAAAAAAAACCAAAAAACCCGTAAAAACCATAAAAACTATATATCCCTTAAAAAATCCATAAAAAACTTAAAAATGTAAAAAACATCTAAAATCTCTAAACAACCCTAATAAAACCATTAAAACCTAAAAATAGTTTACACCCTTGTAAACATAAATAATGCTAAATTTTTGAAAAACCAAAAAAACCTTAAAACCCTTAGAATCCCTAAGTACCCTAAAAAATAATATAATTATAAAAAAACAAAAAAAATTATTTATAAACTCAAAAAACCCTATAAAACTAAAAAACCCTAAGAAAACCATAAAACACTTAAAACACCTAAAAAACCTTAGAATGCTAAAAACCCTCAAAACCTCTAAAATACACTTAAAACCAAAAAACCAAAAAACAAAAAAAAAACCCCAAGAAACCATAAAAGTCATAAAAACCCATAAAAACCCTATGAATCCACTAAAAATTCTAAAAACTATTTGAACCCCTAAAAACACCAAAACACTAAAAAAAATTAAAAACCAAAAAATACTAAAAAAACAAAAACCCAAAAAATTAAAAATCATAAAGACG
The DNA here is from genome assembly GCA_963277665.1 of Viscum album. Classification (NCBI taxonomy): domain Eukaryota; kingdom Viridiplantae; phylum Streptophyta; class Magnoliopsida; order Santalales; family Viscaceae; genus Viscum; species Viscum album. The sequence goes on from OY728151.1 coordinate 45,799,167, forward strand.
CTAAAAATACTAAAACCCCACAAAATTCCTAAAATTCTAAAAACCAATAAAAATCCTAAATATCCCTAAATATCCCTAAAAACATAACAATCAAAAACTCTTGAAAACCCTAATAAAGCCTTAATAACCTAAAAACACTTTAAACTCTTAAAAACTAAAAAATTAAAAATACCCTAAAACCCCTAAAACATTAAAATAAAAAAAACCCCAAAAACAATAAAAATACCTTAAAAATATCTACAAGTCACTAAAAATGAAAAAAACCCTAAAACCCCCCAAAAAACCCAAAAAACCGTAAAAACCAAAAAACACTATAATCCCCTAAAAAGATAAAAAATTATAAAAATCATAAAAATACCCTAAAATCCTTAAAAACCATAAACACCATAAAACCAGTGAAAACCTTAAAAAACCCTAAAACATATAAAAACCCTAAAACATATAAAAACCCTAAAACCGCTAAAAACTCTAAAAACCATTTAAACCCTTAAAAATGTTAAAGAACCATAAAAACCATAAAACCTTGAAAAAATCACAAAAACCCCAAAAACACAAAAACCCCAAAAACAAAAAAACCCATAAAATCCCTAAAAACCCTCAAAATTCCTAAAAACCTTTAAAATACATAAAAATTTAAAATCACTAAAAATCCATAAAAAAATAGAAACCCTAAAGACCCTAAAAACACAAAGAAAAACTAAAAAACCTAAAATCTCTTAAAACCCCTAAAAACCTAAAAAATAATAAAAACCTTAAAAATCCTAAATCACAAAAATATAAAAAACCCCTCAAAGTCCCTAAAAACTCTAAAAACACATAAAAAACCTAAAAAACCATAAAATATCCTAAAAACATAAAAAATCCAGAAAACCCAGACAAGCCCAAAGAAAACCATGAAATCCTATAAACATTGAGAACAACTAATAACCAAAAAATGATAAAACCCTAAAAATAATAAATAGACCTTAAAAACCATTAAAACCCCAAAAAACCAATAAAACCCCTAAAACCCTAAAAACCTATAACTCTAAAAACCCTTTAAACCTCTAAAAGGTTAAAAAACACTTAAACTATTTAAAAACCATAAAAAACACAAAAAAAACGCAAAAACCCTAAAAAACAAAAAAACCATAAAACCCCTAAAAACAATAAAAACCCATAAAAACCCCTAAAACCCTCAAAATCACTAAAAAACCTAAAACCCATAAAAATACTAAACAATCCTTAAAAATCCCTAAAAATGTAAAATACCCTAAATACACTGAAAAACCCCTTGAAAACGATAAATACGTAAAATCACTTAAAACCCCTAAAAACCTAAAAATATAAAAACCCTAAAAACTATAAAAACCCATAAAAACAATCAAAATACATAAAAACCCGAGAACCCCCCCCCCCAAATCTTAAAAGACCCCTATAAATCCCTAAAAATGTAAAAAACCAAAACAAAATCCTGAAACACCCTATGAAATCCTTAAAAACATAAAAACCTAAAACCTTTAAAACCTAAAAGCAGTAGAAACCCTAAAAATCTCTAAAAATTCCCTTAAAACAATAAAAATGCCTAAAAACCATAAAAACCCTTAAACCCTTAAAAATCCTAAAAACCAATAAAAACCATAAAACCAAAATAAAAACTCTAAAAACCCTTTCAATTACTAAAAATGTTAAATAACACTAAAAATCCTTAAAACTATAAAATCTCAACACAACCGAAAGCACAAAAAACCCTTAAAACACCTAAAACCCCTAAAAATTCCAAAAAAACTTTAAAAAACATATCAATCCGAAAAAAGTTCCAAAATCCCTAAAAATAAAAATGTCTTAAAACACTAAAAAATCCCAAGAAAACATTAAAAAGCAAGAAATTAAAACCTTTAAAAATCCTTAAAACTATAAAACCCCTTAAAACCCAAAATACCCAAAAAAAACTAATAACGATGAAAACCGTAATAACACCCAAAAACATTAAAAAACCCTAAAATCCCATAAAAACCTAAAAATTCACTAATAACTATAAAAACACTTTAAACCCCAAAAATGTTAAAAACTCTAAAAAACCATTAAAATTAAAAAAAATGAAAAATCCTAAACCCCCCAAAAAACCAAAAAACCAAAAAACCACTAAAAACCCTCAAAATCCCAAAAAATCATAAAAACTCACAAAAAACCTTAGAAACCCTAAAAATATCAAGAAACAAAAAACCCAAAAAACATAAGAAACCTAAAAACCTAAAAACACATTAAACCCATAAAAACCTAAAAATGATAAAAACACTAAACCCCAAAAAACCATAAAAACCATAAAATCCATAAAACACCTAAAAACCATAAAAAACATAAAACACATAAAAATCGTAAATAACAACTAAAACTCTAAAAAACCATTAAACCCAAAAAAAATCATAAAAATGTTAAAAACGTTAAAAAACTCTGAAAACCCATAAAAACCCTAAACAAACTCAAAAAAATATCCAAAAAAATCCAAAAAACATAAAAAACAAAAAGAACCATAAAAACATTAAAAAACCCCAAAACCACTAAAAAACCATAAAATCATAAAAATTTCTAAAAATCCATAATAAATTTAAATACCATAGTAACTCTAAGAAAACCATAAAAAATGAAAAGCACTTGAACCCATAATAACCAAAAAATTCTAAAAATCCTAAAAAAATAAAACCCAAAATACCCTAAAACCCCTAAAAATCCTAAAACCCCTAAAACCATAGAAATCATAAAAAATACATATAATCCATAAAAATGAAAAAAACACTAAAAAGCTTCAAAATATATAAAAAACCTTAAAATCCCAATTAAAAACCAAAAAAAAATTTAACAATTCTAAAAGACCCTAAAACCTCTAAAAACCCTTAAAAACCAATAAACCCGTAAAACCCCATTAAAAACCAAAAAAATCACTAAAAGTATAAAAAACATTTAAACCTCTAAAAATGTCGAAAAACTCTAAAAACACTAAAAAACTCAAAATGACCCTAAAAACTATAAAAACCTATAAAAAATAAACCCCTAAAAGCGCCAATAACTCCCAAAATCCCAAAAAATCTTAAAAACCCATAAAAATCCAAAAAATGTAAAAAAATTTAAAAAACAAGAAAAAACCTATGAAAACCATGAAAAAATAAAAACACCTAAAACCCCAAAAAGCTTATAAACAATAAAAACCCAAAAAAGCATTAAAACCCCTAAAAACCCTTCAATACCCTAAAAATCCTAAAAAAGCCTAAAACCACTAAAATATCAAGAAACCCATTATACCAATTTTTTTAAAAAAACTAAAAAAAACCATAAAAACCCTTGAAACATAAAAAAAACACTAAAACCCAAAAAAATTCAAAAAAATACCTAAAAATACATTAAATATTAAAAACCTTCAAAACCTTGAAAAACCATAAGAAAACCTTAAAAACCCTAACAAACCATAAAACCCTCAAAGTCCCCAAATCCACACAAAAACCCTATAAATCCTAAAAATTTTCTAAACATACCTAATATTGTAAAATACCCTAAAACCCCTGTTAAACCCAAAGAAAACCATAGAAACCTAAAAACACTTAAAACCCTAAAAACAAAAAAAAATCTAAAACACCTATAAAACCACAAAAAACCCCTAAAAATCTTAAAAACTATAAAAAACCTAAAAAACATAAAAACCCTAAAACCCCATAAAATCTAAAAAAACCATAAAAACCCTATAAAACCAAAAAACCAAAAAAAACTATATAAATTAAAAAATACCTAATATTACCTAAAAACATAAACATCCCTAAAAACCCTAAAAACCTCTAAGGAAATAATAAAAACTTAAAAAACATAAAACACCTATAATCATAAAAAACATAAAAAAACCCAAAATAATAAAAATAAAAAAACTATAAAACCCCTTAAAAACCATAAAAATGGATAATGCCTTAATGATGCATAGAAATACATAAAAATCATAAAAACCAACTAAAAACTAAAAAAACCCTTTTAAACCCTAAAATGTTAAAAATTATAAAAATCCATAAAACCCTAAAAAACTAAAAACAACACTTAAAACCTAAAAAATCTAAAAACCATAAAAACCTTTAAAACCTCTAAAACTCTCAAAATCACTAAAAAATATAAAAACCATAAAAATACCAAAAAAATTACCAAATAACACTTAAAACATAAAAATCTCTAAAATCCTTAAAAACTCTAAGTAAACCTTAAATACCTAAAAACACTTAAAATATCTAAAAAAATGATAAAAACCCAAAAAATGAAAAAACACCTAACAACATAAAACCCATATAAACCCATAAAAACCTTTAAAACACTAAAAACTCTAAAAACCGTATAAATCCATAAAAATGTTAAAAAGATATAAAAAACATTTAAAACCCTAAAAAATATATAAAAACCAAAAAACCCTCAAAATCACTAAAAACCATAAAAATCAATAAAAATACAAAATAAACCCAAAATATCACTAAAAAAATAAAAAACCGAAAAACCCTAAAAACTATATGAATACCATGAAATTCAAAAACAACTTAAAACCCAAAAAAACCTAATAAACTCTAAAAACACAAGATACCCCTAAAAGGCCTAAAAATCCTTAAAATACCTCAAAATACCTATAACCCATAAAACCCATAAAAATAATAAAAAATGCCTAAAAAGCCTAAAAATGTAAAAAAACCCTAACAACCCTGAATCACCCAAAGAAAACCTTAAAAATCTAAAATAATTTATACCTCTAAAATCATAAAAAAATTGAAAACCCCTAAAAACCCTTTAAGGACCCTAAAAAACATAAAAAACCTTAAACCCCCCTAAAAACTTGAAAAACCCACTAAAAACTATAAAACCCATTAATCCAAAAAAAATGTTAAAAATCATAAAAACAATGAAACAAAAAAATCTTTAAAAAACACCAAAAAAACTAAAAAAACCCATAATTACCTTAAACCCCTAAACCCTTAAGGCCCTTAAAATCCCTAAAAAACCTTGAAAACATAAAAATTCAAAAAATTCTCTAAAAATGGATAAAAATGTAAAAAATCCTAAGAAATCATAAAATACCAAAAAACCCAAAGAAACCATAAAAATTCTAACAAATCACTAAGAATCCCTAAAACCACTAAAAACCATAAGAAACCTTTAAAACCTTAAAACACATAAAACCCCTAAAATCATAAAAATGCTAAAGACCCTAAAAGACCCTAAAATCCTTAAACCACTAAAAATATTTTAAAACCCTAAACTCCTAGTAAAATCACTGAATAACCCTTAAAGCCCCTAAAAATGATAAAAAACTCTAAAAACACTTAAAACCCCTAAAAATCCAAAAGAAAATCTAGAAACCCAAAAATCCAAAAAAGACATAAAACCCCTAGAAACCCTAAACTCCATCAAAAATAATTAAAAACCATAAAAATGCTAAAAAAGTGATAAAAATACCAATTTTTTTTAAAACAATAACAAACCATAAGAAAACCATACAAACCTAACAACACTTAAGACCCCAAAAAACCCCAAAACACTAAAAACCCTTAAAACCCTAGAAACCTTAAACACATGAAGGTCTTACCTCAGATCTTGCTTGAGGATTTGCTTATGGATCCTCATCCTAGCCTTCTCGGTGGATGTATGCCGTTGATGTACTCTTAATATCCAAAGATGTGGTGGTTTCCTTCCTATGGCGGCTTTGAATTTCTAGAGCGCGGTTTCTTCTTGGGATTCTGGCTTCAGATTCAAGATTCTCTCGGCTTTCTTGACCTTGTGTTCAGGATATGGCGGCTCCAGAGGTTGTGAATCTCATTGTGGATTCAGATCAGATTTCCTCGGAAAGTGATGAAGCGGTCAATTATTCGATATCTGGAAACCCTAGTAGTCTTCAGTCGTGGTTCTAGTTCTCTTTTGCGGAGATGGGGTCTTCACGGATGGGTCATTGGCTTAGAAGTCTTCATCGGTGGAGGGGGTTTCACTGGCGGCGTGGGTTCTGGCCTCTTCGAAGATGCAATGCGGTGGTCCGGCTCTTTCAGTTGTTATTTTTTTGTTTCTTTCCATCCACTTGAGGTAAGCTTGGGAGTTGTATAGATCTTCTGGCGTCACATCGATTCTTGCTGGATGCGGAAGAAATTTCATGTCTGTGCCCTATCTTTGATTCACGCTGTTGTTCCTGGTATTTTTGTGTTCTGTTGTGATCTAGCTTTAGTCTTTACTTCCTGGCAGTTCCAAAGTAGTATTTTTGGCCCTGTATGTATTGTTGAAACTTCTGGTGGGTTCTTTCTGCTATGGATTTTCTATGGTGGCAGACGGTCCTGTTATGGGTCGATGTTAGTGTTATTTGCTGGGTTTGATATGAGGTGCTACTTTCTGGTTATGCGCTGTGGTTCCTGGGTTGCTGGAAGTTCTTTTTGGGTTGCGCGCTGGTTCTTACATTGGTTGCTGGTGGTTTTCTGCTCGTGGTTGTGCTGCTGGGTGTGTTATGCTGGAATGTTGGATGTTACTTGGATATGATGTGAGGAAGATGAGGCTTATGTTTCTGGTACTGGTGGTTTTGTGTGGTTGGTCATGGATCTACCTTGTATGGTGGCGCTGGCTAATGTGGAGGTTGGTGATTTTGGTGCTGGGGGTTCGATGTCGCTAGTGTGCAAAAGTTGGTATGATGAAGCTGCTGAACTTGATTTGGTGTTGCTGGATGATTTTTACATTTGTTGGATTTGGGGCTGATGGATGCTTGCTGCTGACGATGATGGTGTTGTTGCTGCTGGATGCTGGTTGTTTCTTGGCTGGGACTGCTGCTGGATCTTTTTTGGTTGGCTTTGTGTGTTTTTTATTTTTTTGATCTTTCTTTTTTGGGGGTCTTTTGCATCTTGGGTTTGTAAAGGGTTTTTGGGTGCGGGTCATTTGACCGCTCCCCTCCCTTGTCTAATTTTTCTTTTTTCATAATAAATTTTTTTTTGGGGGGGGGGGGGGTTGGGAATATCCCGATCCTCGAATCTTCCTTGTCCTAAACTAATAAATCAATAAAAACCCTTTAAACCCCAAAAAACTTTTAAAAATTGTAAAAACCTTAAAAACTCTACAAAACTAAAAAACCATAAAAGTAATAAAAATCCTAAAAATCCCTAAATACATAAAAACATTAAATAACATGAAAACCCCAAAGAAAACCTTAAAAATCTAAAAACTATTTAAACCAATAAAAACCTAAAAACACTAAAAATCCTAAAAAAATATCCCTAACAAACCATAAAACCCTCAAAATCCCTAAAACCCTAAAAAATCATAAAAATCCTAAAAACACCTAAAAATTCCAAATGTCATAAAAACCCAAAAAACCCAATAACCCCCTAAGTAAACCTTAAAAACCTAGAAACACTAAAAACCCTAAAAAATAAAACAAACCCTAAAGCATAATAAAAACACTAAAACCCCCTAAAAACATTAAAAAACCAAAAAACCCTAAAAACTCATAAAAACCATAAATACTTGAAAAACCTATAAAAACACTAAAACCAATAAATACTATAAAACTCATTGAACCCCTAAAAAAATTTAAAAACTCAAAATATAATCGTAAAAACCATAAAACCTCCTAAATATCCTAAAAACTATAAAATATTAAAAACCCTAGAACCCACAAAATCCCTAAAAACCATAAAAATCCCTAAAAATATCTAAAAGCATAAAAACCCTCACAAACCTATAAAGCCCTTATAAAACCTTCAATATTTTAAAACAGTTAAAACCCCTAAAAACCTTAAAATTTTTAAAAACGCTAAAACATTAAAAGTCCCTATTAACCCTAGACCCCTAAAAACTATAAAACACTCCAAAAACATTAAGAAACCCTAAAAAACCATAAAAATAAAACAACTATAAAACATTATAAAATATTTAATTCTTGAAAAACATTAAAAAAATTTAAAAACCTTTAAACTCCTAAAAACTCAAAAAAACACTAAAACCCCCAAAAGCCATAAAAACCCTAAAACCCTAAAAAACCCAAAACCTCTCAAAATCCCTAAAAACCCTAAAAAACATAAAAATCCTATAAATCCCAAAATATCCTTAAAATCATAAAAAAGTATACGACCCAAAAAAACACTAATAAAACATTAAAAATCTAATACAACTCAAAATCCCTAAAACCCCGAAAAACATAACACCATAAAACCCCTAAAAACAAGAACATCCTTAAAAATGCATAAAACCCATCAAAATCACTAAAAACTCCAAAACCCCATTAAACCCATAAAAATGTAAAATAATCTAAAAACCTTAAAAACAATAAGAAAACACAAAAAAACCCAAAAACCTTAAAAAACCTAAAACCCAAAAAATCCTAAAACCACCCAAAATCCCTTAAAACATTAAAAACCCATAAAGATAATAAAAAAACCTAAAATTTTACAAAAATATAAAAAAACAAAAACCATGAAAGCCCCAAATAATTCCTTAAAAAACCTAAAACCTTAAAAACCCAAATAATATAAAAAAAATACCTAAAAACCATTAAAAATTTAAAAAACAAAAAAACCCATAAAAACCCCAAAACCACTAAAAACTATAAAAATATTAAACTTCTAAAATTTTTAAAAACATTAAAAACCATAAAACCCCTAAAAAATTCAAAAAAACCCCTAAAAACTAAAAAAACTAAAAAAACACTAAAACCATAAAAAATCCACCCCAAACCCTAATAACATTAAAAATCATAAAAATTTAAAAAATCATTAAAAATACATAAAAAAATAAACAAACCTAAAACCCTGGAAAACCCTAAGAAAATATTAAAAACCAAAAATGATTAAATCCCTTAAAAACCTAAAAAATGTTAAAACCCCTAAAATAACCTAAAAACTTAAAAACTAATAAAAACCCTAAAAATGACTAAGAACTCTAAAACCCCTTTAAACCCCTAAAATCACTATAAAACTCAAAAAATATTAAATCCCTAAAAAACTCCAAAAAATCTAAAAACTAAAAAAACCCTAAAAACCCCGAAAACCCAAAAAACAAAAAAAAACATAAACATCCTTAAAAACACTCAAAATTCCTAAATCCCTAAAAACCCTAAAAAAGATAAAAAATTCATAAAAAATTCCTAGAATGTAAAAAACTCTAAAAAACATAGAAACCCCATAACAAATTCTTAACAATCCCAAAACACTTAAAACTCTTGAAAACCATAAAAGGTTAATATCTTAAAAACCTAAAAAACCAAAGAAACTCCTAAAAATATTAAAAAATATGAAAACCCATTAAAACCCTAAAAATAACTAAAAATTTTAAAAACACTTAAAAACTCAAAAAATCCCTAAAAACACAAAGAAAAACCACAATCCCAATAAAACCCTAAAAACACTAAAATCCCTCAAAATCCCTAAAACCCCTAAAAACCCTAAAATCTTAAAAAAATCACAAAAAACATAGAAAAATTTATAACCTATGAAAAAACCTATAAAAACCCTCAAAACCTAAAACAAATAAAACCATAAAAATCACTAAAAACCCTAAAAAACCCCAAAAAACCGCAAATCCATAAAAACACTCAATTTAATAAAAAATCTTAAAAATCCCCTAAAAATCCATTAAAATGTAAAAAATACTAATAACTTTGAAGAACACCAAGAAAATCATAAAACCTAAAATGTTTAAAACTCTTAGAGAACATAACAAATATTAAAAATCCTAAAGATAATAAAAACCCAAAAAAACTACAAAAAACCATATAAACCATAAAAACCCATAAAAACCTAAAAACCTCTAAAAACTCAAAAAACCCTTTAAACCCCAAAAAATATTTTAAAACTCTAAAAATATTAAAACCCCAAAAATTAAAAAACCCCTAAAAACCCTAAAAACCATAAAAACCCTAAAAAAATAAAACCCCTCAAAATCCCTAATAACCATAAAAACAATAAAAATCATAAAAAACTCTTGAAAATCCCTAAAAACGTTGAAAATAATAAGAAAAATGTAAAAACCTAAATACATTTAACCCTTAAAATCCCATAAAATGCTAAAGACCTTGAAAAGACTGAAAAACCTATAAAAAATATAAAACCCAAAAAAAAATTATAAAAACATAAAAATCCATAAAAACCCTGAAGCCCACTAAAAACTCTAAAAAAATTAATCAACCAGAAATACTAAAAAGATCTGAAAAACTTTTAGAAGATTAAGAAACACCAAAAAATCTAAAACACCTAAAAAACCCTAAAAATCATAAAACCAAATGAAACCCTAATAACCCTTGAAATCCTTAAAAACCTAAAACCCTATAAAAATACTAAAACATTCATAAAGAACCATAAATTGATAAAAACCCCTAAAAAGCATAAAACACTTAAAAACCCTTAAATCCTATAAAAATCGTACAAACCGTTAAAAATTATAAAAACCATTTAAACCCCTAAAAAATTTAAAAAATATAAAAACCATAAAAACCTAAAAACTTCTAAAAATCCCTAAAAACCTAAAAAACCAACAAAAATCCTATAAACACTAAAAAACTAAAAAACACTAAAAACCATCAAAATCCTTAAAACCCTAAAATAATAAAATACTGAAAAATACTTAAATATCACTAAAGATGTAATGAATCATAAAAACCCTAAAAAACTCTAATAAAACCTCATAAACCAAAAAAAATATAATCCTCTAGAAACCTAAAAACGTTAAAATCCAAAAAATCACTAAAAACATAAAAACATAAAACACCAAAAAACCTTAAAAACCCTAAAACCCAAAAAAACCCAATAACACACTAAAAACCCTTTCAAACACAAAAAACCTTAAAAAAAATTCAAAAAAATTAAAACCTTTAAAACATAAAAAAGTCCCAAAAAACCAAAAAACCCAAAAAACCTAAAAAACCTAAAAAAACCTAAAAAAGACTAAGAACTATGAAAATAGAAGAAACCCAAACAACATAAAAAACCTAAAAAATACATAAAAATCCATAAGAAAACCGTTGAAATAAAAGAACAATTCAAAACCCATAAAATACCAAAAACTTCTACAGCCCTAAAAAACCATAAAAACTCCAAGGAACCCTAAAAACCCGAAATCCCCTAAAAATAAATCTAAATCTTAAAAAATAGAAAAATTGTAATTATCTCTAAAACCTATACAGATTTAAAAAACTCTAAGAGCACTAAAAACCCAATGAAAACCATAAAAATATAAATAATATTAAACACCAAAAAACATAAATATTTTAAAAACCATAAAAGACCCTAAACACCCTAAAACCCCATAAAAAACTGTAAAACCCCTAAAAATCATAAAACCCCCTAAAGACCTTAAAAACCATAAAACCCATACAAACTAAAAAACAACAAAAAATAAAAACACCCTTTAAACCCCTAAAAACATTAAAATAATATAAAAAACCTTTAAACCATAAAACTCCAAAGAACCCTGGAAATCCAAAAAACCAAAAAAACCCCTAAAAACCCTAAAAACCCTAAAAAATGAAAAATCCATAAAAACCGTAAAAATCATAAAAACTATAAAAAATCCCTAATAATCCTTAAAAACATAAAAAAATACTAAATACCCTAAAAAACCCTAAAAACAATAAAAATCTAAAAACACATAAAACCCCTTAAAATTAAAAAATGTTAAAAAAACAAAGAAAATGGTAAAATGACCTAAAAATCCTAAAAGCCATAAAACATGAAAAAACCTTAAAAACAAAAAAAACATAAAGATCCAAAAACCAATTAAATTTTTAAAAACCCTTTAGACCTTTAACATTCAAAAAACCTAAAAAACCTTAAAACCCCTAAATACCCTAAAAACCCCAAAATCCATAATAACCATAAAAATATTAAAAAATAACTAAAAATCCCAAAAAACATAAAATAAATAAATATCCTAAAAACAGCTAAGAAATTATTAAAACAATAAAAACATTAAAAACCCTAGGAAACCTGAAAATACTAAATCCATAAGAAACCCTAAAAACCCTAAACCCCCTCAAAATCCCAAAAAAACCCAAAAGAACCTACAAAATCATAAAAATTCATATGATTCTTGAAAATATAAAATACCCAAAAAACAAAAAAACACCATAAGAAAAACTTAAAAACCTATAAAGATTAAAACCCATAAATAACCTAAATAACACTAAAACCCCTGAATGATAGTATAAACCCTAAACCCCCCTAAAACCCATTTAAACCAAAAATAAACTTAAAAACCCAAAAACCATAGATAATATAAAAACCAATAAAAACTATAAAATTCCTTCAAACCCCTAAAAAACATTAAAAACCCAAAAAATCCCTAAAACACTTAAAACCCATAAAAATCCAAAAAACCCCAAAAAATTCTAAAAACATATAACCCCCTAAAAAATATGAGAGAATAGATGGATGCTCCACTCCGCTCCCATGATGGCGCTCCTACCACTTCACCAATTGATTGAAGATTCCGGAATGGTTGCGCCCTAGCCCCCCCCCCCCCCTCTGTGGAGGAGGTACTGATTATTAAGGAAAGATTCTCTCCTTTCTCGGATCCTGATTCACTTCCTGCTTTCCGGCGGATTGATATCTGCCCTAAAGTGTCAGGCTTGCACGGAGGGATACCGAAGCACCCTCTATCGATTTAAGAGTTAAACAAGGACTCTTATCCTTATAGGATGACCCTTGTGTCCATGTTCTTGAGTTAGCGTCCCCTAGTTGATGTTTTTTACAGCTTTGTGTTCGAGCATTGGGATCTCAGGGATCGTGCCACTGTGGGTCTGGTTGATTCTAGTCACATTTTGATTTGAGGGCTAGAAGGGACTATTCCTCCCTACATAGGCCTATGGCTACTAGGGCTTGCTTCATGTACAGTATAGGTAATGGAAACACACATGGAAGGGGAGATCGGGCTACCACTGTGAAATCGGATGTGGAACTAATGATATATTGTGCAGCCTTTCTCAAGAAATATGAATCCTCTGAATGGGAGTCGGTGGACTCAGATGCTTCCTCGGGCTATGGCGCTGATATATATCCCTATGGTGATGGTGATTATGTTCCATAGTTGTCTTGCTTTTTGAGTTCCTCAACTTTTGTTGTGGGTTTTCAGGGCTTTGGGTGTGGGTTGTTTGACCCTGCCCATCCCTTGTTTGTTGCTCTTTTTCTTCTTCTTCTTTATATATCTGGGAGGCCAGGGATAGTCTGGGCTCACACCTTCCTTTCCCTAAAAACTATGATAAAAGCTATGAAAACCTTTAAAACCTAAAAAAACGAAAAAACCCTTATAAAAATAAAACACACTAAAAAACCTAAAACCATAAAACCCCTAAAAACATTAAAAACCCTAAAACCCAAAAAACTCTTAAAATGAAATTGATCTCTAAAACCAATTAATCCTCAACAAATGTCAAAAAACCTTATAAATATTAAAACCCTAAAATACTCAATAAAACCCTAAACACTCAAAAAACCCATAAAAACCCAAAAAACCAAAAAAACCCATTAAAACCCTCAAAATACCTAAAAACCATAAAAATCCTATAAATTACCTTAAAATATCTAAAAATTTAAAAACCTATAACATATTAAAAACTCATAAAAACACTTTAAAAACCTAAAAAATACTTAACACCCAAAAAGACCTAAAAATTTATAAAATCCCTAAAAACCCTAATAACCCAAAAAACCGTAAAACCCCTCAAATTACCAAAAAACCCTAAAACCCCTAAAAATACTATAAACATACCTAAATGCCCAAAAAAGTTAAAAATCATAACTAACCTTAAAATCTATAAGAAATCCTTAAAAACCTAAAAACCCTAAAAGGACATAAAAACCGAAAAGGGCATAAAAACCGAAAAACCCCTAAAACCCATAAAAACCTTTAAAAAAACTATTAAACCAAAATCCCCATAAAAACACTAAAAATAACTAAAAACTCTAAAAACCATTTTAACCCCTAAAATAATAGAGACTCTATAAAACTTGAAAACACTAAAAAACACTAAAAACCCCAAAAAACCCAAAATAAACATAAAACCATAAAAACCCTAAGAAACGCAAAAAACCCAAAAAAATACATAAAAACCGTAAATACCAAAAAATCCTAAAAAAGACATAAAAGACCCCAAAATTTTGAAAAACCCCTAAAAACCATGAAACCCACTAAAAATTTTATTATCTTAAAGACACATCAAACACATAAAAATCATAAAAAGGGATAAATATCCTAAAAAGTAAAAAAACCCAAAAAACCGTAAATATATCATAGAAAACCAAAAACTTCTAAAAACTGCTAAAAACCATAAAAACCCTAAACCCTATAAAAACATTAAAACCCAATAAAGACTCGAAAACACATTAAACCACTAAAAATAGTTTAAAACCCCAAAAAAATCTTAAAAACCATAAAAAAATAAAAATATTAAAGCTAAAAAAACCAAAAAACCAAAAAAACCAAGAAAACCCTCAAAACTATCAAAATCCCCAATAACCATAAAAAAAGAAAAAATACTAAAAACTCCCTAAAACTGCCAAAAAATTTAAAAACCCATAAAAATCATGAAAAATACAAATAAAGCCTTAAATTCCTAAAAACACTTAATACCCCTAAAAAACCTAAAAAATCAAAAAACCCCAATAAACCTTTAAAACACTAAAAACAATAAAATACCATATAAAATTAAAATCAAAATTAAACATAAATGTGTAAAAATCAATTTAAACATTAAAAATCATTTAAACCCCTAAAAACATAAAAAACATAAAAATTTATAGAAACCCAAAAAAACCTAAAACACAAAAAGGCCCAAAAAAACCCAAAAACCCTAAAAACCAAATAAAATCATAAAAAACAATAAAAAACTAAAAACTTTAAAACCCATAAATAACCTGAAAAATACTTTGAAGTACATAAAAACCAAAAAACAATTAAAACACAAAAAACCTCTAAAAATGATAAAAATACTAAAAACAATAAAAACCGCTAAAATAGGGAAAAACCTTCAAAATACATAAAAACTAGAAAACCCCACTAAAAACTCAAAAACCCTATAAACCTCTAAATTTTTTAAAAACTATTAAAACCATTAAAATCCTTAATAAACTCTAAAAAACCCAAATACCACCAAAACCCATAAAAATGTAAAAACCCGCAAAACCCTAAACCCCTCAAAATCCATAAAAACACTAAAATCACATATAAATTCAAAAAAAATCACTAAAAATTTAAAAAAACCTAAAAACATTGAAACCCCCTAATCATACATTAAAAACCTGAAAACAATTAAAACTCACAAAAAACCTCAAAAACACTAAAAACTGTAAAATACCATAAAACCCCCAAAAAACCCATAATTTCTGTAAAAACCATAAAAACCCTAAAACTATTTAAAAACTGTAAAAAAACGAGAAACTCTAAAAATCATTTAAACCTATAAAAATGTTAAAAAACTATAAAAAGCTTACAACCCAAAAAGAAACATAGGAAAACACTTAAAACATAGAAAAAAACTCAAACCCCCAAATGCACTAAAAACCTTAATAACCACTCAAAACCCTAAAAAACCCTAAAAAACCTAAATACCATAAAAGTCCTAAAAAATACCTAAAAACATCCAAAACATAAAAAACACTAAAAATCCTAAAATTCAATAAGAAAGTGTTAAATACCTAAAAACAATTCAAACATGTAAAAACCTAAAAATGGTACAAACCCTAAAAAATCCTAAAAACCTTAAATCTATAAAAGCCCCTAAAAACCATAAAAATCCCTAAATAACCTTAAAACCGATAAAAATCACTAAAAACTCTAAAATATCTTCAAAACAATACATCTTAAAAAACTCTAATAACCATAAAAACTCAAAAAAAAAAACAAAAACAAAACCTAAAAAATCATAAAAACCCTAAAAATTGCTTAAAATTCTCAAAAAGTATAAATGTCCAAAAAAATCCATATAATACCCAAAACGTAAAAAACACTAAAAATCATCAAAACCCATAATAAAACCTTTAAAACCTAAAAAAAATTAAAAAACATAAAAATATCTAAAAATATATGAAATCTTAAAAAATACCCTAAAAACTAAAAACACCCTTAAAAACCATAGAACCCATTAAAACCCCAAAACTCATAAAAATAATAAAAACCCAATAAAACTATAAAACTATAAAAACCCTTTAAACAAATAAAAATGTTAAAAAACTAAAAAAACCTATAAAACTTTAAAGAAATAAAAAAACTCTAAAAAACCAAAAAAACCTTAAAAAACATAAAAACAATAAAACACCTAAAAATCCTAAAAATAATAAAAATTCTAAAAAATATTTAAAAACACCTAAAAATGTAAAAAACCTTGAAAAGCTCTGAAAACCATAAGAAAATATTAGAATCATAAAAATTCCTAAAACCTCTAAAAATCATGAACGATTCTAAAATCCATAGACCCCTAATATCACTAAACATCCTAAAAACCATAAGACCCCTAAAAACTATAAGAAACACTAAATCTCCATTAAAACCCTAAAACCACTAAAACTCTAAAACTCTTTAAACTGATAAAAATGTTAAAACTATAAGAAACCCTAAAACCATAAAAACTCAAAAAAAACTAAAAAAAAAAAAACAATAAAATCCCTAAAAATCATAAAACCATAAAACCCTCAAAATCCCTAAAAAACATAAAAACCCATTGGATCATAAAAATTCAATAATAATCCAAAAAAATGAAAATCAAAACCTGAAAACCTCAAAGAAAACCTTAAAAACATAAAAAAACGCAAAACCACTTAAAAATTATAAAAAACATAAAACACTAAAACCCAAAAAACCCAAAACTAGAAAACCCTTAAAAACATAAAAATCCTAAAAACCCAAAAAACAACTAAAATACATAAAAACTAGAAA
Source organism: Viscum album (assembly GCA_963277665.1). Lineage (NCBI taxonomy): Eukaryota > Viridiplantae > Streptophyta > Magnoliopsida > Santalales > Viscaceae > Viscum > Viscum album. Next base: position 45,816,051 of record OY728151.1, read on the forward strand.
AACTCTAAAAACCGTTTAAACCCCTAAAAACATTTAAAACTCTAAAAACCCTTAAAAAACTCATAAAAACCCCTAAAACACCAAAAAAACCAAAATACCTAAAATATCCTAAAAACCCTCAAAATCCCTAAAATGATAAAAAACAAAAAAAATTAAAAAATCCCTAAAAATACCTAAAAACTCAAACCACCCCCCCCCCAAATACAATGAAAACCCCTAAGGAATACTTAAATACCTAAAAATAAATAAAACCCCTAAAATACCTAAAAACACTAAAACCCCTAAATAAATATAAAAACCATAATACCCCAAAAAACCTAAAAAACCCCAAAACCCATAAAAACCCTAAAACACTAAAAGCCTTAAAAATCCTCTAAGATATCTTTAAAAACCTAAAAAACTCAAAATACCACAAATGAACCATAAAAACCGAAAAAACCGAAAAAACCCTAAAAATCCTCAAAATCATGAAAAAATTAAAAACAAAATTACAAAGAAATCACTAAAAATCTGTAAAATACTAAAAAAACATAAAAACTCTGAAGAAATATATGAAAACCTTATAGAACTAAAAACTCTAAACACCCAAAAAAACCTAAAAATACTATAAACATTACAAAACAAAAAAAACAAAAAAATAAAATAAAAACCAAAAAACCTCTAAAAATATAAAATCCTATTAAAATAATGAAAACATTAAAAAACTATAAAATAACATAAAACCCTAAAAAACTCATAAATATACAAAAAACATAAAAAAACCATAAAAACACTAAAAACCATAAAACCCCTCGAAATCCCTAAAAACCCTAAAACCATAAAAATAATAAAAATTCTGTAAATATACTTAAAAACATAAAAAACACTAAATATAATAAAAACACTAAGAAATATTTAAAAACATAGAAACACTTAATACCCCTAAAAACATAACAAAGGTAAAAAAACATAATAACCACTAATAACCACAAAACCAAAAAAAAAACTATAAAAAATCAAAAATACCGTAAAAATATATATAAACCATACAAACCCACTAAAAATATTAAAACCTTTAAAACCACAAAAGACAACAAAAAAACTACAAAACATTACAAACCCTAAAAAACTACAAAAAACCCAAAAAACATAAAAAAACCTTTAGAACCCTAAACCCCTAACCAAGAAAATCACTCAAAGTCCATAAAAACCATATAAACCATAAAAACCATAGAAATCTTCAAAATACCTAAAAGAAACTAAAATCATAAAAAACCAAAAAACATTTGAAAACCCTAAAAACAAAAAAAAAACAAAAAATTGAGAACAACCCTAAAACCATAAAAATCCATAAAAATATAAAAAAATTGCTAAGCATACCTAAAATCTTAAAAAAACCCTAAACTTCTTAACACCATAATATATCCTTAAAAACATTATAACACATAAAAACTTAAAAACCCTAAAAAATGCTAAAAATCCTAAAAGCCTAAAAAATCAGAAAATCTATGAATAAATTAAAAAACATAAAAATACTAGAAATACATAAAAATTCCAAAAAAACTAAAAAAATCATTAAAACCTTGAAAACCCCTAAGATCCCTACAAACCCGAAAACCACCAAAATCCTTCAAAATCCTAAAAATAAAAAAAACACTAATTTTTTTTAACCCATAAAAACTGTAAAAAACTAAAAATATACCTAAAAACAGAAAACCCCCTAAAACCCCTTAAAATCACTAAAACACTAAAAACCAAAAAAATCCTAAAATACCCCTAAAAATCCCTGAAAACATAAAAATCAAAAGAATACTTAAAAACCCTAATAAAACCTTAAGAATGTAAAATAACTTAAAACCCTTAAAAACAAAAAAACGATAAAACCCTAAAAACCCCTAAAAACAAAAAAAAAACAAAAAACCCTATATTACCATAAAATTCAGAAAAGCCATAAAAATCTCAAAAAATGTAAAAACCCTAAAAAAACTTAAAAAACAAGGAAGACCTTTAAAACCTAAAAACAGTTAGAACATCAAAAAAACACTAAAATCACTAAAAAACCATAACATCCGTTAAAAACCCTAAAAATATAAAATCCTGTAAAACTATAAAAACCCTAAAAATAGTAAAACCAATAAAAAATAAAAAAACTCCTTAAACCCCTAAAAATAATAAAAATTTAGAAATACCTTAAAACCATAATAAAATACAAAAAAACAAAAAAAAACCCAAAAAAACCCAAAATACCCAAAAAAACTAAAAAACCCTAAAGACATTCAGAATCCCTAAAAACCCTATAATCCCATCAAAATTCAAAAAATCACTATAATTGTAAAAAACGGTAAAAACCTTGAAAACCCCTACGAAAAATTTTGAAACATAAAAATACTTACAATTCCTTAAAAACCTAATAAATGCTAAAAACCCAAAAAATCAAAAAATCCCTAAAAACCATAAAAACCATAAAAACCATAAAACCCTCTAAAAACTCTAAAAACCCAATAAAACCTCTAAAAACCCTTAAACCCTTAATAATGATAAAAAACTCTAAAATCATTAAAAACTACAAAAAAACTCAAAATACCCTAAATACCAGAAAACCCATAACAACACTAAAAACCCGAAAAGCTCTAAAAATCCATAAAAACCATAAAAACCCATAAGAATTCAAAAAATTTCCTATGTAAAAACCTAAAACCTATTAAAACCTTGAAAAATACTATGAAAAACTTAAAAAACCTAAAACATCTAAAACCCCTAAAAAACCGAAAAGCGCTAAACCCCTTACCAACACTAACAAACCCTCAAAATATCAAAATACTCTAAAAACCATAAAATTATTAAACAATCATGAAAAATTTATAAATTATAAAAAATTTAAAAAACACTCACACCCGTAATAAGAAATTAAAAACCTAAAAACTCTTTAAACCACTAAAAATATAAAAAACACCAAAACACTAAAAGACACTAAAAACCCTAAAACCCCTAAAAGAAACTAAAAACCCAAAAAACTCTAAATACCTTAAAAACCCAAACACCCCAAAAAATATATAAATATCTTGTAAGAAATATATAAACCCCTAAATAACTAAAAAAAACCCCAATAACCAAAATATCATAAAAGATCTTAAAATCCCAAAACCATGAAAATCCCTAAAACCCTAAAAAACAATAAAAATACAAAAGACAACAAAAAAATATCATAAAATATAAAAACCCTAAAATCCATTAAAACAAAAAAGAAAATAGTAAAAATCTAAAAAACACTTGACACCCCAAAAAATATTAAATGACTCTAAAATCCCTAAAAAACCCTAAAAAACCCTAAAAACATAAAAACCCTCAAAAACCTTAAAAACCATAAATACCAATAAAAACCCTAAAAACCACTAAAACCCACCAAAAATATAAAAACCATTCAAACCCCTAAAAACATTACAAACCTATAAAACCACATAAAACCCTAAAAACAAAAGAAAACCCCTAAAACCCAAAACCCCCCAAAAACCTCTAAAATTCGTAAAAACCTAAAAAATCATAAGATTCCTAAAAATAACTAAAAAACATTAAAAATGAATAAAATCCCAAAAAACTCTCAAAAACCCAAGAAAATATTAAAAACCTAAAAACAAATAAGATCCTTATAAATCCTAAAAAAACTAAAATGCCAAAGAACCCTAAAAAATACTAAAACTGTAAAACCATAAAAAAATTAAAAACCCTAAAACCCCATAAAAAATTAAAAACAACTAAAATTCCAAAAAAACCGTTAAATCCTTAAAACATATAAAAACTCTAAAATACCTTAAAAACCATAAAAACTTTAAAAAACTAGATAAACAAAAAAAAACATAAAATCCTAGAAATTTATTTAAACCCTCAGAATTGTTAAAATGCTAAAAAAACAATAAAAATCCTAAAAGCCTCTAAAAACCCCTAAAATGTAATTATACCCTAAAACTGAGAAAAAAACAAAGAAAAAATTAAAAAACTAAAAATAACTAAACCCCTAAAAAACCTAAAAATGTTAAATACCATAAAAGGCAATAAAAATCATAAAACACCGTTAAAACCATAAAAATCCCCAGAAAACCTAAAAATAAGAAAAATCCTAAAAAATTCCTAGAAACCTAAAAACCTAAAATACCATAAAAAATTAAAAAATATTAAGAAAAACATAAAAGCATAAACACTTAAAACCCCTAAAAACATTAAAAACACAAAAAACCATAAAAGATCATAAAAACCCTAAAACCTTTAAAAACCATAAAATCCCTAAAATCCTTAAAATTTTAAAAAACCAATAAAAAACCTAAAACCACTAAAAACTATAAAAACCATTTAAACCCCAATTTTTTTTTAAAAAACTCTAAAAAAAATAAAAATCTAAAACAAAATAAAAAAACATAAAAACATAAAAATATCCTAAAACCCTCGAAATCTCAAAAACCATAAAAACTATAAAAATAATAAAAAATATTTAGAAATCCCTAAAAACCATGAAAAAACCTATAAAAACCTAGGAACATAAAAAAAATAAAACCCTAAAAAACTTATAAAATGCTAAAAACCCTAAGACCCTAAAAATACCTAAAAACATAAAAACCTGTAAATACCATGAAAAACTCTAAAAATCCATAAAAACAAAAAAACTACCAAAAAAATCTAAAAACCCTTTAATATCATAAAAATATAAAAAAATTCCAAAAAATCATAAAAACCCTAAAAAATCAAAAATCCCAAAAATGAAAAAAAAATTCAATAAAAACCATAAATATCCCTTATAATCCTCAAAATCCCTAAAACCCTAAAAACCTATATAAATCCTAAAAATCCCTAAACATCCCTAAAATTGTAAAAAATAATAAAACCCTAGAAAACCCTAATAAAACCATAAAGACCTAAAAAATACTTAAAACACTAAAAAACCCAAAAGACGCTAAAAACATTTCAAACCCCTAAACCCCATAAAAACCATAAAAACCATTACAAACATTAAAAACATTAAAACTACATAAAACCCCAAAAAACCCACTAAAAATATTTAAAAACCCTTTAAACCCCTTAAAATTTTAAATTTTTTTGAAAACCATAAAAACCATAAAAAATAAAAAAAACCCAACAACCCAAAAAACCAAAAACCCCAAAAAACTATTAAATATCCTAAAACCCATCAAATTCAATAAAACCCATTAAAAGAATAAAAACCCTAGAAAATCCCTAAAAATACCTAAAAACAAAAAACTCTAAAAACAATAATAAAAACATAAAAACATAAAAACACTTAATTCCTAAAAAACCAAAATAAGATAAATACCTAAAAACACTAAAAACCATAAAAATGATAAAACCCTGAAAACCCAAAAATCCCTATAATCCTGAAAAAACTATAAAAAATCCTATAAAACCACTAGAAATCCCTAAAAAAGAAAAAAAACTGAAAACCTTGAAAAACCATAAAAAAATATAAAAACACTTAAAACCCCTAAAAAAATAAAAACCCCAGAAGACCCTAAACCCCTAACAAAATAAAACATCATAAAAACCTAAAAAACCATAAAAACCCATAAAAACCTTAAAACCCCACTAAAAACTCTAAAAATGATTTAAACCCCAAAACATGTTAAAAAAATTTAAAATCCATAAAAAAAACTGAACAAGTCCAAAAAATAGTAAAAACAAAAAAGGAATAAAAATCCTAAAAACATTAAAAATTATAAAAACCCTCAAAATCCCTTAAAACATTAAAAAACATAAATATTATAAGAATGGTATAAAAATCCCTAAATACATAAAAACCCTAAAATCTAGAAAATCCCTAAACAAACCTTAAAAACTATAAGAATGAAAAAAGGCTAAAACAAAAAAACAATAAAAACCCTAAAAGACCATAAAAACCATAAAAATTCACAAAAACATTAAAAAACAAAAAAAATCCTAAAAAACTCTAAATATATGATAAAATAAAAAAACCCCAAAAAACCCTTAAAATCACTAAAAAAACCTAAAAAACATAAAAAAAATTTAAAATCCAAAAAAACCTTTATAAAGTTTAAAACCCTAAAAGACACTAATAACCCACAGAAAACATAAAACCCCAAAAAACCTTTAAAACCCTAAAACCAATAAAAACCCACAAAACAATCAAAAACCCTTTGAACCCCTAAAAACATTAAAAAAATATAATAAATTAAAACCTGGAAAACTAAAAAAAACCCTAAAACCCCAATAAACCATAAGAACCAAAAATCACAAAAACCCCCTAAACCCCCTAAAAATAACTGAAAACCCTAAAAACCCATTAAATTTTAAAAAAGACATAAACATTCTTAAATTTTAAAAATCCCATAAAAACCATAAAATCTAATAAAAACATTAAAAAAACACTTAAAACCCTAAAAGAGAAAATACTCTAAAAACCCTAAAACCCCTAAAAAACTATAAAACCCTAAAAACCAATAAAAACTTAAAAACAAAAAACACCAAAAAAACACACTAAAAATATACAAATAATTTAATCCTAAAAAATGTTAAAAACTATAAAAACCATAAAAACATTAAAAACTCCAAAAAACCTAAAAACCCAAAAAATCATAAAAATCCTAAAACCCATAAAACCCCTAAAAACCCTCAAAATACCCAAAAACCATTAAAACCTATAAAAAAAATAAAAGAATGAATAAAATCCCTAAACACATAGAAAACACTAAAAACCCTGAAAACCCCTAAGAAAACCTTATAAATTTAAAAACACATAAAACCTTTAAAAATAATACAAACGTAAAAAACCCAAAAGCCCTAAAAACCCAAAAACCAAAAAAAATCCCTAAAACCCTTATAAAACACTAAAAATCCATAAAACCCTAAACCCCACTAAAACTCTAAAATCCTTTAAGCCCCTAAAAATAACAAAAAAATAAAAAAATATTAAAAACCCTAAAAACCCTAAAAACCCCACAAAACCCCTCATATCCCTAAAAACACTTAAAACCACTAAAATCCAAAAAAAACATTTAAAAACCTAAAAAATACTAAAAACACTTAAAACCCCTAAGAAAAACATAAAAATCTAAACACACTTAAACCCCTTAAAAACCCTAAAAAATGATAAAAGCCTTAAATACTCTAAAACCCCTAAATACAATAAAACAGGTAAACCATTAAATAATAATAAAAACCAATAAAAACCCTGAAACTACTAAAACAATATAAAAACCCATTAAAAACCTAAAAAGATAAAAAGTCTAAAAACCCTAAATAACTCAAATAAATTCATAAAAAACCGAAACTATAAAAACCCTAAACAACTCTAAACCCCTCCCAAATCCATAAAATGTATTAAAATAATAAAAAATCCCTAAATATAACTAAAAACATAAAAACACTAAAAAACCTAAAAAATAATTAAAAAATAAAAACACTTAAGACCCATAAAAATCTAAAAATAATAAAACCGAGTAAAATACCTAAAATCTATAAAAACACCAAACCATCAAAATTCATAAAATCCATAAAAACCATAAAAATCCTAAAAAAGCACTAATAACACCAAAAAATGTACAAACCCATTAAAATCCAGAAAAATCCTAAGAAAACCTTAAAAACAAAAAAAATAACCCCCTAAAATCCTATAAAACTCTAAAGATGGAAAATGGTGGCGCACTCCCTCGAGTCTCTCCCTCATTCGACACCTCTTCCAGGGTTTCCCCTGTATTCTTCTCATTGCTTCGGTTATGGATCATTTATGGTTTTTTCTCAATGAAAGTATGCTATTGGTGTGATCTTCAGTCTCAAGGCGGTGGTGGTATTATTTTTTTGGCAGACTCGACTTCCTAGAAAGGTGTATTTGTTCGGGCCTTCGACTACAGATCGTTGCAGGGCCTCTCTAGCGGCTTTGGAGGTTGCATGATCTGTTGTGGATTTGGATATTCATGATCTGGAAAGTGATGATGCATAACATTATCCAAGGATAGGGGTCTAGATTTCATATCTGAATTGTCCATAGTATAGTCATTGGGCCGAGGGCCACTTCAGAAAAGAAGGTTTTAACATCGGTGCGGTAGACGGTCGGTTTCCTACCCAAGGATTTCTCTTTAGATGGTGCTTCAAACCTTTGGCTTCTTCAGATTTGGTTCCTTCTTCAAGAGATATCCACTGTGTCTTATCGTGTTTCAATTTGGGCTCTTTGAGGGTCCCCAATCAAACATCATTCAGGTACATTTCACAAGTTTAGTGTCAAGTCTTGTGACAGATGGCTTCAATTGGATGGTTCTACTGGGAAGTATCATAAGGTAGATCTTGATGTTTTTCCTTGATTGCTGGTTCTGATATTATGGTATGAATTTCTACTGGAGTGAATCAATTATGGTGGATTTTGTTCTCAGAATGTTGAATCCAGATCTTGAGTGTGCCAAAAGGGGGAGTTGCTATAAAGCGTTGTTTTTGTGTTTTTTTATGTTGTTGGTTGGGAGCTACTGGATTGCTGGATTTTGGGTCTTATCTGGATTGAAGGAAATGGATACTAGATAATGGGCTTACGGTTGTTGTACTAGTTGGGGGATGTGGTTGGATTGGTTGTGTTTCGATGGTGGGGCTATTTATTGGTTGTGACTGGTCTGCTTGTGAGTTACTATGGGTACTGTTTGATGATAATTACTAGGTGTTGTCTGATGAAGGGGTTTTTTTATGTTCTATGGGGTGTGTGGTGCAAACACTACTACAAAAACGGACAAGGGAAGTAGCCCCTTATATCAGCGCTAAGGAAAACCACTGATAAAGGTTACCCTGTATCAGCGCTAAAATTTTAGCGCTGATAAATGCATTTTTTATCAGCGCTTTTCTAGCACTGATAAAGGGCCTCTTTATGAGCGCTAGAAAAGCACTGATAAAGAAACCCTGTATCAGCGTTAAAATTTTAGCGTTGATACAGGGTAACCGTTATCAGCGCTAAACAAGCTCTGATGAAACGACCCTTTATCAGCACTAGAAAAGCGCTGATAAAGAATCTTTGTATCAGCACTAAAAATGCGCTGATAAAGAGAACCATTATCAGAGCTAAAATGTTAGTGCTGATAAAGGTAGTCTTTATCAGTGATTTTTTAGCGCTGATAAAACATTAGTCCATTTTTTTATAAAGTCGGTCGCATAGTGACCTCATTTTATCGCGACCTAAAGCCCTTGCGGTACTGGAACCCTGCGACTCCCCTCTTCCACCCGCTGAGTTCATGTTTTCGGGCCTCCGTTTCCCTCGCTTCTCGTTGTCGAACCTCCGCCACCTGCTGAGTTCGCTTTGCCCGACCTCCGCCGCCCATAATTCCCTCTTCGGTTTGCCGGACCTCTGCCACCCAAAACTCCCTCTTTGGTTTTCCGGACCTCCCTTTAAGCCATGTTTTCCAAATATATTTTTAATATTATTCTTGTTGTTTGTTGATTCATTGATGTATATTGATTGTGTTATTTCATTTGGATTCATTGGTATGTTTTGGGTGTACCCGTCCTTAGGTTTCGAATTATGCTCTTAGTGGTTCTTCATGGTTAGTGGTTGTAGTCTCTTATTTTGGTGAAGGGATGTGTTCTTAGTACATTTCCATCTTATATCCCTTCATTTTAGTGAAAATTTAAAAAGTTGGGTGAACTATTCCAGGTATCTGGACATTATTGGGATTTTCACTCTTCTTAGTGATGTAGACGTGTCATTTGGAGATGTATGATGTTCTTAGAGGATATACATTAAGGGTTATTGGGAATATTGGTTATCTATTCATTTTAATTTTTTTAGTGGTCCTCTATTCAGTGAATCTTCCTATATTTTTTGAATTGTCCACATAATAATTATTGTGTGGAATTTATTTTTGTCTCATCATTTTCTATCCTTCATACTAGAATATTTATTTGGATAAAAAGTAGAACGATGGGGATAATTGTAACATCTCAGTATCTATTTCAACAAAGAAATGCTCTTTGAGTTTTTTTGGGTTTCTTGAGGGGTCATAGGATGTCCCAGACTATCATAGAAGGTGTTGACATGAACATGTAGGTTGAAAAGATTCATGGGGTCCACCGAATGGCCGGTGAGGGTAATTGGATAGGCAATGGGATTCACAATGGAAACAAAAAAATTCTATAGCCATCAGCTAGCTGGTGGATCTGTAGTGACTAGCCAGTGGGATAACCTATGGTTATAACATTTATACTATAACCACTTTCTAGCTGGTGAGGGCCACTATCTATCCAGTGGTGTCATCGTATATGAGAAAGCATCGAGGTAGTAGGGTAATTTCACCCCGATACCCCCATTTATTTATTTTATCTTCTCCCTCAAGTTTAACTCAACCCACTCAAGCCTTGGGATCCCCTTTGGATAGTTTGGCTCTTCTATCCTCATCACTTGGTGGATTGATGTTTCATTCGAAATGATGATCCTCTTTTGGTATTTATTTCTTTTCTTGAACTTCAATCTCTCTCCATCACTTTATTCTTTATTCCTGGGGGATATGGAATCCTTGGTATTTACTAGAACAATAATTTTTATGGGGAATTATGGTAATATTATCTATTTTACCTTTTATTGAGATCCCTTTTATTTGATTCAATGTTATTCATTTGAGTAAACTCATTCAGATTCATTGTGTTTTGATCCCAAATATTCCAAGTGGGTGTTTCTATACTATATCTTCTTTTTGGGATTCATGTGTTTCATGAATTCATATTTTATCCATTTGAAGTTTCTTAGACATGTTTTGATAATTTTGAAGCACAGAATAACCCTATTAATGAAAATAATATATGGAATGGATGGTATCTTGTAGTGAATTAACCTTTTTCATTGAAATAAATTAGGTTTCATTCTATCGTTGGTGGATTTGATATTATAAATGAAAATCATGGATTAAAGCAAAGATAAGTTGATTATTTAAATAAAATTCCAAATGGTTTGGCATGTGTTTATTTATTGATTTTTTTGGGAATGATTTCCAAAATAAATTAAAATTTCTTGTTTTTAAATGGTTTATGGTATTGGTATTTTAAAAAATTGACGGGGATTGATTGTACTTTAAAAAAAAATACCTTCGATCCCAGCCACTATCCATTTTTTGTTTGGGGTGACTTTAATGTAATTTATAACCCAAAGGAAAGGAAAGTTAGAAGCCCATTCCAGAGGAAGGAAATCAGGGCGTTTGTTCAGTTCATGGCTAGGAAGGGCCTCATTGATCTCAGCTTCTCAGGTGACAGTTCCACCTGGTGAAACAACTACAAGGGCCATCACTTCTTGTGGAGTCTATTGGATAGGTGTCTAGACAACATGAAAGCCACTAACCTATTCTCAAATACCATGTTTTCTATATTCCTTGAGGTATTTTGATTCACTCCCCCCTTTTGGTTTCCATTTCTTCTTGGCATGATCATCAGGAAGGGTTTCACTTCCACCAGTAGTGGGTTAACATCCTAGGGTACCAGGACATGGTCTGTGAAATATGGAATGAACCCTTGTAGGAGTATTGAGCCACCTTCAACCTCAGTTACCGGGCCTCAAACCCCGATAGGTGCGTGTTCGCCCCTTCCTCCTCAGGAACCTTCACCACCTGGGACTACCACCTAGGACTACTATCGCATATGGGCTCCTTCAGAGTATTTTGATAGATGGAATAATACCTTTGGTTTATTGGATTATTAACACCAGTTTGAGAATTATGTGTTACTATATACTTATTATATTTTCTTATTATTTCATACACACCACCACTTGAGTCGAGTAACCTGATTGAAATCCATATTGGTACTTTGGTTCTAATGTGGATATGGTTTTTTATGTGTTTGTGACATGTGTATGTGTGGATATATGGGCACTTATGCATGATGATATTGAATGTAGGGAATAGACCTAGGAGTGGTAGATGTGTCATTCTTGATTATTCTTGTGTTTGTTCTAGGGTGATTTTAGGAAACTATAATGAATCTAAAGTAATAATATTTAATGAAGATGAATAAATACCAATGGTTAGGATCTATTAATCTCTATTTTTACAAGGAAGTGGTTCTCTTCTACTGTATTTGGATGTCTTGTTTTGTGTACTTGAACCATAAATACTAATACTTGAGATTCAAATAGGATGAAGATGAATGTAGATTGGATGGATGCTAATCATTTAACAATAGAGTATGAGAACAGAGTGAAAGAGTTCATCAAGTTTGTAAAGGATCGTGCAAAGTATCATTCCCAAATCCTATGTCCGTGTTTACGTTGTTGCTATTCTAGAATAATTACTCCAGAGGAGTTGGAAGAACAATTGATATGTCATGGAATAGATAGGATTTATAAATGTTGGAATAAAGACATAGAAAAAGAGAATGTAGCTACTGGCTGGGATAAAACTTCATTTTATGGATCAATAGATATGAATACAAATATGGATAATGAAGAAGACCGTATGGAGGATGTGATTACAGATGTAAATGATGATAAAAATCGTATTGAGGAAATGAAAAAGACAATTCAGGATGAACTCCATGATTTCCAAAAATTGTTTGAGAAGTTAAATAGTTGTGTAAAGACACCATTGTATGCTGCTTGCACTAAGTATACAACATTGTCAGCTGTACTGAAGTTGTATAAATTGAAAGCAGGCAACAGATGGAGTGAAGTCAGTTTTATGGAACTACTTTCTCTCTTGAATGACAAACTCTTAAGAAGATAATGAGCTCCCAATCCAGACATATGAAGCTAGATTAATGCTACCCTTTGAACTCATAAAAACATTAAAAAACTCAAAAAAACCCAAAAAAACTCAAAACCCCCTAAAACCCAAAATACCATAAAACACTAAAAACACTCAAATCCCAAAAAAACCCATAAAAACATAAAAAACATAATAATACCATAAAACATAAAAACACTAAAATACCTTAAAAATTATAAGAAAACCATAAGAACATAAAAACACTTAAAATCCCTAAAAAACTAAAAAACTCAAAAAAAAACATTAAAAAACGCTAGAAAACTAAAAATCATTAAAACCCCTTAAACATGAAAAAACATTTATAACCATAAAAACCTAAACCAGATAAAAAAAATCTAAAAATCCTTTAAATATAAAAATACTCTAAAAAACCATTGAACCCCTAAAAAACTAAATAAACCCTAAAAACCCTAAAAATTTAAAAAACCAAAAAAACCCTCAAAATCCCTAAAAACCCTAAAAACTGAAGAAATCGTAAAAAATACTTAAAGGCCCTAAAAACATAAAAACCCTAAAAACCATGAAAACCCTTAATAAAACCTTAGAAACCTAAAATAACTTAAAACCCTTAAAAAATATAAAAAACTCTAGAAACCATAAACCCCCTAAAAACCCTAAAAACTATAAAACACCAAAAAACCAAAGAACCCCCTATAAATATTAAAAATCAATGAAATATATAAAAACCCTTGAAACCACACACCTTTTAAAAAATATAAAATACCTTAAATCCCTAAAAAACACATAAAATCCCTAAAAACCTAAAAAACTATAAAACCCTGAAAAACCCTCCAAACCCCCAAAACCATAAAATCCTTCAAAAAACCCTAAATACCATAAAAATGTAAAAAAACCCTTAAATACCAGAAATCCCTAAATACCATAAAAACCCTTAAAAACATTATAACACAAAAAAAATATAAAAATTGCTAAACATACCTAAAATCTTAAAAAACCCTAAACTTCTTAACACCATAATATATCCTTAAAAACATTATAACACAAAAAAACTTAAAAACCCTAAAAAATGCTAAAAATCCTAAAAGCCTAAAAAATCAAAAAAAACCATGAATAAATTAAAAAACATAAAAATAATAGAAATACATAAAAATTCCAAAAAAACTAAAAAAAATCCTTAAAACCTTGAAAACCCCTAAGATCCCTACAAACCCGAAAACCACCAAAATCCTTCAAAATCCTAAAAAAAACACTAATTTTTTTTTTAACTCATAAAAACTGTAAAAAACTAAAAATATACCTAAAAACAGAAAACCCCCTAAAACCCCTTAAAATCCCTAAAACACTAAAAACCACAAAAATCCTAAAATACCCCTAAAAATCCCTGAAAACATAAAAATCAAAATAATATTTAAAAACCCTAATAAAACCTTAAGAATGTAAAATAACTTAAAACCCCTAAAAACATAAAAAAACGATAAAACCCTAAAAACCCCTAAAAACAAAAAAAAACAAAAAACCCTAAATTACCATAAAAATTCAGAAAAGCCATAAAAATCTCAAAAAATGTAAAAACCCTAAAAACACTAAAAAAACTAGGAAAACATTTAAAACCTAAAAACAGTTAGAACATCAAAAAAACACCAAAATCACTAAAACACCATAACATCCGTTAAAAACCCTAAAAATATAAAATCCTGTAAAACTATAAAAACTCTAAAAATAGTAAAACCAATAAAAAATAAAAAAACTCCTTAAACCCCTAAAAATAATAAAAATTTAGAAATACCTTAAAACCATAATAAAATACAAAAAAACAAAAAAACCCAAAAAAACCCAAAAAACCCAAAAAAACTAAAAAACCCTAAAGACATTCAGAATCCCTAAAAACCCTATAAGCCCATAAAAATTCAAAAAATCACTAGAATTGTAAAAAAAGATAAAAACCTTGAAAACCTCTAGGACAAATTTTGAAACATAAAAATACTTACAATTCCTTAAAAACCTAACAAATGCTAAAAACCCAAAAAATCAAAAAATCCCTAAAAACCATAAAACCCATAAAAACCATAAAACCCTCTAAAAACTCTAAAAACCCAATAAAACCTCTAAAACCCCTTAAACCCTTAATAATGATAAAAAACTCTAAAATCATTAAAAACTACAAAAAAACTCAAAAAACCCTAAACACCAGAAACCCCATAACAACACTAAAAACCCGAAAAGCTCTAAAAATCCATAAAAACCATAAAAACCCATAAGAATTCAATAAATTTCCTATGTTAAAACCTAAAACCTATTAAAACCTTGAAAAATACTATGAAAAACATAAAAAACCTAAAACATCTAAAACCCCTAAAAAACCTAAAAGCGCTAAACCCCTTACCAACACTAACAAACCCTCAAAATATCAAAATACTCTAAAAACCATAAAATTATTAAACAATCATGAAAAATTTATAAATTATAAAAAATTTAAAAAACACTCACACCTGTAATAAGAACTTAAAAACCTAAAAACTCTTTAAACCACTAAAAATATAAAAAACACCAAAAACACTAAAAGACACTAAAAACCCTAAAACCCCTAAAAGAAACTAAAAACCCAAAAAACTCTAAATACCTTAAAAACCCAAACACCCCACAAAAAATATAAATATCTTGTAAGAAATATATAAACCCCTAAAAAACTAAAAAAAACCCCAATAACCAAAATATCATAAAAGATCATAAAATCCCAAAACCATGAAAATCCCTAAAACCCTAAGAACTATAAAAATACTAAAGACAACAAAAAAATATCATAAAATATAAAAACCCTAAAATCCATTAAAACCCAAAAGAAAATAGTAAAAATCTAAAAAACACTTGACACCCCTAAAAATATTAAATGACTCTAAAATCCCTAAAAAACCCTAAAAACATAAAAACCCTCAAAAACCTTAAAAACCATAAATACCAATAAAAACCCTAAAAACCACTAAAACCCATTAAAAATATAAAAACCATTCAAACCCCTAAATAAATTACAAACCTATAAAACTACATAAAACCCAAAAAAACAAAAGAAAACCCCTAAAACCCAAAAAACCCAAAAAACCTCTAAAATTCGTAAAAACCTAAAAAATCATAAGATTCCTAAAAATAACTAAAAAACATTAAAAATGAATAAAATCCCAAAAAACTCCCAAAAACCCAAGAAAATATTAAAAAACTAAAAACAAATAAGACCCTTATAAATCCTAAAAACACTAAAATGCCAAAGAACCCTAAAAAATACTAAAACTGTAAAACCATAAAAAAATTAAAAACCCTAAAACCCCATAAAAAATTAAAAAACAACTAAAATTCCAAAAAAACCGTTAAACCCTTAAAACATATAAAAACACTAAAATACCTTAAAAACCATAAAAACTTTAAAAAACTAGAAAAACAAAAAAAAAACATAAAATCCTAGAAATTTATTTAAACCCTCAGAATTGTTAAAATGCTAAAAAAACAATAAAAATCCTAAAAGCCTCTAAAAACCCCTAAAATGTAATTATACCCTAAAACTGAGAAAAAAACTAAGAAAAAATTAAAAAACTAAAAATAACTAAACCCCTAAAAAACCTAAAAATGTTAAATACCATAAAAGGCAATAAAATCATAAAACACCGTTAAAACCATAAAAATCCCCAGAAAACCTAAAAATAAGAAAAATCCTAAAAAATTCCTAAAAACCTAAAAACCTAAAATACCATAGAAAATTAAAAAATATTAAGAAAAACATAAAAGAATAAACACTTAAAACCCCTAAAAACATTAAAAACACAAAAAACTATAAAAGATCATAAAAACCCTAAAACCTTTAAAAACTATAAAATCCCTAAAATCATTAAAATATTAAAAAACCAATAAAAAACCTAAAACCACTAAAAACTATAAAAACCATTTAAACCCCAATTTTTTTAAAAAACTCAAAAAAAAAATAAAAATCTAAAACAAAATAAAAAAACATAAAAACATAAAAATATCCTAAAACCCTCGAAATCTCAAAAACCATAAAAACTATAAATATAATAAAAAATATTTAGAAATCCCTAAAAACCATGAAAAAACCTATAAAAACCTAGGAACATAAAAAAAATAAAACCCTAAAAAACTTATAAATTGCTAAAAACCCTAAGACCCTAAAAATACCTAAAACCATAAAAACCTGTAAATACCATGAAAAACTCTAAAAATCCATAAAAACAAAAAAAACTACCAAAAAAATCTAAAAAACCTTTAATATCATAAAAATATAAAAAAACTCCAAAAAATCATAAAAACCCTAAAAAATAAAAAATCCCTAAAATGAAAAAAAATCTATAAAAACCATAAATATCCCTTATAATCCTCAAAATCCCTAAAACCCTAAAAACCTATATAAATCCTAAAAATCCGTAAACATCCCTAAAATTGTAAAAAATAAAAAAACCCTAGAAAACTCTAATAAAACCTTAAAGACCTAAAAAATACTTAAAACACTAAAAAACCCAAAAGACTCTAAAAACATTTCAAACCCCTAAACCCCATAAAAACCATAAAAACCATTACAAACATTAAAAACATTAAAACTACATAAAACCCCAAAAAACCCACTAAAAATATTTAAAAACCCTTTAAACCCCTTAAAATTTTAAATTTTTTTGAAAACCATAAAAACCATAAAAAATCAAAAAAAACCCAACAACCCAAAAAACCAAAAACCCCAAAAAACTATTAAAAATCCTAAAACCCATCAAAATCAATAAAACCCATTAAAAGAATAAAAACCCTAGAAAATCCCTAAAAATACCCAAAAACAAAAAACTCTAAAAACCATAATAAAAACATAAAAACATAAAAACACTTAATACCTAAAAAACCAAAATAAGATAAATACCTAAAAACACTAAAAACCATAAAAATGATAAAACCCTGAAAACCCAAAATTCCCTATAAACCTGAAAAAACAATAAAAAATCCTATAAAACCACTAGAAATCCCTAAAAAAGAAAAAAACTGAAAACCTTGAAAAACCATAAAAAACAAAAAATATAAAAACACTTAGAACCCCTAAAAAAATAAAAACCCTAGAAGACCCTAAACCCCTAACAAAATAAAACCTCATAAAAACCTAAAAAACCATAAAAACCCATAAAAACCTTAAAACCCCACTAAAAACTCTAAAAATGATTTAAACCCCTAAACATGTTAAAAAAATTTAAAATCCATAAAAAACACTGAACAAGTCCAAAAATAGTAAAAACAAAAAAGGCATAAAAATCCTAAAAACATTAAAAATTATAAAAACCCTCAAAATCCCTAAAAACATTAAAAAACATAAATATTATAAGAATGGTATAAAAATCCCTAAATACATAAAAACCCTAAAATCTAGAAAATCCCTAACAAAACCTTAAAAACTATAAGAATGAAAAAAAGGCTAAAACAAAAAAACAATAAAAACCCTAAAAGACCATAAAAACCATAAAAATTCACAAAAACATTAAAAAACCAAAAAAATCCTAAAAAACTCTAAAAATATGATAAAATAAAAAAACCCCAAAAAACCCTTAAAATCACTAAAAAAACCTAAAAAACATAAAAAAATTTAAAATCCAAAAAAACCTATATAAAGTTAAAAACCCTAAAAGACACTAATAACCCACATAAAACATAAAACCCCAAAAAACCTTTAAAACCTTAAAACCAATAAAAACCCACTAAACAATCAAAAACCCTTTGAACCCCTAAAAACATTAAAAAAATATGAAAAATTAAAACCTGAAAAACTAAAAAAAACCCTAAAACCCCAATAAAACATAAGATCCAAAAATCACAAAAACCCCCTAAACCCCCTAAAATCACTGAAAACCCTAAAAACCCATTAAATTTTAAAAAAAGACATAAACATTCATAAATTTTAAAAATCCCATAAAAAACCTAAAATCTAATAAAAACATTAAAAAACACTTAAAACCCTAAAAGAGAAAATACTCTAAAAACCCTAAAACCCCTAAAAAACTATAAAACCCTAAAAAAATAAAAACTTAAAAACAAAAAAAAAACCAAAAAAACACACTAAAAATATACAAATAATTTAATCCTAAAAAATGTTAAAAACTATAAAAAACCATAAAAACATTAAAAACTCCAAAAAACCTAAAAACCCAAAAAAATCATAAAAATCCTAAAACCCATAAAACCCCTAAAAACCCTCAAAATACCCAAAAACCGTTAAAACCTATAAAAAAAATAAAAGAATGAATAAAATCCCTAAACACATAGAAAACAATAAAAACCCTGAAAACCCTATGAAAACCTTATAAATTTAAAAACACTTAAAACCTTTAAAAATAATACAAACGTAAAAAACCCTAAAGCCCTAAAAACCCAAAAACCAAAAAAATCCCTAAAACCCTTATAAAACCCTAAAAACCCATAAAACCCTAAACCCCACTAAAACTCTAAAATCCTTTAAGCCCCTGAAAATAACAAAAAAATAAAAAAAATATTAGAACCCCTAAAAACCCTAAAAACCCCACAAAACCCCTCATATCCCTAAAAACACTTAAAACCACTAAAATCCAAAAAAAACATTTAAAAACCTAAAAAATACTAAAAACACTTAAAACCCCTAAGAAAAACATAAAAATCTAAACACACATAAACCCCTTAAAAATCCTAAAAAATTATAAAAGCCTTAAATACTCTAAAACCCCTAAATACAATAAAACAGGTAAACCATTAAATAATAATAAAAACCAATAAAAACCCTAAAACTACTAAAACAATATAAAAACCCATTAAACCCCTAAAAAGATAAAAAGTCTAAAAACCCTAAATAACTCAAATAAATTCATAAAAAAACCGAAACTATAAAAACCCTAAACAACTATAAACCCCTCCCAAATCCATAAAATGTATTAAAATCATAAAAAATCCCTAAATATAACTACAAACATAAAAACACTAAAAAACCTAAAAAATAATTAAAAAAATAAAAACACGAAGACCCCTAAAAATCTAAAAATAATAAAACCGAGTAAAATACCTAAAATCTATAAAAACACCAAACCATCAAAATTCATAAAATCCATAAAAACCATAAAAATCCTAAAAAAGCACTAATAACAACAAAAAATGTACAAACCCCTTAAAATCCAGAAAAACCCTAAGAAAACCTTAAAAACAAAAAAAATAACCCCCTAAAATCCTATAAAACTATAAAGATAGAAAATGGTGGCGCACTCCCTCGAGTCTCTCCCTCATTCGACACCTCTTCCAGGGTTTCCCATGTATTCTTATCGTTGATTCGGTTATGGATCTTTTATGGCTGGTTCTCAATGAAAGTATGCTATTGGTGTGATCTTCAGTCTCAAGGCGGTGGTGGTATTATTTTTTTGGCAGACTCGACTTCCTAGAAAGGTGTATTTGTTCGGGCCTTCGACTGTAGATCATTGCAGGGCCACTCTAGCGGCTTTGGAGGTTGCATGATCTGTTGTGGATTTGGATATTCATGATCTGGAAAGTGATAATGCATAACATTATCCAATGATAGGGGTCTGGATTGCATATCTGAAGTGTCCATAATATAGTCATTGGGCCGAGGGCCTCTTCAGAAAAGAAGGTTTTAACATCGGTGCGGTAGACGGTCGGTTGCCTACCAAAGGATTTCTCTTTAGATGGTGCTTCAAACCTATGGATTCTTCGGATTTGGTTCCTTCTTCAAGAGATCTCCACTGTGTCTTCTCGTGTTTCAATTTGGGCTCTTTGAGGGTCCCCAATCAAACATCATTCAAGTACATTTCACAAGTTTAGGGTCTAGTCTTGTGACAGCTGGCTTCAGTTGGATGGTTCTCCTGGGAAGTATCATAAGGTAGATCTTGATGTTTTTCCTTGATTGCTGGTTCCGATATTATGGTATGAATTTCTAATGGAGTGAATCAATTATGGTGGATTTTTTTCTCAGAATGTTGAATCCAGATCTTGAGTGTGCCAAAAGGGGGAGCTGTTATAAAGCGTTGTTTTTGTGTTTTTTTATGTTGTTGGTTGGGAGCTACTTGATTGCGGGATTTTGGGTCTTATCTGGATTGAAGGAGATGGATACTAGATAATGGGCTTACGGTTGTTGTACTAGTCGGGGGATGTGGTTGGATTGGTTGTGTTTCGATGGTGGGGCGATTTATTGGTTGTGACTGGTCTGCTTGTGAGTTACTATGGGTACTGTTTGATGATAATTACTAGGTGTTGTCTGATGAAGGGGTTTTTTGATGTTCTAAGGGGTGTGTGGTGCAAACACTACTACAAAAACGGACAAGGGAAGTAGCCCCTTATATCAGCGCTAAGCAAAACCGCTGATAAAGGTTACCCTGTATCAGCGCTAAAATTTTAGCGCTGATAAATGCATTTTTTATCAGTGCTTTTCTAGAGCTGATATAGGGCCTCTTTATTAGCGCTAGAAAAGCGCTGATAAAGAAACCATGTATCAGCGTTAAAATTTTAGCGTTGATACAGGGTAACCTTTATCAGCGCTAAACAAGCTCTGATGAAACGACCCTTTATCAGCACTAGAAAAGCGCTGATAAAGAATCTTTGTATCAGCACTAAAAATGCGCTGATAAGGAGTACCATTATCAGAGCTAAAATGTTAGTGCTGATAAAGGTAGTCTTTATCAGTGATTTTTTAGCGCTGATAAAACATTAGTCCATTTTTTTATACAGTCGGTCGCATAGTGCCCTCATTTTATCGCGACCTAAAGCCCTTGCGGTACTGGAACCCTGCGACTCCCCTCTGCCACCCACTGAGTTCATGTTTTCGGGCCTCTGTTGCCCTCGCTTCTTGTTGTCGGACCTCTGCCACCTGCTGAGTTCGCTTTGCCCGATCTCCACCGCCCATAATTCCCTCTTCGTTTTGCCGGACCTCTGCCGCCCGCAACGCCCTCTTTGGTTTTCCGGACCTCCCTTTAAGCCATGTTTTCCAAATATATTTTTAATATCATTCTTGTTGTTTGTTGAATCATTGATGTATATTGATTGTGTTATTTCATTTGGATTCATTGGTATGTTTTGGGTGTACATGTCCTTAGGTTTCGAATTATGCTCTTAGTGGTTCTTCATGGTTAGTGGTTGTAGTCTCTTATTTTGGTGAAGGGATGTGTTCTTAGTATATTTCCATCTTATATCCCATCATTTTAGTGAAAATTTAAAAAGTTGGGTGAACTATGCCAGGTATCTGGACATTATTGGGATTTTCTCTCTTCTTAGTGATGTAGACGTGTCATTTGGAGATGTATGATGTTCTTAGAGGATATATATTAAGGGTTATTGGGAATATTTGTTATCTATTCATTTTAATTTTTTCATAGTGGTCCTCTATTCAGTGAATCTTCCTATATTTTTTGAATTGTCAACATAATAATTATTGTGTGGAATTTATTTTTGTCTCATCATTTTCTATCCTTCATACTAGAATATTTATTTGGATAAAAAGCAGAACGATGGGGATAATTGTAACATCTCAGTATCTCTTTCAACAAAGAAATGCTCTTTCAGTTTTTTTTGGGTTTCTTGAGGGGTCATAGGATGTCCCAGACTATCATAGAAGGTGTGGACGTGAACATGTAGGTTGAAAAGATTAATGGGGTCCACCGAATGGCCGGTGAGGGTAATTGGATAGGCAATGGGATTCACAATGGAATCAAAAAAATTCTATAGTCATCAGCTAGCTGGTGGATCTGTAGTGACTAGCCAGTGGGATAACCTATGGTTATAACATTTATACTATAACCACTTTCTAGCTGGTGAGGACCACTATCTATCCAGTGGTGTCATCGTATATGAGAAAGCATCAAGGTAGTAGGGTAATTGCACCCCGATACCCCCATTTATTTATTTTATATTCTCCCTCAAGTTTAACTCAACCCACTCAAGCCTTGGGATCCCCTTTGGATAGTTTGGCTCTTCTATCCTCATCACTTGGTGGATTGATGTTTCATTCGAAATGATGATCCCCTTTTTGTATTTATTTCTTTTCTTGAACATAAATCTCTCTCCATCACTTTATTCTTTATTCCTGGGGGATATGGAATCCTTGGTATTTACTAGAACTATAATTTTTATGGGGAATTATGGTAATATTATCTATTTTACCTTTTATTGAGATCCCTTTTATTTGATTCAATGTTATTCATTTGAGTAGACTCATTCAGATTCATTATATTTTGATCCCAAATATTCTAAGTGGGTGTTTCTATACTATATCTTCTTTTTGGGATTCATGTGTTTCATGAATTCATATTTTATCCATTTGATGTTTCTTAGACATGTTTTGATAATTTTGAAGCACAGAATAACCCTATTAATGAAAATAATATATGGAATGGATGGTATCTTGTAGTGAATTAACCTTTTTCATTGAAATAAATTAGGTTTCATTCTACCGTTGGTGGATTTGATATTATAAATGAAAATCATGGATTAAAACAAAGATAAGTTGATTATTTAAATAAAATTCCAAATGGTTTGGCATGTGTTTATTTATTGATTTTTTTGGGAATGATTTCCAAAATAAATTAAAATTTCTTGTTTTTAAATGGTTTATGGTATTGGTATTTTAAAAAATTGACGGGGATTGATTGTCCTTTTAAAAAAAATACCTTCGATCCCAGCCACTATCCATTGTTTGTTTAGGGTGAATTTAATGTCATTTATAACCCAAAGGAAAGGAAAGTTAGAAGCCCATTCCAGAGGAAGGACATCAGGGCGTTTGTACAGTTCATGGCTGGGAAGGGCCTCATTGATCTCAGCTTCTCGGGTGACAGTTCCACCTGGTGCAACAACTACAAGGGCCATCACTGCTTGTGGAGTCTATTGGATAGGTGTCTAGACAACATGAAAGCCACTAACCTATTCTCAAATACCATGTTTTCTATATTCCTTGAGGTATTTTGATTCACTCCCCCCTTTTGGTTTCCATTTCTTCTTGGCATGATCATCAGGAAGGGTTTCACTTCCACCAGTAGTGGGTTAACATCCTAGGGTACCAGGACATGGTCTGTGAAATATGGAATGAACCCTTGTATGAGTATTGAGCCACCTTCAACCTCAGTTACCGGGCCTCAAACCCCGATAGGTGCGTGTTCGCCCCTTCTTCCTCAGGAACCTTCACCACCTGGGACTACCACCTAGGACTACTATCGCATATGGGCTCCTTCAGAGTATTTTGATAGATGGAATAATACCTTTGGTTTATTGGATTATTAACTCCAGTTTGAGAATTATGTGTTACTATATACTTATTATATTTTCTTATTATTTCATACACACCACCACTTGAGTCGAGTAACCTGATTGAAATCCATATTGGTACTTTGGTTCTAATGTGGATATGGTTTTTTATGTGTTTGTGACATGTGTATGTGTGGATATATGGGCACTTATGCATGATGATATTGAATGTAGGGAATAGACCTAGGAGTGGTAGATGTGTCATTCTTGATTATTCTTGTGTTTGTTCTAGGGTGATTTGAGGAAACTATAATGAATCTAAAGTAATAATATTTAATGAAGATGAATAAATACCAATGGTTAGGATCTATTAATCTCTATTTTTACAAGGAAGTAGTTCTCTTCTACTGTATTTGGATGTCTTGTTTTGTGTACTTGAACCATAAATACTAATACTTGAGATTCAAATAGGATGAAGATGAATGCAGATTGGATGGATGCTAATCATTTAACAATAGAGTATGAGAACAGAGTGAAAGAGTTCATAAAGTTTGTAAAGGATCATGCAAAGTATCATTCCCAAATCCTATGTCCATGTTTACGTTGTTGTTATTCTAGAATACTTACTCCAGAGGAGTTGGAAGAACAATTGATATGTCATGGAATAGATAGGATTTATAAATGTTGGAATAAAGATAGAGAAAAGGAGAATGTAGCTACTGGCTGGGATAAAACTTCATTTTATGGATCAATAGATATGATTACAAATATGGATAATGAAGAAGACCGTATGGAGGATGTGATTACAGATGTAAATGATGATAAAAATCGTATTGAGGAAATGACAAAGACAATTCAGGATGAACTCCATGATTTCCAAAAATTGTTCGAGAAGTTAAAGAGTTGTGAAAAGACGCCATTGTATGCTGCTTGCACTAAGTATACAACATTGTCAGCTGTACTGAAGTTGTATAAATTGAAAGCAGGCAACAGATGGAGTGAAGTCAGTTTTACGGAACAACTTTCTCTCTTGAATGAAAAACTCTTAAGAAGATAATGAGCTCCCAATCCAGACATATAAAGCTAGATGAATGCTACCCTTTGAACTCATAAAAACATTAAAAAACTCAAAAAAAACCAAAAAAAACTCAAAACCCCCTAAAACCCAAAATACCATAAAACACTAAAAACACTCAAATCCCAAAAAAACCCATAAAAACATAAAAAACATAATAATAATTTAAAACATAAAAACCCTAAAATACCTTAAAAATTATAAGAAAACCATAAGAACATAAAAACACTTAAAATCCCTAAAAAACAAAAAAAACTCAAAAAAAACATTAAAAAACGCTAGAAAACTAAAAAAACATTAAAACCCCTTAAACATCAAAAAACATTTATAACCATAAAAACCTAAACCAAATAAAAAAAATCTAAAAATCCTTTAAATATAAAAATACTCTAAAAAACCATTGAACCCCGAAAAAACTAAATAAACCCTAAAAACCCAAAAATTTTAAAAAACCAAAAAAACCCTCAAAATCCCTAAAAACCCTAAAAACTGAAGAAATCGTAAAAAATACTTAAAGGCCCTAAAAACATAAAAACCCTAAAAACCATGAAAACCCTTAATAAAACCTTAGAATCCTAAAATAACTTAAAACCCTTAAAAAATATAAAAAACTCTAGAAATCGTAAACCCCCTAAAACCCCTAAAAACTATAAAACACCAAAAATCCAAATAAGCCCATATAAATATTAAAAATCAATGAAATATATAAAAACCCTTGAAACCAGATACCTTTTAAAAAATATAAAATACCTTAAAGCCCTAAAAACACATAAAATCCCTAAAAACCTAAAAAACTATAAAACCCTAAAAAACCCTCCAAACCCCCAAAACCATAAAATCTTTCAAAAAAACCCTAAAAACCCTTAAAAATGTAAAAAAACACTTAAATACCAGAAATCCCTAAATACCATAAAAATTCAAAAAACTCCTAAAAACCCTAAAAAATGTAAAAAAACCCCAAAAATAATATAGGAAAACCATAAAAACAAAAAACACATAAATCCCTTAAAACCTAAAAAAATGCTAAAAATACGTAAAAGTCTAAAATACCGAAAAAATAATAAAAAATATATAAAATCCTAAAACCACAACAACCATAAAAATCCCATAAATCCATAAAAACCACTAAAAAAAATGAAAAACCCTTTAAACCAGAAGAAACATAAGTGACTCTAAAAAAATTAAAAACCATAATAAAACTCAAAATACCCAAAAAGCCCATAAAATAATGAAACCTCGAAAAAACCTCTATATCACTAAAACCGGAAACAAACCATAAAAATTGTATAAATTTCCCAAACATACATAAAAATGGAAAAATACTAATGACCCTGAAAACCCCTATAAAAACCATAAAAACCTAAAAACAATTAACACTTTTAATAAAGATAAAAATATTAAATTTTCTAAAAACCATAAAAAATCGTAGAAACCATAAAACCCTAAAACCCTAAAAACATAAAAAACCCTTAAAAACCCTAAAAACCACAAAACACTAAAACCTACTAAAAAATCAAAAAATATTTTAAACGCCTAAAAAGATAAAACTATAAAAAAACCCCAAAACTTGAAAGACAACACAAACCATAAAAACCCAAAAATATCACATAAATGTGAAAAACTCTAAAATCCCTAAAAACCCGTAAAAATTTTAGAAATCATAAAAAGCCCCTAAAATCCTAAAAAATCCAAAAAATCATAAAAAAACTTTAAGAAAACCCTAATAAACTAAAGAAATGTAAAAACCATAATATCCTAAAAATTCTAAGAAACCTAAAAGTCTCTGATAATCAATAACAACCATAAAACCATAAAACCATATAGTCGATAAAAATCCAAAAAAACCATAAAAAACCTAAAAAACATTAAAAACCACTAAATACACTAAAACACCTTTTAACTAATAATTTTTTTAAAAACTCTAAAAAACATTGAAAACCCTATAGACCCAAAAAAAATCCATAAAAATCAAAAAACACCATAAAAACACTAAAAACCTAAAAATAACCTAGAACACTTCAAAATACATAAAACCCTAAAAATCTTAAAAAAATCTCAAAATTCATACAAATTCATAAATGATAAAAACCCAAAAAAACCTCGAAACACCCTAATAAAACCTTAATAACATTAAAACACTTAAAACACCTAAGAAATCTAAAAAACTCAGAAACCCTAAAAACACCAAAAAACCTAAAAACCCTAAAACCCCTAAAATCCATAAAAACCAATAAAAACCCATAAAAACCATAAAACCCAATAAAACCCTAAAAACCCTTTACAAAACTAAAAGCATTAAAACACTAAAAACCATTAAAACCATAAAAAACTATAAAAAAATTCAAAAACATGAAAAAAACCCCAAAACCTGTAAAACCCCGAAAACCATCAAAATCACTAAAACCCCTAAAAAATAAAAATCCTAAAAGTCCCAAAAAATATCTAAACCCCTCCCCAATAAAGACATGTTATAAATTAAAACCTTGAAAGTATAAAAACACAAAAGAAATCTAAAAAACATAAAAAAATCAAAAAACCATAAAACCCCAAAAAACTCTAAAAATCATAAGACGCATTAAAATATAAAAACCCACTAAAATCAAATAAAAACCCTAAACCACAAAAAACAGTAAAAACCATTTCAACCCCTAAAAAAGTCAAAAACCCTAAAAACCATAAAAACCTTAAAAACTCAAAAAACCCCTTAAAACCAAACAAAACATAGAACCCCTTAAACCATATAAACCCTAAATCCCTCGAAATCCCTAAAGAACCTAAAAAATTTAAAAAAATTAAAAATAAATAAAAATGAATAAAACCCTAAAAACTAGAAAATCCCTAAGAAATCCTTTAGAAACCTAAAACCCCTAAAAATCAAAAAATGATAAACACCCTAACACCCCCTAAAAAATTAAAAACATTAAAACTCTAAACAAACACTAAATACACAATAAAAACTATAAAAATATTTAAACCCCTAAAAATGTTAAATTAATCTATAAAACATTTAAAACAATAAAAACACAAAAAAAAACCTAATACCCCAAAAAATCATAAAAACCATAAAACCCTAAAAAACCTAAAAATTAATAAAAACCAAAAGAACTATAAAATTCATATAAAATTCCTAAAATCCATAAAAACATAAAAAACCATAAAAACCATGGAAAAGAGTAAGAAATTTTTTTTAAAAACTATAAAAATTTAAAAACTAAAAACATTTCAAACCCTAAAAACATAAAACCCTTAAAACCCTAAAATACCAAAAACCATAAAACCACAAAAAACCTTTAAAACCACAAAAAATCCATAAAAACTCTAAAATAACTAAAAAATTGAAAAACTCTTTAAACTACTAATTTTTTTTAAAATACTTTAAAAACCATAAAACTATAAAAAACTAAAAAAACACTCCAAAACCCATAAAAAATGAAAAACCATAAAAAACCTAAAAACCCTCAAAATCCTTAAAAACCCTAAATAAAAAAATCACTAAAAATACAAAAAAAAATTAAAATCCCCTCAAAACCGTAAAAACACTAAGTAACCCTTATAAACCTAAAAACACTTTAAACCTCGACAAAACACTAAACCCATAGAACACTAAAAACTCTAATTACCAAAAAACCCCTAAAAACCTTAAAGACCCTAAAACCTATAAAAACCCAAAAACCAAAAAAAATCACTAAATACCATTTAAATTCATAGAAAAAATAAAAATATTATTAAACCCTTAAAACCATAAAAAATCAAGAAAACCCAAAGACTAAAAAATTACTATAAAACCCTAAAAACCATTAAAATCCCTAAAACCATAAAAATCAATAAAAATACAAAAGATGACCTAAAATCCCTAATATGAAAAAAAATATAAATCTTTTAAAACCCTAATAAAACCATAAAAACCTAAGAACACATAAAACCCTTAAATACCATAAATATACTAAAAACCATAAAAACCCTAAATTCAAAAAAAACCCAAAAAAACCTTAAAACCCCTAGAATTCAAAAAAACACTAAAACCCCACTAAAAACCCTAAATGCCCTATATACCCCTAAAAAAATTAAGAAACTATAAAACAATTAAAACCCCCCATTAAAAATCAAAATCAACTACCCCCCCCCCCCCAAAAAAAACCAATGAACCTTAAAAAGCTAAAAAAACTCTAGAGCCCTCAACAAACCAAACATCTTAAAAACAAATAAAAATCTTAAAATTTCCTTGAAAATACCCAAATATATAAAAAAACATTGAAATACTAAAAATCCTAAAAAATCACTAAAAATGCCTATAAATCACTAAATTTATAAAAACCCTAAAACTTTGAAAATCCCTAGGAAAATAGGAAAAACCTAAAAACGCTTATAACCCTAAAAAAACAATCTTGAAACCCTAAAAACCTTAAAAAACCATAAAACATTAAAAACTATAAACCCTTAAATGTTAAAAAACCGAAAAAACCAGAATAACTTTAAAAAACTCAAAAAACCCAAAAAACCCAAAAAAACCAAAAACGCCTCAAAATGCCTAAATGCAGTAAAAGCCTATAGAAATCCAAAAAATCCCTAAAAATGTAAAAAACCATAAAACCCTGAAAATCCATAATATACTATAAAATATAAAAATACTTAAAACCAATAAAAACATATTTTTTTTTAAAAAAAAACCCCTAAAACCCTAAAAGCCCAAAAACCCATAAAAATTCTCAAAACCAATAAAACCATAACAAACTAAAAACACTAAAACCATTTAAAACCCAAAAAATTTCAAAAATATTAAAAAACCCTAAAGTCCATAAGAAAGTAAAAAACCCTAAAAATGAAAATACCATAAAAACCATAAAAACCCTATGAACCCTAAAACCTTGAAAATCACTAAAAATCCTAAAAACCATAAAAATACTAAAAAACTATAAACATCAAGAAAATTTTAAAAATATTAATACCAATGAAAATCCATAAGAAAACCATAAAAACCTAAAAGGACCTTAAAATCCCAAAAAACCTAAAATCACTAAAAAAACATAAAAGTCCCTAAAAACCTTAAGAGCCATTAAAACCCATAAAAACCTCTAAAAACCATAAAAAATAATTAAACCCCATAAAAAATTTATAACACCACTAGAAACAATAATAATCGTTTAAACCCCAAAAAACATTAAAAACTTTAAAAAACCATAGAAACCCTAAAAGAATAAAAAAACCATAAAACCCCAAAATTCCAAAAACACCCTAAAACCCCTAAAAACCCTAAAAAACCCGAAAAAACATTAAAATATCATAGAAATATTAAAAGTAACGAAATATAAATGAAAATGTAAGAACCCTAAAAACCCTAAAACCCATGAGAAAATATAAAATATCTAAAAACACTTAAAACCCCATAAAAACCTAAAAACGCTAAAACTCTATACACTCAAAAAGTCCCTAAAATCCTAAAAACCTCTATATATAATAAAATTCCCTAGAAACCTTAAAAAACTATAAAAATCACTAAAAAAACAAAAAAATCCATGATAAACTCAAGAAGCCACTATAAATACTAAAAAAATCCAAAAACCTTAAAAATACTAAAAATTAAGAAAAACCTAAAAACCCAAAAAACATAATAACCCTAAAATCCCAAAACCCTAAAATTATCAAAATCACTAAAAAAATAAAAAACTATGAAAAATATAAAAGGGTAAAATTTACATATAAAGTTAAAAAAACCACAAAACCCTAAAAACCCCTAAGAAAGACCTAAAAACAGAAAAAGTCAACAAACCCATGAAAACCTAAAAACAGTAAAACCCCTACAAATCTCTAAAAATCGAAAACACCCTAAATTCATTAAACCCTAAAAACTATAAAATCACTACCCCACCAAAAAAACCCTTTAAACACCTAATATTTATATAAAACTCAAAATAATTTTAAAACTACAAAAATGCTCAAAAACACCAAAAACACAAAAAACACAAAAAAACTCTAAAAACACGAAAAACCCCTTAAAACCCTCAAAATACCTAAGAACACAAAAAAACAATAAAAATCATAAAAATTCCTAGGAATACCTAAAAACCTAAAATCCCCTAAAATCCATAAAAACCCCTAAGAAAACATTAAAACCCATTAATCACATAAATACCATAAAAACCTAAAAAACCTTAAAAACCGTAGGAAACATAAAAAATCCTAAAAGCCATAAAACCCCATAAAACATTAACAAACCTTAAAAATCCATAAAAACCGTGAAAAACAAAAATAAATAAATAAAACCCATTTAAACCCCTAAAATAAAAAACACTAAAACCCATAAAAACACTAAAAATCCATAAAAACACTAACACAATTAATAAATACAATAAAATTCCAAAACAATAAAAACCCTAAATATCCTAAAAACACCAAAACCCCTAAAAATTCATAAAAACCCTAAAAACCATAAAAACCATAAAAATCATAAAAACACCTAAAAATTCCTAAGAAAGTAAAAAACCCTAGAAACCATTATGAGAACCATAGAAACCTAAAAACACTAAAACCACTTAAAAACCTAAAAAATAGTAAAGACCCTAAAAACCAAAAAACCTCAAAAACCCCTAAAACCTTAAAAAATCATAAAACCAATTTAAACCCTAAACCACTAAAAACCATAAAAGTCCTAAAAACTCCAAAAAACCCAAATACCCAAAAAAACCACATAAATCCCAAAAAAAACCGAAACCTTCAAAATACCCAAACCCCCTAAAAATCCATAAAAGTCAATAAAATCTTAAAAAAACATAAGAAAACTATAAAAACCTAAATACTCTTTAAACCCCTAAAACACTAAAAAAAATCTAAAAACCCTAAAACCCCTAAAACCCCTTAAAACCCATTAAAAAACTTTTAAAGACCCTAAAATACCATAAAAATGATCAAAATATAATAAAAACTCAAAAACCCTATATTCCACTAAAAATAACAAAAACACTAAAAAACCTTTGAAGCCCTAAGAATAAAAAATCACTAAAAAACAAAAAAACCATTAAACATAAAAAACCCTATAAAACCCTCAAAATCCCTAAATTCCCTAAAAAACTATAAAAATCAAAAAAAAAATTATTAAAAATCCCAAAAAAAATAAAAAACCTAAAAACCAAGAAAATTCTAGGAAATCATTAAAAAATAAAACCACTTAAAACCCCTGAAAAACCAAAAGCATGCTAAAACCCAAAGAAACGCTAAAAACTAAAAAACCCCATAAAACCCCTCATCTCTAGAAAGAAGATGCTGGCTGAATCACCCGGATGCTCTTGCGCTCGCTTCCTCTCACGATGCTTCTTCCACGACGCGGTGGTGGTTTCTTTACGGTTGTGGATTCTTAGGCGTTAGTTTCCACTGTGTTGTAGTCCCCTCCTCTCACGGTATGCTTCTTTTGGATATGGATCTATTCTACCCTTGAATACTCTCTGGCATCAGCCCAAGATGAAGAAGTCAACCTTGAAGGAATGGGTCAGATCCAGCCTCTCCGGGGCGCGACATGGAAGTTTCTTGGAGAAGTGGTTCTGTTTTGGTATTTGGTGTTGCAGATCCATGGTGGAGCTGCTCAGATCTGGTTTTCTTGGAGTGTGGCATTCCATGGAGGCGTGGGTCATATCTGGTTGGTAGTTCTGGAAGCCGCGCGGAGATCTATGGACTTGTTTTGGCTTGGTTCCTCATGTGTGGCTTCAGAGCAGATTGTTTTGGTAAGAGATGATTTGGAAGTCACTTTTTTAGTGGTGGAGGGGGATTCAACGGTGGCGTAGAAGTCATCATGGTGAGGCGACATCTTGTAGTTTCAAACTGGGGATGGATGAATCATGGTGGTTTCCTCAGCTTTGTGATGGTTCGGGGACAATGGTCCTCCTTGCTGTGTTTCGGGTCTTCGGATCTATTTAGAAGGTGAGATTGTATTTGCCCCATTTTGTGCTGAATATACAAGTTCGTTTTTCTGGATTCACTCTTTTGGATCTATCTCATTCTATGTTTGAAGGGCTCGTTAAGTTTTGTTTCATTTTGGCCATTTTGTTAGGTGGTGGTTTTCCATGTGGTGGCTGTTTTGGTCGAGATGTGTTGGGGATGCTGGTTTTTTGTTTTGTGGAGTGGTGTTGGATACTGCTTTGGGTGCTGCGGTTGGGTTTTGGGCATGGGTGCTTGTTTCCCCTCATGTTGTTGATGAAGTGCTAGTTAAGTTGTTCTTTGTTATGGATTCTATATTAGAATGTGGTCCCTTGTGGTGTTGCGGGTATCATTGTGAATCAGGGTGGATGTTGGACTATGTTTCTGTTGAGTGGTAATGGATTCTATCTTGCCTTTGGGTGCTGCCGATGTGTTCTCAGATGTGTTAATTGGTGTGAATTTCTGGAATCTGACTGGAAGTTACTATTTTGCAGTGAGGTAGCGCAGGTGAGACCTTTGAATTTGATGATGGTGGCTCTGTGATGCTGGTGGTTTATATGCTTGGCAAGGAGGTGACGGTTGATGAAATTGGTGTTGAGTGATGTTGGTTGATGTCTGGATGAGAGATGCTACTAGAAATGATCGTTCATTTCTGCCTTTTCTATTTTTTTTGCCTTTCCTTTGGGTTTTTTGGGGACTCTTGGGTTTTTTGGGGCTGTCCGGGTTTTTTTGGTGTGGGTTGTTTGACCCCGCCCCTCCCTTGTCTGTTGTGTCTGTTCTGCTGCGTCTTTTTATCTAATAAATTTAAGGGGGGGGGGAATAGCATGACCTCTAGATCGGTCATGGCGGTGTCGGCTGGAGTCATATCTCGGCGGATCTGGAAGTTGGTATTGCTCTACTCAGGAGTCTTCCTGCTCACGGATGGTGCCATTGTGCAGAGCGATGTGGCTTTGGTTGCGGTGGTGGCAAGACTTGGATCTGGTCGTGTCGGTGTGGTTCGATGTTTCTAGATCTCTGGTGGTGTCTACGTTGCAGACGGTTCAGTGACATCGAAGGAAAAGACAGATAGGATTACTGTGGTGGGCTAGGACCTTCCCTTCTATTTTTCTGCTGCATGTTTCTTTTCTTGCGAAGACGATCTGGTACGTTGACTCTTCTGTAGTGTTGATCACTTCTGGTGCGCTGGTGAATCGTGTCTTTCATTTCCTTCTGCTTAGAGGAGGTTTTCATTTTGATATTCTGGATGTGATGTCTCTGTTTTTTTTGGATTCTTTATGGCTGTTGCAGCATTTGGAATGTGCCGATGTGAGACTTTAGTTTTGTGCTTCTGTTTGTCCTCAAGGCATTGATGGATTTGTTGTTTCTAAGAAACTATGGTGCTGGATTCTTCTTGCTGATAGGTCGGGATGTATTGAAGCTGCCGGTTTTGTCTCTGCTGGTTTACGAGGTGTTGAAGGAGATGTTGGCTCCAAGAAATGGTGCCTTTGGTTGCTGCTTGTTGTCGGGATGGGTTGTGATGAGGGTTATGTTTACAAGTTTAATGCTAGCGATTTTTTACTTCTGCGCAGCTGGAGGGGCCGTCTTGTTTTGGGTTTGAACAAGGAGGCTTGGGTACTGCGAATTGGTTCTGTACGTGAGTGTTGGTGTTCCTGGGTGACTGAAAGTGATGCTGGATGTGGAATGCTGGAAGCTCACTTGCAAGGAGGTGCTTCTTGGCTGGATGCGGTTGAAGAGGGTGGTGGCTGGATAGGTTTGGACTCTCTATTGACACTGGATGATGATGGTGATTCTTATGATTCTGGTGCTGGTAGATGTGTGTTGTTGGTGGGGAATGGAAAGAACGTGCTGGATGATGGAAATTGTGAGGCTGGATGCTGGTTGCTGCTAAGCTGGGAGGTGTTGAAGATGTGGTTTATGATCGTGCTGCTGCTGGATGTTGACTGTTGTTTGAGGTTCAATGCTAGTTGTTGGTTATCTTTGAGCTGTTGGATGCTAGTCGATGCTGGATGATGGTGGTGGCTGCTTGGCTTTGTGTCTTTATTATTTTGTTTTTGATTTTTCTTTTTTGGGTCTTTTGTGTCTTGGGATGTAAGGGTTTTTGGGTGTGGGTCGTTTGAACCCTCCCCTCCCTTGTCTATTGTGTCTATTTTTTCTTTCTAATAAATTTGGGGGGCCGGGAATAGCCGGACCCTCGCATCTTCCTTTCCATAAAAATTCCAAAAAACAATAAAAAACCTAAAAACACTAAAAACCCTAAAAGTCCCTAAAAATCATAAGAGCCCTTAAAACCCATAAAAACCTCTAAAAACCATAAAGACCATTAAACCCCATAAAAAATATAAAACACCACAAGAAACAATAAAAATAGTTTAAACCCCAAAAAACATTAAAAACGTTAAAAAAACATAGAAACCCTAAAAACTCAAAAAACCATAATACCCCAAAATTCCAAAAAAAACCCTAAAACCCCTAAAAACACCAAAAATCCAGAAAAACCCATTAAAAATCATAAAAAAATTAAATGTACCTAAAAACACATGAAAATGTAAGAACCCTAAAAACCCTAAAACACTTGAGAAAATATTAAAAATCTAAAAACACATAAAACCACTTAAAAACCTAAAAAATATAAAACCCTATAAACTCAAAAGTCCCTAAAATCCTAAGAACCTCTAAAAACTATAAAAATCCTTAGAAACCTAAAAAACTATAAAAAACCACTAAAAACCACTAAAAACACAAAAAATCCATGAAAAACTCAAGAAACTCTTATAAATACTAAATAACTCCAAAAACTATAAAAACAAAAAAAACTAAAAAAACCTAAAAACCCAAAAAACCTAAGAACCCTAAAATCCTAAAAATCCCTAAAATTATCAAAATCACTACAAACCTTAAAAAACCAGGAAACAAATCAAAAAGGGTAAAATTTCCATAAAAGGTAAAAAAACCATGAAACCCTGAAAACCCCTAATAAAGACTTAAAAACCAAAAAACTCATCAAGCCCCTAAAAAACAAAAAACACAAAAAACCCTAATAATCCCTAAAAACTGTAAACACCCCAAAAACCATTAAACCCCAAAACCCATAAAATCACTACCCTCCCACCAAAAAAATTTAAAAACCCTTTAAACAACTAAAAATTATATAGAACTCAAAATAATTTTAAAAACCCTAAAAACCCAAAAAAAAACTAAAAAAACACATAAAAACTCTGAAAACACGAAAACCCCTTAAAACCCACAAAATTCATAAGAACCCTAAAAAACAATAAAAATATTAAAAAATGCCTAAGAATACCTAAAAACATAAAAGCCCCTAAATTCCATGAAAACCACTAAGAAAACATTAAAACCCATTAAACACAAAAGAACCCTAAAAACCTAAAAAACCTTACAAACAGAAGGAACCATAAAAAATCATGAAAACCATAAACCCCAAAAACACATTAAAAACCTAAAAATCGATAAAAACTATAAAAACCACAAATAAATTTATAAAACCCCTTTAAACCGCTAAAATAAAAAACTCTATGAACCCATAAAAACACTAACACAATTAATAAAGACCATAAAAACCCATAAAAATAAAAACCCTAAATATCCTAAAAACACCAAAACCCCTCAAAATCCCTAAAAACCCTAAAAACCCTAAAAACCATAAAAATCCTTAAAACACCCAAAAATACCTTAAATAGTAAAAAAACCTAGAAACTATCATGAAAACTTTAAAAACCTAAAAACACTGAAACCACTTAAAAACCGAAACAATGGTAAAAACCCTAAAAAATCTAAAAATCCCACAAACCCAAACCCCTAAAAACCAAAAAAAAATCTTAAAACAAATTAAAAACCTAAACCACTAAAAACTCTAAAAGCCCTAATAAAACTCCAAAAAACCATAAAACCCAAAAAACCACATAAACCCCAAAAAACCCAAAAACCGTCAAAATACCCAAATCCCCTAAAAATAATAAATATCCTAAAAATACCTAAAAGTCCATAAAAACATAAAAAACATAAGAAAACCTAAAAAACCTTAAAACAATTTAATCCCCCAAAACCCTAAAAAGTTTCTAAAAACCCTAAAAACCCCTAAAACCCATTAAAACACTTAAAAAATTTAAAAACCTAAAAATACCATAAAATTGAAAAAAACATAATAAAAACTCCAAAAAACCAGTATTCCACTAAAAAAATAGGAACACTAAAAAACCTTTGAAACCCTAAGAATAAAAAAACACTAAAATAAGAAAAATAAACCTTAAAACACAAAAAACCCCATAAAACCATCAAAATCCCAAAAATCCATAAAAATCTATAAAAATCATAAAAAATCCTTAAAATACCAAAAAACATAAAAAAAACCTACAGACCAAGAAAAATCTAAGAACAAATTAAAAACCAAAATAACTTAAAACCCCTGAAAAACAAAAAACATGCTAAAACCCCAAAAAACCCAAAAAAACCCTAAAAACCAAAAAAACCCTACAACCCATAAAATCCCTATAACCCCATTTAAACCCTAAAATAACATTAAAAATTTTGCAATCCATTAAAACCCATAAAATGTTCCCAAATCCAAAAAACCTCAAGAACCCTAAAAAAACATAAAAACATAAAATTGAAAAAAACCATAAAAACATCAAAAATACCTAAAATACATAGAACCCATAAAACATCCTAAAAACCATAAAAATCCTAAAAATCCCTAAAAATACCTAAAAAAAGAAAACCTAAAAACCTGGCATAAATAAAAGAAAACCATAAAAACCTAAAAGATATAAAACCCCTAAAATACCTAAGAGATGCTAAAAACTTTACCCCCCAAAAAACCCCCAAACCCCAAAAATCCCTTAAAATCCTTTAAAATCATACAAAAATAAAAATCATCAAAAGTCCTTAAAAATACCAAAAAATTAAAATCCCTAAAAACCAAAAAACTAAAAATACCCTAAAACGCCTAAAAACCAAAAAACACATAAAACCCGAAAATCCATAAAAATAAAAAAAATCACTAAAAACTCTAAAACCCCTTGAAACCACTAAAAACACTAAAAACATTAAAAAATCATTTAAATCCTAAAAATGTAGGAAAAAACCCTAAAAATCGAAAAAATCGAAAAAACCCCTAAAACACTAAAAACCCCTAAAACACTCAAAATATCTAAAAATCATAAAAAATATAAAAATAAATAAACAACAAGAAAAAATATATGAAAATGTGAAAAACCCTAAAAACACAAAAAACCATAGGAAACCCATAAAAGATAAAAACACATAAAACCCCTAAAACATAAACCAAATGGATAGATATTACCGCTCTCTCCTAGGACCTCTTGCCACTCGTGACGATCACCATAGTATTCTCTTGGTTTCCACACTAGTATCTTCGCTTTATTCTAGTTCATACGTCGTGATGATGATGGGGCTCTGTTCGCATGGTCCCTCTCTAAGAACTCGAGAAGTACTTGAAAGATTCTTGGTGGCAGTGAGAATTGGTGGTGCGGTGCGAATCTGGAAGGTATCAGCTGGGAAACATTGTGATTTTCAGGGAGGTGATGACTTGGATTATCTCTTGCAGTAGTTTGGATATGGTTTGGTAGATCTGGAAGCCACATGATCATTCAGTCTTCTTCCCCAGTTGCATACTTAGGTGAGATCTGGTGGGGTTGGGAAAATCTTAGAGGCTTCGGCTTTGCGTGGAAATTACGGCAGAATCGCTTGGGTTCGGTGGATCTGGATACTTCTTCCCAGTGGTGGTTCCCTCCTTTCTAGGGTGGAATCTTTGGTCAAAGTTATAGTGAGGAGTGGTTCCATGATGGTGAGTGTCAGACTCTGTGCATCAATATGGCCTGGTGTGATCCTCCTTGGTTGGGTTTTTGAGCCACTTCTTGGAAATCTGAAGATGCTACTGTCGGTTTCGCATTCCTCTTTTTTACAGACCCGATATCTTATAAGAATATGCATAATGTGTAGGTCTGTTCTGGTACCTTAGGTTTGATTCTTTCCAAAGGCACTAGTCTGCTTAGTTGTGATCTGGTTCTGGGTTACGCTCTTCTCTCTAATGGTTGTGGTTTGAGCCTATAGTCTAGGTTGTGACTCTGTGTTCTCTCTGTATGCTTTTATGGTTATCTCTCGTTTGATTACGTGTTGTTGGTGCTTCATAATGGGTTTGATGTGAGGAGTTGTTTGGATCTGGGTCTGATTAAGGAGGTTCGGGTGCTGTGGAATGGTTCTAGGTATTGCTGGTCATGTGCTGATTTGGAATGTGATTTGCTTAATGATGTCTGGTTAGAAGGTCCTAGTTGCTGGAATTCGAAGAGATTGATTCCCTTTCTTGCTTTGATAAGGAATTTTGGTCATTGCTTGCATCTGACGTCTTTTGATCGGTTCTGCCTTGGTGGCTGCTACTGGAAGCCGACTTTTGGTGGTAATGCTGATGCACTGTGTTTGGATAAACTAGTTGGTGATGGTTGGAATTGGATTCTGGGGGTTTGGCTACTCACTGTTGTCATTCCCCATGACTTGTGCACCCACCTCTGCTCTTGTAGGCCTTCCCATCACACATGAATCCATTTTGGTTTGGTATTATGGTGCATGTGTTGGTGTCAGGATGGTGTTGGTG
Source organism: Viscum album (assembly GCA_963277665.1). Lineage (NCBI taxonomy): Eukaryota > Viridiplantae > Streptophyta > Magnoliopsida > Santalales > Viscaceae > Viscum > Viscum album. The sequence goes on from OY728151.1 coordinate 45,855,574, forward strand.
GTTCATCTTGGCGTCAAGGGTGTGTCTTGGAGGGGGGAGTTGTTAAGTGGTGTAGTTTTGTAAATATAAGATTAAAGTATAGGCTGATGGTTTCCGAACTTGGTACAATGCTGAAATATGTTGTTGGTGTGGCAGGGTTTACTGCTGTGCTACCGAAATCGTGCTGATGATTGTTGATGAAATCACTGCTTATGGTTATGGCGCTACAAGATGCTGGTTGCTGATTGGCTGGGAGGTGATGATGGGGACAATTCTGATTTTTTGTTTTGTTTTTCTTTATGTGTACTTTTTGGTTTTTTGTGTTTTTTGGGTTTGGGGTTGTTAAGAGTTTTTGGGTTCGGGTCATTAGACCCCTCCCACCTTGTCTACTGCATCTTTTTGCAAATAAATTTCGGGGGGTCAGAAATAGCCTGACCCCACATCTTCCTTTCCCTAAAACATAAAAGTGATATAATCCCAAAAACCCAAAAACACTAAAAACAACAAGACCTATCAAAAAATAAAAACCATAAAACCCCACAAAACCCTAAAAATCCACTAAAAATCCAAAACAATTTAAACCCCTAAAAATGTAAAAAAAACTCTAACAAACTTTAAAACCCCTAAAAACATAAAAAAACCCTAAAAACTATAGAAAACCTCAAAATCCCTAAAAAACACTATTAACTAAAAAAACCATAAAAATGTAGTAAAAATCTATAAAATTTATAAAATTATGGAAATCCTAAAAAACCACAAGAAAAACCTAAAAACCTAAAATACATATAACCACTAAAAACCTAAAAAGTCTAAAAACCATAAAATCCCAGAAAAACATAAAAACTCTAAAAGCCCATAAAAACCCTAAAACCCAAAATAAAACACTAAAGTCATTTTAAACCTCTAAAAATGTAAAAAAACTCTAAAAAACCTTAAAACCCCTAAAAACTAAAAAAATAACTAAATACCCAAAAAAACAATAAATACCCTTAAAATCCTAAAACCCTTAAAAATCCATAAAAACCCTAAAAAACCATAAAACTCAATAAAAATCCCTAAAAATACCAAAATCATAAAAAACCCTAAAAACCAAGAAAACCCTAAGAAAAACTTAAATCCCTAAAAGACCTAAAACCCCAAAAGTTATAAAAAACACAAAAAAAAATATAAAATCCTTAAAAATATTTAAAACCCTATAAATCTATAATAACCATAAAGGACCAAAAAATCATCTAAAACCCATAAAAGACATTAAAACCACTAAAAACTATAAAAACTCCCAAAAACCAAAAAACACCCTAAATTCTAAAAAACCCCCTCAAAATTCATAAAAACCCAAAAAACCATAAAAATCTATAAAAAGGCATAAAACATATCAAAATGTTAAAAAAATCAAAACCCCACAAAACTATTAAGAAAATATTAAAAACCTTAAAAAACTTAAAACCCCTAAAAACATAATAAATTAAAAATCCTAAAATACCCCAAAAACCCAAAAAAAGCATAGAAAACCCTAAAACCACAAAAATCCCCAAAACCATAAGCCCCCTAAAATCCAATAAAAATAGTAAAACCCCATTAAACCCTTAAATATGTTACAAAAATATAAAAAACATAAATAATAAATAAAACTAAAAACCTGAAAAATGAAAAAAAACAAAGAACCCCTAAAAACCCTAAAACACTCAAACACCCTAAAAACCCTAAAAAATTATAAAAATACTAAAAACCAGTAAAAACCTAAATAACTCTAAAACCCAAAAAAACATAAAAAATATAATAATAGAAAAAATTAATGGTGGTGGCTGCTTGGCTTTGTGTGTCTTTTCTTTTTTCTTTTTTCTTTTTCTTTTTCTGGTGTCTTTTGTGTCTTGGGTTGTAAGGGGTTTTTGGGTGTGGGTTGTTGGACCCCTCCCCTCCCTTGTCTGCCGTGTCTCTTCTTTTCTTTCTAATAAATTTGGGGGACCGGGAATAGCCCCACCCTGACATCCTCCTTGCCTAAAAACCTTAAAAAATTATAAAAAATATTAAAAACCCAAAGCATCTCAGAAACCTCAAAAACCAAATAAAACCCATAAAACAATAAAAACCTTAAAACCCTAAAAAACAAAAAAAATTCCCTAAAAACCCAAAAAACATAAAAATCCTTAAAAAATCCCTAAAAACATAAAAAACCTAAAATCCACGAAAACCCATATGAAAAGTTTAATATTCTAAAAACACTTTAAACACCAAAAAACCTTTAAAAATGGTAAAACTTAAAAAACCCTAAAAATGAATAAAAAATCTGAAAACCCATAAGAAAACCTTTAAAAAAAATACCACTTAAAACCACTAAAAACCCTAAAACACTAAAAACCAAAAAAAACCCTAAAACACCCTAAACCTCTAAAAATCCATCAAAATCCTAAAACCCCACAAAAAATATAAAAACCGTTTAAACCCCTATTAACCATTAATAACTATAAAAACCATTAAAATCCAATATAAACAAAAAACCCCTAAAAACCCAAAAAACCCCATAAAAACTATAAAAAAACCAAAGAACCATAAGAAAAAAAAAAGCTAAAAAATTCAAAAAAAATACATAAAAATCCATAAAAATGTAAACCCCCAAAAAACCCTATTAAAACAGTAAAAATATAAAACCCCTTAAAACCCCTAAAAAACTAAAAACCACTAAAACCCTAAAACCCCTAAAAACCATAAAAAACCCATAAACACTAAAAAACATTAAAAATTATAAAAACTCGTTAAACACATAAATACATAAAAATACTCTAAAACCCATAAAACCTTAAAAAACTCAGAAAAACCCCGCAACCGAAAAAAACCCGCAAATATTTAAAACCCCTACAAACCCTAAAACTCATGAAAATCCCTAAACATCCTTAAAAATTAAAAAACCTTAAAAACATTGATAAACCCTAATAAAATCATAAAAAAACTTAAATCCCTTAAAAAACCTAAAAACAGTAAAAACCCTATACTAAAATAAATTTAAACCCTAAAAACTAAAAAACCCCTTAAAACATAATAAAAACTAAAAACTATTAAATCCCATTAAAAACTCTAAAAATAATTTAAGCCATTAAAATAATAAAAAAACTCTCATGAACTTTAAAACCCCTAAAAACTAAAAAAACTCTAAAAACTGAAAAAACCCACAAAAACCCTAACCCCCTAAAAATCCAAAGACACCCTAAAAACCACAAATAATTATTTAAAATATATAAAAATTCTTAAAAACATAAAAACCTAAAAAACCTGATGAAGACCTTAAAAAAATAAAAACACATAATGGCCCAAAATAAACTAAAAATTCTAAAAACCTGAAAAAACTAAAAAACCCTAAAAACTCAAAATCCCTAAAAACCATAAAACCCTTGAAAATTTTAAAAATACAAAAATTACAAAAAAAATCCTTAAAACCCACTAAAAACATTACAACCCCATTAAAACTCTAAAAAAATTAAAATAATAAAAAAACCTCAAAATTCATAGAAAACCACAAAAAACGTGAAACTAAAAAAACCAAAAAACCCCAAAAAAACCCCTAAAGACATAAAAATAACTAAGAACCCTAAAAATTCATAAAAATCACTAACAATTTAAAAACCCTTAAAACCCTATAAAAACCCTTAAAAACATTAAATACTTGAAACAATTTAAACCCCTGAAACAAAAATAACACTAAAACCCCTAAAAACACTAATAACCATAAAAATCCCTTAAAATATTAAATAACCTAAAAACCATAAAACCCCTCAAAAACCACTAAAAAAAATGAAGACCATTTAAATACCTAAAATTTTTAAAAATGTAAAAAAATCAAAAACTAGAAACAAATAAAAAAATCCTAAAAAAACAAAAAAACCAAAAAAACCCCTAAATACACTAAAAACCCTACAAAACCACAAAATCCCTAAAAACCTTAAAAACCCAAAAAATTATTAAAACCCAAAAAATACCATAAAACATTACAAAATATGGAAAATATAATAAACCCTAAGAAAACCTCAAAAACATAAAAATAATTTGAACCCCCAACAACATAAAAAATCTAAAAACATAAAAAACTATAAATTCCATAAAAAGCACTAAGAACCTTAAAAACCCCTAAAAACCCATAAAACCCTTAAAAAACTAAATCCTCTAATCAAACTAAAATCTTTTTACACCTAAAAACATTAAAATTCTAAAAAACCTTAAAGCACTAAAAAAATCAAAAAAAAATAACCCTAAAAACCGAAAAATACCATAAAACCCTAAAAACCCAAAAAAACCCTCAAAATCCCTAAAACCCTAAGAAATCCTTAAAAACATAAAACTATTAGAACCCCTAATAACCTAAAATATACTAAAACAACTAAAAACCCTTTAAACCCTAAAAACAATAACCACCTAAACAAAAAAATCCCATAATCCCTAAAAATGCATTAAAAAATCTAAAACCCCTTTACACCCATTAAAAAATTAAAAAACGAAAAACCTTTAAACCCTAAAAAACTCAAAAAAACTAAAAAACCCCATAAAAACTCTAAAATACCTAAAATCCTATGAACCCTCAAAATCCCTAAAAACCTTAAAAACCATAAAATATCATAAAAATTACTAAAAACCCAAAAAACTATAAAAACCCAAAGAAACCCTTAAAAACCAATAAACGCTTAAAACGCCCAAAAATCAAAAAATGGTAAAAACCCTAAAAACACTAAAAATAACTAAAAAACCTAAAAACCCATAAATATACTAAAAAAAGAACTAAAACACCTAAAAATATAACAAACCCTAAAACCTTAAAAAACAACTAAGAAAAATTTAAAAACCTAAAAACACCTAGTACCCCTAAAGAATCTAAAAAACACTAAAAGACCTAAAAACCCTAAAAGACCCTAAAAACCTTGGAAAACCCTAAAAATCATTAAAAATATTAAAAAACATACTAACCCAAAAACCCCATTAAATACTAAAACCCCCTAAAAACTCTAAAAACCCTTTAAACCCCAAAAAACATTAAAAAACTCTAAAAACAGTAAAAACCCCAATAAACTCAAAATAAACTAAAACCCCCAAAAATTTATAACAACCCAAAAAACCCTAAAACCCCCAAAAAATTATAAAGAAGACATAAAGATCCCAAAAAACATAAAAAAGCTAAGAACTCTAAAAAATTCTAAAAAAATATTAAAAGCTAAAAAACACTTAAAACCCCTATAAACAAAAAAACACTAAAAACAATAAAAACTAAAAAGGCCTAAAAACATAAAAATCATAAAACCCATAAATAACTTAAATATCGAAAAACCCCATTAAAACCCTAAAAACAATGGAAAAATCTAAGATACCTTTAAACCACCAATTTTTTATAAAAAAACATAAAAAACCTTAAAACACTAAAAAATCAAAGAAACCATAAAAACCAAAAAGCCATAAAAACCCTAAACACCCTAAAAACCCATAAATATCCTAAAAAATACCTAAAGACCCTAAAACAAAATAAACCATGAAAACCTTGAACAACCTTAAGATAAATTTATAAACCTAAAAGAAATAAAATACTAAAAACACTAAAAACCAAAAAAACGAAAAAACACTAAAAATACACATAAAATTCTAAAAGTTCATAAACATTGTAAAAAAGCATAAAAATCATAAAAATTCTAAAAATCCATAAAATTCATAAAAATGTAAGAAACACTAAAAACCCAAAAAACCTAATAAAACCTTACACACCTAAAAACACTTAAAACCAATAAGAAACATAAAATTCTAAAACCATAAAATACCATAAAACCCCTAAAAGCACCTAAAATCTCTAAAACCCTAAAACCATAAAAACTCTAAAAACATATAAAAACACTAAAAACCACTAAAATTAATAAGAGACCTTTATTTCCTCAAAAAATTAAAAAACCATAATAAACTATAAAATCCCTATAAACAAAAAAAAACTATAAAACCCATGAAACCCATAAATACCCTAAAACCACTAAAAACCTCAAAATCCCTAAACCCCTAAGAAACCCAAAAAATGAAAAAATCTAAAATTCCTCAAAATTTTAAAAACCATAAAAACCCTAAAACCCCAAAGAAAACATTAAAAACCTAAAAACACATAAAACCCCTAAAAACAAAAAAACACAAGAAACCATAAAATCCCAGAACACCCACAAAATCTCTAAAACCCCTAGAAACCATGAAAATCATAAAAAAGACCTAAAAATCATAAAAACATAAAAACCCCCAAAAGACCCTGAAAAAATGTAAAAAAACCTTAAAAACATATAAACACTTAAAACCCCTAAAACCCTAAAATCTGCTAATTTAACTAAAAACAAAAAACACATAAAAACCTAAAAACCCATGAAAACCATACACACCACTAAAAAATATAAAACCCTTTAAAAAACTAAATGCATTAAAAGGTTTGAAAACCTTAAAAACCCTGAAAAACTCAAAAAACCCCTAAAAACCCAAAAAAACCATAGAAACTCTACAAACCCAAAAAACATTCAAAATCCCTATAAACCATATCAACCCATAAAAATACTAAAAAGACCTAAAAATAGGAAATTTTTTAAAAAACAAGAAAACCTCTAAGAAAAACAAAAAATGCTCACAACATTTAAAACCCCTAAAAAAGGTAAAAAAAAGATAAAACCCATAAAACCCCTAAAAATAATAAAAACCTTGATTCGAAAAACCACTAAAAACACTAAAAAAGTTAAAACACAAATATGTTAAAAATATCTAAAAAATAAAAAACCTAAAATCTCAAAAAAGCCAAAAAACCAAAAACCCAAAAAAATCTAAAAACCCTACAAGCCCTCAAAATCCATAATGTCCATAAAAAATATTAAAATCCTAAAATATATAAAAACCCTACAAACCCTCAAAATACATAAAGACCATAAAAAATATTAAAATCCTAAAAAACCCTTAAAAATATCTAAAAATATATAAATAACCTAAATGTTATAAATTTGTAAGAAAAAGTAAAAACATAAAAACAATTTAACACCTAAAAACGCTATAAACCATAATAATCTTAAAACCCCTAAACTGCTCGAAATATCTTTAAAACCTAAAAACCATAAATATGCCTAAAATTCTATAAAAATCTTGAAAAACATTAAAATCCCTAAAACCCTGGAGAAACCCTATGAAAACCTTAAAAACCTAAAAACACTTTAAACCCCTAAAAACCCTTAAAAACAGTAAAAACCTAAAAACCTAAAAAGACTCTAAAAACCCTTAAAACCCCCAAAAAAACATTTAAAAACTCTAAAAATCTAAAAAGACCTAAAATCCTAAAACAATCATAAATCTCTAAAAATCAAAAAAAATTTAAAATCCTATAAAGGTTATAAAAATCTCTAAAAATGTAAAAAAAACTATATACCCTTAAATACCTAAAAAACATTAAAAACCTAAAGACCCATAAAACCCAAAAAAACTAAAAATCTCTAAAATACCAGGAAACCCTTAAACGACCCGAAAAATCAGACACCCATATGACCATAAAGCTTTTAAAAACCATTAAAAACCCAAAATATAATAAAAAACACTAAAATCCACTAAAAACTATTAATACATTAAAATGCATTTTTTATTAAAAAGTATACATAAAACATTAAAAACCTAAAAACATAAAAGCCTAAATAACCATGAAAAATTATAATAAAACAATAAAAACATAAAAACACTTCAAACCCATAAAATAACTAAAAAATGATAAAAGGAACAAAACACCCAAAATTCCCTAAATACAATATAAATAACTAAAACCAAAAAAAGGGTTAAAAAACCTTGAAACCCATAAAAATAATAAAAAATAAATAAAAACTCTACAATCCATTTAAATCAATAAATTCATTAAAAACACTAAAAACCCTAAAACCCTTAAAAACCATAAAAACTAACAAAATATATAAAACCCATCAAAATCATAAAATCCTAGAAATTCAAAAAATAACTAAAAAAATAAAAAAAATAAAAACCTTGAAAAAACCTAAGAAATCCTTAAAAACCTAAAATCAATAAAAACCCTCTAAAAAAATAAAAACCGCTAAAAACTGCTAAAACCACTAAAAACCAAAAAAAACTCTAAAAACCCAAAAAACAACTAATAAATCTAAAATCCCTTTAAACCTTAAAATGTTAAAAAACTAAAAAAACACTAAAACCCCAAAAATCATAAAACCCCTCAAAACCCCTAAAACCCCAAAAATCAATAAAACCCCTAAAAATCTTAAATATCCTTAAAAATTATTTAAAAATTCCTTAAAAGTTTTTATAAACATAGAAAATGCTAAAACCCCATAAATCATATATACCCAAAAACACTCTAAATCTCAATAAAAATTTAAAAAAGCAAAAATTCCTAAAAACCGTAAAACTCTCAAAATCCATAAAAAACCCTTAAAACCAATAAAACACATAAAAAGCCCTAAAAGCCCAAAAAATGTGAAAAACACAAAAAACGTAGAAAACCCTTAGAAAACCTAAAAACCTAAAAAAACATAAACCCCCCAAAAATACATAAAAACACTAAAACCCTAAAAAGACCATAAAATCCATAGAAACTCATAAAAACTACAGAAAACCTAAAGCCATAAAAAGCTGTAAAAACAGATAAAAACCTTTAAAACAATAAAAAAAACTATAAAAACCCTTTAAACCCCTAAAAAAATTAAAAAACACTCAAAAACTATAAACCCCTAAAAACACAAAAAACCCTTATATCATAAAAACAATAAAAACCTTTAATTTTTTTAAATACTCAAAATTGTTGAAAACCCTAAAACCCCATTGAAATACTAAAAATCCCAAAAATAACTAAAAACATAAAAAATCCTTAGATCCCTGAAAAATCTAGAGAAAACCACAAAAACCTAAAAACATAAAACTATTAAAAACTCTAAAAAATTATAAAACCCCTAAAAACCCAAAAAACCATAAAATCCCAAAAAACATTAAAAATCGTAAAGCCCATAAAATCCTAAAAAATCACAAAAAAATCTTGAAACCCTTTAAATGACTAAAATTGTTAGAAAACTCTAAAAATAATTTAAAATATAAAAAACCAAAAAATATCCTAAAACCCCCACACCCCCTAGAAACCCTAAACACCCTCGAAATTCCTAAAAACCTAAAAACCATAAAAATCCTTAAAAAATCTCTAAAAATTCCTTAAAACATAGAACACCCCAAAAACCTAGAAAAAACAAATAAAAAATAAAAAACCTAAAAACTATTTGCCCCAAAAATCCTTAAAATTTCTAAAACCCTAGAGACCCTAAAAGCACTAAAAATAATAAAACCCGAAAAAACTATTAAAAATCTATAAAACCCATAAAACATGAAAATCACTAAAAACTCTAAAAACACTTTAAACCCATAAAAAAGTTAAAAAACTCTAAAAAGAAAAAAAACCAAACAAAATCCAAAAAACTCTTCAAACTCAAAAAAACCAAAAAACCATAAAAAATCCTAAACACCATCAAAATCAATCAAATCTCTAAAAAATGGTAAAACCCTTAAAATCCATAAAAATCAATAAAAATCCTTAAAAGTACATAAAAATACTTAAAAACATAAAAACCTAACAACCCTAAAAAAACCCAAAAAACTAAAATAAAGCCACAGAAAACTAAAAGAACTTAAAACCCTTTGATGAAATAAAAAATTATACAGACCATAAAACCCATAAAAACCCTAAAAACCACTAAAAACACTAAAAACCATTTAAACTCATAAAAATGTTAACAAACTGGAAAAAACCTAAAAACCACTAAAGTATCAAACAAACCCAAAATAGCATAACACCCATAAAATCAGTAAAAACCCTAAGAAATCATTAAAAACCAAAACCAATTAAAACCCCTAAAAAACATGCTAAGACCCAAAAAAACTCTAAAAACCAAAAAACCCCTAAACCCCATAAAATCCCTAAAACCCCATTAAAACCCTAAAATAACATTAAAAATTCTGAAATCCATCATAACCCATAAAATGTTATAAAATCCTAAAAACCTTAAGAACCCTAAAAAACATAAAAAACCTAAAATTCAAAAAAACCATAAATACATTAAAAATCCTAAATTACCTAAAACCAATAAAAATTCCTAAAAACCATAAAAATCCTAAAAATCACTAAAAATACCTAAAAACATAAAAAAACCTAAAAACCTAGCAAGAATCGAAGAAAACCATAAAAACATAAAATGACATAAAACCCCTAAAATACCAAAAAGATGCCAAAAACACTAACCCCCCCAAACCCCCAAAACCTCAAATCCATTAAAATCCATTAAAATCATAAAATAGTAAAAATCTTCCAAAGTCCCTAAAAATCCCAAAAAAAATAAAATCCATAAAAACCAAAAAAACAACAAATAAAATTAAAAGCCTAAAAATACCCTAAAATGCCTAAAAACCATAAAACCCGAAAATCCATAAAAATAGTGAAAAATACCTAAAAACTCTAAAACCAATTTAAACCCCTAAAAACATTAAAAAATCATTTGAATCTTAGAAATTTAGGATAAAACATTAAAAACTAAAAAAAAACCGAAAAACCCATAAAACAATAAAAACCCCTAAAACACTTAGAATCTCTAAAAACCCTAAAAACAAAAAACCATAAGAAACCCATAAAACAAAAAAATCTTAAAACCTCTAAAATTTAAAATAGATAGATAGAAATTTCCGCTCTCTCCAGGGACCTCTCACCTATCATGATGATCATCATAGTCTTCTCCTGGTATCCTCACTATTAGCTTCACTTTATTCTAGTTCAGGCGTCGTGATGATTATAGGGATTTCTTCACATGGTCTCTATCTTTGAACTCGAGGAGGACTTGGAAGATTCTGGGTGGCAACGAGCTTTGATGGTACAGTGTGAATCTGGAAGGTATCGGTTGGGCAGTATTGTGACTCTTAGGGAGGTGTTGGCTTAGATCGTCTCTTGCAGTAGTTTGGCTTAGGTATGCTAGATATGAAAGCCACATCCTCGTTCGGTCTTCTTCCATAGTTGGGTTCTTGGGCGAGATCTGGTGGGGTTGGGAAAATCTCAGAGGCTTCGTCTTAGCTTGAACATTACGGTGGAATGGCTTGGGTTCGGTGGATCTGGATGCTTCTTCCCTGTGGTGGTTCCCTCTTTTCAAGGGTGGCATCTTCATTCAAAGTTACGGTGAGGCGTGGTTCCATGATGGTGAGTGTCAGACCTGGTTCATCAATATGGCCTCGTGTGATCCTCCTTGGTGGATTTTATAAGCCTCTTCTTGGAAATATGAATATTCTACTATCGATTTTGCGGTCCTCTTTTTTCTAGATCCGGGATCGGCTCAAAATATGAATAATGTGTAGGTTTATTCAGGTACCTCAGGTTTGATTTTTTCTATTGGCACTAGTCTGTGTAGTTGTTATCTAGTTCTGGGTTATGCTATTCTTGCTAATGGTTATCATTTGAGCCTATGGTTAAGGTTGTGCCTCTGTGTTCTCTCTGGATTCTTTTCTGGTTATTGCTCGTTTGATTGCGTTCTACTGGTACTTTCTAATGGGTTTGATGTGAGGTGTGGTTTGGATCTGGGTCTGATTAAGGAGGTTTGGGTGCCGTAGAATTGTTCTTGTTGTTGGGGGTCCTACGCTGCTTTGGAATGTGATTTTCTTGATAATGGCCGGTTAGAAGGTCTTATTTGCTGGAATTCAAAGAGATGGATTCCCTTTCCTTTTTTGATGAGGAATGTTGGTTGCTGCTTGCATGTGATGTCTTTTGTTCGGTTTTTTCTGGGTGGATGCTACTGGAAGCCGACTTTTGGTGGTAATACAGATGCCTGGTGTTTGGATAAACTATTGGGTGACTGTTGCAATTGGATTCTAGGGTGTGGCTATTCACCGTTGTCATTCCCCTTGACTTGTGCACCCACCTCTATTGTTGTAGGCCTTCCCATCACACTTGACTCCATTTTGGTTTCGTATGATGGTGCATGTGCCGGTTTTGGGATGGTGTTGTTAGTTCATCTCAACATCATGGGTGAGTTTTGGAGGGGAGACATTGTTATGTAGTTTAGGTTTGAAAAGTTAAGATTAAAGTATAGGATGATGGTTGCCGAACTTGGTACGGTGCTGAAATATGGTGTTTGTGAGGCAGTGTTTACTATTGTGCTACTGAAATCATACTAATGATTGTTGATGAAATTAGTGCTTATGGTTATGGTGCTACTAGATGCTGGTTGCTGATTGGATGGGAGGTGATGATAAGGACAATTCTGATTTTCTGTTTTGTTTGTCTTTATGTGTAATGTTTGGTTTTTTCTGTTTTTTGGGTTTGGGGTTATTAAGAGTTTTTGGGTGTGGGTCATTTGACTCCTCCCCCTTTTTTGTTTCATCTTTTTTCAACTAATCTTTTGGGGGTTGGGAATAGCCTGACCCCCACATCTTCCTTTCCCTAAAACATAAAAATTGATAATCCCAAAAAACCCAAAAATCCTAAAAACAACATGACCCCTTAAAAAATTAAAACCCATAAAACCCAACAAAAACACTAAAAATCCACTAAAAATCTAAAAAAATTTAAACCCCTAAAAATTTAAATAACTCTAACAAACTATAAAACACCTAAAAAACATCAAAAAAATCCTAAAAATCCTAAAAACTATAGAAAACCTCAAAATCCCTAAAAACCCTTAAAACCAAAAAACCCCTAAAAATGCAGTAAAAATCCATAAAATGTATAAAATTATATAAATGATTGAAAACCATAAGAAAAACCTAAAACTCTAAAAAATATATTACCCCTAAAAACCTAAGACGGCTAAAAACCATAAAAACCCAAAAAACATAAAAAACTCTAAAAGCCCATAAAACCCTAAAAACCACAATAAAACACTAAAAACATTTTAAACCACTAAGAATGAAAAACAAAACTATGATAAACATTAAAAACCCTAAAATTTTAAAAAATTAACTAAATACCCAAAAAACAATAAATACCCTTAAAATACTAAAACCCTTAAAAATCTATAAAAACCCTACAAACCATAAAACTGTTTAAAATACCTAAAAATACTGAAATCATAAAAAACCCTAAAAACCAGAAAAACCATAAGAAAACCTTAAAACCCTAAAACACCAAAAACCCCAAAAAATATAAAAAACACAAAAAACAAAAAAAATCCCTAAAAATATTAAAAACCCTGTAAACCTATAATAACCATAAAAGACCAAAAATCATATAAAACCCCTAAAATACCTTAAAACCACTAAAAACTCTAAAAACCCCTAAAAACCAAAAAACACCATAAAATCTAAAATAACCCCTCAAAATTCATAAAAACCCAAAAAACCCATAAAAATCCATAAAAGGACATAAAACATTTCAAAATGTAAAAAAAACAAAACCCCCCAAAACTACTAAAAACATTAAAAACCTTAAAAAACATAAAACCCCAAAAAAAATAAGCTAAAAATCCTAAAAAACCCCAAAAACCCAAAAAACCCAAAAAACCATAAAATACCCTAAAACCAAAAAAATCCACAAAAACCATAAGACCCCTAAAAGCCATTAAAAACACTCAAAACCTATTAAATCCCTAAATGTGTCACAAAAATCTAAAAAAACATAAAAAACCAATAAAACTAAAAAACCAAAAAATAAAAATAAACAAAGAACCCCTAAAAACCCTAAAACCATCAGACGCCCTAAAAACCCAAAAAATCATAAAAATACTAAAAACCATTAAAAACCTAAGAAAAAATTAATTATCGAAAAACAGTTAATACCCCTAAAAACATAAAATATGCTAAAAACTTCTTAAAACCCTAAAACCCTACTTAAAACTCTAAAAACACTTTAAACCCATAAAAATATAGAAAACTATAAAATCCTTTAAACCCCTTAAAACTAAAAAAATGAAAAAACATTTGAAAACCTAAACCCCAAAAAATCCCAAAATCCATAGAAGTTAATCAAAACGAAAAAACCCCAAAAACCTTGAAAAAACCTAAGAAAAACAAAAAAACAAAAAAAAAATTAAAAATTCTAAAAACCCTAAGAATACTAAAAACCCCAAAAAACCCAGAAAACCCCCAAAAAAACCCTAAAAAAATAACAACAATAAAGCCCATTAAATCCATAAAAAACTCTAAAAGCCCATAAAATCCCAAAAAACCACTCAAAACACTAAAAACTTTTTAAACCCCTAAAAACCATAAAAAATTATAAAAAAAATTAAAAACCCAAAATATCTCAAAAATCTCTAAAACCAAATATAACCCATAAAACCATAAAACCCCTAAAACCCTTAAAAACAAAAAAAAATCCCCAAAAACCCAAAAAAAACATAAAAATCCTAAAAAAATCCATAAAAACGCAAAAAACCGAAAAACCATGAAAACCCATATGAAAGATTAAGATTCTAAAAACACCTAAAACACCTAAAAACCCAAAAAATGGTAAAACCTAAAAAACCCTAAAAATGAATAAGAAACCTGAAAACCCATAAGAAAACCTTTAAAAACTATACCACTTAAAACCCCTAAAAACCCTAAAACCCCTAAAACACTTTAAACCCCTAAAAATCCGATAAAATTTTAAAACCCCACAAAAAACTATAAAAACCATTTAAACCCCAATTAACCATTAAAAACTATAAAAACCATTAAAATCCAATAAAAATAAAAAACCCCTTAAAACCCAAAAAAAAACAAAAAAAAACCCAAAACCCATAAAAACTATAAAAAACCTAAGAACCATAAGAAACATAAAAGCTATAAAAATAATAAAAAATTCATAAATATACCTAAAAATGTAAATCCCCAAAAAACCCTATAGAAACATTAAAAATATAAAAACACTTAAAACTCCTAAAACCCTAAAAACCGCTAAAACCCTAAAACCCCTAAAAACCCATAAGCCCTAAAAATCATTAGAAATTATAAAAACACTTTAAACACATAAATACATAAAAAACTCCAAAAACCATAAAACCCTAACAAACTCAAAAACCCCCATAACAAAAACACTCATAATTCTCTAAAACCCCTAAAACTCATGAAAATACCTAAAAATCCTAAAACCAAATAAAAATCCTAAAAAACCCCTAAACATATTTAAAAATTACAAAACCCTAAAAACATTGATAAACCCTAATAAAATCATAAAAAAATACTTAAACTCCATAAAAAACCTAAAAAACAACAAAAACCCAATACTAAAATAACCTAAAATCCTAAAAACCATAAAACCCCTTAAAATACAATAAAAAATAAAAACTATAAAGTCCCACAAAAAACTTTAAAAACAATTTAAACCGTTAAAAATAATAAAACACCCCTCATGAACTTTAAAACCCCAAAAAACTGAAAAAACTCTAAAAACCGGAAAAATCCACAAAAACCATAACCCTCTAAAAATACATAGGCACCCAAAAAAACCATAAATAATTCTTAAAAATAGATAAAAATTATTAAAAACTTAAAAAAACGTAAAAACCTGATGAAAAACTTAAACAACTAAAAACACATAAAGGCTCAAAACAACCTAAAAATTCTAAAAACCCTAAAAAAATCCATATCCCTAAAAACCATAAATCCCATGAAAAAAATTAAAATTATTAAAAAACCTAAAAATCCATAGAAAACCACAAAAAACGTAAAACCCAAAAATCCAAAAAAACCAAAAAAACCCCTAGAGACATAAAAATAACTAAAAACCCTAAAAATTCCTAAAAATCCTGAAAAATCAATAAAAATTTAAAATCCCATAAAACCTCATAAAACCCCTTAAAAAATTTAAATACTAGAAGAACTTTAAACCCCTAAAACATAAAAAACACTAAAACCCCTAAAAACCCGAATAACCATAAAAACCCTTAAAACATTAAAAAACCTAAAAACCATAAAACCCCTCAAAAACCACTAAAAACTATGAAAACCATTTAAATACTTAAAAATGTTAACAACTTAAAAAACCTAAATAACTAGAAAAAAATAAAAAAGGCTAAAAGACCAAAAAAACCAAAAAAACCCTAAAAACACTAAAAAACCCTACAAAACCTCCAAATCCCTAAAAAACCTAAAAACCCATAAAAATATTAAAAACCCAAAAAATACCACAAAACATTAAAAAATATAAAAAAATCTAATAAAACCTAAGAAAACATCAAAAACCTAAAAATAATTAGAACCTCAAACAACTTTAAAAATCTAAAAACATAAAAAACCTTAAAATCCATAAAAACTAGTAAGAACCTTAAAACCCCTTAAAAACCCAGAAAATCCTTAAAAACCCTAAAACACTAATCAAACTAAACTATTTTAACACCTAAAAACGTTGAAAATCCTAAAAAACCTAAAAACACTAAAAAGAAAAAAAATAACCCTAAAAATCCAAAATACCATAAAACCCTAAAACCCTAAAAACTCTCAAAATACCTAAAACCATAAAAATAAAAAGGAACATAAAAATCCCTAAAAATTTAAAAAACTTAAAAACCCCTAAAAATCTTTAAAAACATAAAACTCTTAAAACCCCTAAAAACCTAAAATACTCTTAAACACCTAAAACCCCTAAAACCCTAAAAACCATAACCACCCAAACAAAAAACCCATAAACCCTAAAAACCCATTAAAAACTCTAAGACCCCTTTATACCCATTAAAACCTTAAAAAACCTTTAATCCCTGAAAAACTCAGAAAAACAAAAAAATACCCATAAAAACTCTAAAATACATAAAAGCCTATGAACCCTCAGAATCCCTAAAAACCCTAAAAACTGTAAAATATCATAAAAATCACTAAAAACCTAAAAAAATATAAAAACCCATAGAAACCCTTAAAAACCAAGAAACACATAAAACGCCTAAAAACCAAAAAAATGGTAATAACCCTAAAAACCCTAAAAATAACTAAAAAACATAAAAACCCATAAAAGTACTAAAAAGAACTAAAAATCCCAAAAAAAATATAACAAACCCTAAAACCTTAAAAAACCCCTAACAAAAATTTAAAAACTTAAAAACACCTAATACCCCTAAAAATCTAAAAACACTAAAAGACCTAAAAACCCAAAAGACCCTAAAAGACCGTAAAAACCTTGGAAAACAATAAAATCATTAAAAATATTAAAAAACATAATAACCCAAAAACCCCATTAAATACTAAAAACCCCTAAATACCCTAAAAAACTCTTTAAACCCCAAAAAACATTAAAAAACTCTAAAAACTGTAAAAACCCAAATAAACTCAAAATAAACTAAAACCCCCAAAAATTAATAACAATCCAAAAAACCCTAAAACCCTAAAAAATCATAAAGAAGACATAAAGATCCCAAAAAACATAAAAAACCTAAGAACCCTAAAAAATACTAAGAAAACATTAAAATCTAAAAAACACTTAAAACACCTAAAAACAAAAAAACACTAATAACCCTAAAAACCTAAAAAAACTAAAAACCTAAAAATCCTAAAACCTCTAAATACCTTTAATATCCAAAAACCCCAATAAAACCCTAAAAACAATGGAAAAATATAATATCCCTTTAAACCGCCAATTTTTTTTAAAAAAATATAAAAACCTTAAAACACTAAAAATCTCAAAGAAACAATAAAAACCCAAAAAACCCAAAAAACCCATAAAAATCCTAAAAAATACCAAAACCCAAAAACATAATAAACCATGAAAAACCTAAAAACCCCCAAGAGAACTTTATAATCCTAAAACACATAAAATACTAAAATCATAAAAACACTAAAAACAAAAAAAAACAAAAAAACACTAAAAAACATAAAATTCTAAAAATTTATAAACATTGTAAAAAATCATAAAAATAATAAAAATTCTAAAAATCCATAAAATTCATAAAAATGTAAAAAACACTAAAAACCCAAAAGAACATAATAAAACCTTACAAACATAAAAACAATTAAAACCACTAAGAAACATGAAATGCTAAAAACCATAAAATACCATAAAATACCACAAAACCCCTAAAAACTCCTAAAATCTCTAAAACCCCAAAAACCCCAAAAACCATAAAAACACAAAAAACATATAAAATCACTAGAAACCACTAAAATTAATAAATGTCCTTTATTTCCCAAAAAAATTAAAAAACCTTAATAAACCATAAAAAACCCTATAAATAAAAAAACTATAAAACCCATAAATACCCAAAAAACACCTAAAAAGTAAAAAAAATTCCTATAAATTTTAAAAACCCAAAAAACACATAAAACGCCTAAAAACTAAAAAACTTTAGAAACCCTAAAAATCCAAAACACCCACAAAATATATAAAAGCCCTAGAAACAATGAAAATATTAAAAAAAACCTAAAAATCATAAAAACATAAATACCCCATAGAGACCTTGAAAAAATGTAAAAAAAACCATAAAACCATATAAACACTTAAAACCCCTAAAACCCTAAAAAGTGATAAAACAACTAAAAAAACAAAAACCCATAAAACTCATAAAAACCTAAAAACCCATGAAAACCTTAAACACCACTAAAAAATATAAAACCCTTTAAAACAATAAAAACATTGGAAAGTATAAAAACCTTTTAAAACCCTAAAAACTAAAAAACCCCTAAAAACACAAAAAACTGTAGAAACTATAAAAACCCTAAAAACAATAAAAATCCCAAAAAACCCTACTAACCCATTAAAATACTAAAAGACCTAAAAATAAGAAAATTCTTAAAAACCATGAAAACCTATAAGAAAAACATAAAATACTCACAACATTTAAAACCACTAAAAACATAAAAAAATGATAAAAACCATAAAACTACTAAAAATAATAAAAACATTAAACCCAAAAACCACTAAAAACACTAAAAAAACATTAAAAACATAAATATGTTAAAAATATCTAAAAAAATAAAAAACCTAAAATCTCCAAAAATCCAAAAAAACCATAAAACCCAAAAAAATATATAAAAACCCTAAAAACCTTAAAAATCTATAAATACCATAAAAAAATATTAAAATCCTAAAAAATCTAAACCCCTACAGACCATCAAAATCTATAAAGACCATAAAAAATATTAAAATCCTAAAAAACCTTAAAAATATATAAAAATGTATAAATACCGAAAATCTTATAAAATTTTAAGAAACACTAAAAACATAAAAACAATTAAACACTTAAAACACTATAAACAATAATAACCTTAAAACCCCTAAACTGTTCTAAATCACTATAAAACCTAAAAACCATAAAAATCCTTAAAATTCTATAAAAATCCCAAAAAAATTAAAATCCCTAAATCCCTGGAGAAAGCCTATGAAAACCATAAAAACCTAAATACACTTTAAACCACTAAAACCCTTAAAAACAATAAAAAATTTAAAACCTAAACATACTCTAAAAACCCTCAAAAACATTAAGAAACTCTAAAAATCTAAAAAAAATGTAAAACCCTAAAACCATCATAAATCCCTAAAAATCCAAAAAAAAATTAAAATCCAATATTGGTTCTAAAAATCTATAAAAATTTAAAAAACAATATAAATCCTAAAATACCTAAAAATATATTAAAAACCTAAAAACACTTAAAACCCATAAAAACCTAAAAATCTCTAAAAATCCTGGAAACCCTTAAATGGCCCTAAAAATTTGACACCCCTATGACCATAAAGCTCCTAAAAACCATTAAAAACCCAAAAACCAGTAAAAAAACCTAAAACCCACTAAAACCACTAAAAATACATTAAAACACATTTTTTTTAAATATAAAAAAACATTAAAAACATAAAAACACAAAAGCCCTAATAACCCTGAAAAATTATAATAAAACAATAAAAACATAAAAACCCTTCAAATCCCTAAAAACTAAAAAATGCTAAAAGACCTAAAACACCCTAAATTCCCTAAAAAAATATAAACCACTAAAACCAAAAAAAATTTTAAGAAACCTTGAAACCCATAAAATTAGTAAAAAATAAATAAAAACTCTACAATCATTTTAAATCAATAAATTCATTTAAAATTCTAAAAACCATAAAACCCCTAAAAACCATAAAAACTAACAAAATATAAAAAACCCATCAAAACCATAAAATCCTAAAAATTTCGAAAAATACCTAAACATATAAAAAATATAAAAACCTTGAAAAACTCTAAGAAATCCTTAAAAACCTAAAATCACTAAAAACTATTAAAACCACTAAAAACCTATAAAAACTCTGAAACCCCATAAAAACCAAAAACAACAACTAATAAATCTAAAAATACATTAAACCCAAAATTGTTAAAAAACTAAAAAACACTAAAAACCCAAATACCACAAAACCCCTAAAACCCCAAAAGTCATTAAAACCCCTAAAAACCATAAATATACCTAAAAATTCCTAAAAAATTCTATAAACATAAAAAACTCTAAAACACCCTAAAAATCATATATACCCCAAAACACTAAAAATCCCAATAAAAATTTAAAAAACATAAAAAACCAAAAATCACTAAAAGCCCTAAATTTCTCAAAGTCCATAAAAACCCTAACAACCAATAAAACTCATAAAAATCCCCAAAATCCCAAAAAATGTGAAAAACAAAAAAAACTCGAAAAACCGTCAGAAAACCTAGAAAAAACATAAATCCCCCAAAAAACTTAAAAACACTAAAGCTATTGCGGTGTTTTTTCTTTTTTTTTTGGGTCTTTAGTGTCTTGGGTTGTAAAGGATTTTGGGTGTGGGTTGATTGACCCCTCTCCTCCCTTGTCTGCTATTTCTTTTTTCATAATAAATTATGAGGGGGTTAGGAATAGCCTTTCCTCACACGACTTCTGCCCTAAAAACATTAAAAAAACTTAAAAACTATAAAACACCTAAAAACACAAAAACTCTAATATCCTAAAAACACTAAAAACCCTAAAAAAATTTAAAACCTTCAAAATCCATGAAAACCCTAAAAACCCATTGAAATACTTAAAATCCAAAAAATACCTAAAAATATAAACAATCCTTAGATCCCTGAAAAACCTAGATAAAACCAAAAAAACCTAAAAAATTAAAACTCTTAAAAACCTAACAAATGATAAAAACCCTAAAAACCCAAAAAAATCATAAAATCCAAAAAATCAGTAAACCGTAAAACCCATAAAATTCAAAAAAAATCACAAAAAAATCTGAAAACCCTTTAAATCCCTAAAAACGATAGAAAACTATAAAATTAATTTAAAATATAAAAAACTAAAATATATAATAAAAACCCCAAACCCCTAGAAACTCTAAAAACACTCAAAGTCTCTAAAAACATACAAAACCATATGAATCCTTAAAAATTCTCTAAAAATTCCTTAAAACATTGAAAAACCAAAAAACCTAGAAAAAAACAAAAAATAAAAAGCCTAAAAAATGTTTTCCCCAAAAAACCTTAAAATTTCTAAAACCCTACAGACCCTAAAAGCACTAAAAATAATAAAACCACAAAAAACCATTAAAAATCCATAAAACCCATAAAACCTGAGAATCACTAAAATAAAGCCACAGATAACTAAAAGAACTTAAAACCCTTTGAAGAAATAAAGAATTCTAAAAACCATAAAAACCCTTAAAAACCCTAAAAACCACTAAAAACACTATAAATCTTTTAAACTCATAAATATGTTAAAAAACTATAAAAAACCTCAAAACCCCTAAAATCTCAAACAAACCCAAAAAAGCATAAAACCATAAAAATGTAAAAATCCTAAAAAATCATAAAAAACCATAAAAACCATAAAAAACATAAATAATTCCACCAAATCCATAATGATGTAAAAAATGAAACAAAACATAAAATACTATTAGAAAACATTAAAATTAATAGTATTTAAAAAACCTAAGAAATATAAACCTGCTAAAACCCTTGAAACACTATAAAAACATAAAGACCCAAAAACCATAGAAACTGCCAATATCCATAAAACCATTAAAACCCTAAAACTCCCAAGAAAATCACAAAAAAACATTTTAAACCATTAAAAATATTCAAAACTATTAAAAATGTAAATGCTCTAAAAAATCAAAACAAAAACTAAATAATCCAAAAAAACCAAAAAATCCTCAAAACCATAAAAACTCATAAAACCCTAGAAATCCATAAAACCCAAAAACACCATAAAATATTCTAAAAAAACAAAAAAAAAAGAAAACTAAAGAAAATAAAAAACCTTGAAAACCCCTAAGAAAACATGAAAAAAATAAAAAACTCTTAAAACCACTAAAAACCAAAAAACAAAAAATACATTAAAAACTCTAAAACCCAAAAAACACTGAAAACCATAAAAACCCTGAAAATATTAAAAACCAATAAAAATCTTAAAAAATCTTAAAAAATGACTAAAAACTCAAAAAAACATAAACACCTAAAAAAGTTTAAATAATATTAAAAAATTTAATGTCCCTAAAAAACTCAAAAAACACTAAATATCCAAAAAACAAAAAAACCCAAAATACCCCTAAAACCCCTCAAAATCCCTAAATACCCTAAAAACCATAAAAATATCAAAAAAGAAATAGATACTCAAAAAATGTAAAAACCACTAATACCCTAAAAACACCTATGAAACACTTAAAAACCTAAAAACTCTTAACACCCCTAAAAATATATTAAACACTAAAAACCTGAAAAAATCGCAAAAAACCCTAAGAACATTAGGAAACCCTAAGATCCTAAAAAAACCAACCCCTTCCCCCCTAAAAAACCCAATAAAAAATATAAAAACTTGTTAAACTCATATAATCATTGAAGAACTCTAAAAACACTAAAAAACACAAAAAATCATAACAAAACCCAAAAACAAAAAAACCAAAAAACCTTAATACCCCTAAAAACCATCAAAATCCCTAAAAATATTAAAAACCAAAAAAATAATAAAAATCCCTAAAAATAACTAAAAACATAAAAAAGAAAGTCTGAAAACCCCTAAAAATCATAAAACCCTAAAAAAACTTAAAACCCATAAAAACATAAAAATGATAAAAATTCAAAAAACAATAAAAGTCCCTAAATTCCCTAAAAACAATAAAAACCATAAAAAACCACGAAACCATAAATAATCCTAAAAACAAATAAAACCTATAAAAACACTAATAACTCTAAAAGATTTTAAACTCATAAAAAAATTAAAAAATATCAAGAATCCCATACCCCCCCAAGAAAAACCATGAAAAACCTAAAAACTATAAAACCTTAAAAACCGTCAAAATACATAAAATACCAAATAACCAAAAAAATCCTAATTTTTTTTCAAAATACTATAAACATAAAAAATCTAAAAACATAAAAAATATATAACACTTAAAACCCCTAAAAATGCTAAAACCCCAAAAACCATAAAAACATTAAAACCCCTAAAAACATAGAGAACTATAAAATCCATACAAACACTAAAATTATAAAAACCCTATAAACCCATAAATACATAAAAACCTATAAAAAACATAAAAATGTGAAAAACTAAAAAAAACCCCACTAAACCCCCCAAAAAACAATAAAACCCTATCTCCACCCTCCAAAAAATCCCAAAAAATCCAAAAACCCCTAAAAATATTAAAAAATACCTAAAAATGTAAAAAACATAAAAGCCTTGAAAAATCCCAAGAAAACCTTAAAAACCTAAAAAAATATAAAACCCCTAAAAATCCTAAAAACATTAAAAAATTCAAAACGCTAGAAACACTAAAAACCATAACAACCCATAAATATTAATAAACCCAAACCCCCCCCCCCCCAAATTCCTAAAAACCAAAACAAACTCTAAAACCAATTTAAACCCCTAAAAATGTTATGACATTCTAAAAAACATTAAAAACACTAAAATACTCAATACAAACCCTAAAACCCAAAAAAATGTTAAAACCTAAAAAACACTAAAAACCCTTAAAATCCCAAAACCTCCCAAAAACTGCATAAAAATCTTACAAAACACCTAAAAATTTAAAAAAACAAAAAAAACCTAAAAACCCCTAAGAAAACCTTAAAAAAATTAAAACCCCTCAAAACCTAAAAAATGCCAAAAACCATAAAAACCCAAAGAACCCAAAAAACTATTAAAACCATTAAAACCCCTAATATATATAAAAACTCTTAAAACCACTAAAATCTTTAAAAACCATTTAAACACCTAAAAATATTAAAAAACTCTAAACAATGCTGAAAACTCGAAAACCTAAGAAAAACCCTAAAAACTAAAAATAGCCTTAAACACCTAAAAACCCCAAAACCATCAAAATCCTTAAAAACACATAAAAATCCGATAAAACTCTAAAAATACCGAAATACATAAAAACCCCAAAACCCCTAATAAAACATTAAAAAAATAAAAACACTTATAACACCTAAAAACCTAAAAACACTAAAAATCGTAAAAACTCTAAAACCGCACCAAAATCTAAAAATATTAAAAACCCCTAAATTTAAATAAAATCCTAAAACCCACTATAAAATTTTAAAACCCTTTTTCCCCATAAAAAAAATTCAAAACTATAAAAAATATTAAAACCCCAAAGAACTCAAAAAATACCCCTAAAAACAAAAAATCATAAAATACCTAAAAATACTAAAAACCCTAAAAACACTAAAAATATCAAAAACCATAAAAACCATAAAAATACAAAAAAAATACCTAATAATCCCTAAAAATGTTAAAGTCTCATAAAAACCTGAAAAACACAAAGAAAACGCTAAAATAATAAAAACACATATAACCCCTAAAATATAAAAAAGCTAAAAA
The DNA here is from genome assembly GCA_963277665.1 of Viscum album. Classification (NCBI taxonomy): domain Eukaryota; kingdom Viridiplantae; phylum Streptophyta; class Magnoliopsida; order Santalales; family Viscaceae; genus Viscum; species Viscum album. Next base: position 45,880,282 of record OY728151.1, read on the forward strand.
CCCTATAAAAACCCTTAAAAAACCATAAAAACCACTAAAACCTTTAAAACCCTAAAACTCCATAATAATCCTACAAAGAAACTAAAAACTCTAAAAACCCATTAAACCCCTTGAAACATCAAAAAATCAAAAAAAACTTATAAAAGCCTAAAAAACTCAAAGAACACCAAAACCCCCCAAAATCCCCTTAAAACCCCTAACCCCCAAAACCCTAAAACTCTAAAATAACTAAAAAATATAAAATTCCCTAAAAACACTAAAAAAACTAAAAACATAAAAACCATAAAAACACCTAAGAAAACCATACAAACTTAAAAACACTTAAAGCACCTAAAAATGTAAAAACTATAAAATCCCTTAAAAGACCCTTAAACCCCTAAAAACCATAAAACCCCTAAAAACCTAAAAACCCATAAAAACCCATAAAACCCAAAAAACCAATAAAAAATCTTAAAACTCTTTAAGCCTTTAAAATCATTAAAAGCACTAAAAATCATGAATATAATAAAAACTCAAAAACCTTGAAAATTTGAAAACTATAAAATCCAAAAACCCTAAAATTATAAACCCTTAAAAATCTATAGAAAAACTAAAATCCTTAAGAATCGTAAAACTCCCAAAAACCATAAATATTTCAAAAACCCTAAACACTCTATGAAAACATTAAAAACCTAAAACACTTAAAACCCTTAAAAATATAAAACATTCTTAAAACCCTAAAAACCAAAAATACCAAAAAACCCCTAAAACCCCAAAAAAGAAAAAAACCCATAAACCCACTAAGAACTATAAAAAACCTTTAAACCACAAAAATTTTAAAAATGAAATAAAATAATTAAAACCCTAAAAACAAAAAAACCTTTTAAAACTCCATAAAACCATAGAAACCCAATAAACCCAAAAACACAACCCCCCCCCCCCCCCCCGAAAAATTCTATGAAAAACCCTAAAAATAAAAAAAACCAAAAATACCCTAAAATCCCTGAATACCCCAAAGAAACCCTTAAATACCTAAAAACACTTTAAACCCCTAGAAACCCTAAAACTCCAAAAAACCCTAAAGTCCCCAAAAAAACCATAGAAACCATAAAAACCCTAAAAACATTAAAACCCATAAAAACCAATAAAACACTGAAACCCCTCTAAAAAGTTAAAAAAAACTCTAGAAAACCTTAAAACCCTTTAAACTATAAAACTCTCAAAATCTCTAGAAACCCAAAAAACCATAAAAATACTAAAAACTCTCTAAAAACATAAAACGCCAAAAAACCTAAAAAACATAAGAAAAACATGAAAACATAAACACACTTTAAACCCATAAAAAACCTAAAAAATTCTAAAACCCCAAAAATCCCTAAAAACTAAAAAAAACACTTAAATACCCCTAAAAATATTTAAAAACCTGAAAACACATAAAACCCCCCCAAAACCACAGAAATTACCTAAAACCCTTTAAACCCTTAAAACGTTTAAAATCTCTAAAAACCTAAAAACCAAAAAAAACCAAAAACATCAGTAAAAACAAAAAAAATCCATAAAACTGTAAAAAATAGTAAGAACCCTAAAACCACCCAAAATCCTTAAAAACAATAAAAAAACATTAAAAATTTTAAAAAATAACTAAAATTCCCTAAAATGGTAAAAAATAATAAAAAACACTAATAAAACCTTAAAAACCTAAAAACAATTAACAACCCTAAATATGTTAAAACCCCCTAAAAACACTAAAAACGCTGAAAACCCCTAAAATCCATCAAAATACCTCAAATCCCTAAAAACCATAAAAATCCAAACAATTCCTAAAAATAACTAAAATGTAAAAAACCATAAAAACCCAGAAATACCATAAGAAAAACATTAAAAACATAAAACACTAAAAACCCCTAAAACCCTAAAAAATTATAAAATCCCTAAAAAACACTAAAAATCCTTAAGACCCCTAATACCACTAAAACTCCTAAAAACCTTAAAAATACATAAAACCCCGAAAAAACTAAGAACAAAAAAACCCTTTAAACCACTAAAACTAATAAAAAATTCAAGAATGCTTAATAACCTAATAAAAAACCCCTAAAATCACAAAAAACTAGGAACACCCTTAAAACCCTAAAAACCCTAAAACCAACAAAATCTAAAAAACCCCCAAAAAACCATAAAAATCCTTAAAAATCTCTAAAAACCATAAAACCATAAAACCATAAGAAAACCTAAAACCATTAAAACCCGTAAGAAAAACATATAAAAATAAAAACACTTAAAACCCCTAAAAACTAAATACAATAAAGACCCTAAAAACTCTAAAACACCAAAAAAACCATAAAAACCCATAACGACATTAAAATAGACATTAAAAACCCTTAAACTCTAAAAAGAAACTAAAACCCCTTAAACACCTAAAATGTTAAAAAACTCCAAAAACCTTAAACCCCTAAAAAAACATAAATCCCAAAAAACCATAAAAACCATAAGGACCCTAAAAACTATAAAATCCTCAAAATCCTTAAAAACAAAAAAAACCAATAAAATCTTAATGAATCCTGAAACCCCTAGAAAACTATGAAACCCTAAAACCTTGAAAATCTCTAAGAAAACATTAAAAACCCAAAAACACTTAAAACCCATAAAAACCTAAAAAATGATAAAAACCCTAATATCTTAAAAACCCTCAATACCATAATAACTAAAAACCCCTAAAAACCCTAAAAATGATAAAAATACCTAAAAACCCCAAATACCAATAAAAAACTTAAAAATCCATTAAAAACTCTAGAAACCCATTAAACTCCTAAGAACATTGAAAACTCTAAAAATATAAAATCCTAAATAAACCCTAAAAACCCAAAAAAATATCTAAAAGCCCAAAAATCTAATAATACATAAAAGTACATAAAAATGTTAAAAACCCTTTAACCCTGAAACCCATAAAAATTAATTTAAAACCTAAAACATATTAAATCCCTGAAAAACCAAAAAAATTCTAAAATGCATAAAAACATTAAAAACCCTAAAAACTGTAAAAACGGTAACCCCTTAAAAACAATAAAAAACCCAAAATACATATAAAAACCTTAAATCCACTAAAAAATATAAAATTCATTTGAATCCCTAAAATGTTAAAATCTCTAAAAAACCCTAAAACCATAAAAAACAAAAAGACCATGAAATCCCAAAAAACCAAAAAAGCCCTCAAAATCCATATACCAACTAAAAACTCTAAAAAACCGTAAAAATCCCTAAAAATATCTAAAATCATAAAATATCCTGTAACCCCTAAAAATCCCTACAAAGTCCTTAAAAAGGTAAAAATAATTAAAACCCCTAAAAAACTTAAAAAACTAAAAAACCCTAAAAAATCATAAAAACTATAAAAACAATGAAATACCATAAAACCTTACATAGCCATAAAAATACATAAAACACTTTAAAAACCAATTAAAACTATAAAAACCGTTAAACCCCTAAAAAGTTAAATAACTCTATAAACACTTTAAATCCCTAAAAACAAAAAAATCCTAAATACCTTAAAACCCCTAATAACTTCAAACCACCAAGACCCATAAAAAAATAAGAAACCACTAAAAATGTTAAAAAAATTCAACCCCTAAAAACATTAAAAACCAAAAAAACCCTTTAAACAGTTGAGCATTCAAAAAATATTAAAATCCCAAAAACCCCATAAAAACATGAAAACCCAAAAAATCTAAATAACCATCAAAATCATTAAAACCCCATAAAAATCCTAAAACCACATAAATATCCCCAAAAATGTAAAAAACCCTAAAACCATAAAATCCCTAGGAAACCCATAAAAACCTAAATACACTTAAAAATATTAAATACCTAAAAAAGCCGAGGACACTAAAAAACTATAGAAAAACATTAAAACCCATAATACCCCCTAAAAACCATAAAAAACCCTAAAAACAAAATACCCTTTTAAACCATGAAAACCATAAAAATAACTACAAATGATAAAAATCCATTAAACTCCCAAAAAATGTTAAAAATCTCTAAAATCATTAAAACACTAAAAAACTAAAAAAAATAAAAACCCAAAAAAACTGTAAAAATACTAAAACCCATAAAAACCTTAAAACACCTCAAAATCCCAAAAACGCCATAAAAATAAAAAAGTTGACCTAAAATTTCTAAAAATATAAAGAAACCTAAAACCTCTAAAAATAGTGAGAAAAAAATTAAAAGCCAAAAAATACTTAAAACCCCAAAAAAATAAAATCCTTACAAAACCTTAAAAACCCTAAAAATCCTACAACCGTAAAAAGCTTATGATACACTAAAAAGATCCTAAAACCCTTGAAAACACCTATAAACTAAAAAAAATCTAAATGCAATAAAAACCCTAAAAACTAATTAAAATCATAAAAACCACTAAAAACACTAAAACCTCATTAATTCAGTTAAAATTTTAAAAAGTCCAAAAAACCTTAAAACCTTAAAACCCCCAAAATAAAAAAATCCCACAAAAACCCAAAAAAATATAAAAACTCAAAAACCAAAAAATTATAAAAACCCTCAAAATCTCTAAAAATCTTGGAAAACCACAAAAAATATTAGAAATCTCTAAAAAGTATTGTCAACAAGAAAACCATAATCCCTGAAAACCCCTAATAAAACCTTAAAAAATTAAACTCTTAAGACCCATAAAAAAAATATAAAATTATAAAACCCAAAACCCCCTAAATCCATGAAATCCCTAAAAATCCTAAAAACTTTAATAACCCCTAAAACCCGAAATTTTTTTAAAAACCCAATAAAAATTCAAAAAAGTTTCTAAAATCCTTGTTAAAACTACTAAAACCTTTAGAATCCAAAAATATGAAAAACAAATCTTCACTAAATAAATGAAATACATAAAAACCATAAAAACCCTAGAAAGTATAATAATCCCCAACTCCCAAAGAACACTAAAAACCCATAATGATGCTAAAAAATCCAAAAATTTCTAAAAATGTAAAAAATATAAAAAACCCATAAAAACCTATGAAAACCTTAAAAAACTATAACCACCTAAACCCTAAAAACATAAACAATTATAGAATTATAAATACCCTAAAAACCCCTAGAAACCCTAAAAAACATAAAAACACTTAAAAACATTAAAAAATACTAAAAACACATAAAAATCCTAAAAAGTACTAAAAACTATAAAAACCCTTTAAAACCCTAAAAATGATTAAAAAATTTGAATAAACCATAAAAAATCTATAAAACTAAAAAACCTAAAAAATCCAAATTAACTACAAAAAAACATAAAAAATATAAAAACCCCCCAAACCCCCAAAATCCCTAAAAACTCTAAAAACCATAAAAATCCTCAAAAGTCTCTAAAGATCCATAAAAACATAAATACCGAAAAAACTCTGAAAAAATATGAAACCCTTAAAAAACTATAAAAAATCAAAATCCATAAAAACCTAAAATTTTATAAAACCCCTAAAAAGTGCTAAAACCCTTAAATACCCTAAATACTATAAAAAACTAAAAACCTTTAAAAACTCCAAAAACCCATGAAAATCCTAAAAATACACTAATCACTCAAAAAACATTAAACCCCTAAAAATTTTAAAAAAATATAAAAATACATAAATACCAAATAAACTCAAAAAACCCCTCAAAACCCAAAAAACCATAAAATCCCTAAAACCATAAAAACCCTCAAAATTCCTAAAACCCTAAAAACAAGAAAAATCCTAAAAAATACCTAAAAATGCCTAAAAACATAACCCCCCCCCCCCAGAAAAAAACTTATAGAAACCATTAGAAAACCTCAAAACCCTAAATACACCTAAAAATCACAAAATACATAAAAAATAAAAACCCAAAAGCCCCAAAAAACCTAAAAACTATAAAGGCCTTAAAAACCTTAAAAAATGAAGGAAAAAAACAGATAAAACCCACTAAAAACTATACAAATCCTATAACCTTATAATAATAAAAAACTCTAAAAAATATTAAAACCCCTAAAAATCCTAAAACCCCTTAAAACACAAAAAACCATAAAAACTCTAGAACAATAGACCGCCAAAAAACCCTATAAACACTTAAAAATCCTAAAAAAGTCCCCAAAATCCCTAAAAATATAAGAAACCATAAAAATCTTGAAAACTAATAAGAAAAGATTTAGAACCTAAAAAAACATAAAACCCCTAAATACCAAAAAAGGTTAAAACCATAAAACCCTTAAAAACCTTAAAACACCTAAAACCCCATAATTATCCTAAACTCCACTAAAAACTCTAAAAACCCATTAAACCCCCCCCCCCCCCAAAAAAATATTAAAAAACTCTAACAACACATAAATATCCTAAAACTATAAAAAACTAAAAATCCCAAAAAAAAACATAAAACCCATTAAACCCATCAAAATTCATAAAAAACTAAAAATCCATAAAAACCCCCAAAATCCTTAAAAACAATAAAATACATAAAATCTTTAAAAATCCCTAAAAATTCTAAAAAACATAAAAAAACCTAAAAACACTTAAAACCCATAAAAATGATAAGAACCCCGAAAAACCCTAAAAAGGGCCTCAACCATAAAAACCCTTAAACCCACAAAACCCGTATAAACCATAAAAACACTAAAGCCCATAAATGCCCAAAAATCAACTAAATATTCTAAAAATAATTTAAACCCATAAAAACGCTATAAAAAATAAATACGCTAAAAAAACTGAAAAACTAAAAAATCCCCTAAAACCCCAAAAAAACTCAGAAAACACTAAAACCCCTAATCCCTCAAAATACCAAAAATTCATAAAAATCATAAAAAACCCTAAAAACCATAAAAAACATAAAAAATGATAAAACCATTAGAAAACCATAAGAAAAACATAAAATCCTAAAAACACATGAAACCCCTAAGAACCCTATAATGATAAAAAAAATACTATGAAGCCCTAAAACCACCTAAAACCCTAAAAAACCATAATACCCCTAAAAACATTAAAAACCCCAAACCCCCTAAAACTCGTAAAAACCCATAAAAACTATAAATTCCTTTATACCCTTAAAAATATTTTAATACTATAAATACCATAAATACCCTAAAAACTCAGAAAAACCAAAACAACCACAAAAACTCTAAATACCATAATAACCATAAAACCCCTCAAATCCATAAAATCCCCAAAAATTAGAAAAATCCTTAAAACCCTTAAAGATCCCTAAAAACCTAAAAAATCAAAAAAAACCCTGAAAACCCATAATAAAAGTTTAAAAAACATAAAACCACTGAAAACCAAAAACAAATAGAAACATTAAAAAATCATAAAAACTCTAAAATCTGTAAAAACCCTCAAATTCCATAACAACACTAAAAAACATGAAAGTCCTATAAAATTTTTAAGAGTGCCTAAATATATTAAAAAACTCTAAAACCATTAAAATCCTATGAAAACCTTAAAAACCAAAAAAAATTAAACCCCTATAAACCTAAAATCCTAAAAAACCCAAAAAATGAAGAAATACCCTAAAAATCATAAAACACCTAAAACCCATAAAAACAAATAAAAATCATAGAAAAACCTAAATACCCATAAAAACATAAAATCCCAAAAAAAACCCATAAAAAATTTTAAAATATTTAAATACCTTTTAAACTATAAAAAACTCAAAAAAACTAAAACCGCCAAAATACTCAAAAAACCCGAAAACACTAAAGGACCTTCAAAATCCCTAAAATCAATAAAAATACTAAAAACCCAAAAAATTAGAAAATGTGTAAAAAACCAAAAACCTTGAAAAAAAACTATGAAAACCATAAAAAACATAAAACCACTTAAAACCCCTAAAAACCTAAAAGTGGAAATTCCTAAACACTATAGAATCCCTAAAACCCTCAAAAACCCTTAAAACCCAAAAAAACCCCTTAAAACCCATAAAAACCCAAAACATCTCAAAAAAACTCTAAAAAATAATAATACTTGAAAACCCTAAACCCCTAAAGATCCACAAAATCCCTCAAAATCCTAGAAAATGAAAAACATTCAAAAAAAATCCCTAAAATCTATTAAAATGTTAAACTGCTTAAAAGCATGAAAACCCCAAAGATACCCATAAAAACATAAAAACACGTAAATCCCCTAGAAAAACAATTTAATGTTAAAAACCCTCAAAAACCTAGAAAACCCCCTAAAACTCTAAAACCAAAAAACCCCTAAATCCCATAAAAACCATAAAACCCACTAAAACCCCTCAAAACCAAAAAAAAATCTAAAAACCCTTTAAACAAAAAAAATCATAAAAGAACATAAAATCATGAAATCCATATAAAACTCAAAAAATCTATTAAAACTCAAAAAACCCATAAAATCCAAAACCAAAAAAAAAATTAAAACCCTCAAAATCACTACGAACCTAAAAACCCTTAAAATTCCCAAAAAAATCCATAGAAATCTCTAAAAACTTAAAAACCCTAAAAATCCTAAAAAAAATTAAAGAAACCTCAAAACCTGACAAACACTTAAAACTCATAAAAATATAAAAAAATTAGGAACCCTAAAAAACCCAAAAACCCAAAAACCAAAAAACCCCCAAAACCCCTTAAAAAATTAACAATTCCTAAAAACCCAAAAAACCCAAAACCACTAAATACTCTAAAAATATTTAAACCATTAAAAATGTTTAAAATATCTCCAAAAAACCTTAAAACCCCAAAAATATCAAAAATATCCAAAAATTTCATAAATCTATAAAACCCTAAAGGCCCTAAAGCCCCCTAAAACCCTCAAATATATAAAAACCATATAAAACAATAAAAATACTTTAAAATCCTTAAAAATACATAAATATATAAAAACCCCTAAAAACATATAAAATAACTTTAAAAATCTTAAAAACCTAAAAATACATAGAACTGCTAGAAATCAAAAAAAAAACTGTAAAAAAACATTAAGACCCTAACACCCATAAAAACTTCTAAAAATAATAAAAACCCCCAAATCCACATAAAATATTAAAAGTTCACTAAAAACACTAAAACCACTTTCAACTCCTACAAATGTAAAAAAATTCTAAAAACCCCTTAAACACTAAAAAACCTCAAAATAACAAAAAAACCATAAAAATTCCTAAAAACCCTAAAAATCCCTAAAAACTTTAGAAAACCTAAAAACCCATAAAAACCTTAAAAAAACAATAAGAATAATAAAAACCATTTAAACACATGAAAACATTTATAAACTATAAAAACCACAAAAACCCTAAAAACTCAACAAACCCTAAAAACAAAAAAAACCAATAAATACCCTAAAAACATTCCAAACCCTAAAAATCACCCAAAAACCCTAAAAGATAATAAAAATCCTAAAATCCCAAAAAATTCGTAAGAATATAATAACCCTATAACCTATGAAAATTATAATAAACCCATTAAAAACTTGAAAAACATAAAACCCCTACAAACCTAAAAAAGGGAAAAAACCCAAAAAAACCAAAAACCAAAAAACCAAAAAATTATCAAAATCCCTAAAAGCAAATAAAGACACAAAAACCACTAAAAACATAAAAACCCTACAAAACCCAAAAAATCCCAAAAAAACCCAAAAACCCCTCAAAATCCATAAAACCCCTAAAAACCATAAAAATCCTATGAAATCACTAAAAATACATAAAAATATAAAACCCCTAAAAACATAAAAAATCATAAGAAAACACTAAAAAGATAAATAAATTAAAACCACTAAAAAACCTAAAAACCCCTAAAACCCCAAAAAAACACTAAAACCCCTCAAAATCCTCAAAAACCATAACAAACCATATAAGTTATAAAAAATCCCTAAAATGAATAAAAATGTTAAAAATCTCTAAAAACCTAAAGGAAAAAAAATCAAAAATCCTAAAACATTTAAAACTCATAAAAATAATAAAAGCAAAACCCCCCAAAAAAATCTAAAAACCTTAAATAACATAAAAACTATTAAAACCCCTAAAAAATTTAAAATCCACAAAAACCTTAAAGCAAACTAAAAACCCAAAAAACCCCTTTAAACACCTAAATCAATAAAAAAATATAAAAATTATAAAACCCTAAAAACCCTAAAACCCCTAAAATTCCTAAAAACCAGAAAAACCTTAAAAACCAGTGAAATTAGAACAAATTCATCAAAAACCCTAAAAATTTAAAACCCCCCAAAACACTAAAAATCACTAAGAAAACATTTAAAACCTAAAAAAACTAAAAAACGCTAAAAATCCAAAAATAACACTAAATACCCAAAAAAATAAAACCCCAAAAACATTAAAACCCAGAAAAACCCTAAAACCACTAAAAAGTCTAAAAACCCAATAAATCCCAAGGAATGTTAAAAAACTAAAAAATTATAAAAACTATAAAAACTCAAAAAACCCCTAAAAACAAAAAAATATTCCAAAAACTCCAACACCCCCTCCCCAAAAAAACCCTAAAAACTCTAAAAACCATAAAAATCATAAAAATCATAAAAATTCCAAAAAATATTAAAAATACTAAAATCTTAAAAAAAACACCCCATAAAAACCTAAAAACACTTAAAACCACTAAAAAACTAAAAAAATAAAAAACTACAAAAAACCATGAAAAAAATAAAACACCAAAATAAAATAAAAACCCCAAAAACCCACAAAAACTCTAAAAGCCACTAAAAACTGTAAAACCCCATTTATACCAAAAAATGATAAAAAAATTCTGCAACCTTAAAAAACCTATAAAATCTAAATAAAACCCTAAAATCCCCCAAAACAATAATACCATTAAAATATAAAAAAACACTGAAACCTCTAAAATCCTAAAAAATCCTAAAAAATGCCTTCAAAACCCTAAAAAAACTAAGAACCCTAAAACCCTAGAAAACCCTAAGAAGCCCATAAAAATTGAAAATAAAAAACCCTAAAAACCTAAAGAATCCTTAAAAACCCCCCAGAAACCAAAAAATACCTAAAAATAATAATGTCCCATAAAATCCTAAAAATCACTAAAAACAATAAAAACATAAATTACCATTAAAACACATAATATCATGGATAAAACCTTAATATACTAAAAATCCATAAACCCCCTAAAAATACTAAAAGATGATAAAATTCTAAAAAACCATAAAAACCTAAAATCCCTAACAACTATAAAATCCCCTAAAAACATAAAAACTCTAAAACCCATTAAAAACATTAAAAACTAAAAACTCTAAAAACCCATTAAAATCCACAATATGGAAAAAACTATTAAAACCATAAAAACTCTAAAAACTAAAAATATTAAAAAACCATAAAAGATAAAACCCTAAAAAACATCAAAATTTTCCAAAACCATAAAAATAAATATAATTCCTAAAAAATACCTAAAAATATCTATAAATGTTAAATCCCCAAAAAATACTGAAAACCCCTAAAAAACTATAAAAACCTAAAAAACATACAATAACTAAAACCCTAAAAAATTATAAAAACACAAAAAATACTACAAAAAACAAAAAAAACCATAAAACCTCTTAAACATCAATAGACCCTAAAAACATATAAATCCTTAAACCAATAGTAACTATAAAAATCCTTTAAACCCCTATAATCATTATAAAATTCTATAAAACCCTAAAACCCCTAAAAGAATCAAAAACCCTAAAACCCCAACAAAACCAAAACAAAATTAAAATTCCTAAAACCCCTAAAAACCTCAAAAATCCTAAAATCCCTAAAACCCCATAAAAAACAAAAAAAATCCCTCAAACCCCCTTAAAAGGTAAAAACCCCTCAATACCTTGAAAACCCTTAAAAAACCTTACTAACCTAATAAAACATAAAATGCCTAAAAATCTAAAACACACTAAAACCCATAAAACCCTAAAAATATTAACACCGTAAAATCCCCATAAATCTTAAAAATGGATAAAAATCCTAAAAATACATAAAATTACCTAAAATCATAAAAACACCAAAAACTTGCAAAAACATAAGAAAACATTAAATCCTAAAAATACATAAAACACAGAAAAACCTAAAAACCACTAAAAACATAAAAACCTTTAAGATGGATGAGAAAGCGGGGGGATCGAGCGATTCTGTGGAACTTGTGTACTTGTTGACTCCCTTGAGTCGAGAAGTGGCAGATCCCATGAAAAAACCTGATTTTGAACTTGTTGGTCACAATGTCGTTTTCCAATTTTCCAATCCCTGTGATGTTAAACCTAATCAACCATCGGATCCTTCCTTTGATGTGTCGAAAAAGAATTTTGCTGAGGTTGTCAAATCTGCAGCTTCATCCTCTTTCTCTGATTTCAGAATCCCCTCCCCTGGTTGTGTTATTAATAAAGGAAAAAAGGGCTCATGTGGATGCCAATCGGGATGCTATTGAGGAGAGAACTAAGCTCTGTAAATTCTCGATCATTGCTCAGTTGGTCATACACAAGGGAGAGAGACTATGGAGATTCGCAGTGCTTGTCAAGTGATTTGCTGAGATCTAGGGTTTCTTGAACTAGAAAATGACGGCCATGGGACGGGGCTTCTATCACATTGTTTTTCCATCGGACGATCATAAACGATGTGCCTGGTGTTTTGGATCACTTTCTCTCAAGCCTGGTCTTCTACGGATTCAAGATTGTGATCGCAATCTCATTCCAACAAGTGTAAAGAATACTTTCACTCAAGTTTGGATCCGTATCTGCAAATTGAATTGGTTTTATTGGCATCCTCAGATTCTGTGGGACATTGCTTCCTCGGTAGGTTTTCCTATCCTTATTGATTTGGAAACTAACAACCCAAGATTTGGGAATTATGCTCGAGTCCTTGTTGAAGTTTACATGGAAAATACTCTAGTTGAAGAACTGGTGTTAAACACAATAGATGACAGTATCATGCTGGATATTCTATATGAAAGGAGACCCAAGTTCTGTAGTAATTGCTTATTTCTTGGTCCCTCCATCATTGAATGCAGGAGGTTGAAGACATATAGCATTTTCAAGGAAAAAGGTCATGAAGTCAGTTCATGTCAAGCTTCCAAAAAGAAATAAAGGACCCATAAAGATACATCTTTCATATTTCAAGGCAATGAAAACATCCAAACTGGTGCTCCAGTTACATCAGAACTGGTTAATAGGCCCAGAGGCTTGGCTCCTATTAATGCTAAACAAGTTGTCTCTATTGAACAACTCAAGTTCACTGAAAGTTATTTGGACCTCCATGAGCAGAATGGCCTAGATCCTGTTCATGCTGATCAAGTTGTTCATTTTGAACAACTTAAGGATGATGCAAGTGCTTTGGTTCCTCTTGATCCCAGTGGATCAGCCCCTAATAATGCAGGGCAAACAGTTCCTCTTGAGAAGCCTAAGGACACTGTATGTGCTCCAGTTTCCCTAGGGGACTCTGAACCTCGCAGTCCCTCCCTTGTAGCATCTGCACATGCTTCCCCGGCTTCTGAGCTACCCTCTTTTTCTCTTGATGCACCTAGTCTTGCAACTTTTGGCAAGATACATGACACACCTGCACCTGATCCTGCAGATATCATTGAAGTGCATACTGTAGAAATGAACATTCCCAACTCTGAGGTCTTCATACCTGTTCCTACAGGAGATGTAATTAAGGCTAAATCGATTGCAATTCCCCACAATGAGGGGGTTTGTGTTACTAATGCGTTCTCTCCTTTATCTGAAAAATTATGGGCTGACCAGGCAGATGACAGTCAAGAGGTTTATATTATCTCTAATGTGATTACTACGACCTCTACTCGCGATGTTCCAAAAATTGAAAAAATCATCAAGAAACCTCTTGGTAGGCCCCCCAAGTCGGGTGGAAATCTCAAAGGATCTCACAAAGACACGCAAGCTCTGCCTCACCTAAGAGCCAATGTCAATCAATGAAGATATTCTTCTGGAATTTCCAAGGGATTGGGAATTCTCCCACAGTAGTAGCCCTTCGGAACTTTCTCATTGATAATAAACCTTCAATCGTGGCTATTGATGATCCGTTAATCTGTTTTGAAAATTAGAAGAGTTTCATCTGGGACTCTCTAGGTTATACTATAATTGCACACAACAGAGGTGCTGACAATATTGAAACCTTATGGGTTTTGCGACACAATGACTTGCAACCTGATAATATTGAGATTAGTCAACAACTAATCACAGTTCAAACCCAGCTGCATGATATTACGTTCTCTTTCTCTTTTGTTTATGCTTCTTGATATTACATCAGAAGAATAGATCTTTGGGGTGATCTATCTGCTCTCAGTGAGAATATGGCTCACAATTGGGTCATCATTTGTGATTTCAATGTTACTCTTTTCCCAGATGAAAAAATTGGCCCTCATTTCTCCCGAACTACTGCAAATGAGTTTCATTGCTGTGTGGATCAATGCAACCTCACTGAATTCCCTATTGCAGGTGCTAAATTCACTTGGGGAGGATTCACTATCAATGGGAGGCAATCCGGCAAAATCGATAGGTGCTTTATGCAAGTCAATGATGTTGGTGCTCCATATGACATTCTAGGATTTACTCTTCCCAAATTTAATTCTTATCATAATCCCATTGTTGTCGACATTCATGAGGGCAGCAGGAGACTCACCCCCTTACCATTTAAGTTCAACAATGCATGGCTTGCAATTCTTGGTTGCAGGGAAGTTGTTCGTGATGGTTGGAACTCCATTTTTCAGGGTAGTCCTCATTTTGTGGTTTCTTCAAAGCTCAAGAAAATCAAAAGTCTGCTTAAAGTTTGGAGTAAACTCTCCTTCTAAAGACTTGATGTTGAGATGAAAGATACGGAATATCAGCTGGCATCTTTTTTAGGAAAACAATCATCAAGGGGATGTTCCTACTCGTGAGGAGCTTGAGCTTCACAAAAAACTTGATGATCTTCTTTCTCTTAAAGAAAATATGAAAAAAAACCAATTCAATGTTCGATGGATCACAGATGGTGATAGAAACTCAAAGTTATTCCATCATTTTCAATAGGAGAAAAGGGTCCATAAAGGACCCATTCATATCCGAATCAATGGTACAAACTTGGTTGAGGAGAAAGATCTCTCTAAAGCTGTTGTTGATCATTCCAAAAAAATCTTTATAATGATGATAACATGCTTCCTTCTACCCTAATTGCTGAATATGTTAAGAAACGTGTGAATGAATCACAGAATAATGAACTGACCTCTCCCCCTCTTGAGGATGAAGTTAAATCTAGTCTTTTTTCACTCAATTCTGAAAGTGCCCCCATACCTGATGGATTTAACAACAAGTTCTTCATTTTCTATCGGGATATCATTCATAAAAAAATTGAAAATGATGTCAGGAACTTCTTTGTCTCAGGATCAATTCCTTTTGGATCCAACTCCAATTTTATTGCCCTGCTTCCCAAGAAGGAAGCTAAAATTGATATTGGGGATTTTAGACCGATTTCCATTGGTAACAATATCCCAAAGATTATTATCAAAATTATAGTCATTAGGTTGGGGAAGATTGTTGGCAACATGATCACACCCAGTCAATTTGGCTTTGTTCCTCGGCGAAGCATCCAAAACTGCCTATATATGGCTTCTGAAGGAGTGAACATCATGAGGAAGGAATCCAAGCATGTTAATTTTTCTCTGAAATTAGATATAACCAAAGAATTTGATACCATTGAATGGAACTTTCTCTTCAAGGTTCTGAGCATGTATGGGTTTTTAGACAAATTTATCAGTCTAATTTCTACCATCTTGGAGAGTGCCAGAATTTCGGTTCTGGTTAATAGGGAACCAAAAGGTTTCTTTCAATGTACACGAGGGGTCAGACATGTGGATCCCCTTTCTGGAATCCTATTTTCACTTGCGGAATATTATCTGAGTCACTTTGTTATGAATGCAATGATGGTTGGCTTCTATTGTCTTATCAATGCTGGGAAGGACTCTTATGTACATTCACACCTTTTTATGCTGATGATATTTTCTCTTTGGTTAGGCCAATATGGGAACTATATCATCTATTCGGAAAATCTTTACTCATTATGAAGATGTTGCTGGACAGGCCATCAGCAGGAGAAAATCATCTATTGTCTTTGGTAAAGGAATTTCCTCTGTTAGGCAAAATAGAATTGTCAGACGCCTTGGTGTCAAAAAAGGATCCTTGACATTCAATTACCTTGGGGTTTTCCTTTTTTGGGGGAAGGAAAAGCATTTTCACTTAGAAAGAATCCCTGTCAACATCACACAACAGATTGCTAAATGCAAGGGGAAGTCCCTGTCTCAAGCAGGCAGAGTGTCTTATCAACTCTGTCATCACCTCGATGTTTGTTCATGTCTTTTTCATATATAGATGGCTGTTAAGTCTAATTAAATCTCTCCAAGACAAGATTTGGAACTTTTCATAGACAGGATTCATTAATGAAGAAAAATTGGTAATTTTTTCATGGAAGGACTGCGTTAAACCCATTAAAATGGGTGGTCTTGGAATTAAGGACCTTAGGGTTTTTAATGAGGCTTTGCTTGCTAAATTCACCTGGAATCTCTTCACACACAAGGATGGGGAACTGGATTTTCTTAAAGAAAGGTTTACTTCCCACTTGTGCAACGGATATACTGGATACATGCTCTCCTCTGTTTGGTCCACAATAAAATCCTCATATAAAGACATTATCTCTTAATCGATTTGGGCTGTCTCAAAGCATCCAATTTGAACTGTTGGATAACTCCATGGCTCGACTATCCTCTTGATGAATTCGTGTAGGTACCTCCACGCCTCCAACACATGTCCATTAATGAAATCTACGCAAGGCTGATGGAGATGGATGGAATTTTACCGGTTCACATCAATTCCCAGATTCAGCGATACAGATACATTGATTTTGATACTATCATCTAGAAGCCAAATATGATTGGCCAGCTCACACCAAGGGAGTTCAATAATCACAAATGTCGGCAAGGTATGGACTCCACCTCATGGATTCTGAAATTTAAGTTCCAATTCATTCCCCCTAGACACTTCCTTCTTATTTGGAGGATATAGAGAAATCGGCTGCCTATGCATAGTCAGTTGCAAAGAGCTAGATGTCATCTTGTTTTGGTCTGCAGCCTCTATCTACGGGATGTTGAAAGTGTACAACACCTCTTTTTTGAATGCAACCATGCGAATAGATTATGGAATCACATACAATATGTATTTGGTCTCTGTTTTCCCTCTGGAACCATTGTCCAAAGGATGATTTTTATTACTAAATTCAATTGCAGTGAGCAAATTCATAACCTTCTTCTTGCTGCATTAGCAGCAACTATTTCTTTCTTATGGGCTGCGAGAAATTATGCTATGTTCTAGAATAAATCATGTTCCATACATGAGGGTATTATTTCCATGAATAGTGTTGTTCGAATGGATGGGTGTATCCAAGTAGGTATAATGAATAACTTCTTTAATGACCTTGACACCCTCCGCACTCTTGGTGTTTCTGGCAGGGTTAAAAACCAATGCTGATGAAGTTCATTCGATGGATCCCACCAATCTCATCATGAATCAAAGTTAATGTTGATGGTGCGGCAGCAGGTTCACCATGTCCTTAAGGCTTTGGTGGTGTTTTCCACACCTTTCGAGGCTTTGTCAAGGGAGTTTTTTATCATTTAATTTGGAATGGTTTCAGCTATGAGGCAAAGCTCTGGGCTATCATCAAGGCTATACGTTTTGCAAACCAATTTTCGTGGATGCATCTCTGGATCGAATCTGACTTGATTCTTGCGGTGGAGGCTCTTCGTCAAAATTCCAGGAAGGTTCCATGGTGGATTCTTCCCCAATGGGTTGAATGTCTTAGCTTATCCAAGAATCTGACTCTTAGAATCACTCATGCATATAGGGAAGTTAATATGGTAGTGATGTTCCTTCCAAAATGGCTATTGAAGAATGCTGCTCGCGGTGGTCTTTTATTGCTCCTTCTTTTTGTGCGTCCTATGTTGACTCTGAAATGTAGGGTACTACACATACTTGAATGTACAAGTCTCCCATTTAATGCCTTGTACTTTTCCTTTATTTATAATTTGAGGCACCAAGCTCCCTGCTTGGTTCGCGCCTTCTTTGCCTATAAACCTTTTAAACCCTAAAAACAATAAAAAACATGAAAACACAATAAAAATTTGAACCCCATAAAACCTTAAAATACTAAAAACTATAAAAACCCCTTAAACACCTAAAATCAATAAAAAATAAAAAACCATAAAATCCTAAAAAAACTAAAAAAACCTAAAAACCCAAAAGAGGCATTAAAAAATAAAAAAACCCAAAAAACCTCAAAATCCCTAATAACTATAAAAACCCATAAAAATCATAAAAATCCCTAAAAATCTCCAAAAAATTTTAAATAATCTAAAAACACTAAAAAACCTAAGAAAACATTAAAAATCTCGAAACAATTTAAACCACTTAAAACCCTAAAAACCCTAAAAACCCTAAAAACCATCAAAATCCCTAAAATACCTAAAACCCCATAAAATCCTAAAAAATCTATTGAAGTCCCTAAAACATAAGAAACCCTAAAATACTCTGTGAAAACCTTAAAAACATAAAAAAACATAAAAGCCCAAAAAAACATAAAAAATAATAAAAACCCTAAAAACCACAAATAACCCTAAAACAGTTAAAAATCCTAAAATCCCATAAAAACCCAAAAAAGCCACTAAAATCTCTAAAACCCATTTAAACCTCTGGAAATATTAAAAAACTATAAGTCCCCTAAAAACTCAAGAAAATCTCTAGAACCCAAAAAAAACATAAATCCATAATAACCATAAAAACACTAAAAATCATAAAAATACCTAAAATTCTATAAAAATCAAAAAATAAAAATAAAAAAAATACCTAAATACATAAAAAACACGAAAAAGCCTATGAAAAAATTAAAATATAATAAATATTAAATATCCTAATAAACCATAAACCACTAACAATTCTAAAAAACCTTAAACCCTGAAATCACTAAAATCAAAAAAATATAAAAAACCCTAGAGACCCTAATAAAACCTTAATAAATTAGAAAAACATTAAACCCCTAAAAAACCAAAAGTTTTAAAACACTAAAAATTACTTAAAAACCTTATAACCCATTAAACTATAAAAAACACTAAATCCATAAAAACCCATAAACTCCCATAAAAACCCCTAAAAACATAAAAACCCCTAAATTCCCATAAAACCCATAAAAACCACTAAAATATCTAAAAAGCCATTAAATCCATAAAAATGTTAAAAAACTCTAAAAATATTAAAAACACTAAAATACTCAATAAAACTATGAAACTTGGAAAACCCATCAAAAATAAAAACCATAAAATCCATAAAACGCTAAAAAACCTAAAAATTTAAAAAATACTAAAAAGAATTAAAAACATTAAAATTTTAAAAAACACTAAACCCAGAAACCCATATAGAATCATTAAAAATATTAAAACACATAAAATCCCAAAAATGATAAAAATCGTATTTTCCCAAACACTTTAAATCCATAAAACCCCTAAAAATCCTTAAAAATATTAAAAATCCCTAAAAATTCATAAAATCATAAAAAATTATTTACCCACTAAAATCCCTAAGAAAAAAGTAAAAAAAATAAACTCATAAACACCCAAGAAAACCTAAAAAATGTTAAAAACCACAAAAATCCCTAAAAATACCTTAAAAACCACTAAAAACCATAAAACCCCTAAAATACTTAAAACCTCCAAAACCCAAAAAAATCCTAAAATACGACTAAAAAAATAAAAATACCTTTTTAACTCTTAGAAAGGTTAAAAAAATATAAAAAATTTTAAAACCCTAAAAAACTCAAAAAACCCCTAAAACCCTAAAAACCATAAAAACAAAAAAAACACCTAAAAACCCTCCAAATCCATATGAACCCCAAAAACATAAAAAACTCCTAAAAATACCTAAAAAAACAAAAAAAAAAATAAAACCCCTAAAAACCCTAAGAAAACCGTAAAACATTAAAACACTTAATACCCCTAAAAACCTTAAAATTCTACAATCCCAAAAAACCTTTAAAATCCTTAAAAACCCAAATATTCATAAAACCCATAAAAAATAAAAACTCTAAAAACCCACTAAAAACTATAAAGACCCTTTAAACCCCAAAAATGATAAAATCATTAAAACCCCATTAAACCACTAGAAAAATGAAAATAAACCCCAACAACCTAAAAAATAATAAGAACCCAAAGAACACTAAAAACCTAAAAAGATGAAAAATCTATAAAAATAATAAAAACCACATATATCATAAAATAGATCTAAAAATCCATAAAAAATAAGAAAACCTAAATCCCCTAAAAAATAAATCAAACATTTAAAACAAAAAATCACTTAAAACTCCTAAAAACCATAAAAATGATAAAAAACATAAAAACACTAAAAATACTAATGAACCCTAAAAATCCTTATTAACCCTAAAAACCATAAAAATCCCAAACAAATTCCAAAATTCATAAAAACATAAGACCCTAAAAGTCCTAAAAAAATCTAAGAAATCCATAAAAACCTATAAACACTTAAAACCCATAAAAACAAAAAATTATAAAAACCCTAAAACCCTTAAAACATAAAATCCCTTAAAATCCCAAAAAACCCAAAAACCTAGAAGACATTAGGGGTTTTCTGATTGAGCTTGTAAGAGATCTATACTCACTATGGATTTTGTGTTGTTATTTGGAATCAGGTTCTCTTGGTGATTCATCTAGATATCTTTATTTTACAATTCTTGGTCAATGATGATCTTCAATGGATGTGTTTTGTGTTTATGCTTGTGGTTCAGTATGGGGGTTCTCATGGTTGGTTGTGGATAGATAATGATTTTATTATGGCTTTTTTTTTTAATTCTACCTCATTGTGGAAATTTTCTCATCTAGACTATGGGTGCTGGTCTTAGATTCTTGGTTGAAGGATTGCCTTCTCATTGTATTTTGATGATGGGAGGCTTGTAAGACCTAAATTTCTTCTAGTTTATAACATTTCAAGTTGGGGAATGTTGATCAATAGAGCACATGGTTCATCAGGATCATATATGTGTTTCTTCATCAGATTGGTGGACAATAGGATGTTTAGTTGTTTCTCTCTCGGTTTTTCGAATATAATTTTCAGATTCCTGGACACATTTCTCAATGCGGTGCATGTGGGATGGTGTGGTTTTCATGTATAGGGAAGGTTCAATTGGTTTTCTGGAATTTTTTATTTCTCTTAGATCATTGTTTTATTTTTTTGTTCACTACTTAATTTTGATCAGAGGTGATCCTTTGTTCGATCAACATCTATTCAAAAAGAGAGTTTCGATGATTATTGGGGTTCATTGTAGTTTTATTTTTTCAACATCTTTGTTGTAGGGTTTGTTTGTGCTTTTAGGTCTACTGTTTTGTCATCCTGCATCATTTATTATGTCATGCTGGGTGGAGTTCTAGTTCTCTAGTCCATAGGTTTTCTATCCATCAATGTCAGTTTCAAGGTCTTCTAATGGATATTGACAGTGGAAGGGTTTTATAGAATTTCTTGTGACATGTGTGGATGGGGCACCATGGGATTTGTGATAATGGAAGGTGGATTTGATTTAGTTTATTTTTTTTATGATTTTTGGTTTGATACTACAGATTTGTTCACAATATTTTGGGTCCATGGGTTTTTATTTACGGTTTTCTTGGTCAGTGGGGTCCTATGGTTTTCCATCTATTTTGTGTTGAGTGTGTTGTCCTTCAACTTCATCTGATGCTTCATTGGTCCACATAGTTTTGTTTTCCCATTGTCAGATATTACTTCTATTTCATAGGCTCACTGGAGGAAGATTCATTGACCAAATGAATTTTTAGGGTTCTTATCTATGGTATTCTTGTAGATGTATTCAATATTTCATTTTATTACCTTATACAAGGATATTGGTTTTGTTGGAATTATCTGGTGTTGGGATATTAGATCCCTAAACATCCATTTTATACAATATATTCTCATTTTCTTCTATCCATCAAATGATGTTTCTCTATAGTCTCATGGATGATGGTTCACTATCTGATGATAGTGGTCTTACTTATCTTGGTTGTAGTTGGGTTGGTGGTGTCCACAAATTCTATGATTCCATCACAAGTATATTGATGTGATGTCAGAATACATCAGTTTCTAGTGTACTGGTGATTCATTAGGAATTTGTGTCATCTATATCATTTTAGGATCTAGTTTGTGTTAGGTTGCTGGGAGTATTATTGGTTGGGGGTTTCTATGTTTTTGGTTGCATATGCCACTAGTTGATGTCGCAGCTTGGTATTGGTGACGAGTTGTGGGCACAGGTAGAAGGGAGGTGGGTGGGTGGGCCTTTTCCTTGGATTTGGATTATTAAGAGAATATATTTCTAGTAATTTGGACTTTTAGGACTTGTAGTATGGCTTTTTTCTGGTCTTTATGGAGCGGAGGAAGTCTTGACTGTTGGTATCTGTCTACTGATGGGAGATCGTTGGGTTGTAGGGGCTGCAGGGATGCAGGGGCTTCATGGATACACGGGATGCAGTGATGATGGTGAGGCTAGAGGATGAGGATTCTTTGGTTTGGGTTTTGGTGATAAAAGTGGTGTTGGGGGATAATAGTTTTGGTATGGTGTTGGGGATGGTTTTTTAGATGTTGCGAGCTAGATTGGTTCTAGTCGATGGGAGATCTTTGCTACTGGAGCAAGTTTTATGTGTTGGATGCTGGGTGTTGGTGGAAGGCTTATTGAGTTGTTTTTTTTTTGTGTTGTTTCTTGTTTTAGGAGCTAGGGATGAGACTTCTAGGATCTATGATGGTATATTTTATAAGGTGATGGACTTTTTCATTTGCTGGATGTTGTGATAGGAAACGTAGAAGGATGCTGGAAGCCATTGAGGTTACTGGGGGATGAAGGTGTTGGGAGGTTTATGCAAGGTGCAAGGAGATATTGTGGTGTTTTGGGTGTTTCTGAATTTTTTATGCTTTATATGGTGATATATATGGGAGAAGGGTGATGTGAGATGTGTGTTGGGTTTATTTGTCTTTGTGATGTTTCTCAGACCATCTTTTAGGACATAGTTGGTTGGACTCCATGAGGTTTCTCATGCCATATTCTAGGAAAAATATTTGTGGTCGTTATGAGGTTTCTGGGGCCCATTTTTTAGATAATGTATTGGATGGGCTTATCTAGGATTGTTAAAACCATTTTCCACAGTTTGGTAGCTTGGGCTTCACAGGGGTTCTTGGGCCCATTTTTCATTTTTTTTCTATTTTCAGGGGCCTTACGAACATTTGGTTTCCCCTTTCGGTGATTGTGTTCTAATTCAATTCATTCTTTTATATATTAAATTCTATTTTCTTTCAAAAAATCCATAAAACCCTAAAAACCACAAAAAACTCTAAAACCCTTTAACCCCTAAAAACTTTAAAAACTCTAAAAAACCTTAAAAACCCAAAAAAAAACACCAAAAAACCAGAAAACCCAAAAATCCCTCAAAACCCCTCAAAATCCCTAAAACCATAGAAAACATAAAAATCTTTAAAAACCCTAAAAATCATTAAAATGTAAAAAACCTAAAATCCCTGAAAAGCACTATGAAAAATGTAAAATAATAAAATCCGATAATATATCTAAAAACCCAAAAAAATCTAAAAACCCTAAAAAACCTAAAAACCCAAAAATCCCTCAAAATCCCTAATCATCCTAAAAAACCATAAAAAACACTAGAAATCCCTAAAAAGTAAAAAACCCTAAAAACACTGAAAAACCCTAACAAAAATTTAAAAATATAAAAAAAAATCCAAAAACCCCTAAACGCCTACGAAACACTAAACCCCCAAAAGGACCTAAAAACCCTAAAACCCCCTAAAAACCACAAACCCCTAAAAACCATTAAAAACCCAAAAAAACCCATTAAAAACACTAAAATACCATTAAACCCCTAAAATGTTACAAAAATCTAAAAAACATTAGAAACCTTAATAATCTTAGGTAAAAGACTAAAAATCCAAAAAACCATAATACCCTAAAAACCCAACAACCCTCAAAATCCCTAAGACCTATAAAAATCCATAAAACTCCTAAAAAATGTCTAAAAATCCCTAAAAACATAAAAACCCTAAAAACCCCTTAATAACGCATAAAACCCCTTAAAACCCTAATAACCCTTAAAACCTCTAAAAACCATAAAACCCCTAAAACCCCTAAAAACCATAAAACCCTAAAATAAACCAATAAAAACTCCAAAACCATTTAAAATCTTAAAAATGTTAAAAAAACTCTAAAAACCATAAAAAACCTAAAATGAACAAAAAACCCTAAACCCCAAAAAAACCATGAAACCCTAAAAACCCTAAAATCCCTAAAAAATCCCTATAAACCATAAAAACTATAAAAATCCTAAAAAATACCTAAAAACAAAAAAAAATCTTAAAACATCTGAGAACCCCTTAGAAAAAAATAAAAACATAAAATAGTTAAAACCCATAAAGAACCTAAAAATGGTAAAAACCCTAAAAAATCCAAAAAAACTCTGAAAAGCCTAAAAAATCCAAAAAAACCGTGAAAAACCTAAAAAATCCAAAAAACCCAGAAAACCCTAAAAACTATAAAACCCCCTAAACACCATAGAAATCCCTAAAATCCCATAAAACTCACTAAAAATTATAAAAAACTGTTTAAAACCATAAAAACATTAAAAACTCTAAAAAACCTTAAAAACCCCACAAAAATAAAAAAAAACCTATAATCCCTAAAAAAACCTATAAACCCTAAGAAACCATAAAACCCTAAAAACCCTAACAAACCCTCAAAACCTTCATAACCCTCAAAATACCTAAAATCTATAAAAATTCAAAAAAATATTATAAAAGTCCAAAAAATCCCAAAATACATAAAAAACCTTATATCCATAAAAACCCTAAGAAAATTTTAAAAACCTAAAAAACATAGGACCATTATAAAATCTAAAAATTTATAAAACACTAAGAGAACCTAAAATATAAGAAAAACCACAAAACCCCCTAAAAACCATTAAAAATACATAAAAATTTAAAAATATAAAATAATCTAAAACCCTTAAATACACTAAAAACTCCAAAAACCCTAAAAACAAAGAAAACTAAAAACTCTCAAATTTTTTAAACACCCTAAAAAATATAAAAAAACATAAAATTCCAAAAAATACCTAAAATAACTATATTTTTAAAAAACCCTAAAAACCCTGAGGAAACCATAAAAACCTAAAATCACCTAAAATCCTTAAAAACCTAAAATTGCTAAAAACCCTAAACGCCTCATATTCGGTAAAAAACCTAAAACCCATAAAAACCATAAAAATCCCTTAAAATCAAAAAAATCATAAAAAAGCTAAAAACCATGAAAAACCCTAAAAACATTAAAAAATATAAACCATATATGACCCCAAATCCCTGAAAATCCTAAAAAATCAAAAAACATTATAACCCATAAAAATACTTAAAACCCTAAAAACCCAAAAAACCCACTAAAATAATAAAAACCCTTTCAACACATAAAATCCATTATTAACTATAAAAACCATAAAAACCCTAAAAACATGAAAAAAACACAAAAAATCCAAAAAAACATAAATACCCAAAAAAACCCTAAAAATCGAAAACCCACAAGACCCTTGAAAACCCTAAAATCACTAAAAATCCTAAAAAAGTGATAAATATCCCAAAATATTTAAAAACCATAAAACCTTGAAAACCCCTAATAAAACCCCAAAACACTTTAAACTCATACAAAACATAAAAAATTCAAAAACATTAAAAAACAAAAAACCCTAAAAACTTTAAAAACCCCCCTAAAAACAATTAGAACCCCATAACATCCCTAATAAACCAATAAAAATTATAAAAACCCATTAAACCCCTAAAGACATTAGAAAACTCTAAGAAACCTCGAAACCCTAAAAAACTCAAAATGCCGCAAAAGAATCGAAAACCCATAAAAACCCTAAAACCCCTAAAACCCTAAAAACCCTAAAATACCAAAAAAACCTATAAATTCCTAAAGAAATAAAAACCATAAAACCCTTGAAAACCTCTAATAAAATCATTAAAATAAAAAAGCATATAAACCCTTAAAACCCCAAAAAATGCTAAAAATACAAGAAATCCTATAAACCCTAATACCCTAAAAATCGAAAAATACACTCAAAACCAAAAAAAATTACAAGAAATAAATTAAATTATAAAAAACCCTTAAAACCCTAAAGAAACATAAAAATACAAAAAAAACCTAAAATCATTTATAACCATTAAAAATCTAAAAATCGTTAAAAACCCATTATAACCCGAAAAAACATAAAAAACCCTAAAACCTTAAAAACTCGTAAAACACCATTAAAAAAATTAAAACCCTAAATACCTCCTAAAAAGAAAAAAATATTAAAAGACTATAAAAAACCTTAAAAACCCATAAAAATCAAAAAAAAATCTTAAAACCCAAAAAAAATTAAAAACACTAAAATCCATAAAAACCCCCAAAACCCTCAGAATCCCTAAAACCCTAAAAACAATAAAATTCTAAAAATCCCTAGAAATCCCTAAGAACATAAAACAATAAAAAATCATGAAAAACCCAAAAGAAAACCATAAAAACCTAAAAAATATTAAAGCTTCTAGAAACCTAAAAACCCAACAAAACCAAAAAGTAATCAAAACCCCTGAAAAAGTAAAAAATCTGTAAAAAAAATAAAAACCAAAAAATACAAACCCCCTACAATTCCCTAAAAATAAAAATCCCTAAAAATCCCTAAAAACCGCAAAAACCTAAAAACACTTAAAACCCCTAAAAACCTAAAACCCCTAAAAACCCTAAAACCCCTAAAAACCCAAAACACCTAACAACCAAAAATAACCATAAAATTCTCAAAAACCCCTAAAAATACTAAAAACCATAAAACCCTGAAAACCAACAATAAATATAAAACCTCATTGAAAGGATAAAAATGTTAAAAAATATAAAAACCTTAAAACCATAAAAACTAAAAAAATCCTAAAAATCTTAAAATCCATAAAACCATAAAATCCATAAATCCATAAAACCATCAAAACCATAAAACCCATAAAACCCTAAAACCCCATAAAAACTACTAAAACACTTAAAACCCAAAATAAAAACTTCAAAAACTGAAACAAAAATAAAACTCTTATAAACCTAAAAATGTTAAAAACACTAAAAACCCTAAAACCCTTCAAAATCCCAAAAAACCCATATAAATCGAAAAAAAATAAAAATGAACTCTATAAATCCCTTAAAACATAAAAAACCATAAAAACCATTTAAAATACTAATAAAACCATAATAAACTAAACACACTTAAATCCCATAAAAACCATAAAAATTAGAAAAACCATAAAACCCCCAAAAAACACTACAAAACCGGTAAAACCCATAAAAATAATAAAACCGCAAAAAAACTTTTAAACCCTAAAATCACAATAATAACTCTTACAACCCTTTAAAACTGTAAAAAAGTTACAAACTCTAAAAAAAATTAAACCCTAAAAATCTAAAAAAACCACTAAAAACCCAAAAACCATAAAAAAATATAAAAAACCATATAAACCCTCAAAATCCCTAAAAACCGCAAATACTAAAAATATCAAAAAAATCCCTAAATATCTCTAAAAAACCCTAAAACCCACTAAAAACCCCTATGAAAACCTTAAAAACCTAAAAACACTTAAACACAAAAAAAAACAAATAAATCTAGAAGCCCTACAAATCCGTAAAATCCCTAAAACCCCTCAAAATCCCTAAAAACATGAAATGCAAAAAAAATTTAAAAATCTATAAAAATTTATTAAAACGTACATAACCATAAAATTTCTTAAAACGCCTAATAAAACCTTAAAAACCTAAAAAATATTAAAACCATAAAAACATAAAAAACCCTAAACCCCCTAAAATTATTTAAAAACATTAAAATCTCTAGAAACCACTAAACCCCATAAAACCCCAAAAACATTAAAAAACCCCAAAACCCCTTAAAAACCATAAAATCAACTAAAAACTCTAAAAAACATTTAAACCCCTAAAAACATTAAAAAAATATAGAAACCTTAACAACCCTAAAATACCAAAAAAACCATAAACCATTAAAACCTAAAACCCATCAAAATCCAAAAAGACGCTAATAAAATATTAAAATTCTAAAAATACTTAAAAATCCATAAAAATATAAAAAACCCTAAAAACCAAGGAAAACCCTAAGAAAGAATTCAAAATATAAGAATAGTTATAATGCCTAGAAACCTTAGAATGCTAAAAACGCTTAAAACCCCTAAAATAATACAAAACCATAAACCCCTAAAAATACCTAAAAACCTAAAACCCATACAAATCCTAAAAAACCCTTTAAAATAAAAAAACCTAAAAAACTTGAAAATCCATAAGAAAACCTAAAAACCTAAAAATAAAATAAAACCATAAAAAACATAAAAATTATAATTTCCCTAAAACCTTAAAAAAACCCTAAAACCCATAAAACCATAAAAACCCCTAGAAACAATAATAAAACCATAAAAATCAAAAAAATGACTAAAAACTCTAAAAAATCTTTAAACCCTTAAAAATGTTGAAAAACTCTAAAAACCCTTAAAAACCATAAAAACTCTAAAAACCCACTAAAAACCATAAAATCTATCAAAATTTCTAAAAACCATAAGAATTCATTAAAAACCTAAAGATCTCTAAAAATCCCTAAAAACATAAAAAAAATTACCCTAATACCTTGGGAAAACATTAAAAACCTAAAAATAGTTAAACCCCATAAAAAAATAAAACAATAAAATCCCTTAAAATCCATAAAAAACCCTAAAACTATACAAACCATAAAAACTCCTCAAAAATTTAAAAAACATAAAAACCCAAAAAATCCCAAAAATAAATTAAACACTAAAATCCATTTAAACCCCTAAAATGATAAAAAGATATAAAAACCTTAAAAGTTAAAAAACTCAAAATAAACCCTAAAAACTCATAAAAACCCTCAAAATACCAAAAAAACGAAGAAACCATAAAAATCATAAAATGCCTTAAAATTTCAT
Organism: Viscum album; assembly: GCA_963277665.1. NCBI lineage: Eukaryota > Viridiplantae > Streptophyta > Magnoliopsida > Santalales > Viscaceae > Viscum > Viscum album. The sequence goes on from OY728151.1 coordinate 45,909,294, forward strand.
AAAAACATAAAAACCCAAAAACATTAACAAACCCTAATAAAACCATTATAATAAAAAAACAATTAAAACCCATAAAAACAAAAACTACAATAAATAATCTAAAAACCTTAATTTTGCTCAGAATTTATAAAAACCCTAAAAACCATGAAAATCCAAAAAAATACTGAAAAATCTATAAAACATAAAATTCTTTAAAAACCATGAAATCACCTAAGAAATCCTTAAAAATAAAAAACACTAAAACCCCATACAAAAATAAAAATTTATAAAGACACTAAAAATCCCAAAACCTCTAAAAACCGTAAAATCGCTAAAAACTATAAAACTTTATAATCCATATAAATCCTAAGAACCCACTAAAACTATGAAAACCTTTAAAACCCTAAAAAAGAAAAAAAATAAAAATACAAAAAAAACCATAAATCCCCTAAAAACCTTCAAAATCCCAAAAAATCTTAAAAACCCCTAGAAACCCATAAAAACAAAAAATCCTTAAAAACCCCAAAAAAATTATAAAACCATAAATCCTTTAAAACAAATATAAAATCCTTAGAGACAGAAAAACAGTTAAAACATTTAAAACCTCAAAAATTATAAAAACCCTAAAAACCCTAAAGTACTCTAAAAACCCTGAGATGGGTTAGGCATTTCATGGTGATGTTGTGAAAGTTTTTCCTGTCTAATGGGTGTTGGGTGTTGTGGCTTGGTTGTGGTTTTGGTTGCTGGTGGTTTTCTGTTTGCTTTGATTTGAGGTGTGGATTGCTAAAAGTTGTTATGTCTAAAGGATTTGAATGTTGGATATTGAGATGTGATCCCTTAGTTAAAGATGGGTTAAGATGTCCAGGATGTTGGTTTATCAACTACACTTTGATAGAAGATAGTTGGCTTGGAGGCAGTGCTGCTCATGTTGTTGATGCTGGTGTCTATGTGCCATCGTTCCTCGGAGGTTTCTGCTTGTTTCTTGGGCAGATGATATTGTCTTGGCTTTGGTCTATGCAGAAGACACAGGTTCGTATTTCGAGATTGATTTTGCTACATGTTGTTGATTATGGGTCTGTTAAGCTGTGTTGCGTTTTGGATGCTATTTTGGACCATGGTCCTCTGTGCTGTGAATGGTTTGGTTGTGAATCATTTCATGTGTTGTATTTTTGTTATGTTGAGTGGCGATGGATGTTGTATATTGCTGGATATGATACTTGGTGTGAAATGTTATAAGTTGACTAGCTTGGAGGTGGTGATTTCTTGTTTGATTTTCTGGGTGATGGATACTACTTGGCTGGGATGTGGTAAAAGTTGATGGTTCTTTGTGATGGTTGCTTGTTTTCTATGAGGTGGCAAAGGCGATGGATGATGAAAATGGTGCTACGGGAAGCTGGTCACTGTTTGGCTGGGAGATGCTGTTAGAGATGCTTCTAATTTTCTGTTTATTCTAGTTTTGTGTGTCATTTGGGTTTTTTGGGGACTCTTGGGTTTTGTGGGGTTGTCCATGGTTTTTTAGGTTTGGGATGATTGACCCCACCCCTCCCTTTTTTGTTGTGTCTTTTCTACTACGTCTTTTTTCTAATAAATTTGGGTGGCTCGGAAATAGCTTGACCTCCGCATCTTCCTTGCCCTAAAAACCATAAAACCACTTAAAACCCTAAAAAAATCCTAAAACTCTAAAAACACTTTAAACCCAAAAAAAATGTTTATAAACTAAAAACCCCATAAAAACCAAAAAATACTAAAAATAAAACCCTAAAAAATAAAAACCCTAAGATCCCTAAAAAATTAAAAAAGCCTAAAAGCATTCAAAATACCTAAAAACCATCAAAAACTATAAAAATACTAAAAAATCCCTAAAAATATAAAAAAATAAAAACCCTGAAAAACCCTTAGAAAACCTTAATAAGCTAAAAACACTTAAAACCACTAAAAACACCAAAAAAAACTATAGAAACCCTAAAACCATTAAAAACCCAAAACACTCCAAATCCATAAAAACTCTAAAAACCCATAAAAATCATAAAAAATTACTAAAATCCCTAAAAACATAAACATCCAGTAAAAACTCTTAAAACCCCTAAGAAAACTATAATAGTATAAAAAATATTAAACCCCTAAAAACCTAAATAAATGTTAAAAATAGTTAAACATTCTAAAACCATAAAACCACTAAAAACCCTATGAAACCCAAAACGCTCATGGAAACTCTAAAAACCACTAAAAATATAAAAACTTTTTAAACCCATAAAAACAGTCAAAATTTCTAAAAACCAATAAAATGTAAAATAAAAAACTAAAAAAAACCCAAAAGGACCAAAAAAACCATAAAATCCTAAAAAACCCCATAAATCTCAAAATTTTTAAAAACCATAAAAAAATATAAATACTAAAAAATACATTAAAATAAAAAAAATGTAAAAACCCATAAAAAATTGAAAATCCATAAGAAAAAATTAAAAAACTAAAACACTTGAAAACACTAAAAAATCAAAAAAACATTAAAAACCCCTAAAATCCTAAAAAGAAAAAAAACCCAAAAAATTCTCCAAAAAACCCAAAAAATCCTAAAAACCCAAAAAATCTATAAAAATGTAAATAACATAAAAACCATGAAAAAACCCTAAGAAAACATAAAACTCTAAAAGATCGTAAAAACCCTAAAAACCCAAAAAAACAATGAAACCCCCCTAAAAACCTCAAAACCCATTAAAAACCAACAAAAATCCTAAAATCCCACAAAAATCTCTAAAAATAATTTAAAACCCCAATCACATTAAAAAAATATAAATAAACATGAAACCCTAAAACCCAAAACATCCCAAAAAATCTTGAAACCCAAAAAAATCCTAACGATTCCCTAAAAATACCAAAAAAAAATAAAAAATCCAAAAAACTATGAAAACCCTAAGGAAACATTAAAAAACTAAAAACACATAAAACTCGTTAAATTATAAAAAATTCTAAAACCCTAAGAAACTCTAAAAACCTTAATAAACCCTTAAAACCCTCAAAATCCAAAAAAATCATAAAAACCATAAAACCATAAAAATCCTAAAAAAATCCTAAAAATATCCAAAAATATAAAAAATAAAATAAAACCACAGAAAAACCCTAAGAAAACATAAAAACCCTAAAAACACTTAACACCCCTAAGGAACCTAAAAAACAATACAACCCCTAATAATTGTAAACTTACCCAATAACCCCCCCCCCCCCCAAATCCCAAAAATGAATAAAATTGCTTAAAACCCATAAGAAACCCTGAAACTCCATAAAAACCTTAAAAACCAACTAAAACTCTAAAAACCTTAGAAACCCTAAAAACAAAAAAAAATTATTATAACCATAAAAACCCTAAAATCCTCAAAATAGCAAAAAAATCTAAAAACATAGAAATATTAAAAAATCCAAAAAAATATCTAAGAACATATAAAACACTGAAAAACATTAAAAAGTATAACAAAACCTTAAAACCTAAAAAATAAAAACCCTAAAAACCTAGAAAATGAAAAAAAAATTACAAACCCCAAAACCGCTACAAACTCTCAAAATACCTAAAAACCCTAAAAACCATAAAATCTACAAAACCCATAAAAATACCGAAAGTCTAAATACCCTAAAAACACCTTAGAAATCCTTAAAATTATAAAACACTTAAACCCCATAAAAAACTAAAAAACTCTAAAACCTTTAAAAACCAGAAAACCCCTTAAACCCTTAAAAATCCTAAAACCCATAAAAAACCTAAAAACCCACTAAAAAATCTAATAAAACTTTAAACCCTAAAAAGTTTAAAAGTTTCTAAAATACCTTACACACCCTAAAAACTCAAAAAAAACACTCAAAACCCAATAAAAAATTTAATAACCCTTAAACAACTAAAATCCCTCAAATACCTAAAAATCATTAAAACCATACAAATCTGAAAAAAATCCCTAAAAATAAATAAAGAGGAAAAAAATCCAAAAAACCTTGAAAATTCATAAGAAAACCTTAAATTCCTCAAAACACTTAAAACCTATAAAAACAAAAAAAATGTAAAAAACCCTAAAAAAATAGAAAAACCGGTAAAACACTCAAATTCTGAAAAAAAAACCTAACATCCCATAAAAATACTTAAACCATAAAATCCCTAAAAACATAAAAGAACTCAAAAATTCATGAATGACCGTAATAAAACCTTAAAAACATAAAAACCCCTAAACCCCCTAAAAATCCTAAAGAATGATAAAAAAACCAAAAGGAACAATAGAAAGACACCAAAATCCTAAAATAACTAAGAATCATAAAAATCCCTAAAATTTTTTGAAACACTAAAAATCGATAATAGTCTTAAAAAGTCACTAAAACTAAAAAAAACATTAAACCACTTAAAAAAATAAAAAAACTCTATAAAACCATAGAACCCTAAAAAGTAAAAAAAATAACCATTAAAAACCCAATAAAACAGAAAAAAAAAACCCTAAAAATATAAAAACCCTCAAAATCCATAAAACCAATAAAACATAAAAATAAAAAGCCCTAAAAATCCCAAAAGCATGAAAAACTCCTAAAAACCCCAAAGAAAATATTTGAAAACTAAAAGCATATAAAACCCCTAAAAAATCTAAAAATTTGTAAAAACTCTAATAATCTAAAACCCTTTAAAACCATCAAAACCCTCAAAATCCCCAAAAACATTAAAACCCAAGAAAAATACCTAAAATCATAAAAAAATATGAAAAATCCTTTGAAAAACCTCAAAAACCTAAAAACACTCAAACCCCCTAAAAACCTGAAAAGAGATAAAAACTTTAAAAGACCCTAAAAACACAAAAAAAAACCACTAAAATCCAAAAAAAATCCTTAAAAACCCATAAAAGCCTAAAAACCATAAAACTATAAAAATAACTAAAAACTCAAAAAAAATTTAAATACCTAAAACATTAAAAAACTATAAAATCATTAACAACCACTAAAAACATAAAAAACCCCTAAAAAATCAAAAAAATATAATAACCCTAAAATCACTCAATATTTCTATAGACATAAAAAACATAAAAATAAAAATATCCATAAAAATCCATAAAAATGAAAAAATACCTAAAAACCCTATGATACCCAAAGAAAACCTCAAAAACCTAAAAATAACTTAAAAACCATAAAAAACATAAAAAATACTAAAAATACTAAACCCTTAAAAACCTAAAACCCTTTAAAATATGTAAATACCCTAAAAACAATAAAATTCCTAAAATTATTTAAAATTCAATGAAAACATAAAAAATTATAAAACCCTTAAAACTATTAAGAAATCCTTAATAACCTAAAAAATCTTAAAACCCTTAAAACCAAAAAAAACTATAAAATCTCTAAACAACTCTAAAAACCCTAAAAACCCCTAAAAACCCTATACCCCCTCAAAACCCCTACAAACCCTAAAAACCAAAAAAATCCAAAAAATCCAAAAAAATAACTATAAACATTAAAAGACCAAAAAACCTAAAAAACACAAAAAAAAACTTGAATAGATAAAAACACTTAACACCCCTAAAAACCTAAAAAACTAGAAACCCAAAAAAACCCTAAAGGACCGTAAAAACTCTTAAGACCCAAAAACCCATAATAACCCTAAAAATATTTAAAAACCCTAAAACGAATAAAAACTTAAAAAAATACTTAATAATATAAAAACCCTTGAAACCCATAAAAAATGAAAAACTATAAAAACAGTAAAACCCTAAAAACTCAAACCCCCCTAAAATCACAAAAACCAAAAAAAATTCAAGAAATCTAAAAACCCTAAAAAATTCCTAAAAGACATTAAAATCTTAAAGTCCCTAAAAACCCATAAAAACATAAAAAATCCAAAAAAACCCCAACAACAATGTAATAAGACCCTAAAACCCAAAAAAATAAAATACATAAAAATTTCTATGATGTAGTGCATGCATTCATGTGTGTGGGTGTTTCTTGGTTTTCCATTCATGGTTTCTGAGTGTGGTTGTTTTTTCCCATGGACTGTATTCAATGATCTTGTTGGTGCTTATCCTTGATGTCTTCTTGGATCATGTCCGGGAGTTCCTATGTTTTTTTCTTCTAGTTTAGTGGGTATTGTGAACTGCACTCGTGTGTTGTTACCTGCAGGAGAGTTTCCTTACTAGCTTGTGTGGTATTGACGACTAGGTGGAGGCGTTGGTTTCTGGGTTTGTACACTACTGGCAGTTTTGAATTTTCTTATAATTTTTTTGGAACTAACTTGGTGGGTGTCATTTTGTTCCAGTGTGGTGATGGTTCTTGGTGTGGGTGTCTTTAATTTGGATACCGACTGGAGGACTTCATAAGGTTCTCGGGTATTTCATTTTTCTTATCCTCTTGGTCTATTTGGGTTCCTTCATTGGTGCTCTTGTGCTTTGTTGGTATTGGATATTCTTTAGGTTCAAAAATATGTTCTCAGTTTATAATTTTTTTATAATTCATTTTCTCTTTTGGTACTATATACTTGTTCCTTCCAAAAAAACTAAAAATAATAAAAATTCCCTAATAACCCAAAAACCCAAATTACACCTAAAACCATATAAACCCCTAAAAACACTAAAAACCCTAAAACCCCATTAACACCCTAAAAAATTAATAATACTATAAAAACCCTTTAAACACCTAAAAATGTTAAAAACTGTAAAAAACAAAAAAACCACTAAAAAACAAAAATACCTACAACTCCAATAACTGTAAAACACTAAAAACTCTAAAACATCTGAAAACCCTCAAAACCCTAAACATCCATAAAATTATTAAAAAATACCTAAATATACAAGAAAATAAAATCCATAAATCCCTTAATTATCCCTTAGAAAACATTAAAAACCTAAAAATACATAAAACCCCTAAAAATCCTAAAATAATCTAAAACATCTAAAAAATCCTAAATTATAAAAAAACCCTAAAAACCATCACAATAAATAAACCTAATAGAAACCATAAAAATCCTAAAAATGCCCAAAAAAACCAAACAAATGTAAAATACCTAAAAAACATGAAAACACTATGAATTCATTAAAAAATAAAAACACTTAAAACCCCTAAATCACCTAAAAATATTGAAACCCCAAATGACCCTAAAACCCCAAAACCATAGAACTCCAAAAAACCTTAAAAAGAAAAAAAAAACCTAAAAACCCACTAAAAACTCGGAAACCCATTTAAACATCCAAAAACGTTAAAAATACAAAAAGAACCTCAAAAACATTAAATTTGTTAAAAATCCCTAACTACCTTAATAGCTATAAAATCATAAAAAAAATCATAAAAATCCCAAAAATTGGAAAAATCCAAAATATAGTAAAAACCCCTAATAAAGCCTTAAAACATAAAAAAAATTAAAACCCCTGATAAAACTAAATAATTCTAAAACCCAATAAACCCTAAAATAATAAGAAACCTTAAAACCCCTCAAAATCACTAAAACCCCTATATATCCTAAAAAGACTTAAAATCCCTAAAAATATAAAAAACAATAAAACCCTAAATATCCTTAAGAAAAACATAAAAACCTAAAAACACTATAAACCCCTAAAAACAAAAACAATTCTAAAAACCCTAAAACCCCTAGAAATCCAAAAACCCAAAAGAACTCTTAAAACCAATTAAAAAACAAAAAATCCCCATAAAAGCCCTGAAATTTGTTCATTGCTGGTGCACCTTTGATTCATAGGCTTTGGAGGTTTCTCAGGCTGCTGTGGACTTAAATCGGTTAGATCTGGCTTGTGGCGAAGCAGATGGCCCTATGGTGGCCAGAAATCTTTCTGGAAATCAGTTACGGATCGAGGTGGACATTGAAAATCTGGGGTTTCCTCAGGTAGATCAGTGGAGTTGGGGGACTCAACAATGGAGTAGATTGTTTTGGATATTGGTGCTCAAGGATGTGATGGGGGATCTCAAATCTGCTCAACAGGAGGTGAAAATGAGATCATCTTGGCATTGGTTTGTGCATAAGATGCAGGTTCATATTTCTGGTTTTTCTCTCGTGGATCTGTTTCATTCTGTTGATGAAGGGATCATTAAGTTTTTTGTTATTTGGATTATATGTTAGACTATGTCCTCCTATTCTATGGTTAGGTTGGTTGTGAATCGTCGAGGGTGCTGGATATTAGTTCGGTTGAGTGGCACTGGATGTTGTCGTGTCTTTGGGAGTTGAGATGGATTCTAGGAATTGGTTTCGGTTGCCTTGTGTTCCTATATGTGCTACTAGGCGTGAAATGATGGAAGATGACCGGATAGGAGGTGATGGTTGCTGGAATCTAGGGTGTTGCGGCTTGGTTGGGATGTGATGAAAGCTGATGGTTCTTGGTGATGGTTCTTGGTGATGTTTGCTGCTTCGTTGTGAGGAGACGAAGGTGGTACCGAATTATAGAATTTGAGCTACTGGATGCCTGTTGCTGCTTGGCCAGGAGGTATACCCTAGCCCTGGAAAGTGTTGAAGGAGATTTTGATGTTGAAGGTGATGGATTGTTGAATATGTGTTGTGAGATAATGGTTGCTGATTGGATGGGAGGTGCTGATGGGGATGATTGTGAATTCTTTCTTTGTTTATATTTTGTTTGTGTTTTGGGTTTTGGGTTTTTATGGGTTTGGGGATGTTAAGTGTTTTTGGGTGTGGGTTGTTTGACTCCTCTCCTACCTTGTCTGCTGCTTCTTTTTTCTAATAAATTTGTGGGGGGGGGGGAATAGCCTGACCCCCGCAACTTCCTTGCCCTAAAAAATCAGAATCCCCCTAAAACCAAAAAAACCATAAAACCCTAAAACCCCTAAAAACCCAATCCTAAAAACCAAAACAAAAAATTACAATAATAAAAATAAATAAAAATCTATAAAAATATAAAAACCCTAAAAATCCTAAGAACACCATAAAAACCTAAAAAAAATATTAAAACTCTTAAAAAATGCTAAAAACCATAGCATCCCTTGAAACACCCTAAAACCCTAAATCCTCTAAAAATCCCCAAAAACCTTGAAAGACGACAAAAATCCTAAAATAGCTCTAAAAATCCCAAAAAACATAAAAAAATACAAAATCCCATGAAAAACTATGAAAACATTAAAAACCTGAAAAGACTTTAAATCCTTGAAAACCTAAAAATGCTAGAAAAACATAAAACCCCTGAAAACCATAAAAACCAAAATAACAGAAAACCCTAAAACCACTAAAAACTCTAAAAACCCTATAAAACCCTACAAAAATTGAAAAAAATACTAAAAACCTTAAAACCAATAAGAAAACTAAAAAAACCCTATATCCCTAAATAGCCAAAAACTCTCAAAATCCCTTAAAACCCTAAAAACCATAAAAATTCATAGAAGGGATAAAAATCTATAAAAATATAAAAAACCACAAAACTATGAAAAACCACAAGAAAACCTTAAAGGTCTAAAAACATTAAAACCCATAAACATATAAAAAACTGAAAACCCCAAAACCCTAGAGCTCCTTAAAACCCAAAACCCACAAAATCCCTAAAAACCGTAAAAACACATAAAAATCCTAAAAAATCCTAAAAAAGGTAAAAAAACCCGAAAAAATTGAAAAACCTTAAAAAAACCTTAAAAACATAAAATCAGTTTAAACCTATAAAAACTAAAAAAATATTAAATCTCTAATAGACTGTAGAAAACAGTAAAAAAATTAAAACCCCCTAAAACCATTAAAAATCTTAAAAACCCCTAAAAACTTGAGGACCACAAAAAAAACTATAAAAACCCTTTATAGTTATAAACACGTTAACAATCCTTAAAAACCATAAATACCTTAAAGAACTGAACAAAACCATAAAATCCAAAGAACCATAAAAACCCTAAAACCCTGAAAACCCCTAAAAACCATCAAAATCAAAAAAACCATAAAAATCATAAAAACTCCTTAAGAATCCCAACTAAAGAAAAACCCATAAAACCCTTGAAAACCCCTAAGAAAACCTTTAAAACCAAAAAACTCTTAAAACACTTAAAATCTAAAAATGATTAACACCCAAAAAATTAAAAAAACCCTAATGCCCTAAAAAAACCCCTGAAAACCCTAAAAACCATAAAAACCCTTATAAACTAAAAAATACATAAAAAACATAAAAAAACCCAAAAACCATGAAAACCCCTAAGGATTCCTTGAAACCCTAAAACACTTAAAAATCTTAAAACCTGAAAAAATTCTAAATTCGTCAAAGACCCTAAAAACTAGACCCCCCTAAAGCCATAAAAAATCTTAAAAACCTTAAAAACTCAAAACCCCATAAAACACTAAAAGGACTAAAACTCAAAAACCCCTTTAAATCCTACAAATGTTAAAAAAACAATAAAACCCCTAAAACCCCAAAAAACTTTAAAACCCCAAAAACCCTCATAAAAACCCTAAACACCCTAAAAACACTAAAACCCTCAAAAACCCTAAATACCCTAAAACCCATAAAATATTAAAAAATCACTAAAAATCCCCAAAATTTTAAAAAATCACAAAAACCTTATAAAAGCATTAAAAACCTAAAAACACTTAAAACCAAAAAAAAACTAAAAATGAAAAACCCCTAAAAGGCCATAAAAATACACTAAAACCCTAAAACTGACAGAATTATTAAAAACCTAAAAACCCATAACAATCCTAAAAAGCTATAAAAATCCATAAAAATATAAAAAACCTTAAAACCCTAAAAACCCAAAAGAAAAAACTAAAAACGAAAACACACATAAAATCACTAAATAAATTGGTAAACTCTAAAAAACCAAAAAGTCCCCAAAATCTGAAAACCCCTATAATTATAATAAAAACCCTAAAAACATTAAAAATACTTAAACCCCCATTAAACCCTAAAACCTTATAAAAACTCAAAAAACCCATTAAAACCCTAAATAGTTTAAAATTTCTTAAAAACCAATAGAATCCTGAAAAATTCAAAGAAAACCCTAAAACCCAAAATACCATAAAAACACTAACAAACCTAAAAACCCTACAACCACTCAAAAATCATAAAACCCTAAACCCCGTTAAAATTTATAAAAATCCCTAAAAATACCTAAAACATAAAGAACCCAAAAAACACTAAAAACCTCATAGAAACCATAAAAAATACTAAAAATTCATAAATCTCAAAAAGCACTAAAACCCCAAAAGGGACCCCAAAACCCTTAAAACCATCATAATCCCTAAAAACCCTAAAAACATTTAAAATCAAAAAACACAATAAAAACCACTAAAAACATAAAAAACCATAAAAACCCAGAAAAACACTAATAGAACCTTAAAAACCTAAAGAACTCAAAACCCCTAAAAACATAAAAACAATAAAAACCCTATAAGATGCTAAAATACCGTAAAAACTGTAAATTCCCCTAAATCTTTAAAAACCCATAAAAACCTAAAACCACTAAAAATTATAAAATAACTCTAAAACCTTAATTTTTTTTAAAAAAAAACTAAACGAAACCATAAAACCCTGAATTTTTGAAAAACCCCTAATAACCCAAAAACACCAGAAAATCCCTAAAAAGTCTAAAGCCCTCAAAATAACTAAAAACCCTAAAACCATAAAAATCCTAAAAATGACCAAAAAAATATTTGAAATGTAGAAAATACTAAACACCCATAAGAATACCATAAAAATCTAAAACACTTAAGTCCCCTAAATAACATAATAAAGCATAAAATCCTAAAAACACAAAAAAAGACCCTAAAACCCATAATAACCATCAAAATCCCTAGAAACCCTACAAACCATAAAAAACCTAAAAAATCCCTTAAAATCCCAAAAATCATAATAAAATCTAATAACCATGAAAAACCTAAGAAGACTTAAAAACATAAAAATACTTAAAACCCAAAAAGAACTTAAAACGCTCAAAGACCCTAAAACCCTAAAACCCATAAAAATCCTTAAAAACCACTAAAACTCTAGAAACAATTTGAACCCCTGAAAATGTTAAAAAAATATAAAAAATATAAAAGTCTAAAATACTCTATGAAACTGTAAAAACCAAAAAATCCCAAAAAACCTTAAAAACCTAAAAACCCCAAAACATCTCAAAATTGATAAGTACCTAAAAACCATAAAAGTCCTAGAAAACATCTCAAAATACCTATAATTTAAAAAAACATAAAAACTATGAAAATCCCTAAGAAATCCTATAAAATAGAAAAACTCTTAAAACCCATAAAACCTATAATACACTAAAAACCATAAAAACCCCAAAAAACCCTAAAATCCCTCAAAGCCCCTAAAAAATCTAAAAGCCATAAAATTATTAAAAAATTATTAAAACCCCGAAATACATAAAAAACCCTAAAAACCATGAAAACTCCTATGAAAACCATAAAAACCTATAAACACAAAAATCCACTAAAAAATAAAAAAAATCTAAAAACCCTAAAAAAATAAATAAAATAGTAAAACCCCCTAAAAACCATAAAACCACTAAAACCATAAAACACAAAACCCCCATAAAAAACCTAAAAACCGACAAAAAACTATAAAAGCCCTTTAAACCCATAAAATGATAAAAAAACACAAAAATTATTAAAAAACATAAAAATCTCAAAAATCTCAAAAAAACACAAAAAACTATAAAACCCTAAAAACCTTAAAAACCAAAAAACACTAAAAATTGCTAGAATCACTTAAAATAATAAAAATCCAAGGAAGCCCTAAAAATCCCTAAAAAATTTAAAAACCCTGAAAACTATAAAAAACCCTCAGAAACATTAAAAAACTAAACATACATTGAACCCTTAGAAAACCTAAAAATCGCCAGATATCAAAGAAAACCAAAAAATTCAAAAAAATAAAAAAACCATAAAAGACCCTAAAACCCTAAAAATCCCTAAAAACCTCAAAAACCATAAAAATACAAGAAAATCGATAAACATACATTAAAACATAAAAAATCCTAACAACATTGAAAATCCCTAAAAAACCATAAAAACCAAAAAAACACTTAAAATCAATAAAATAATATTAAAAACACTAAAAATCTTAAAAGCCCTAAAAATACCTAAATACCCTTATAAACCATAAAATCCCTATCAACCATAAAAAACCAAAAACCCCATTATAAACTTAAAACACACTAAAACTCAAAAATCCTGTACACCCCTCAAAAAGATAAAAAATAAAAAACCTTAAAATTGATAAAAAAAATTAAAAAAACCATTAAACCAAAAAAACCATAGAACCTTAAAAACACTAAACAATATTAAATTCACCAAAAAACCATGAAACCCCTAAAACCCATTAAAATCCTAAAATAACCAGAAAAAACTGTAAAAATGTAAAAACCCTATAAACCATAAAACACTTAATAAAACCATAAGAACATAAAAAAACTTAAAACCCCTAACAAAACCTAAAAAATGTTACAAACCCTAAAGACCCTAAAAACCCATAAAAGTACCTAAAATATTAAAAACCCTAAAAACTTTAAAACTTCTAAAATCCTTAAAACCAAGAAAAAAAATACTAAGTCCCCAATAAAAAGACTAAAAATCCTATATACTTAAAAAAATAAAATTACTCTTAAAAACTTTAAAAATTGTAAATAACTATAAGAGACACTAAAAACCAAAAAACCGTCATACCCCTAAAAATATAAAGAACCCCAAAAACCCCTCAAAATCCCAAAGAACATAAAAGAACATAAAATTTCTAAAGGATAACCAAAAATCCCTATATATGTAAAAAAAACTCTAAAAACCGTGTAAAACCCAAAGAAATCCTTAAAAACCAAAAAACACATAAAAACCTAAAAACTCTTAAAACCTCTTCAAACCGAAAAAACACCAAAAACCCAAAAATCCATTAAATCCTAAAAACCCTAAAAACCCTAAACACCATTAAAACATAAAAATACTAAAAAGTCCTTATAAATTTGTAAAAATATTAAAAACCCTAAAATTACTAAAAATTACTAAGAAAACCATAAATACCAGAATAACTTAAACCATAAAAAATCTAAATAATGTTAAAAAAGTTAAAAGTCCTTAAAAACCCTAAAACTTCTAAAAAATGATAAAAACTTTGACAACCCTAAATAAAAACCCTAAAACCCCATTAAAAATAAAAAATCTCTCTGAACACCTTAAAATGTTATAAAAACTCAAAAAACCCCTAAAACTAATAAAAACCATAAAAAACTACTAACCCTAAAAAAACCTCAAAATCCATAATAACACTAAAATATAATAAAAAACTGAAAAATCGCTAAAATTCATAAAAATAGTAAAACAATACAAAACATAAAAAATTTTATAAAACCTTACAAACCAAAAAAACACTGAAATAAATAAAATACCGTAAAACCCATAAAAATCCAAAAAAACATTAAATAAAATAAAAAACCTAAAAAATCTCTATAATTACCAAAAAAAACATTAAAAACCCTAAAATCATAAAAAACCTTAAAATCCCAAAAAAATTAATACTAGTAAAAAATAATAAAATACATGAAGGACCCTAAAAACCCTAAACACCCCAAAACACATAAAAACACTTAAAAACCATAAAAACCCAAAAAAAATCTAAAAAAACCACTAAAAAAATAAAACCCTTTAAATCCCTAAAAACATTAAAACATTGAAAGCCCTAAAAAAACTCATAAAACCCCTAAAACACCCAAAATATCTAAAAACACTAAAAACCATAAAAACCTTAAAATTCCCAAAAAATACCTAAAAAAATAAAAAACCCTTAAAATTTGAATAGCCCAAATAAAACCTAAAAAATCACATAAACCCATAAAAATATAAACACACTGAGAACCCTAAAAACATAAAAAAGAAAACAAAAACCCTAAAACCCCTCCAAATCCCTAAAACCCCAAAAAATGATAAAATAAAAGAAAACCTAAAATCCCTAAAAATGTAAAAACTGAAAACCCCTAAAAAAATTAAAAAACTAAAAACACTTAAACCACTAAAAAAATTCACTAAAATCCTAAAAGACCATAAAAAACCTAAAACCCCTAAAACCCATTAAAATCCCTAAAAGATAAAAACAATTAAAATACATACAAACCTTAAGATACCACAAAAACTCTAAAAACCCTTTAAAACCCAAAACAATTAAGAACAATAAAAGTCCTTAAACCCCCAAAAAAACACAGAAAACCCTAAAACCCCCAAAAATACCATAAAACCCTCAAAATCCATAAAATATCTAAAAACTCTAAAAACATATAAAAATCATTTAAAATCCCTAAAAACCCCTAAAAGCATAAAGAAACCCTAAAACCCGTGAAAATATATAAAAATCCTTAAAAATATAATAACACTAAATCACCTAAAAAACTGAAAAAATGCCAGAACCATAAAAAACCCAAAATTATCCTAAAACCATCAAGATGATTAGAAACCATAAATACCCATAAAAATCATAAAAATCCCTAAAATCCCTAAAAATGAAAAAAAATCCTTCAAAATCTTACAAAACCATAAAGAAATATAAAACTTAAAACCTCTAAAAACCTAAATACACTAAAAACCATAAAAGACCATAAATCTTCAAAAACCCCTAAAAAGCCTAAAACCACTAAAAACCTTAAAAACCCAAATAACCAAAAAAACCCAATAAAACCAATAAAAACTATAAAAACCCTTAAAATCCATAAAATAATAAAAAAATTCTAAAAAACCCATTAAAATCGTAATTTTATTTAAAAAACCCTAAGAACCGAAAAACCCTAAACCATAAAAAACTCTAAATAATCCCAAGAAAGCCAAAAATACCTAAAAATCCTAAAAAATAACTAAAAATCCCTAAAAACATAAAAGACCCTAAAAATAAAGGAAACCCCTAAGAATAACATAAAAACATAAAAACACTTTAAACCCAAAAAAAATATAAAAAATGCTAAAAACCATTAAAAACCTAAAATGACACTGAAAAACCCTATAACCAAAAAATGAAAAAAACACTTATAACCCCATAAAAAACAAAAAACTATAATAAAACATCAAAACCCAAAACATATTAAAAACTCTTAAAAACCTTAAAACCCCTAAAAACCTAAAAACACTTTAAAACCCAAAAAAACATAAAACCGTAAAAACATCAAAATTAATAAAACCCCTAAAAATTATAAAGCCCTAAAACTCTAAAATCCCTAAAATGTAAAAATCCTAAAAACCAATAATAAAACCATAAAAAACTATAAAACGTGTAAAACCCCTAAAAAATAAAAAACCTAAAACCCCTAAAAAGAATAAAAAGACCCTAAATACTCTAAAAAATCAAAAAATCACAAATACTCTAAAAACCATAAAAATCCTAAATATTCATTTAAAATCCCTAAAAATTTAAGAAGCACTAAAAAACTAGAAAACCCATAAGAAAACCGACCAAACCTTAAAAAGCATAAATTACACAAAAACCAAAAATAACTAAAAACCCTAAAAGACACTAAAACCCTTAAAACTATAAACACTCAAAAAACCATTAAAAACTCTATAAACCATAAAAACCATAAGAACCACTAAAACTGTAAAAATATTTTAAAAATCTAAAAATGTTAAAAACTATAAAAGGACTTAGAATACCTAAAAAATAAAAAAAAAACTATAAAACCCCAATAATCCCATGAAAACCCTAAATAAACTTAAGAACCTTAAAAATAGATAAAAACCATAACAATTATCAAAATTCAGAAAACCCTAAATACATAAAAATCCTTGAGAAACCCTAAAAACCCATTAAAACCTAAACTCACTTAAAACCCCTAAAAATCTAAAAATTCTAAAAAAAAACCACCCAAAATCCCTAAAAATACCCTAAAAACCCCATGCACCCTAAAAGCTATAAAACCCATAAAAATCATAAAAACCAAGAAAAACCCTGAAAAGTCCCTAAAATGTAAAAAACCCTAAAACCCCTAAGAAAACATTAAATCCTAAAAAATTTTAAACCCTTGAAAAACTTAAAAACATTAAAACCCCAAAAGACCCTAAAAACCCTAAAAATTATAAAAACCATAAAAACCCTACAAACATTACAAACACTAAAATCCTAAAAAAACCAAAAAACCTCTAAAAATAATAAAAACCCTTTAGACCCCTTAAAACATTAAACACTCTAAAAACCCTTAAAAACTCTAAAAAACTAAAAACAACCCTGAAAACCCAAAAAAATAGAAAACCACTAAAAACAAAAACACCTAAAAATCCATAAAACCCAAAAAAACTATAAAAAACCTAAAAATCCATACAATATTCAAAACCAAAAGAAATACAGAAATTTTTAAATCCCTAAGAGAATCATAAAAATTAAAAAACACTTAAAACCCCTAAAACCCTTAAAAATCCCTAAAATCCCTAGAAACCATAAATATCCTAAGCAATCCAAAAAATACCTAAAAACATAAAAACACCACAAAACTCTAAAAACCCATAAGAAACTATAACAAAATAAAACCCCTTTAAACCCCTAAAAACCCTAAAATATTATAAAAAACCTAAAGACCCTAAAAACCATAAAAACTACTAAAATATTAAAATCATAAAAAACTCCTAAAAATCTTAAAATCCACTAAAAATCTAAAATTCCTTTAAACCGCTCAAAATGTTAACAAAATCTAAAAATATTAAAAATGATAAAAAAACCCCAAATAAACCAAAAAACCCCAAAAAACAAAAAAAAACCCTAAATCCCCCAAAGTCTCTAAAACCCTAAAAATCGTAAAAGTCATACAACATCCCTAAAACCCCTAAAAATGTAAAAACACCAAAAAAATGAAAACCCCTAAGAAATCAATAAAAATAAAAACAGTTAAAACCCCTAAAAACGAAAAAAGTAAAAACCCTAAAAAAACCAAAACCCCCATCAAAATCTCTAGAAACGTTAAAAACCCATAAAATTTTAATAAAAAACTAAAAAACACTCATAAATTTAAAAAAATATAACCCCACCCCCCTAAAATCATTAGGAAAGCTAAAACCCCAAAAAATACATAAACCCTAAAAAATCCTTAAAATGTTATAAACCCTTTAAGGACCCTAGAAACAATAATCCCCCTAAAAACCATAAAACACTTAACAACCATTAAAAACCCTAAAACCCTTAAAACCAAAAAAATCTCTAAAAACACATTAAACACCTATAAATATTAAATAACTCTAAAAGAATTGGAAACCATAAAAACTAAAGAAAGAAAACTAAAAACCGAAAAAACCAAAAATCCTAAAGCCCCTCCAAAGCCATAAAAATCCAAAAATCCATAAAAATCCCAAAAAAGTAAAAATTCTAAAAACAATGAAAACTGCTCAAAAAACCTTAAAAACCAAAAAACACTTAAAAATCCTAAGAAACCTTAAAATTAAAAAAAATCCTAAAAACCAATAAAATGACCATACACCCCCTCAAATCCCTACAGACCCTAAAAACCATAAAATCCTGAAAATGACTTTAAAATCACCAAAAACATAAAAAAATAGAAAATGTGAAAACCCTTAAGAAAACCATAAAAACCTAAAAACAATTAAAACCACAAAAACCCTAGTAAATGATAAAAATACTAAAATCCCCTAAAATCCCTAAACCCCAAAAAAACTATAAAAACACCTAAAAAGATTAAAAAACCTCAAAACCCAAAAAAATATCGAAAACCCACAAAGAACACTAAAAACCTTAAACCCCTAAATTTTTTAAGAAAAATATGAAAATACTTTAAAATCCCTAAAAACCAAAGAACCATAAATCTATAAAAACCCTATGATTGAAAATTTCCTTTTTATTATTTTTACACACTTATATGGAAAAGGTGAGATACCTCAAAAATATAAACCACAAAAACAAAATGCACTATATGATATAGCTGACCCATTAAAGTCATGTTTTAGCCTATTAGAAGAATTGTCCCTTTATAATTTCCATTCAAGACCATTAAAATTTGTGTCTGTGTTATCCTTGGTCAGGTATTCAATCTAATAAGCCATATTGTACCAAATTTGAATGAAATACTCCACATTTAACTTCATTTAATTGAATACTCTTATCAAAATAAAGTCCTTCTTGTTGATCTAATCACACTTCTCCTTATTTGTGTCCAAAAGAATCAATATCTCTAAAATATGGCATAGAACCTCAATATGAGCCTTAATAAAAAATCCCTCCTCCAATATTTCTTATATAGAATGGTTGATAAGATCCCAAATTGTCCTTTTATATGCATTCTTCTTTATTTCATATCAGTAATTCTTGGTCATCCTAGAGAAAGCTTCATTGTGGGAAAGATATTCCATCAAAGTGTCTCCTTATAACCAGTTGGGATCTTCCATCACACCACATTTTATCTATTATTCCTTAAAAACCCCACATTTTGTTTATTTATTACTATAAGTGAATTAATAGTACATATACTTATTCATATACTTCGAGACAGATCACGTCTCTATGGGTTTTGGAAGGTAAGAGTAACCCATCCTCCATTTTTTATTTATTCCCCTTAACCTGAACACATCTCCCCATGTCCATGATTCCATTCCACCCCATCTACCTCCTCAAGTTTTGAATCCCTCTTCCCTAGAATCCCTCTACAATGTCGCCAAAAAAATGTCCATAATTCTAATAAATTAACTCTTCTCTAGACATTTATAACCCTTTGTCAATAGTATTCACTTGACCACCTTTGTCAAGAACCACATCTTTAGTTTTAAGGAATTCAAAAAAACAACAAAGATTTAAGAAATATAAGATCCTTCTTGGAATGGACCCCTTCCAAATATTCATCCAACCATTAGTACCTTTCATTGAGTTTTCCTATCCCTTATAACCCATTTAACCTCCCTTTATTGTTGTTTGTATCGCCACTTTAGGATTGTTTCTACTGCCTGACTGCACGACTCCTACATAGGATCCAACCTTCAAAATGATGGGGTTTGGTTGAAAACAAAACAATCACCTCCTCAGTTCCCACATTCCCTAAGGTAG
Organism: Viscum album; assembly: GCA_963277665.1. Lineage (NCBI taxonomy): Eukaryota > Viridiplantae > Streptophyta > Magnoliopsida > Santalales > Viscaceae > Viscum > Viscum album. The sequence goes on from OY728151.1 coordinate 45,929,213, forward strand.
ATTTCAATATTGTCTTGGGGTCTATTAGGACATTCCTCAAATGGCTAAAGATGTCAGTAACCTTCGGATCAACATTCTTGGGTCTTGGACCATTATGAAATGTGTTGGAAAGAATTGAACAATTATTAACAAACATGTCCACTATTAAGTCAGTAACCTTTTCCTTTCCATAAAACAATTGAGTCATCCAATCAGAAATTTGGAGTCCCTATTTACAATCACTATGACAATTCGGTGGTAGGTGACCCATAAGATTGCAAGGAATACAATAATCTGAACAAGATTCAAAAAACAAATTGTTGATTGCAATGACACTCTTACCCAACTTCGATCCAAACCCACACCACCAGTATCTTTGAGACTTCTAATTCAACACATATGTGTGGGTAAATCATATGAAAAATAGAATTCAATATACTAGAAGAGCCTAGAATCTAACCAACCAAATTTCTAAGAAAATAAAAAATTAATGGATTTTGAAAGTGTAACAGATGTTCAGGGAAACGTACACAAAATGTTGTTGTAGGAGCACTGCGTTTCATATGGAATTCATATAAATATCATAAAATAAATAAATTAATCCCAATATAGTTACATGGAGCACTAGAACAAGTGTGAATCAAGTCCTCTAGTGAAGAAAAATTCATCATAAAAAGCTTCTTATCAAGAAGACCTAAAATCACACATCCCAGAAAACCCCCAGTTCTACAGAAAAAACTATCGAATGTTGAAACCAAAGGACGTTGAGACCTGAATTGATCCACCATAGTCATGTCCAGAAGGCTTGAAGATTCTATGAGCTCTGAGGTCGAAAGAGATATATGAGGAAATCCATCAAAAAGTGAAGAAAGATTTAGAAAAATAAATATTGAAGGAAAAAACTAAAAAGAAATGAGACTTAAGATCAAAGTAAATGGCGTGGAAAATCATCTGAAGAAGGAATAGGCAAATCTATACCCCCCTAATGATGGTGGGGGGGAGGGGGGAGGGTTCATGGTAAGCCATCATCACATATATGGAATCTCTATGAGGGAATAGAGAGAAGGGCCATGTTATCCTCTTAAAAACATAGAAGACACTAAAACCATGAAAATACATAAAAACCCTAGAAACCCATAAAATCCAAAAAAAATTAAAATTCCTTTGAAAAATAAAAACCCATAAAACAAATAAAACCACCAAATAAAACCTTAAAAACCTAAAAATACATAAAACGCCTAAAAATTTAAAAAATGGTGAAAACCATAAAAAATAAAAAGACGCTAAAACCCTCAAAATCCATAAAACACTAAAAACCATTAAGAAAATCACTAAAGATCTCTATTAACTTTAAAAACCCTAGAATTCTGAAAAAACTCTAAGAAAAAATTAATAACCTAAAAAACATAAAAATCCTAAAAACCAAAAAAAATGATAAAAACACTAAAACACCTTAAAAACCCCTAAACCCATTAAATACCCTATGAACCTAAAACCCCTAAAACCCATAAAAACAATAAAAACCCACTAAAAACTGTAAAACAACTTTATACCCTTAAAATATTAAAAAACTTTAAAACATTAAATACCATAAAAAACTCAGAAAACCCCTAAAAACCAAAACAAACCATCAATAATATAAAAACCCTAGAAACCCTAAGAAACCTCAAAATCCCTAAAACCCCTAAAAACCATAAAACCCCTAACAAATCCATAAAATAACTAAAAACATGAAAAAATAAAAACCTTAAAAAACCTAAGAAAACTGTACAAACCTTAAAACACATAAAACCCCGAATAAACTAATAATTTCTAAAAGCCCAAAAATTCCCCAAAAAGACCATAATACCCTAAATCCTCTAAAAATCCATAAAAATCCAAAAAATCCAAAAATATACAAAAGATCTATAAAAATACCTAAAAATGTTAAAAAAACCAAAAAATCCACCGGAAACCATAAGAAAACCTTAGAAACCAAAAACACTTAAAACCGTAAAAAAAATAGAAAAAAACTAAAAATTTAAAAAAAACATATAAAGACCATAAAAAACCTAAAACCTATCAAAATCCCTAAAAAACTAAGAAAACTAAAAAAACTAAAAATATAAAAATATCCCTTAGAATCACTAAAAATATAAAAACCCCTAAAAACCCTGATAATCATAATGATATTTATAAAAATATTAAAACACTTAATCCCCATAAAATTCATAAAAAATACTAAAAACTTTAAAATCCCCTAAATACCATAAACCCATAAACACCATAAAACCCCTAAAACCATTAAAAACAAAAAATCCCATAAAAATCCTAAAAATCACTAAAAATTATAATAACCTTTTAAACCTATAAAAAAATTAAAAAACTATAAAAACCTTAAAACCCTTAACAACTCAAAAAAAACCCCAAAAACAAAATAAAATCCATAAAAACCCTAAAAATACCATTAATACTAAAAATCATAAAAATCCATAAAACTCTACAAAACCATAAAAAACCTAAAAACCATAAAAATTCATCAAAAAATAAACACCCTAAAAACCCAAAAAAACCTCTAAGAAAACCTCAAAATAGTAAAAACACTTAAAACTCAAAAAATGTAAAATTGATAAAAACATTAAAAACCCCTAAAAAACCCAAAAACCCTAAAACACTCAAAATACATAAAAACTCTAGAAATCCATAAAAATCCTAAAATAAACATAAAAACCCTTAAAACGTAAAAAACCCTAAAAATCACTAAAAATCCCCAAAATTCATAAAACTATAAAAATAATTTAAACTCCTAAAAACCTAAAAAATGTGAAAACCTTAAATGATCCTAAAAACCCTAAACACCCTAAAACTGTACAACCCCTAAAAACCTTAAAGAAACCTAAAAACCCATAAACCCCAAGAATCCCTAAAACTCTAAAAAAACATCAAATCCATAAAAATGTTAAAAACTATAAAAACAAATTAGATCCCATAAGAAATTAAAAAACAACCAAATAACTAAAAAATATAAAAAAACCAAAATCCATAAAAATTATAAAAACTCTCAAAATCATTAAAAACCCTAAGAAACGTAAAAATTCAAAATATTCGTAAAATATCTAAAAATGTAAAAAAATACTTCGAAAACTAAAAAAACATTAAAAACCTAAAAACACATAAAACATATAAAAACATGAAAAAAATAAAAACCCTAAAAAACAAAAAAGTCCCTAAAACCCCTAAAACCCTTTCAAATCCTTAAAACCCCTAAAACAATAAAAATCATAAAAAATTTCCAAAAATCATTAAAAATGTAACAAACCTAAAAACCATAAAAAACATTAAAAACCTACAAAAAAAGAAAACTCCTATAAAACCAAAAAATTCTAAAAACTCTAAAAGCCATTAAAATAAATAAAACGCCTACAACAATAATAATCCCTAAAACCATAAAAACCTATAAAACCAGAAAACCAAAAAAACCCGTAAAAACCATACAAAATAACTACAAACTCTAAAAAATATTTAAACCCCTATAAAATTAAAAAACTCTAAAAACCTTAATACCCATAAAAACTGAAAAACCCCCTAAAAATAATAAAAACCAATAAAAATAATAAAATAACTAAAAAGCCCTAAAAACATAAAACCGTAAAATCCAAGAAAACCCTTAAGAAAATAATAAAAACCTAAAAACACTTAAAACACCTAAAACGCCTAAAAATTAAAAAACACTATAAACTTCCAAAAGTCACTAAAACCCTGAAACCATTAAAATCCATAAAAACCCTAAAAACCATAAAATCCTTAAAAATCCCTAAAACTATCTAAAAATAGAAAAACCCATAAAAATCTGAAGACCCCTAAGAAATCCACAAAAATATATAAAAAACTTAAAACCCAAAAAAAACTAAAATCCCTAAAAACTCTAAAAGAACATAAAAACCCTAAAAATCATAAAACCAGTAAAATCCATAAAAACAAAAAAAACCCACAACACCTTAAAAAACAACTAAAAACTAGAAAACCCTTTAAACCACTATAATATTATAAAACTCAAAAAAAACCTTTAAACCACAAAAAACGGAAAAGAAACCAAAAAAAATAAAAACCAAAAAAAACCATAAAACCCCTCAAATCAATAAAAACCCAAAAAACCATTAAAATACTAAAAGTTACATATAAATCCCTGAAATCAAAAAAACTACTAAAAACCGGTTAAACATAAGAAAACCATAAACACTTAAAATAAATAAAACCCATAAAAACCTAAAACACCTAAAATTTTTAAAAAGAACCTAAAATCACTAAAAATTACATAAAACCATAAACCCCCCTAAAAACCATAAAAACCCAAAAAACCAAAAAAACTACAAAAACTCTAAAAAAAATTTAGACCCATAAAGCATTAGAAAACATTAAAACCTTAAAAACCACAATAAAACCCTATAAACCCTAAAAAATATAAAAACCCTAAAAACCCAAAAAAACCTCTAAATCCGTAAAAACCCAACATATATTTAATATCCAAAAAACATCTGAAATATCTCTAAAAATTTAAAAAAACCCTAAAACCCCTAAAAAACCCAAAGAAAACCTTAAAATCATAAAAACATATAAAACCCATAAAAACCCAAAAAATGTTAAAAACCCTAAAAATCTCTAAAAAACGTAAAAACCCTAAAAAACACTAAAAACCCTAAAAACGTAAAATTATAGAAAATCAATAAAAATCCCTAAAAACTTAAAAATCCTAAAAACCTAACAAAACCCAAAAAAACATTAAAAACCTAAAAAAATTAAAAACCCATAGAAACCTTAAAAAAACAAATCTATAAAAAGGTAAAAATTCCTCGAAATTCCTAAAACTCATAAAATCCATAAAAACCCCCAAAACCCATAAAACCCTTAAAACCATAAAAACCCCCAAAACCAACTAAAAACTGTATATCCCCTTTAAACCTATAAAAACATTAAAAAATAAAAACTGACATAAAAACATAAAAACCATAAAAACACAAAGAACCCCCACCACACCCCCACCCGCAAATAAAACTCTAAACCCCCTAAAAAGTCGTAAAAACACTAAAAATACATGAAAACCAAAAATAACCCTAAAAATCCAAAAAACACTAAAAATCTCTAAAAATGTAAAATATCCTAAAAAACCTGAAAACCCATAAGAAAACCGTAAAAACCTAAAAACACTTAAATACCCTAAAAACCATAAATCCCTAAAAATGCTCAAAAACCTAAAAACCCTAAAAATGTATGAAAATCATAAAACCCCCAAAAATCCCTAAAAACATAAAAAACCTAAAAAACCTAAAAACCCCAAATAAAACCTTAAAAACATAAAAACACTTAAAATCCTTAAAAACCTAAAAAAATCTATGAGGTGGTGTGTTTGTGTGCATACGTGTGGGTTTTTATTCGGTTGTAGTTCATAGATTTTAGTTATGGTTGTTTTTTCCTTGGGTTGTCTTAAAATCTCTAGTTGTGCTGCTCCTTGATGTCTTACATGCTCATTCTTGGGAGATAATAGGTTTTATTCTACTTTTTCTATGGTTTTTCTACGCTGGAATCATGTTCAATTGGCTAATGGATATTTTATTTGTTGTCTTGTAAGCTATTGGCAGCTGGAGGAACTATTTTATAGTTACATGTGTTGATTGAGGTTTTGAAATTGCATCTAGTTTGTATTTTACTAACACGGTGGGTGTGGTGCTATGTAAGAATTGCGATGGTTCTTAATGTTGGTGTTTTTCATTTGAAAGTCGATTAGAGGGATTTCTGTGGTTCTGAGTTCTTTTAGTTTGCTAGCTGCTTAGTCTATTTGGGAGCCTTCCTTGGTTCTCTTATGCTTGGTTGGTCTTGGAGCTTCTCTAGGGTCAAACTTATTTTCACCTTCGTGCAATTTTTTTAATTCATTCTCTCTTTTTGTACTACATATTATTTCCTTAAAAAATCATAAAAAGCCCTAAAAATATGCTAAGACCCCTAAAAACATAAAACCCCTAAAAACCATAAAAACCATAGAAATTAATAGAACCCTAAAAACCTGCAAAGAAGTCTAAATGTCATTTAAACCCCTACAGATTTTAAAAACACTAAAAACCCTAAAACCCTAAAACACAAAAAACTATAAGAACCCTAAAAACCCTCAAAATATATAAAAACTCCAAAATCACATGAAAATACTATAAAATCCTTAAAAATAATTAAAATTATAAAAACCCCTAGAAACACTGAAATACCAAAAGGACCTTAAAACCTAAAAACATAGAAAATCTCTAAAAACATAAAGTCTAGAACCCCATAAAATCCCTAAATTACCTAAAAGCCAAAAATATCCTAAAAATCCCTAAAATCCCTAAAAACATAAAAAACTCTAAAACCCTAAAAACCACTAGAAAACCTTGAAATCCAAAAAACACTAAAAACCCCTAAAAACCCTAAAAATGCAAAATCCCCTAAAACCAAAAACCCCTAAAAACCATAAAATCCACCCAAAAAATAAAAAACCCAAAAAACCCAAAAAAAACCTAGAAACCCAATAAAACTCTAAATACCATTTAGACCACTAAAAATTATTAAAAAAAATCCAAAAATATTTAAAACACATAAAAACTCAAAAAAAACCAAAAAAAGAACTAAACCCCAAAAAAGTCCTAAAACACCTCAAAATCCATAAAAAAACCTATTCACTAAAAAATCCTATAAAATCCATAAAAATCCCAAAAATATAAAAATACTAAAATCCATAAAAACCCATAACAAAATTGGAAAACTATAATAACTCTAAAACTCCCAAAAAAAACCTAAAAACACTATGTGGTGGTGCTTACATGCTTGTGTTAAGGTAATTATTCAGCTGTCATTTGTGGATTTTTTGAATGGCTATTTTTTTCTTGGGTTTATCTTCGATGATCTTGGCTATGTTGTTTCTCAGTGTCTTGTTATCTCGTGCTAATGAGATGTTGTGTTTTATTATTCTTATTCGGTGGGTCTTGTGCACTGATTTCATGTTAAGTTGGATTCTAGATGGTTTCCATGATATCTTATATTATGTTGGCAGTTGGATGGAGGTGATGTTTTCTAGGATCATGCATTGATGGTGGTTGGGACTTTTCTATTGTTTTTTATGTCGATAACTTGGTTAGTGTGGTTCTATTCTAGTGTTCGGATGGTTCTTGGTGTTAGTTTTTTTCATTTAGATACTGAATGGAGGGCTTTCTGAGGTTCTCATGTCGTTTAGTTTTTTTTGGATTCTTGGTCTGTTTGGGTGGCTTCCTTGGGGATATTATGGTTTTTTAGTCTTTTAATTCTTAGGGTTCAACTATCTTTTCATCTTCGAGTGATTGTTTTCTAATTCATTTTCTATTTTTATTCTATATTATTTTACCTTTACAAAAAACCTAAAACCCCTAAAACCCATAAAATATCCTAAAACCCCAAAGCCCCATAAAAACCATAAAACACATAAAAAACTAAAAACAGCCATAAAAAATCTACAAAACCCGAAAAACTCAAAAAAACTCATAAAACCCCTAAAAATTTTTAGAACTATAAAAAAACCTAAAAAACTAAAAAAACCTCAAAACTCAAAAAACTATGAAACCTAAAAACCCTAAAATCCATAAAAAACCTAAAAACCCATAACAATCCTAAAAATCTATAAAAATCTATAAAAACATTAAAACCTCTAAAAATGCTGAAGAACACAAAGAAAGCCTTAAGACCATAAAACAGTTAAAACCCATAAAAAACCTAAAAAATCTAAATCCTTTAAAAATACTTAAACCCTTAAAACCCTCAAATACCCTAAAACCATAAAAAACAATAAAAATCTGAAAAAAATACTTACAAATCCCAAAAAACAAAATAACTCTTAAAAATATAGAAAGCACCAAAGATTTCTTTAAAAATACAAAAACACTTACAACCACTAAAAATCCTAAAAATGATAAAAACCCTAAAGACCCAAAAACCCATAGAAACCATAATAACCCATAAAAAATATTAAAACCTCCCTAACTTATAAAAACCCGAAAACCCACCAAAAATCTAAAAACCCTTTCAACGCCTAATTTTTTTTAAATAACTCTAAAAAACCATTAAACCCTAAAAACTAAAAAAACCTAAAATCCAAAAAAAAACCCTATAAACGTAAAAACCCTAAAATCCCTTAATATCTCTAAAAACCCTAAAACACATAAAAATCCTAAAAATACTTAAAAATACAAACAAACCTAAAATCTTAAAAATAATATAGTAAACCATAAAAACCCAAAAACTCCTAGAACCCCTAAAAAACTAAAAACTCTAAAAACCTAAAAAACCCAAATAAATCCTAAAACACCTATAAATCCATAAAATCTAAAAAACAATAAAAATCACTAAAAATTCCTAAAAATATTAAAAATCATAAAACTCGAAAACCCCCAAATAAAAACTTATAATCCAAAAAACACATAAAATTCCTAAATAATAAAAAAACAAAAAACAAAAAAGACCCTAAATCCATTAAAACCCCTAAAACCCCCTAAAAACTATAAGACACATAAAGACACATAAAACCACTAAATACTCTAAAACCCCTTTAAACCCCTAAATAAACTAAATACCCCGTAAACACCCAAAAAAATCATAAAAACCCAAAAAAACCCTAAAACCCCTAAAAATCTATAAATACCCTTAAAATCCCTAAAACTCCTAAAATAGACCCAAAAATTCATAAAAATGTAAAAAACTGGAAAAATCATGAACAACGCTAAGAAATACTCAAAAACTCAAACACACATTAAACCCCTAAAAACCTAAAAAATGATAAAAATCCCCAAAAAACCCAAAAATCCCCCAATACCCTAAAAACCCTAAAATCTCTCAAAATCCATTAAAAACATAAAAAAATAAAAATACCTAAAAATACCTAAAAATAAATTAAAAAGTAAAAAACCCTAAAATACCATGAAAACCCCTAAGAAAACCTTAAAATCCAAATAATACTTAAAACCCCTAAAAAACCTAATATTTATAAAAAACATAAAAGACCCTAAATACTCTAAAACACCCTAAAACCCCTAAAAACCCATAAAACCATTAAAACCTTAAACCCCAAAAACGCCCTAAAATCACAAAAGAACTCTAAAAACATAAAAAATGCTAAAAATGTTAAAAAACAATGAAAACCATAAAAAATTAAAATAATCTAAAAACACCCTAAAACCACCAAAAAACGTAGAAACCTAGAATCCCTATAAACCCTCAAAATCCTAAAAATCCTAAAAACCCAAAAAAATCCTTAAGAATCCCTAAAATTCACTAAAAATTTTAAAACCCTAAATCCCAAAAAACTCCGAAGAATATCTTAAAACACTACAAACACTTAAAAGCCCTAAAAACCTATAAAATGAAAAACCCCTAAAAACAATAAAAGACCCTAAAACCCATAAAACCCCTGAAATCCCTAAAAACAAAAAATCCTTTCAAAGCACTAAAAATATCTAAAAATGTAAATTTCCCTAATATCCTTGAAAATTCTAAGAAAATATTAAAAACATAAAAACACTAAAAACCCTGAAAAACCCCTAAAAAGGCTAAAACCCCGAAAATACGCAAAAAAAAAATTAAAAACTCATAAAAACCATAAAACCCCCAAAACAAAAAAACCATAAATCCCATAAAAACATTAAAAACCATTTAAACCCCTAAAACGTTAAGAAAATCTAAAAACACTTAATAACCCTAAAAAATATAAAACCATAAAAACCAAAGAAAAACATAAAGCCCCTAAAAAATCCTAAAAACCCAAAAAATCCAAAAAACCATAAAAATCCTAAAAAATCCATAAAAATACCTTAAAACATAAAAAACCTTAAAACCCCTGAAAACCCTTTTGAATTTATTAAAAACCTAAAACCACTTAAAAAGCATAAAAACCTATAAAATGATAAAACCCATAAAACCCTAAAAACACTCATAATCCCTTAAAAACCTTAAAGAATAAAAAAATCCTAAAAATCCCCCCAAATCCATAGAAATTTAAAAAATCCCAAAATCCATGAAAACCCCTAGGAAAACCTCAAAAATAAAAAAACATAAAACCCTTAGAAACATAAAAACGCTAAAAAAAATCAAAGACCTTAAAACCCCAAACCACTAAAAACTATAAAAACCCCTAGAAACCATAAGATACCCTAAAACCCATAAAACCTTATAGCCACTAAAAACTCTAAAAACCCTTTGAAACCTATAAAAAAAATTTAAAGACACTAAAAACTCTTAAAACCCATAAAACACTAAAAACCACTAAAAACCCAAATCCCAAAGAAACCGTAAAAATAATAAAAATCCCTAAAAATATAAAAAAAATAAAAAACAATAATAAAACCATGAAAACCTAAAAACACTCAAAATCCCGAAAAAACATAAAAACAAAAAAAACCCTAAAAGTCCCCAAAAACACCCTAAACCAATCAAAATCTCAAAAAACCCATAAAAACCCTAAAATTCACTATAAATCCCTAAAAATGAAAAAAACACTAAAAACTGTAAAAAATATTAAAATCCTAAAAACACTAAAAATCACATAAAACCAAAAAATGTTAAAAACCATAAAAGACCATAAACCCCCCAAACACTTATAAAACCCATAAAAACCACTAAAATCACTAAAAACCCCTAATACCCATAAAAACCATAAAAACTACTAAAAACAATAAAAACACATTACACCCCTAGTAACATTAAAAAACACTAAAAACCCTTAAAACCCTAAAAACTCAAAAAAACCCATAAAATCCTTAAAAACCATAAAACCCAAAAAGTCCATTAAAACCATAAAGACCAATAAAAATCCCAAAAATCACTAAAAATACATAAAAATGTAAGAAACTATAAAATAATTGAAACCCCTAAAAGAAAACCTTAAAATCCTAAAAAAAACTTGAAACCCCAAAAAACATAAAAAATGATGAAACCCTGAAACACCCTACAACCCTAAACACTCATAAAACCCATAAAAACCAAAAAACCCACTAAAACCATTAAAACCCCTTTAAACCCTTAGAAATGTTAAAAACTATAAAAACATTAAAAATCATAAAAATTTTAAAAAAATCCTAAAACCATAAAAACCTTAATAACTCTAAAAACCATAAAAAACCAGAACACCCCTCAAAATTCATAAAAATCCTTAAAACCATTAAAATCGTAATAGCTACTAAAATACCTAAAAACATAAAATCCCTGAAAACACTAAAAACCGATAAGAAAACCTTAAAAAACTAAGAACATTTAAAAGCCCTAATAGCCTAAAAACGCTAAAAACCCTAAAAACATTTAGAAATCTAAAAACCATCAAAATACCTAAAAACCCCAAAACCATAAAAAACCTAAACTAATCCCAAAATATCCATAAAAATTAAAACCCTAAAGAACCTGATAATTCTAAAGAGACCCATAAAAACTAAAAACACATAAATCCCCTAATAGACCTAAAAAATGTTAAAAACCATAAAAACCTAAAAAATACCATAAAAATTTTAAAACCCCGTAAAAACCTAAAAACCTATAAAAACTATATAAACCATCTAAACCCATAAATTTTTTTAAAAAACTCTAAAACCCATAAATACCCTAAAAAACTAAAAAACCCTAAAATCCCCAAAAAACCATAAAACCCCCAAAACCCTCAAAATACCTAAAATCCCTAAAACAGCATAAAAATACTAAAATATCCATAAAATCCCTAAAAAAGTAAAAAAAACATAAAAACCCATAAAAACCCCTATTAAAACCATAAAACCTAAAAACTATTAAAACCCCTAAAAACATAAAAGATGCCAAAGACACTAAATGCCAAAAAAACATAAAACCCTAAATCACCTCAAAATATTTTGTTAACACTCTTTAAGAAGGAAACAATGATTATGAAGACTCAATTTGGATGTTTCAAAGTATCAGAGAATGTTAATTAAAGAAATATATCTTAATGGAGCTACGCAGAACACCTACGCATCAAGATGACCAGTGCAAGTTCTACCTGTTCAGTCCAACGAGCAGCACTTATGCAGAGGAACTACAATGTAAAGCTATGCAGAGGACCTGTATGGAAGTATACTTTATGCACCCCTATGTGGGAAACCTATTCTATGGACCTACACAAAGGACCTGTGTTGAGGAACTCGCGGTAATATAATTTCTACACCCAAATGCGGGGAACCTATGCTCTGGAGCTACGTCGACAATGTACGCGACCAACATTATTTCGACCAACCCCCTCCTCACCTATAAACAGACCCTTGGGATCCCTATTTGGTAACTAAAAAAGTTATAAGAACTCTCGAATATCCCAATACATAGCTCTTTCACCCAAGTCCCCCAATTTTTTTAGGTATCTCTATTAAAACATGAGAGAATAGGAAATTATATGGGATAGAAAAGATTGAAATCCTTTCAGTGTTTTTTATATAAAACATATGGTTAAGGAACCTCCTTCCATAGGAAGAAGTCATCTACACATGGTCATTTTGTTAAGAAAGGACTTCTATGGGATGCTTCCAAGGACATCAAGGGGAACCTAAGGTTCTTAAGTTAAAACCTAATTCAAGTGTTTCTATTTCTAGTCCATTTCGCAAGGCATATTGATCTCTCATAGGCTTATACTTCCTGTGTTGAGAATTTTTTTAGTTTCTCCTAGGACATGCACAGTACACCTGCATGGTACACCTATATGGCATACCTATACTACATGAATATGCGGAAGACCTACATAGAAGTCACATGTGATCTATATTTGAATGCCTCTATAATCCACCCACAGAGGGGCCTCTCCTTTCTTTTCTCCCTTGTCTTAATGGGACCAAGTTGAACCTCCACCAAAACCTCTTGAATTACCAAACCTTTGCAAAAAGTCACATCAGCGTGTCTCACATTTGGGTTTTTATTTCAGCAGTCATAGGTTCCCCACATTTGTCTTCTTAGGGATTCAGGATCCTTAGGGTGTTTTTAGGTTTGTATATCTATAGTCACATGGACCCTTACCCTAGAAAAAATGTAGGAAAGTTCCCAGTTTAGAGGATTATGTTTCATACCATGTTCCCCTATCTCATATCTAAGACACATAACCTCAGGTCCCTGGTAAGGAAGGTACGATTCATGCTTTCATTTCATTTTGACATAGGGAATGATATCCTCCATCCAATATGAAATTAATTCTAGGGAATTCCTCATAGATTAAGCCCCAAGACATTCGGCTCAAACCCAATGACATTTACTTTATTTTCACATTGAAGGGTTCATTACTCCATGCCCTCACCCACAGCTGCCTCAGATTATTTCACCGCAGGGCACTCTTCCATCGGCAGAGGAGAAAACATGTGGTTTGTTGAATCATTCACATCCTCTTGTTTCTCGCACCAACCATGATTCATATGGTCTTAGATAATTGTGATGATTAAAACATCCACACAATCCACCTCACTTCTTGAATTATGAGAACTCTGATTCCCACCATAATTGGGATACATAGGAATCCTTCACCCAGGGCCCGATCTCAATGGAAATCCTCTTCAGGTGTCCAACTCTAATTTTCTTGTTTTTTCATCATCCTAAAGAAAAATCTCCAAATTATGTCCTATTTGAATCTCCATTAGTTAAGACATATCTCTTTGACCCTATTCCAAGGGAATCTTATTTAGTAGTAAGCCCCAACCTATTTCTCTCAAAGGGTCATACTCCCCTATGATACATGTCGAACTATGTGGTATTTTATTCCCATCCAAGAGGGATACGTAGGAATCCTCCTTGAGGTTCAAACCCAACACTCCAAATCAACCTTATTCTTTCTAGGCCACATTCCCAGTAGGGTCTAATCTAACTTGGAAATTCATATCCTTTTCAGTTTCCTTGGGTTATTTGGACATAAATCTTACAGTAAGATTTAACTAGGAACTTTCTGATTAGATTTCCTTACCACATGACATTAAATTGTATAGTTAGATCCTTATCACACAACCATAAAAGGTATGATGTGTCCTATTAAGTGGTACTGAACTACGGGGGTTATGATTCAATTCCAAATGATACATAGGTAGCCCATCTATGGGTATGATCCCAAAATAAAGAATAACTTCTGTCTCCTTAGATGATGATAAATTCTAGAGTGATATTCGTCTACCTGGATGACCATAAATTCTAAAGTTCCCCACTGAGTGTATTAAAAACCAGTATCGTTGTAATAACAACCAAATAATCTCTAAGTATTATATGATAGGATACCATTGATGGAGAACCCCAAATACATATAGATATCTCCATTAATAAAAAACCTTGAATACATAAAAATAATTTAGAATTAAACACATGATAACTATTTGATTTCAAAATTTTAGGGGAACATATATTACACGTGGTAAATTAATAAGGATTCATGAACATATCTTAAATCTATAAGAGAGTCCTAGAGTAAGCAATAATTCCCCTCAAATGGGTGTGATGAGCCTGACCTCCCATCCTATCGACTAATGTAGGTTCTTAAGAGTCATAGGTCAATTAACTGAATGAATGCATAACTTTGTAAAGTATGAATTTCTTGGATATAGAACCATTGGGTGTTTCAAGTTCCATAAACCAATCCATTAGAAACCGCCCAGAAATAGTGATTCCTAACCAGAACACACATTCTAGGGGAAACAAAAAATGGTGAACCTGGCATGAATCCTTAACCAAGTTAATAGGTTACCCAATAAAAAACTATAAAATAGACAGTTGTTTATTCTCCATCAGAATATTTTGTTTGTACTCATACACAAACAAAAAACAGTGAACCCGATGTGAATCCTTAACCAAGATGATTGTGTTACCCATCTGTTAAGACCCCTATCAATTGATAAAAAGAGGACCAGACAATGGAATTAATCACACATATATTTATCAAAAATATTTTTATTTTCTTTAGTTAATTATTCGTATTCATCATATATGCATGCACTTTCTTTCCAGGAACTCCGTTCATTCCAATTGGCTTCCTTAAATATTGCACCTGTGAATGCCTTGACTGTTGTTCAAGATGGATCCTTGTCTTCTCAAAGGACATTGTCATCAACTCAGCATCTTCAACGCTGGGTCTCCAATGTATTGGTTTGAGAATACCATCAACATGATATTATCCTGACCATGGAGTCTTCCCGCTAGGCCCTCCAAATCAAGAATAACCCCTGGTTGTCTGGTCAATAGTGACTGGTGGTCGAGAAGAAGATGGTTCCAACCACCATGTTTAACCATTATTGGAGCTTGTACCCAGAATACAATCACCAATACCTCCTTTATTCCATGGATGTCAACCAAAAGGCCACCCATGGCCTGATCCTGAAGACACGTGTGTACTTCCCAAGGGCTCCTACCAACAATCATCACTGCCAATGCCATCTGACAGAAATCCCTCAACATGATGAGAGTGTTATCTTCAGTTGTCCAGCCCAGCTCCCTTAGACCCTGGCATTCAACAAGAACCATCAGGGACAATAGTTAGAAAATATGTAGTAGGTTCCTACTTTTTCCCCCTCTGGAGAATTCCATCAGCTCAACTTGGTAGAAACAAAGAACGAGCACATACACATTTCCACCTTAATTCTTCCATCCAACAGACTTGTTTGGAAGCACCAAACTAATTCTTCCATTTAAATTTAGTGGAGTACCATGAGAAGGCTCATACACCTTCTTAAAATTTATTAGCCAGTCAGTAGACACATCTGTATGCATTCAAGAAAGCCTATCAATCAAATGTGGAAGCAAATTGTAAGAAGGAACATACACCTACCAGCATCCACCCAGCCTACCAACAGTCGGATTTGGCTATACATAAGTAAGAACATACACCTGCACGCACTCACCATGCATGATAGTAGTCTCATTTGATAGCATCCATAGATGTCAGTTAGAAAGCTATGACAATAACCTAGGGAATACTTGACTCTCTTACCCCACACATAAGTACTGTCAGTTTCAATTTATAGGAAAGGGAGGGCAGGAGTAGGTACATACACCTACTCCAGATACAAAATGGACATATATTCCCGTTCCAGCAACTGATGTAACCAAACACATTTTGGAAATGGTGAAAGGGAAAATAAAAATTCATGCCCATATCCTGGAAGCCTATTAGAATATCATAATAGAAAATTCAGCCATAATAGAGTCATGGAAACATAATTATGCACCATATTTTTGATGACTCATCATCATTCCATCTCGGAGTAGATACACACCTCTATTCCAGTCCAGTAGGGTTATGGGGCATACTCACCCATATCGTACGAACAACCAGATCGGGAACATACACATGTTCCAATTGGAGATAATCATCATATTCTAATGGCCACTCCAAGGAAGGCACATAAACCTTCCCATGATAACCACATCTCCCAGTAAGTGGCCCCAAATACATGTAAGAGAGTATCAAAGAAAAATTCTAGCCAAGCACATTTGGAAAATAAAAAAGTAAATCTGTGATTTGGATCCTCTTAATGATGGAGTTCTTGAAGCCCTCAGAAATGTATCTATTTCAGCTAAATATCCTACCCACCCATTACCAAATTATGGTAGTAGTAGAAGTAATTATAATTTTTCGAATTGTAAAATTTATCATGAAGGCTTGCTTCATGAAAATTTGGTCAATATTGAGAATCTATCTCTAGATGAGAGTCGCAAAAACCCTATGTGTGGAAAAAAGGCCATGGATCAAGAGGATTTATCCCTTACTGTAATCCTCCATGGTGATCCTCCCCATGATGGAATTCTCTATGAAAGTTATATATGCCGTAGTGTTTCTCAATTTTAAGAAAATTAAATAATTGACAGTGTAGTGATGAGAAAGCCCTCTTATCTTGAGGCACTTGCAAACATAAGTCCAGTCATGTTTGAAGCCTTTTTATTAATAGGGGAAATAATTTCCCAACCAAAAGACAACCCAAGGCAACAATCATTCTCCAAACCTCCCATGGGTCATTTTCCTTCTAATAAAGTAGAGGAAATATCAACTTATCCCATTTATTGTGACAAACCAATCGAGAGGTGTCCACTCTGGTTAGACCAAGTTGAGAAACCTATAACAAAATATGAAGAGGATATGTTGAATATGAGAAAAAAATAGATAAGGGTGAAATACCAATCATGTTTTGGCCTTTGGAAACCTCTTAATACAACATTCCAGAAATGATGGTAGAAAAATGCATTCATGATATCCGCCTCAATATATGGAAGAATCATTGTCATATGAAAATAAAATTATTACCATATCATTAATATAACATTCGTTTCGAGGTAATAGAAGGGTTGTAGTGTCAAATTGACTTGGAATCTCTCTAGGTTTCCTAACATCCAATGGTTGAGAAATAATAGGAGGCCCTTCAATGTGCATGGCTCAATTCATTAAGGAGGTTGTGATAATTGATCGTAGAAACCCCATATGGTGTTCATATCATATTATGGGGTGAACATGGAGAATTTTATTTAAATGTGATCCAAAATTAACAAAGCTGGATAAAAGTGGTCTCATGAAATTCTATTACCCTAGGTTGGCTACAACAAATAAATTCTATTCGTGACTGAAGAAATGCTTAGAAAGCACATGCCTCGATTGTTTTTCACTAAAATTGGTCCCAAAGAGAGAAAGATATTGAGAATATTATGCATCAAACATCTAAAATCATTGAGTAGGATTCCTTATTAGGGTATTTCAGCTATCAGATTACATAAATGTCTAAAATAGTATAATGTTCTTCCAAAAAAATGTTATTTAAGTGGGTGTCATATAATGCACCCAGCCAATGTTCATACCAAAATTCATAAAATTAGAAGATAAGCTATGCTGATATCATCCATAGCTGTTTAGTAACCACTGCCACCCACATGACTCGGGGATTTTTTAACCCAACATTCGGATTCAACAAATAATCCTTTTGGTTTGTAGAAGAATAGTAGGAACAACACCGGCCGGCAGGGCTGGGGGCTTCAACACATCTACAATCCCCTCCTTGGTGGAAGTCTATTTTCTCCTGATTAGAGAAGAAGCGAAAAAGTGAACATACACCTTAATTATCTAATGATTTCATTCATATTACTATTCATAAAATAGTTCCTGAGAAATCGTCATATAGGAGAACAAAGTCTCATGGAGTGCACAGAAGAAGACGATCTTACAGAGGCATTTATAGAATGTCGTTAATTCATTATGCATCAATAAATGTCATTAATTCCATTATAGAAGATCCAATAGAAAATGAGTCCAGTTCAAGGGATTCTAAGGATGAAGTTATTATTTATAATATGGTACACACCATAGAAAATGAAGGATTTGTGCATACTTGAAATTAGAGGCTTACCTAGAATCTAGGTATTCCCTCAAATAATCAACGTCCACCTCTTCGAAAGGACATAACATGGGGAAAGGGAAAAGTCATATCATGGATATTTTTTCACTGGATAAGGTGAATCTATTTTTCTTCAAGAAATATTTTCCTAACAAGAGAAGGAGACGAAGGGGTTGAGAAGACTCAATGTAGAGTTACTCAGAAGTAGCATTCATTCTAGACATGCTTCACAAGAAAATCCTCAACTTTCACATCCAGTAGGATATCTATAGCATAGAGGTTTTGTTGTAACTACTGATGAGGATAATGAATTCCTTCCACTGAGTACACATCCAGAACATGGTCAAACACACCCTTATAAGTCTGTCCCCATGGGTTATCCAAGACAAATTCTAGAAGTACCACAACTGATTGTTTTTCCAATCATTTCACCTCTACATGCTCTAGCTGCTATACCTGTACAGGTCCTAAATCATCTAGATATTCCCCAAATAATTATGAATTCAATTGATTCATTAACAACTTGATTGGAAGTTATGGAAGAATGGAGCACACCCGTACAACCAAAAAAAAGGCTTATCCTAAAGTGGTAGATCAAATTCATCCCCTTCCAAACTTTGTGAATACTACATTTCTAATCTTTAATAGTTCAAGAGATCCAGAGAAGAACTTGATGAATTTTGTTTCTCGATGTGATCCCATGATGGGGGCCCCTCAACAACAACAAGCAGTAAATATCAGATGTATTGTGCAATCACTAAAAGAACCAGCCTTTGTCTGGTATATAAGTTTGTAGTCTCGATCGCTTACTGGATGTGAAGACCTCCATCAGAAATCCATTTTCCAATTCAGTTCAATGTTATAGAAGAAAATATTCTTTGATCTTACGAACTAAAAATAAAGAGGTAATGAAAGAGTTTTATATTTCATTGCTAGATGGAAAGGATTAACATATTCTTCAAACCTACCACTTCCTCGGGAAGTGTTGTTTCTGATATATGTAAAAAATATCCATGATGAGTTACACAGACCACTAATCCCTATGAAATATACATGAGGGTTGCAAGAAATTACTTCAATTTCCCAACAAGTGTAAAATTCCATCACAAAAACCAAAGAAAAGTCTTGTGTACTCTCATCATCTCTGGGAATAAGAACATGAAAATCTGAGGCTGCTATAGTTACACTCAAGAAAGAAGATGTACCAATGTCTACTTCAAAGCCTTAATAATACCATATGTCTCTACCTTCTGAGCATAAGTAATAATTAATACCTCATAAATATGGTCAAAAATATTATAGTAGAAGAAAATTTGAGGATTTTAAGAACAAAGTTTGGGTTTTCAAAATTAATAGGTTCCCAGTTACTTCTTTTCAGATTTGGAAAACAAATTAGTTCAGTTTCGAAGGTTTAATAACCCTAATAAAGAAATATATGAAGATCTCTCAAAATATTTCCCCTTTCAAAAAATGTTGGGTCACCCCATATTGGAGTGTTTTATTTTCAAATGTCTTTTGAAAAAGATAGAGGAATATGGAAAAGTGAAACTAAAAATTTCATTAACTCAGGTGTCATGTATTACTACTACTGATCCAAAAAAATAAGGCATATGGCATGAAGTAAAAAAGAAAAAATGCATAGAAGTATGCTGATTGGATGGCCAGGAAAATGAAAAATCAAACTCATGCCATTCTATGAATATATTTTAAACAACCAACTACACTTCCTTCCACTTCCACTGCAGCAAAGCCATCTTCATAAAAAGATTAGTTCTCCAAAGGTCACTACTAAAAAAAGTGACATTGTTAGAAAGATAAAGAGCAGTCAGAAGAAGATGAGATCATGTCAAGGAAAATCGTTTTCCTTAAATTTGGAATATTTCATGACAAATATCTCAAAAACACAGGCACCACCTCTCCAAATGTCATAAAAAATAAACCTATCAAGCAGAATATTCCTCGAATGAGGAATTGATCTTTGGTTCCATTTACATTATTCACTTAATGGACCCCTGTGAAAATGATGATTCTTATTATGAACCTAAATTCCCTGTACTTTATTGGGGAACTATGGGGAGAATTCATGGTCAAGGATACAAAGGAAGATGTAGATATGCTATAAGACACTATTTTAATTACACCCCAACTCAAACCGTTTATCTAGAAGAAACTCATGGAAGATCCCTTCTGTGGTATCAACAAGAAAGGGGGAATTATCCACACATGATCAGGTCATCCCTAGAATGTTCATCATGGAAGACCGATTAGAGGTTATACCACAACTTTGTTGACAGATAGAACAACCTAGCTGGGATAATCCACCAAGAGAAGAAGTGTTTCCAGTTTCTAACCTAATAAATTTACCATCTACATCAGGAGCATATACTTCTAAGGAAACTGAAAAAATGAATTTCCATGCTAGAAAATGCAGATCTTTAGACTAGAAGTAGGATGTTTTGAAGCAATTGGCACAAGTAACATTAAATTTATCAATACTGGATGCTCTGAATCTATTAAAAGATCTTCATTAAGCACTTATTGAGGCTTTTTCATGTCCTCAAGAATATTAAACTGAGGTTGCTGCTACTGAGGTCTACCATATAGATAATGATTCTATAGAATGCCATGAAATTTTATATTTCACAGACCAAGATAAGGATAATTTTGTACATGGAAACATTTGGACCTTGTATTTATCTATAAAGGTTAATGATGCAGACTTTCAATGATCCTTCATTGATAATGGATCGGGATTTAACCTTATTCCCATCTGTACACTTCATCGGTTGGGTCTCACTGAATCTGACTTATCTCCCTAAAATTTGATGTTTCAAGGTTATTATTGGAATGAACAATAAACTTAGGCAAGATTACATTCAGAACTCATTTTTGGGACCTTGTATCTAATTCATATTTCATGTTTGTCTATCAGGATACATCTTTCAATATTCTTGTTTGGAAGGCCTTGGTTACATCAACTTGAGGCCATTCCTTTGTCAAACTACCAGTGTCTCAAGTATTTCTTCAATGATAAAATTGGGACATTTCACGGTGAAAAAAAGTCATTCAAAATATGTGAATATTAGTATATTGAGGTAGAGTTATATCACACAAAGGGAAAATGGTCCATGGAAAAAAGATGTAACAAGAATAAAGGCATCAAATGGTCTGGAAAAGATCCCAGCTAACCCATTCAAGTATATCAATAAAGATTACATACTGATTATTAATCAAATTGAAAGGGTAGACCCAAATCCAATAACTTTTCTAGTGACATCCACAATGTTCTTTGTTGCAATTGATTTTGAATACATAGGAGAAATTTTTAATTAACCAAACAGTACTGAGAGCCTAAATAGATATGTCTTCATTCCATCTATCAAACTTCATCCAGTATTTGATTCATCATCCCGGATAGAAAAAGTTCTCACATTAATGTAAAAATATAGGGATGTTGATTCCAAACCCATCATTTTCTCTTCAATGCTCCAGGTAGACCCTTCATTATCAATAGGGTTCGAAATGGTTTCCTCTTCTTTAGGATGTCCAAATATTAACTCCTCACCTAGATTTAAATGCATTGATTCATCACCTATCCTTCATGTAGAGATATAATAAGTGATGACTGAAGAAGATGAATAATAGTAATACCTCAAGTACACTCCTACAGTATTTGAGGAAGTTGCCTCCGCCATTGTTGATGAGATCAGAGAAATAAATTTGGGTACAGAGGAAGATCCACACCCCCACTCTAATTAGTGAGGCCATGACTTACGAAGAGTAAGATGTGTATACTTAATTTCAAAAGAAACATAGAGATGTATTTTTTTATTATTATAATTTAATTACCGGCCTTAACCCTAATGTGGACACTCATCATTTGGGTTTTCTAGAAGAGAATTGGGGATTTAAGTAGGCAACAAAAAGAACACACCCAACTCATACATCCAAAATTGAGGCTGATGTCGACAAGCTTATAAAAGCTAGCCTTATCAGGGAAATGAAATATCCCAAATGATAGGAAAATATTGTACCAATGAAATAGAATAATGGGAAAATAATATTTTTCTTTTATTTCAGAGACATCAACCAGAATTTTCCCAAAGATGGATTTCCAATTCCAATCACAAAACTTTTAAATGATGCAATGGCTGGTTTAAAGCTCTCTCCTTCATGGATGGCTACTCTAGGTATAAAAAAATCTGAATGGCCCCATAATATAAAAAATATATATCTTTTAGAGACCCTCAAGGAATATTTTTGAATTAGGTAATTCCCTTTGGATTGAATAATACCGGTGTGGCATATCAATGTGCAATGCATCACATTTTCAAACCTTTCATGGGGAAATTCATTAAATGATATGTGGATGATATAGTGGTTAAGTCTAGACAATGTTCTGGTCACTAGGCTGATTTGAAGACAATAATCAGCAAGCTTCAGCAACATAATTTGCATGTGAACCCCTTGAAATGTGATTTCGGGGTAACCCCGGAAAGATTTATTAGTTTTGTTGTATGCCACCACTATATCTAAGTCAATCCCAATAAGAATATGGTTGTTCTTGGAAATCAAACTCCTTGAAAATTGAAATAGTTTAAAGGAATTCAAGGACACATTTCCCATATCTAGCGATTCATAAACAATTTGATAGGAATGTTTTTCCCCTTCACTAAATTGATGAAGAATGGGGTCACATATCAATAGACCAATGACTCCAAAGAATCATTTGATACCCTCATGAAATATCTCTTGAGCCCACCGATATTAATGCCACTAGTTGAAGGAAATCCACTCACTCTTTATGTGACAGCTTTAGAGAGATCAATGGGCACCTTATTTAAAAAAATAATGATTCTAGGAATAAAAGAATCCTTTATTATCTCAGACAGACCATGATCGATGTAGAGACTCAACATACAGATATTGATAAAAGCTTCCTTGCATTAATCTTTGTAGTTCATAAATTGAGACACTACTTGTAGCATCATGAGGGTTACTTTTTATCTCTCAATAACTCACTCAAATTTATCCTCAACCATACTATGCTTATAGGACGTTTGGGGTGATGGGTAGTTATTTTGAAATAGTTTGATATAAAGTATGTTCCTTATAATGAAATAAAATTCCAATATTTAGCAGAATTCCTTACTAAGCACCCATATGCGGATGATATATCATTGAATACTGAATTTCTTGATTAAGAAATATTATTTATTCAAGAAATCCCCCCAAATATAGGAAATTCATTTTGATGTTTCTTCTATAAGTCCAATAGGGAAGAGAATGGAAAACCTTAAATTCAATAATGTTAGGTTAGGAATTGTTCTTATTTCACCAGAGAAGTTAGTGTTTCCATATTCCTTTATGTTATCAAAAGGTGGTACAAACAATGAGGAAGAATATTAAGCTCTCATTGAAGGCCTAGAAATATCCCTTCAAGTACTAGTGGATTACCTAGAGATGAAAGGTGAATCAGAGTTAGTAATCAAACAAATCAATGGGGATTACACCATTTGAAAATAAGAACTAATATCCCTGTGTGATTATGTTCGAGGGTTAATAGGAGAATTTCCCTAAGTGAATTTTTTTTACATCCCATGGTCAAAAAATACCCAAGATAATGCATTGGAAAATGCATCCATGACATTGGATGATCCAATTTGGGACAAAATAATCATCATAATTTCTCATCGTCGAGTGGTTTCACCTTTTTTCAAATCTGGAAAGAGAAAATTAATTTAATCAGTCCAATTTCAGAGCCATATGGTCATACCATGGGATGGATGAAACCCATCATAGAATATCACCAAAATGGCGTACTTCCACTAGATATTATTAAAGGAGAACAAATTTGGTGATGAGTAGTTAATTTTACTCTTTATGATTTCCTAGATCACCACAAGATCCTTTATATATGTGGATTCGATGGAATTTTTCTCAAATGACTTGATAGGGAGGAAACCTTGACTATCATGAAAGAAGTACATGTAGGAGCCTGTGGTGATCACCAGTCTGAGAATATGATTTCTGATCAAATCTTAAGGCTTTGATACTTTTTGGCATTTGATGATGCAAGATTGCACAAATTTCACTAAGAAGTTCAATCCCTACCAGATGCATTCCAACAACATTCATCAACCCCCATATTTTCGACATATAGCAAAATACTCTTTTCCATTTTATACATGGGGAATAAATATAGTAGGAATATATCCTCCATCTACATATAAGTAGTTCAAGTATATTCTTACTGTACCAATTTCTTCTCCAAATGGGCTGAGGAAATACCTCTCAAAGAAGATAATCCCAAAATAATTTTTATCCTTTTCAAAACTAATATCATTACCGTACATGGGGTCCCTCATACCATACTTATAGAAAATAATACCAATTTCTATTCCCTTAAGTTAAAGAAGTTATATCAAGAGAATAATATCAAATCCAACCATTCATCTTACTACCATGCATCAACCAATGGATAGATATAGGCTTTCAACAAGATATTATTAAATATAGTCCATAAAATGGTAGATAAATATAAGAAATATTGAACTAATAAACTCTTGAATTCATTTTGGATTATCGTACTATTAATCATACTAAACCACGATCAACCCCATATTCATTGGTGTATGGGACACAAGGAGTTCTGCCTATTGAAATTCAATTTCCTTCACTCCGAGTTTCCATTTGTGATCAATTATCTACAAAAGAATAGTCCCATAATTAATTGGATGATATAGAATGTTTAGGCAAAAATAGATTGCATACCTTGCATCATTTGGAAGTCTATCAAAATATAATATCATTATATTTTAACAAGAATGTTTTCCTCCACTCATTTCTTCAGGGAGAACTTGTATTAGTCCTCAATAAACTGATGATACTAGGAAAGAAGCCTCCAAAACTTGATCCAAAGTAGGAAGGACCTTATTACATACATAAGGTTCACACTAATGGAGCTTATTACCTAATATCAAGGGATGGAGAACTTATTACAAATCTAACCAATGAAATATTCTTGAAGAAATACTTTTTGTAATAAAAAAAGTTATGTCTCAGTTGCAAGGCATTAAATTGCATAGAAACCATATGCGTCCATGATACACGACATTAAAATTCATAGCATCTTTGTCCTTGTAGCATGACATTAAATTGCATGACATCATTTTCCCTTGTCGCATGTCTTTAAACTGAACAACACCATTTTTCCTCACTACAGGACATTAAACTATATGGTTAACATCTCCTTCATTTAATGTTAATAAATCACCCATTATACTACAAATTGGAATTAATTGTTGTTCTTTAAAAATGAGCATCTTCCATTAACAATAATTTCTCACATCATTGATACTCCTTAGTGGCATATGAGTCCCATTTCTCCCTATGTTTGAATCAGATCTAAATAGGGACCCATTTTCAAGAACTATGTATGGATTGATTCTCATTATAATGAGATAAATAGAGATGCCCAGATCTCTAATCCTATTCCCAGTCACAATAAAATATAAATTCCCTTTTCCTTGAATTTAGGAGTCATATTTTCATTGGGAATACCATTTTCAAGCACTATGTGTGGATTGTTTCTTATTCTAATCGGATACGTAGTGATGCCCAGATCTCTAATATTGGGCCCAGTCACAACCATAAAAAAATTTATTTCCCATTTTCCTCCTATATATGAACCAAATATATACAGAGTACTCTTCCAGAATACATGGTTTGATCTTCATACCATCATGTGTATTAAATTTAACCATTATTCTGGAATGCATTAAAACCCCCCGTCTCTCACATCAAACTCAATTAATGTAGTGAATGATCATTTCAAGAACTATGCTTGGATTGATTCTCATTTTCAATGGGATATGTATAGATGCCCAGATATCCAACCTTGGGCCTAACCACAACAAAATAAAAATAAAAAATCCCATTTATTCCATGTGTGTATGAATCAAACCATTATAGGGAATGATTCCAGAACTATGTGTGGCTTGATTGTCATCCATATCAGATAAGTAGTGACACACAGATCTCCAATATTTTCCCTAACCATAATTTCATGAAATAATACCCTCTTTATTTTACCTATGCACAAATAAAATTTGAATAGGGTCTTCTTCTAAGAATTTTAATTTGATTCATGTTTTAATGAGATACATAGTGATGCCTAGAATTTTTTTTAGGCCTAACCAACAACTTGGAAATTATAAAAATACCTCTTCCCCATGTTAAAACTTGATTGATATGGGGAACGATCTCGAGAACTATGTGTTGCATTATTCTTGTTTCAGTAAGATATGTAGTGATTCCTGGGTCCTATAACTTTTCTCATCCACCATATAATCATCATACCCTTATAATTAGCTTGTTATAGCTTTGTTTTATAGAAGAGACCTTTTACCACTCCTTGTTTCTCACACCAATCATAGCTCACATGGGTATAGGAATTGGGTAATGAACTTATCTATATAAATAAGGTATTTCAATTCCTATTTTGGGTTATATTTCCTCATCAAATGAAAATAAAATTCATGATTTCCTTAACCAAATACAGGTGTTTCAATTATTATATTTATGATATATGTAGTCATTTCACGTTAGTTCATATTCGTCCTTACAGTAAGATGTTAAACTTCATGGGAATTAGCTTGATTCTCAACTATATGAGATACATTGTGATGTCCATAATTTCAATCATGGGCCTTGATACAACATGATGTAAAAACCCTCTTCTCTCCTATGTATGAGTTAGATCTACATGAGGAAATTCAAATTATTTTTATATCAAATACCCTAATGTCCTTGTTGCATGAATTTAAACTGCACGGTACCCAAATAACTACATATGGATTGATTCTTATCCTATTAAGATATGTATTGAAATCTAGGACTTATATCTTAGATCCAGCTATGGGATAAAAGAAAATTCCACATATCCTATATATAATTAAAAATCCACGTAGGATCCTGCTAAGGAAACAAAAGATATTCACATTATACATATGACTCATATCTATGTAAGGGACTCCAAAATCAGGGCCAATATTGATTCAAATACTTCTCTTGTTCATTGAACATCTCCACCTTTTCATTTCACCCTCATAATATTGACTATTTTCATATCTTCATAATCTTTCTTTAGTTTTTGGTGGTAGAGTTTTTGATACCTGAGAACTCTTTTGACTGAATATGCAGTACGTGCCCCTAGGTGGCCTTGCATTAAATTATCCAACATAACAGACTTGTTAGTCAAAATATTCAATTTTTTGGATATTCAACACATGACCTAGTTAACCCTGTATAATAAATCCCCCATAACGGGTTTTTCAAACAGTGATATCTTCCTTCTTGAAAAAATCTTCTTCAGTCCCCTTCAAAATTTGATGACGATATATAAGATCCCATATTTTAAAGTGGTCATCCATTGTATATTTGTCCCATATCCTTTATCTCAACCTGAAATCCTCCAAGACCATGGCTTACACATTTTCCCTCTCCATGTGTTCAAAGCATATTGAAATAACCCTGGTTAATTTGACGACATATCATCCATTGTTTCCATGATATTATGGTTCTAGTCATATGACCTAAAACTATAGGTACCATACTTACAAGGTTTGGGAAAGACCCTCGTATAGAATAAATTCATCCTTTTATTTGGAAATCTTGATTGGAAATACTCTTTCGGTGTTTTGGTAATTTTATCCATAAACCAAACTCGGTGCTTTGTAAAATATGAATCTCCATAAACTGCCTTCATCTTTTAGAAATAGAATGATTGATACCCAAGAGCAATTTTTCCTGTCTATGTAGTACGTTCCCAGAGGTGGCCTTACATGAGTCGCCTATATAATAGGTTTATTAGTTGAAAGATACCACTATTTTTCTATGCAGCACATGACCTTGTTGGCCTTGTATAATACAACCCCCATAATGGGTTTTGTCAAGAAATGGTAACTTAATTCTAGGAAAATGCATCCTCTAATTCCATTTTCCCTTTTCCCATATCACATTTTAGATTTAGAAATCCCCAAGTCATAGCTTACAATTCTCCCCTTCCATACCTGAATATGGTAGTGAATTTCCAGAAAAATTACCTAAAATTGGAGAACCATCAAATCTTTGGTCAGAGCTAAAGACCTCAAATTAAATCCCCCTTAATGTCCTTGATACATTAATTGAAACAAAAAAACATAATGTTCTTTCTTCATGACTTAAAAATGCATATCAAATAACCCATTTCTGAAAAAATGTAACTTCCTTCACATACCCAATTTGTGTAGGAGTATTTTCTCATTCATATCCTATGTCAGCATAGATATCCCCTTTATTATCATGTATCTTTTTTGGAAAATACATCCAATGTGGACTTGATACATCCAAATAATAAATCCATTTTTCTATCAGCAATAGAATTTCATAATTCTTAAGATATCCTTTACCTGACTATGAATCACATTCCCCAGTTGGACTTGCATAAAATTCACCGATATAGTGGTTCTATCAGTCAAAAGATGTCATTGTTTGGATATTCTACACATACCCTAGTTGGCCCTGTATAATACATACCCCATAACGGATTTTTCAAGAAATGGTAACTTTATTCTTGGAAGAAACATCCTCTGTTTATATACTACAAGTCTTAGATTTGGTGACCATAAAAAACCATGACTCGAAATATCCCTTACAAATATCTAAATAATATTGGGACTTTCCCCAACTATCAAGCCTTGTTTGGGTTATAATCTCCAAATTCATGGTCAAAGATATTCGACCTAAAATATTATCTTTATTAGTGTAGCATGAATGACTTTAAACTTACCATTAAAAGATACATGGCACTCACAAGGTTGAAAACCCGTAATGGGAAATCTGGGGAAAAAGTCGAGTCTCAGCTCCCCAGACCAACACTTTGTATGGGTTAAGAAATATCAAGTAATAAAAAAATAAAAAGTTTTTTAGGGTTATAAAAATGATTCTAGTAATAGTAAAATTATATTTTAAAGGACACTTGGTTTATGTAAAAGTTAAATCACCCCTATCCCTGTTAATGTAATTATGATTATCTGGAAAAAAAATGATGTCATGTTATGAAAATCATTTTTTATATTACAATTATAGAAATAAAGTAGAGATGAAGATATATAAATGATTGGAGACAAAATTCTTTTCATTTATATGGAAAAATTAGAGTAACATCTATAGGATGTAGTCTCTCTGTTATATATTACAATAATATTTCAACATGATTCATTATTTTTTGAACAACCTCATGGGCCCTATCAACCACTTGTTAAAGCTTAGTCAGTTAAGCAACTTCAACCTCCTTAGTCAAATGAAGTGAATCTTTGGAAATTGAAATGGAAGTCATCCATTCTAATTGGGATTATACCAATTATTGGTTTAGTTGATCAAGATCATTTTGAACAACGTCCATTTTTTGAGGAAGATTCTCTATTTTCTTCATTTCCTCCTTGATTTTCTTATCAAATTCCACCTAATTTTTTGCTATAGTTGGTTTGTGCCTCAGATACTACAGCTCAAAATTCCCTAACATTGGCGAGCAGTTTATCCTTAAAAAGATCTTTTCACATTTTTTGTTCTTTCTCCCACTTGTGAATGTTCTCTTTTACCTAATTATAAATTAGGAGATAATCAAATCTACAAAATCTTAGTTTGCTAAACAATGTTGAGAAGTTGGACAAAATATGAAGGCGGATCATCCAAAGGCTTCTCATAGGTTATATCCCAAATGGTTCTCCTTGTTTTCTTCCATATAATATTGAGAGAAAACTATAAATCTAAGTTTGAATCAGAATCACTACCATGAGGCAGAACATTTTACAGAATTAGATCACTCAAGGAGTGGGTTTCTCTACTCCTTTCGAAGTAGCTGGTGCTTCATCTCCATTTTTGATTGATCCAACATAGAGGATTCACCTTCGAACCTAAACATGGGAGCCAATATCCCAAAATTGTTAATTATAATGACTTTTAGGTCCAAAAGTATGACAAGAAAAAAGAATGAACAAGAAAGTCAATAAAATTTACCTGGAAATAAGTTTACAGGTTGAGTAGATTCCTGCCAGTATTCCCAATTTCAGTAGTTTGAGTAAGTACTTCATGGGGAGGATCATTCTCCTAATATGTACAATTCCTCATAAACATTGGCTCTGGAGCATTCCCCAATACGAGATTCTTAGTTGTTACTTCTCTAAAGTCAAAAGAAGAAGGATGAATTGGGATGCCTCATTCTTGAAGATAATTTTCAACATCCCCAGTAGAAAAATCTATATTAATTGATATTTAATATGAAATCTCAGATAAAAGAAAAATTATGTATAGAAAATGATAGAATGAGAACTTACATTATTTCATTTCATCATTGAAATCCCCAAACTCCTTGATGGAACCTGGAATATTAATGTATAGATTAAGAGAGTCTATATTTTCAATGTATATGACTATGTATATTATAGCATCCTCTCCATTTAAGGTATCCAACAAATGTTGATTTATTCCCAAATGCGATCTGATGACATTTTCTTCCGTTAGAACCTCAACTAGTGCAATATTATCAGGCTTTTCCGAATTAGGATCTTCACCAGTACCTACCTTAGGTTTTCTAGGATCCTCGCTCATTCCTTATAGAGACATAGGAATATGAACATTGACTGTCCCATAGTCCTCTGACATAGGAAATGAATCTGAAAAATTATGGAGAAAATAATGTTAGAAACAACATTGATACCAAGAATTAATCTATATGATATTACCTTGTACCTTTACTCTTTCTATAGAAACAGTAGCCAATATAGCCACATCCCTTGACACTTCATCTATTAAGGTAACATATTCTTCAGCAAAAATTTATACTTCCCCTAGAGTTTCCGTCATAGTCATAGATGGACCAGTTTGTAATCCCTTAAGAGAAGAAAGGGATGTAGATCATGTGAAAAGATGAACACAGTCACCAATGGGTATCAAAAAAAGCATAATACTAAAGGACAGTGTAAATACTCACTTTTTCGACATATACTTCGAATAAATCCCAATTCTAACTTACATTTATTTTCATAAGACAGTGGATATATTGAAATACTCCTCTTGGAAGCAGATACCAAAGGTAACAACTAATGATTTTCTATCTCCATTACCTCACCATGGTCTTCCCTCTTGGAGAAATTTTTGGAGACCTAAGGGTTTCATCCAATGTGTAGATGGGGGTGTCTTTGGTCTGTATTTTGTTGACATGAGAACCTTTCCAGATTTTACTTCTCAAATTTCAATCCAAAAAATAAAATACCATCAAGATCAATGATGGTGGATTATGAAACCGAATTGAAACAAAAGAAAAGGAAAATACATTCATAGTATTAAAATGATTGTCCCATTCCTCTTTAGGGTAAGAAATCACCCCTTCATGTATTCTTTTATCCACCATATAGTATACTTGTTTCAAGGCTAGTATTTGGTCATTGGTTTCATATATTAAGTTCTGTAGCTCCGTAATATGCTCTCATACTTCAGCCAAATTTTTACCTAGATGACAGTTAGAAGGTGCTTTAGTATCACCCTCATCTAGAATTTAAAGTCCAGATTAGAGAAACACCCACGAATCCCTAAGTTCACAAGTTAGGCCTTTAGAGTATTATATTGATAATGGAAGTACATAATTCTTCTTTAATATAGTTGACTGCAGAAAAAACTCAACACTGTTGGAATAGAAGGCCTCTTCAATCATCCCTTATTTTCAAAAGAATTAGAAGATGGGATGGTAATCTCTTTTTGTTAATGGTGACTAGATCACCACGGTTCTAGAGGAATTGATTCCTTGGACTTAGTCTTCTTGGTGAAATTTCTATGAGGATGTTTTTAATGTTTTGAAGCTTCTAAAGCCTCTGTATCATCTTTGGATTTATAACTTTTACCACACTTTCTACAAACAACAGTTTTTGTGGCCTCTACCCAATATATTATTTTTGTTAATTACCCATGAGGGTAAGAATAATCAAAAAAATTAGCGTATCTATCCTCTAATAAAATTGATGAATATGATGCAGGTAGAATAATTGACATTTTGGATGTTTCCAAATCCATCAAAATACATAATTTTCAGGCTACCATTTAATGTTTTTCATGCCTAACATATGTGGGAGAAAAGGTGATCGATTTTTAAATACATTTGAACTAGAGAGAAAACATATAAGGGACATAAGCATCACAAATGATTTCACGATCAATCCTAGTTGATATCACGCTATCCCTGAATTCCATCATATAAGCCCTTAGTTGTAATTTTCATCCTTACCCTCATCAAAAAATGTTCATGTTGGTGGGTTATCAAAAGGAAAGAAGATAAATTATCCTGATACCTTTAGTTCCCTTAGCACTTAATCTGGATTTATGTTTAAAGGATGAATCCTAGATTCTTTCAGTAAAAATGGGTTAAATCAACCACTGGGGACTCTAACTAAATTCAACACCAAATATGAACAAAAGTGGGCCACAATCCAACCCCATAATACTTGGAAAAGACCTTCCAATCTAAATAGAGCCTTACCATTGTATAAATGAAAAATATGTGATAGATTCTCACTAATATAGAGGTATCCAACTTAATATATTTCCCCTCTACCAACATGGAGGCAATAAAAAAGTCTCTAGTCTTACATTAACTCTGGAATTATGAAATAGAAGCCAATAAATTCTTAGACACATGGAATGAAAATTTACTAAGCATAACTTTTCATAAATATCAGACTTGCCCTTATAACCACAATGCTTGTAGTCACCTTTCTCTAATGTATGAAAATACCTGCCTGAAGCACCTCAATTATTCAAAATTGTTCAAATGGTAGGAAATTATAAAGTAGGACCCTCCTCTTTCTTTGGTTCTAAAAAACATTCCATCCAAAGTCTTACATTAATATCAACACTAGTGCAAAAATATTTCTTTTATTTTGGTAATTTATTTTCTATTTTTAAGAATTCATGAGCGAATGGTGGTATCCTCTTAAAATCACCCCATGTTGTTATTGGTGGAATGAATCTATCATACATCTCTCTGAGAATAAGAGCCCGAAATATTTGGTAGATATCCCATAGACCGATGCCAACCTCACCGTGCATCAAGTGGAAAGAATTTGTTTGCGGACTCCATTATCTCAGTAATTCAGAAATAAATTCATTATTGTAAACATAAGTTTGTCCTATATAGAAAGCTTTATAAATGTGAGAATCCATAAGTTCTTTCCAAAACTATGCACAAGTCTGGAATACCCAAAATGCCCACATCCATTCAGGTTTGACTCCTCCTCCAGAACAAAGGTCAAAGTCTACCTTCCATCCGTTAGACTGGTCATTTTTTGAAGCAAAAAAGGTTGAATCATAGCAATATAGCCTCATCTCTAAAAAATGATTATTCATATAAAGAGTAAAATCACTATGAGGAAGGATGCATCCAATAGGAGATGTTCCCTCATTAACAGGCATATCCTTTGTAGTAATATTCATACAATTGTAGTTGATGTGTTGAATAAATCAAGTTTTTGGAAAATATTTCTTATAATATGGAATGTGGGAATCTAGGAAAATCCCATGCACGTATAGAGGCAACTAATGGCTTCGCAGATATTCAAGTTGGTATGGAATCAGGCCATTCACCAACTCAGGAAGGGTACTTTCAACAACGTCATAATAATCTAGTCCAACGATTTTCATCATTTCAGTTTGATGAACATGAGATTCTTCATTTTAAATAATTAAGTGATCCATTACCTACAAAGAAAATTACCAAATATTCTTCATTTAATTGGAATATTGAATTAAGAAAATTTAAATTTTAAACTTAAAGAAATTCAAAAACATTGAAAAGGAAAATTTCTGTGCAGCTCCTTCTATGAGGTCTCCCATATATGTTTTTTGAAAAGTTACCCTTCATAGGTCCTTCGACAAATACATTTCGTGCATCTACCTAGATTAAGTAATTCTGAGTTTCTCTATTTCTCAAATGGTTATACCTTGAGAAATTTTCAAGGGAACTATGTGAGAGAACAATGTGGGAGAGCTAAAAGAATGACCTATGCAATGATAGTAGGAATCTTAGATTGTGGGTGAAGAAAATGAAAAAAGAACAAGGGTATTTATAGGTTCCACTGACCAATGCCTCTGACCTACCTGACATAGCTACATGGCAGACCTGAGTAGTCTAGAATTAACTCCCAATAATCTTTTCCCTATAATCTTGCCTCAAGACTAGACCCTCTTTTCAATATGATCCAATGTTGAGGGGGTTTTTTTAACACTCATTAAGAAGTAAAAACGATTATGAAGAAGAACTTTGGATGTTTCAAAGTATATAGGAATGTTAATGTAAAGAAATATAGTTCAAGGGAGCTATATAGAACACATACGCATCAGGAAGACTAATGAAAGTTATGCCTGTGCAGACCAATGTGCAGCACCTATGCATAGGAACTATGTTGTAAAGCTATGTGGAGGACCTGTGTGGTAATATAATTTATTCCCCCTACATGGCGAACTTATGCTCTGGACATATACAGAATACCTATGCTGTGAAGCTACATGAAAGACCTTCGCGGTAGTATACTTTCTGTACCCCTATGCAAGGAACCTACATGAACAACTTACTTTCGAATAGCCCCCTCCTTGCCTTTAAATAGGACCCTTGGGCTCCATATTTGGTAAATAAAAAAGTTTTAAGAACTCCCCAACCTCCCATTGCGTATATATTTCACCTATCTCCCCAAAATATTCTCCGATAACTCTCTAAAAAACATGAGAGAAGAGAGAATTAGATGTGATTGGAAAGATCAAGATCCTTTTAGAGTTTTTATATAAAACATCTGGTTAAGGACCCTCCATCCATAGGAATATGTCATCTATATATGGTAATTTCCTTAAGAAATGACATATGTGTGATGATTCCAAGGATATCATGGGACACTTGGGGTGCTTAAGTTAAAATCTCATCCAATTGTTGTTGCCACTAGTCCATTACCCAAGGCATATCAACCTCTCAAATGATTATACTTCTTGTGTTAAGCATTTTTTTCAGTTACTCCTAGGGAATTCATTGTTCAACTACATGGTACACCTACACGACATACCTATACTTCATACCTATGTGGAAGACCTGTGCATACCACCTACACGAGCTATCTTTGAAGGCATTTTCTAATCCAACCATGGATGGGCCTCTCCTTCCTAGGATCCCTTGTCTAAAAGGGACCAAGTTTAAACCTCCCCCAAAACATCATGACTTACGAAAACATTACGAAAGACACATAAACGTGTCTCCCATTTGGGATTGTATTTATAAAGTCAGAGGTTCCCCGCATTTTTATTATAAGGGATTATGGATCCTTGGGGTGTATTTAGGTTTGTATATCTACATTCATATAGACCCTTTCCCTAGAGAAAATGTTGGGAAGTTCCCAGTTTAGAGGATTATGGTTCAAGCCTTATCCCCCATTCTCATCTCTAAGAATAAGAACCTCAGGTCCCTAGTAGAAAAGGTATGTTTAACACTTGAATTTAATTTTGACATAGGGAATAATATACTCCTTCCATTATAGGACCAATTCTAAGGAATCCATCATGGAGTAGGCCCTAGACTTGTGGGTCGGACCCAATGACCTTCATTTTCATTTCAAATTGAAGTGTTCTATGCTCCACACCCTTACCCACCATCACCTTGACTTATTTCGTTGTAGGACCTTCTTCCATAAGTGGAGAAGAAAATGTGTGGTTTATTGAATCATTCATATCCTCTTATTTCTCTCACCGAGCATGAATCATGAGGGCTTAGAGATTTTTAATGATCATAACATCTGAACAATCCACCTCTCTTATTGAACAAAAAGAACTATGATTCCCACTATAATTGGGATACGTAGGAAGACTTCACCTAGGGCCCGAGCTCAATGAACATCCTCCTCAGGAGTCCAAAGCTAATTATATTAATTTGGGAATCCTCCTTAAGAATAAGACCCAAATTAAGTCTTATTTGAATCTTCATGAGTTAAGGCATTTCTTGTGGACCCTGTTACAGGGGCATCCTATTTAGGAGTAAGCCCCATCCTATTTATCTCAAAGGTTTATACTCCCCTGAGAGAGATACCGAACTACCTGGGCTTTGATTCCCATCCAAGTGGGATACGTAGGAATCCTCCCTGAGGTTTAAACCCAACAATCCAAAGAAAACCTGTTCTTTTTGGGCCACATTCTTAGTAGGGTCTAATCTAACATGGAAATTCATACCCTTTCCAGGTTCCTTGGGTTTTTTGACATAAATCCCACATTAAGATTTGACTAGTCACTTTCTGTTTATATTTCCTTGGAACAGGTCATTAAACTATACAGTTAGGATCTTATCGCAGGACCTAAAAATGTATGATGTGTCCCGTTACTAGGCACCAAACTATGAGGGTTCTGATTCCTTTCACAAGGATACATAGGTATCCCATCTATGGGTATAATCCCAAAATAAAAACAACTTCCATCTCCCAAGATGATGATAAATTCTAGAGTGATATTCGTCTACCTGGATAACTATAAATTCCAGA
Source organism: Viscum album (assembly GCA_963277665.1). Lineage (NCBI taxonomy): Eukaryota > Viridiplantae > Streptophyta > Magnoliopsida > Santalales > Viscaceae > Viscum > Viscum album. The sequence continues at coordinate 45,966,141 of OY728151.1, forward strand.
GTGCCCCATTAAGTGTCTTAAAAAATCATCATTTTAATAATAACCAAAGAATATCTAAGTCGTATATGAGAGGATACCATTGATCGAGAAACATAAATACATACAAATATCTCTATCAATGAAGAACCTCAAATACAAACAGATGATTCTGAATTCCACACATACTAACCAGTTGATTGAAAATTTCCAAGGGAACCTATATTACACTTGGTAAATTAATAAGGATTCATGAACAAATCTTAAATTTATAAGAGATTCCTGGAGTGGGAAATAATTCCCCTCAAAATGTTTCAATGAGCCCGACCTCCCATCCTCTTGACCAATGCGAGTTCTTAAGTGTCTTAGGTCAATAAACCTAACGAACACTTACCTTTGGAAGTAGGTCCGATTTGGATATAGAACTATTGGTTGTTTCCGGTCCCATAAACAAATCCAATGGATATTGTCCAAAAATAGTGATTCCTAACCAAAACACACATTCTGGGGGAAACATCTTTAAAATCTTTAAAATCCATAAAAATCATAAAAAATACCGAAAAATCCCAAAAAATGTAAAAAATCCAAAAAAATTGAAAACCCCTATGAAAATCATAAAAAACTAAAAAAAACATAAAACATCAAAAAACAAAAAAAAATCTAGAAACCCAAAAAACCTCAAAAAACCTTAAAAATCCGAAAAACACCTAAAAACCATAAAACCCCCTAAAAACCATAAAAAACATAAAAACCCATAAAAACATTGAAAACCCACTAAAAACTCAAAAAAACATTTAATCCCATAAACATTTAAAAACTCTAAAAAACCTTTAAACCCCTAAACTCTCAAAAAACCAAAAATACCCAAAATCTCAAAAAAACCATAAAACCCATAAAAACAAAAAACACCCTTAGAATATCAAAAAAACCAAAAAACCATAATTTTTTTGATAAATTCCAAATAATCCATAAAAACATAAAAATTCCATAAAATCTTGAAAACCCCTAAGAAAAAATTAAAAAGCACAAAACACATAAAACCCCAAAAAACCGTAAACATCTCTAAAAACCCTAAAACCATAAAAACACATAAAAACCCATAAATTCCCATAAATCCCTAAAAGACACTAAATTTTTTAAAAAACCTTTAAAACCTCAAAAAAATATTAAAAACCTTAAAAAACATTAAATCTCTAAAAACCTAAAAACCCATAACAATCCTAAAAGCTCCCAAAAGATCAAAAAAATGTAAAAAACCCTAAAAAAATAAAAAAACCTAACAAAAACTTAAAAATCTAAAAACACATAAAACCCTAAAAAATGTAAAAAATGCTAAAAACCTAAAAAACCCAAAAAAAATCATAAAAAATCTAAAAACCATAAAAACCTAATAAATCCAAAAAAAAAAATATAAAAACCAATATGAACTCTAAAATCCTACTAATATATCTAAAAAACCTTTAAACGCATAAAAATGGTAAAGATCTATTCAAAACCTAAAAACACAAAAAAAAATTCAAATAACACAAAAGCCCAAAAAACAAAAAAACCCTAAAACTACTAAACTCTCAAAATCCCTAAAAACCATAAAACCCCAAAAATTCTTAAATAATCCCTAAATATCCCTAAAAATGAAAAAAACCTTAAAACCAAGAAAAAATCTAAGAAAAACTTTAAAACCTAAAACCACTTAAAACCCATAAAAAGATAAAAACCACAAAAAACTAAAAAACCATAAAACCCTAAACCCAAAAAACCCCCAAAAATCCTTAAAACCCATAACAACCTATATAAATATTAAAAAGGACCTAAAACTCCATAAAAACATAAAAACCTAAAAACCCAAAACAACCGTAAGAAAAACATTAAAACCTAAAAACACTTTAAACCCCTAAAAACCATAAAGTTGGAAAAAACCCAACAAAACCCTAGAAACCCTAAAAAACTGAAACCCAAAACTCCAAAAACCCCAAAAACCCCATAAAAACATTATAAAATGAAGAATTTTAAAGACACTTTACACCCCTAAAATCATTAAAAACAGTATGAAACCTTAAAACCATAAAAAAATCAAAAAACACTAAAAACCAAAAAAACACTAAAAACCCAAAAACCCTCAAAATTTCTAAAAACCATAAAATCCATAAATATCCTAAAAAGCCCTAATATCCCTAAAAACATAAAAAATTCTAGAAACACATGAAACATGATGAAAATATTAAAAACCTAAAAACATGCAAAACCCCTAAAAAACCTAAAAACACTAAAAACCTTAAATTACAATAAAACCCCTAAAATCTATTAAAACCCCTCAAAATCCCTAAAAACCTTGAAAAAACTATAAAATTTCTAAAAAATCCCTAAAAATACGTTAAGACATAAAAAAACCTTAAAACCCCTAAAACCCCTATGAAAATGTTAAAAAACTAAAAAAATTGAAAACCCCTAAAAATATAAAAAACCCTAAAAGACCCTAAAACCCTAAAACCTATAAAATCCATAAAACCCACTAAAAATATTAAGGAATCATAAAAACCGTAAACACTATATAAAACCCACTAAAATCACTGAGAAACCTTTAAGCCCTTAGAAACGTTATAAAAATCTAAAAAACCTTAAAACTCTAACAACTTAATAAACTAATACCACAAAAAAACAATAAAAAACCTAAAACCCTAAAGAATCTTTAAAATACTAACAATTAATAAGAACCCTAAAAACCATAAAAATCCTAAAAAATCATAAAAAAAGTTAAAAACTCTAAATTTTTTAAAATCCAAAAGAAAAACTTAACAACTGAAAAAACACTTAAAATAGCTAAAAAAAACTTAAAACAGCTAAAATCATTAATACCCCTAAAAATCTCTAAGGAGTCCGTAAAAAACATAAACCCCCCTAAAAGCCATAAATTCTCTAAAACCCATTAAAACTCTAAAACCCACCAAAAACATTAAAAACCCATTAAACCCCTAAAAACTTTTTAAAACTATTGAAAACTTTAAAAACCCTAAAAAACTCAAAAAATCATAAAATCCCTAAAACCCATTAAAACCATAAGAACATTAGAAACCCATTGCACCCCTAAAAATCCCAAAAATTCCAAAAATCCATTGAAATACTAAAAATTCTAAAAATCCTTAAAAATATAAAAAACCATAAAAATCCTAATAAAACTTTATAATGTAAAAAAACTTAAAACCCCTAAAAATAAAAAAAATACTAATACACCTAAAAATCACTAAAAACCATAAAACACATAAAAATACCCAAAGAACCTAAAACCCAATAGAAATCTCGAAACCCCACTGTAAACACTAAAAATACCATAAACCCTTAAAATGTTAAAAACTATAAAAACCTCAAAACCCTAAAAAAACTCAAAAAAAACCTTAAAACCCAAAAAAACCATAAAAATCCTAAAATCCCTCAAAATACCAAAAATCACTAAAAACTATAATTTTCTCAAATAAGCCCTAAAAATCCCTAAAAAATTAAAAAACCCTAAAAACCCAAAGAACCTTTAATAAAATCACATTAAACCACTATAAAACTAAAATACTACTAAAAACCATACAAACTGTAAAATCCCTCAAAATATCTGAAAACCATAAAAACAAAAAAATCCTTAAAAAGAACTAAATAAAATATTAAAAAACACCAAAAACTAAAAAGAAAACAATTAAAAACATAAAAAATTAAAAAACCAAAAAACCATAAAAACCCTTAAAATACCCAAAACACTTAAAAACCTCTAAAAACATAATACCCCCAAAAACCATAAAAACCCCTAAACACCATAAAACTCCTAAAACCCAATAAATATTATAAAACCCTTTAAACTCTTAAAAAAAAATTAAAAAACTCTAAAAATGATAAAAAAACACTAAAAAATTCAAAAAAAGACGTAAAAACCCTGAAAAAAAAAATAAAACCAAAAAATCCCTCAAAAGCACTAAAAACCTACAAAACCATAAAAATTATAAAAAATAACTAAAAGTACCTAAAAGTGTAAAAATCCACAAAAACCCAAAAAAAATATAAAAACATAGAAACCAAAAAATTCATAGAACACATAAAACCTAAAAAATGATAAAAACTACAAAAAACCCTAAAAACCCAAATAACCATAAAAACCCATTATAATCCCTATAAAACCAAAAAACCATAAAAATTCTAAAAATCCCCAAAAAATACCCAAAAATCATAAAAACCTTGAAAACCCAAATAAAACCTTAAAAACCTAAAAACACATAAAATCCCTAAAACCCTAAAATACCATAAAAATCTTAAGAATATAAAAAAATCTCTATATACACAGAAAACCTCTAAAACATTGAAAACCTATAATAAAACCTTAAAACATAAAAACTCTTAAAACTCAAAAAAAAACTAAAATATCTAAAAACCCTTAAAAAAGGTAAAACCCATAAAAGCCTTAAAAACCCTAAAAAATCACAAAAACCATAAAACCCTAAAAATCATAAATAGTCCCTAAAATCCAAAAAATATAAAAACCCTGAAAACCATGAAAACCCCTAAGAAAACCATAAAAACCTAAAACCCCTTAAAACCTATAAAAACCTAAAAATGTAAAAAACCCTAAGAACCCTAATACTCATAAACACCATAAAACACCTGAAAACCGTAAAAAACTCATAAAACTCAAAAACTCCATTAAAAACAATAAAAACACATTAAACCCCCAAAAAAATATAAAAAATATAATACCTTTAAAACCCTAAAAAACTAAAAAAATCCCTAGAACTCCCCAAAAACAAACAAACCCTAAAACCCCTAAAATTCTCAAAATCTCTAAAAACAATAAAAACCCTAAAAATCCTTAAAAATCCCTATTTATCCCTAAAAACAAATAAAACCTTCAAAACTCTGAAAACCCCTAATACAAACATAAAAACCAAAAAAAAGTAAAAAAATTACAAAAACCGAAATTGATGAATACCCTAAAACCCCTAAAAAATCTATAAACCCCCCCCCATAAAAACCCATAAAAACCCTTAAAACCCATAAAAGTCATAAAAAATCCATAAAATCCCATAAAACTGTAAAAAACCTAAAAATATGAAAACCCTAAGAGACCCTTAAAAACCTAAAAAATAGATAAAAGTAATAAAAACATAAACAATTTGTCACGACCCGTCCTCGGGGCCCGTGCCGTGACTACCCCAAGCCCGCCTTCCATAGGCCAGGGGATGGTGACTAGCACCAAAGGCGTAAATCCCGATAACTGGGAAGGCATTGCCTTTATAAAAGTAAAAAAAACACTATAGAGTACAAGCGGAAGCAAAACACTAAGTACAAAAGAAAGTACTGAAAAGTAAATGGGCTAAAATACAAACCCAAATGAAAGTACAACTACAACTGAACAAGTACAACAGAAAAAGACAACAGCTGGAAGAATGGAAGTGACTCCTGGGTCGTCCTCCTCGGATCCTACATGAAGGGTAGGTACAGATAGCGCAGCTCCTGGATCGTCCACCATGGATCCTACGTGAAGGGTAGGTACAGATAGCCTCCACAACACTCTCACCCGCCAACCTCCTCCGGGTGTCGTCTCGCCGTGACGTCCACCTCCAGATACTGACTCGTCGTGTAGTCCACCTCCGGGTACTGACTCGTCGTGTATTCCACCTCCGGGTACCATCCAGTCCTCGAACACTCTTCCTCCGTCAACACTGCCCGTCGTCTGCAACCAACACAACGAGGTACGGGAAAAGCCCGTGCAGGGGTGAGTATAACGATACTCAGTAGGGACCCCGAGACCCTCAAAGTCTCACTAAAACCAACATGGATAACCACAAAGAATATCTCAACAGATAACCTCTACTTAGGTATATGCCCATGCATATACCTATGTTATCAAGTAAATCATCTCAATCATGAGGAAAACACCAAGATCATGAAATCAACGGATAACCACTACCCAGGTATATGCCCATACATATACCTAAGTTATCAAGTGACCCATATCAATCATGAGGAAAACACAAAGGTCAAAAGACTCAGCTCAAACCAATATTTTCATTATCGAAACCGTAACTGCTGAAGAGCCCCATCTCTGAAGTGTACAGTGGTCCTGTCACGACTCCGAGGTACTGCTCACTAACCTAAGACTACTGAGGTACTCCTCTTGTCGAGTACTGCGGGTCTGCGGCCAACTACTAGGCGCTCCGTCCGCTGTGGGTTTGTCGCCAAATACCGGGCGCTCCCCCTAATAGCCTACAAAGGTACTCCTCCTATCGAGTATCGCGGGTCTGCAGCCAACTACCGGGTGCTCCTTCCGTTGTGGGTCTATCACCAAATACCAGGCGCTCCGTCCACTGGGCTAGTCGACTCACTCCAAGTCGAGTCGGTCAAGCAGTCGTCAGGTCTCAGCCGACTACACGGTCTTTGTACTCCGTACGCTCGTCTCCGGGAGGGTCCGCTCCACGAGCTATAGGTAGATACTCCAAGTATCACAAGGTCCCACGAAATTATATCTCAAAGGACCGCATCATCATAGGGGTCTCAACGCAACAGACAACGCGTCAATCGGACACCCGGTCTGTGAGTTATTAGCCATTTTCATCCTAGGGGCCCGGTTGGTTTCGTGAGCAAACCAACCTAGCCATATCTCAACTGTACCCCGAACTCTCATAGGGTATACTCATAGGGACCGTTTCTCAATGTGATCTCCAACGCCGCTGACGGTTCGTCAAACGGACGTTCGGTCTGAAAGATATCAGTTTTTCCGTTCCAGGGGCCCGGTTGGATTTCGGGTACAATCCAACCCAGCCACTATCAAACAACATCCAAAACTCAGGCGAAGTATTCAAAAGTTCCATCTCATCAAAAGGAATTCAACGAGACAGACAGCGCGTCAATCGGACGCCCGGTCTGTGAGTTATTGGCTTTTTCGTTCTAGGGGCCCGGTTGGTTTCGTGAGCGAACCAACCTGACCGCACTCCGACGTCATCCAAACCTCGAGCGGAGTAAGCCAAAAGATCCGTCTCACTTAGAGGAATCCAACAAAGTCGACGAAACGTCAATCAGACGTTCGGAACTCATGATATAAGTGTTTCCGCTCCAAGGGACCGGTTGGTTTCGTATCCGAACCAACCCAGCCGAACTCAAAGTATTCTGAAACATTGAGTGCGATATAAAGAAATGATTGTCTCGATCCAAGGATCCCATCACCGCTAACGGTGCTTCGATCAGAGGTTTACAGCTCAAGATATGGGTGAAAGACCGTGAGGGGTCCGAAAACGGGGGGTCTGGGCCCGGACCGACCCGGCCCGACCCCCCCCTGGGTCGGCCCGAACTGGGTCGACCCGACCCATCTGGGCCCGGCCCGTCTCGGCCATCGCGGTTGTGCGGAAGCCGCGGGTGGGGTACGCTGCACCCCCACCCTCGCAGCCCTCCGGCGGCGCGCCGCCACCACCTTCTGCGGACCACCGGACATGCTCCGGTGGTCCGTTTCTCTTACCGTCTTTTCCAACGGTCCTCTCGGGACCCGACCTTCACTACAAGACCCTCAAATATCCCTTTCGGCTCCGTTAATCGTCACCTGACAATCCGCACATCAATTAACAAAACGCGTCGTCTTCATGGTTCTCCGGCACGACTCGATGGCGCCACCCCCCTTCGCTGTGGCCCGACTCCGTCCACAGATGTCTTCGGGTTTCTCCGATGCGGCACGACGGCGTCGCGCCCTTGTTCGTTTTCATGACGTGGCGCGACGGCGCCGTGCATTTCTTGCCGCACGGCCCCGCGCCATCCCTGTTTCAATCCACAAAAGAAACCCACAAGGATAAGGAGGTTGGTCGGTCGTGTTTGTGCGGTCCAGACCCCTCTCGTTCATTGATAGAAAATGGTCATATTTCACTAAGATCGTCAAGGTAATAATCACGAACAAATTAAATAATAGTCCTCAACATCAATCCGCATGAATGAACGATCCGCGGATCAACCTGGAATTGGTTGGTCCGCGCTCGTCGTTCTTTTCTCAAAAGATAATAGAACACAAAAATAAAATCCCCTACCTCAAGCGTCGTCGAGGTAGGGTTCGTCGCGGATTTCCTCTTCACGGAAGAAAGCGTCGCGGAAGGAGCGTCGCGGAAGAAGCGTCGTTGACGTCGCGGTACATGGCGTCGCGCCTTCGATCTCCGAGGGTTTTGCGTTCTTCGTCAGAGGTCGGAGCGTTCTTCGTGTTCTTCACATTCTTCGTGTTCTTTGTCGAAGAAGAACGCTTTCCTCCAAATTCTCTCCACGCAACCAGTCCAACTAAATAAAATAAGTTCAACCCTTATTTTATTATTGACCTAAACTTTTGAAATTAAAAAGATAAGAAACGAACAATTAATTCGTTGAATTAATTGTAACGATTTAACTTCCCAATTAATAGGAGTGTTTAATTGTTTAAGAAACGCCCCAGTTGACTTTCATTAAAAAGTGTTTTCACGGGTGTGTTACTTAGCAGAAAAGAAATGGTGGGGCTCGTGCGGGCCCCACCTCACAAATATCCTACCAAGAGGGTAGGATATTTTTGAATTGTACCCTATCCTCTTTAACTTAGCTTAAGAAGCTTTAAGTGGCTTTTAAGTGGCTTTAAGTGAAATAAAAATAAAGTTGTCTCACCACTTTATTTTATTTATTAACTTAAAGCCCAAAAATTAAAAACTACACCCGAGCTAACGCAACTCCAAAAGAGGCGTTTCTAAGCATTTACCGGCGCTGTGATTCCATCGGTGCCCTCAGAATTCGATTCCGAGCACCGGTTTAAAAGTTAGAAAAACCCGCTTGTTCGTTCACTGAACGTGCCCGAGCCAAACTTTGAAAAATGATTCCGGGCACACCGGGCCTCAGAATCAGGTTCCATCAGAAACTGCGTTCTTTTAAAATTCCAAAGAAAATTAAGAAAAAAATTTCCTTGAAATTTCCGTGTCTTTACATTACTCCCACCTCAGGGCTTTACATCCCCGTAAAGCTTCAACACAAACTAGGGTCACAAAAGCGGTATTGAGCACGCATCTGAGCCTCCCGCTCTCATGTGCTCACCTGGAGGTTCCCGTACTTCCAGAGAAAGTGTACCTGAGGAATCGATCATCCTCGTAGGATCCGCTCCTGTCGATCCTCAATCCCCACTGGAACCTCCGTGAAAGACACCCCATCACCATGGTCCAGCTCCTCATGGTCGATGATATGTGAAGGGTCGAGCACGTATCTCCTCAGTTGAGATACGTGGAAGTCGTCGTGCACCTGGTGCGACTACGGTGGATGGGTCAAGTGGTAAACCACCCCGCCTACCCAGCTGAGGACCTAGAAAGGTCCATTGAACCTCGGAGATAACTTGCCGCCTTGGCCACATCTCCATAAACCTCGTCAAGGTGAGACCCGTATATGGACATGATCATCATCCTCGAACTCTAGAGGCCTCCAAGTCCTGTCAGCATAAGGCTTCTGTCGGCCTTGTGTTGTCCTCATCTTCTCTTGAATGACCTGGACCTTCTCTAGTCTCACAAGAGCTGCTATGATTTTTTCTTTGCCGATAAGAGGAATTTGGTCTCATCCCCTGGATGAACCACATTCATTGCCTAATACAGTCAATCCTGACATGAATGATTCATTCATGCCATGGATGACGTCGTAAGGCCTCGACGTAACTACCAAGAGATCCAACTGTCATTCTTTCCTCCAAGGGTCGAGTCACACTGTCGGCATCAGTGTGAGGTCACTAGGTCTCCCCCAGTAGAAATCTCGAATGTGAGGGTCAAGTCAACAGTTTTAACCGGGACCACTCAGTATCAACCAGACAAAGGGAAGGAAAGAAAACATCACAAAGACAAGTGTCTTTTTATTATTGCAGCTCATAGAACAAAGACATGAAACAACTACAGACAAACATCAACAAAACTAGAAGCAAGAGGATCAATAGCCTCCACGTCTGGAGCTAGTTCCGCTCCTGTCCATCTGCTTTCGGAGCTCCATAACCATAGGCCTCAACTACCTGAAACTGAGCTCTCCCATGTCCTCCTGTCCCCTGTGGTCGGGGTGGGCCTCCTAGTGGTGGGGGTGGCAACACCCTGAAGCATCGTCCATCTCCAGTTGCAGGACCATCTCCTCTTCCATTGCCGCCTGCTCCTTGCAGTCTGCCCTGATCGAATCTCTGCCTCTGGCTAGGAGGTTTTTCATTTAACTATTGGTCATCTGCATGGCGGGTCGAACAGTCACATGCCATGTGACCAATTCCGCTGCAGGAGTAACACTGTCCACTCTCGGCACGTCTGGCTCTGACTCCACCCTGGTTTCCCCGCACAACTGAACCTGAGTCATGTAGTCGGCCACTGGTAGGTCTGGTCCTCTTAGACCTCTACGTCATTTGTCTACTGCCTGCTGCAGAAGACTCTACCGCAAGCCGGCTAGTGGTGGGTCCTGCTGCTGGAGACTACTCAGCAAGGAAACTTTCCACTAAGAGGGATCTCTCCAACACCCCTGTCTACGTCGGAATGCTGTGAGAAACAACAGAAGCTCTAATATCTCGCCTGAGCCCCTGCTCGAAGGTTCGGGCCCTGAAGAACGGGTCTCGTACCATATCTTTGGAGTAGCGCGAGAGGTATGTGAACCTCGCTGAATACTGTGCCACTATCATGCTGCCCTGCCGCAGCTGAAGTAGATCCTGTATACGCACCACTCGAAGGGTGTATGGTACAAACTCTGCCCGGAACAGGCTCTCGAAGTCTGGCCAAATAAGTGTCGCCTCGTCATGCATCTGGAGCATCAAGCTCCACCATCTGCCTGCTGCTGCCTGAAGAAGGCTGGCAGCAAGGATCACCATGAAGTCTGTCGGCGTCCCCACTTGCCTGAAGACTCTCACCACAGCCTCCAGCCAATCCTCAGCCGCCTACGGGTCCGTCTCTCCCCGAAACCTGGGTGGCCTCTGGCGCTGGAACTCGTGCAGTGCGCTCAAGCGACGTGCACCCTCTGCTGCTGGGGTTGGTGGCATCAGTGGCAAAACGGGTAGTAGTACCGACGTTGCCTCCACTGGTGTCTCAACTGGAATAGAGCCCTATACTGAGGCCACGTCACTCGGTGGGCTGTCAGAACGAACAACTCTCGGAGCTCTAGCTGGTCGTCTGCGGGGAAGCATCCTGAATGAAACAAACATGACACGGTCAAAAGACTTATACCTGGTGAGCTGACCTGGTTTGAGCTGTTATTTAAATTAAACTTCTGGAAACACACACGCAATCAGTGTTTTCATGCACAAAGTCGGCAATCAGTTGTCAGGGTCCTGGTGTATGGATAGTCGGCCACCCGCACCAACACTGGACTCCCTGAACTGAAAACCACACTCGGTACTCTTAACACAATTTCATCACAGAAAGAAAATACCAGAGTTATAAGTTCTGCGGTAGAACCGACTCCTCTGATACCAATTGTCACGACCCGTCCTCGGGGCCCGTGTCGTGACTACCCCAAGCCCGCCTTCCATAGGCCAGGGGCTAGCGACTAGCACAAAAGGCGTAAATCCCAATAACTGGGAAGGAATTGTCTTTATAAAAGTAAAAAAAACACTACAGAGCACAAGCGGAAGAAAAACACTAAGTACAAAAGAAGGTACTGAAAATTAAATGGGCCAAAATACAAACCCAAATGAAAGTACAACTACAACTGAACAAGTAAAACAGAAAAATACAACAGCTGGAAGAACGGAAGTGACTCCTGGGTCGTCCTCCTCGGATCCTAACTGAAGGGTAGGTACAGATGGCGCCGCTCCTGGATCGTCCACCACGGATCCTACCTGAAGGGTAGGTATAGATAGCCTCCACAACCCTCTCTCCCGCCAACCTCCTCCGTGTGTCATCTTGCCCTGAAGTCCACCTCCAGATACTGACTCGTCGTGTAGTTACCTCCGGGTACTGACTCATCGTGTAGTCCACCTCTGGGTACCGTCCAGTCCTCGAACACTCGGCCTCCGTCAGCACTGCCCGTCGTCTGCAACCAACACAATGAGGTGCGGGCATAGCCCGTGTAGGGGTGAGTATAACGATACTCAGTAGGGACCTCGAGAACCTCAAGGTCTCACTAAAACTAACATGGACAACCACAAAGAAGCTCTCAACAGATAACCTCTACTTAGGTATATGCCCATGCATATACCTAAGTTATCAAGTAACCCATCTCAATCATGAGGAAAACACCAAGATCATGAAATCAACGGATAACCACTACCCAGGTTTATGCCCATACATATACCTAAGTTATCAAGTGACCCATCTCAATCATGAGGAAAACACAAAGGTCAAAAAACTCAGCTCAAACCAGGATTTTCATTATCGAAACCGTAACTGCTGAAGAGCCCCGTCTCTGAAGTGTGCAGTGGTCCTGTCACGACTCTGAGGTACTGCTCACTAACCTAAGACTACTGAGGTACTCCTCCTATCGAGTACCGCGGGTCTACGGCCAACTACCAGGCACTCCTTTCCGTTGTGGGTCTGTCGCCAAATACCGGGCGCTCCCCCTAATAGCCTACAGAGGCACTCCTCCTGTCGAGTACCGCGGGTCTACGGCCAACTATCGGGCGCTCCGTCCGCCGTGGGTCTGTCTCCAAATACCGGGCGCTCCATCCACTGGGCTAGTCGACTCACTCCAAGTCGAGTCGGTCAAGAAGTCGGCAGGTCTCAGTCGGCTACACGGTCTCCGTACTCTGTACGCTCATCTCTGGCAGGGTCCTCTCCACGAGCTACAGGTTGATATTCCAAGTATCACAAGGTCCCATGAATGTATATCTCAAAGGACCGCCTCATCATAGGGGTCTCAACGCAACAGACAACGCGTCAATCGGATGCCCAGTCTGTGAGTTATTAGCCTTTTCCGTCCAAGGGGCCCAGTTGGTTTCATGAGTGAACCAACCCGGCCGTATCTCAACTGTACCCTGAACTCTCATAGGGTATACTCATAGGGACTGTTTCTCAATGTGATCACCAACGCCGCTGACGGTTTGTCAAACGAACGTTCGGTCTGAAAGATGTCAGCTTTTCCGTTCCAAGGGCCCGGTTGGATTTTGGGTACAATCCAAACCGGCCACTATCCAACAACATCCAAAACTCGGGCGAAGTATGCCAAAAGTTCCGTCTCATCAAGATGAATTCAACGAGATAGACGGCGCGTCAATTGGATGCCCGGTTTGTGAGTTATTGGTATTTTCGTTCCAGGGGCCCGGTTGGTTTCGTGAGAGAACCAACCCGACTGCACTCCGACGACATCCAAACCTCAAGTGGAGTAAGCCAAAAGATCCGTCTCACTTAGAGGAATCCAACAAAGTCGATGGCACGTCAATCGGACGTCCGGAGCTCAAGATATAAGTGTTTCCGCTCCGAGAGCCCGGTTGGTTTCGTATCCGAACCAACCCGGCCGAACGCAAAGTATTGTAAAAACTTGATTGAAATATACCGAAACGGCCGTCTCGATCCAAGGATCGCATTGCCGCTGACGGTGCATTGATCGGTGGTATACATATCAAGATATGGGCGAAAGACCGTGAGGGGTCCGAAAACGGGGGGTCTGGGCCCGGACCGACCCGACCCGAACCGGGTCGACCCGAACCGGGTCGACCCCACCCGGCTGGGCCCGGCCCGGCCCGGCCGGCGCGGCCCGGCGCGGCCGGCTCGGTCCGGCCTGACCGGCCAACCGTGGCTCGGCCAGCGCGGCCGAGCAGAAGCCGCGGGCGCGGTGCGCGGCTCCCCCACCCTCGCTGCTAATTGAGGCCGGTAGCAACCGTCGCCGCCGGCCCTCTGGCGGCACGCCGCCACCGCCTTCCACGGACCACTGGACGCGCTCCGGTGGTCCGTTTCTCCTGCCGTCTTGGCCAATGGTCCTCCCGGGACCCGACCTTCACTGCAAGGCCCTCAAATCGCCCGTGCGGCCCCGTTCGTCGTCACCCGACAATCCACACGTCAATTAACAAAACGCGCCGTCTTCATGGTTCTCCGACACAACGCGATGGCGCCGCCCCCCTTCACCGTGGCCCGACTCCATCTGCGAATGTTTTCGGGTTTCTCCGATGCGGCACGATGGCGTCGCACCCTTGTTCGTTTTCACGACGTGGCGCGACGACGCCACGCATTCCTTGCCACACGTTCCGCGCAGTGCGACGGCACTGCGCCATCCCCGTTTCATTCTACAAAATAAACCCACAAGGATAAGGAGGTGGGTCGTCCGTGTTTGTGCGGTCTGGCCCCCTCTCGTTAATTGATAGAAAATGGTCATATTTCACGAATATTGTCAAGGTAATAATCACGAACAAATTAAATAATTGTCCTCAACATCAATCCGCATGAACGAACGATCCGTGGATCAACCTGGAATTGGTTGGTCCGCGCTCATCGTTCTTTTCTCAAAAGATAATAGAACACCAAAATAAAATTCCCTACGTCAAGCATCGTCGAGCGAGGGTTCGTCGCGGATTTCGTCATCACAGAAGAATGTGTCGCGGAAGGAGCATCGTGGAAGAAGCGTCATTGATGTCGCGGTACACGGCGTCGCGCCGTCGATCTCCGAGGGTTTGGCGTTCTTCGTCGGAGGTCGGAGCATTGTTTGTGTTCTTCGCGTTCTTCGCGTTCTTCATCGAAGAAGAACGCTTTCCTCCAAATTCTCTCCACGCCACCAGTCCAACTAAATAAAATAAGTTCAACCCTTATTTTATTATTGACCTAAGATTTTGAAATTTAAAAGATAAGAAACGAACAATTAATTCGTTGAATTAATTGTAACGATTTAACTGCCCAATTAATAGGAGCGTTTAATTGTTTAAGAAACGCCCCAGTTGACTTTCATTAAAAAGGGTTTTCACGGATGTGTTACTTAGCAGAAAAGAAACGGTGGGGCTCGTGCGGGCCCCACCTCACAAATATCCTACCAAGAGGGTAGGATATTTTTTAATTTTACCCTATCCTCTTTAACTTAGCTTAAGTAGCTTTAAGTGGCTTTTAAGTGGCTTTAAGTGAAATAAAAATAAATTTGTCACACCACTTTATTTTATTTATTAACATAAAGCCCAAAAATTAAAACCACACCCAAGAAAACGCAACTCCGGAAGAGGCGTTTCTAAGCAATTACCGGCGCTGCGATTCCATCGGTGCCCTCAGAATTCGATTCCAAGAACCGATTTAAAAGTAAGAAAAACCTGCTTGTTCGTTCACTAAACGTGCCCGAGCCAAACTTCGAAAAATGATTCCGGGCACACTGGGCCTCGGAATCAGGTGCCGTCAGTAACTGTGTTCTTGTAAAATTCCAAATAAAAATAAGAAAAACTTTTCCTTGAAATTTCCGGGTGTTTACAAAATTATTGAAACATAAAACCCCTAAAAGAACCTAAAAACCCTACAAAACTCTAAAAAACATAAACCCCTAAGACCATTAATAACTCTACAACCGCACAAAACTACTACAAAACCACTAAAAACTCTATAAACCTTTTAAAACCCCAGAAACAATAAAATACACTAAAAAATATTTGAAAAACACAAAAACACCAAAAAATAAAAAAAATATAAAATCACCTAAAAACGATAAAATACCCTAAGAAAACCATAAAATACTTTAAACACTTAAAACCCAAAAAACCTAAATATGGTAAAATCCCTAAAAACACTAAAACCCCTATAAACCATAAAAAGTCCAAAAAAAATAGATAACCAGAAAAATCTACAAACCCCCTAAAAACCAATGAAACTCTAAAAATCCTAAAACCATCAACAAACCTAATACCCAAAAAACCATAAAAATCCTAAAAAGGCCCAAAATAATTCCCTAAAAATTTATAAACCCCTAGAAACCATAATAAAACATTAAAAATCTAAATACTCTTAAAACACCTAAAACCCTAAAAATGCTAAAAACACAAAAATACCCTGGAACCCTAAAAAAAACCTCAAAATCCCTCAAAACCCTAAAATTACTTTAAAACCCCTCAAAAACATCCCCAAGAATGTAAAAAACCATACAACCCTAAAAAACACTCATAAATCCTTAAAAACTAAAAATAATTAACACCACTAAAAACCTAAAAAATTATAATAACCCTAACCCCCCCTAAAAGACTCTAAAAACCCTTAAACCCCTAAAAACATTTAAAATCCTAAAACACCATAAAAACCAAAAATAAAAAAAATATAAAACCCATTTAAACCCCTAAAAACATTTAAAAACTCAAAATACCTTAAATACCTTAAAAAACTCAAAAAAACTAAAAATCCAAAAAACCATAAAAAACCTAAAAACTATAAAATTATTAGAAATCCCTAAAACCCTAAAAATATCATAAAAATTCTAAACAACCGCAAAAAATCCCTTAAAACGTAAAAATACCTAACAACCAGAAAACCCCTATAAAACTCTTAAACACCATAAAACAATTAAAAAACCTAAAGATCTAAAAAAATTAGAAACCCTAAAATACCCTAAACCTTAGAAAATCTAAAACCCCCCAAAATCCCTAAAAACCGTAAAAACCATAAAATAATAAAATGCCCCAAAAATAAAAAAAGACCTAAAAATATTAAAACCCGTGAAAAAATATAATAAATAATTAAAAACCTAAAAGCATTTAAAACCAAAAAATACCCAAAAAATGCTAAAAACCCCATAAAACACCAAAAACCCATAAATTACTTAAAGAACGTTAAACACAGAAAAAACCAATAAAAAACCTAAAAACCACTAAATAATATAAAAACAAATTAAACCTCGAAAAACATTAAAAATATATGAAAACCATAAAAACCTAAAAAAGTCTAAAACCCGCATAAAAACCCAAAAAACCAAAAAATTCTATGTACCCTAAAAAAAATAAAACATTAATAATCCCTAAAAACATTACAACCCATAAAAAAAGAAAAAAATCCATAAGAATCACTAGATTCCATGAAAAGTATTAATAAAACCTTAAAATCCAAAAAATAATTAAAATGCCTAAAATATAAAAAAGGCTAAAAAACTTAAAAATCCTAAAAACCTAAAAACCCCTAATAACCCAAAAAACCCTCAAAATACATATAAACCATAAAAATCCATAAAAATCATAAAAATAACTAAAAACCTAAAAAACATTAAAAAACTTGAAAACCCCTATGAAAACCATAAATACATGAAAACACTTAAAGCCCCAAAAAGTCATAAAAATTTCAAAAAACTAAAACACCCTAAAATCCCTGAAATATCTAAAAACCATAAAACCCCCTGAAACATAAAAATGATAAAAACCTATAAAAAACTAAAAAACCCAGAAAAAATATAAAAACCTTTTAAACGCCTTATAAATCTAAAAAATTAAAGTCTCAAAAAACATAAAAAAAACCATAAAAACTGAAAAAAACTGAAAAAAACCTCAAAATAATTAAAAAGCCTAAAAGGTCATAAAATCCTAAAAAATACCTAAAACCCCTAAAAATGTAAAAACCCTAGAAAAACACTAAGAAAAAACTAAAAACATAAAAACACTTAAAACCCCAATAAACAAAAAATACACTAAAAACCCTAAAAACATTAAAAACCATAAACCCATAAAACCCCTAGAACACCATAAATTTTAGAATAGTATTTTTAGGGTGAATTCCTCATGATGATCCCCTATCCCCTATCCCTCGGTGGAATAGGTCATGGTCTCGCCATCGCAGCCGCTCCCTAGCCTGCATCGACTGGGGAGGAGGAGTAAGAATTCGCTCTCTTCCCTTCTCTCGCGACCCGCCCTTTTCCCCTTTCACAGATCAGTCGCTTATCACTAGCTTCCCCTCAATCGATGTTATCCCTAAAGTTTAAAATCATTAGAATAGTGTTCTTTGTATTCTGATTTCTCTGCTAGAGTTCATGAGAGCCTCAGCACTATTGGATCTTACTCTGGTTGCATGCTTTGGGAAGCTACGTCCCTCCATCGATGCCTTCGATGGGTATGTCTTCTCATCTTGGAAGTTGCTGGATCAGGTAGTTGTTGGTCTTTTGGACTCGAGGAACTTTTAGATTCATTTTTAGAATAAAGATGACTGGATATATTCCTGGGATATTACTCCACAAAATATGGAAGGTTTTCAGTTTTCTCTATTTTAGTGGTCTTTTGAGTTCCACCTGAGGCGTGATTCCCCGGTCATGGCGATCTGGTTATCCCTTCTATGTATTCCATTACCCTTTAAGAATATAGCGATCCTACGATTGATTGGAAACATGTTTGGTCTTTATATATGCTCGGATTCTCAAACCCAAGCTGTTTGTCATTCTGTTGCTCCTAGAATTTGTGTGGAAGTTGTTGTTTTGCAGGAACCGCCAGACTTCATCAGCATTGAGGTTAAAGGGGAACTTCGTTGGCATCAAAAGGTATGTTATCAGTCATGGGTTACCTTGTGTGTGGGATGTATCCACTTGGGTCATGATGATAGCAAATGCCATCGAGGATCCTTTATTTTTTCCTGGAGATGTCTAGTTCCTCTGGGAGATAAGTGGAATGCAACCGTAATGGACCAGGTGGGTTCTGGAGATGTTGGCACTTCGATAGCTCTTTTGAAAGAGGTGAAACAAAATATTCCTAAGCTGAGAGTTGTGGAAGTGATTGATAGACTATGAGGGGATTTGGGTAATAGTAACTCTTCCCCAGGTGATGAACAGGAGATAAGTTCGGCTCCAAAAAGCTGTTCAAGGACCCCTATAACGTTTGCTGATGTTGTGAAATATGTTGGTAGTCTTTCTCATGACGAGGCTGTTGTGGATCAGGGGGATAGGTTGGGGACAGTGGGTAGGGAATGCTATATAAGGGCTGAACAGAACCCTGGGGAGGCCAGAAAACCTCATTATTCGGCTGGTGTAGGCAATGTTGATGCCATTATTAATAGATCTCACAATCATTTTTCTGTGTTGGGAGAAAGTGATTGTCATACTTCCGCAGAAGGGGTTGAAGTGGAAGTTGATCATGGAAAGGAACAATGTTTGAGGCCAGATGAAAATGGAGTGTTATATGATTATGCATCATAATCTTTATCTGTTGAGCCAAAGGAAGTGGAACTCTTAGAAGATTATATGTGATCTTCCTCGAAGAAAGGGAAAAACACTCTCATAGATTCTGATGGTTTTATATTGCATTCACGGAGACCACAGAGACAAAAGGACTATTTAAATCTACCTAGCCCTCATGCTACTAGATCTTATACCAAAGGTAAACTCCCCCAAAAAATTTTGAATGATGCTGATGATCACTCAATGACTAAGTGAAAAAGATCTTCAAAGCATGTGGAGTCAGCGGCTAATGAGGCGCTTGAATCACAAGATGTGGTCTCAGATGGCCTTATGCCAGTGGTTGACAACAATGAGGTTGAGGGATCATCCCAAGAACTCCTCATGCACTCTAATGAAGAAATGTTAGAAGAGTCCTTTTTTATCAAGATTTCAGAGAAAGATGATCACCGTATGTTCAAAAGACAGCTGCGTGTTGATTTGAACAACGAACAGTACACTTGGATTGATAAACAGAAAAGAATTATGATTCGTGGCTTTAACGAGGGGAAAAACTTGGAGGATCATGAGCAGGATTGTGACAAGATGGCTCTCTGCTTCGAGGACCTCATAAAGGACAATCCAGCAATTGAAGTTACCTCCATTGAATGGCATCTCTTAAAGGGGCAGAATTCTAACCGTTTTTGATTTTTATGGAATGGCTCAACCTTTTCTTTTGAGGTTTGATTTTTTATATTCTGAATCTTGTTGGTTTCCCACTTTTTCCTTAAAATGTCTTTTGAAATAAAAAATTTAATTTTTCCTAGAACACCATAAAAACCCTAAAAGCACTCTGAACACTCTAAAAACCATTTAAACACCTAAATAGTAAAAAACCCAGAAAAACTATAAAAATATCAAAAACCTCTATTATCACAAAAACGAAAAAAAACCCGAAATGCCCAAAAAACTATAAAACCCCTCAAAATCCATAAAATCATAAAAAACATTAAAATCCTTAAAAAATACATAAAATCCCTAAAAATTTAAAAAACCATAAAAACCCTGAAAACCCCGAATAAAATCAGAAAAAAACTAAAACCACTTAAAACCCTTAAATATATAAAAAATAATAATAATGATAAAATCCCCAAAAAACCCCCAAAATCTCTACAATTATAAAAACCATAAAAATCCCAAGAATCCTTTAAATTACGAAAAAAATAAAATACCCTAAAAATTAAAAAAAACATAAGAAAACCTTAAAACAAAAAACCACTTCAAACCCCTAAAAACCTAACCAAACTAAAACCCCTAAATCCCATTAAAAACTAAAACCCCTAAATACCATATAACCCCAAAATACCTTAAAAACCCTAAAATCCCAAAAAAAACCCTAAAACCCCACTAAAATATAAAAAACCTTTAATCTCTTATAAAAAACAATATAAACCCACAAAACCCTAAAAACACAAAAAAATTCTAAATTCCCTAAAAACCCAAAAAACCCTCAAATCCTTAAAAACAATAATACTCATAAAATCCTAAAAATCCCAACAAACATTAAAAACCTAAAAATAGTTAAAACACATAAAAACCCAAAACAATTCTTAAACCCAAGAAATCCCTAAAAACCTTAAAAACCCTAAAATCACTTAAACCATTAAATAACCCTACAAACCCATAAAAAAAAATTAAAAACCACTAATATATATAAAATCCCTTTAAACCCATAAAATATGAAAAAACTATAAAAAATGATAAAAACCATTTAAAACTAAAAAAACACAACAAATCATAAAAAACCCTAAAAACACAAAAAAAACCCCAAATAACCATCAAAATCCCTAAATACCTAAAAACTAATAATATCCAAAAAAATTCCATAAAAATCCCTAAATACATAAAAACCATAAAAAAACTAAAGACCCCTATTAAACTATAAAAATTTAAAAACACTTAAAATCACTAAAAACTGAAAAAAAATGCTAAAACCCATAAAAACCCTTATAAAACCTTAAAAACCATAAAATCAAATAAAATCCTTAAAAACAAAAAAAACCCTAAAAAGCTACTAAAAACTTTAAAAATTGATTAAAACCCTTTTAAAGAAAAAAATATCTTAAAACTTATAAAAAACTCAAAAAACCCTAAACCCACAAAATCCATAAAAATAGAAAAAAAAACCCAAAAAATCTCTAAAAACCCTAAAAACCCCTAAAAACCCAAAAAACCATAAAATTCCTAAAAAATCACTATAAATACTTAAAATATAAAAAAACTAAAAACACTAAAAACCCAAAGAAAACCATAAAAATTTAAAAACATTTAAACCACCTTAAAAACATAAAAACGTTAAAACCCCTAAAAACCCCAAGAAATGAAAAAAACCTCAATATCACTAAAAACCCTAAAAAATAATAAAAATCATTAAAAAAATCCCTAAAAATCCTAAAAATGTAAAATACACTAAAACCCTAAAAAACCATAAGAAAATCATAAAACCGAAAAAACACATACAACCCCTAAAATCGAAAAAAATATAAAAAACTTAAAAACCTTAAAAACCCCTAAAATACCAAAAAAACCCCTATAAACCATAATAACACCAAAAACCATAAATTTTTTCGAAACCCCATAGAATCCACTAAAATTATAAAAACCTTTTAACCACTAAATACCTTAATAAAATCTAAAAAACCATAAAACCCTAAAAAACACAAAAAAACCCTAAAATCCTAAAAAACCATAAAAACTATAAAAAACCTAATATCATCCAAAACCCTAAAAATTCCTAAAACGCATAAAGATCCTAAAAAATATCTAAAAATTACAAAAAACACAAAAAACCCTAAAACCCCAAAACACCATCATAAATCACTAACAACCTAATCAAACATAAAACCCCAAAAAAACCAAAAACCCTCTAAAAACACTAAACCCCCGAAAAATCAATATATACCCAAAAACATAAAAATAATAAAAAATACCTAAATCCCCTAAAAAATAAAAATCCCCAAACATTGAAAAAACCATATAAAAATCTTAAAAACCTAAAAAAACATTAAACCCCTAAAATATAAAAACACAAAAAACCTAATAAAAACCTCAAAAAACTTTAAACCCCTAAAACCTAAAAACACTAAAAACCTTATAAAACCCTAAAAAAACTAAAACCCCTAAAAACACATAAACACCATAAAAACTCTAAAAATGATTTAAAACCCAAAAAACCATTAAAACTCTAAAACCACTAAAAAATATATAACACGTTTTTAGACCCTTAAATATATCAAAAAACCCATAAAAACCATAAAACCCATTAAAACTCAAAAAATTGAAACCCAAACAAAACTATAGAAACCATAAGAACACTCAAAGTCTCTAAAATCTAAAAATCCAATAAAATTACTAAAAATAACAAAAAATACCAAAAAATATAAAAAAACTAAAAACCCTAGAAAACCCCCTTTATAAACCTTTAAAACCTAAAAACAAATAAAATATCTAAAATCCAAAAAAATTCCAAAAACACTAAACTTTTATCAAAACCCTATAAAAATATAAAAACCCTAAAACCCATAAAAATCATAAAACCCCTAAAAACCAAAAAGAAATATATTCCAATAGAACCCCTAAACCCCACTAAAAACTCTAAAAATCCATTATGCAACTAAAAATGTTCAAAAACATTAAAAACATTAAAAACCCCGAAAAACTCAAAAAATAAAAATAAAAACCCAAAAAAACTCTCAAACCCCTAAAAATAAAAAAAACATCTAAAATCATAAACCCCCCCCCCCCCCAAAAAAAATCCCTAAGAATGTAAAAAATCTAAAAACCCTTAAAGTTCCTAAGAAAACCATAAAACCCTAAAAACGAATAAAACCCATAAAAACATAAAAATACTAAAACCATACATTACCTTAAAACTAATAAAACCCTAAAACAACTAAAAACTATTAAAATCATTTAAACCCCTAAAAATGTTAAAAACTATAAAGAACCTAAAA
Organism: Viscum album; assembly: GCA_963277665.1. Lineage (NCBI taxonomy): Eukaryota > Viridiplantae > Streptophyta > Magnoliopsida > Santalales > Viscaceae > Viscum > Viscum album. The sequence continues at coordinate 45,989,102 of OY728151.1, forward strand.
ACCCCTAAAAATCTCCAAACACCCGTAAACCCCCCAAAAAACATTAAAAACCTTGAAAACCCTAAAATGCCTAAAAACACACAAAATCCCAAAAACCGTAAAAAGCATTAAAATCATAAATATCCCTACAAAATTATAAAATGTAAAAAACCATAAAAACATAGATAAACAATAAGAGAACCTTAGAATCCTAAAAAAACTTAAAACCCCAAAGAATGTAAAAAATAACTATTACTTTGTTGGATATTTCTGTTTTTCCTTGAAATAAAACAACCTAAAAATGCTAACAACCCTAAAAACCCTTAATAGACCCTAAAATCATAAAAACCCTAAACCCCCTAAAAACAAAAAAAAACTATTTAAAAACATTTAAAGAATCTAAAAGAAATTAAAAAATTGAAAACCACTTATATCTCTGAGAACCCATTAAACCAAAAAAAATGTTAAAAACATTGAAAAATCAAAAAGCATAAAAATATCAACAATTACTAAAAATCCAACAAATTATAAAAACCCTAAAACCATAAAACTCTTCAAAATCCATAAATCCCTGAAACAATAAAAATACTAAAAGAGACAAAAAAATCCCTAAAAATGTAAAAACCCTAAAGACCTTGAGAATCCCAAGGAAAAACCTAAAAATGTAAAAACACTTTAAACACATAAAAACAAAAAAAATGATAAAAATCCTGAAATTACAAAAAAAACATAAACAACCCTAAAACCCTTAAAATCCCTAAAAAGACTGAAAATCCATAAAAACCTAAAATGTCCTTTAAAATCCCTAAAAATGTAAAACCACTAAAAACGATAAAAAACCCTATGAAAATCATAAATACCTAAAAAACATAAAACCCCTAAAAACCTAAAAAATGATAAAACCCCTAAAAGACACTAAAACCCATAAAACCACAAAAAAAATAAAACCCTAAAAACATTAAAAAACCATAAAACACATAAAAACCCAAAAACCCACTAAAAAATCCAAAATCCTAATAAAACACTAAAAAATATAAAAAATATGAAAAACCTTTAGCCCCTAAATACTCAAAAAACTCTGAAACTGAAAAAAAACCCATAAAAACCCTAACTCCCCCCCAAACCATAAAATTCCCAAAAATCCCAAAATTTTTCTAAAAACATAACAAAACCCCAAATCCTGAAAAAACCTAAGAAACCCTTAAAAACGTAAAAACACTTAAAACACCTACAAACATAAACAATCCTAAAAACCCCTAAAAATCAAGAAAACCCATTTAAATATATAAAATTATTTAAACCCCATAAAAGGTTAAAAAAAATTAAAAACTATTAAAACCATAAAAAGAAAAAATAAACCTAAAAACCCCAAAAATAATAAAATTCTTAGAAATCCCTAAAACCCCCAAAAATCCCTAAAACCAATATAAAATAATAAAAATCCATAAAAATTCCTAATAATATAAAATTCTCTTGAAACACTTAAGACCCCTTACAAAACATAAAAATTTTAAAATATTTAAAACCCCTAAAAACATAAAAATTGCTAAAAAAACATTTAAAAACCTTAAAATCCCTAAAACCACAAACCCCCTATAAAACCTATAAACCCATAAAAACCTAAAAATCCTGAAAAAATTATAAACCCATAAAACCATAAAAACCCTAAGAAAACCATAAGAACCTAAAAACTCTTAAAACCCCTAAAAACCATTAAAAACCAAAAAACCATTAAAACCCCCTTCAAACCCCAAAAATCCTTAAAACTCTTAAAAACCACTAAAAACTCTAAAAATACATTAAACCCTAAAAACCATAAATAATTTAAAACTATTAGAACCCCTAAAAACTCAAAAAAACCCAAAAAATGATAACAACCCAAAATATCCCCAGCCCCCTCAAAAAACATAAAAACCCTATAAAACATTAAAAACACTAAAAAATCACTAAAAATGTAAAAATGTATATATAAACCTTAAAACCCCTAGAATAACCTTAAAAACCAAGAAAAACATAAAACACCTAAAAACATCAAAATTCTTAAACCCCCCAAACCCCTAAAAATGATAAAACCCCTAAAAACCATAAAGAACCATAAAAACCTTAAAACCCCTAAAAACAAATAAATATCATGAACAAATCTAAAAACCCTTTAAACCCATAAAAATGTTAAAAAACTATAAAAACAATAAAATAAATAGGATGTAAAAAACCCTAAAAATCTAAAAAACCCATAAAAATAAAAAAACACTAAAAAATCCTTTATATCATCAAAATCCCTAAGAAATCTAAAAACCCAAAAAATCGTAAAAATGCCCTAAAAATTCCCAAACATGTTAAAATACCTAAAGTCAATGAAAAACACTAAGAAAAAAAATAAAAAACCATCTTAATATCCCTAAAACATAAAAATTCAAAAAACATTGAAAACCCCTTAAAACCCGTAAAGTCCATAAAAAACCAATAAAATCCTAAAAAATCCACAAAAATAAATAAAAATGTAAAAAACGCTAAAAAAATTTAAAACCATATGAAAACCTATTATAACTAAATACTCTTAAACCAATAAAAACCTAAAAAACAATAAAAAACCAAAATATCTGTAAAAACAATAAAACACCCAAAAACCCTCAGAATACCCCAAAACCCTAAAAATAATAAAATTATAAAAATCCATAAAAATTCATAAAGATGTAAAATACCCTAAAACACCTACAAACCCCTAATAGAACCTTAGAACCCTAAAACGCTTAAACCCTGTAAAAACTTAAAAGATGCTAAAAACCTTATAAAAACTTAAAAATAACCTACAAAACTAAAAACACCTAAAAACAAAAAAACCCTAACACCCCATAAAACCCCTAAGAATCCACTAAAAATCTACAAAACCTTTAATCAAATAAAAACATGAAAAAATATAAAAACCTCTAAATCCTAAAAAAACCAAAAAACACTTACAACCCTTAAAACCCCCTCAAAATTCTCTAAAACTCATAAAATTCTATAAAAAATTCACTAAAATCCATAAAAATATAATGAAACCCTAAACCCCTTGAGAACCCCTATGAAAACCTTAAAAACCTAAAAACATTTAAAATTCCAAAAAACCCAATAATGTAAAAACACCTAAAACACTAAAAAAATAAAAAAAAACTAAAAACCCCTCAAAATAACTAAAATCCCGGAAAAATCATAAAAATTCTATACATTCTAAAAATACCTAAAAATATAAAAAACCCCTAAAAAACCCAAAAACTCTTTTGAAAACATTAAGAAACTAAAAACACTTAAAACCTAAAAAAATATTTTTTAAAAAAAATCCTAAAAACCACTCCCTTCCCTTGTCTGTTGTGTCTTTTATTTATAAATTTGGGGGGGTCGGGAATAGCCTAACCCATGAATATTCCTTTCCCTAAAAACCAAAAAACCCTAAAAGACATTGAAACACTAAAACCCTTTAATCTCCAAAAAAATTAAAAATCTATTAAAAAACTAAAACCCATAAAAGTTTAAAAAAATACTAAAACCCAAAAAAACCCAAAAAACCCAAAAAAAAACAAAAATAAATCCTAAAAACCTCAAAATCGCTAAAAAACCTAAAAACCCAAAAAATCCTAAAACCCCCTAAAAATCCATAAAAAGTAAAAAATCCTAAAAACCCCTAAAAACCTTAAAATCCATAAAAACCAATAAAATCTAAAAAATTAAAACTCTATAAACAATTTAATCTCCTAAAAACTCAAAAAACCACAATACCCTAAAAACTATAAAACCCTAAAAACATTAAAACCCATCAAAATCCCTAAAACCCTAAAAAATTAGGAACCCTAAAATCCCTAAAATCATTAAAAATGAAAAAACCATAAAAACCCAGAAACACCCTAAGAAAACCTAAAAAACCAAAAAACACTTTAAACCACTAAAAACCGAAAAAACACTAAAAATCTTATAAACCTTTAAAAACATTAAAAACACTAAAACCCATAAAAACCTGAAAACCCTAAAAACCCATGAAAACCCTAAAACCCACTAAAAAATATATAAACCCTTTAAACCCCAAAAACCTATAAAACTCTAAAAATCCTTTAATACAATAAATACTCAAAAAATAATAAAAACATAAAAAAATATAAAACCCTAAAACCATCAAAATTACTAAAACCCCTAAAACAATTAAAATCCTAAAAATAAACATAAAAATATCTAAAAATGTATAAAACGATATAATCCCAAAATAACCCTAATAAAATTTTAAAAAACATAAAAAATTAAAACCCATAAAAACCCTAAAACCCCTAAACCACTCAGAAAATCTAAAATCTCTAAAAACATACAAATCCTAAAAAACTGAAGAAAAATACAGAAAAATAGAAAAAATCCAAAAAAACTAAAAAATCCCTAAGAAAATCATGAAAAATAAGAAACATTTAAAACCCAAAATAAACAAAAAAATGTTAAACACCCTAAAAACCCATAAAAATATCCAAGAACACCAAAAAACCCAAAAACTATTAACCCCCAAAAAACCCAAAAACCCCAAAAAACCCATAAAAACCCCAAAACTACTAAAAACTATAAAAACTATTTAATGCCCTTAAAATTTTAAAATACTATGAAAAAACATAAAGCCCCTAAAAACCATGAAACCCCAAAAAAACCATAAAAACTCTAAAATAGATAAGACCATAAAAATCCCTAAAAATCCCAAAAAATCCTATAGAACCTTAAAATACCTAAAAACCCTAAAAACCATAAAAATCTTGAAAGTGAAAAGAAAACCATAAAAATAGAATAATTGTTAAAACCACAGAAAACCCTAACAATCCTAAAACCCATAAAAACCCTAAAAACATTAAAAACCATAAAATACCTAAAAAAATAAAAACTCTAAAACCCATAAAACCACTAAAACTCTAAAACCCTTTAATAACCTAAAACTGATAAAACAAACTCTAAAAACCTATAAAGATCTAAAAATCTCACAAAATACCCTAAAAAACCAAAAAATATGAAAAATAAAAAAACGGTACAAACTCTAAAATCCCCAAAATCTCTAAAACCCATAAAAAGCATAAAAATCCTAAAAAGTATTAAGAATACCTAAAACATAAAAAACCATAAAATAATGAAGAAACCTAAAATCCATAAAAACCTAAAAACTATAAAAACTATAAAACCACATAAAAACTTAAAACCCCTAAAAACCCATTCAGACCTTAAAAAAGTAAAAAATCTAAAAATCCATTTAACCCATAAAAATGTAAAAATAAAAATAAAAAAACTCCTTAAAAACCTAAAAAACTCAAAAAACCCTAAAAACCAGAAAAACCATAAAACCAAATAATCCCTAAAAAACCTTTAAACCCCTTAAATTCCAAATATCCTTAAAACCCCATAAAAATCCTAAAAATACCTAAAACCCATAAACACATAAAAAACCCCTATGAAATCTAAAAAACCAATTAAAAACCATACAAATCTAACGACACTTAAAACCCCTAAAACCCTAAATTGCAAAAAAAACATAAAACCCCCTAAAAACACTACATACCCTAAAAACATAAAAACACCTAAAAACCTTAAAAACCCATAGAAATCATAAAATACAACTAAAACAAAAAATATACTTAAACTTATAAAAAGATTAAAAAATATTAAAAACCTTAAAAACCCTAAGAAACTCAAAAAAACTCTAATAACTCAAAATGACTATAAATTCGTAAAACCCCTAAAACCCTAAAAACCCAAAAATCCATAAATGCTCTAAAAAATAATAAAAGTAACCCCCCTAAAAATCCAAAATGACAACTACTAAGACCATAAAAACCTGAAAAAACATAAAACCACGAAAAATCAAAACAATGATAAAAACCATAAAAATAATAAAAACCCCAAAACCCCTCAAAATCCCTAAAAACCAAAAAACTATAAAAATAATAATAAATCCCTATAAATACCTAAAAACTAAAAAACCCTAGAAACTGTGAAAACCCATAGGAAAATCTAAAAAACCTAAAAAACATACATCATGTAAAAAAACCTAAAAACACTAAATATTCTAAAAAATCTAAAAACCCCAAAATTAATAAAAACTCGTGAAAACAAAAAAACCTCTATAACCAATGAAAAATATAAAAAACACCAAAAACTCTAAAAACCCTTTAAACCCCTAAAAAAGTTTAAACCCTCTAAAACCCCATATAATCACTAAAAACACAAAAAATCTCAGAGAATCAAAAAAACCCATAAAAACACAAAAATAATTAAAATACCTAAAAACACTAAAAAACATAAAATTACATAAATATCCCTAATAACTTAAAAACCCATAAAATTGATGAAAAAACCTCAGAAAAACTTGAAACCATAAATACACATACAACCCATAAAAACAAAAAAACACAAAAAATCCAAAAAAAACATAAAACCCTCCAAACCCCTAAAACCCTAAAAATTCATAAAAATCCATGAAAATCAATTAAATCCCTCAAATATTGAAAAAAATATTAAAAAACCTGAAATCCAAGAAGAAGAAAATTAAAATCCTATAGACACCTAAAACCCCTAAAACCCTAAAAACACTAACCTAAAACCCCTTAAAAGACAATAAAACCGTTAAAACCATTAAAACATCAAAACACATAAAACCCATAAAAACCCCTAAAAACCTAAAAACAGCCTAAAAACTATAAAAACCCTTAAAACATTAAAAAATTACAAAAACCGTAAAAAATAAAATAATATTAAAAACACTAAAAACCCAAAAAAATCATAAAAACCATAAAAAACCTAAAACCCCTAAAACCCCTCAAAATCACAAAGAACCCTAAAAATAATAAAATCCTAAAAAATATAAAATAATACATAAAAATATAAAACACATAAAAACCTGGAAATACCTTTAGAAAACCTTAAAAAAACATAAAACCCATAAAAACCTAAAAATGATTAAAACCCTAAAAGTCCATAAAACCCTGAAAACCACAAAACACCTAATAACCTTAAAAAACCATAAAACCCTAAAAATAACCTAAAAATTTACAAAAAATATAAGAAATATTTATACCCATAAATTCTTTAAAACTATATAAAATAATAAAGACCCAAAAAACTGAAAAACACTAAAATCCCAAAAGAATATTAAAATCCCTAAAAAACACAAAAACTATCAAAATAACTAAAAACATTAAAAAAACAAAAAAAAATATTTAAAAATCTTTAAAATCCATAAAAGTGTGAAAATATTAAAATTCATGAAAACCCTTAAGAAAACATTAAAAACCAAAAAACACATAAAACCCATAAAAACCTAAAAATGATGAAAACCCTAACAACATTAAAAATATCAAAATCCCTTAAAACCATTAAACACCTAGAACATTAAAAAACCCTAAAAACCCATAAAAACCATAAAAACCCAAAGAAAAATCTAAAACCCCTTAAATCGCTAAAAAACATTAAAAACCTTTAAAAAACATAAAACCATAAAAAACTCAAAAAAAACCCTAAAATCCAATAAAACCATTAGAATCATTAGAACCCAAAAAAATCCCAAAACAATAAAAACTCATAAAATTAAAAATACCAAAAAATACCAAAAAATGTAAAAAACTGAAAAAACCATGAAACCTCATAAGAAAACCATAAAAACCCAAGAACACATTAAACCACTAAAAACCTAAAAAGCTATAAAAACCTTAAAAAACTCTAAAACCCCTAAAAATTCCTAAAATCACTAAAACCCTTGAAAATACTAAAAATCCTTAAAAAATCCATAAAAATAAAAGAAAAAACCCAAAATCCTTGGAAACCCAAAATAAAACCTAAAAAATATAAAGACACTTAAAACCCAAAAAAACCCAAAAACACTAAAAACCCTAAAAGCCTAAAATACCCAAATGATAATAAAAACCCTAAAAACTAAGAAAACCACTGAAAATATTTAAAACCCCTAAAATGTATAAAACCCTAAAAATCACAGAAAAATATAAAAACCCTTTAAAGACCTAAAAATTGAAAAAAACTCATAAAAACCTTTAAACCCCTAAAAAACTAAAAAAACCTAAAACCTTAAAACCCAAAAAAAAATCTAAAAAACTAAAATCCTCAAAATTATTAAAACCCAAAAAAACAATAAAAATACTAAAAAGTAATAAAATCCCCTAAAAATATAAATATCCAAAAACCCTAAGAAAACACTAAAAATATAAAAAAATTAAACCCCTAAAAATAATATAAAATGAAAAAAAACCTTAAAAACCCAAAAAAACTAAAAAACCCCAAAAAATCCAAAAAACTATAAAACCTCCAAAAATCCATAAAAAATTAAGAATCTATAAAACCATAAAATAAATAAAAACTCTAAAAAACCTTTAAACCCATAAAAATGATAAAAAACTATAAAAACCCATAAAACCCTAAAAACCTTAAAAAACATTAAACCTGGAAAACCCTAGAAACCCAAAACCCCTAAAAAACCATAAAAACCATCAAAATCCATAGAAACACTAAAAACATAACAAACAAAAAAATTCAATTAAAATCCCTGAAAACATAAAAAACCTAAAAAACTCTAAATAAAACCCTAAAAACCTATAATTACTTTAAACCCCTAAAAACCCTAAAAATGATAAAACCCCCCCAAAAACAAAAATAACCCTAAATTGCCTAAAAACAAAAAAAATCCTAAAACCCCCAAAATACTTAAAAACCATAAAAACAATAAATATCCTAAAAATCCCTAAAAACGTAAAAACACCTTCAAACCTTGAAAACCCCTAAGAAATCACTAAAAACCTAAAAAACATAAAACCCCTAAAGAACCTAAAAACGTTAAAAACCATAAAAACACTAAACGTCCATAAAAACCTCAAAACCCCTAAAAACCATAGAACCCCTAATGACCTTAAAAACTCGTAAAAACCCTAAAAAATATTAAATAGCCTAAAAAATCAAAGAAATACAAAAAACATAAAAAACCATAAAAACATTAATGCCCTCAAAATCCCTAAAAAATGTAAAACAACATAAACATCCTAAAAACCATAAAAAACTAAAAAAACCTAAAAATCCATTAAAACCAAAAAAAATAATTATGAAAAACATAAAAACCTAAAACATATAAACCCCTAAAAACCTAAAAAGCTTTAAAACCCTAAAAACCCTAAAAGACCGTAAAAACAATAAAACCCATAAAACACATAGAAACCTTTAAACCCCATAAAACCCTAAAAAAACCCTAAAACCACTAACACCACTTTAAACCCCTAAAAAATTTATAAAATTAAAAAACCCCTTGAAACCCTAAAAACTCAAAAAAACATTAACCCCATAAATATCCTAAAACCCCTAAAAACCATTAAACCCCTCAAAATACCTAAAAACCCCAAAACCATAAAAATCCTAAAAAAATCCCTTAAAATATAAAAGATAAAAAACCTACAAAACCCCCAAGAAAACCTTAGAAACCTAAAAACACTTAAATACCCTAAAAACCTAAAAACACTAAAAACCCTTGAAACTATGAAAACCCTAAAAACCCAAAAAAAAACCCTGAAAATCCCTAAACACCATAAAACCCAAAAAAAAGACCTAATATTTTCAAAAAAACATAAAAAACCCTAAAACCCAAAAATTAAGGATGAAACCATAATAACCTTAAAACACTTAAAATCCCCAAAAACCTAAAAAACACTAAACCCCTAAAAACCCTAAACCACCAAAAAATTCCAAAAAAATCTACAAAAACCCTAAATACAGTGAAACCCCCAAAATACCCATAGAAAACCTATAAAACACTAAAATTATTAAAAAAATAACCCTAAAAATCATTAAAACTCTAAAAAATCCTTAAGAACCCTAAAAACCCAAAAAACCCCTAAAACAAAACAACCCATAAAACCCCGAAAAACCCTAAAAAACCTAAAAACCAAAAAAGACTCTAAAACCCCCTAAAAATCCAAATGAATCCCTAAATGTCCATGAAAACATAAAAAAACCTAAAAACCATTAAAATCACTAAGGAAAACCATAAAAACCAAAAAACACTTAAAACTCCTCAAAACATAAAAACCATAAAAACCCTCAAAACCCTCAAAATCCATAAATACTCTACAAAACAAAATAAAAATAAAAATATCCTTAAAAACCCTAAAAATTAAAAACTCCCTAAAAACTTGAAAAACCCCTCTAAAAAATTAAAAAAAACCTAAAACCATTAAAAATAGAAAACCACTAAAAATGTTATAAAAACCTAAAAGACACAAAAAAACCCAAAACCCCAAAAAACCAAAAATACCCTAAAAAAATTTCAAAACCCTATAAAACCATAAAACCTTAAAACACTATAAACTCAAAAAATCCTTTAAACAATTTAAAACTTTAAAAGTATTTAGAAACATTAAAAACACTAAAAAAATAAAATAAAACTGAAAACCCTAAGAAAATCATAAAATCTTAAAAACACTTATAACCATTAAAACCTAGAAATTTATAAAAACCCTTAAAAACATTGAAACCATAAAAAAACACTACCCCCAATATCTAAAAATTCTATAAATGATAATAATCTTAAAAAAATCTCTAATAATCCCTAAAAATGTAAAAACCCATACAAATTCTAAGAAAACTTTAAAAACCTAAAAAACATAAAACCCTTAAAACCCTAAAATGATAAAACTCTAAAAACCTATAAAAATAACCGAAAACCACTAAAACCACTAAAAACCCATAAAACCCCATAAAAAAAGAAAATACATATACAACCCCTAAAAACCACTAAAAACTTTAAAAACCCTTTGAACCCATAAAAATGTTAAAAAAATAAAAACAATAGAAACCTTAAAAAACTAAAAAAAACCATGAAACCGAAAAAACTAAAAGAACCCTAAAACCCTAAAAACCCATAAAAACCATGAAAAACATAAAAATACATAAAAATACATTAAAATCCCTAAAAACATTTAAAACTCTAAAAATAATAAAAACCCAAAGAAACTAATAAAATATAAAAACACTTAAAACCCTTTAGGGAAATTACATCATCAGTTGGTTTCCCCATCAAAATTGATAAGGAGACACACAACCAAAGGTATGAACACTATATCAGGGTTCTTGTTGAATTTAACATGGAGACCATGCTTGTGGAGGAGGTTATTCTCACCACTCTTGAGAACAGTCTCACCCTTGAAATTCAATATGAAAGGAGGCCCAAGTTCGGTACAAATTTTAATTTATTTGGTCACCTCGTCTTGGATTTCTGAATATTGAATGCTTTCATGATTTTCAACCTATAGGGGAATGATACTGATCTCTACAATAAGAGTCATGGGGATAAGAAAGGAAAGGGTTATGCTGCTGAGGCCCCTCTCCCTAGGCTCCCTCAAGTTTGGTGCCAGTTACAAGTGCTAAAAATGAGGAGCCTATGTCGAAGAAACCCAAACAAATACTAGTTGATAACCTACATCCAATGAATATCTAGAGATCCGTAACTCAATGGAAGGACTGATTTTATCATTTGTACCTTCTTCTAGGACCCCCCCCCCCCCTTTTAGAGAGCTATTTCTCATTCTAGAGATCCCATAAAACATGATACTATTATCTCTAATGAAGACAATCATCTTGTGGCTAAAAAGAGACTATTCATTGAGGCAAATCTCAGAGAATCCACTCCTATTTAAGACCCTTATTTCCCAATTCCAACTATTATAGTATTTCTCTAACAGGCTTCATAGGTCATTACGGCTGCTCCCCCCACCAAACAGGATACATAGAATAATATACCGTGATCCCTATTGATGTGGTAAGGTATGTGCAGGTGAACCCAATGCAAGGTTCCACTCTGAAAATTTCTTTACAGATACCCTCATACTCACTAGGAATTATATAATCTAGAAGGCATGAGAATAAGGTCATAATTGAGGAATCACCCATGCCAACGAGTGCTGATTCCATCACACTGGTCCCTTATAGTAATGTTGTGAGGAGGAAGTCATAGTGGTTGTTTCAAATGATGGATTTTTTGCTTTGAACAGATTCACTCCTCTTAATGGTAGATTTTGGTTTCATGATGTAAAGGATCAGCCTCCTAGGGATGATGTCAAAATAGAGGATACCACTTGTTGTAAACCTGTTGTTGACGACCGTCAACTAGATGTTGGTGAAAAGATGGTGGAAGTTGTCGGATCTAAAGAGGACCATCCCCTTGCAGATGGAGATTTATATCAGAATGAGGAAACCAATAGTTATAACCCCTTTAATAACCCTATAGGTAGGCCTAAAAAAGAAAGGGAATAAAGGTAAAGGGAAGGGAAGAAACCCCTCCTTAGATTCTGGTAAAAAAGAAAATTCCTCGTGCTAGGAGAAACTCATATTTTAATTAATTAGGATCATGTTCTTGAATTTGTAACATCTTGGGAACTCTCCCACGACCTCATCCATTAGGAAATTTCTCCTATCCAACAGGGAAATGCTAATCGGGATTGTTGAACCAATGATAAATTTTGATAACTTGAAGGGTTTCAAATAGGCCAGTCTTGGATACTCTCTTGTCTCTTCAGATAGGAAAGAGAGATCCTTGGATACACTATGGATTATAAAGCATGATTATATTAAGGTTATTTCATTTGAGTTGCACTCTAAAATAATATATATATCAATCTACATTCAAGTTACTACTTTAACTCTGTCCTTTTTGTATGGATCATTCTTGTATTCTAAGAGAAGGATCCTTTGGATGAAGTTGGCTCAATTGAATAGGATTATTGATCACAGCTGGATCGTTGTGGGAGACTTTAACACTATAAAAAGTCTAGATGAGAATATTAGCCACAACTTCTCTCAAACTACTACAGAGGATTTCTCTCATTTCTTGGATCATTGTGGTCTAACTAAAGTTCCTATTATTGGAGCCTCTTTCATGTGGAGAAGGTTCACTGTTAATGCAAGATAGGAAAGAAATATTGATAGTTGTTTCTATAAGATTTAGGACAAGAGTTTCCTCACCGATGTATCTGGGATTAATCTTTCTTAGTTCAACTTAGATCATAACCCCCTTATTGTTTATCACTGGGAAGGATCTTCAAGGTCAGCCCCTATGACCTATAAATTAAAAAAAAATTGGCTCATGATTCCTGGATGTAAGTAATTTGTTATCAATGGATGGAACAACATATATCATGGAATCCCTTTATATGTTGTGGCTTCCAAACTCAAGAAGATCAAATGCGTACTGAAATAGTAAAGCAGGAACACTTTTTCCAGGTTATATTTAGACATAAAGGATACTGAAATTTAGCTTATTTCCTGACAAATTATCTACCAGTAGCTGCACATGCCTTTCCGAGAGTAGATGCAACTTCATTCCATACTTAATGATCTTATGGATCTTAAGGAGAAGCTTTCAAAGAAACAGTTCAATGTTAAGTGGTAAAAGTGTGGGGATCAGAACTCCAAATTCTTCCACCATTTAAACAAGGAGAGGAAGGTAAAAATGTCATGAATTACATCCATATAAATGAGTACACTTTCTCTACAGTGACTGATATTTTTAATTTTGTGGTGGATTATTTCAAGGAATTGTATAATGATGATTATAAGGATTACTCCCTATATCTGATTCTATTATTCCATGTATTGATGAGAAGTAGAATAAGTCCTTAACGGATGTTCCCTTTGAAGAGGAAATTAGATCTTCCTTGTTCTATTTGAACATGCAAAGTGTAGCAGGTTCAGATATATTTAGAAACAAGTTATTTATGTATTACTAAGATATAATGCACATGGATATTACCAATTCAATCAGGTAATTTTTTCTCTCTATCTATTTCCTGCATGGTATCAACTCTAATTTCATTTGTTTGATCCCAAAGAAGGAAAATGCAATTCTAATAGAGGATTTGGGCCAGTTTTCATTGGGAATACCATTAAAAATATTATAAGAAAGATTATGGTTATCAGGTAAGGGAATATTGTGTGAGAACTCACTACCCCAAATCAATTTGGGTTTATTCTTGGGAGAAATATTTAAAATTGCCTTTATATTGCATCAAAGGGCATCAACTTCATGAGGAATCACCTGAAGAAAGGTAAATTTTCCGAGAAAATGGATATCATTAAGGATATTGATATAATTAAGTGAAGATTTATCTTCCAAGTTCTTATCAAATATGGTTTCTCATGTTTTTTCCTCAGAATGCTTACTATTATTTTGAATAGTGTAAGGGTCTCCATCCTTATCAATGGGTCTCCAAAAGGGTTCTTCCAATTCTCCCATGGGGTAAGGTAGGGGGATCCTCTCTTAGGTATTATTTTTGTGATTAGTAAGGATTATTTGATCAGGTGAATCATTTATCTCACATAGGATAGCGTTTATAAGATGATAATGGCATGGAGATATCTTTATGTGTCATCTCACCTTCTTTATGTGGATGAAATCCTCTTGTTTGAGAAATAAGACTAGCACACCTTGTCTTCAATTATAAATATCTTCTTCCATTATGAGCGGGTGTTTGGGCAATCCATCGGCTGGATAATATCCTCTATTGTATTTGGTAAAGGTGTTTGACTCTCTAAGTAGCTAACTATTGTTAGGGACCATAGTGTGAAGAGGTGTTCACTCCCAGTTTTTTATCTAGGTGTCCCTATTATTTAGGGGAGCGTCAATAGATTCCATCTTAAGATCATTGAAAATTGAATCACTTAACAACATTTCAAATGTAAAGGGAAGCTCTTAACAAAGCTAGGAAAGGTTTTCTTAATCAACTTGGTAGTCACCTCCATGTTTGTTCATGCTTTTTCCAGATATAAATGGCCGATTAATATTGTCAAGAGTCCACAAGATAAGATTCAAAAAATTTCCCGCATGGGATGCATAAATGAAAGAAAGTTGGTGTATTTGGATTGGAAATAATGCACTAAGCCGATTGATCTAAGAGGAACTTTCATCAAGGATCTCATGAGGTTTAATGATTCCCTAATTTCCAAGTTTAACAAGAATCTATTTAGTTAAAATGATGGTTGTCTGGAGTTTTTTTGTGAGTGTTTCATGTAGAAAATTTTTGAAGGATTCAATGTCTATTTACCCTCCTCAGTCTGGTCATCAGTCATATCGTCATACAAGGAAATTACAGCTCCCTCAAAATGGTCCATTTCATAGCTATAGAATATGAACTATTGGTCTAATACATGGATTGATAATCTTATGACTGGATCTATGATGCTTCCCCTGATTTAAGGATTATGTCTATTTCTTCACTTAACCAAAGACCTGAAGATTTCAATGGGATCCTTTTGGATGATGTCATCCTGAAAATTCAGTGGTATTCATTTTTTGACACTGATACCCTTATCTAGAAACCCAACCTTATTAGGAATCTTAACATAAGGTATTTTTACCAATATAAACATATATTCGGCTTTAACCCTCCTACCTAGATCTCATCTTTCAAGATACCTTTCATCCCACCTGCAAGTCATATGCTACTATGGAAATTGTAGAAGAACCAACTACCCATGCAAGTGCCGCTGAAGAGGGATGGGTGAATCCTTACTTCATCATGTTACTCATGCCTTTGAGCTAAGGAGAATACACAACACATGTTTTTTCAGTGAAGCTTTTCTACTATGATTTGGGGATTCTTGCAATAGCTACTCGGGTTCCACTTAAGCATGCATAGTCCATTTTTTCAATTGTTGAGTATCCTCGCTGAGAGGACCTATGGTGAAAAGCATCACAGTCTTATTCTCCCTATAGTTTCTACTTCTATCTCATATATATGGGCTTCCCAAAATGTATCTGTATTCAATAGGCATCATCTCTCATTTCATAGTGGAATTGTTTCCATTCATACTGCGGTTAACATGGCGTCTCAAATTCAAATAGGTTTGCTGGATAATGATGTCAATGATCTCATTATTATAAGTATTCTTAGATTTTCTAGAAGTATAAAAACCATAGGTCCTCAGGTTTATCCACTGGATCCCCCAATCACTTCATTGATCAAATTCAATGTTGATACTGGGACTTTGGGAGCACTTGATCCCTCATGGTGCAGCGGTGTTTTCCATACACACAAATGCTTTTGAAGGGCTTCTTCTATAATTTTATTAGTTATGGATATTCTTATGAAGCGTAGATTTTGGAAATTATGAAGGCGGTCAAATTTTTAGTTCATTTTGGGCGGAGACAGCTTTGGTTTGAGTCCCACTCGATGCTCGCGACAGATTTTCTCAAGAACAAGTCCATGAAAGTTCCATGGTGGCTTTTTCCACAATGGATTGAATGCATCCTTCTTTCCCATGATCTCATTATTAATATCACACATTCTTATTAGGAGGTGAACTCGGTGGAATATTCTCTTTCCAATCAAGAGATTGTGGAAAGGAGCTCCGTGTGGTCTTTCATCACCCTACCTTTCTGCTAACCCTTTATAGATTCTGATATGAAGGGTGAATCAAAAACCTGTCTTTACAGACCCCTAATGTAGTATTTTTTTCATACTTTTTAAAAAAATTGGGGGGGTCAAGAATGCCTAGTCTCATACCTTCTTTTCCTTAAAAACACGAATATGCTAAAACCCCTAAAAACACAAAAAACCCAAAAAACCATCAAAATCACTAAAAACCCAAAAAACAAAAAAATCTAAAAAATCCCTCAGAATCCCTAAAAAATTTAAAAAATCCTAAAAACCATGAGAAACCCGAAAAAATACTATTAAAACATTAAAAACCTAAAACCACATGAAATCCCTGAAAACCCTAAATAACCCAAACAACCCTAAAAACTGTAAAACCCCACAACCCTTAAAAACCCATAAAACACATTAATCCCCTAAAAACCAAAAAATAATAAAACCCTAAGAAACCCTAAAATCCATAAAAACTTTAAATACCTTCAAAATCACTAAAAACTGATAAAAATCTTAGCAATGGCCTAAAAATCCAAAAAAAAAACATAAAAAATACTTTAAACCCTAAAATATAAGAAAAAATTTTAAACCTAAAAACACTTAAAACCTTAAAAAACAAAAAAAATGCTAAAAAAACCATAAAAGACCCTAAAATTCATATAAACCCCTAAAAACCAGAAAAACCACTAAAAACATTATAAAAACACTAAAACACTAAAAATTTATTAAAGACTCTAAAATCCCTTTAAACATTAAAAACTATAAAAACTCTAAAAAACATTAAAAATATCTAGAAACAAAAAAATCATAAAAACCATAGAGCCCCTAAAGCAATCGAAATCCCTAAAAACCATAAAATCCTAAAAAAACACTGAATATACATAAAAACATAAAAACCCATAAAAATTAGAAAAACCATAATGAAACCTCAAAAATCTAAAAACACTTAAAACCCCTAAAAACCTAAAAAATGTTGAAAACCATAAATACACTTAAAACCCTTAAAACATAAAAAACAAAAAAAAACCCCTCAAAACCTTAAAGAACCCTAAAAACCCGTAAAAAGATAAAAACCCACAAAAAATATCTAAAATACCTTTAAAACCCTATAACCATTTAAAAACACTAAAATATGTAAAATGTTAAATTCTAAAAAAAACCATTAAAAACCCAAAAACACAATAAAACCCCAAAATCCCTAAAAACCATAAAAACCATCATAATACCTAAAAACAATAAAAAACCATAAAATTATTTAAAAATCCCTAAAAATAAATAAAAGACTCCTAAGAATCATAAAATCACACAAATAATCTTAAAAAAAACTTAAAACCTCTGAAATCCAAAAAAACCGAAAAAAACTAAAAACCCCTACAAAACCCTAAAATGCAAAAAAATACCATGAAACATTAAAACCCCTAAATCCCCATAAAACCCTAAAACCCAAAAAACTATTAAAACTATTCACACCCCTAGAAATGTAAAAAAATTAATTTTTTTAAAAAATACTTAAAAAAAATAAAAAACACACTAAGACCCTATAGAAACCATAAAAACACTAAAAACCCTATAAACCCTAAAACCCCTAAGAACCCTCAAAATCGCTAAAAACCATAGAACCCCGTAAAAATCACAAAAAAACACTAAAAATTTAAAAATATATTAAAATCGTGAAAAACCCTAAGAAAACCATAAAACACTAAAAACACTTAAAAATCATAAAGAGGTTAAAACCCATAAAAACCCATAAACCTTTGAAAATAACTAAAACCCCTAAAACCACTAAAAACCCCGAAAAAGCTAAAAATCCAAAAAATCCCTAAAAATGAAAAAACCCTAAAAACACTAAAAAATAGTAAGAAAATGTTAAAACTAAAATACTCTTGAAACCACTAAACCCCTAAAAACCCTAAAACCCCTAATAACTCATAAAAACTAAAAAAACTTTAAAACCCCTAATAACTCATAAAAACTCAAATATATCTAAAAACCCTAAAAACCCAAAAACCCCTTTAATCCGAAATAAAAACATAAAACCCCACAAAGTCCATAAAAACGATGAAAAAACATAAAAATCCATAACAAGACCTAAAAATCCCAAAAGAAGCTAGAATCGTAAAAAACCCCAAAAAACCTTAAGATAAACATTAACAAAAAAAGGCTTATAGCCTCTAAGAACCAAAAAAATGCTAAAACCCTTGACAATAAAAAAACCCAAAAATCATAAAACCCATAGAATCCTTAAAAACCCAAAAATCATTAACAAAACATAAAAAAACTAAAGATTCTAAAACCCTGCAAATCCCTATTTTTAATAAAACTCTAAAAAACATAAAAACTCTAAAAAATTTAAATAAAAACCCAAAAACCCAAAAGAAAATCATTGCATCCATGAAACCCTAAAACCCTAAAAACCATCAAAATCCGTAAAACCCCATAAAATCCATAAAATCCAAAACATTATCTAAAAATCCCAAAAAATCACTAAAAAACACTAAGAATACATTAAAAACCTAGAAATAATTAAAACCCCTAAAAACATAAAACAATGATAAAAACTCAAAAAAACCCTATAAACCCTAAAATACACAAAATAAAAAACACCCTTACAACCCTCAAATTTCCAAAAAATCTAAAAAATCATAAAAACCTAAAAACCATATCAATAAATAAAAACATAAAAAACCCTAAACCATGAGAACCGCTAAAAAAATTAAAAAACTAAGAAATCTTAAAACTCCTAAAACCCATAAAAATACTAAAATCCTAAAAGACCCAAAACCCCATGAAAACCTTTGAAAAATTAAATACTCATAAAACCCCAAAACCACTAAAAATTCTAAAATCCATTTTAATCCCTAAAATATCAACGAAAACCCAACAACCCAAAAAACCAATAATAACCCTAAAACCCCTAAGAACAAAAAACCCTCAAAATCCATAAAACCATAATAAACCATTAAAATTATTAAAATATCTAAATTACAAAAGAATGTAAAAAAAATAAAAACCCTTAAAACCCTAAGAATACATTAAAACCCTAAAAATACAAAAAAATCCTTAAAAACCTAAAAGCACTAAAAAACCAAAACACCAAAAAATGACACTAAAAAACGTTGAAACCAAAAAAAACCCTAACAAATATAAAATACCCTAAAACCCCATAATAAATATAAAAACCCACTAAAAACTCTAAATAACCTTTAAACACATAAAAAGGATAAAAAACTCAAAAAACCCATGAAAACCATAAAAAACTTAAAAAACTGAAACAAAAAAAACCCTTAAAACCCTAAAAAACAATAAGACCCATCAAAATCCTTAGAATCCATAAAAAATCTTCATATCCTAAAAAATCCTTAAAAATACATAAAAATGTAAATACCCATAAAAACATGAAAAACCCTAAGAAAACCTTAAAAACAAAAATCACTTAAAATCCCTAAAAACATAAAAAATGATAAAAACACTAAAACCCCTAAAAATCCTAAAATACTAACAATACCAAAAACCCATAAAAATCATTAAAAATCCAAAAAACCCCTAAAAATCCCTAAAAATATAAAAACCCCTAAAAACTCTAAAAACCTCCTAGGAAAACCGTAAAAAAATAAAAACACTTAAAACCCCTGAAAATACAAAAAAAACATAAAAACACTAAAAAATCACTAAAATCCCTAAAATACCTGAAGGCAATAACCCTCCCCCCCCCCACCCAAAAAAATCCTCAAAAATCTTTAAAAACCCCTAAAACCCTAAGACCACTAAATATTAAAAAACCATTTTAACCCATAAAAACTTCAAAACTCTAAAAATCCTTAAAAACCTTTAAAAGATAAAAAACCGTAAAAACAAAAAAAAACATAAAACCATAAATACCCTAAAACCCATAAAAACTCTAAAATACCCAATATCCATAAAAATCATAAAAAACTAAAAAATCTTAAAATACCTAAGAAATATCAAAATTTGAAAAACACCTAAAAACCCTTAAAAACCTATAAACACTTAAACCCCTAGAAAACCTAAAACTCTAAAACCCTAAAAAGCATTAAAACCCATCTAAATACCTAAATACCATTAAACCCATAAAATCCTAAAAATCCCTGAAAATGAAAAACAATAAAACACTGAAAACCAAATAAGTACCTTAAAAATGTAAAAATGCATAAAAAAACATAAAAACATAAAAATTCTAAAAATCCTATAAAAACCAAAAAAGGTCCAAAAAACCCTAAACCCCCTAAAATTATTAAAAATCCCTAAAACCCCATAAAACCTCAAAAACCATAAAATTCTATAGACACCCTTTAAACCCCCAAAAAAGTTATGAAAATATACAAATCCATGAAAATATATAAACATAAAAACATAAAAAACCCTAAAAACCATAAGAAAACTATAAATCACTAAAAACTCTTTTAACTAGTATAAACCCCAAAATGGAAAAAACCGTAAAAACCCCTGAAAAACTAAAAACCTTCAAAATCCATAAAAAAAACCTAAAAAACCAAAACAACTCCTATAAAATTCTTAACAATACTGAAAAACACAAAAAAAAAATAAAAACCATGAAAAATATTAAGAAAACATTAAAAAACTAAAAAAATATAGACCCCTAAGAAACCTAAATACCAATAATCCCTAAACACCCTAAATTCCTTCATAATCCTTAAAACCAAAAAAACTCTTAAAAAGCCTTAAAATCCCTAAATATGGAAAACTGGAAAAAGGGCTATTGCCACGGTTCAAAATTGTGGCAATAGGCCCCAAAACCGTGGTCAAAGGCTACGACCACGATTTTGGCCAATCGTGGCCACTATCGCCGCGGAAGTAGGTCCTGACCTATTGCCATGGTTTTAACCATATAAATAGCTACATATTTCCACGGTTTTTAAAAAACCGTGGCAATAGGCCTCCAAATTTAAAATTGTGGCTCTTGACCTATAGTCACGGCTTAAACCGTGGCAATAGATAAAATTATAAATGTCCCCAGTGGGGTTTGATCCCTACACCTCGACTATGCAGTCCAACGCACTTGCCACTACATCTGGCCACAATTTGGGTATATATATACATATATATATATATTATGAAATATATATTAATCAAAAACATGGGAATATACTCAAAACCGTGTCGATAGGGCTTCCCGCCAAATTTTTTGCGAGAATTTTTTTTCCCACGGAAGTGCGGGAACCCTATAGCCACCCTATGAATCAACTAAAAAATATAAAACCCCTAAAAACCATAAAAAACCTAAATATCCATAACCACTCTATGAATCAACTAAAAATACTCTAAAAAACCTTTAAACCCTTAAAAAAGTGAGAAAATTCTTAAAGTCCTTAAAACCCAAAAAAACAGGAAAATCCAAAATAAAAATAAAAAACATATAACCCTAAAAACCCCTAAAACCCTCAAAGTCCCTAAAACCCCAAAAGTCCATAAAAATCCTAAAAATCCCAAGAAAACTGAAAAACCCTAAAAACCCCTAAACACCCCATTACAAACCATAAAAATCTAAAAATAGTTATAAACCCCTAATCCAAAAAATGCTAAAATCCCTAAAAAACAAAAACATCTAAAAAATCCTAAAACCCCTAAAAATCCCTAAATATTATAAATAATCATAACCATCCTAAAAATCTCTAAAATTCCATAAAAAGGTAAATAACCCTGAATACCCTGAAACCCCCTATGAAAATATTAAAAACCTAAAAGCACAATGTACCACTACAAACATCAAAACACTAAAACCCCTAAAAGACACATAAAACCCAAAACCCCCTAAAAACCATAAAAACCATAAAACCATAAAAACTTCTAAAATTTTTAAAATTCCTTTAAACACCTAATATAGTTAAAAAATTCTAAAAAACCTTAAAAAACCTAAAAACTCAAAAACTTCTTAAAACAAAAAAAAACATACAACCTCTAAAAACCGTAAAAACCAATGAAACCTTCAAAATCACTAAATATCCCAAAAACCATTAAAACCCCAAAAATCCCAAATAATACCTAAAAAAATAAAAACAGTGAAACTCTCTGAAAACCCCTAATAAAAACATAAAAACCTAAAAATCCATAAAAACCCTTGGTAGCCTAAAAATCATAAAATCTATAAAGCCCATAAAACCCTTCAAATCCATAAAAACCTTAAAAACGCACTAATAATTATTTCAACCCCTAAAACCCAAAAACCCACAAAATCCCTAAAATCCCTTAGAACACTAAAAACCATAAAACCCTCAAATTCTATAAAACCCTAAAAACCTATAAAAACCTAAAAAATCCCTAAAAATCCTTAAAAATGTAAAAAATCTAAAAAACCCTAAAAACCTTAAAACCAAAAAACAATTAAAACCCCTAGAAACCATAGAATTCTAGTAACTGTTAAGAACTATTAAACCTTAAAAACCCATAAAACCCTCAAAATCTATAAAAACACTAAAAATAAATAAATAACATAAAAATCCAAAAAAAATACCAAGAATTCTAAAAACCAAAAAAACCCTACAACCCTAAGAAATCCTAAAAAACAAAAAACACATAAATCCCCTAAAAACTATATAATTCTAAAAACCCTAAAAACCTATAATACCCTAAAAACATTTAATACCATAGAGAAACCTAAAACCCATAAAAATCCTTAAAATTCTAAAATCACTTTAAACCCGTAAAAACACTAAAAACCATAAAAACCCTAATAAAAATATAAAAATATAAATACAAAAAATTAATATAAAATAGATAAAACCCATAAAACTATCAAAATCCAAAAAAAATGAAACCCCATAAAAACTCAAAAAAAAATCCATAAAAATGTAAAAAACACTAAAAAACTAAAAACCCTAAGAAAACCTTAAAAACCTAAAAACACTTAAAACTTCTAAAAACCTAAAGGACACTAAAAACCATAAAAACCCCTAAAAACCTCTAAAAATCCTTCAAACCCTCCAAAATAACAAAAAAAACATAAAAATGAAAAAAATTCATTAAAAACCATAAAATTCCATGAAAACATAAATAACCCTAAAAACCATGAAAACAACAAAGAAAAAATTAACGACATAAAAACACTTAAAAACCCTAAAACCATAAAAACCCTAAAAATAGTAAACCCCATAAAACCAATAAATACCATAAAACCCCTAAAAACCTAAAAACCCCCTAAAATCCCATAAAAACCATAAAAAGCAATAAAACTATAAAAACCCATTAAACCCATAAAAATATTAAAAAATCTATAAAACCATAAAAATAATAAAAAAATAAAATATAAAGCTCCAAAACCCCAAAAACCCTATAAAAACCCTAAAATCCCTAAAAATATTAAAAATTCTAAAAATCTCTAAAAATCCAAAAAACACATAAAACCCTAAAAAATCTTGGAAAATCACTAAAAACGTAACATACACTAAAAAACCTAAAAACTCATAAGAAAATATTAAAAAACTAAAACTATTAAACCCCCTCCAAAAAGAAACCAAAAAAATTCTAAAAACCCTAATAGCCTAAAAAACCTTAAAATCCAAAAAAATCCTGAAAAACATAAAAATGAAAAAAAATCATAAAAATCCCTAAAACGTAAAAAACATGAAAAATCCCCTAAAAACCGTAAAAATATAAAAGCTCTTGAAACCATTAAAAACCTGAAAAATTCTAAAAATTGTTAAAACCCCAAAAAAACCAAAAAAAAAACCCTTAAAACATTAAAATCCATAGATATCTCTAAAAACCTCTAAAACCCTAAAAACCAATAAAACCCCACAAACGATGAAAAATGTCCAAAAAATCTATTATACACCAAATAACTTTTAAAAACACTAAATGTCCATTAAACCAATAAAATGTAAAAACCCCTAAAAACTTACCAAATGATAAACCCCTAAAAACAATAAACATACTAGAATCCCTCAAAATCCCTAAAATCTATAAAAATATAAAAAAAATCCATAAAATTAATTGAAAATGTAAAATAACCTTAAAACCCTAAAAAACCTATAAAAACCATAAAACCCTAAAAACCCCTAGACCCATTAAAAACACTAAAACCACATAATAACCCAATAAAACACTAAAAACTCTAAATACCTATTAAAACTATAAAAACATTAAAAAATAAAAAAATCTATAAAACTCTAAAAATCCTAAAAACCCAAAAAACCATAAAAACCCTAAAACCCTAAAAGACCAAAAAAACCCCCTCAAAATCTATAACAACCCTAAAATCTATAAAAAAATAAAAAATCCTTCAAAATCCATAAAAATATAAAAACTTTAAAACCCATTAAAACAACTAATAGAACCTTTAAAACCTTTAAACACTTTAAACCCCTAAAAACTCCTAAAAATTCAAAAAACACTAAAAACCCCTAAAACCCAAAAAAACCATAGAAACCCGCAAAATCACCAAAAACCCTAAAAACCATAAAAATAATAAAAACATATCTAAAAATATATAAAATTTAGAACATAATAAAAACCATAAAAACCCAAAGAAACCCTTAAATACCTAAAAACACGTAAAACCTCTAAAAACTCAAAAAAAATTAAAAACCATAAAACACCTCAAAAGACCCTTAAAACCCTAATTCCCCCAAATAAACCATTAAATATCCTTAAAACTATAAAAATGTAAAAAAAACTATAAAAAAACATTTAAACCCCTAAAAACTGAAAAAAATACAAACCCAAATAAACCATAAAAATCCTAAAACCGCTGAAAATCCCTAAAAACACTAAAACCCATAAAAATCCCAAAAAATAACTAAAAATCCCTAAAAAAATGAAAACCCATCAAATTCCCTAAAAACACCTAATAGAACAATAAAACCCTAAAAACAATAAAAACCAATATTTTCTTTTAAAACCCTAAAGACATTAAAAACCCTAATACATTCAAATATATAAACACCATAAAAACCCCAAAACTCCCTAAAAATCCCTAAAAATGTAAAAAACCCAAAAACACTTAAAAACCCTAATAAAAACATAAAACCTTAAAGAACACTTAAAACCCCTGAAAAACTAAAAAAATACTCTAAAACCCCTAAAACCCCTAAAAGACACAAAACCCCTAAAAACTAAAAAAACCATAAAATCCTAAAAACCTTAAGACCACTAATAACCATAAAAACCCTAAACCCACTAATAAATCTAAAAACCTTTTAAACCGATAAAAATATTTGAATCTCTAAAAACCTTGAAAACCATAAAAAACACAAAAAATCATATAACCCAAAAAAATCCCCTAAAACCCTTAAAAAGAATAGAATTCCCAAAAACCACTAAAACCCCATAGAAATAATATTAAAGCCCAAAAATACCTCAAAATTTTATAAACCCTAAAACCCTTTAAAATTCTGTAAAACCCTCTATATCTTTAAAAATACATTAAAAAGTTAAAAACTCTAAAAACATTTGAAAACCAAAAAACTACTAAAAATGCTATAATCCCTAAAAGACCCTAAAATCTAAAACAACCATAAAAAATAAAAAACCTCACAACATTAAATACCCCATAAAACCCAAAAAACACTAAATTCTATAAAAACCCTTTAAACCCCTAATAATGTTAAAAAAATCTAAAGAACATAAAAAACCTAAAATATTCAAAAAACACTAAAAACCTTAAAATCCCAAAAAAACATAAAATCCCTAAAACCCCAAAACCCTCAAAATCCCTAAAAATGCTAAACACAATAAAAATACTAAAAGATCCCTAAAAATCCCTAGAAATTTAAAAACCCTAAAATCCCAAAGAAAACATTAAAAACCTAAAAACACATGAAACCCCTTAGAACCTAAAAAAACTAAAGACCCTAAAAAATAATAATAACCCTAAAGACCCTAAAAATCATAAAATTTCCTAAAAAACTATACAAATCCCTAAAAACGTAAAAGACTTGAAAATAATGAAAACCCTTAAGAAAACCTTTAAAACCTAAAAAACAGAAAATCCCTAAAGAAATAAATGATTAAACCCCTAAAAGGCCCTAAAAAGTCCCTAAAAACCCTTAAATCCATTAAAACCCTAAAACCCCTAAAACAATAAAAAAACCATAAAATTTCTAAGAAACCACTAAAAACTCTAAAAACAATTTAAAACCCTAAAAATTTCAAAAACTCTAAAAATCCTTTAAAAACTAAAAAACTCAATAAAACCATAAAAACCTAAAAAACAGTAAAAAACCTAAAACCCCTAAAAACTCCAAAAACATTCCAAATCCCTACAAATCCCTAGCATCCGATAAAAAAACTAAAAATGAATCAAAATTCTATAAAAACATAAAAACCATAAATACTATAAAAAACACTAAGAAAATATTAAAAACTTGTAAACACTTATAACCCCTAAAAACCTAAAAGATGTTAGAAACCATAAATACCCTAAATACCCTAAATACCCTAAATACCCTAAATACCCTAAATACCCTAAATACCCTAAAAACCATAAAAATACCTAAAACCTTGAAAAACTATAAAAATCCTAAAGAATTACAGAAAAACTTAAAGACATAAAAAACACCAAAAGCCCTGTGAAACACAAAGAGACCCATAAAACCTTAAAAACACTTAAAACACATAAAAATCATCCAAAATTATAAAACTCTAAAAAACCCAAAAACCCAAAATGCAATAAAAACCACTAAAACATTTAAAATTCCATGAAACCCCATAAATACCCTAACAACACTAATAATTATAAAAACTATTTAAACCATTAAAACATTAAAAAAACATAAAAATGCAATAAAACAAAAAACATAAAAAACCCCTTAAACCCATAAAAACCCCTAAAAACAATCAAATTCCACAAAACCATAAAAATCGATAAAAATCATCAAAAAACCTACAAAATACAAACACATAAAAAACCCTGAAAAAACCAAAGAAAACATTAAAAACCTAAAAATAATTAACACCCCAAAAATACCTAAAAACGCTAAAAACTTTAAATACCCTAAAACCCTAAAACCATCAAAATCCCTAAAATCCCTAAAAACCATAAAAAACCTCAAAAATACCAATTTATCCCTAAAAATTATTAAAATCTTAAAAACTCTATGAAAACATTAACAAAAAAAATAAAACCTCTAAAGAACCTAAAAAATGATTAAAAGCCCAAAAATCTATAAAAATCCTAAAAACCCAATAAAAACTACTAAAAAATCCAAAACCCTTTAACCATCTAAAAATGTTAAAAAACTCTTAAAAACCTTAAAAACAAAAAAAAATACTAAAAACCCTAAAAATCCAAAAAACCATAAAAGTCCTAAAAACACTAAATACCCTCAAAAACCATAAAAACCCTAAAAAGAATAAAAATCCTAAATAATTCTAATAATTCTGAAAAATGTAAAAAACCCTAAATACCCTAAAAATCCCTTGGAATCCCATAAAAACCTATTAAAACTTTAAACCCCAAAAATCATAAAAATTTAAAAACAATAAAAAAACTCTTTAAAAGTCATAAAAACCATAAACCCCAAAAAATATTAAAAAACCAAAAAACTAAAAAACAATAAAAATCCCTAAAATGCTATAAAAACATAAAAAAACTTAAAAACCCAAAAAAACATAAAAACCTATGAACACATAAAACCCCTAAAACCCCCAAAATTTCTAAAAACTCTAAGAAACTTTAAAAACCCCTAAGAACCATAAAACCACTAAAATTATTAAAAACTCTAAAAACCAATAAAAATTACTAAAGCCCTTTAACAACCAAAAAACATTAAAAAACTCTAAAAACCATAAAAGTCCTAGAAATTAAAAAATTCCTAAAAACCCAAAAATACCATAAAAACCCTCAAAACCCTAAAAACAAAAAATCCCTCGAAATCCCCAAATCCCATAATAATACTAAAAATACCTAAATGTCCTAAAAATAAAAAATCCTAAAAAATCCTAAAAAATCCTAAGAAAAAAATTAAAAACCTAAATCACTTATAACCAATAAAATCCAAAAAAAATGCTAAAAACCCTAAAAAACTTAAAACCATAAAACCTATAAAACCTTAAAACCCTAAATACCGATAAAATACCTAAAACAACTAAAAACTATAAAAACTTTGTAATCCCCAAAAGAAATTAAAAAACCATAAAACCCTCTAAAAACTAAAAAAAACCATAAAAACTCAAAAACACAAAAAATCAATAAAAATCTAAAACTAAAAAAACCCTAAAAACCCTAAAAATCCAAATGATTGCTTCAAAATCATAAGAATCATAAAAATTCCAAAAAAATCGTAAAAACCCTGAAAATCCCTAAGAAATTCTTAAAAATATAAAAACAATTATAATCTCAAAAAACCGAAAAACACTAAAAACCCTAAACAACCATAAATACCCTAAAATCCCCTAGAAACTCTAAAAACCATAAAAAACATAAAAACTCTACAAATTATTAAAAAAATCCCCAAAATCGCTGTAACATAAAAACCATAAAAACTATGAAAACGCCTATAAAAACATAAAAAAGCTAAAAACACTTAAAACCCCTAAAAACAGGAAAAAATCATAAAAACTCCGAAAATCCCTAAAAACCTTTAAAATCACAAAAAACCATTAAAATCATAAAAAATCATAAAAATTCTTAAAAAATAAAAAACCATAAAAACCTATAAAACTCTAAAAAAACCATATAAACCTAAAATCTCATAAAACCATAAAAAACCTAAAAATTATAAAACCCCTATAAAACCAAAAAAATTCCCTAAATCCATAATATCCTGAAAAACCACAATAACACCAAAAATATTAAAAATCCTAAAAACCCATAAAACTGTAATAACCAACTAAAACCTCAAAAATTCCTTTAAATCCCTAAAAATATTAAAATATAGTAAACAACCCAAAAATCCCTAAAAAATAAAAGAAAACACCAAAAATCGAAAAACCAAGAAAAACCCTAGAAACCCTAATAACCCAAAAAAGTCATAAAAATTATTAAAATCCCTTAAACCCCCTTAAAACCCATAATAATACTAAAATTCCAAAAAATCCTTTCAAAAGTAAATAAACAAAAATAAAACTGGAAAACCCCCAAGAAAACAATAAAACCCTAAAAACACTAAAACCTCGTAAAAACCTGAAATTTCTATAAACCCTAAAAAACTAAAAATCCATAAAACCCTAAAAAACATAAAAAACCACTGAAACCATAAAAACTATAAAAACCATTAGAACCCTATGAAACCCCTAAACCCACTAAAATTTCTAAAAACCCTTTCAAAACCGAAAAAAAATTTAAAAAATTTATCAAAAATAATAAAAACCCTAAAAACTAAAAAATAATATTAAAACACAAAAACCCCTAAAAACCTAAAAATAACTAAAAAACTAAAAACAAAAAGAATCCAAAAATACATAAAATTGTAAAAACCTTAAACACCCTGAAATATCCTAAAAACATTAAGAAAACAAAAAAATTAAAAACCTCTAAAACACAAAAAATACTAAAAACCCTAAAAAACCATAAACCAAAAAACCCAAAAAAACACCTCAATACATTAAAAAACCTAAAAACCTATAAAACCACAGATAATTTCTAAAAAATATAAAACCCCATTAAACCCATAAAAACTTTAAATAAATTTAAAAATCCATTAACACCCAAAAACACTCTAAAACCCCCTAAGAACCCAAATACCCGACGAAACCATAAGAACTCTAAAATCCTAAAATTCACTAAAATCCATAAAAACCCATAAAAATCCTAAAAATCCCTAAAATTACCTAAAAATGTAAAAACCCTAAAATTGATGATAAGACCTATGAAAAACATGAAAACCTAAAAACACTTAAAACCCATAAAAATATGAAAATACAAAAAACCCTAAAAGACCATAAAATTGTTATGACCCATAAAAACCATTAAAACCCCAAAAAACATAAAAACCGTAAGAAACCCTAAAACTCCAAAAACTCTTAAAATACCTAAAAAATTGAAAAACATAGGAAAAACTTGAAATAAAAAAAAATAAAAAACCCTTAAAACCCAAAATATAATAAAACACAAAAAACCGTAAAAACCCACAAAGTCTTTATAAACCAAAAAAACCATAAAATCGAAAAAATCCCTAAAAACAAAAAAAAATCCTAAAAACCTAACAACCCTATAAAAACCTTAAAACCCTAAAAATAATTAAAACCTCTAAGAACCTAAATATTAATAGAAACCTTAAAATACCCTAAAATGATAAAACCCCCTAAAAACCATAAAAAATCTTAAAAACCATAAAAACAGTAAAAACCATAAAAACCCTAAAGAACCATTTAAATCTATAATAACCCTTTCGTCCCATAAAAACATTAAATAACTCTAAAAACATAAAACCCCTAAAAAAGTAACACCCTACCCAAATATAAGAACTCTAAAACCCCGAAGACCCATAAAATATCCGAAAAAACCCTCAAAATCTATAAAAACCATAAGAAAGCATAACAATTCATAATGATATCAAAAAATAATTAAAATGTAAAAAACCTAAAAACCCTGAAAAAATCCTAAGAAAAAAATTAAACATAAAAAACACTTAAAACACCTGAAAAATCATACCCCCCCACAAACTAGAAACACTAAACTCCATTTAAACCTTAAATTTGTAATGAAATTAAAAATCTATAAAACCCCTAAAAACTCAAAAAAAACTCTAAAAATAAAAAAAAAATTATTAAAACCCTACCCCCAATCCCAAGAACCCATAAAAATCCAAAATAATCATAAAAATCACTAAAAAACAAGAAAAAACATAAGAAAACCTTAAAAACAAAAGTACAATTAAACTTCTAAAAACCAAAAAAAATGGAAATCCCCTAAAAACCTAAAAACCTAAAAATCCTTAAAATCAATAAAAACTAATAAAAATCCTAAAAAATACCTAAAAACATAAAAAGTATAAAATCCATGAAAAACAGAGGAAAACAATAAAAAACTCTTAAAAACACTAAAAACCCAAAAATGACAAAAAGATGCTTAAAATTATAGAAACTATAAAAGACCCTAAGAACCCTAAAACCCTTAAAAATTCATAAAACCACTAAAAACATAAAAAACCCTAAAATATCACAACAAACTCTAAAAACACATTAAACCATTAAAATGTTTAAAAACTCTAAAAACCTTTAAAACTCTAAAAAACTAAAAATAAAACACCAAAAAACCAAAAAAACATAAATACCCTAAACCCCCTAAAAAACCCTGAAACCCCACAAAATCCACAAAAAACCCTAAAACCAAAGAAATCCTAAAAATTCCTAAAAACCCAAAAAAAATGTAAAAATCCATAAATACCCTAAAAATACCTAAGATAACTCTAAAAACTTGAAAACACTTTAAACCCTTAAAACCCCAAAAAACACTAAAATTTATAAAATCCCTAAAATCCCTCAATATCCCTAATAAACCTAAAAACCATAAAATACCAAAAAGGATTTCAAAATACCAAGACATATAAAAAGCTCTAAAACCCCTAAAAAATACCATATAAAACCTTAAATACCTTGGAAAACTTTAAAACTCTAAAAACAAAAAAACTAAAACCCAAAAAAGTCAATAAAAACACAAAAAACAAATAAGAACTATAAAAGACCTATACACCCTAAAAACATAAAAACCCTGAAAACCATAAACACCAACTATAAATACCCTTAAATCACCCAAAAATGCTATAAAACTAAAAAAAACTTTAAATCCCTAAAAACTAAAAAAACTAAAAAACCAAAAAAACCCCTAGAAGTCTGAAAGTACCCTAAAACCCTCAAAATCCATTAAAAACAGAAAAAACCTAAAAACCCTAAAGAGACCTAAAAAATCCATAAGAACATAAAAAAACCTTAAAATCCCTGAAAAACCTGTAAAAACCTAAAAATAATTAAACTCACTAAAAACCATAAAACACCAAAACCCCTAAATGACCTTAAAACCCCTAAAAACCCAAAAAAACACTAAAATAAAAAAATTCCTAAAATCCCATAAAACCCATAAAAAATAAAAAATAAATAAAAACCCTTTAAACCCCTAAAAGCATTAAAAAACTCTAAAAACCATAAATAGACTACAAAACTCAAAAAACAATAAAACCCAAGAAACCCCAAAAATCCATAAAAAAATAAAATCCATAAAAATCCTAAAAATATATAAAATTTCTCGCAAATGTAGAAAACCCTAAAAACACTATAAAACCCCTTAAAAACCTATAAAAATTTAAAACCCCTAAAAACATAAAAAATGCTAAATACCCTAAAAACTCTTAAACCCGTCCAAGTCCTTTGAAACCCTAAAAAATCATAAAAATCCTAAACAAATCTATAAAAATTTAAAAATCCCCAAAAACTCTAAAACTCCCTATGAAAATAATAAAAATTTAAAAACAAATAAAACCACTAAAAACATAAAAAAATTCGTAAAACCCAAAATGATAGTAAAAACCCCTCAAAACTCCCAAAACTAATAAAACTTCTGAAAACCCGATAAACCCAAAAAAACCATAAAACCCTAAAAATTATTAAAATTCAAAATAATCTTTAAAACCAAAAAATGTTTAAAAACTCTATAAAACCATAAAAATCCTAAAAATCCAAAAAAAAATACCCTAATACACCCCAAAACCACATAGACCCTAAAAACCTAAAAAAACTAAAAAACCCTCAAATTCTATAAAACCCATAAAATACCATAAAAGTCCAAAAAATCCCAAATTTCTTTTTCTAAGAATGTAAAAAACCCCATAAATATATGGAAACACATAAGAAAATAAAAAAATAAAAACACTTACAAATATTAAAAAACTAAAAAATGAAAAAAACCTCATAAAACCCTAAAACCCATAAAAAACATAAAACCCCTTAAAACCCCAAAAAACATAAAAATAATAAAAATATTAAAAAGTCCCTAAACATACCTAACAACCAAACACAACCTAAAAACCATGAAAACCCTTAATAAAAGCATAAAAACTTAAGATACCTTAAAAAATATAAAAAATTTCAAAAATGCTAAAAACCATAAAACCATAAACACCATAAAAACACCTAATAACCTTTAAAACCCCATAAAATCCAAAATATACAATAAATACTACAAAAAAACATTTAATTTTATTTTTTAAAACTCTAAAAATCTTGAAAAGTCGAAAAAAATCAAAAAACCCCTAAAACCCCTAAAACCATAAAAACCTAAAAAACCCTAAAGCCTAAAATTCTCTAAAAACCCTAAAAACACTAAATATCTTTTAAAGTCCCTAAAATTGTAAGAAACCCTAAAAACCCTATAAAAACATTAAAAACCTAAAAACACTTAAAAGCGCTGAAAACCTAAAAAATGATAAAACCCATAAAAAACCAAAAAACCCAAAAAACCCCTAAAATCCCTAAAAACCCTAAAACTAAAAAAATACTAAAAATCCATAAAAATATAGAAAACTATAAAAACCATAAAACCCATGAAAACCCTAAGAAAACCTTAAAATAATAAAAATTCTTAAAAGGCTTATAACCCTAAAAACACTAGATATCATAAAACCCCCAAAGACCCAAAAACCCAACAAAACCCTAAAAACCATAAAACCCATACAAGACCAAAAAAAATTCTCAAAACCATTTAAACCCCAATAAATGTTAAAAACTCTAAAAACCATTTAAAACCCAAAAAAAAACATAAAGAACCTTAAAAACCTGATAACCCCTAAGAAAACCATAACAACCTAAAAAAACTTAAAACCCATAAAATATAAAAATGGTCAAAATCCTAATAAACCAAAAAACTCAAAAAAACCATAAAAACACCTAAAACCCTTAAAAAGGTAAAAAACCAAAAAACTCTACAAATCCAATAAAAACTATAAATAACCTTTTAATACCTAAAAATGATAAAACTATTAAAAACATTAAAACCCCTAAAAAACTAATAAAACCCTAAAACCACAAAACTTCATAAAACCCAAAAAACCATAAAACCGCACAAAATACCTAAAAACCCATAAAATCTAAAAAATATCTAAAAACAAAAAAATAACCCTAAAACCTAAAAAACCATAATAAAACCTTAAAAACCTATAAATAATTAAAACCACTAAAAACCTAAAAAAACTAGAAACCCTAAAAAGACACTAAAACAAAAAAACCCCTAAAACCATAAAAATATTAAAATCCCTCTCCCCTCCAAAAACTTGTATATTATTTCTATGTTGGGGAACATGGTGGGAAGGTTTCATTGTGTGGATAGCAGGACTCGAGCTCTATCCCACCTAGTGGCTCCGAGGGCATTTGTTGAGGTGGATGTTTCTAAAGAGCCGATGGACTTTGTGTGGATTGTTGTTGGCGAGGAGCTCCGATGGAGGTAGCCGGTGATCTTTGAAACGTGGGTTGATTTTTGTTCCTCCTGCCGGTAGATTGGCCATGTTGATCAGGCCTGCAGAAAAGGTTTTAAGGGGTCTGATGTTTTAAATTTGGCTCCATTGGGGCATGGCATAGGACCGGTTCATACCAAGGCTTGCTTGCTTCCTGGGCCAAGGGTCAGAGTCGTTTTTGCACGCCTGAGGGATGACCCCAATTATGGTGCTGATAAGGAGTCAAGGACAGGTTCAGGCGTTTTGGGTCTAGAATATCTAAATAATAGTAATGGTAATGATGATGGTAATGCAGTGGTTGCGAATATTGTTGATCATTTCAACAGCGAACAGGTCAGAGGAAGGTATTTAGGACCAGCAGGATGGCGCCTCACTCACCTAGAAGCGCTCAGGATTTCATCTCGCTCGTCCTAGGGTTTCGATCTCCCTTCGGTGGAGATGGAGGCTCCCCCTCTGGTTCTCCCCTCTCTCCCACTTTATCATCTCCTTGTCCTGTTGGTTCTCTTCACTCATTCTGCTTGGGTTTCATTCCCTCAACTTCCTCTACTCCGTCGCCCTTCACCTTTCTTCCAGGATGACTCCTTTGCACTCTGATCTTGAACTTCACCGTTCCTTTCCAGGTCGGATCTAGAACTATGGAGACTCTAAGGTTTTGGGTTCAGTGGATAGGTGGTTGTGTATTTCTTAATGCCATGTCCCCCATTTTTGGGCTTCGGCCACTGTTTCTTCTTTCTCGTTGATCTCTCTAGGGTTTTATCCCCTTGTATTCTTGGCCTCCTTTTGGGTTCCATTCCCGTTTCTTCCTCCTTTTTTCTTGTTGATTTTTCCCACCTTTCGGCTTTGTTGGGGTGTTTTTTGGTGTTACAGTTTTGACGTGATGGTTCTTTCTCGATGGATTGTTGTGCAATTCCCTCCGCTTGCCCCTCTCTGGCCTCCAGGACCACTACCCCCTTCCAGGTCGGTCGGGTGGGATGGTCTACAAGAGGATTTGGGTGTGTGGTGCATTGTGTTGGTGGGTTCCCGGTGATTCCGGAGAGGAGCATCTATTTTGTGTGGCATTGTGGCGATGGAAAATGGCTGAGTCAGTGGTGCGGGATGGTTGAGCACGGTGAAGGTGGTGTGACGATAGGATGGTCATTTATTCATGATCTTCTTCAATGCAGGATTCCTCGACAGCTCACTGGTCTTCATGGAGTGTTTCTTTCCTATTTTAGGAGTTCCATTTCATGGCTTGTTAGAGGGTTCTGGTGGATTGTTATTGGAGTTTTTTTTCTCGTGGATGTTGTTAAAGGGCGCGTCAGTGTGGTCTGCTTGAGGAGTCTCACTTTCTGAGTTTATATTTGTTCAGTTCCTATGTTCTCATGCCCCGGGTTATTGTTTTGCGCTGATGTTCTCTTGCGACATGAATGGAGACCACGACCTTACTATGATGTTGATGACGGTTTGTAGCGATGTGATCGGCTTAGGTGTGTATTGATTGGGAATAATGATGATGTTTTTTGATTTCTGCAATTTGAATTTTGGTATCTCGCTGTTGTTCGGACTTCGAAATGGGGAATTCGAAAGGTGGGATTTGGTTTTTAATTTTATGTTGGAATATCTCTGGTTGGAGTTGTTTTGGGTTCACACTTATTCCTTAAAAGTGTCATTTAAAAATACAAAAATGTGAGTGGTGCGTTCCAATAGGTCAGAGGAAGGAAGGTGAGCCCATGTGATACTTCCCTGCATAATAGGTTCGAGTGCCTGGTTTTCGTTGCACCAGAGGGTGAAGCAGCGGTACAGGGGGTTCTGGAGGAGAAAGGGATGAGGACGGATCAGGGGATGATGGATGGGATAGGGGAGGGACTCCATTGTGTTCAGGAACAGAATGGGATCTTTAGTGGTGTGGTGGTTGAAGCTGAAATGCAGGATTTGAGTTGTGGTGGCTTTGGAGATTATGAGATGCAGGTTTTGGTAGCAGGAAATAATGTGGAGGTTGGGAAGGATAGTGTCGAAGGTGTGACTGGACTGTAAACACCTGGGGTGGTTCTTGATAAATATGCTGCTGGGGATTTCTGTTGTGCAGACGGGAAGGAGAAGGTGGTTGATCAGGGGGCGCGAGTTAAGAGACAAGTGGTGGCTGAGCGGGGGGGAGAGCTTGAGCAGGATGTGTCTCAATAGAAACTAAGGGAGGTGACCAAACAGGGAGATATTTCCCTATAAGGGGAGATAGCGAAGCAAGGTTTGGTGGCATGTGCTGAGACAGAGGGGGACGATGCTACACATGGGGATGTGGCTGAGTAGAGGGTTTTGACAGATCAGGAGGAAGTCTCCCCATTGTTGACCAATGTGGAAGTGGCCGAGGCTGGTCTCGAGGGCATGGCTGCTTGCAGGCTATCTGGAATGGGATTATATTCAACTGAGGTGGTGCTTGAGGGGATGACTGGCAGGGTTCGTATGACTGCATAGGAGAGGGTGACTGAAGGTGTGTTTGGCTTCCAGGCTACTGGAATGGAGTTGAATATGCCCGAGGCAGTGGTTGAGGGGGCTGCAAGTGATGCTTCCTACCATGTGAATGAGAAGGGGGAGATGGAGGTGCAGGTGGCAGTGAATCAGTTTCAGGAGGTGGCTAGGAAGGGGTCCAGGCAGGAGGAGGGCACAGGGATGGGGGATGATCATGGGCAAGGGGATGCTGCTACATAGGGAAGGGGTTTGAGCCAATTATGGAGGGGCATGAGGATGCCCAGGCTGATGGGGGTGCCTTCACCAGGTCTTTGAAGATCGCTCCTGACTCCCATGAACCAGTGTTGATCATAGTGGATGCATCAGAGGCGCTCGTCCCCATTGGATCACATGATGCTAATTTTTTTGAAGATGGGATGATTAGGGACAATGAATATGGGAACTCCAAATGTTTAGTGCAGATTTCTCTTTTGCAGGAGGGAATGAAACCCCAGTGCTCGATGTTTTGGGGGTGTGGCTCTGATGATGGTTCTAGAATGAAATCCAACATGGCCCAGATTTTGAAAGAAAAGGTCATACTTGAATATTTTTCCTCTTTTGGGAAAGAAAACTTTGTTGGGGGCCTGTACAAGGAAAGGTTTCCACCTCCCACCTCTTGTTTACTCAACCAGGAGGACACTGTTATCCCTGTTTAGGAAAAATAAGCGGATGTAGACGCTACAGTCCTGAAAGGGAGGAGGCCAAGGAAGTACTAATCTTCTTTTCTGAGAACGGTTTCTACAAGGGCTTCTAGTAAAACTTCGAAGAACTCATCTGGAAAGGTGGGGCATCCTGCTAAGAAGAAGTTGAATGTGGAGAAGGAGAAGCTAAGGGAGTATTACACAAATTTCTTGAAGCAATATGACTCTTCTTAATGGGAGTCAGCAGACACTGATGTGGCCTCTGAGGGAGACCCCCATGGTGTGGATTATGATGATGATGACGGTGGGGAAGGCTGGTGCTGAATGCTGGTTTATGTGAGGTTGGAAGATGGTCATTTCCTAGTTGTGAGCTGCTGGATGTTGAATGCTGCTGGATGATGATGATGGTTACTGCTTGGACCTGGGTGTGCTTGTTGGGTTTTTTCTTTTTTATTTTTCTTTTTTTGGCGTGGGTTGTAAGGGGTCTTCAGGTGTGGTTTGTTTGACCCCTCCCCTCCCTTATCTGCTGGGTCTCTTTTTTTTCTTTTTAATAAATTTAGGGGGGCCGGGAATAGCCCGACCCTTGCATCTTCCATGCCCTAAAAAACTAAAAAAATAACACCCCTCAAAGTATATAAGAACCCTAAAAACCCTAAAACCCCATAAAATTCCCTAAAAACCCTCAAAATCTATAAAAACCCTAAGAAAGATAAAAATCCATAAAAATAACTAAATATTTAAAAATCCTAAAAACCCTAAAAAAACTCTAAGAAAACCATTAACCACAAGAAACACTTGAAACCCCTAAAAACCTAAAACCCACAAATACACTAAAAATTCTAAAAAACAAAGAAATGTAAACCCCTAAAAATCCCTAAAAATAATAAATCTCCCCCCCAAACACTTAAAACTCTAAAAACCCTTTAAACATTAAATCTTTAAAAAAATTAAAAATCCTTAAAACCCCTAAAAACTCCAAAAAACTATAAGAGTCCAAATAAATAATTAAAACCCCCAAAACTCCCCCCAAATCCCTAAAAACCCCAAAAACCCAAAATAATCCAAAAACCCTAAAAACCATAAGAAAAGATTAAAACATAAAAATAATTAACCCCCTAAAACCCAAAGAAAATAAAAAACCCCTAAAAATCTATAAACCTAAAAACACTAAAAATACTTAAAAACTAATAAAAATCCTAAAAATCCCTAAAAATACCCAAAAACATAAAAACCATAAAAACCATAAAAACTCCAAATAAAACCATAAAAACACTTTTAAAAACATAAAAAACAAGAAATTCCTAAAGGATGCTAAAAACTCTAGAAACCATTAAAGACCCTAAGAACCCTAAACCCCCTAAAAACCCTAAAATATCACAACCAACAATAAATACACATTAAACCACTACAAATGTTTAATAACTCTAAAAACCATTTAAAACTCTAAAAAACTCAACCCCCCCCCCCCCCCACCAAACCCAAAAAACATAAAAACCCTAAACCAAATGAAAACCCTAAAAACCCACAAATCCCTAAAAACTATAAAAAGAAAAAAATCTTTAAAATCCCTAAAAATAAAAAAAAACAAAGAAACCCTCAAAAACCCTAAAACCCTTAAGATAACTATAAAAACCTGAAAAATTTTAAACCCTTAAAAACAAAAAACACTAAAATCCCTAAAATCTCTAAAAACACTAAAATCCCTCAAAATCCCTAATAACCCTAAAAACCATAAAAACCCAAAAAGGACCTAAAAATTCCTGGACACATAAAAACCACTAAAACCCTAGAAAAAAACCGAAAAAAACCATAAAGACCTAAAGAAACATTAAGTCTCCAAAAAAACAAAACCTACAAAATACCATAAAAACACTAAAAACCCAAAAGAACTATAAAGAAACTATACACCTAAAAAACAAAAATAAACCTAAAAACCATAAACACCCACTAAAATCAATAAAAAACCGTAAAAACTCAAAAAATGTTTGAAAACTAAAAAAAATTAAAACCTTAAAAACTAAAAAAAACACTAAAAACTAAAAAAACCCAAAAGTCTAAAAGATCCCTAAAACACTCAAAATCCATTAAAAAAATCCTAAATGGCCTTAAAAATCGATAATAACATAAAAACATTAAAACCCTTAATAAACCCATAAAACCCTAAAAACAATTAAAATCGCTAAAAAACCTAAATACTCTAAAAACCCAAAAAGACATTAAAACCTAAAAATCCAAAAAAAAACTCTAAAACAAAAAAAATCTAAAACCCCATAGAAACCCTAAAATAGTAAAAAATATAAAAACCCTTCAAACCCATAAAATCATTAAAAAACTCTAAAAACAACAAAAACCCAAAAAGAACTCAAAAAACACTAAAACCCTAGAAAACCCTAAAAAACCAAAAATCCCAAAAATCCCAAAAAACAATAAAATACATAAAAAGCCTAAATATACCTAAAAATTATTACAAACGTAAAAACCCAAAAAATACCTATGAAATCATTAAAAACCTAAAAACATTTAAAACCCCTAAAAACATAAATAATTATGAATTCCCTAAAAACCCTAAAACCCCTTAAAATCCCTTAAAACCCAAAATATCATAACAACCTAAAAAAGTCCTTAAAACTGTAAAAATTCCCTAAACCCTGAAAACCCATAGGGAAATATTATAAATTTATAAACAATTTAAACCACTAAAAACTTTAAAAATTCTAGAAATCATGAATGACACAAATAAACCCAAAAAAATCTCCCAAAACTAATAAAACCCCTTAAAATCAAAAAAACCCAAAAAACTATTATAAAAATTATAAAGTCTCTTTAAACCCATAGAAATTTTTATAAACTCTATAAAACCTTAAAAACCCAAAAACTTTAAAAAATCCCCAAAGATCCCAAAAAACCATACAAACCCTAAAAAATTAAAAAAAATTCTAAAAACCCTCAAAATCCATAAAAACCATAAAATACCATAAAAATTATACAAATCCCAAAAAATATATGAAAATATAAAAACCCCTAAAAATAAGGAAACTCATAAGAAAAAATTAAAAAAATAAAAACACTTAATACTTCTAAAAATTGAAAATTTCTAAAAGCCCCTAAAATCTCTAAAACCCATAAAACCCTAAAAACCCTCAAAATCCCAAAAACACCTTAAAAATCATTAAAATCCTAGGAAGTCCCTAAACATCCCTAAAAACCGTACATAACCTAAAAATTGTTAAAACCCCTATAAAATCATAAAAACATAAAATACATTAAACCTCTAAAAAACTAAAAACACTAAAAACCCTAAAAACCAAAATCCCCATTAAAACACCTAAAAACTTTTAACACCCCCTAAAACCCAAAAACCACACTAAAAACAATAAAATCCATTTAAATAAAAAAATTTCAAAAACTCTAAAAACCATTAAAACTCTAAAAAACACAAAAAAACCCTAAAACCCCTAACCATAAAAACCTAAAAACCCAAAAAAAACATCAAAACCCCTAAAAATAAAAAACTCTAAATATATTTTAAAATCCCTAAAAACATAAGAAACCCTAAAAACCCTAAATACCCCATGAAAATATAGAAAAACTAAAAACACATAAAAACCCTAAAACCCCTAAAAATGACACAAAACCTATAAACCCTAAAACCCATAAAAACCTAATAATCCCTAAAAAACCAAAAAAAAAATCTTGAAAAATCTTTAAAAATATATAAAACTGTAAAAAACATTAAATCCTTTGAAAACCTGAAGAAAACCTTAAAAACATAAAAACTCTTAAAATTATTATAAGCCACAAAATGCTAGAAATCATAAAAACCCTTAAAGATCGTAAAAACATGAAAAAAACCCTAAAAACCCTAAAACCCATACAAAACCAACATAAATTCTAAAAACCATTTGAAACCCAATAAATTTTAAAAACACTAAAAACCATTTAAAACCCTACAAAAATAAAAAAAACATAAAGAACCCTAAAAAACCTGAAAACCCATATAAAAACCTTAACAACATAGAAACACTTAAAACCCATAAATTAAAAAAATGGTCAAATCCCTAATAAACAGGAAAACTAAAAAAATCATAAAACACCTAAAACCCTTAAAAATGTACAAATCCAAAAAAATCTACAAATCCATTAAAAACTCTTAAAACCACATAAATCTCTAAAAACATTACAACCATTAAAAAAGATAAAACCTATTGAAAACATAACCCCCCCCCCCCATAAAAACCCAAAAAAATAATAAAAACCCTAAAAATGAAAAAATCCCAAATACACTCCCAAAAAATCCCCAAAAACATAAAAAACCCCAAAACCCATGAAAACCATAATAAAACATTAAAAACCTAAAACTCTTAAAATCCTAAAATAACCAAAAAAAATCTAAAAAAACTAAAAACCCATAAAACCTTAATGAACTCAAAATCCCTAAAATCCCAAAAAACATATAAAAATCCAAAATAACCCCACAAATCTTTAAAAAAGTAAGCAACCATAAAAAACATGAAGATCCTTAAAAAACCATAAAACCCAAAGTACACTTAAAACTAATAAAAATATAAAAAAACGTTAAAAGGAATCTAAAAACACAAAAACCCTTGAAAACCTTAAAAACCCTAAAAACCCATAAATACCCTAAAAATAACAAAAAACTCTAAAACCTCTTTAAACCTCTTAAAAATTTAAAAAAACTAAAAAATGCTTAAAACACCAAAAAAACTCAAAAAACCATAATCCCCCCAAAAAACCCATAAAAATTATATAACCCTAAAACCCTAAAAATATCAAAATCCCTAAAAACCTTAAATAACCAAAAAATGTAAAAAAGCTCTAAAATCCCTAAAAACATAAAAAACCTAAAAAACCAAAGAAAACAATAAAAAAAACACCTAATATCCTAAAAAACAATAAGAACCCTAAAATACTCTACAAACCTAAAAAAGCCTTAAATACCCTCCAAAATTCCTAAAAACTAAAAAACCTATAAAAGAATAAAAAATATCTACAAATACCTAAATACGTAAAAACCATAAATGCCATGAAAACCCTAAGAAACCCTTAAAAACATAAAACCATAAAACCATAAAACCTGCAATGACCTTAAAAACACAAAAAATACATAAAAACATGAAAAATAACTAAATTATCTAAAAAAAATTTAAAACTTAATAAACATTAAAAAACTCTAAAAAAAAAATATAAAAACTCAAAAAACCATCTAAGAACTCAAAAAATCCACAAAAGCATATGAACCCTAAAAATCCTAAAACCCCCAAAATCCATAAAAAACTTTAAAACCCATAAAAATTGTAAAAAATCCCTAAAAATACCTAAAATCATTTAAAGGGTATAATAAAACCTTAAAAACATAAAAAAAGGTAAAATCACTGAAAACCTAAAAAATGATAAAACCCAAAAAAACCAAAAAAAACCACTCTAAATCCCTGTAAACCCTAAAAAAATATAAATCATAAAAATTCATAAAAATAAAAAAAAACCCTTAAAAAACATGAAAACACCTAATAAAACCATAAAAACCTAAAAAAACTAAAAACCCATAAAAACATTAAAAAGTCAAAAAAACCTAAAAGACCATAAAAACCCAAAAAACATCCCAAAATCATAAAAAAACCCCAAAACCTTAAAAAACGTTAAAAACCAATAACAACCCTAAAAACCACTGAAAATTTTAAAATCCCTTTAAACCACTAAAAATAATTAAAAATATTAACACCTTAAAAATCATAGAAAACTCAAAAAGTACTCTACAAACCAAAAAAACCCCTGAAAATCATAAAAAACCCTAAAACCCTAATTATCCTTAAGACCCATAAAAACCCATCAAAATCCTAAAAATCCCTAAAACCCACTAAAAACGTAAAAAACCCAAAAAACCCAAAACAACCAAAATAAAAGGTTACAAACCTAAAAACCCCTAGAAAACCTAAAACATGGTAAAAAATATAAAAACCCTTAAAACCCATGAAAGCCCTTAAAAATATAAAAACCCATAGAACACCATAAAAAACCAAATAACCACTAAACACTCTAAAAACCTTTTAAAACTTTAAAAATGTAAGAAAACTATAAAAACCCTTGAAATTATAAAAAACTAAAAAACACTACTAACACAAAAAAACCATAAAAACCTTGAAATCCCTAAAAACCCCAAAACCTTCAAATCCCTAAAA
This sequence comes from Viscum album, assembly GCA_963277665.1. NCBI lineage: Eukaryota > Viridiplantae > Streptophyta > Magnoliopsida > Santalales > Viscaceae > Viscum > Viscum album. Next base: position 46,033,165 of record OY728151.1, read on the forward strand.
ATATTAAAAATCCATAAAATCCTAAAAAATCCCTATAATTCCCTAGAAACATTAAAAACCCTATAAACAATGAAAAACCTGTTAGAAAATCATCAAAAACTGAAAACACTTAAAACCCCTAAAAACCTAAAAAACACTAAACACGTTAAAACCCATAAAAACAATCAAAATCCATAAATACCCTAAAAACATAAAAAAACTAAAAAAACCACTAAAACTACCTAAAAACGTAAAAAATAGTGAAAAGACAAAAAACCTTAAGAAAACTATAAAAACCTAAAACCTCTTCAAACCCCTAAAAAACCTTAAAGACGCTAAAATCCATAAAATCCCTTAAAAATAAATTAAAACCCGAAAAACACTTAAATTCCTTAAAACCCCTTAAATAGCTTGAAACTCCTTAAATACCTTAAAAACCCTAAAAACCAAAAAAACTCTAAGAACCCACATAAAACTTAGAAAACGCTTTAATCCCTGAAATATGTTAAAAGGTCTAAATTTATTAAAACCCTAAGAAACTAAAAACCCATAATGACAAAAAAACACCCTAAAAACACAAAAAACGTAAAAACCATCAAATCTATAAAAAAAGCCTAAAGAGCCTAAAAATACCTAATAATGTAAAACACTAAAACCCCTAAATTACCCAAAGAAAATCATAAAAAGATAAAAACACTTAAAACCCCTAAAAACATAAATAATGATAAAAACATAAAAACCTTTAAAACCATTAAAACACTTAAAACCTTAAAGAACCCTAAAAACCTATAAAACACTAAATACCCACTAAAAAAACCTAAAAACCCTTTAAACCCCTAAGACATTAATAAAATCTAAAGAGGCATGAAAACATTAAAAGACCAAAAAACCCTATATCTCCAAAATACCATAAAAACCCAAAAAACCCAAAAAAATCCGTAAAACCATCTAAATCAGTAAAACCCTAAAACCCCATAAAAATAAAAAGAAACCCCAAAATACCTAAAAGCATAAAAACCCCTAAAATACTAAAAATGAAAAAAACCTTTAAAAAATAACACATAAAACCCCTAAAAACCTAAAACACACTAAAAACTCTAAAACCCTTTAGAAGACACTAAAAACCCTAAGAACCATTAAATCCCTTTAAACCCATAAAACACCCAAAACCCCTAAAAACCCAAAAAAAAATCTAAAAACCCCATATTCCCTCGTAAATGTTAAAAATCTATTAATACCCTTAAAAACATAAAAAAACCCTAAACCAACAAAAATCCATAAAAAGAAAAAAACACAAAAAAACCAAATCCCTAATAACCATAAAAATCTTAAGAAATCCCTAAAAATGCAAAAAAAAATAAAAAAACACTAAATACTCTAAATATACTAAAGAAAACCATAAATGAAAAAAACATTTGAAACCCCTAAAAATTTAAAAATGTTAAAAACCATAAAAAATCCTTAAAATCCTTTAAAACCCTCAAAATCCCAAAAAAACCTAAAACACATAAAAAACCAAAAAAATAACAAATAAAACACTAAGAACATAACAAAACCTAAAACCCCTAAAACCATAATAAAACCATAAAAACCTAAAAAAACTTAAGAACCTTAAAAAATCATAAAAAACCATAAAACCCCTAAAAATCGCTAAAACCCACTAAAAAGTCTATAAAGTAAAAAACCACTAAAACCCTTAAAAACCCCTAAAACCCTTAAAATCCATAAAACACACACAAAAATATATAAATCTTTTTAACCCCTGTAAACATTAAGAAACTCTAAACAACCATAAAAACAATAAAAATACAAAAAACCCTAAAACCATAAAAAAATTAAAAACCCTAAAAGCTTAAAATTCCCTAAAACCCCTCAAAATACCTAAACCCCATAAAAACCCATAAATATCATAAATATCACTAAAAACACAAAAAAATAAAAAAAATCAAACCCTAAAAACCATAATAAACCCCTAAAAACAAACAAAATCCGTAAAAACCATAAAAACCTTTATGATCCATAAAACCCTAAAAACCATAAAAATCCTAAAAATCAATAAAAGACCCTAAAAACCGAAAATACCTAATCCCTAAAAATCCTTATAAAACCCTTAAACCCTAAAAGAAATTAAGAACCCTAAAACCCCAAAAATGATAAAAACCTAAAAATATTTGAAAACCCTAAAACCAATACACATCATAAAACTAACTAAAAATCTTAAAACCCCCATAAAAACCCAAAAAACAAAAAAACTCTAAAAACCCTTTAAATTCCTAAAGATTTTAAAAAAATATGAAACCCCATAAAACCCTAAAAACTCAAAAAGAAACCTAAAAACCCAAAAACCCATTAAAATCCTAAAATTCCCCAAAAAACCCTTAAAAATAAAAAAAATAAAAAACCTTAAGAATACCTTAAAAAACTTAAAAACACATAAAACACTAAAAAACCTAAAAAATCCCAACCCCTTAAAAATGCTAAAAATCTAAAAAACACTAAAACCCCTAAATATAATAAAAACCCATAAAACTAAAAAAAATTAAAACCCCATAAAAAACCTAAAAAGCCACTAAAATATCTAAAACCCCTTATTCCCCTATAAACCTTAAAAATATCTAAAAAACATTAAAATCACTAAAAAATAAAAAACCATAAAACCCCTAAAATAAATAAAAACTGTAAGTAACACAAAGAACTCTAAAAATCTCTAAAAACCCCAAAAACCCATTAAGATCCTAAAATATCACTTAATAATCCCTAAAAATGTAAAAAACACAAAAAAACCCTTAAAGACCCTAAGAAAACTTTAAAAACAAAAAAAAAGCTTAAAAAACCTTAAAACACTAAAAACCCTAAAACCAATAAAAATCCCAAAAAACCATAAACCCCTAAAAACCATTAAAAACCTAAAACCCATAAAAAACAAAAATCCACTAAAAACTCTTAAAACCCTATAATCCTCTAAAAATGTTTAAAAACTCTAAAAAACATTAAAATCCTAAAAAACTAAAAAAACCGTAAAATACCAAAAAAACATAAAACCCCTAAAGACAATAAAACACCTAAAAACCTTAAAAATCACAAAAAACGCTAAAACCCATAAATGTACGAAAAATCCCTAAAAATCACTAACAATGTAAAAAACTATAAAAACCTCCAAAAACAATAATTTGACCATAAAAATATAAAAAAAAATTAAAAGCAATAAAAACCTAAAAAATTCAAATACCTCTAATATATATTTATTTTTTCCTTTCAAAAAAACCTAAAAATGATAACAATCCTAAAAAAACTCTAAAAACCCATAAAACCCCTAAAAACCCTAAACCCCCTGATAACTATGAAAACCCCTATAACATTAAAAATTTAAAAACCTATAAAACATTAAAAACCATTAAACAATCTAGAAACCCATTAATGCCAAAAACTATTATTTTAAAAATAATAATCAAAAACTATAAAAATATAAAAAAACTAAAAATAAAAAATAAATAAAAACCCTAAAATCCATAAAAATCCCCAAAAACCCTGACAATTTTTAAAACTCAAAAAATTATGAAAATACTAAAATAAATCAAAAAATTCCTAAGAATTTTAAAACCCTAAAAACCATGAAAAAACCTAAGATAAACATAAAAATATAAAACACTTAATACCCCTTAAAACATAAAAATGATAAAACCCCTAAAATTACTTAAAACATAAACAATCCTAAACCCTCAAAATACCTATATATCATAAAAAATTAAAAATCCTAAAAAATTTCTATAAAACCCTAAAAATGTAAAAACCCAAAAAACCCGACCAAAACCTAAGAAAACCTTAAAAACCTAAAAAAACATAAATCCCCTAAAGAAAATAAAAAATTAAAATAATACTAAAATACATAAAAAACCCTAAACCCCCAAAAAATATAAAACCCCTAAAACATTAAAAAATAGTAAAAACCCATAAAAACCCTAAAGAACCACTAGATAATATAAAAAATATTTAAATCCCAAAAAACAATAGAAAGCCTCTAAAAAATCTTTCAAACCATAAAAACTAAAAATACCCTAAATCCAAAAAAACAAAAAAACCATAAAACCTATAAAAACCCTTAAAAATCTCTAAAATCCCTAAAAACCATAAAATTATAAAAAATCCATAAAATTATTTAAAAATATAAAAACATTAAAAAACCCAGAATACCCCTAAGAAAACTCAAAAACATAAAAATACTTAAAAACCCTAAAAACATAAAAAAAATAATAAAAACCCTAATAAACCATAATGACCCCAAAAAACCATAGATTTCCTTAAAACTCACTAGAATATCTAAGACCCTTTAAATCCCATAAACCATTAAAAAACTTTAAAAACTATAAAACACCTAAAAAAATAAAAACCCTAAAAACAAAAAACAATTATTAATGTCCTAAAAAACCTTAAAACCCCACAAAATAAGTAAAAACCCTAAAAACAGTAAAATTTCATAAAAATATATAAAATAATAAAAAACACTAAAAACCTAAAAACCCATTACAGAAACATAAAAATATAAACACACATAAAAACCTGAAAAACCTAACAAATTCTAAAAACCTTTAAAAACCAGGAAAACCCGAAAAACCCTAAAATTCCATAAAAACCCTAACAAACCCCAAAAAATCCCTAAAATATTATAACCCCCTAAAACCCATAAAACCATATGAAAAATTAAAAAACCTAAAAAAACATAAAACCACTAAAAATTTAAAAAACACTAAAAACCCTAAAACCATAAAAACCATAAAACCCTATAAACTATAAAAACCCCATAAAATTTTAAAAAACCCCAAAAAACACAAATAAACCCCACTAAAAACTCCATAAACTCATTAAACCCAAAAAAACATTAAAAAATCTAAAAAAATAAAACTCCTAAAAACTAAAAAAACCCTAAAAACAAAAAAAAAGATAAAACTATAATACCCCTAAAATTATCCAAATGACCTAAAAATCCCAAAAACCCTAAAAACCATAAAAATATCTAAATATGTAATAAATATTAAAAATATTGATAAAAAATTACAAAACCTAAATACAAAAAAAACCCTAGAAACCTAAAAATGCAAAAAAGTTAAAAACCCTGAAAACACCTAAAACACATAAAACCCCTAAGAACCCATAAAACCGACTAAAAAATTAAAAAACTCTTTAAACCCAATAAAACGTTTATAAACTCTAAAACCCTTAAAACACCTAAAAACTTAGAAAATCATAAAAATCCATAAAAACCAAGAAAACAATAAAAAAACCCTAAAACCCTAAAAATCCCTAACAATAATAAAAACAATAAAAATCATAAAAAGGACCTAAAAATCCCTAAAAATGTAAATGGCTCTAAAAACCATGAAAACACCTATGAAAAAAAATAAAAACCTTAAAACACATAAAACCTATAAAAACCTAAAAATACTAAAACCCCTAAAAAACCCAAAAAAACCCTATAAGATGCTAAAAACAAAAAATCCCTAAAACCACTAAAACCCCATAAAATTCCAAAAAATTCATAAAAATCAATAAAAACACTAAAAACAATAAAAACGTGTTAAACCCCTAAAAAAACCTAAAAACCCTAAAAATATAAAACCCTAAAAACATAAAAACCCTAAAAACACAAAAAATAGTAAAAATAGTAAAAAAACCTTAAAAAAATAAAAAACCACAAAAAACCAAAAACCATAAAAAATATAAAAAATACAAAAAAATACATAAAAATTTAAAAGACCCTAAAACCATAGAAAATCGAAGAAACCTTTAAAAATCTACCCCTAAACAATTAAAAATGTTAAAAACCTATAAAACCTTAAAATACCCTAGGGGTGGGGTCCTGGGTTTCACTCGGGAAAGGTTTGTAATTAAACTCTATGATGAGTATGCTGGCTACTTTCCTTCTTCTGTTTGGACAATAATTCGTGATTCATACAAGGATATTATTTATCACTCGAGATGGATCATCTCAAAGAACTCTGAGATGAATGCATGGTCCACACCATGGCTTGATAGGCCCCAACAGGAATGCATGATTCCCCTAGCTGGCCTTAAGAGCGTGTCCATCGCGACATTCTTTCCTCATCCGGATGAGATTGAGGCCCTCCTACCAACTGAAGCCTTTATTTAAATCCAGCGTTATGTATTTGTTGAATCTGACATCTTGATCTGGAAACCCAACCTTGTTTCCTAACTAAATGCAAAGGATTATTATTAGTATAATTGTGCTAGGGGATCCCCCCCGCCCAGCCTGGCTCTCCCAATTCAAGAGGAATTTCATCCCTCCAGCCAGCCATCTCCTTCCATGGAAAATCTAGAAGAACTGACTGCCAATGCAGTACTAGTTGCAGAAAGTCGGGCACATTCTTCCCTCCATATGTTTCCTATTCCTAGCTACAGAAGAAAATATTAATCACACCTTCCTTCAATGCAGATTTAGTGCAGAGCTTTGGGGCTATTTACAGCAGACTTTTAGGCTCCCATCCTACCTGGATAAGCCTCTTTTCGAGCTCCTGGGTGACCTGTCCAACTGAGATTATAGAGAGAAGGTTCGCAACCTCCTGATGGTCGTTGTTTCTGCCACTATTTCTTATATTTTGACAACTTGGAATGTGTTTGCCTTCAATAATAAATGGTTCTCTGTTCATGGTGGTGTGGTAATGATCCACAGGGCTGTCTATACTGCTTCCCTCATTCAGATAGGCTCTATGGAGAATGACTTTAGCGATCTCATCATTCTTCAGCTGCTTGGCATCTCTGGTAGGGAAAAAAAGCCAATGGTCCCCATGTTTATTCAATGGATCCCTCCACTACCCTCTTGGATTAAGGTTAACGTGGATGGTGTGTCCCTGGGTGTGCTAGGTACTATCGGCTGTGGTGGAGTTTTTTGCACCGATCGAGGCTTCATCAAAGGTTTTTTCCAGCACTTCATTGGTGATGGGTGTTCCCTTGAAGCTGAACTATGGGCCATGATAAAGGCTATTGGGTACGCTGTCAGCTTTGGGTGGATCTTCCTATGGATTGAATCTGACTCAATGCTTGCCATGAATTCTCTTAAGTACAGATCAAGGTGTGTTCCCTGGAGGATCCTCACTCAATGGATGACTTTCTCACCATGTGTCAGAGGCTGAATCTTACTGTGACACATGCCTATTGGGCAGCAAATGCGGTTGCAGACGCCCTTTCCAAACAGGCCATTGTGGAAGGTTCTCTTTGTGGTACTTTGTCTCCATGCCCTCCTGCTCTTTGTTTGTGGACTCTGAATTAATGGGTGAGATGCACACCCGGTTATGTAACCCCCCTTGTAGCACTCTATTTTCTTTTTCTTTTTGGTATAATATTTGGGAGATCAAGCCTGCCTAGTCCCGCGCCAACCTTGTCCCTAAAAATCAACTAAAACACTTAAAATCCCTAAAAACACTAAAACCCCACTAAAAAATCTAGAACCCTTTAAAACCCTAAAAATGTTAAAAAAACTATAAAAACATTTAAAACCCTAAGAAACAAAAAAACTATAAAACTAAAATTCCATACCCCCAAAAAAACCACAAAACCCCCAAAATCGCTAAAAACACTTAAAATCCAAAAAAACACATAAAAACGTAAAAAACCCTAAACAACTTGAAAACCCCTAGGAAGGCCTTAAAACCCAAAAAACACATGACACCACTAAAAACCTAAAAATGATAAAAACACAAAAATAACCCTCAAAACCTAAAACCACTAAAAACCATTAAACCCCTAAAATCTATTAAAAACCCTAAAAACCCATAAAAAACCTAAAAACCATTAAAAACACTATGAAATCTTTAATTCCCTTAAAATTCAGAAAAAACAATAAATACCATAGAATCTATAAAAAACCATTAAAAACAACAAAAACCCTAAAACCCTAAAAAACCACAAAAATCATAAAAGTCCCTAACAGTCTTTAAAAATCAAAAAACCATTAAAACTCTGAAAAACCTTGAGAAAATACAAAAACACTAAAAAAACTAAAAACTACAAAAAACTTAAAAATGATAAAAATAATTTAAACCCCTAAAACCCTAAAAACCATAAAACCCCTGAAAACCTTAAAAATCAAAAAAACCCCAAAAAAACCTATAAAATTCCACTAAAAACTCCAAAAACCCTTTAAACCCCAAGAAAATTTAAAAAACTCTAAAACCCCTTTAAAACCATAAAAAATAAAAAACACTAAAAATGCAAAAAACCATAACACGCTGAAAACTCTAAAAAACTAAAAAACAGATCAAAATACCTAAAATCCCTAAAACCCATAAAAATAATACAAAATCCCTATCATCCCAAAAAACAGAAAAACCCATATATCCTTGAAGGACCCAAAGAAAACCTTAAAGAACAAAAAACAACTAAAACTTGTAAAAAAAATTAAAAACACTAAAAACCCTAAAAACCTCTCAAAATACCTAAAATTCATTATAACCATAAAAATCCTTATGAATCCTAAAAATCAAAAAAATGTGACAAACAAAAAAACACTGAACACCCCTAAAAAAATTAAAATATAAAAAACACTTAAAACCCCCAAAATCCAAAAAAATGATAATCATCCTAAAACCCTAAAAATATCTAAAACACTTAAAAAACATAAAAAACCCAAAAAATTGAAAACCCAAAAAACCCATAAAATCTTTAAAAATCACTAAAACTCTAAAAACCCTTCAAACCCCTAAAAACATTTGAAAACTATGAAAAACCTTAAAACCCCTAAAAAATAAAAAAATAAGAAAAAGTAAAAAAACCCTAAAAACTCTAAAAAACAATAAAACTCTAAACCCCTAAAAATCCTTAAAACCATAAAAATTATAAAAATATTTAAGAATCCCTAAAATTTTGTAAAAACCTAAGAAACCCTAAAAAAGTTGAAAACCCATAATAAATCCTTAAAAACACAATAATGCTAAAAATAACTAAAACACTAAAAATGATAAAACCCCTAAATACCTTAAAGACACAAAAAACCATAAAACCCATAAAATCATGAAAAACCCTAAAACCCCATAAAAACGCTAAAAACGACTAAAAACACTAAAAACCCATTAAACCCCCAAATTTTTTAAATAACTCTAAAAACATAAAAACTCAAAAAACCCTAAAAATGCAAAACTCCCCAGAATAGAAAACCATAAAAAACAATAATACCTCCCCCCAAATCCCTAAAATCATTAAAACCCCTAAAAATACAATAAAACACTAAAAATACTTAAAACGTAAAAAATCGTAAAACCTTGAAAACCCCTAATAAAAATATAAAAAACATAAAACCATAAAACCGACGAAAACTATAAAAACCCTAAATATCCATAAAATCTCTAAAAATACTAAAATCTCTAAACATCCTTTAAACCCCAAAATATGTTAAAAAATAAAAATGACATAAGACTACTAAAAAACTCAAAAAAAAACCCTAAAACCCAAAAAACCCATTAAAACCATCAAAATACCTAAAATCCCAAATAAATACTTAAAATTCATTAAAATCAATAAAAACCCTGAAAACATATAAAAAATATAAGAACCTTTAAAAACCATAAGAATAACATAAAAAACTAAAAACACTTTAACCCCCTAAAAATTCTAAAAACACTAAAAACATAAAAAACATTAAAAATATAAAAACAATAAAAAGCATAAAACCCCTTAAGACCTTAAAAACCCATAAAAATCCTAAAAGACCAATAAAATCACTAAAAACCCTTTAAACCCCTAAAATTGTTTAAAAAATATAAATAACATTAAAAACCCTTAATAACATAAAAAAACTCTAAACCCCCCCCCCCAACTATAAAACCCAAAAAAACTGAAATACCCTAAAATGCAAAAAATCCCTAAACACACTAAAAAATCATAAAAATCCAAAAAATCCAAAAAAATCCCATGATATCATTAAAAATTTAAAAACCCACTAAAAACGTTGAAAAACCCCTAAGAAAACCTAAAAAACTTAAAAAAACTTAAAACTCCTAAAAACCAATAAAATGTTAAATACCATAGAAACCAAAAAATAATAAAAAACCCTAAAACCATCAAAATCACTAAGAACCCAAAAACCTATAAAATTCCTAAAAATCACTATAAAAACCTAAGAACATAAAAACCATAAAAACCCTAAAAAAGAATAAGAAAACCTTAAGAACCAAAAAATAATTATAACACATAAAGAGATGAAAAATGCTAAAACCCTAACCGCCCCCCCCCCCAAACACCGTAAAACCCCTACAAACCTTTAAAACCCTAAAAAAACATCAAAAAATTAAAACCACTAAAAAATATAAAAACTATTTAAACCCCTAAAAATGTTAAAAAAGCTCTAAAAACCATTAAACACCTAAAAACTCAAAAAATCCAAAAAAATCCAAAAAAACCAAAAAAACCAAAAAAACCCATAAAAACCCTTAAAATCCCCTAAAATCATAAAAAATAAAAATATATAAAAACATAAAAATCCCATAAAAATCCCATAAGAAAATCTTAAAACCCTAAAGAAACTTAAAACCAAAAAATAAATAAAAAACCTAAGATCCCTAAAACCCCTAAAACCCCTCAAAACCTATAAAACACTAAAAATCAATAAAAATATATTAAAATCCATTATAATCCCAAAAAACATAAAAAATATTATAAACATTGAAAATTGTATGAAAATATTAAAAACATAAAAACACATAAAACCTCTAAAAACCAAAAAATTCTAAGAATCCTAAATCTCTTAAAAATCCAAAAATCCTTTGAAACCTTTTAAAACAACAAAGCCCTTAAAAATCATTAAAAAATATAAAAACACTAAAACCCCACTAAAACTCAAGAAATCCCTTTAAATGTTAAAAAACTACAAAAAAAATATAAAAAACTAAAAATCCCAAATAAACCAAATAACCATAAAAACCCTAAAACCCTTAAAAACCTCAAAACAACTAAAAACCCTAAAAACCCATAAAAACCTAAAAAATATGAAAAATTAACTAAGAAACCCTAAAAAATTGATATCCCCTTAGAAAACCTTAAAAAAATAAAAACACTTAAATCCCCTAAAAACCAAAAAAATGAAAAAAATTATAAAAGACCATAAAAACAAAAAAAACCCCAAAAAATCATAAAAACCCCAAAAAACCAAAAAATCCTAAAGACCAAAAAAATTTATACCCCCTTTAAACCCAAAAATATGTAAAAATAACTCTAAAAACCCTAAAACCCATTAGAAACTCAAAAACCCAAAAACGCATAAACCAAATCCCTGAAATCCATAAAAGCCTCAAAATCGCTAAAACCCTAAAATACCATTAAAATATTACAAATCCTTCAAATAACTAAAAATTTAATAACCCCTAAAAACCATGAAACATTATAAGAAAAACATTAAAAGATAAAAGCACTTAAAACCCACAGAAACCTAAAAAATGCTAAAAACCCTAAAAGAAACCCTAATAACACTTGAAACCCTTAAAACCTAATAACCATAAAAACAAAAAAAACATACAACCCATAAAAACACTATAAACCACTAAAAACTCTAAAATCCCATTAATCCTCAAAAAACAAAAAAAAAACCAGAAAATCCATAAAAACACAAAACCCCTAAAATCCCCCAAAATCGTAAAAACCCCTAAAAACTATAAAAAACATAAAAATCCTTAAAATCCCTAAAAACATAAAAAATCCAAAAATCCCTAATAAAAATTAAAAACCTAAAAACAATTAAAACCCCTAAAAAACATAAAAATCCTTAAATCTCTAAAAACCCATAGAAATCTTGAAAAACACCTAAAACCCTCAAAATCCATAAAACACTAAAAATCCATAAAAAATATACCAACTACCTAAAAATACCTAGAACGTAAAAAACCAAATAACCCAAAACTCTAATAAAATCTTAAAAATAAAAAACACATAATTCCTCTATATATAAAAAACCATAAAACAATAAAATATATAAAAACCATAAACCCCTGAAAACCAAAAAAACCCCTAAAACCCATAAAACCCATAAAACCCATAAAAACCACTAAAAACTATAAACAGCCTTTAAACCTCTAAATTTTTAAAAAACTCTCAAATACATAAAAACCATAAATATTAAAAAAACATAAAGAAACATAAAAATCCTAAAAAACTATAAAACAATAAAATTCCCTAAAAACACTAAAGACCCATAAAAATATAAAAATATCCTAAAAATCCCTAAAAATGTAAAAACCCCTAAAACCCTAGAAACCCTAATGAAACCTTAAAAATCTAAAACACTTAAAACCCCTAAAACCTAAAAATATATAAAAACCCTAAACAACCAATAAAAACCCAAAACAAATCTTAAAACCATCAAAATCCCAAAAAAACTAAAACCCCCAAAAAATCATAAAAATCCATAAAAATCACTAGGAACATAAATAACCCTAAAAAACCTGAAAACAAAAAACAAAAACATAAAAACATAAAAAAACAAAATAACCATAAAAACCCTAAAACCCTAAAAACTTTAAAAATCCTAAAAACCCCTAAAAGTCCCTAAAATCCCTAAAAGCCATAAAACCCCTAAAATACATAAAAACCCCTAAAACCCCAAAAAAACTAAAAACCACTGAAAACTATAAAAACCCATTAGACCCATAAAAATGTTAAAAACTCTAAAAACCATAAAGAAATTAAAAAACTCAATAAAATTTACAAAACCCCAAACAATTATAAAAACACTAAAAACCATAAAAAAATTAAATATCCTAAAAATCCCAAAATCCATAAAATTCATAAATAATTCATAAAAATCCCTAAAAATGTAACAACCCTTAAAAACCATAGGAAAACATTAAAAATCTAAAAACACTTAATACCCCTAAAACCCATAATACTGATAAAAACCCTAAATCATAAAAGACTAAAACCATAAAAAATCCCTAAAATCTAGAAAAAACAATAAATTTCTAAAAAATCTCTAAAAATACCTAAAATATAAAAAACTCTAAAACACTAACAATTCATTAGAAACCCCTAAAAACCTAAAAATACATAATATAGTTAAAAACTGAAAAAATATAAAAACCTTAGAAGACCCTAAAATCCCTGAAAGCCCCTAAAACCCATTAAAACCACTCAATATATTAAAACCCCTAAAACCCATAAAAAACAAAAACCAACTAAAAACTCAAAAAACCCTTTGAACCCATAAAAATGTTTAAAAAATCCAAAAAACCTTAAAACCATAAAAAATAGAAAAAACCCCTAAAAACCAAAACAATGATAAAACCTCTCAAAACCATAAAAACACTAGAAATCCTCAAAATTCACTTAAAACCACAAAAACCCTAAAATCATAAAAATCCCATAAAAATCCTCAAAAAGAAAAAATACCCTTAAAATCCATGAAAACCCACCAAAATATAAAAAAACTTCAAACCCATAAAAAATATAAAATTTTTAAAAACCCTAAAAACCCTAAAACCCACTAAAATCAATAAAAAACTCTAAAACCACATAAAAAACCCTAAAACCACTAAAATATATAAAAACCCTATAAACCCCTAAAAACATAAAAAAAATCTAAAAAATAATAAAAGCCTAAAAACTCAAAGAACTATAAAAAAACATAAAACCCATAAAATCCAAAAAAGTCCCTAAACTCCCCCCCCCCCCCACAAAATCCATAAAACCCTAAAACCCAAAACAACCTAAAAACTCCCTAAAAACTCTAAAAAACATAAAAATCTATGAAGTCTAGAAAAACCCAAAGAAAAACATAAATGCCAAAAAACACTTTAATCCCCTAAGAAACCAAAAAATGTTAAAAACACTAAAAAACAAAATACCATAAAAAACTAGAAACCCTTCAAATCCCTAAAATCCTAAACACCATAAATTTTTTAAAAAATCCCTAAAAACCCCTAAAAACTATGAAAACCCCAAAGAAAACCTTAAAACCCTAAAAACATTTAAAACCCTAAAAAATGTCATAATCTCTAAAAACACTGAAAAAGATCCTAAAATACCTAAACCCCCATAAAAACACTGAAAATACTTTAATCCCCTAAAAATATTAAAAACTATAAAAATCCTTAAAACTCTAAAAAACTAAAAAAATCCTAAAATAAAAAATACAATAAAAACCGGAAAACCCTAAAAAGCCCTAAACCCTCCAAAATACCTAAAAACAATAAAAAACATAAAATCCTAAAATGAACTAAAAATAACTAAAAAAATGAAAACCCCCCAGATAGCCTAAAAACCCCTAAGAAAACCTTAAAAACATAAAAATACTCAAAACCCAAAAAAAACTAAAAAACCCTAAAAACCTTTAAAAACCCTTAAAACCCTGAAATTAATAAAAACCATAAAACCCCTAAAACTACCTAAAAATATATAAAAATTTAAAACCCCCTCAAAACTTTGACAACCCCTAAGAAAACCATAAAAAGCTAAAAATCACTTAAAACACCTAAAAACCTACATAATGCTAAAAATCATCAAAACCCTAAAAGACACTAAAAAACCTAAAAACATTGAAAAAACATAGAACACATAAAAACCTTAAAACCCTATTTTGCATATAATGGAATGTGATCGGTTCCCATGACTGGTTAAAGGGAGTTAGTGTTGTTTAATCATTTCTATCAGTTTCCCTATCTCTGTGGCTTCGCCTAGCCTCTAGCGGGTTTATCCATGGTGTCAGAAACGCCCAATGGTTCTTGTATCAAACTATTCATGGAAATGATTTCCGAAGGCAGGTGCTTTTGGTTGATGTGTACAACGACACTTAAGAAATCACATTGGTTGATATGATGGAAATTCAGTCTCATCTAACCCTTTTGGAGGGAATTATTGCCTATTTAGAGACTATCTTTTAGATTTAAGACATGTTCATATATTCATGAATCTTTTGATTATCCTCAAGCATAGTATTCACCGATTACCCTTGGGTTGCAAGTCATAGGTATACATAGGTATCCAGAACCGTCTATATCCAAGGTTTACCATCCCTCATTGGATTAGTGATTCTGGGGAAGTTTGAGTTTGTTCAGACAACACTGGTCTCAAGCCTTACAATTAGGTGCTCTAGAGTATATTATCATCTAGGGGGGAGAGAGTGACTTGAGCATTTGGATCAAACCCGGAATATGGGATTCGTACGTATCCTCATGAGAGGAATAAGAATCCACGTAGTTCAGTTCCACTTAACAAGACACATTTCCCTTTATGGTCATGTGACAAGGACCCAACCTTACAGTTTAACGTCATGTGGCAAGGACGTCTAGGTGAGAGATGCCTATTCAAGTTTGGTGTGGGACTTATGCTGAAGTGGCCCAGAGGACCTGAGAAAAAAAATGATTTCCTAGGCCTAGGTATGATCCTTCTAGGGGCAGGAGGACACATTATGATAAAGATATATGGGTATCAGACTTAAATTTTAGCCCCCATGGAGGTTTCCTACATATCCTGGTTAGTTGGGAATCAAAGTGTACATAATTCTAGAAGGTCAGGGCTTACATGTGATATTATCTTGTTGAGGGTGTGGTTGGCAGTCCATGTCAGGGTATGGTTGGGGCTAACATGTGGTGGGTGTCCCAAGATGGGATTGAACCGCAAAGAGGTGTCCTATGTACACTTCTTAGGAGATAGGGATCAAAACCCATGTAGTTCAAAAAGGGTTTGGTGATTTTTTAATCCTTACAAACCACTAATCCCATGTGAGTCATGCTCGGTGCAAGAAACAAGAGGATGTGACTGATTTGACAATGCACACGCCTCCTCCCCTATTGGTGGGGGAGGGAGAGACGCGACTGAAGAGGTCAGGGCAACCGTGGTTGAGGGGGCGTAACAATGAACCTTCCTGAACAAAAGTGGAAATGATATTGTTGTCCAGCGAGAATGGTGTGGCGATTACTTTAGGAGGGATGCCCCGTCTCTCTCTCTAGGGGAGGGGATAAGTTCTTGCTGCTAGCGCTCCTTGAATAGAAAAGCGAGCAGGATCCCTCAATCTTGAAGAGTGGAGAGGTAGAAAGGGTCTCTCGGGCTAGGAATCGGCACTACCATGGGTATGTGAACCCAGGAATAATCTGGATGTCTTGTCAAAGGATGGGGTAACCCCTTTGTCTCCACCTACTGTGGGTATGTGTACTCAAGAGGGCATGCTAATGCGCCCAAAGGTTTCATCATGCCGGTATGGTGGCTTTGGGAGAGGCCTTGGATTGGTGCCAATGGATAGTCTAATGAAAGGATTCTGGAGGGTTGGACTAAATTTGAAGGGCCTTATATAACTTGGGGGGATAGAAACACCGAAGGTATTGGCAGGCCACATTTCCATATGAGTAGTGGAGTCCTTCGCGCAGGTAGGTGCTATGAGGATGGAGAGATCGTCCACATACCGGTGTGGTACGTGAACTAAGGGGCATCCCACATATCGGAGTGCTACACAGCTTTGGGTTAGACCCACATACCAAATTGGTACGCGGTTCTAGAGTCTACTTGAGTGGCGATGGCTGGGAGCAGTGCCGGTTAGGGATTCACCTGCGTAGGAAGGTGCTACGCGGCACGCTGGATCGAAGAAAAGGAATAGGCTCCCTGGTTCGCGGGGAGTTCATCCACATAGGGGCCATGGTTTGAGTTTTACCAATTTTAGGTTCTCAGTTCATCAATTTACTTATGCATTATTCAGTTCATAATAATTTTTCCCCAGTTTATACCTATTTATAGTTCGCGAATCATAACTTCATAGTCTGCGAAATCCCAAGTTCTTGGAAGCCTATTCCATCTCCAAAAGTGGATCACCTATAATCTGATCCCCAATCATTTTATCCCTTTATTCTCCCCCTTTAAATTATTTTATATAAGGGGGAAAGTGTTGTATCTATGGTCACGTGACACCTTTTGCAGAGGCCCATGACAATAAACCCGCCCTATGGATGAATTAGTCAACCTAAGGTTCACAGGGTATATTGAATGCACCTCGCCTGCAAACCAACTCAGTCACAGGGGTGATTTGCGGCAGCGCATGCTCCCGCATTCATTTTTCAAACGACGCTATGCGTGGATGGGGTAGTCTATGTTTGTATATCGGTCTAGCCGCACTTCGCTGGAAATTTGGTTCGCACTCGCGTTGGAGCACCGCCTTTGTTTCATGAATGACGACATCCACAGGTGGTGCAATTCCCCAAAACGACTGCGTACCATTGATGATGAACCGGTACATGGACCAGTTAGGTCCTTTAACAATTCTTAGAAACATTCTTCATATGTTGACCAAATTATTGATGAAAATTTGGTAGATTCTTCCACTGATTTTAAGGGAGTATCTTCCTTCCCTTCTGTGGATTGTTTAGGACCCTACAAATTCCCCCCATCAGAATACAATCTGATTGGGATGAAGAAGAGGCTCTTCCGATGTAGAGTGGTCCAGAAACTTGAGCGGTTTGTGATAGAGAGATGGACTGGGTGGGAGACCAAGCCTATATAAAGGGGTCCACACAACTTTTCCTTTATCAGATTTTTCAAAAAAAAAGCTCTTTTAATTTATGCTTTTGCACACCGCCTCTGCATATGGATTCCATTGTGAATCTCCCAATCCGCAAACCGATTTTGGCTTCCACGAACTGATCCTCTTCCACCCTCTCCCCCATCCGTGAACTAACTTCCCAACCACAAAAAAAACATTAAGAACTTTAAAAATTAACCCACATTGGGCCATTTAAGGAAAAATCTATGCAATTCAGTAGTCCGTGGACAATAATTATTCTTCAAACATTGAAATTTTCATTTCAAACTTCATTTAAGTTTTAAATTATGAGAAACTTGGTAGGGACTTGTTATGTGGTTTGTAGGCCATCGCTCTGCGGGCCAGAAAGCCGCATACCTCTTCTGTGTACCGCTGGTTCATAGAATATGGACATTTCGAACCAACTACAGGGTTAGTACGTGGGGTGTACTATGCATTCTCTTTGTGAAGACTTTTCCAAATATTTTGAATTTTCTAAAATATTAACCTTTGGACTAAACCTAGATGTGGTCTCTTAATACTGGAAGAAAAAATGGTTCCTCCACAAGCTGATGCCAGATTGAGGAAGATGAGGGCCGCCATGGCAAGGAATGGAGATGATAATCTTCAAAGCCACATCATTCCCTATGATATATTTCTAATGGCTTTCCTGAAGCTGGATCTCTTAGCTTAACCATTATCTATATAGTTTCTACATTACAATTTTGGTCTTTCTGCTGATGTACCTCTGCTGCTTCCTAACCCTGACCTCCCTTTCATCTATTTAGAGGCATCAAAAGTTCATGATTGCTCCAATATTTCCCCAGTAGGAGAAATCATCCCCACTTCGATTGAGGAGAACATCTTTATCCTGTGAGTCTCGGAATGGACTCAGGGTAATCACGAGTGTCGTGATGATGTCCCAAGACTAGATGTCCGAGAATACCAATCCATCATCAGTATCTCCCGAGAAAATCCAAGCGGCAGTTAGAGTGCTAAGTGGGATTTGCAGGCCAGAGGGTGCTTCTCAAATTAGTGGTCTTGGGTGTTCTAGGTGCATCAAACCTATCAGAAGTGCCCTGATCCGATGGTGGTAGTGGGCTTGCACCATACATCCTGGGTGTCTCAGTTTTCAATCTTCTCTTCAAGTGAAATCCTTCTGGAATTTCTGAGTTACTAGTGTATGAGTACCATGACCTTTAACCTACTACATGGAGAAGTCTGGATCAGTTTGTAGGAAATCTACCAGCTTGGAGGCCTTCCTATCCTCATAGAAATGTACGATGAGTTTCTCCCAGCAGCTTCCATGTGGAATGATACCAATCATGTGTCTTTTTGATTAGGAGTTTGCTGGTTATGGTGGAGGGATTACTAGGTCATCCTTTCAAGGCGTGTTCTCTCATCCCATTCGAAGCGTGGATAATTTTATTCTTACTAATAAACGGGCCTAGGCTGAAGGCACGCCATAGTTGAAATCACCCAACCCATCAATCCTGCTAAGCTCCAGGTTCAAACTATACTACCCTTAAAGTAGGGTGGTATGCCTCATGGGGATACGAGCTTTAGCCCATCATTTCACCCGAGGTTAGGATAATAGGTTTCTTCACCATTTTCTTAAGAAGATGGATCTTCCCATCTCGTGATGCATAAAATGGGGTTTAGGACTTCACTTTGATGATGGAATCCATGCTGGAGGAGGATCGATTTATTAATTTGGACCTTCCTACCCTAACTTGACTTTATGAATTATTGGGATAGATTCAAGAAGGAAGGTCTCGACATCCTCTCAGAGGACCGTTTCAATTCTTGTATGGGTGGATGGCAGAAAACTTTCCCTATTGTGAGTATCGACATACTTCACAGGTTCCCCATTCTGACTTTCATCTAGTTCTTCTCAACATTTCTATTGTTCATCCCCAAAATATGACAGTTGCCGACATGGTTGGGTTATTGAACGACACTTATTACTTCTCGTTCACATAACATCCTACTCCTCATGGGTCCTTGAGAGATGACAAGGACAGTTATTTGGAGGAATGTTCATACATCATCAATATTCTAGATGGGATGATCACCTTCCATGTAGATAGAGTGGTTCTCGGTGAACCATACCTCCCATGCTGATTCACGAGGTATTTTGGATGCCTTCAATAGACCATGTTTTTTCCGGTTATTCAATTAAGGGGAGAATATCTTCTTATGGTTCTCCGTCAACTGTAGCTTATGATGATGCCTGAGGGTTCTTCTAGAGAGATCAAAATTCCTAACACGGCAGGTCCCACCTTCCTATCATTGGATTATTCCCAAATATGGGTCGATTGTTAGACTATGGGGATGATAAGAGAACCAGTTCAATGGGTACAGAAACCCTTGACCATTTCTTGTCCCGTTCCTACCCTGATAGCAACACCACACATTCCCTTTGTCACGAGAGGTGAAAAGGCCATTATTTATGATTCTATTCTTTCAGAAACCCATATTGATATACCTACTACTCTATCTCTCATGGTGAGAAGGCACTTGATCCATCTCAAAAGCGTTTGGAAGGGATTTCATCAGTGAAACCCATTTTTGTGGGGAGCGATTCAGACTGCTCCCCTCCTGCGAATATCGCCCAAGATCTTCATGGGACTAGTACCAGCCACGTATCGTCGATCATCCTAGAGACTACAGTTAGTCCTCCACCTATGGATCTAGTGGATGGGCTATTTAAGGGAAAAGATAGTCTCCCACCTTGGGTGATTGGCTTTAGATCCCTCCCCACTCCTATGGTGATGTTTCCTACTTATAAATATATGGCAGTAGAGGAGGATCCAAGTGTTTATGTTATAGCAAGACACCAGTCAATGCACAAGGAGTCATGGTTCCAGTTGCGTTCTCTTGATGTAGATGCACCCTTGGCTAATCTCCCCGATGAGGGTGAAAATTTGTAGTGGTTTTTTATTGAGAAGGGTTCTGGTGGATTTGATTACCAGAACCTTCACTCCCTTATTTACCAAATTGTCTTTGCCCGATGAGACCTCACCTCTAGTGAGGACAAGATAAATAGGTTCAATTTTCCCACTACCAGGTGGAAACTTTTTAGGATATCTCAAAAACACTCGATCATCTGGCTGCCAAGGAATTGAAGGCCCATAATTTGGTGGTAGTTTCGAAGGAAGATTTGCGGGACTGCGAAGCCCGCATAGCCAAGTTGAGGGGACAACAATCCTCCTTATGTGTGACTTATGATGCTGTTCAAAAAAAAAGGCTGAGACCTTAATGCTATCTTGGAGAGAGTGCATACAACAGAAGAAGCTAAAACATAGGAGAGAACATCCTTGGAACTGAATATCGATGGCCCATGGTAATCACTAGCCATTCTTTTGGAAAGGGAGAGTCAGGCCCTGTTGTAGCTTTGTCCCAAATTACAACATGCACTCTCCCCTTTTTACTCTAGAGAGACTCCAAATTGGGGATTTTCTTCTATTCTTGCTAAACTCAATGGAAAAAATTTTACTTTTAAACACCTCTTCTATGTGTCTTCCTATTAGCATTACTTCAGGTATATTTTTATTTTGAACCTTGAATTGAAATTATAAAGATGAGATAAATGAATAGAGCTCTAATTTTTTCCTGATCCAAGGGGTTCAGTGAGCGTAGTTCGGCTATTGATGAGGTTGAATGGAATACCTCACAAACATTTGTTCCTTTTTCATTATCACCCTGATTTGTGCCTAAGACTTCTTAACATGGGCTTAGCGGGCATTACTTGGATTTTGATTAGGCCTCCCTTTGTGAATTTTCGAACTAACAGGCTTTGTGACTCTTGAGCTTTTATTGATAAATGTTTTTCTGAGGCCATAAAGGGTGTATCCCTAGAGAGTTGATACTCAGATTTTTCCTAAGACGCCCTTTGTGGGTTTTTGTCTCGGCAAGTTTCATACCTGTTTCTGTGAGCGGTTTAAAGTCCTTCAAACAATACTATCATTACTGAAGTTTTAGATCAAACATATTTGACCAAATGTGATGGGGAGAGGGCCTCGATGGGGTTTTTACTTATTGTGGATGCCTTAATACCTTTTAGACATATATGGGGGATATTTTTTTATTCATGTTTAAACAGTATGTAGGGCATGCCATGGGGAATAGGAGATATATGGGCATACAGAGGTTGGAAAAGCACCACCTAAGGAAGAATTATCTTTTGTAGATGATTCAGGGGCGATCAATATGTAGATCTGCTGAAGGAATGGTATGCATAATCGTACAAAGGTGTCATTAAGTCAATGACTATCTATTTCTAATGGCTGGGTGACTTCATAGAAGTTTGGGTTATGAAGATCACCAGGGGTGGCTCAAAAGGGACATGGGGTCTAAAGAGTTTGGGTATGTCCATACTAATCATGAATATGGATAGGATCCCTCTCCTACACATACATGGTTTTCATGAAGGAGGGTTGGAGCTTGATGTCGTTTATAGTCATGTAGTTGGGAGATTCTTTCAAAATGGAATGGCTTTCCCCAGTTCTTGGGAATTTAAGCAGAAATGTCCCACCATACTCATACATTATTGTGGAAGGGTTTATAAACTAAAAATTAGAGAGTTTTTGAATCCAAGGATTGATATGAGGGTTCGGAGGCCAGGAGGAATTCTGAATGAAGCATTGCCTAAGGAAGACTTTCTTTTGGCAGTTGGGCCATGGACAACAATATGCAGAGCCGCTGGGGGCATGGTATGCATATTCGTATAATGTTGTCCTTAGGTTAGTGGTTTTATTCTCCTGATAGCTAGGAAACTTCAGGGATGTTGGGATTCAAGACCACTAGGGGTGGTTTATGGAAGTTTGGTTCTTTCTAGTTATAGAGTTTGATTCATGAGAAGGGGGTGTCTGGACACAGGAGGATCATTTTGGGTTAAGATATCCTAGGAATGGGTGAAGTCATCCCTCTTACATAGGGTGTGAGACAATGATCCATGCACGTATGACCCATGCACTGAAGAAGAGAGGGAATCCTCCTTTCTTAACTAAACCCCTATTGAGTTATTTCAAGACCACGCAGTTTAACGTCATGCGGAAAGGACGGTCTCCATGGAGTTTAATGTCATGCGGTGAGGACACAACTGTAAAGGTCACTCATGATTAGAATTTAATCAGGTCTGAATACCCTGACATGTCTAAGATGTGGAAAGGATTCATATAGTGTAAATTGTGATTCTGAGACCTCTTGGATCAGGATAAATGATATAAGGGATTTGGGGCCATTGAGTGTATGGGGGTAGGGAGAGTGTTTCCTGAGGATGACTTGCCTTTGGTAGACGGGCCAAGGGCAGTCAATATGCAGAGTCTCTAAGGGAATGGTATGCATAGTCACAAAAAAGTATCCATAGGTCGATGAATTTCCATGTTTGATGGCCTTGAAGGTTTATGAGGATCCATGATTATCCGGTTGACATAGTCTGATGTACGGAAAGGGTATGTCTGGTCATGTTGGAGATATTAGACCGAAGTTGTCTTTTAATCTTTGGAAGTTACCTGATCTTATTTTCCCTGTGCGTGGGTACACTTTCACTCCGTGTAGTTTAATGTCGTGTGGATAGGATGGTCTGCTCTTACTTTAAAGGTAGTAGAGTTCAGACCAGCATTGGCTAATTCCACGATTACCCATGGGATAATCAAATTAGAATGCTCTGGTGTGATCTAATCCAGAATGGGGTATGAAGGTGTAAACTATAATACTATGGAATCTCGAATAAAGATATGTGTTGTGGGGGATCTGAGTCCGGTAAGCGTACGGAGATAGGACGATTGTCGCTTGAAGAAGACTTTCTTTTGGTAGACAGGCCAGGGGAGATTAATATGCATAGCTGATGAGGGCATGGTATGTATAGTCCTTCAATGGTTTCCAAAGGTCGATAACCTTCTTCTTACGATGGCCTTAAATGATTATTAAGATCCGGGATTGCTCACGACACGGAGTCTAGAATATGGGGAGATATGTGTCCGAGCATATGATTAACAACCATATTGCAATTGTCTGTTTGGTTAAGGCAGCACAAATCTAGCGTTACATCTTGGATGCAGACCATTAAAGGAACCATAGGTGGATATGCAAGATAAACAGGTAGGGGCACCCTGTAAATGTCTATACATGAAGGGGACAAAAATGTAAACCATAGCTCTGCAAAGTTTTGGATCGGGAAATGTGATATAGGGGCTCTGGGGCCGGTAACTGTACGGATCTAGGAAGAGCATCGCCAACAAAAGACTTTCCTTTGGTAGATGGGCCAGGGGTGATCAATATGCAGAGCCACTAAGGGAATGGTATAAATAGTCTTGAAAAGGTGTCTTCAGGTCGATGAACTTCCACTTCCGATAGCCTTGGGTGATTATAAAGATCCACAATCCTCTGGGTCATGGAGTCCGGTGCATGGAAATGATTCATCCAAACATGCAAGGAGTGTTCCATCCATGGTATACCATGTATCTAGAGTGGATTATGACTTGTATCATGCTGTTTACGGTCGTACAGTAAGGACGATTGTCATGTAGTTTATTGTCATGCGGTAAGGACGTAGGTGAATCGATGTGAAAATAAAAGGGTTCTATGTAGTTTAACATTTTGGGGTAAGGAAAACCTCTGTGCAGTTTAGCATCATGCGGTAAGGATGAGGGTTATCATTTTTTTCAGGGGTGGCTAGGATAGGATATAGAAATCCCAACGTCGCTACGTATCCTTCGAGGGCATGAATCAAGTTTTACGTAGTTCTCAAATCCCTTGTAATTTAAAGGGGATTCCTCTGTAAATT
Source organism: Viscum album (assembly GCA_963277665.1). Taxonomy (NCBI): domain Eukaryota; kingdom Viridiplantae; phylum Streptophyta; class Magnoliopsida; order Santalales; family Viscaceae; genus Viscum; species Viscum album. The sequence continues at coordinate 46,057,431 of OY728151.1, forward strand.
TTATTTATACACAGGAGGGGGGAAATTTTTCATGGTGGTTGGGCCAGGTTACATAAATCCCAATGTCTCTACATATCCTGCAAGGGAAAAATCAAGTCGTGCATAGTTCTTTGAATGTGGCACAGTAGATGAAAATTTATAAGAGACCAATTTCTTCTCAGGTAAAGAAATTGTCTCATTATGTAGTTTAAATTCATGCAACTAAGTCATCTTTCTCTTATTTTGGGGGTCATAGAGCTCGGACCAGCATGACACAGTTTATTTTATGTCACAAGGAAGAATTATCATGTAGTTTAACATCATGTGGTAAGGAAGAGGTGCATTTTTAATTTAACTCCATGTTGCTTAGATTATTTACAATGTAGTTTATTATCATGAAGTACAGACATCATTCTCTTAGTTTGTGGGTTACAGAGCTCAGACCTGCAGTAATCGCCTCCAAACAGGGGTGCATGATATAATTTTGTAGTAGAACTAATGTGAATGAGGCTAGGAGCCTCCAGCACACACCCTAAGGGGGGAATCATGGATAGTTTGAAATCACAATATTAGGATTATTGGATCTTGGTTTAGGGTCAGAGAGTTCGGACCGACGCATCACAGTTTATTGTCATATCGCAGGGACACAGTACTATGAATTTTAATGTCGTGCAGTAAGGAAACTCTACTAGGTAGTTTATTGTCATGCAGTAAGGACATTCTGGTATTGGTAGTTTAACGTCCTACATCTCAGATGAAAACTGCTCTTATGGTTACACGAATTATTTTTTCCGAAATCTCACGTTTGTAGGAGCAGTGGTGAGCTGCCCATATATGAAGATCAGGGCATATGCTCCATTAGACTAGAATTTGTTTATGACATATGGTCCCTCCCACTTTGGCTCCATCTTCGGTGGCTTCTTTCTAGGTAACATCGGGGTCCGGAGGACCAATATCAATTCTCCTTCGAGGAAAGACCAAATATAAACCTTTTTATTGAAGGCTCGTGCAATCTAGTTCTAATATACTTCCAGGTAGTGCAAATTGTGAAACTTCTTCTCATCCAATTGATCCAATTCATCAAATCGCTTTTTTTCTTGCTCATTGTCGAACAGTTGATCACAAATAGCAATGTAGAGTGACGACAATTGGTGTTCAATGGGTAGAACTGCTTCTGTTCCGTATACTAATGAGTACGGAGTGGCCTGGGTAGCGGTGAGAGTTGTGGTTTGATAGGCCCAAAAGGCATGGAAGAATTTGTATGGCCCTAACTTCTTGTCTTTTTCCACCATTTTTCTAGAGTATTTTGTATTTGGTCTTGTTGAAGGCCTATATTTGTACATTTTCCGTTGTATGGTAGTGGGATGAATGGTTGGTCTTCATACTATATTCCTAGTATAGTTTCTCCAATTCGGAAAAGTAGAAGTTGGTGTCGTTGGCTGTCAGTATTGTATGAGGGACACCAAATCTATTGATGATATCAACTTTTATGAATATGAAGATGCTTTTTTCCTGACTTCTTTAAGGGGTACATATTATGCCCACTTGGAAAAGAAGTTGGTTGCTGTGAGAATATATTTAAATTGTTTGACCGTGATGGGAGGATATGGTCCCATGATGTGAATTACTCATAGGGGGGATGGACAGGAGTACTTATCTTGGTGAAGTATCTCTATGGAATGATGAATGAAGTTGGAATGAATTTGGAAGGATTGGCATTTGTGGTAATGTTTGTGCAATCCCGTGCCAGGGTGGGCCAATAGTATCCAAGCCTTCGAATCTGATGTGAAATCTTGGATCTTTATATATGTGCTCCATATACTCTGGCATGCACTTCACTAATGATGACAACAATATCTTCTCCATCAATGCATCTTAGAAGGACTTCGTCAAGGCCTCACTTATAGAGGACCTTTTATTGGCTCGTATTTCCATAGAGGACAAAATTGAGTGACCTTCTTTGTATTTTATCTCTTTCATCCCTGCCCGGTAAAATTTCTCCCCTGGGAAGGTAGTTTGTAATGGGAGTCATCCAGCCAGTAGTATGAGAATATGGATCAGGGACAGAGATGAATTTTTTAATTTCTTCTGCATTAGTTTGAACATACAGCAAGACCATTTGATAGTGAGCAATGCTGATAACTATTTTATCCCAGCCTGAGTTAGATAGGGCTATGGCCACATTGGCTAATGCATCGATCAGGGCATTCTGAGATTGGGGAAAATAGTTCAAGGTTAGTTCTGTGGGGAACTCTACCATTAACCCTCAGACATGGTCGAATAGGGGGATCAAATCCTCCTTCTTAATAGCATAGTCACCATTTACTTGATTGATGACCAGTTCCAAGTCACATTTTACTCTGAGGTGCTGCACTTGTGCCTGGAGTACGAGATTTATACCTATAATGAGGGCCTAGTATCTTGCCTCATTATTTGTGCATCCTTCTCACAAGAGGAATGAATGTGGAAAAACCACCTGCTTGGGGGATATGAGTATCACTCCCAGCCCCACCTTGTTAAAATTGGGGTCCTCTATTCTTTTACCTGTTGGGATTTTGGATGAACTATCAAAGTACATTTCCCATGTTTAGGAATCCTTTTGCACAGAGAATACATCTTCTTCAGGGAGTTCGAAATCTGATGAGGTGGTCCCTGTCGAGGGATGCTTTGACATAAAATCTACCAATTCTTAGCCCGTGATATCTTTCTGAGGAACAAACCGGATGTCAAACTATTATAGGATGATTGTCCATCAGGATAGGCATCCGGCCAACATTGGATGGATGAGGATGTACTTTAGCAGATTACTGTGCGAGATTAGATTAACTTCATGATGTTGTAGACAATGTCACAACTTATGGAATGCGAATACCAGATCCAAATAGATTTTCTCAATATTTGAATACCGGGTCTCATCATCGATCATGGTTCAGCTAAGATAAAAAAGTATGTTTTCACTACCAACATCATTCTTCTGTGCAAGGAGGGATTCTAGTGACCATTCTAATATCATCATGTATAGGATAAGTGGCCTTAATTCAACTAGTGGTATGAGCACCAGTGGACTCAAGAGGTACTTCTTAAGGCTATTGAATTTTGTTTAGAAATCATTTGTCCATTTGTAGGTAAATCCCTTCTTCATCAACCTGGTAAAGGGAAAACATTTGTCTGCAAGGTTGGCTATAAATGCCTGATATAGGCCAAGTTTCCTTGTAGTCCTCTCAGTTCAGTGAGGTTACAGGGAGGTGTAAATCTAAGGATATCCTTTATCTTATCAGGGATGATTTCTATTCCACAATGTCATATGATGAAGCCAATAAATTTTCCTTAGGTAACCCCAATGGTGCATTTCAAGGGGTTCATCTTTAGGTTGTGTTGCCGAAGTTTTCTAAATATGGTTTCAAGGTCAGACAAGTGATCTGAGTGCTGTCGTGATTTGACCACCAAGTCGTCAACATAACATTTGATGAACTTCCCCATGAATGGTTTGAAAATGCGATGCATGGCATGTTGATATGTGGCACCGACATTTTTCAGACCAAAGGGAATGACCTTGTAGAAAAATACTCTCTAGGGGGCCTTAAGGCAGTGGATTCTTCATCTTTTCGGGCCATTATGATTTGATTATATCCATAATAACTTTTAATGAAGGGGAAATCCTCATATCCATCTGTCGTATCAATCAAGAGTTCAGTGATCGGGATCGGGATATTTTCTTTCGAGTCGTGCCGATTAAGATCTCTAAAATTAATGCAGACGCAGATTTGTCCATTCTTCTTTTTGACGGGGACTATGTTGGCCAACCAGATGGGATATTAGACCTCCCAAATGAAATCTTCGTTAATGAGCATGTCTACCTCATCCTCTATCTTGGAAGCATGTGTGGGTTGCATCCTTCTGGAAGCTTGATTATAGACTTAGTGATATTTTGGCAGGCCTAGGTGGTGCATCACCGCCTCAGGATCTATTCCTAGCATTTTATGTAATTTCAGGTGAAAACATATTGATGCTTCCTCAAGAATGATGTATATACCTCTTGTTCCTTAAAATAAACGGTTTCACTAATAAGAATGGGTCTCGGGTCTTCTTCGATACCCATGTTTAGTTCCCTGAGTTCATCAGCAGTGGTAGAGATTCTCTATTTGAATGCTGGAGGGGAATCTATAAGGTCCTATTCATTTTCTACCACCAAATCCTCCTCCTCTTCTCCTTCTAACAGGGAGAGAGCTCTTTATATGGGTTCTCCGATGCTTAGAGGCAAGATGTCTCATGGGCACTCTACGGTAGAAGAGACCTCCTCTAACTCAATTAGTTGTGAGGGAAACTATAGAGAGGGAGAAGCATAGTGGTAAAAAGTGCCTTGTCCTTAAACCGCTTCAAAGAGTGCAGCATGGATATCTTGAGATTCCAAATATGGGGCGTGGGCACCCTTACTCAAGCATTCTTCCTCAGATTGAAGGTAAGCTGGTGCTTCTATGTTGTTAGACTCAACTGTCATGACTGAGATCGAGAGAACAACTGGATATGCATTTGGACTCGGATTCCTTCTATCAACCTGGTGGATGGGCATCACGTACTCTTTTTCGGGCTTCTTGAGGGGGTCTTCGAGAACCACTTTCAGATCATTTGGGGTAGGGACCCAATCAATACTATCAATTTCATATTTCTTCCCATTTTTCTCATAAAATCATGCATCGATGTAATGCGAATCGAAGAGCTCTAAAGGGGCCTTATTAGTGGCCAATGTCCCACTTTTTCATTGATGCAATATTTGATACATTGGTGGTGGGATAAAGGAATTACCATGTGTTGATGCATCCATGGCCTTCCAAACATGGCGTTGAATTCCATGTTTTTACGAACACCAGGAACTTTGAATGGGCCCCAAGGTTTCCAAAATGGGTTCTGAGCTTGATTTGTCCCACTAGTTTCTATTTTCTCTTTTCATAACCCAAGAGAGTTGTGTCCAAAGGTGTCATTCTGTCCTCATTGTATCCCAAACTCTAAATTGTTCGCAGTTGGATAAGGTTGACTCAAGATCCATTGTCGATGAAGACTTTCTAGAATTCAACGTCATTTTGTATGCCAGACACATATAGGGGTTCGATGTGTCCTTACATGGTGGAATATTCATCCTAATCAGTGAAGGAAATCACTGCATTACATTCATCCAGGATAGTCTCCATTCGATATATATCGGTAGTAGTGACTTCAGCTTGAAATTTCTGAGGGATGAGTAGGGATTCTATGAGTGCCTCCCTGAGGTCTTCTAAAAAACGTAGGGAATCCAGGATTGATTTCTTGGATGGTACTAAGGCCAGCTACTTTAGGATATTGTACTTTTTCTATAGAGGCTGGTGCTTCTCCATTTGTGGGATCTCTTTAATGGGAATTTTAGGGGCTGTATCATGAGATGAGGAGGGACTAGTCGTAAGGGTAAGATTTGGTGGTGCTCCTACATTTTGGGGACCTAATTTAGTTGTTTTACTCATGCTCCCTAGGTTTCATGACACTTGTTCCTCCTCTGATGGGTACCGTAGAACAATGGGGCTAGAGTGGCTGCTCATGGGGGCAGGGGAATATTCTTGCTTCTTCTAGGTTCATTGAAGGGCTCTCCTGTGAGTTTCTTCAATATTGATGGTTTGAGATAGGGCATAAATGTAGGGTTAGTTATGGCCACAGATGCATCTACCTTGGTATCCCCTACCTCTGTGATTCCTCCTTCCAGTCCCCTGATCGGGTGTCGAGAACTCAGGTTCATAACCATACTCTTCTTCAGATAATGTTTCCTTAAATGGATGACGTTGATAGAATCAAAGATTAGTTCCTCGTTTGACGACAAATTATCTTTTTTGGCTTCCTCTGATGGTATCGTTTGGTGGGTCCGTGCCTGTTGTGTAAAGCCTAAGGGCATGAAATCCAAAAGTGTCAAGGTTATCTTTGGCCCTATCACAAACTACTCCTCTTGTACATGTTTCTTCTCTCTATGATTACTCCTAGATGATCAGCTTGTGAAGGGTTGTGGGGCTGAGGACGGAGGTTGTGTTGCATTAGGAGCTATTGGCAGCACAACCGGTTGCTGCAATTAAGCTCGTAGTATGCCATGATCTCATTTGACCATCTTCCAATTCATCCAACCATCAAATGTCTGCTCCCTTTTTCTAAAAACATTCTACCACTCCTCCCCCTAATCTGGGTCGATGGTAGAAGCATATGCTACGTATGATTGGGGAAGTCCTAGGTTGACCTTCCTTAAGTCAACCATCCTTTTTAGGAGGTATTTGAAGATGAAGCATTCATGAATAATGTGTCCCAACATCCGATGGTAGGGACAACATTCTAGTCTATTGTCAAGGCTGGCTTCTTCAAGATTTCTTGGCTTTGGTAAGTGGAGTAAGTTGAAATTCATGAAGGATATGAAACAGCTACGGACTTGGTCCTCTAGGAATGAGTAAGCTTTATTTCTTCATTCCTCAAATTGGTTTTTCCTAAGTCCTTATTGATCATCTCGCCCGGGCAGAGGCAGTCATTGATACACTAGAGGTCGTTTGCGATTCGGCGGAGGCCTAGGCAGTGGAGTAGGTGTGGAGGATGGATTGAGCGTGACAGAAGATGCTTCATCTTTACCTGCTCTATTTTCAGGATCACGTGAGGATATTCAAGACTTGAGGTTAGTTCTCTACAGGAAGTCTTCAATTCTCTGGGCAATAATAGAGAAATCTTAGAATCTGGTGGTGCATTTCACTAGTATGAGTTGTGTTCACAGATCATCTCAGAGGTTGTCAATGCATATATCAAACATCTCATCCTGGGGAAATGGAATGTTCAGAGATTAGTTCTGACCCTTATATATGGAGATGAAGTTTGAGAACCTCTTTTTCTCTATCTGTTTGCAATTCATGTGGTTGTTAACCATTGTATTGGGTAGAATTGAGCTGAAGTGGACCAAGAACTACTGTAGAAGATCCTCCCATCCTTTTATTGACTAAACTGGAAAAATTGTGTACTAGAAGAAGGCCAAACCTTGTATGTTTTGCATGAATCATCAGAGTTTCACTGCTTTTTATTGTTCCAGAGTTCCCATTATAGGGTCTCAATGAGATGCGTATTGCATAAAATGTTGTTTCAGGTCATCTGAGACATTGAATATAGGGAATACATGGCTCCAAAAATTTGGTGGGGGTGGTGTGATTCTCACCCATTCTAGGTAAGGCTTTCAATCTAGTTTTATAGGAGTGTACCAACCTTCCATTGCTTCCAATCGAGCAGTCAGTGCTTCGATGGTGTTGGAAATACCCTAGTTTACATCCTATTAGGCCTAATCCCGAATGGGTATAGGCTACGGTACTGCCTGAAGTGCTGGCTCGGCTGGTACCTGAGGCACATATGCCATCAGTGGTACCTTCAGAGTATTGAGATGTACTTGATCTGGTTGCTTATTGGGTGGAGGGAAGTCTTGTTATGCTTCTGAACCCAAGTTCAGGTAGTTGGATGGGCCAGGTTCCATGATGGGTGGGGGCCCTAACCTTGTTTCGTTTTCTGGGGAAAACCCTTGTGGTTGGGGCGCACTTACTGGAAGTGTGTACTATGACCCATCTTGAGAATCATATTTGACAGTATAGTTCCTCCAGAGTAGCTCAGCGTTAATCCACCTTAATTACTTTATTTCATCCTCATTCCAAGCGAACCTCTCTTCGAGAGTGAGAGTCTCATTTGTGTTAATAGAAGAAGACAAGTTGAGGACAACATGCCATTTGTTTATTTATCTATTGGCGACTCGTTGTGGAAGTGGAGGGGGATTTTCTAGAGAGGCCAGGTTTAGGGTGTCCCTCTGGTTTTTGGTGTGCATTCCTGCTGGCTCATTGTGAATCACATCCTGAACGGAACCATATTCTCCCGATCCATCTAGATTTGCATCGTCTTCGGTGCCACCCATGGGGTTAACATCCACAATTTTGACAGGTGTATAATACGAGGTGGATTATGTTTCATCTTCCAAGTAGGAAGAGGAACTTCTGCAGCTCATTATAGTTTTCCCCCTTCTATCCCGGGATTTTCTTCGGGTTTGTTGATGAAGGGTGACGTGGAAGGATCCTTGGTGCGACCATATGGCATGCCTCCCTCTAGGAAGGGATGATGCTTCAAAGGACAGGACTGTATAGGAACCACCTCTTTTGACTACCTTTCCAAAATGAGAGAATACAAATTATCAAGGGGGAGGTTGTTGTTGAGGTAAAAATGCCCCCACACCTAGGGGTTGGGGTTGTCTCTGTTCTTTGGGCGCCACACCTCTTCCCTTTTTTTCTGGTCTTATGTGGGAATTTGTTTTTAAAAATGACCCCAACCCTACAGGATGGGATTAGTCCCATATTGCAGTAGATGCTGCTGCTATCGCTTCCTTCCTGATCTCATGTGACCCCATTCGAGGGTGAGCCGGTCCTGGTTTCAAGTTCACCTGTGAATTAATTCCCTTTGGGGAGGTATGAACTGATCGCTCATTGGATTTTCTTAGGCAAAAGCCTACAAAATGTTTTCAGTAGCCTGATTGAAGATTTTTTGAATGGTTTTCTCTCTTCAGGCTTGACGCTTTTGAGACTTACTCAAGGCTTGTTTCTGCTGGATGTGTTGCCTATCTTGAATAGGGACTTCATTTGATTTTCATCTTGAAGTGACGGAATTGCAAGACCTTACGCCGAACGGGTTCTACTAGATAGTAAGTGAAGTGAAATGCAGAGCCCCATGTTCTCCCCATCCATAAATATGAACTCCCGTCAAATCTTTATCAATAAGGTGATGAAATTTGTGTTGTGCACGGAGGCAGGTTGACTCAAGGTCCCTTTTTCGACTCTCTGATCACAGTCATCACACCAAAGGAAGGGCTTCCAGGTCAATGTGATGTAAGAGATCTCTAATCTTCTTGAAATGATCTACAAACCCTTCATATGGTATGAAGTTTAATTTCAACCAGCGAATGGTTGAAAAAATATTAGAGCGGATGTCAGGTATTCTTTCTTCTGATAACTCTATAGGTATGTCAAAATGAGAGGTGGTTGTGGGCCAAAACATTACTGGTATATCATCCCTAGACAACCATTTCCTCAGGTGCAATATATTATCATGTGCCTCCACCAGTGATTCCTCTACTTGATCAGCCCAACTGAGATGCTCCATGACAGTCTGATCAGAGGTAGTAGGGATGGTAGGGATTGAACTATTATGTGGGCGGTTTTGGGGTGTCTCAGAGGATGAATGTGATCTAGTACTATCTTCTGATTTAATAAGGATATCATTGATCGCTGACTAGGAATCTGACATGCTTGATTCCCTCCTTCTGATTGCCTCATCAAAGGAGGTATTTTCTATACTTGATTTGGCAGGGGGAGTATTTTCCTGATGGTATGATATGTCACCGTGGGGAGGACCTCTGCCGTTGGCGCTATAGTGGTGAGGAATACCATTGCGGCTTGAAGTCCGACTGCATGAAATAATTTCGTAGTGCATACCCTGGGGAGGACCTTCCGAGTGGAATATAGTAAGGGGAGGACCTTCTTTCTGTTCAAGGCCATTGTGGAGAGGGCCTTCACAATTTCTATCATGGTGGCGAGGATGACCATCATGGTTTGACGTTCAGTGTGCATCCTAGGGAGGGCCTTTAGGACACACTACTATAAGGGGAGGACCTTCTTGTTTCTTAAGGCCATTATGGGGAAGACCTTCATAATGGAATCCATGATGGTGAGGAATACCATCATAGCTGTCCTTATGGTGAGGAATACCATCACAACTATCGTAGAGAGAATATCTGCAGGGAACACCCTGGGGAGGGCCTTTATAATATACTGCAAGAAGGGGAGGTCCTTCTCATTACCTGACGTCTCTGCAGGGAGGACCTTCGCAGTTGTGACTATGATGACGAAGAATACCATTATAATCAAAGGTCCCACTACACTGAGATGTTTACAGTGTATACCCTGAGGAGAACCATCAGGGAAGACCGCAACAAGTGGAGGACCTTATTGCTGCTCGATCTTCTGGTCATGCGAAGGGATTCCATGAATCACATCAAAATATAAACTCTCATGATCGATCATTATATTCCCATGAGGGAGGCCCACATGGGTGATCTGGGGAGGCCCTTCAAAGCTCCTGGTAGTGACATTGCGGGGAGGACCTTCGCAACTGCTACTGCTACTCCCATAGTATGGAAATGGTTTAGCAGGGGTTCGAGCCTTTGAGACACATTTGGTGGCATTGAGAACCCCAACTTTCAGCAGAGTAGAGTCATGGACCTACTCTTTATTCTCCGGTTGCCTTCAAGGCGTTCGAGGTGCTCTCTTGCAGGAAGTCAGGACCGTCTTCTGTTGATAAAAACCATCACCTATGGGTACCTATCTAATTGGGTCCTATGATGTTTATGGGATATGATAAAGAAAGTCTTGAGTTTTTGAAGGGATATATGCCTGCCCTGGAGCATCCACCATGATGGACAGGTGTCCCCCAATTGAAATGAGTGAGTATGCTCAATCTGGTTTCCCTCGTATCGTGGGATATAGTAGACGACCCTCCTAGGTGGAAGTAGGGATGCAGATCTTCTCTAAGGTGTCTATATCATCTCTTAGATAAGTCACCTTAACTGGGTAGATTGGATCACAGGCCTGAGTCCTTGTTGTTTCTGCAAATGCAATTACATTCTGGGAAGTCTGCAAGATACGATCGGGAATCGATGCGAACTCCTCCATCATTTCCAAGATATTTATAGAGACATCCTTGGCTAGAATGGGTATGAGGGCTAATTCTGATGTCAGAGTAGGAATGTCCGGCTCTAGTCCTCTAGTGGTCAGTGGATATTGATGATTCTTGTAACACCCCGAGCTTCCATCATACGCTTCTCATTCAATAATGCAATAGCTTGCATTGTACGCAACTTCGAGTTCTAACACACCGCAACTAATCAAAGTAGTCGTTATGAATAGTAATAACCACCTTTTAAATTTATAGAAATTTTATATTTCAAAATGGACTTCATTTTTGTATTCCTAATATTGAAATTAGCCTATGTTGAATTTTTTTTAATTTTCTGAGAACTTCCAAATTTTTATGAATAGTGAAAAATACTTAAAACAACTTTTTTAATCAAAATAATTTATAGTGATAAGTTATAATATTGAGTGGTTATAAAGTATAATTAGAATATATTTTTACCATTTTATCCAATGGTGGTCATTATAATTAATTTAACATTGAAATTGGATATAAACAATTGCCAATCTTTTGATATAAATTGTTTCTTAAAAACACGCTATTTGTTGTGACAGCGGGAATTAATTATAAAATTAATTAATGCAACTTATATGTTTGGAATTTTTTAAAATAGAAATCATTTTTGAATTCGGAATATCAATTATAGCTTAGGGTGAAATTTTGGCATTGTTCTGAAAAACTTCAATTTTTGAAGAATAGTGAAACCACTAAGTGGTAGTTAAATAACTGATTTTTCGTTTAAATGAAATATTACCACTTCTGTGGTTTGATTTTCAAAAATCCGACATACATGGTTTTCATTAAGAAGTAATATTTGGTTCAATGAGATTAAAATAATTTTTGGTGAATAGTAACTTTTAAGTTCTTAATCGCGATTAGAGGTAATTAGTGTAGTTTAAGGTAAAAATAATGTTTTAATAATATGAGATGAGCTTGACACATGTCCTACCCTCATTTTATGTGCCATGGCCAACCAATACAATCCATGGGTCAACTTGGGGACCCCATGGAGCCACTTTAGTTAGAAAATGACATAAATACCTTTTATTTAATGTTAAAGTAAAAAAATGACACAAACATGAAATGTTTTACTAAAACAATTTTTACATGGGGTTATACAAGTCATATTTTTGACTATAAATATTAATTGAAAAGATAAAAATATTTCCAACATCATAGTATTATTTTTATAATTTTTAGACATTAAATAAATTAAATAATTTATGACATCATTATGATGCAGCGATGACCTCATTATTTAACGATTTTAATAAAATGAAAAGATAATGTACAATACAAGGCTTAAAATTGTCCAAATACTATTGGATGGGTATATTTCAAACCCTTATCACCTTATCCACGAAGTATATAAGTGTGGGACCTTTAGAATCCTAAAAGCATTGTATAATAATGTAAAATTTCCTTACTTTCCAAGAGTGCCCCTCCTCTCCTCTTATAAAAGGCCCCCACCTCTACCACCTCATTCACACTTTCAAGCCATTTGGTTCAGCCAACCTCTACCAAATACTCTCCCAACTTCTCTCCCTTCATCCTAGAAGCTTTACTTTAGTCAGAAAGCCATCCTAAGGAGTCCTTTTGATCAAATGAAAATGAAGAACCCGAAGAAGAGGTAACGTTTTCATCACCCTCTTTCAAGTTTCTTTCTTCTTCCACTCCCTCTTTGTTTATTATTTCAATTCTAAAATTATAAATCCAGTATCTTCTATATACTGTGATGTTATTATAAATATGGAACAACCATATTCAGTATTCTACCCATCATTTGAATGACATGTCACCATACGTGCGTACGTACGGCTTACCGTCTCCACGTCGTGGTGTAATTGTTATTCAATATATTATTATTTAGATGGGTATAATAATGATATGTAATTCGTGTAAATAATAAATATAACATGATAATTATTCTGTATATATGATATACTATCCAATTATATATTATTTTAATATCAAAATAATGATATTGCCGCTCGTGCGTACGTACGGACTACCGTCTCCACGAACGCGATGAGATTCATTCTCCGTCGTATCCATTCAAGTATAATTATCATTTGATGATTTAAAAATAATGTTTAAGTACATGATATCATTTTGGATATGAATAAGATACAACCTATCCATGAAAAACACGACTTACGTAACAAAACATATAAAATAAAACGAGTAAGTTAACACACGAAACAACGATAAATCTAAGATATTGTTAACAAAGAAATGTTAAAAGATCATATATGATATCATATGAATGTATATGATTCTTGTATAATTTAATAACAATTATTTCACCATTATACAGGAGGTTAACCTACCCCAACCAAGGAAAAGTACAAGGTAAGGGTTTACTTCACAACCTCTTCATTATCCAAGGTTGTTTATACATAATTATCTACTGGGACCTCGTTATCATCAACATCCATGTTTCTTAAAAATGTCTTTCAAAAACATTTTTACTATTAAATGGAAAATGGGTTAAATTCATTTATAACCTTATACATTTTTGAAAGGAATCTTACCGTCATTTTCCAAACAATGTACTTTTTGACCTTTTTGACAATTTAAGGTAAGAATGTTTTTTTTAACTTATACGGTGGGTGCGGCTATTTTCCGCCATTATAACTTCGTTGAAGCTTCACTTAAAATCTTATAAGAATATTTTCAAAGTAAATTTATTATTTTATAATTATGGGACTTTTAAATGATTTCAGAAAAGAGAGATATTTCTCTCAAATAGCTTTGATTTCATCCATGTCAACATCCTTTGATGGGTTTTAAGTTTAATTGAAATTGATTTATGATACAAAACTTCCATTGAACATTTTGTGAAATATTTGACTGTGGATGTGTTATTTTTATACCATCCATAGTTTATGGAGAAATTGTTGACATTTCGTATGCTAGTTTTAATACGAATATTTATGTTATTTTTAAACCTATTCATATGAGGAATGTATTGGACTTAATAAGTGACAGGTGGAGCCCGCTATAGCTCCTCGATGCATCGGTAGGTCTCATGAGACAACTAGACGTGGAATTGGCCGAGGCCCTTTCCCAATTTGATTTATGGTTTTGGCCGAGGCCTTAATCATTTTAGACGTCTTGGCCGAGGCCTTGACAAAATGTTCCAAAATGTCTGGCATTATACATTCCCTCATTATGAAAGTGGTTATTGATATTTCATGTGATTATTCGTCTAGTAGAATATCCATGTGAGTAAGTAATGGCATTATTTTATTTTACTTTTTCCATATTATGATGAAGTTCAAGTTTAATAAGGCTTTTGTTTTAGTTATACATTGCCTTAAATGCTTATGTTTTCTTATGAAAGTTTCCGCTATATTTTTATCCTTACGGAGAATTTGAGCTCACCCCTTTCAATGTTTTATTTTTCCCAGGATGTGAAGAAGTGTATTATGACTGACTTGCAAGAATAGTCAGTGAGGATATGAGTGTGTACTAGGGAGACCATGTTATTTTAGTTTTCATTTTTTATGATGTAATGTAATATTTACGAATGTATCTAGTGTTTCCAAGGCTACTAAACTAATCGGTCTTTCGAGACTTGATCTTTTGTGATCATGCCAATGTTATGTAACAATGCACCGACTCTAGGTAACTGGGGTCGGGGCATTACAGTTGGTATCAGAGGAATTTTAGTACAAACCTTGGAAGCTAGATTTAGACAAACTCTGATTAGAGCACGTAGACCTAAGATGAACTTTGAGGATTAGTATAGAAGAACTTCCTAAAATTTTGGTATTGTAGAGATTTTGTGAGTTTTCTGAGCAATACATCCCTGTCTGCATACGAGCAGGTAGAGGCGGCTTTGGCACAGATGTACCTAGGGGTAAAACCCGAAAACACCGCTTTGAGCTAGACTCGAACGGGAATTGGTGCATGACAACGGGCCTTGCTGCACTCTTGGTTACGACACTCCTGGGGGATATGCTTAGGATAATTCTCGTTTTCTTTACAAACCACTATGAACGGTTATGAGTATATAATTCCTCAAAGAAAACCTTTTTATGATTATGGATTATATCTATAAATAGTTCAATTTATGTTAAGTATTTTATAAGTATGGAATTATGTATTTTTATTCAAAAACTAATCTAGTTTATGCCATTGTATAGAAATGGTTCCTAGTGGAAGGAATGGAAACCGTATCAATGCACGAACTCCGTGTAGGGATTTCCCTCCTGCTCAAGATAATAATTGTGGATCTGGAGATACAACTGATGTTGATCATCTTATTACTATACTGGGACAACTCACTCAAGTTATGAATAATAAACTTACTCGTATGGATCACCCTGATCCACAATGTGGAGGATCAATGTTAGAACACTTCATGAGGCAACAACCGCCAACATTTAATGGGGGTACAAATCCATTAGTAGCTGAGCAATGGATAAACTCCTTAGAGAAAATATTCCATGCCTTGGGGAGTAGCGAAAGGGAGAAGGTTGTCATGGCAGTTTACCGCCTCACTGGAGATGCCGATCAGTGGTGGTCGCTGATTCAAAACACAAAGGAAGATGATGACGTATCGAATATGGAATGGAGGGAGTTGAAAGAGCTTTTCCTAGAAAAATACTATCCTCGTGACCATCGAGCAGATATGGAAAGACAATTTTTGAGTCTGAGACAAAAGAAGGATGAGAATGTTGCAAAGTATGAGGCCAACTTTACAAGGTTAGCGAGGCATGCTGCAGATTATATACGTAACCCAAGAAGTAAGATTGATCGTTTCTTTGATGGGTTAAAACCATTTCTCCGTCGAGCATTAGTCTCACAAACCTTCTCGTCATACGAAGATATTGTCTCGTGTTCTATCAAGACAGAAAAGGAATTCTATAAGTCTTATGACAACAAAGTAAAGCAAGAGAAGAAGAGAACGGTGGAACAAGAGACAGATAAATGGAAAAAGGGAAAGAAGGATTTTCCATTATGTGATAATTGTGGGAAGAATCACCCTGGTACTTGCCTAAAAGGAATGGGAGTTTGTTATAAATGTGGGGAAAAAGGTCACCAGGCGCGTGATTGCAAGGGAAAGAAAGAGGCTATCAATGTTGAATGCTACAATTCTAGGGAAATTGGGCATTATGCAAATGAATGTCCTAAGAATCAGGGAAACTTATCTCAGAAAAGGCCAAGGGATCCAGGACAATCTTATGCTGTTACTACAGTTGAAGCAGAATAACTAATGTATTGGTGCTTTTGGACTCATGGATTATATTCTGGTTATTAGAATAATGTGATATATATATAAGGATTGTACTGCAGTACTTGTTGATTTCAGTAAGGTTTTAATATGATGAAGGTAATTATATTTTTAGTATGTAACAATAAGAGAAACATTACTTTGTTTGGGGAATCTGATAAATTGATTTTGGAATTAAGAGACCTTTTAGAGAAAGTCTGGATAGAGGTATTTTGGATAACTATAAAGGTTGGAGTGGATTAAGTTGATCTTTGGATAGTATTGTTTAAGGTTAAAAAATTTATGAAGATTATTTTTGGAATATTATAATACTATAGTTTTAGGAAAAGGACAACCTGCAGGGTGGGGCATAACCCGTCGCGTCGGACAAAGCTGCAGGAATCGAACCCACAACCATAGTGCGACAGGCCTTTATTTCCTACCACTAGCCTACAGGAAGTCCCTGGTTATTATAAAATAATTTTACTAATCTAAATGGTATGTGTTAACATTTGGAACCTTATACAATTAGGATAAGTATAATATTTTTGAGTTCTATTATCTTTTTGAGTGAAAGATGAGTTGAAGGTTGAATCTATAATTGTCAAGCATAAATATATATATACCTATCTCTTATTCAATGAATAAATTAATTCTTAAACTTTATTAAAGGGATATTAAAACAAAAAAATGTGTTATCCTAATACCTTATGTCTTGTTGAACTGATGATATTTTAAATCAAAGTAGCCGTTATGAATAGTAATAACCACCTTTTAAATTTATAGAAATTTTATATTTCAAAATGGACTTCATTTTTGTATTCCTAATATTGAAATTAGCCTATGTTGAATTTTTTGTAATTTTCTGAGAACTTCCAAATTTTTATGAATAGTGAAAAATACTTAAAACAACTTTTTTAATAAAAATAATTTATAGTGATAAGTTATACTATTGAGTGGTTTTAAAGTATAATTAGAATATATTTTTACCATTTTATCCAATGGTGGTCATTAGAATTAATTTAACATTGAAATTGGACATAAACAATTGCCGATCTTTTGATATAAATTGTTTCTTAAAAACATGCTATTTGTTGTGACAGCGGAAATTAATTATAAAATTAATTAATGAAACTTATATGTTTGGAATTTTGTAAAATAGAAATTATTTTTGAATTCGGAATATCAATTATATCTTAGGGTGAAATTTTGGCATTGTTCTTAAAAACTTCAATTTTTTATGAATAGTGAAACCACTAAGTAGTAGTTAAATAACAGATTTTTCGTTTAAATGAAATATTACCACTTCTGTGGTTTGATTTTCAAAAATCCGATATACATGGTTGTCATTAAGAAGTAAAATGTGGTTCAATGAGATTAAAATAATTTTTGGTGAATAGTAACTTTTAAGTTCTTAATCGCGATTAGAGGTAATTAGTGTAGTTTAAGGTAAAAATAATGTTTTAATAATATGAGATGAGCTTGACACATGTCCTATCCTCATTGGATGTGTCATGGCCGACCAAGAAAATCCATGAATCAACTTGGGGACCCCATGGAGCCACTTTAGTTAGAAAATGACATAAATACCTTTTATTTAATGTTAAAGTAAAAAAAAGACACAAACATGAAATGTTTTACTAAAACAATTTTTATATGGGGTTATACAAGTCATATTTTTGACTATAAATATTCATTGGAAATATAAAATGATTTCTTACATCATAGTATTTTTTTTTTTAATTTTTAGACATTAAATAAATTAAATTATTTATGACATCATTATGATGCAGCGATGACCTCATTATTTAACGATTTTAATAAAATGAAAAGATAATGTACAATCCAAGGCTTACACTTGTCCAAAGACTATTGGATGGGTAGATTTTAAACCCTTATCACCTTCTCCATGAATTATATAAGTGTGGGACCTTTAGAATCCGAAAAGCATTGTATAATAATGTAAAATTTCCTTACATTCCAAGAGTGCCCCTCCTCTCCTCTTATAAAAGGCCCCCACCTCTACCACCTCATTTACACTTTCAAGCCATTTGGTTCGGCCAACCTCTGCCCAAATACTCTCCCAACTTCTCTCCCTTCATCCTAGAAGCTTTACTTTAGTCAGAAAGCCATCCTATGGAGTCCTTTTGATCAAATCAAAAGGAAGAACCCGAAGAAGAGGTAACGTTTTCATCACCCTCTTTCATGTTTCTTTCATCTTCCACTCCCTCTTTGTTTATTATTTCAATTATAAAATTATAACTCCAGTATCTTCTATATACTGTGATGTTATTATAAATATGGAACAACCATATTCAGTATTCTGCCCATCATTTGAATGACATGTCACCATACGTGCATACATACGGCTTACCGTCTCCACGTCGTGGTGTAATTGTTATTCAATATATTATTATTTAGATGGGTATAATAATGATATGTAATTCATGTAAATAATAAATATAACATGATAATGATTCTGTATATATGATATACTATCCAATTATATATTATTTTAATATCAAAATAATGATATTGTCGCTCGTACGTACGTACGGACTACCGTCTCCACGAACGCGATGAGATTCATTCTCCGTCGTATCCATTCATGTATAATTATGATTTTATGATTTAAAAATAATGTTTAAGGACATGATATCATTCTGGATATGAATAAGATACAACCTATCCATGAAAAACACGACTTACGTAGCAAAACATATAAAATAAAACAAGTAAGTTAACACCCGAAACAACGATAAATCTAAGATATTGTTAACAAAGCAATGTTAAAAGATCATATATGATATCATATGAATGTATATGATTCTTGTATAATTTAATAACAATTATTTCACCATTATACAGGAGGTTAACCTACCCCAACCAAGGAAAAGTACAAGGTAAGGGTTTACTTCACAACCTCTTCATTATCCAAGGTTGTTTATACATAATTATCTACTGGGACCTCGTTATCATCCACATTCATGTTTCTTAAAAATGTCTTTCAAAACATTTTTACTATTAAATGGAAAATGGGTTAAAGTCATTTATACCATTATACATTTTTGAAAGGAATATTACCGTCGTTTTCCAAACAATGTACTTTTTGACCTTTTTGACAATTTAAGGTAAGAATGTTTTTTTTAACTTATACGGCGGGTGCGGCTATTTTCTGCCATTATAACTTCTTCGAAGCTTACCTTACAAGATTATAAGAATATTTTCAAACTAAATGTATTATTTTATAATTATGGGAATTTTAAATTATTTCAAAAAAGAGAGATATTTCTCTCAAATAGATTTGATTTCATCCATGTCAACATCCTTTGATGGGTTTTAAGTTTAATTGAAATTGATTTATGATAAAAAACTTCCATTGAACATTTTGTAAAATATTTGACTGTGGATGTGTTATTTTTATACCATATATAGTTTATGGAGAAATTTTTGACATTTCTTATGCTAGTTTTAATACGAATATTTATGTTATGTTTAAACCTATTCATATGAGGAATGTATTGGACTTAATAAGTGACGGGTGGAGCCCGCTATAGCTCCTCGATGCATCGGTAGGTCTCATGAGATAACTAGATGTGGAATTGGCCGAGGCCCTTTCCCAATTTGATTTATGGTTTTGGCCGAGGCCTTAATCATTTTAGACGTCTTGGCCGAGGCCTTGAAAAAATGTTTCAGAATGTCTGGCATTATACATTCCCTCATTATGAAAGTGGTTATTGATATTTCATGTGATTATTCGTCTAGTAGAATATCCATGTGAGTAAGTAATGGCATTATTTTATTTTACTTTTTCCATATTATGCTGAAGTTCAAGTTCAATAAGGCTTTTGTTTTAGTTATACATTGCCTTAAATGCTTATGTTTTCTTATGAAAGTTTCTGCTATATTGTTATCCTTACGGAGCATTTGAGCTCACCCCTTTCAATGTTTTATTTTTCCCAGGATGTGAAGAAGTGTATTATGACTGACTTTCAAGAATAGTCAGTGAGGATATGAGTGTGGACTAGGGAGACCATGTTATTGTAGTTTTCATTTTTATGATGTAATGTAATTTTTAAGAATGTATCTAGTGTTTCCAAGGCTACTAAACTAATCGGTCTTTTGAGAATTGATCTTTTGTGATCATGACAATGTTATGTAATAATGCACCGACTCTAGGTAACTGGGATCGAGGCATTACAATTCTCTTGTGTCGAGGTGTGTGAACGAGTCGGCCCCTGTGTTGGGATATGACAACTTACTTCTCCATTTTCCGCCACATCGGGATGGTGGGATTTACTTGCATTAGCAGGGAGATATCCTTACATATGTTGGTGTCCCACCGTATCAAGTTAGTGGTCTCTATAAGTAGGGATATGTTCATGCCTATTGACCTCAACCATATCGGGATGGAGGGCGTCAGGAGCATCTATGAGGAGATGGTCCTGTAGGCACTGGATTTCCACCATGTCTAGTTGGTGGGATTCTTGATTCCAGGTAGGTAGAGGTTCCAACAGGGTAGGTTTTTTCATGTATGGGTGACGAGCTTTATGAGGCTAGGAAGGGATACATGTCTGCTTGTAGGTTTCCCCCATGTCAGGATGGTGGGCTTCAGAAGAGCGAACAGGTGTATGGGCTTGCCCGTGATATGACTTTGTATTTGAGTAGTAGAGTTATTCCTCAGGAATGATGGTGATGACCTATTCCTGGTTGTTTGTTCGCCGCTCTAGGTGGTCGGTCCGAGGGGTCAGAGCTCAGGGAGAATAGGCATGGATCCTCAGGGTGGTATCCTCTTCCGGGTGAGGATACGAGGTCGCGATGTAGTTGTGGTGACGTCTTCCAACGAGGCCTTGGAGCAGAACCCCTTTCCGACAAGGATGAATTCATTAGCATCGACCTCATCTACCTCTCTAAGATAAAGGAGGTATTCATTGTCTCGTTCTGGGGATAGTCTCTTGAAATGGTTTGAGACAGCAACAAGGGATACTTATATCTTTTCCCTCGGTTTCTGCTAGGTAAGTAGCTGGGGGGACTTATCCAACTGGTGGGTGTAAATAGACACCTCCATAGTTGGGAGATTACCATTCAGATGGTACTCTTAGATTAGTGCATCTGAGACCCAACATTGAAGACGCTGGGTGGGGAATGGGGTCCTCTGCCGATTGAGAGGCCTTATCTTCAAGTTGATCATCGTGCGTGTCAATAAATTCCTTTGAGATTCCATTGGATTGAAGGAAGCTCTACGGTGTACCTGTGAAACATTTGGAAAGTAAAAAAAGAAAAGCTCTGAAATGTAGCATCTCGTAAGCCCATTTGTAATTAATGACCTTGTTTGGCCTTCCTTTTGAACATTAAAGGGGGTATAGAGTGGAATTATTACACCAAATCGGTTGAAGGCTCACGGTTGGGTCCATTTTTTTGTTTTGGTTATAGAACAAAAAAGACGGACCTTTAGACATTAATCTTCCGTTTATTGTTATGGAGAATTTCAGATTAGGGTAAATCTTTCATGCTGGTTAAAGATTCATGTCAGGTTCACCATTTTTGTTTCACGAATAATGGGACGTGATAGGTTATCGTGTCTAATTAAAGGGTTTCAATGCTATTTAATCATTCTTATTAGGTTCCCTATCTCTATAGCTTCTCCTAGCCTCTAAAGGGGTTATTTGTGGATCCAGAAAATTCCAACGGTTCTTGTATCCAATGATCCATGGACCTACTTTCCAAAGTCAGGCACTCATTGGGTGATATGGCCAAAGACACTTAATAACTCAAATTGGTTGAGAGTATGGGATGTCGGGCTCATCACACCCTTTTGGGGGAAATTATTGCCTATTCCAGGACTCTCTTATAGATTTAAGATGTGTTCATATGTTCGTGAATCTTTGGTTTATTCCCAAGAATAGTATCCACAGATTACCCCTAGGTTGGGAGTCACAGTTATACGCAGGGATCCAGAACCATCTACATCATAGATTTACCATCCCTCATTAGATTAATGATTCTAGGGAAGTTTGAGTTTGTTTAGAAAACATTGGTCTCAAGCCTTACAATTAGGTTCCTTGGAGTTTATTGTCATCCAAGGGGGACATAGAGTGACTTGAGTGTCTGGATCGAACTCTAAATACAGTCTTCCTATATATCCTCGTGAGAGGAATCAGAATCCACGTATTTTGGTGCCACTTAACAGGACACATCACCCTTTTAAGCCATGTGACAAGGACCCAATCATACAGTTTAACATCATGTGGAAAGGACTTCTTGGTGACATGTGCCAAGTCAATGTTGGTGTGGGACTTACACCAAAGCGGCCCAGAGGACCCGAAAAAATGATTTCCTAGGCTCGGGTATGATCTTGATAGGGGAATGAGGACACAGTCTGATAAGGATAGATGGGTATCAGAATTAGATGTTGGCCCCTAGGGAGGTTTCCTACGTATCCCAGTTGGTTGGGAATCAAAGTGTACGTAATTATGGAAGGTCAGGGATTACACGTGATAGTTTCCTGTTGAGGTGTGGTTGGTAGACCATGTCGGGGTATGGTCATTTATTACATGTGGTTGGTGTCCTGAGTTGGGATTGAACCTCAGAGAGGTGTCCTACATACCCTGCTTAAGAGATAGGGATCAAAACCCACATAGTTCAGAAAGGGTTTGGTGATTTTTTAATCCATAAAAACCTCTAATCCCAAGTGAGTCATGATCATTGTGAGAAACAAGATGATGTGAAATATTCGACAATGCACACACCTCCTCCCCTATTGGTGGTTGATGGAGAGCCCGCAGCGGAAGAGGCCGAGGCAATCGTGGGAGAGGGCGTAGAACAATGAACATTACCATATGAAAAGGAAAAAGCTATTGCCGTCTGGCGAGGATGGTGTGGGGATTAAACCAGGAGGGATACCATGTCGCTCTCTCCAGGGGAGGGGAGAAGTTCTCACCAATGTAACTCCTTAAATGGAAAAGAGAGAAGGATCCCTCAATCCTGGAGAGTGGAGAGGCAGAAATGGGCTCTCGAGTTCAGACTCTGCACTACCATGGGTATGTGAACCATGCAATGCTCTGGATTCCTGTTCAAGGGATGGGGTAACCCCTTTGTCACCGCCTACCATGTGTATGTGAACTTAGGAGGGAGTGATAATGCGCCCAAAGGTTTCATCATGCTGGTAAGGTGTATTTGGGATGGCCTTGGCTTCGTGTCGATGGATAGGATAATGAGGGGATTCTGGGGGAATGTACAGAATTAGAAGGGCCTTATATAACTCGGGGGATGGAAATACCGAAGGCCTTGGCGGGCCACATGGCCATAGGAGGATTGGCGTCCTTCGTGCAGGTAGGTGCTACGTAGATGGAGAGGTCATCTGTGTACCGGTGTGGTACGCGAACTGAGAGGAATCCCGCCTACCGGAGTGGTACGTGACTTCGGTTTGGGTCCACATACCAAATTGTTATGCGGCACTGGAGTCCGCTCGATTGGTGGCGGCAAGGAGTAGTGCTGGTTAGGGTTGCGCCCGCGTAAGAGGGTGCTATGTGGTGTGATGGATTGAAGAAGGGGCATAGGATCCCTGGTTCGCAGGGAGTGCATCCACATAGGGGCCTTGGTTCATGGTTTACCAATTTTAGGTTTTCGATTTATCAATTTAATTATGCATTTTTCAATTCTTAACAATTCTTCCCTAGTTTCTACCTATTGTTGGTTCGTGAATCAAAACTTAGTGGTCCAAGAAATCTTAAGCTCCTGGAAACCTCTTCCTTCTCCAAAAGTCGATCGCCAAGAATCTGTTCCTCAATCAGCCAATCCCTTTCTTCTCCACCTTGACTTTCTTTTATAAAAGGTAGAAAGGGTTGTATATATGGTCATGCAGCACCTTTTGTAGAGTCCCGTGATAGGAAACCTAGCCTACGGATGACTTAGTCAACCCAAGGATTACAAGGTATGTTGAATGCACCTCACCCCACAAAACAACTCATTCACGGGGGTGATTTGCCACCACATAGGGTTCCGACTCCGTTTCGCGAATGACACTGTGCACGGTGGGGGACGGTCTACATTTGTGTATCAGTCCAGCTACACTTTTCTAGCCATTTGGTTCGCTCCCACATAGTAGCTCCACCTCCATTTCGTAAACAATAGCATCCGTGGGTGGGGCGGTTCACTGAATCAGCAGTGTACCGTTGATGTTGAACCGGTACACATAATGGTTAGAACCTTTACAATTTGTTAGAAACATTCTTCATATTTTTCCCAAATTATTGATGAATATTGGGTAGAATCTTCCACTAATTTTAATAGAGTATCTTCCTTCCCTTCTTTGGATTGTTCAAGACCCTATAAACCCATAAAAACCCTAAAAGCACTATGAACTATAAAAATACTTTAAACCCATAAAAATGTTAAAGAAACTCTAAAACCTTACAACCATAAAAAACCCAATAAAATCTTACAATCCCTAAGAACGAAAAAAAAACCCAAAAACCCCAACAAATTCCCTAAAAACTATAAAAAATCATAAAAATATTAATAAATCCCTAAAAATGTAAATAACCCTAAAACTCTATAAAGCCCTATGAAAACCTTAAAAACATAAAAACTCTGAAAACCCCTAAAGAGCTAAAAAATGATAATAATGCCACAAACACTAAAATATCCTAAAATCAAAAACAACCCCAAAATAAATAAAAACACACAACCATATTAAAAATCACATAAAAATAGTAAAAAACCAATAAATACTCTGAAAACCCTTTAAGCCACTAAAATGTAAAGAAATCTAAAAAATGTAAACCCCCCAAAAATTAAAGAACCACAAAAAACCCCAAACCCAGAAAAACCTGAGTCTCTAAAACCATAAACACCCAAAAAACCAAAAAACCCAAAAAAATTATAAAAATCTGAAAATTCTTTGTAAAAGTAAAAAACCCTAAAGACCCTAAGAAAAATTTATAAACCTGGAAACACTTAAAACACATAAAAACTTAAAAACTCTATGGACCCTAAAAACCCTAAAGTCTCAAAAAATACATAAAAATTATAACGAATCCCTAAATATCCCTAAAAATGTAAAAAAGCCCTAAAATCCATGACAACCTCTAATAAAACCTCATAAACTAAAAATAAATAAAATCCCCCAAAACAAAAAAAAATCTGAAAACCATAAAAGGCCCTAAAAGACCCTAAACCCCCTTAAAACCCTCAAAACCACTAAAAATATTTAAAAAACCCTAAAAACTGATAAAAACCCTAAAAACCAAGGAAAACTCTAAAATCCATTTAGAAACCAAAAAACTTTTAAAAACTATAAAAATACATCAAAACCCTAAAAAACTCAAATGCCATAAAAACCCATAAGAACCCTAAAAACCCTAAAATCCTCAAAATACCTAAAAACCCTAAAACCCCATAAACATGTAAAAACATAATAAAAATCCATAATAATGTAAAATAGCCTAAAAACAACAAAAAATCTAAGAAAACCTTAAAAATATATAAACACTTAAAACCTATAAAGAACCTAAAACATGTTAAAAACAAAAAATACCCTAGAAACCCCAAATATCCCTAAAACAGTGAGAAAATATAAAATCCTAAAAAATTCAAAAAAAATTACCAACTTAAAAACCCAAAAAACCCCAAGAATCACTAAGAAACCCATAAAAATCTAAAAACATTTAAAACACTAGAAAATCCTAGAAAATGATAAAAACCCAAAAAACCCCAAATAATCATAAAAATAATAAAATCCTTAAAACCATAAAATCCTAGAAACCCCATAAAAAACAAAAAACTCTAAAAACTCTTTAAACCCCAAAAAGTAAAAAATCTCTAAAAAATATAATAACCCTAAAAAAAACATAAAAACCAAAAGAAACCCCATAAAAACACTAAAAACTCAAAAACCCCTTAAAGCAGTTAAATTACCTAAAACCCTAGAAATCCATAAAAATCCTCAAAATACCTAGAAATACATACAAACGGAAAATACATAAATACCATGAAAACCCCTAAGAAAATAAAAAAAACAAAAAACTCTTAAACCCCATAAAAAACCTAAAACATAATAACACTAAAATACCCTAAAACCCAAAGAACCATCAACATCCCGAAAATCCCTAAAACCCCAAAAAAACTAAAAACCACTATTTATCCCTAAAAATTTAAAAATTCATAAAAAATCTATGAAAATATTAAAAAACTAGAAACACTTAAAACCCATGAAAACCTAAATACACTAAAAAACTAAAAACCAAAACAATACACTAAAATCTAAAAAACCCTTTAAATACATAAAAACATTAACAACCACTAAAAACCTTAAAAACCCTAAGATACTAAAAAAACTAAAACCCCAATAAAAAATAAAATCCCAAAATAACCATAAAACCCCTAAAAACCCTAAAAACCCTAAAAACCATAAAAATTATAAAAATCCTAAAAATTCCTAAGAATTATGGAAAACATAAAAACCCATAGATACCCTAAAAACCTTAAGAAAATCATAAAAACATAAAAAAAATAAAACCCCTAAAAACCTAAAAACACTAAATACATTAAAAAAATTCAAACCTTATAAAGATAATAAAACCCCCTATAATCCTTAAAACCCCAAAAACCCATAAAAACACTAAAAATCATAAAAATCGTTAAAAATGTAAAAAAACCATAATATTCCAAAAAAAAACCCTAAGAAAACCTTAAAACCTAAAAAAAATTAAAACCCCTAAAAACTATGAAACCCTTAAAAACCATGAAACCCCTAAAGCAATAAAAACCCACTAAAAATCAGAAAACCCCATTAAACTACTAGAAACATTAAAATCTCTAAAAAATCATAAAGCCCCTAAAAACTCAAAAAAAAACTTATAAACCCAAAAAACCAAAAATACCTCAAACCTCTAAAACACATAAAAATCCCCAAAACCCCTAAATATCAATAAAAATAATAAAAAATACCTAAAGTTCTTAAAAACATAAATACCCTAAAAAATTGAAAAATCCAAAGAAACCATAAAAACAGAAAAACCCATAAAACCCCAAGAAAATCCAAAAAATTCTAAAAACCCTAGAAAATCCTAAAACCATAAAACCCCTAAAAAACATAAAAACCCTAAATACACAGAAAATACATAAAACCACTAAATACTATAAAAACCTTTTAAACACAATTTTTTTTAAAAAACTATAAAAATATTTTAAACCCCTAAAAAATCAAAAAAAAATTAAATACCCAAAAAATTGACAAAAACCCTAAAAACCCTTAAAATCCCACTGAAAACTAAAAACCATTAAAATACCTAAAAATACCTAAAGTTCATAAACACTTAAAAATCCGTAAAATCCCTAAAACCCCCTAAAAACCATAAAAATCTAAATATACTTAAAATCCCAAAAAACCTAAAAAATAATAAAACCCTAAAAAATCGTAAAAACCCTAAAAGATCAAAAAAACCATGGAAATCCCAAAAAACATAAAAATTATTAAAAATCATAAAAAATCCCAAAAATCCCTAAAAACGTAAAAACCCTTTAAACCCCAAAACCCCATGAAAACCCCAATGAAAACTTAAAGACCATAAAAACCAAAAAAACATTAAAACCCCTAAAAACATTAAAGACCCTCAAAATCCCTAAAATCCACTAATATTCCTAAAAACCTCTAAAAATCCCTAAAACTCTAAAAAACCATAAAAGCCCAGAAAACCCTAAGAAACCCATAAAAACCTAAAAACACATAAAACCCCTAAAAACCTAAAATACACTAAAAACCATATAAAACCTGAAAAGTCCCTAAAAACCATAAAACACCAAAAACCCATAATAACCCATAAAAACATTAAAATACCCTAAAAACCCACAAAAAACACTAAAAATCATTTAATCCGTAAAAACATTATAAAAAGTAAAAGATCTTAAAAAAACCTTAAAAATCAATGAAAACATTAAAAACCAAAAAAAACCAAAATACCAAAAAACCTTAAAAAACTAAAAAACTCCCAAAAATCCCAAAAACCCATTAAAATTCTTATAGACCCATAAAACCCATAAAAATCCAAAAATTCCATAACAATTATTAAAATGTAAAAAAACCCCAAAAACTCTAAAAATTCACAAGATAAACTTTAATGATAAAAACACTTAAAACCTTACAAAACCTAAAAATGATAAAAATCTTTAAAACGATAAAAAATAGTAAAAACCACTAAAAACTAAATAACCCATAAAACCATAAAAAACCTAAAAACCCTTAAAACACTTATAAAATCCTAAAACCCCCTTATAATTATAAATATCCTTTAAACCCCTAAAAAGTTAAAAAAAATATAAAAAAATCAAAAACCCTAAAAACTAAAAAAACTCTAAAAACCCTAAAACCCCTAAAAACCTCAAAATACCTAAAAAACTAAAAAATAAAAAAAATACTTATTATACCTAAAAATTTAAAAACCCTAAAACACTAAAAAACCCAATTAAAACTCTAAAAACATAAAAACACTTAAAACCCCTAAAACAATAAAATAATAAAACCCTAAAAGACCCTAAAAACCCAAAAGACCTCTAAAAGACATAAAAATCCCTTAAAATCCTAAAAACACTAAAACTATAAATATAGTTTAAACCCTTACAAACATTAAAAATCTCTATAAACACTTAAACCCCTAAAAACTCAAAAAACACTAAAAAACCAAAACACCATAAAACCTAAAACCCCTAAAAATCCCTAAAACCCCATAAAATCCCTAAAAAACCTAAAACCCCATAAAAATCTTTAAAAGGTGATAAAAACACAAAAAAATATTAAACCATTAAAATACATTATAAAACCTTAAAAACCTAAAGACATTTAAAACCCTTAAAACTAAAAGATGAAAAACACAATAAAAACCACAAAAAAAATAAAAACAATAGGAACCCTAAAATCATTAAAAAACATTATAATATTATAAAATTACTAAATACTACTAAAAACCCTTTAAACCATAAAAAATTAATTTTTTAAAAAAAATACAAAAACACTAAAAAAATTGAAAAAATCCCTAAAACCCCCAGAAAATCATAAAAACACTAAAAACTATAAAAACCATAAAAATAATCAAAACTCATAAATAACTATAAAAATCCTAAAAAATCCTAAAAATCCCTATAATCAAAAATACCTAGAAAAACCTAAGAAAACATTAAAAACCTAGAACAATTAAAACCCCTAAAGCCTAAAAACTATAAAACCCTAAAACCCATAAAAATAGAAAAGGACCTAAAATTCCATAAGAACATAAAAAACAATAAAAACATGGATAACCCTAATAAAACCATAAAAACAAAAAAAATATATATAAACCCCTAAAAAACCTAAAAAAATGCTAAAATCCATAAAACCCCAAAAAACCCCTAAACCCCTAAAATACCCTATAAAGGGAAGATGGTGGCTTTCTCTCATGGATGGTGCTCTCGGTGCTCTCACGTTCTTCCCCTCCCTAGTGTTTTCGGCCTGCTCCTTCGATGGAAGATCGCATCTCCCCTGGAGGCTTTGTGGTGCAAGCAGCTATAGGTGATTTTGGCTCTCTCTACCAGCCCTCGGTTTTGGAAGTTTTGCTCGGGATGGTGTTGGTTCGGCCTTGAGGCCGTTGTGTGGTGCGATGGGTGGCAGATTCAAGTTCAGGGCGGAGATTTCTGGTTCGCTGCTGCCAGATCTAGTTCTTAGTGGCTGGAGCTTGGTGGGATCTAGTTCGTCGAGGCTAGATCAAGTCTTCTATGGTGGGACCTGATGAGAGGCGGGTGTGAAGTCATGGTGGTGGCGGTTCCCTGCTTTTTGCGTTCTGGGAGTGGATCGGTGGTCCTGGTTTCATGTGAAGTCATCCTTGATCCGTTTCTTCGGTCGATGAGGATTGACGAGATGCATCTGATGCTGGTCTTCGAATGTTCCCAATGTGATGGTCTCACTCGGCTTCACACTTTGGAGATTCAGGTTGTTCGAGCTCTTAATCGGCTTCGTATTCTCAAGGCGGCGGTGAGATTTATGATCTTCTGTAAGATGGCTTCTTCGCGGCGTGGTTCCCCAAGATCGGCTGTTTCCTTGTGGCCCTGGTGTGTAGTTGCGTTTGAGCATTTTCGGTTTTGGCGGTGCTTCTCCTCAGGAGTCTTCCTGCCTACAGAAGGTGCCTATGCGTGGAGCGACATGGTTGCGGTGGTGGCATGGTAGATCAGGATCTGGTTTTCATGGCTAGGAGAGTTGGCTGCTCTGGCTTCTCTGGTTGCAGATCTTGTCGCGTTGGTGTGGTTTGGTGTCTCTGGATCTCCACTGGTGTATATGATGCAGGTATGCACTCTGGTATGGCTTCTTTCTCGAGATGGTTCTTCGGATTTGCGGTCGCCTCCCGCCACTGTAGGTTTTCTTTGGTTTTGCTGTGATCTGGTCCATTTGGGGGTCAATTGTTTCTTTGCTGGATTTTCTGGATTGAATTCTCTGCATTACAAGTTTTGCTGCTTTTTGGCTGTGGATGGATTGGACGAGAACCGCTTATGGTGTTGGTTCTTAAAGTTGGGGCGCTGGTTTCTGTGGTTTGGTTTGGGAACTGTTTGGTATGATATGCTGGATGCGGGCACTGTTGTCCCTGTTTTGTGTCTTTGTGAGTTTGGATGCTCGTTGCTGCTTGGTAGTGAGCTGCTGAATGTTGGTGATGGTGAGGCTTTTGATTTTGATGCTGGTGGTTCTGTGATGTTGGATGCTTGTGCTTCTATGACGTTGGATACTGGTGGTTCTAGATGTTGGTTGCTTCTTGGATGGGAGGTGCTGAAGCTCCAGTTTATGGTCGTGATACTACTGTATACTGTTTGCTGTTTCAGTTTGGATGCTGGTCGTTGGCTAGCAGTGAGCTGCTGGATGCTGATTGATGCTGGATAATGGTGGTTCCTGCTTTTCTTTGTGTGTTTTCTTTTTTTTTTATTGACTTTTCTTTTTTTGGGGTCTTTGTCTTGAGTCGTTAATGGTTGTTGGGTGTGGGTCGTTTGACCCCTCCCACACCCCTTGTCTGCTGTGTCTCTTTTTTCTTCTAATAAATTTGGGGGGGGGGGGGGGTCGGGGATAGCTCGACCCTCACAACTTCCTTGTCCTAAAATACCCTAAAACCACCTAAAACAATTAAACCCCAAAACCCATAAAAATAATAAAACCACATAAAAACCCAAAATACCACTAAAAAACTCTAAAAATACCTTAAAATAGTAAAAATGTTAAAAACTCTAAAAACTATAAAACCCTTACAAACTCAAAAAATCCCGTAAAAACCCATACACCCAAAAAGCCTAAAAACCCTAAAAAAACCCTATTTTTTTGAAGTCCCAAAAAAAACATAAATATCCTAAAAACCCAAAAAAAACTTAAAATTTTAAAAAAACATTAAAACGCAGAAAACCTTAAATAAAATTTTAAAAACAAAAAAACACTTAAAACTCCTAAACCCCTAAAAACATCAATTCATTTGATATATGTTTCTTTTTTCCTTAAAAACCCAAAAAATGATAAAACCCCTAAAAGACCCTAAAACCCTAAAAAATATTAAAATGCATAAAAATAACTAAAAACACTAAGAAAAACAAAACCCCATAAAAACCCTAAAACCAGTAAAAACTCTAAAAGCCCTTTAATCCCTGGATAATGTTAAAAATATCTAAAAAGCCCTCAAAATCCTAAAAATAAAAAAATAACAAAAAACAACATAATTTTTTATAAAAACTAAAACCCCTAAAAATCTCTAAACCCCCTTAAAACCAATAAAAATCCTAAAAAATACATTAATATCCATAAAATCATAAAATATCAAAAAAATGTTAAAATGCTAAAAAAACCCTTAAAACCTAAAATCGGTTTAAACCCCTAAAAAACCTAAAAATCGCAAAAAAACTTAACACCCTTAAAACCCTAAAACCCTCAAAATTTATAAAAACCCTCAAAACCCATAGAACTCATCAAAACCTATAAAAATCCAAAAAAACCCAAAAATCCCAAAAAAATATAACTCCTAAAACCCCTAATAAACCCTAAGAAAACATTAAAAACTAAAGAGCACTTAAAACCTTAAAAAATCTTAAAAACCCTAAAACCCTAAAAGCCCCTAAAAACCCTAAAACACCCAAAAAACCATAAATCCCCTAAAAACCATAAAACCCAAAAACCCATTAAAACTCAAAAAACCACTAAAAATATAAAAACCCATTAAACCACTAAAAATATAAAAACCCATTAAACAACTAAAAATGTTAAAAACTCTAAAAAACTTTAAAACACAAAAAACTCAAAAAATAGTTAAAACACCAAAGACAATAATAAACTTAAAACCCTAAATCCCATCAACATCCATAAAAAACCCTAATAACCATAAAAATCCATAAAAATCCCTAGAAACATAAAAAAACCCAAAAACCTTGAGAACCACTAAGAAAACATTAAAAACCCCAAAAAATGTAAAATATATAAAACACCAAAAATATGATAAAGAACCCAAAACCCTAAAAACCTAAAAACATTAAAAACCCTAACACCCATAAAAACCATAAAGGAACTGAACACTTTAAAAACCCTTTAAAACACTAAAAATATTAAAAAGACACTAAAAACCATGAAAACTCAAAAAAACTAATAACCCAAAGAATCCAAAAAATCTCCTAAAAACCTTAAAAACCAAAAAAATCCCTGAAAAACCATAAAAGAATAAAAATATTACAAAAATTCTTACAAATCTATAAATAGAAAAAAAACCTAAAAACCCTGATAACCCCAAAGAAAAACCTAAAAACCTGAAAGACCTTAAAACCCCTAAAAACATAAAAAATGATAGATCCCCTAAAACCATAATAAACCATAAAAATCCTAAGAAGCCATAAAATACCTAAAAATATTAGGAGCCTTAAACCCCTGAAAACCCATTAGAGAACCTTAAAAATATAAAATCTCATAAAAAGCTAAAAACCAAAAAATGCTAAAAAAAACTAAAAACCATAAATATCCATAAAAACTATAAAACCCCAATAAATCCTTATATTCCCAAAAATTACAATTTAAAACTTTTAAACCCCTTTAAATCCATAAAAATGTTAAAAACTTATAAAAATATTAGAAACCATAGAAATCTTTAAAAAGAAACATAAAACCCTAAAAACCCCATAAATACTCTAAAATCATAGAAAACCCAAGAAACCCTCAAAATAACTAAAAAACATAAACACCATAAAATCCAAAAATTCAAAAAAATACATAAAAATGTAAAATACTCGAAAAACCCTAAAATAATAAGCAATCCTTAAAAACATAAAAATGCTTAAAACCAATATAAATCCTAAAACATAAAAACCCATTAAACCTTAAAAATCCATAAAACCCCAAAACACCATAAAATGCCTAAATCTATAAACCCATAAAAATCCATAAAAAATATACAACCCTGCTAACGAATCTCAAAACCCTATAACCCTCTAAAAATTTTAAACCTCTAAAAACCCAAAAAATTAAAAAACCTTAAAAACCCCCAAAACCCTAAAACCCCTTAAAAATATAAAAATACTTAAAAAAGATCATAAAATCCAAAATATTTCCTTAAAATCCCATAAAACTTAAAACCCTAAAAACCAAAAAAACCCCCAAAAATCATAAAAAAATAAAATCCCTAACCCCCTCCCACACAAAATCATAAAAAGTATAAAATTCATAAAAATCCTAAAATACCACAAAATATTTAAAATCCCTAAAAACCATAAAATCTAAAAAAATGTAAAAATACCAAAAAAGTAATAAAATCCTAAAAACCCTAAAACTCGTAAAAAACCCTAGAACCCACAAAATCCTAAATACAATAAAAATTATAAAAATACCTAAAAATACTATAAATTTAAAACCCCAAAACCCCTAAGAAAACAATAACTACCTAAAAACAGGTAAAACCCCTCAAAAACCATCAAACCCCTAACAACCCACTAAAAACTATTAAACCCCAATAAACACATAAAACTTTAAAAAACTCTAGAAATTATAATACCCTAAAAATTCAACCCCCTAAAGGCCCAAAAGGCCTAAAAACCCTCAAAATCCCTAAAAACTCTAAATACTCTAAAAAGAATAAGAATCCTAAAAAACCCTAAAATACCTAAAAACATAAAAAACCTAAAAACACAGAAAAACCATATTACAACCTTAAAAACCTAAAATCACTTAAATCCCAAAAAAACCTCAAAACCCTATAAACTATAAAAACCCCCAAAACACATCAAAATCACTAAAAACCCTAAAACCCAAAAAATCCAAAATTAAAACATAAAAATCCCTAATATAATAAAACCCTTAAAAATATAAAAACACGTTAAGATATACTAAAAACCATAAAACACCTAAAAATAAAAATAACCCTAAAAATCAATAAAAATCCAAAAAACCCATTAAAAATATAAAAACCCTACAACCCCTGGAAGTCTAAGAAACTCTAAAAAAACTAAAAAAACCTTAAAAACTCAAAAAAAACCAAAAAAACAAAAAACCATAAAAACCATAAAACCATAAAAAACCCCAAAATCCATAAAAATCATTGAAAACCATGAAAACAACAAAGATATTAAAATATCCCAAAAAATCCCAAAAAAACATAAAAAATAATAAAAACTTGGAAAACACCTAAAAACAAGAAACAACTGAAAACATGTCAAATCCCTAAAAAACTAAAACCTAAAAACCATATAAACCTAAAAAACGCATAAAAACCCTAAAACCCAATAAGTCAGCCAAAATCTACTAAAACACTAAAAATTCCTTTTTCTCTTAAAATGTAGAAAAGATCTGAAAACCGTAAAACCCATAAAACTCAAAAAAATCCTAAAAACCCAAAAAAACATAGAAACCCAAAACCTCTAAAAACCATAAAACACTCAAAATTCCCCAAAACAATAAAAACAACAAAAATCCAAAAAATCCAAAAAATTCCGTAAAAACCTAAAAACCTTAAAAACCCTGAAAACCCCTAAGAGAACCTCAAAAACCTAAATACACTTTAAACCCCAAATAATTGAAAACACTGAAAACCCTAAAAACCCTTAAACCTTAAAAACCCCTAAAGATGAAAAAAACCCGAAAACCCCACTAAAAAATCTAAACCCCTTTAAACCTCTAAAAATGTTAAAACCCCTAAAACCCTAAAAACTCAAAAAAAAACCTAACGACCCTAAAAACTATAAGAACCCTAAAACCCTCAAAATACCTCAAAACCCTAAAAATCATAAAAATAAAATAAAAAACCATAAAAATGTAAAAAACCCTAAAAACACTAAAAAACCATAAGAAAACTATAAAAACCTAAAAAAAATTAAACCCCAAAAAATGATTAATACCCTAAAGACCCATAAATTCCCTAAAACCCCCTTAAAATTATCAAAATCCCTGAATACCATAAAAACCATAAAAATCATATAAAATCCCAAAAAATCAAAAAAATCCAAAAAAAGCATAAAACCCTATGAAAAACATAAAATATAAAAACAACTTAAAACCAAAAACCCTAAAAAACAATAGAAGAACTAAGAAACTCTAAAATGACCTAAAATCCCCTAAAAACCTTAAAACCCCAAAAAAATTAAAACACTAACACAACTAAAAACTCTAAAAAAGCCTTTAAACCCCTAAAAATGTTTGAAATTTCAAAACCCTAAAAACTCAAAAAAAACACTGAAAATCCAAAAAAACTATAAATTCCCTAAAAAATTATAAAACCTATCAAAATCCCTAAATACAATAATAAATTATAAAATCCTAAAAATTTAATAATTCCTAAAAACATAAAAACCCTCAGAAAAAAACTAAAAACCTATAAACACTTAAATCCCATAAAAAACCTAAAAATAATAAAAACACTAAAAGACTAAAAATAATAAAAATACCCTAAAAAGTAACAAAATCCACACAACCCTAAAAAAATAAAAAACCTAAAAATCCCCAAAAACAAAAGTCCCTAAAAATTCACTAGAAACCCCAAAAACCATAAAAAGACCTTAAACACCATAAACCCCACTAAAAATCATAAAAACCTCTAAAAACCATAAAACCCCTAAAAACCCATAAAAACTATAAAACCCACTAAAAATATTAAAACCAGTTTAACTCCAAAAAACGTTAAAAATCTATAAAAGACTAAAAAACCCTAAGAATATAATAAAAAACCCTAAAGCCCCAAAAAAACCAAAAACCCCAAAAAACTTAAAAACCATAAAAAACCTCAAAATCTCTAAATAACCTAAAAACCATATAGATTCAAAAAAATACCTAAAAAATCCAAAAAACATAAAAACACCTAAAAACACTATGAAAACATTGAAAACCTAAAAAATAATCATAACCCCAAAAACCCAAAATATGATAAAAACCCTTAAAACCCTTTAAAACATCTAATAACCATAGTACCCCTAAAATCCATACAACCCTATAAAAACCCACAATACCCCTAAAAACCACTAAAATTTCTATAAAACCTCTAAACCCCAAAAATGTTAAAAATATTTAAACTCTAAAAACTAAAAAGATACATAAAACCCTAAAAAACAAAAATAAACTAAACACCTAAAAAACTAAAAACCCTCAAAATCCCTAAAAACCCTAAAATCCATAAAAATCCTAAGTAATATCTTAAAATATCCAAAAAAAAATAAAAAACCATAGATACCCTAAAAACACTATGAAAACCATAAAAACCAAAAAACACATAAAAACCCTAAAAACTAAAAAATGCTGAAAACCATAAAAAACCCAAATGTACAATAAATCCTTTCAAAATAACTAAAAAATGCAAAAACCAAAAAAACCAAGAAAATCACAAAAAAATCCAAAAAAATAAATAACCCTAAAACCCTAAAAACCCTAATAAATCTTTAAAAACTAAAAATTACTTAAGACCCCTAAAAACCTAAAAAACGTTGAATGCCCTAAAAGACCCAAAAATCCCCAAAACACTTAAAACCTATAAATAACTATAAAAAACATAAACAAACTTAATAACCCTAAAAACTCTAAAAAACCACTAAAAACTCTAATATAAATTTTAACCCCAAAAAATGTTAAAAATTATAAAAAACATTAAAAACCCTAAAAACTCAATAAACAAAAAAACCCAAAAAAAGCATTAAAAATCCAAAAATCCCAAATTAGCCTAATGTTTCTCAAAGACCCTAAAACGAATAAAAATAAATAAAATTGTTAAAGAAGCCCAAAAAATCATTAAAAACCTGAAAAACTCTGAAAACCCAAAAAACCCACAAAAACCTAATAATTTTTAAAACCCATAAAAAACCAAAAAAATAAAAAATCCCTAAAAACCCAAAAACACCCCTATGAAATTTAAAAAAAACATCAAAATCCTTAAAATACTAATGAATCATAAATTCAAAAAATATCTATAAAAATAACATAAAATTTAAAAGAACTTATAAACCCTAAAAACACCTAAAAACCTTAAAGAACTAAAAACACTTAAAAACCCTAAAAATCCTTAAAACGCCATAAAACCTTAAAATCCCCTAAAAACCATACAAACCCTTAAAAACAAAAAAATGATAAAAATCCTAAACACCACTAAAAAAATAAAACACCTTTAATCCCCAAAAAACATTGAAAAAACCTAAAACACCTTAAAAACCATAAAATGCTAAAAAAACTCCCCCTAAAAACCCAAAAAACCCCATAGAAACTTTAAATGCTTAAAAACCCTAAAACCCCTCAAAATCCCTAAAAACTTGAAAAAATTAATAAAAAACCTAAAAATACCTAAAAATATATAAAAATATAACAAACCTTAAAACATTAAAAAACGATATAAAACCATAAAAAATGAAAACACTAAAAACACCTAATAAATAAAAATATTTAGAAAAACCCTAAAAATCCGAAAAACCCTAAATACCATTTAAACCCTAAAAAAAACCATATAAAACTCATGAAAATCCACTAAAACCCAAAAAAAACCCTTTTAAACCCTTAAAAAATTTAAAAACTCTTAAAATCATAAAACCTCTAAAATCTCAAAAAACCCAAAAAACACAAAATCCCTAAAAACAATAAAAACCTCAAAAAAACCATCAAAATCCCTAATCCCCTAAAAAATATAATAATAATAATAAATTCCTAAAATCCTTATAAATTAAAAACCCTTGAAACTAAGAAAAATTCTAACAAAACCCTAAAAACAAAAAACTCTTAAAACACCTAAAAACATAAAAATTATAAAAGCCTAAAACCCCTAAATTCAATAAAAACCCTTAAAACTATAAAACACCTAAAGCCAAAAAACCCCATAGAAACCTAGAAAAAAACTAAAAATCTAAAAACTTTTAAATCCTTAAATATTTTAAAAAATTATAAAAACCCTTAAAACCTGAAAAAGCTAAAAAAAACTCTAAAAAACCCAAAAATCCAAAAAAATCCAAAAACCCAAAAATCCCCTAAAAACCCAAAAAAAACCTCTAAACTCCCTAAAAACCACAAAATACCAAAAAAAATGTAAAACAATTAAAACCACAGAAACACTCTATAAACCCATAAAAACCTAAATCTTATAAAATCTCTAAAAAATTGAAAAATGTGAAATAAAACATTAAAGACCCTAAAAATCAACCCCTCCCCCAAAAAAAACATAAAACACATTTAAAACACTAGGAAACCACTAAAAACATTAAAAAACATTAAAGATCTAAAAACATAAAAAATATAAAAAAACACATAGAACCCCTAAAAATGAAAAAATACCCTAATACCCGCAAAAAAAATCATAAAAACCAAAAAAAATCATCAAAATAAATAAAACCCATAAAAACCCCATTAAAATCATATAAATCTTAAAAATAAATAAAAATTTAAAAAACGTGAAAACCCTAAAAACCTAAAAACACTTAAAACCCATAAATAAAAAAAATGATAAAAAACCTAAAAACCCTAAAACCCCTTATAATCCATAAAAACCCTAAAACCCTTAAAAGTACTAAAAACCCATTATATTCTTTAAAATCATAAAAACCCTAAAATCCATGAAAAAAACACTAAGAAAACCTTAAATAAACACTTTAAACCCTAAAAGATATAAAAAATGATAAAAACCAGGAAAACCCCTAAAAATCCTAAAAATTCTAAAACCAATTAAAACTCCTAAAATTAATCAAAAACATAAAACCCTAAATATGCACTAAAAACCCTATAAACCTTTTAAAGAATGAAAAACACTAAAAAACACTAAAAACCCTTTAAAAGCTAAAAAACTAAAAAAAACCCCTAAAAACATAAAAAACCATTAAAATCCTAAAAACTTTGAAAACCCTAAACTACCCAAAAATCCATAAAAACCTTGAAACCAATAAAAATCATAATAATTCCCAAAAATATCTAAAAAGGTAAAAACCCTAAAAATCCTAAAACCCCTTAAGAAAACCTTAAAGTACTAAAAACACTTAAAATCCCTAAAAAACCTAAATAACTATACAAACCCTAAAAATCACTAAAGACCCTAAAAATCCCATAAAACATTCAACATGACTAAAAACCCTAAAACCCATAAAAAGAAAAAAAATCCAATTTTTTTTTAAAAAGGTAAAAACTTCTAAAAACACTGAAAAAACTTAAGAAATCTATAAAACCCTAAAATCAATTAAAACCCATAAAACCTAATAATACTAAAGACCATAAAACCCTAAAAACACCTTAAAACCATAAAGTCCCCTAAAAAACATAAAACCCCTAAAACCCAGTAAACATTTAGTAAACCAATTAAACCACTAAAATGATAAATAACTCTAAAAAACCATAAAACCATTAATAAATCAAAACAAAACCTAAACCCCTCCCCCAAAAAACCAAAAAACCCAAAAAACCCAAAAAATCCCAAAAAATAATAACAAACCATAAATATCTGAAGAATCCTTCAAATCCTTAGAAACCTAAAAAACACTAAAAACCATTAAACCCACTAAGAAAAAACTAAAAACTAAAAACACATAAACCCCTACAAAACCTGAGAAGCTCAAAAAACCCTAAAACCCTTAAAAACTATAAAAACCATAAAAGAGGATAACAACCCATAAAAATACTAAAAACCCGCTAAAAACTCAAAAACCCATTTAAATAACAAAAAATTATAAAAACTATATAAAATCCATTAAACCCCTAAATACTAATAAAACATATCTTTCCATACACCTACACCTATCTTTCCCTAAATACTCATAAAACCCTAAAACTCAATAAAAATTATAAAAACCCTAAAAACCCAAAAAATACCTAAAAACCCTAAAAACTAAAGAAATAAGAGAACATACCTAAAATACCTAAAATAATATAAAACCAAACAAACTTGGAAAATCATTATAAAACCATAAAAACCAAAAACAAATTAAACCCATAGTAAACCTAAAAACGATAAAATCATTAAAATTCCCTAAAACACTTAAAACCATGTAAACCCCTAAAATGCTTAAAACCCATAAAATCTATAAAATTTACTAAAAACTCTAAAAACCATAATTACTTTAAAACCCCGAAAAACCTCAGAAATCTATAAAAACCCTAAAAACCATAAAAATCCTAAGAAAAAATCTAAAAAAAACTTAAAACAAAAAACCCTAAATCCTTGAAAAATTGT
The DNA here is from genome assembly GCA_963277665.1 of Viscum album. Classification (NCBI taxonomy): domain Eukaryota; kingdom Viridiplantae; phylum Streptophyta; class Magnoliopsida; order Santalales; family Viscaceae; genus Viscum; species Viscum album. The sequence goes on from OY728151.1 coordinate 46,098,036, forward strand.
ATGAAAAAAATTAAAAACCTGTAAAAAATTATAATCCAAAAAACACCTAAAATGATATAACCCATAAAACCCGAAAATCCATAAAAACCCCTAAAACCCCTTAAAATCACTAAAAACCCCTAAAATACTTACATAAGAAATACTCAAAAAAACACTTTAAACTATTAAAAATACTAAAAAACTATAAAAAACCTTAAAAAAACTAAAAAATTCCAAAAACCCCCCAAAAACCAAAAAACCTATAAAATACCTAAAACCCATAAAAACCCCCAAATCCCAAAAAGTTATTAAAAACCCTACAAAAATAAATAACTTAAGAAGCCCTAAAAATCATTAAAATCATAAGAAACCATAAAAACCCTGAAAACCCCTATGAAAACCTTAAATACAAAAAAACAATTAAAATAACTAAAAACCCTAAAAATGATAAAACCCCTAAAAATCTTAAACCCCTTAATAATCTTGACACCCTCAACATCCCTAAACCCCATAAACACTAAAAAAAATTATAAAAATCCCAAAAAATCCTTAAAAACATAAAAACCCCTAAAAACCTTAAAAACCCCAATGAAAACCATAAATACATAAAAACACTTAAAACCCCAAAAACTGGAAAACTGCTAAAAACCCTAATAACTCTAAAAACCCAATAAACCCAAAATACCCCAAAAATCCTTAAAACCATAAAAAAAAATCCTAAAACCCCATAAAAACCATAAAAACCCATTTAATTTTCAGAAAACCATTTAAACCCCTAAAAATATAAAAAACATCTAAAACCCCAAAAAAACCCCTAAGAATATGAAAAAATCGCAAAATACTTAAACAATCAAAAAATAATAAAAATCCTAAAAATAAAAAAAACCATGAAAATCCCTAAAAACAAAAAAACCAAGAAATACTAAAAAAACCCCCTAAAATCATTAAAAACATAAAAACCTAAAAACCTTGAAAAATCCTAAAACCTTAAACCACTAAAATCTCTAAAAAACCTTTATCCCATAAAAATGTTAAAAAACTCAAAAAAAATATTTAAAACCCTAAAAACTCAAAAGAACATAAAAACCCTAAAAAACCAAAAAAAAACCCTAAGAACCATAAACCCCTAAAAACTCTAAATATCCATAATGTCCCTAAAAACATAAATTTGTAAATAAGACCTAATTTTTTTAAAAAATGTAGAAACCCATAAAAACCCAAATAAACGCTAAGAAAACCTTAAAAACCTTAAAACACTTAAAATCCCAAAAAACTTAAAAAAGATAAAACCACTTAGCCCCCTTAAAATCATAAAAATCCATAAACCCCTTAAAATTTTATAAAATGATAAAAATTTTAAAACCTACTAAAACCAATAAAAACCCTTTATATCCTAAAAACATTAAAAAACTCCAAAAATAGCTAAAAACCCTAAAACTCAAAAAAACCTAAAAACTACAAAAACCAAATAAAACCCCTAAAAACCCCTCAAACCCTAAAAATCCATAAAATACACAATAAACAATAAAAATCATTAATAATCCCTAAAATACCTATAAATGTAAAGAAAAATAAAAACCCTCAAAACCATAAGAAAACATTAAATACCTAAAATCACTTAAAACCCCTAAAAACATAAAAATGATAAAAGCACTAAGAACCTTAAAAAATCTTAAAAACCCTAAAACCATCAAAATCCCTAAAACCATTAAAACAAAAAAATACAGTAAAATACCTAAAACCACTAAACTGGTAAAAAACCCTAAAAACCCTAAGAAAAATATGAAAACCTAAAAACACTTAAATCCCCTACAATCCTAAAAAACACTAAACACCCAAAAAAACCAGAAGAACCTTAAACCCAAAAAAACCAAAACACTCCTAAAACCACTAAAAAATCTAAAAACCATTTAAACACTTAGAACATTAAAAACTAAAAAACCATAAAAACATAAAAACCATAAAACCCTAAAAAAGAATAAAAATCCTAAAAAAAGAAAAAAACCCTAAAACCCATCAAAATCAATAAATACCAAAATAACCATAAAATTCCAAAAAAATAAAAAATCCCAATAAATGTAAAAATCCCTTAAAACCCTGAAGAAAAACTTAAAAACCAAAAAACACAAAAAACCCCTAAAAACCTAAAAATGATAAAAAAACAATAAATAAACCTAAAACTCTAAAAAATCTTACAAACCCAAAGAATAACCCCCCCCAAAAAAAATAATTAAAATCCTATAAAATCTGATAAATCCCTAATAACGCAAAACCCCATATACCCTACAAAAAACCAAATAAACCCTAGAAATATAAAAACACTTAAATCCCCTAAAAACCTAAAAACACTAATATTACTAAAACCCTAAAATACAATAAATAACTTCAAACCCCCTAAAAACCACAAGAATCCATAAACAACCAAAAAACCACAAAAACTCTAAAAGCAAATTAATCACCTAAAAATGTTAAAAACACTAAAAAACCTAAAAAATATAATTAAACTCAAACAACCACAAAAAACCCTAAAACCCACAAATACTATAAATACCCTAAAACCTACTGAAACCCATCAAACTCCCTAAAAACCCAAAAGAAAACCCAAAAAAATACAAATAAAGATCTAAAAATCCTTAAAAATGTAAAAACACTAAAAACCATGAAAACAACAAAAAAATTGAAAAAAATATAAAAATACTTAAAATCCCTAAAAAATTCTAAAAAGGATAAAAACCCAAAAACCCTATAATCAAAAATAAACAATAAAGCCATTAAAAACCATAAAACCCCGAAAACCCATAAAAATACAAAAAACACCCTAAAATACCTAAAAACATAAAAACCCCTTAAAACATTGAAAATCCCTTAGAAAAAATTAAAACCCCAAAAATACTTAAAACTCCTAAAAAATAAAAATGATAAAATCCCTAAAAATACCCTAAAAACCCTAAAACCCCTAAAAAATTAAAACCCCTAAAAACCATAAAACCCCATAAAGTCACTAAATAACAAAAAAAACTCTATAAACCTATTAAACCTATAAAAATGTAAAAAAATATAAAAACCCTGAAAACCCATAAAAAAACTCAACCCACCACCTAAAAACCTAAAAAATAAAAAAACCTAACAACCCTAAAATCCCTAAAAAACATAAGAAAATTAAAAACCTAAAAATCCCTAAAATCCCTAAAAATTTAAAAACCACAAAAAATACTAAAGAACAAAAATAAAACATTAAAATCCTAAAATCTCTTAAAAACCTTAAAACCCTAAAAAAAGAAAAAAAACCTAAAACACCTATAACCTTAAAAACCACAAAAAAACCGTAAAAAACCCAAAAACCCCCTCAAAATACTAAAACATTCATAAAAACCCTAAAACCCCTAAAAACATAAAAACCTCCAAAATCCAGGAAAACCCTAAGAAAACAATAAAAACTTAAAAACACTTAGACCCCTTAAACACCTAAAAACCTAAAAAGCCCCCTAAAACCATAAAAGAACCTAAAAACCATAAATACCACTAAAAAAACACTAAAACCCACAAAAATACTAAACTACTAAAAACAATAAAAACCCTATAAAGCCCTAAATATTTTAAAAAACATTAAAACTCCATTAAAACCCAAAAAAACTCAAAAACCTTAAAACCCCAAAAAACATAAAAACTCTAAAAAAATAAAAATAAACCCTAAAACCCAAAAGAACGATAAAAATACTAAAAAATTATAAAAAATACATATAAATATAAATAACCCTAAAAAACATGATGAACCCTAAAAAATATTAATAATGTAAAAACACTTCTGTGAGGCAGTCCGTGGTGGGGTGGGGTAGATCTGGGGCCTTTGGGTTGTTGTGCTATAGATCTATGTCCCTTCAACATCGATGGGCTTCGGTGACGACCTTCGGTTCCATGGCGGCAGGTGATTCCCTATTTCTTTGGTGGCTCAGTCTTTTCCTTGAAGTGGTGTGGAGAGGCTCGGCCTCGGTGTTTTTGGATGTTGTGCGGTGGAAGTTTGCGGCATCCTTCAGATCTAAGGAGTCTGGTGTTCTTTGGAGGACTTGTTTTCACCATGAAATGCGGTTTGGTTTCTCGGATTTGGCGATCCTAGTTGCTGCGTGAGGATCCACTTCCTTGGTATGGCTTGTGTCATCAAGAGACGGTGTTGTTTTCTTTGTTTGGATCTCAGTACAGGTGAAGGTTCATTCTGGAACTTTTTTTCATTGTATGATTTTGCTGCTGATCAGGATACGAGCTGCGTTCTGGGTTATTTCTTGTGTTGTGGTGGATTTTTCTTGGTACTGGATGATGGTTATTTTGCAAGGTGTTGGATGTTTTCTGTTCATGGTGTGCATTTTCTAGGTGGCTGGAGGGGAAGACTGGTCATGGGTCTTCCCAAAGATTCTTGGGTGCTGCGGAATGGTCCTCAACGAGAGGGCTGGTGGTCCTGCCCTCCTGGGGAGGACATGCTGGTTGCTGGAAAGAGTGTGAATGGAGGCTGGTTGGGGAAAGGTTGCATTATTTACTGGGTATTGAATGCGATTTGGGGGCTAGTGCTTGTGGTTGTTTGGTTATTTGCTGATGTTGTGGATGAGTTTGAAGTTGTGCTGCTTGTTGCTGGTTGTTGTTTGCTGGGAGTTGATGATGGCTGCGTTTGGTTGTGGTTCTTGTGATGTGGTTTGATGCTTTTGGGTTTGATTGGCTGTGATGTCGGATTTAGTGTTGTTGGTTCCTAGGGCTGGTTGGTTTGGATATGTTGCTTCTGCTGTGTAGCTGTGATGATTGGCTGTGGTGCTACTGGATGCTGGTACTGGCGGGATGTGATGTGATGTTGCCGCTATTGTGTCTGGTTCTTGAGTCTTTTTCTTTGTTTCTCTTTTTTTGGCGTGGGTTGTAAGGGGTTTTTGGCTGTGGGTCGTTTGACCCCTCCCCTCCCTTGTCTGTTATGTCTCTGTTTTTTCCTTTCTAAAAAAAGTTTTTTTTGGGGGGGGGGGGAATATCCCAACCCTCGCATCTTCCTTGCCCTATAAAAAAACTTAAAAAGTAAAATAACGTAAAACAACAAAAACACTAAAAACTCCAAAACCCCTAAAAGGCACAAAAAAAGATAAAGCCCCTAAAAGTAAAAAACCCCCTAAAACCCCTAAATCCCAAAAAACCACATAAAAACCCTAAAAACCACTAAAAACAATAAAATCCCTTTAAACCCCAAAATTGGGGAAAAAAATCTCTAAAAACCATATAACCCATAAAAAACAAAAAAAACCCCATAAAACACCTAAAAATGCCTTAAAACCTTAAAAATCACTAATAACACTACGAACATAAAAAATCATAAAAATAATTAAAAATTCAAAAAAAATTAAAATCCTAAAACCATGAAAACTAATAAAAATTATTAAAACAGAAAAAATCTAAACACCACTGAAACATACAAAACAATAAAACCCTAAAAACCCCTAAAACCATCAAAATCTCAAAAACCCTAAAAACCCATAAAAATACTAAAGAACCCTAAAAATCACTTAAAATGTAAAGAAACCTCAAAAAATATAAAAACCCCTATGAGAACCTTAAAAACCTTAAAACACTTAAAACCCTTAAAAATATAAAAATTCTAATAACTCTAAAAAGTCCCGAAAAACCTCAAAAAATCCAAAAAAATCATAAAAACACAATAAAACCTTTAAAACCCCTTTAAACACCTAAATAGTTTAAAAACTCAAAAAAATACCAAAAAAACCATAATAACCAAAAAAACATAAAATCCCTAAAACCCATAAAACCCCTAAAATCCCTCAAAATTTCTAAAAAACTAAAAAACCATAAAAATAATAAATAACCCCAAAAAAAAGATAAATAGCCCTAATACCCTGAAAAACTCTAATAAATCCTTAAAAACCTAAAATTAATTTAAACTCTTAAAAATGTTGAAAATTCTAAGAAGCCTAAAGCCTAAAACCCCTCTAAATTCCTAAAAACCCTAGAAATCCATAAAAATCCTAAAAAATCCATTGAATCTCTAAAAAAATCAAACACCCTAAAACTCCTAATAAAAACATGAAAACATAAAACACATGAAACCCCTAAAAACAAAAAAAAAATCTAAAACCCCTAAAAGTAACTAAAAATACGTAAAAACCTTAAACCCACAAAAAAACCTTAGGAAACCCAAATCCCAATAAAAAACATAAAACAAATAAAAACTCTAAAAACTCATTAAACCCCTAAAAACATTAAATTCCCTAAAAACTCTTAAAACACTAAAAACATAGAAAAACCCCTAAAAATCCAAACAACCAATAAAAACTCAAAAAATTCTATGAAATCCAAAATACCTTCAAAATCCCTAAAAACCGTAAAATCACTAAAAATGTAAAAAATACTAATATCCCTAAAAACTTCAAATAAAAAGATAAAAATCTAAAAACACTTAAAACCCAAAAAAGGCTAAAAACACTGAAAATGAAAAAAAAAACTTTAAAAACCTAAAACCCAAAAAAAAACCCAAAAAAACTTAAAAAAATAAGCACCATAAAAACATAAAACCCCACTAAAAACAATAGAAACCATATAATCCCCTAAAAACATTAAAAACTCTGAAAAAATTAAAATCCAGAAAAACTCAAAAAAAAATCCCAAAAACTTCACAAAAAACCAAAAATCTCATAAAAACCCTCAAACCCCCCAAAATCCTTCAAAACCATAAACGCCATAAAAATCCTAAAAATCCCTTAAAATTCCTAAACACATAAAGACCACAATTAATACCTAAAAAACAAAAACAAAACTTAAAATCCAAAAAAACATAAAAATGTTAGAAACCCTAAAAGTCCTAAAAAACACTAAAACCCATAAAAACCATAAAAATACACAAAAACCATAAAAAACACTAAAACTACTAACAATATAAAAACCCTTCAAACCCATAATTTTTTTTAAAAACTCTAAAAAAACATTAAAACCCTAAAGAACTGAAAAAACCCATGAAAACCCCAAAAAACAATAAAACACCAAAAAACCTAAAAAATCTTAAAATTCTAAAAACACTAAAAACAAAAAAAAATCCTTGAAATCCAAAAAAAATCCCTAATAATGTAAAAATGCTAAAATCCATAAAAACTCATATGAAAAATTTAAAAATATAAAAACACATAAAAACCATAAAATAATTTAAAACTATATAAATCATAACAAACCTAAAAACCCTAAAAATAAAAAAAAAACCTCTAAAGACATGAAGAATAAAAAATACACCTTAAAATTCTAAAACCCACCAAAAACTCTAAAACCCCTTTAAACCCCTAAAAACATAAAAAATTTCTAAAAACCATAAAATTCTAAAAACCCAAAAAAATCATAAAAAACCATAAAAAACCCTAAAAACATAAAAAACCATAAACCTCTCAAAAACCTTAAAACCCCTAAATAAAATAAAAATCTTAAAATTCCTTAAATGTAAAAAACATAAAAACCTTGAAAACTCTCAATAAAACCTTAAAAATGTAAAAACACTTAAAATACCAAAAAAATCTAAAAACAATTAAAACCCCTAAACCCTCAAAACCGTAAAAACCTTTAAAAACATGAAAAAAAATATGAAAAAGAACTATGAAAAAATCTATAAAAAAATTAAAAACCTAAAAACACATTAAAACCCTAAAAATCATAAAAATTGATAAACCTTTAAAAAACCAAAAAACCCATAAAAATCCTAAAAAAATAAAACCCCCAAATCCCCATAAACACCTAAAAACTAATAAATACTCTAAAATCACTTTAAACCCTTAAAAGTATTAAAAAACTCTAAACACTTAAGAATCCCTAAAAACTCAAAAAACCTAAAAAACCAGAAAAAACAATAAAAACTCTAAAATAGTAAAAATCCTAAAACCCCTCAAAATTCATAAAAACATTAAAATCCTAAAAAGTACCTAAAATCCCTAAAAACATAAATAACCATAAAAACATAAAAACACCCTAATTAAACAAAAAAACACTTAAAACCCCTAGAAAACCAAAAAATTCTAAACACCCTAAAACCCCAAAAAAGATCATGAAAACCCATAAAATAATAAAAATTTCTAAAACCCTTTTGAAAAATCATAAAAACATAAACACAATTAAAACCTTTAGAAAACCAAAAAACACTAAAAACCCTAAAATCTCCTAAAAACCATAAAACCCCTAAAAACTGTAAAATCCCTAAAAACTTAAAAACCCAAAAAATCCAAAAAAACAAAAAAAACACTAAAAACTATAAAAACCCATTGAACTAATAAAATTGTTAAAAACTATAAAAAACAAAAAAATCAAAAAATTCCTAAAAACCATTAAAATCCCTAAAAACCTTAAAAGTTGTAATGATTATAAAAAAGACCTAAAATCCATATAACCAAAAAAATCCATAAAAACAATGAAATCCCGAAGAAAACCTTTAAAACATAAAAATACTCAGAACCCCAAAAACCTAAAAATAAATAAAAACCCATAAACACCTAAAAACTTTAAAAACCCTAAAAACCCATAAAACTCCAAAAAACCACTAAAAACTCAAAAAAACCCATAAACCCCTAAAAACAGTTAAAACCAATAAAAACCTTTAAACCCCTAAAAACAAAAAAAACCTAAACACCTGAAAAAACATAAAAACCAAAAAAATCCCATCAAAACACTCAAAATAACCTAAAAACCCTATCAAATCCCTAAAATTATCTAAAAACATTAAAACCCATAAGAACCCTAAAAAATCTTAAGAAAAACCTAAAAACACATAAAACCCTTAAAAATATAAATGAGGATAAAAAACCAAAAAACCAAAAAAAATGATAAAAATGATAAAAACAATAAAACATCTAAAAAGTATAAAACCACTAAAAATCAATAAAAATCATAAACCTACAAAAACTCTAAAACCCTTTAAACAGTTAATTTTATTTAAACTGTAAAAAAAGAAACTCTAGAAACCTTAAAACCCCTAAAAACACAAAAAAACAAAAAAAATCCTAAAAACCCATAGAACCATAAAAATACCTAAAAACCATAAAACCCCATAAAAATAATAAAAATCCCTAAAAATCTGTAAAATGTAAAAACCCATAAAACCTTTAAAAACATAAATTAAAAATAAAAACCCTAAAAATATTAAACCCCATAAAAACCTAAAAACTCTAAAAACCCAAATTATAAAGGATTTTACCCTTTGAATAGATTCACTCCTCTTAGTGGTAGCTTCTACTCTGATGATGTATAGGATTATCCTCCTGAGTATGATATCTAAATGAATGATACCACTTGTTCTATACCTATTGTTCTGGAACATCCCCCTAAACATGGTGACTAGATGGAGGAAATTTCTGGCTCTAAATAGGACTATCCTCCTACATTTGGTGATTTGTATCGGAAGAAGGAAAACACTAGTGCTAACCACATGAAGAAACATATAGGCATGCCTAAAAATAAAGGGACGAAAGGAAAAGGGAATGGAAAAAACCCCTCATTAGATTTTGGTAAAAATAACATACCTCGTGCTAGGGGAAAATCATCCTTTAATTAATGAGGACCATGTTCTAGAATTAAAAAGGGATTGGGAACTCTCCCACAACTTTATCCGGTAGGAACTTTCTACTATCCAATAGCCAATTCTCATTGGTATTTCTGAACCAATGATAAATTTTGATAATTTGTAGGGTCTCAATTAGGCCAATATTGGCTACTATTTTGTCTCTCATGATAGGAATAAGAGTTCCTTGGATACCCTATGGGTTTTAATGCATTATGACATTCAGGATCTTTAATTTTAGGTGTGATCTAAAATCATCTCTGTATCAATCTTCTTTCAAGCTGTTACTCTGAATCTGTAATGTATTTATGAATTCTTCCTATATGCCAGGAGAAGGGCCCTTTGTAATACGTTGGCTCAATTAAATGATCTCATTGATCATAGATAGATCGTTGTCAGAGAATTTAACAATGTATTGAGTCCGGAAGATAAAATTGGCCCCAACTTCTTTCAAACTGCTATAAAGAATTTCTATCATTGATTGGATCATTGTGATTTCACTGAAGTTACTATTATTAAAGCCTCTTTCTCGTGGGGAAGGTTTTTAGTTAATAGAAGGTATAAAATAAATATGGACAGGTGTTTCTGATAAACTAGTGATAGGATTGTCCTTGCTGATGTATCTGGGTTTAATCTTCCTGATTTCAACTCAGATCACAACCCCTATATTATTGATCTCTGGGAGGGTTCTTCAAGGTCACCCATATACCCTTTAAATTCAAAAATTCTTGGATCACAATTACTTGTTATAGAGAAGTGGTTATCAATGTCTGGAATAACATCTGTCATAGAAGATCACTATATGTTGTGGCTTACAAACTCAAGATGATTAAATTCTTACTGAAAGAGTAGAGCAGGAAATCTTTTTCAAGGTTAGATAATGACATAAAGGCTACTGAAATTTATCTCACTACCTACAAAATTACCAACTAGTAGCTACACATTCATTCCAAGGAGGATCTAAAACTTCATTCCAAGATGGATGATCTTATGGATCTTAAAGAGAAGCTTGAAAATAATCATTTAAATTTTAAGTGGTTAAAGGATGAGGATAAGAACTCTAAATTCTTCCACTATTTAAAAAAGGTGAATAATTTCAAAAAAAACATGAATTCCATCAATATAAATGAGTCCACCTTCACATATGTGACTTATATTTATAATGATGTGGTGTATTATTTCAAGTCATTGTATAATGATGATGATGAAGATAACTCCCTTCCTCTGTCTGACTCCATTGTACCATGTATTTATGAGCTGTAGAACAAGGCCATAACAAATTCTCTATTTGAAGAGGAAGTCATATATGACTAGTTCTCTTTGAAAATAAAAATTGTAGCGGGTTTGGAATTTTTTAGAAATAATTTCTTTAATGTTTTACTAGGATATAATTCATGTGGATATTACTAATGAAATCAGGAAAATGTTTCTCTCTAACTCTTTCCCTCATGGTATCAACTATAATTTCATTGCTTTGATCCCAAAGAAGTATAATGAAATTAACATAGGGTATTTTCAGCTAGTTACCATTAGGAATATTATAACACTGGAGGAAAAAATGTTTAACACATCAAAAATTTTCACGTCGGTTCTATATAACCGACGTGCAAAGCTGTAAAAATTGATTTATCACATCAGTTATACAATAAACGACGTGATAAATCGTTGAGAATCAATTTTTTACGTCGATTATTTTATAACATATATAATATAAATTGAGATTAGATTTATCACATCAATTATTTTATAACCGACGTGATATATTGAATATGAGCACTTTATCACGTCAGTTATTTTATAACCAACGTGATGAAGCAAATATCAACAATTTATCACATCGGTTATAAAATAACCGAAGTGATAATGTGCCATTTATAATGTCTGTTAAAAAATAACTGATGTTATAAATAATATTCTACATCGGTTATTAAATAACTGTTGGTATAATCATAAAAAAATAGTTTATCACTTCGGTTATTAAATAACTAACATGATAAAGCTTTTAAATGATTTATCGCACCCCGTATTTAGTCATTCTGTTTTCTTCGATCGGGTGACCTGTGACTCATCTCTATCATGCGGAAAACCTAGAAATGATTCTTTGAAGTTGTTCCCTTTAGCCTAATTTTTCCAACATCATTCGTCATCTTTATTATCACCAGATCTATTAGGCCAACTCACAACACTCAAGTATGCCTCACACGGCTCGGTTTCAATTTTTTTGCGATTCCCTAAACTAATTTTTTGAGGTGTTATTTTTCTATATTTTTTATTACTATCGTGGTAAGTTCATAATGTTCATTTATACCATGCTAAATTATTTTCTGGTAAAATAAACCATGGAAGTGATATCACGCAAGTTTACATTTTTTTGTGTTTTATCATGTGTGTGTGCGTGTACAGGGGGTGTCCAAGGGGGGGGAGTCCAAGTGGGTGGGGTGTCCAGGGGGTGGGGGCTATCTAGGGGGATGGGGGTGTTCATGGGGGGCAAAGGGGGTGGGGTGGTGTCTAGGGGGGTGTGGGTGCAGTCCAAGGGGGTTGGGTGTGTCCAAGGGGGTGGGGGATGTCCAGGGGTGAGGGGTTGTCTAAGGGGGTAGGGTTGTCTAGGGGTGGGGGTGGTGTCTAGGGGGTGAGAGGGCTATCCAAGGGGGTTGGGGGTGTCCAGGGGGTGGTGGCTATCCAGAGGGTTTGGGGGCTCTCTAGGGGTGGGGGTTGTCCAAAGGGGTGGGGGATGTCTAGAGGGTGGGGGATGTCCAGAGGTTTGGGGGGTTGTCCAGGAGGTGGGGGATATCCAGACTGGTGGGGGTTGTCCAAGGGAGTGGTGGTATCTAGGGGGTGTCCAAGGGGATGGTGTGGTGTCCAGGGGGGGGTGAGGGGGCTTTCCAAGGGTGTAGGGGTGTCTAGGGGGTGGGGGTGGTGTCGAGGGGGTGAGGGGCTTGTCCAAGGGGTGGGGTGTCCAAGGGGGTAGGGGTCGGCGTGGTGTCCAGGGGGTGGGGGTGTCTAGGGATGGGGGTGGTGTACAGGGGGTGAGTGGGCTATCCAAGGGGGTATGAGGTGTCCATGGGGTAGGGGTGTCTAGGGGGTGGGGGGTTGTCCGGAGGGGTTGGGGGGTATCCAGGGGGTGGGGGGCTATCCAAGGGGGTGGTGGTGTCCAGGGGGTGTCCAAGGGGGTGGGGTGTCTAGGGGAGATGAGGGGGATTTCCAAGGGGGTGGGGGTGGTGTCCAAGGGGTGAGGGGTTTGTCAAGGTGGTGGGGTGTCTAGGGGTGTGGGGTTGTATAGGGGGTGTCCAATAGGGTAGGGGGTGTGGGTGATGTTCATGGGTGGTGAGAGGTCTTTACAAGGTGGTAGGGGTGTCCAGGGGGTGGGGGTGGTGTCCAGGTGGGTGGGGGGCTATCCAAGGGGTGGGGTGTCAAAGGGTTGGGGGTGTCCAAGGGGTGGGGGTGGTGTCCAGGGGGTAAGTGGGTTGTCCAAGGGGGTAGGGGGTATATAGGGGTGGGGGTTGTTCTGGGGGGCGTCCAAAGGAGTGGGGGTTCTGTTTAGGGGGTGGGGGTTGTCCAGGGGGTGGTGGTGTCTAGGGGGTGTCCAAGGGGGGTGGGGAGGGGGTGGTGTCCAATTGGTTAGGGGGTTTTACAGCCCCACACCCCCTGGACACCACTCACCCACCCCCTAGACACCCTCACCCTCATGTACACCCCTACCCTCTAGACAGGCCCCCACCCCTAGACACCCCAACCCCCTTGGACACCCTGTACAGCCCCTACCCTAATGGACAGCCTCTACCCCCTTAGGCAGCCCCCACCACCCCCTGGACAGGCCCTACCCCCTTGGACATCCCCCTACCACCTTGGACACCCCCTTGGTATACATATATCCAAATGGTTTCATTGAAACCATTATAATATTTTAACTTTAGGTATTCTATACCAACAGTTCTTTTAGAATAGTTCGTATAGGGATATTACAACGACCATCATGCCAATGGTGTGTGAAACTATTGGGGTATTCTATCCCAACAATTTTAGGGGATATCCCAATGGTTTCAAATCGTTGGGATATGTGTAATTTTTAGTAGTGAATGTATACATATTTTAATATTTATACTTCATATTTCTTTTTTACGGAAGGGTGAATTTGGTATCCAGTTGCGCCGGGATGTATTCTTTGTGTAACTTAAGAAGAAAAGATCCAATATTAATTTAAAATTGTTTTATCTAAATATATTTTCCTTTTAAAGTCATTTTCATGCCTATAATTTTCAAATACACATAGATTTGTTTTCTGATTCAAAATTGTTTTACATTGAAATTATGATATTTTTCATATAAATATATATTTGTCTTATCTTAACAAGATGTATAATTTTGATATTTGTTATAGGTAAAAATGAATCGAAGTTGGATTACAACACATCAAATGAGTAATGAATATGAGGAAGGTGTTGATGGATTTTTGGAATTTTCTAAACGAAATGTTCCAAGCAGTGACATTTTTTTCTGTTCATGCCTGAAATGTTTGAATATAAAGAAGTCGAAAATTAGAGAGATCAAAGATCATATGATTTTTAATGATTTTAATCTGAGTTACAGCCCTTGGATTTGGCATGGTGAAACTAGACAGAATACTAAATCTACTGATGATGATGATGATTTTCAATATGGTAACTCTGATGGAATTGAAGAAATGATTTGTGATATTTCAATAGAACAAATTGAGATAGAACATATAATTTCATGTCTATATGGTGATGTTAAAAAACCATTGTATCATGGTTGTATGAATTTTATGGTTTTTTCGGTAGTGTTAAGATTGATTGACATGAAGGTGAAATAGGAATGGAGTGAAAAAAGTTTTATAGAGCTGCTAAAATTGTTGAAAGATATTCTTTCAAAAGACAATGATCTTCTAGATTCACATTATAAGGCCAAGAAAATATTACGTCCTGTGGGATTGGGATACAAGAAAATACATGCATGTCTGAATGACTGTATGATATATAGGAAGGAATATAAATTTCTTTCAGAGTGTCCTAAATGTGGGACATCATGGTATAAGTAGAAAGAAAAATCACAGGCTGATGTATTACAAATATCCCTTCCAAGGTATTTTTCTATCTTCCTATATTTAATCGTTTGAAATGTTTATTTTCTAATTCCCATGATGTAAAAAGGTTAAGATGGCATGCTGATGAGTAGATATGTGTTGGAAAAATATGCCATCCAGCTAATTGTACACAATAAATGTAAATTGATGAGAAGTATACTACATTTGGAAATGAAATTAGAAATCTCAGACTAGGGTTGTGCACATATAGAATGAATCCATACCGAACCCTCGGTAGCACACATATTTCATGGCCTATTTTATTGGTAATTTACAAACTCTCTCCTAAAGTTTGTATAAAGCACAAATATGTCATGTTGAGTATAATGATCTCTGGTGCGAAGCAACCCGTAAATGATATTGATGTTTTCTTGTCACCATTGATTGATAATTTGAAACTTTTATAGGAGGATGGTATTAGGGTGTATGATTATTATAAAATTGAATATTTTCAACTACATGTAGTGCTTATGTTCACTATAAATGACTTCACAGCATATGGAAATTTTTCTGGATACAGTGTTAAGGGGCATAAAGCATATCCAATTTCCGAACAACAGACTTCATATTTTCAATTACATCATGTGTGGAAAACAATATACATGGTTCATCAAATGTTTTTGCCTATGGATCACTCTTATATAATACTAAAAAAGGCATTCAATGGCTTAAAAGAATTTGATATTTCTCTAAAACCCTTATCCCCTATTGTGTATTTTGAGGGGGTGAAAAACCTTGATGTGACATTGGGAAAGACACAGAAATTTGGTAATGATAGACATATTTGGAAGAAAATGGAAATATTTTTTGAGCTACTATATTGGAGATATCATTATGTGAAACATAATATTGATGTCATGCACATGGAGATGAATATCTATAATAGTTTGATTAGAACATTGTTAGATATTAATGGAAAGACAAAATATGGGTTGAATGCAAGATTAGACTTACTATCAATAGGAATACGTTTGGAGTAAGATCCCACTCCTAATGGAATATGAACATTTCTTCCCATGGATTGTCATATATTATCGAAGAGGGAGAAAATTAGCTTTTTTCAGTGTCTTCATGATATCAAAGTGCCTCAAGGTTATTCTTTAAATGTAAATTTTTTTGTCTCTTTGAAGGATTTGAATTTGATAGGTATGAAATCTCATTATTTTCACATCATTATTCAACTACTTCTACTAATTTAATTATGTGGAATATTACCCATCCATGTCAGAAAGACTATAATGAAGTTGTGTTATTTTTTCAATTCAATTTATAATAAGTTTATTGATGTTAATGCTTTGAAAATTTTGGAAAAGGATGCAATTTCTATACTTTTTCAATTGGAAATTTATTTTCCTCCACTTTGTTTTGATATAATGGTGTATTTAATGATTCATCTAGTTCGAGATATGAATCTTTGTGAACCTGTATATCTTCATTGCATGTATCCTTTTGAATGGTATATGAAAATATTGAAGGTGTTAAGAATCCATATCGACCTGAAGCCTCCATTATTGAAAAATATATTTTTGAGGAGGTTTTAGAGTTTTGTATGAGCTACTTGGCTGTGGCAGAGCACATATGTTTGCCTCCATCTCACTATGAATGAGTTAATAATGAGGGAAAGGGGATTTGTGGCTTGAATGTCAAATCATTGTCATCTGAACATATGAAGAAGTTAGAAGTATACATCTTGAATAACATTGCTGATTCTCAACTGTATATCACATTACATATTAATGAGTTGAAACAATTTCATCCAAAGAATAAAGAAATGCAGATTATGAATGAGCAAAAAAATTTTTTTTGTTACGGTTTAAAAAGACCTTTCTTGGTAGATCATAGGTATCAGAGAAATTAATATGGTTAGTGGGTGGTCCATGTTTAAATGTGATAACATGGTCCGGGTATGACATTAATGGCTATAAATTTCATACGAATGATTAGTACAATAAAAGTGCAGTTTAGAATAGTGGTGTATTGGTGTTTGTAGAAGCAATACATTTTTTCAAGTTTTAAAGACCAAAACCCAATTTCTACATCAAGTTCATATTATGGAGTCATTGAAGAAATATGTGAAGCTAATTACATTAAAATTAAAGTTTCTGTTTTTAACTAAAAAATGTTTATCGGTAACAACTAGTGTCAGACACAATGAATTTGGAATGACAGTTGTTAATCTGAATAGATTATAAGAAACATTAGATTCTTTTATAATGGAAACACATGAAAAACAGATTTTCAATTTAGTTAATCAATCAGATATGCAGTGGTCAATTGTTTTACAAGGGAAAAAATATGTTGGCGAGGATCAACTTGATGAAGATGCTAATTTATGTGAGATCCCTACTTCCATGGAAAGATTAGGAGAACATAATGATGAGCATGTTGAAGATGTGGATTGTGCCATAAGGAACAATCATAATAGAGGGAATTTGAGAAAACAATCTATTTTTACATTTCTAATATTATAGGTAATATATGTTTATTTCTTGTTTACATTTATTAATTTCATAAAATTTTATATATTGTAATTTTTTTTATTTATTAAAACGCATATTAAAGAAAATATTAGAAGTTTTTTGTTTATTTTAATTTTGTTTAGTTTATTTTATCATGTTTACCATTATGTAAATTATATATCTATTATTTTTGTTAAATGAAAATTACTTTACCATGTTTACCATGTTTACCATGTCTACCATGTTTACCATGTTTACCATGTTTACCATGTTTACCATAGTTTACCATAGTTTAAATTTATGTAACTTATATGTTTATTAATTTTGTTGAATGATAATTACACTACCATGTTTACCATTTTTACCATATTTAACATTGTTTAACATGCTTTACCATATTAACCATGTTTACTGTTATGTAAATTAGTTCAATTTTCCATTTTCTGTTTACATTAGTATTGTAATATTTGAATTTGTATTTTTGTGAACTGATGTTGGTTTTTTGATTTGAAGGATAATTACAGATAAATTTGTTGACCAGCCACATGATTCTAGAGATGAGCATAATGATAAAACCTCTAGGGAGGAACAATCACAGGATCCTCTTGATGTTCCCCAATCATCCTCATGTGATCCCATAATGAAAAAGAAGAGTTCAAGAGTTGGTAAACGTGGGTTCACACGTTTAACAAAATTATCACTTTCCCATACACAGGACCGGAGGATACTTATTGAGTTTGTTGAGAATGATATTCCTAGAGGCCCAAATGCAAAAGATTTTAAGAGTTTTGTATCAACTCAGGGTAACATAAAAGTAAGAATTTTGTATGATGATTGGATAAGTGTAGACAAAGTGATAATATCTCAGTTATGGGAGACGATTTTGGTAAGATCTTTTTCTATTGTTTTCATGTTATTTAAATGTTTCTAGTATAATATGTTTTATCTCTTCTTTATCAGATGACATTTGATATTCCATACACTAGAGGAGTCATGAAGAAATTCTTATCGATGGCTACTAGGAGATAGAGGGATTTCAAATCAACCCTCACATCTGATTTCATTTTTGGTCATAGGAGTCATGAAAATCCATGTCATATATATCCTTTCATAGATGAAGACACATAGAGAAAATTTTTTTAAAGTAGAAGAAAAGATTAGTTTTTGGTAAGGTCGATGTAAAATATTATAAGCTTTCTTATATAAATGATCTTATCAATGTTTTATTAATGATTTATTATTCTTAATTTACAAAAAAATAAGGAAATATCATTAGGAGATCCAATCTAAAAATGTATACCCTCATAGTTTATCTCGGGGAGGGTATACATTATTAGAAGAACAAATGATGGCAGAAAAATTACAAAAACTGAGAGATGGGTCTTCAATCTCTGTAGAGGTTTACCCTCCATCCCCTACATATAGACATAAAAATGGAAGAGAGCTCAGATGGGAAAAAAGGGGCAATATCTTTTGGAAGAATTGAGAATAGTAGTTGAGGGGACTGTAAGATATTTATTTTATTTATTTAAGTTAACTATATTATTTATATAATTTTAATAATTCCATAAATGTTCAATTAATTAATACAAGATTCTCTTGAGGAGAAGAGACCAGAGAGGGTATTTATAGTTAATGGGAGGCAAAATATTTTATCTATAGCATTCGGAAAGCCCGAAAATCTTGGTCGTGTACGAGGATATCCGACAGGTGTCTCGGTAAGAAAAGTGTTTCCATGTTCTTTAACTTCTGCCATTGAGGGTGTTTATAAAAAAAATAGAATCCTCTGAGGTTGAAGTTCATAATATTAATGTGATGATAGAGGAAAAGATTAGAGCATCAATATATTCTATGTTTGCATACATGCAAAGACAATTTCATACTGTAGCTGCCACTCCTCCACCTCCACTAGTAGCTCCCACTCCCCCACCTCAGCTGGAAGACCCCATTTTTTATCCTACTCCTCCGCCGCAGCTTCCTAATTATTTCAAGTTATATGTTGATGATCCTAAAAATCATATAGTTTCATATGGGCTGGTATATTGTATAGGAGATACAGTTCATCATCAAAAGTTAGAGGTAGAGTATCATAGGGTCACTGTACAGGATATTATAAATAGATTAGCTTGAGTACCATTACCTACATATGAGATGACGACAGTTGGACATAATATTAGCCATTTTTTAATTTGGCCATCCATACTTCTGTGACTCATTACCATATGGGTATGTATGTTATATCTTCTATTTTTTTTATTAAAGATGTTTTAACATTTGAAAACTAATATATTTTTCTATTTATTTTTACCGAAATACTTCAAAGGTAAAGAAATACTATATAGACAGCAACAAAGACAAATGTCTATGACATCAGATACAAATTCAAGTTGTCTTGATAAATTTTCAAGATATTCAAATTTATTAGCAGATCATTATGAGTTTCCAATGGAAACTCATGTTTTTTGGACATGAAATAAATGCGGGGAATTATGAAAAATGATATCATGGAGCTTATTGCTGGAGATAAGTTGGGCATCAATGTGGTGAATTTTTTTCCATGTAAGTCTTAATACCTTTTCCTTGAGTTATATTTTTTAAAAATGTATACTTATGTCTATTTTGTATTAGGTATCTTTATAACATGTGTGAGAAGAATGATCAGATAGATGTATATGGATTCATAGACTCACATTTTATTTCCCCTGAAGCACATGCATTGGACTTGGAACAAAGAATGATTTATATTTCTGAAAGATTTGAACAGAATATAATCACACAGATTATAATGATGCCTTTTTTTGAGAGGTATGAAACATATCTTTGGAAAATAGTTCATTATCTTTTAACATAAAAAACCACTAGCCTTATATTTTCTTTTATCAGTGATCATTGGATGTTAGGTGTTTTATTCCTAAGTGAGAAAAACATTATTTGATATGATCTGTCCATGGAGATGTGAGGGAAAGTTTTAAGAATACATTGGAAAAGTAAGTTTCAATTTCTTAATATTTTTATATAGTATATTTTTAAATTTATCCCATTCATATTATTTTCTAACTGGGGATGGGTCTACTTTCGAAAAACACAAAGAAAATGATTTCCTAGATCAAATATGTAAAAGTAAAGGTAAATATCCATTT
This sequence comes from Viscum album, assembly GCA_963277665.1. NCBI lineage: Eukaryota > Viridiplantae > Streptophyta > Magnoliopsida > Santalales > Viscaceae > Viscum > Viscum album. The sequence continues at coordinate 46,118,280 of OY728151.1, forward strand.
TATATTTTATACTTTTTGATGTATTACATAAAAAAAATATTTTGGATTTACACTCATTTAAACAGAATTGTCGTGAACAACAAGAAGTCGTCGAATGCATATATTATATGTTAAGATTTATGTATGAAAAAATTACAACTTGAATTAACATTGACCTGCTAAGATTTTATTTAAAAATTTCCCACAATATTTAATTTAATTTATTCGTTATACATGTTAACTAATATCCGTTTAATTTGTAGCTATTTGATGACCCTCAAACCTATAGTGCTTAAGAGGTGAAACACTTACAAGTGGAATGGTAAAATTATTTTACAGGTTTGATTGGATTTTAGATTGTTTGTAGTGTAAAATGTAATTTTGAATATTGTACTTATAATTTTATATTTGGTATTCATTTAGGTTGTATTTAGGTTTTTCTTATTTGAAATTGTATGTTTTGAATGTTATATATGTGAATGTTTAATTTTTCTATGCTTCTAGTTTTGGTCTACTTCTGATGGTTTTTCTGGTATGGATTCTGGTCTAGGGGGGTTCCAGGGGTGTGGGGTGTCTAGTGGGTTGGGGGGGGGTGTTAAAAGGGTGTGGGAGGGCTGTATAGTGGGGTGGGGGTGTTCAGGGTGTCCATGGGGATGGGAGGGTGTCCAAGAGGGTGGGAGGACTTTCCAGGGGTGGGGGTTGTCCAAGAGGGTGGGGGCTGTCCAGGGGGTTTTCAGGGGTGTGTGTGTGGGGTGGGGGTGTCCAGTGGGGTGGGGGTTTCCAGGGGTGTGGGAGGGTTGTCCAGTGGAGTGGGGGGGGGGGTGTCCATGGTGTCTATGGGGGTGGGAGGGTGTCCAAGAGGGTGGGAGGGCTGTCCAGGAGGGTGGGGGGTTGTCCAGGAGGGTGGGTGGTTGTCCATGGGGTATCCAAGGGTGTGTGTGTGGGGGGGGGGTCCATGGGTGTGGGAGGGATATCCAGTGGGTTGGGGGTGTCCAGGATGTCCATGGGGGTGGGAGGGTGACCAGGAGGGTGGGGGTGTCCAGGGGTGGGGGATTTACAATGGTGTGGGAGGGATTTCCAGTGGGGTGGGGGTGTCTAGGGTGTCCTTGGGGGTGAGACGGTGTCCAGGAGGGTGGGAGTGTTATCCATGGGAGTGGGGACTATCCAGGAGGGTGGGGGGTTCTAGCGGTGTGGGAGGGTTTTCTAGTAGGGTGGGGGTTTCCAGGGTGTCCATGGGGGTGGGAGGGTGCCTATGAGGGTGAGAGGGACATCTAGGGGGGGGGGTTCCAGGAGGGTGGGGGTGTCCAGGGGTTTGTGTTTGGGGGTGTCTAGTTGGTTTGGGGTGTCTAGGGGTATAGGAGGGTTTTCTAGTGGGGTTAGGGGTGTCCAGGGTGTCCATGGAGGTGGGAGGGTGTCCAGGAGGGTGGGAGGGTTGTCCAGGGGGTGGGAGGGTTGTCCAGGGGGTTGGGGCTGTCCAGGGGGTGGGGCTATCTAGGAGGGTGGGGGGGATGTCCAGGGGTGGGGGGGGGTCCAGGCATGTGAGGGGGATTTCTTGTGGGGTGGGGTGGTGTCGAGGGTGTCCATGGGGGTGGGAGGGTGTCCATGGGGTGGGAGGGTTGTCCAGGGGTGTCGGGGGATGTCCAGAAGGGGGGTGGGCGGGGGGGGGGGGGGGGCTGTCTAGGGGGTGTCTGGTGGATGGGGGGGGTTCCGGGGGTGTGGGAGGGTTTTCCCATGGGGTGGGGGTGTCCAAGGTGTCAAAGGGGTGGGATGGTGTCTATGAGGGTGTGAGGGTTGTCCAGGGGAGTGGAGGGCTATCTAGGAGGGTGGGGGCTATCCAGGGGGTGTCCAGGGGTGTGGGGGTGTCCAGGGGGTGGTGGGTTTCCATGGTTTTGGGAGGGATGTCTAGTGGGGTGGGGGTGTCCAGGGTGTCCATGGGTGTGGGAGGGTGTCCAGGAGGGTGAAAGGGATGTCCAGAGGGGTGGGGGGTTGTCCAGGAGTGTTGGGGATGTCCAGGGATGTGGGGGTGAGAGGGGGGGGATTGTCCAGAGGTGTGGGGAGGTGTCCAATGGGGTGGGGTGTTTCCAGGCGTGTTGGAGGGTTGTCCAGTGGGGGGGTCTGGTTTTGGTCTTTTTTGGGTCTATTCCAGGTCTTCTTTGGTAGGTCATAATTTTGGTTAAATGATTTTATTTTAAAAAATTGGTTTTTATGTCAGTTATTTTACAACAGATGTAAAAAATGCCTGGGAATGGGTTTTAATGTTGGTTATTTGAAAATCGATGTAACAAATTCTTGGGAATTGGATTTTACGTCGGTTATTTCATAATCGACATAATAAATGGAACAGAATAGTTTTTATGTTAGTTATAAAATAATTAATTTAGTATATATGTTTTCATGTCGGTTATTATTTAACTAATGTGAAAAACGCTTAGCAAACTAGTTCATCACATCAGTTATGAAAATAACCGACATGATAAACATTTCGGAGGCGCAGTTTATTATGTTGGTTATATAATAACCGACATAATAAATTATATTCTGCATCGGTTATTTAAAAATTGACATAATAAATCATGACTTTGAATCATTTTCCACATCTGTTTTTGAATAACCGACATGAAAACTCTTCAAATTTTTTTTACGCCGGTTTTAAAATAACCGATGTAAAAAAAATGTTTATAACGTCTCATGTAATAACGTTGGCCAAAATCCGACGTAAAAAATAAAAAATATCCACCATAAAAAATGTTTCCTGCCCTAGTGTAATCAAGATTCTGGTTATCTGGTTAGGTAATATTTTGCAAGAACTCATTACCCCAAATCAATTTGGGTTTGTTTCAGGGAGAAATATTAAAAACTACCTTTTTTACTACCTTAAAGGGCATCAACATCATGAGAAAGAACAAAAATCATGGGAACTTTTCCTTGAAATTGAATATCTTGAAGGATTTTGACATAATTATGTGGATTTTTGTCTTCCAAGTTCTTAAAAAATTTGGTTTCTCAGGTTTTTCATCATAATAATTACCAATATTTTGAATAGTATATGGTTATCCATATTTATCAATGGCTCTTCTAAAGGGTTATTCCAATTCTACCATGGATTAAGGCAAGGGGATCTTCTATCAGGTATTCTTATTGAAATTTCTAAGGATTATTTGAGTAGGTTCATCATTGATATCACACAGGTTGGCCTTTATAAGCTGATAAATGCTGCAAAAGATATTTATGTTCCCTCTCACCTTCTTTATTCCGAAGACATCCTTCTGTTTGGGAAAACCAAAATGTACACCTTGTCTTCAATTAGAACAATATTTTTACATTATGAGAGTGTGTCTATTTAATCCATCAGTTGGAGAAAATACTCTATTTTCTTTGGTAAAGGTGTTCCACTCTACAGGCTTCTATGTATTTCTAAGTTTCTTAGTGTGAAGAGGGGTTCACTCTCATTTACTTATCTAGGTGTCCCCATTTTTTGGGGGAGTATCAAGAGCTTCCATCTTGAGAAAATTGCTAACAGAATCACTTAAAAACATTCTAAATGGAAAGGTAAGATCTTATCACAGACAGGCATAGTTTTCTTAATCAACTCAATTGTCACCTCCATGTTCGTTCATGCTTACTCTATCTATAGATGGATGATTAATTTTTTCAATATACTATAAGCTAAGATTCAAAATTTTTCTTTTATGGGATTCATAAATGAAAGGAAGTTGGTGTATGTGGCTTGTAAAGAATTCACTAAGCAGGTTGATCTGGGAGGTCCAGGAATCAAGGATCTCAGAAGGTTCAATGATACCCTTCATGTCATGTTTACCTGAAATTGGTTTAGTTAAAATGATGATGGTCTAAGGTTAATTCTTGAGAGGTTCATGTAGAAAATTTGTGATGGATTCAATGGATATTTACCCTCCTCAGTCTTTTCATCAGTAATATCCTCATAAAAGTATATTTAATGTCACATTAAATGGGTTATGTCAATGAAATCGAATCTGAACAATTGGTCCATTGCTTGGTTTGATAATCCTCTGATTGAATCTATGATTCCTCTCCTTGATTTAAGAAGCATGTCTATTACTGACATTAGACAAATACATAGAGATTTTGATGGGATCCTTCCAGATTAAATAATCCTATAGATTTAGTAGTATTCATTGGTTGACAATAACACCCTTATTTAGAATTCCAACCTTTTGGGAATCTTAACATAAGGAATTTTTATCAGCATAAATGTGTATGTGGATTTGACCCTCCTGTCTGGCTCTCATATTTCAAGAGACCATTCATCCCACTTGCGAGTCATATGATACTATGGAAATTGTGGAAGTATCGACTACCCATTCTAGAGAAGATGAAGAGGGATGGTTACAATCTTGCTTTGGTATATTACTTGTGCCTTCGGGTTGAGGATAACACCTAGTACACGTTTTTTCAGTGTAGATTTTATGATGTGATTTCCAGATTCGTACAGCAGTGGTTCGGGTGCCAATTAATCTTGTATGTGTCATTTTTTGAATGTTGAGAAACCTTTATGAGAGGACTTGCATTTAGTAGGTTCACAACCTTATGCTCGATGATGTTTTTTCTTCTATCACATATATCTAGCCTACCCAAAATGTGGCTGCATTCAAAAGACAACGTCTCTCATTTCATTGTGGAATGTTGGCTATTCATACTATGGTCCATGTGCCATATTGAATTCAAAAAGGTTAGATGGAAAATTATTTCAATGATATCATGATCTTATGTAATCTTTTATTTTCTAGTAGGATAAAAAAACCACACGTTCTCAAGTTTATCTGTTGGATCCCCCACATCACCTCATCGATCAAAGTCAATGTTGGTGGCAAACATTTTGGAGCACTAGGTCCCTTGGGGTGTGGCAGTGTATTCTGTACACACAAATGCTTTATTATGGGATTACTCTGTCATTTTATTGGTGATGTATGTTCTTATTAAGCTGATCTTTTGGTAATGATGAAGGCTGTCAAATTTGTGGTTCATTTTCGGTGGCAACAACTTTAGATTAAATCTGACATGATTCTCATGGTGTATGTTCTCAAGAACAAGTCCTGGAAATTTACTTGGAGGCTTCTTCCACAATGTATTGAATGTCTTCATATTTTCTCCGATCCCACTCTTAACATCACACATGCCTATAGGGAGGTGAACTCGGTTGCAGATGCTTTGTCCAAGCAGGGAATTGTAAAAAGTAGCTCGATGTGGTCTTTCATTTCCCCTATTTTATACTCACCCTTTGTGGATTATGATATGAAGTTTGAATCATACACTCATCTTTGAAAACCCCCATGTAATGTTTTTTTCATACTTTTTAAATAAATTTTGGGAGTCCAGGTATGCCTGGCCTTGAGCCTTCTATGCCTCAAAATCACTAAAAACCCAAATAACCCAAAAAAATCTTAAAAAATCCTTAAAATTACTAAGAAAATAAAACCCCCCAAAAAACTTGAAACCCCCTAAGAAACAATAAAAATATAAAAATAATTCAAACCACAAAAAAACTAAAAAATCTAAAAACCCTAAAACCCTAAAAATACCTAAAAACGCTAAAAACCCCATAAAATGCAAAAAGTCCCTAAAATACCTAAAACTATAAAAACCATAAGAACCCTAAAAAATAATAATAAACCCTTTAAATCCTAAAAACACTTAAAAACCTTAAGATAACTAAAATATCTAAAAACCCTAAAAACCCTAAAAGACCCTAAAACCCACTAAAAACCATGAAAACCCATAAATACAATAAAAACTCCGAAAAACCCATAAAAACCATAAATCTAGTTAAAACTATAAAAATGGTTTAATCCCCTAAAAAGATTTAAGAACTCTAAAAACGCTTTAAACCCCTAAAATTCCATAAAACCTAAAACCCCAAGAACCCCTCAAAATATCAAAAGATCCCAAAATTCATAAAAATCTTAAAAAATCCTTAAAAATTATTAAAATGTAAAACAACTATAAAAAACCCTAAATACCCTAATAAAATCTTAAAAACTAAAAACACTAAAAACACCTAAAAATTAAAAATTCTAAAAATAATAAAAATTGAAAATCCCAAGAAGCCCAATAAAATATCTAAAACCCCTAAAAACCATAAAAATCCCACAAAATCCCTAAAAATCCCTCAAAATATAAAAACCTATATAAATTCCTAAAATAAAATAAAACCATAAATCCCATAAAAGATAAATAATCCCTAAAAACCCATAAAAACCCTAGAATCACTAAAAACTCTAAAAACCCTGCAAACCCCTAAAAATGTTTTAAAACTATAAAAACATTAAAGACTCTAAAAACACCAAAAATCCTAAAAACCAAAAAATTCATAAATAAGAAAATCCTCTCAAACCCCTCAAAATCCCTAAAAATCCGAAAAACCATAAAATACTATAAAATCCCTAAAAATACATAAAAATATAAAAGAACTCAAAAAACATGAAAAACCATAAGAAAGACATAAAAACCTAAAAACATTTAGAACCCCTAAAAACCTAAAAATTGATAAATAACCAAACACTCAAAAACCATAAAAACCCAAAAAACCCATAAATTTATAGAAAGGGCCTAAATTCCTAAAATTGTAAAAAACCCGAAAAACCCTAATAAAACCATAAAAATCTAAAAAAAACTAAAACTCTTAAAACCCATAAAAATCCTAAAATCCTTAAATAACATAAAACCCCCTAAAACATTAAAAAATCCTAAATACCCATAAAGAACCTAACTACTACTAAAAACTATAAAAACCCAATAAAACACTATAAAGTTAAAAAAACTATAAAAAACATAAAAACCATAAATATTGACTTTGTGGAGCTGGAGAAATCCGCGATCTCGCTTTACTTATCTGGTTTTTACCCCCCCCCCCCCTCCCCTGGTCAAGTCATTCGAAAGGGGTGACTGGATCAGGTCTCTACGAATCGAGGGGTAGTGGAGGAAAGATGCAATTTATGTCGTTTCTCCATTATTGCCCGGGTGTTGACCCCTAAGGGTGAGCGGATCTGGATGTTTTCTAATCACAACAATTGGATCAGGGAGATCTGGGGATTCTCTAAGTGGTGAATGACTGCCATGGGGAGAGGGTACTTCCATATTGTCTTCCAATCGGATGAATGAAAGAGATGAGAGTGGAGTTTTGGCTCCATTAACTTGAAGCCCAACCTTCTAAGGATTCAAGAGTGGGATTGGAATTTTGATCCATTGAATGTCAAGAAACCCTCTACACAGGTATGGATTCACATTTGTAAGCTAAGCTAGCTTTATTGGAACCCTTGGATCCTATGGTACATTTCCTCCTCGGTGGGTTATCCTATTCGCATTGATAAAGAGACCAAAAATTCAAAGTACGGGCATTATTCTCGTGTCCTTGTTGATGTTGACTTGTCCTCCACACTGGTCGAAGAAGTGGTGCTCAACACTAATGAAGACAGCTTCACGCTAGAGATTCAGTACGAGTACAAACCCCGGTTTTTCATTCATTGTTATCTTTTTTGTCTTCTCATCACTGACTTTTGATGTCTGAAAGTGTGTACCACATGCAATCTTAAAGGGCACACTACTGAGTCCTGCAACAAGAAACTAGGTGCTAGAGCGGGGGAGAAGGCCCCTTATCAAGCACCTGCTCCCTCCCAGCCTATTCCTAATGCGGTTTTTTATCCTGTAGAGAAACCTTCACCAAGGTGGGTGCCAGAGGTTGATGATACTCTCTGCGAAATGATGCCCTCCCACTTGCAGAGAGTTTCTACCACTCATCCCCCAGCTGAATAGCTGGCTACCTTAGACTCTGCTGCTGTCACTCCTAGTCTACAGATAGCCATGGTTGAGCCTAGACAAACCTCACAGTCTTCTGCTGGTCGCGCAGTCATGGTTGAGCCTGGGCAGACCTCCCTGCACCCTGGTCCTTCCATGATGGCGGGTCCGGCCTATTCCTAGGGAGCATCCCCTCCCATCCAGGAGGTGGATGATGGGCTGGTTCGCCCTGCAACTATAGGGCCCCTGCCCCTGGCCTTGAGAAGGATTGTGCATCTTTGGATCTTCTGTCACTGTCTGATGATTCCTTAATGGTTGTGTCATCTAACAAGGCTGCACGACGAGACACAATTAAAAGTGCCTCCCCAGTGGCACTCTACCCCATGAATAGGTTCAACCATCTCAGCATGAGCTTTTGGGCTGATGAGTCTGAAGAACAAAATGATGATGAGGCAGAAGGGTCCTCCAAGCCAGTTGACAAGAACCCAGTACATGAGGTTGTCTCTAAACCTCCCGATGACCTGGGACTCAAATACCAGGTTGTTGAAGATGATCCTTCCACTAAGAAGAACCATGTGGGAAGGCCTAAGAAGAAGGGGAAAAAGGAAAAGGCGAAGGCATTGCCCCTGAATTCTAACATTAGCCCTATGAATGGGGAGACATCTGCTTAATTTGATGCGGATTCTCTTAGGGAACTGCCAGGGGATTGGGAATCCTCCCACTTCCTCAGCCCTTAGGCATTTCCTCACTTCCTAGAGGCCTATGATTCTTGGTATTACTGAGATGATGATCCCATTTGATAACTAGATGGGTTTCAACTGGGTAAACCTTTTTTACTCTTGTGTTTCCAAGACTGATAATGAGAATGGTCTTGACACCCTTTGGGTACTTAGGCATGATGATATTCAGATGACATATGTGGGTGTGAGCCCCCAAGTCATCACCTTGTATTTCATGTACAACTCTACCCCTCTCTGTCACGAACCAGGCCGAGTCGCCATCCGACCCAGCGCCCGAACCGGTCCGCATCATGGCCCGAAGGGCGTTCCTGATCCCCACAGGCTGGCATAAGTGCCCGTGTATCATAAGTAACAAGTGGGAATGATATTACCCGAAATAAAAGACAAAAAAAACAACTGACCAGATAAATAAATGAAATTAGAAATAGACAACCAAACGTGCCTTTAAACTATAAACAAGTTTAAATTCTATAATTAGAACCAATAACTAAAAAGAAAAGATGACAGCGGAAACTAAAACCCATACTCAAACCTCCTGGAAAAAGAGAGGCCACATTAGCACCACTCGGCCTGAAAAGGCCAACTTCCTCTTGAACCACCATCACTGAGGATGATGTCACAACCTGGAATATACAAGAAACAATGTCTACATACACCCAAAGGTGTATGTAGGGTGTGAGCCAAAATCCCAGTAGAACGTCACCCAATAAAAAGGTTCCACGCATAATTATTAAATGACAAATACATTTGCAGTTTTAATTAAATCAAGGAAGTAAATACTTGAACAGTTTTAAATAAAATGGGTTTTAGGAAAACAGTTTCAGATGGAACAACTTATATTAAAACACACACCCTTACTTTTTAAAATAACCAAAGTGTCACACCGAGGAGCATAAAGTAACCAATGAGGACTAATAGTGGAGTGGCCGCATGGGTGTTAGCTAGCTTGGGTCCCTAGATCTTCGTGTCTCGGTGAAACGTGGCTTAGAAGGCCACGAACCTCAGAAAACATGGCTTAGAAGGCCACGAACCTCAGAAAAGGTGGCTTAGACGGCCACGACCCTCACAAAAGAATATGTTTAGTTAGTGTTGCAATCATTAGTCATGTCAGTGGAACCGGGTCGAGTCACCTCCGGAACACTAACTCACTAGTCTAGTCTACCCTCCTAGCTACCCGGGCTTCCCATTCTGTGCTCAATCAAGTTTCAAGTTCAAGTCACCTATCTTAATAATGCATAAAATCCAACCAGGGTGTTCACACATGCAAAAACACAATTTGCACACCCAAACCCGCTTTCAAAACCATACGCACACCAAAAACCACCATTCACACACACATAAGCCATTTGAAATAATATGCACACTGAAATGTTCCAAAACTCAATCTGCATTTCTTACAAGACCAATTAAAACAACTTCACAGTCAATGAAAACACTTTAATTATCAAACATGCCACTAACAAAATTTATTAAACAAACTCTGCGTGTGTCGCATGACTTTAAGCACCAAAATATTCATACAATTTAATCAAAAACAATTTTTTCACCCTTAATACTCATTTAATAAAACAACCCAATTTCTTTCATAAATAAATTTTTGAGAGAAAAACAACGCTTTACACACTAGACCGACCCAAACCCGCCCTTACATGACCACACGTACACAAAACCACCTCCGGAAAACAATCTGCATCACACACGCAATTAAAGAAAACACTCACACAGTTAAAAAGACCATTTCTATAATTAAATGATCTACCATAAAAAATGTGCCAAAAAATTTTCAAGATATGTCGCACAACACTAAATGCAAAAAACTCTTTCAAATGTCGTTTCTGACTAAATGCAGATAGACGCAACAATAAAACGACAATTGCACTCTTTTTATGCCATAACAAATTAACTACACAACTTAAGGAAAAAACACTAATATCAAGTTCAACATTGGTTTCACAACAACATACTTATATTATGCACACACTACTAAACACACTAAACTTATGAAAAAAAATTCGCATCAAACTAAATGATTAATAAACACGCTAAGTTAATTAAATCAACTAATGAATTCATCAATTAATACTCATGTGCGTAACCACCTACCTCAGCGGTGAACCTCGAAAATCAATTTGAAATATTCAAATTGGAGCGCGTAACTTCAATCGCGTGTCGTTCGCACCACAATGATCCTAACGCAAACCCAAAAACAAGATATCAGACCAAAATAGAGACAAAAAAAATTCTTAAGGAACTTTACACCTGCTAAAAAACTCAAGGAAGGTAGAAGAGGGACTTATACGGGGGGTTTGCGCATGCGGAAGGAGGGTGAGACACCGATGGGGGAAGTCGGAGCAGTGCCGACCAGCGAGGGAGGTCGCGCGACTTCGCGAGCCGGCCTGGTCAGGGGTTGGATAGAGTAGAGGGCGTCGAGTTTCACCGGACAGAGGGAGGAGGTGCTGGGGTTTGCCGGACCAAGCAAGGGGGGTCGGCGGTTGGGGTTCGCCGGACCAGGTGAGGGGATGTCCAGCGGAGCAGCGGGGGGCATTTCTAGGGGAGTGACGGCGCATCAAAGAGGTCGGCACCCAGGGTTCTAGGGGGGTCGCGCTTCCAGCCGGCCAAGAGGGAGGGGAAGATGCCAGCTGCATGGGGAGGAGCTACAACAAGGATGGGAGAGGGAACAGGGGGAGATGAGGATGGGAGAGGGAACAGGGGGCGACATGGAGGATCCAAGAGGCGACGAGCAGGCGAGAGGCCTGGCCGGAAGGGAGGTCGCGGCGGAGTGCGGAAGACCGGCGTGATGGGGGAGAAGGGGTGCGGTCCAGGGAGGGGGGTGTTGCGACGAGCCGAGGGGGAAGCCGTGGAGGAAGAGGTAAACCAGGGGGTGCGATTTCGACAGGGGAAAAATAATGGGGGAGGGGTGCAACGCAATGGGAAAAGGGGGAGGAAACCCTACCCAAAACAATGAGAAAATAAAAGAATAAATAAACAAATAAAATAAAACTAAGACAAAAAAAATAAAATAAAAAATAAAACAACCAATAATAATAAAGATAGTAGTTATAATAATAAGACTAATAATAAGGTAAAAAAACTTAGTGAATTAAATACTAAACTTTACAATAATAAACTTAATAAAATGAAAATAATAAAAATAACTCTCAATTCAATTATTATCCAAGATAATAATAATAATAATAATTTCATTAATCAAACATCAACAAGGTGTGCGGTGAACCGGGAGGGGTCGCACGACGACCCAGGCGAGGCCACGCAACTTCGACCGCGCTGCGCCGGATGCAATCAAGACCAAAACACAAAGAACTCCAAATCTTATGTCGGGTTTCAACCCAAAATACCCGATGCAAAGAAAGTTAATAAAATAAATAAATTTTGAAATGGAGGGTCTGATAATTCTCCCCACCATAAATCTTTCCATCCCCGGAAATCCACAACTAAGGCTGATACCCAAAGTAAGAAACAACACCTCTTTATGGTCCAAAGAGGATCCTTATGAAACAAGAAAAAATAGGCAAACACATCGTGCTCAGATAAGGTTACTAAAATGACAAACTCAAGAAACTCGTAAAAATACTTTATGATATGTTTCGCCGGTCCTAAAGAGCTATAACGCCTCCAGTTGACTGATCAAGAAAAGGGGACTCTCGCACCCATGGAAACCAACTTCACAAGTCGAAACATCTCAAACATTATTAAACAAAAATCACACCATTTATCTAGAAAGAACAACAAGTTCATAACACGTCCACGGAACACTCTTATCACTTATCACCAATCCATATTTAAAAACATGAGAAAAAGATCAACATGGGGAGGCCCAAGGGACTTTCCACCATTAGGAACTCACTGGCGCTCGAGATAAGACTGGAAAACCGACACATGGAGGTTCGAGCGGACTCCCCACCATTAAAGAAAAGTCCAGCACTAATTCATTCTAGAGACATTTGTGCGAGACTCAATGTGGGTATCCCCACCATTAAGAACCTACCAACGCCCAAGGCGAGACTAGAAAACCAACATGGGGAGGTCTGGGAGGACTCCCCACCATTAAGGAAAGGCCAACACCGATTTCTTCCAAAGACCTTTGTGCGAGACTCATCGTGGGTCTCGCCTCCATTAAAAATAACAAAAGATACATAAATTTAGAAATTTTTTGACGGGGACCAAGCACCCCACCACCAGGGGTGGGGAGGGTCAAGCCTAACTACCGGGCATCAAAACCACAGCTGGAGACAGACCAACATCCCCAAATCTCATGATGAGTATCATTCAAAATCGAGAATGATTTACCTAACAGACTCCTATAAGGACCACTAAAGAGATTGAATCCAGTGGGACGCAACCCCCAAGGCTTTAAGGCATGAGACGAACATGCGTCCACATGGTCAGAAAAACCTTATGCAACACGATGGCTCATTCGAAGCAGAACAACCTTGGAGACAATTTAAACTGCCTCTACTTTTAACATTGGGGATAGAAATAAAGATGGGGTCCCATACACTCCCAGGGTTCCTGACCACGCGCCAGCTTCACTCAGGGGCCTATGGCTAGAGCCCTAATGTTTGAAGCATCTCCTACCTCGCAGTCAGGTATGGAAGACTCCCGAGCGGAGCTACTCCTTTTGGAGTCACACAAAACCACAATGAAAATGAAACAACACCAGCAAACACAACACAATATGACATCCAACTGATCATACACTGAACATTTACCATCACAAGAGCAGAAATGGTGCATGCGTATCACCCTTTGTCACACTGAATGAGAACACGACATCACAAATTGTCACCGAACATGACTACTGCTATTGTGAGGAACATTATGCTGAGAAAGTCTTTAAACCGCATCTTGAACAACACGTGATTCCTGCAAACAACCATAGCAGCCCCATACGACTGGGTCTTCCAAACTAGTAGCCTAACATGAACCTTTCCTTAAATGAAACAAACCAAAGACCAGAGGTCATTTAGAACGATAGACCGCACCAAAAACTTAGGGTTGCTTCCAACTTTTCCCCACTTGAGTCTCCTTTACTGCTTCCAAGACACTATTGACTATCAAAGGGAACTCACGCTACAAGATGTCACCGAACATGACCCTTTCAGCCGATGTAAATACTACAAATCCCTTAAGACCCTGATCCACACTGAAAATTCTGAACCGCTTTCACCCTTCCCTTCCGGAATTACTTTCACTGCTTCTAGGGGGAACCTTCAGACACAACGATGTCAACCATCATACCTGAAAACTAAGACAACTCAAGGAGACTAAAGTCCCCTTCAACTCTTCTCATGTCTGTCATCCCACTATTAAAACCTGGTCCTTTATCAGCGCTAAAAACTGGCATTAACAGCGCTAGAAAAGCGCTGTTAATGCCGGCGTAGATAAAGGGGGGGGGGGTCCCCTTTATCAGTGCTCTGAGAAGTGCTGATATAGGAGACCTTTATCAGTGCTAAAAAAAGCGCTGATAAAGGACCGCCTTTATCAGCGCTTCTTTTAGCGCTGATAAAGGTCTCCTATATCAGTGCTTCTCGGAGCGCTGATAAAGGACCGCTTTATCAGTGCTTCTTTTAGCGCTGATAAAGGTCTCCTATATCGGCGCTTGATGGAGTGCTGATAAAGGGTTCCTTTATCATCGCTCCTCTAGTGCTATTAAAAGTGTCCTTTATCAGCTCTAAAAAAGCACTGATAAAGGCCCCATCGCCTGCACCTACAAAATAGTACCTGCACACCTGCACACCAGAATACCTGCACAAAGTAGCACATGAACACCTTCACACCATAGCACCCGCACCCAATATTTTGACCGAAAACGGTATACACATTTACTTAACATCATGAATACAAAAAAAATGCTTTTCTATATACATTTCAAACATTGTTTTACATGGTTACATTTACAATTATTCAACAATAGTTATAAACATTCATGTTTCATCATTTGATATCCGTGATCTGCTCTCGATGGTATTTGTTGCCGAACAAAGCATCCAAACTCAAGGAAAAAAATTCACCTATATAAGAAAACAAATATTAAGTTAGTAATGAAATAATGAAAGAAATTAAAATAGTAATATGAAAGAATACATTAATATAGAAATGTGAAACTAAAATATGACAATTTAAACTCAAAAGTTTTCATTTTCATAAAAATGAAAATGGAATAATATAAAATCAATATGTTTTTGATTGATTTATCTCATTTAATAAATACTGATTCTTTATCTAATGAAAAGCTTTACCGGTCACATAGTGAGTTCGTTGGATTGAGGTGCGGTCGATTCGTACAAGTCACAAATGACTCGTGGATTGTTGTCCTAATGTATAAAAACAATCCGAACGCGTTTTCTCGGTTTGGCGTATGTCATTGGTGTTTTTTTCCAAAGTTTATCTCAATTTGAAACTGATATCAGACACTTTTAGCCATACCGGTCACACCGTGCGTCAGATTGAGGTGAGGTCAATTTGTACACGTCAAAAATGACTCGTGGATCGTTGTCCTAAAGTATCAAAACAATCCAAATGCATTTGCTCGGTTTTCCTTATGTCATTGGGGTTGTTTTCCAAAGTTTATCTCAATTTGAAACTGATATCAGACACTTTTAGCCATACCAGTCACACCGTGCGTTGGATTGAGGTGCGGTCAATTCATACACGTCACAAATGACTCTTGGATCGTTTTCCTAAAGTATCAAAACAATCCGAACACGTTTTCTCGGTTTTCCGTATGTCATTGGTGTTGTTTTCCAAAGTTTATCTCAATTTGAAACAGATATCAGACACTTTTAGCCATACCGGTCACACCGTGCGTCAGATTTAGGTGTGGTCAATTCATACACGTCACAAATGACTCTTGGATCGTTTTCCTAAAGTATCAAAACAATCCGAACATGTTTTCTCGGTTTTCCGTATGTCATTTTTGTTGTTTTCCAAAGCTTATCTCAATTTGAAACTGATATCAGACACTTTTAGCCATACCAGTCACACCGTGCGTCGGATTGAGGTGCGGTTGATTCGTACACGTCACAAATGACTCATGGATCGTTTTACTAAAGTATCAATACAATCCAAACACGTTTCCTCGGTTTGGCGTATGTCATTGGTGTTGTTTTCCAAAGTTTATCTCAATTTGAAACTGATATCAGACACTTTTAGATAGACCGGTCACACCGTGCGTCATATTGAGGTGCAGTTGATTCTTACATGTCACAAATGACTCGCGGATTGTTGTCCTAAAGTATCAAAACAATCCGAACGTGTTTCCTCAGTTTGGCATATGTCATTGGTGTTGTTTTCCAAAGTTTATCTCAATTTGAAACTGATATCAGACACTTTTATCCATACCGGTCACAACGTGGGTCGGATTGAGGTGTGATCGATTCGTACACATCATAAATGACTCTTGTATCGTTTTCTTAAAGTATCAAAACAATCTGAACACGTTTCCTCGGTTTGGCGTATGTCATTGGTGTTGTTTTCCGAAGATTATCTCAATTTGAAACTGATATCAGACACTTTTAGCCATACCAGTCACACCGTGTGTCGGATTGAGGTGCGGTTAATTCGTACACGTCACAAATGACTTGTGGATTGTTGTAATAAAGTATCAAAACAATCCGAACGCGTTTCCTTGGTTTGGCGTATGTAATTGGTGTTATTTTCCAAAGTTTATCTTAATTTGAAACTGATATTAGATACTTTTAGCCATACCGGTCACACCATGTGTCAGATTGAGGTGTGGTCGATTCGTACACATCAAAAATGACTCATGGATCATTTTTATAAATTATCAAAACAATCCGAATGCGTTTGCTCGGTTTGGCGTATGTCATTGGTGTTGTTTTCCAAAGTTTATCTCAATTTGAAACTGATATCAGACACTTTTAGCCATACCGGTCACACCATGTGTCGGATTGAGGTACAGTCGATTCTTACACATCACAAATGACTCGTGGATCGTTGTCCTAAAGTATCGAAACAATCCGAATGTGTTTCCTTGGTTGGCCGTATGTCATTGGTGTTGTTTTCCAAAGTTTATCTCAATTTGAAACTGATATCAGACACTTTTAGCCATACCGGTCACACCGTGCGTCGGATTAAGGTGCGGTCGATTCTTACACGTCACAAATGACTCATGGATCGTTTTCCTAAATTATCAAAACAATCCAAACGTGTTTTCTCGGTTTGGAGTATGTCATTGGTGTTGTTTTCCAAAGTTTATCTCAAATTGGAACTGATATCAGACACTTTTAGCCATACCGGTCACACCGTGCATCGGATTGAGGTGTGATTGATTCGTACACGTCACAAATGACTTTTGGATCGTTTTCCTAAAGTATCAAAACAATCTGAACGCGTTTGCTCAGTTTTCCGTATGTCATTGGTGTTGTTTTCCAAAGTTTATCTCAATTTGAAACTGATATCAGACACTTTTAGTCATACCGGTCACACCGTGCATCGGATTGAGGTGCGGTCAATTGTTACATGTCACAAATGACTCATGGATCGTTTTCCTAAAGTATCAAAACAATCCGAACGCGTTTGCTCAGTTTTCCGTATGTCATTGTTGTTGTTTTCCAAAGTTTATCTCAATTTGAAACTGATATCAGACACTTTTAGCGATACCGGTCACACCGTGCGTCGGATTGAGGTGAGGTCAATTTTTACATGTCACAAATGACTCGTGGATCGTTGTCCTAAAGTATCAAAACAATCCGAAAGCTTTTTCTCGGTTTGGCGTATGTCATTGGTGTTGTTTTCCAATGTTTATCTCAATTTGAAACTGATATCAGACACTTTTAGCCATACCGATCACACCGTGTGTCGGATTGAGGTGCGGTCAATTCGTACACGTCATAAATGACTGTTGTATCGTTTTCCTAAAGTATCAAAACAATCCGAACATGTTTCCTTAGTTTGGCGTATGTCATTGGTGTTGTTTTCCAAAGTTTATCTCAATTTGAAACTGATATCAGACACTTTTAGCCATACCGGTCACATCGTGCGTCAGATTGAGGTGTGGTCGATTCGTACACGTCAAAAATGACTCGTGGATCGTTTTCCTAAAGTATCAAAATAATCAGAATGTGTTTCCTCGGTTTGGCGTTTGTCATTGGTGTTGTTTTCCAAAGTTTATCTAAATTTGAAACTGATATCAGACACTTTTAGCCATACCGGTCACATCATGCGTCGGATTGAGGTGTGGTCGATTCTTACACGTCACAAATGACTCGTGGATTGTTTTACTAAAGTATCAAAACAATCCGAACGTGTTTTCTTGGTTTTCCATATGTCATTGGTGTTGTTTTCCAAAGTTTATCTCAATTTGAAACTGATATCAGACACTTTTAGCCATACTGGTCACACCGTGCGTCGGATTGAGGTGCAGTCAATTCGTACACATCAAAAATGACTCGTGGATCGTTTTCCTAAAGTATCAAAACAATCCGAACGCGTTTACTCGGTTTGGCATATGTCATTGGTGTTGTTTTCCAAAGTTTATCTCAATTTGAAACTGATATCAGACACTTTTAGCCATACTGGTCACACCGTGCGTCAGATTGAGGTACGGTCGATTCGTACATATCACAAATGACTCGTGGATAATTTTCCTAAAGTATCAAAACAATCCGAGAGCATTTTCTCAGTTTTCCGTATGTCATTGGTGTTGTTTTCCAAAGTTTATCTCAATTTGAAACTGATATCAGACACCTTTAGCCATACCATTCACACCGTGCGTCAGATTGAGGTGTGGTCGATTCGTACATCTCACAAATGACTTGTGGATCGTTTTCCTAAAGTATCAAAACAATCCGAACACATTTCCTCAGTTTGGCGTATGTCATTGGTGTTTTTTTCTAAAGTTTATCTCAATTTGAAACTGATATCAGATACTTTTAGCCATACCGGTCACATCGTGCGTCGGATTGAGGTGTGGTCGATTCTTACACGTCACAAATGACTCATGGATCATTGTCCTAAAGTATCAAAAAAATCCGAACGCGTTTCCTCGATTTAGCGTATGTCATCGGTGTTGTTTTCCAAAGTTTATCTCAATTTGAAACTAAGTAGTAGGAATTCACTAATCTAAGGATATGAAATATAAGAAAGGGTGATCATAGATTCTCAATAAGTGTAAAGGGAGATATCAATTACCATATAAAGATTACATAAGTATTAGGAATTCACCTTCATTGTCTTATTTGTTTACATTCTTCCATCAGGTATAATGCCCATTCATTTCTAAAGACATTTATATCATCTTCTGAATAGGAGTTTTTGCGACAGTCATAGTAGTACAGAAAAAATATAAATACACAAAGGATTAATAATTATTTTAAATAAAGTAGTAATTATTTTCAAAAATACCTCTTCAGGGATGCTAGTTTGTTCATGAAATATGATCTCTTTCATAAATTTACAAACATAATAACCGCAATCCTTGTCATTTGTTTGTTTCGGATACTGCAGAAACATCGAGAAAAATAAGTAATTTGTTCTAATATGTATTTTGATAGTGAAATATAATTATATATACCCAGATACTTCTCCATTTGTAGATCTTGTGGGCGTTGTTGTCCTTATTCTGTAGATTCATTCCAGCCTTTAGACGATATTCATACACCGTCCTATCATAACAAAATCCTCATTAAAAGATAATATAAATTATATAACTAGATATTTAGTTCTAAAATGTTGGATCTAGTGTATTACAAATTGGAAATCGCCATCATCTGTGGTTGGTTAGTTGGATATCCATGCAGTGAATCCAGAAAATAAATCTTTGGAGTATCCAAATTGACCGCAATGAGCATCCAATGTTCCCTAAAAACACAAAAATAAATAAGTACTGATAGAAATGAAAATATAATTGATATTTTTAAAATGTAGAGTTTTACCCTTGCATCGTTGGTATTAAAAAGATCTTGTCAGTCATAATTCTTCTTTGAAACGTTCTGAGCAGATTTGACATCAATTCAACCTGAAAATTAGAATCTATTTCTGTTCGTTGTGTAGAAATGGTGTGAGGACTATCGAGTCCAAATTTGTATTCATGGGAAAATCCATTCAATTGTTTTTTATATATATGCCTGTGAAAAATATGAGATGTATTTATCCATAATTATCAAAGTACATCATCTTCTGTAAAATCAAATCATGAAAACATACCTCATGTATACATTTATAACTGAGGCGCCTAGCCAGGCGTATGTGATGATCTTAGAAACAGCGTCTGCACTAACGAAATCTATTGTTTCCTCTCCGTACATATGTTTTTCACAAACAATTGTATGACTCTTGCCATCTTTCATTTTCGTATCCACATGAGCTTGCAATGATATTAAAAGTGGATATAGAACGGGTGGGGTGAACGTGCTCTCAGTAGATCGTTTTGATCGGTTGGTTGATCTAATGTTGGAGCCGCTCTTTCGTTTTAGCTTCTCTATTTTATCCTTTTGTAATAAAATTCATCAGTTCCGCCATTTTCTAATTTAATGTTAAAGGTTCTGCTTGAAAAATGAACTGGAAATGAATACCTCCTGCTCGACATGTTTTTTTACAAGATTCAACGGCCATGTAATGAATGTTCCAACAACTTTTTCCACCGTATGAATGTCGTCATCATCATTTGGCATGGGTAGCTTGGCGCTCGGCTCATGAGCTACGTTAATCGACACTTTGACATGACCGGTTGGAAGTGGTCTGGAGTGTAGCGTGTCATTCTGCATATTGAACACCGTAGCCCTCGCTACAAGGCGATGGGTGGTAGTTGACAGATACAAATCACAGTCATTTTCACCCTACAGAATATCATTAAATGAAAGGTATCAGTGTCTATGTGATTCAAATCTCACAAAAACGAATATTATAACATTGATTACCGCGGTTAAGTCAGGTCTTTGAGGGGAATGGCTCGCGTCAAAGCTGGTGAGGGGTGGATCTTCTCACGGGGGTTGTTCTTGAATTGTTTGTTCTCTTCGCCTCTCCTCCATCAAACTCTTTAGCATCTCTCCCTGAGATTGGATTAGTTATTCAAGGGTAGATACTTTATCTCTTATTACAAGCAATTCTTTAGTTTGTTCATCCTCTTGTTTATTTTTCTGAAAATATGTCCGGGGTGACACCCCAAAACCCACACCTCTGACGCGGCCATACTGTTCTGGATGTTTCAAGGCCGTTGAAAGTATGTCTGCATCCGGTGCGGGTGTTATTGATTCTTGTGACTATGTCAAATAGAAAATATGAAAAAATAAGTAAGCATCGTTATGTAATAGTGATTTAAATCAAAACAAGTTTATATTATGTCATAATTACACATGTTTCCCACACTTTTTGTGTGTTTTCATCTATCAGTTTCCCCTCTTTATTAACACGAGCCTCCTTCCATAGAACATGGTGTGGAATGGAAGTGACTTGAGATTTTTCTTCATCAATCTACATATAAACAGAGAAACATGGTTACAATGTTGTTTTATGTCACATAAAATTATTACAGTACTTTTAAAATACATTCCAATTGTTTTTCAATTGAAGCGTACCCCAACCTTGCTTTACGGTAGGGGTACGCTGGTTTTGCTGCCCGTTCTTTATTTTTAGCACTCAGTTGCTATTTCATAAATAAAAACCTATCAATCAATGTGATGAATACAAGCAACGTTACACAATGTGTAACCAAACACAATGTACCTGAAAATTCTGTTCTACACGACGGTTGCAAAATGCATCCCACATTCCTTGGGATATCACGTGTGTATAAAGAGGAGGCGGGTGTGGCTTGATTTTCCCTTCGGCATATTTCAGATGATGTTTTGTTAAAATGGTGCGAAAGCCTCTATGAATCCTTCCTGTCAGTCTGAAAACATATTCTTTGTGCGAAACATCTACTATAAATGCACTCTACAAGAGATGATGAAGGGTTAGTCAATATTTCAATATTTTATTTTATTTTAATAAATTAAATAGATGATATCATAATGTTACTGTAATCTCTTCCCACATTAATGTTTTCAACCTGCTGACAACATGGTGCCACGACTATACGTCAATCGGCACGCGTTGTCGAGTGACAATTCCAATGTAGCTACTAAACATGGCTTTGTTGGGGTTTACTTGCTTTCATAGCTTATTCCATCCCACCACATATTTGATGCCTTTTGCTTTTTCCTTAAGGATTTTTGCTAAAACTGTCAAACTACGGCGCACCTGTTTTTTTTGTGTTGCTGGGGTTTCATCGCCTACCATTTCCTCAGTTTCTGCATCATCAATATGTTTCTCCGAAGCGCTAGGATCGGCACTGACACTAGCTACAACAGGTTGAGAGACCTGTTGTACGTCAGCAGTGGGACCAGCTGCAACAGGTTGAGAGACTTGTTGTCTCTCACCAGTGGGACCAGCTGTAACAGGCTGAGAGACGTGTTGTGTCTCGGGATTGGGTGCATCAACAGGTGAAAAAGTCATTATCTGTAGAACTGGTTTAAAATTTAATTTAGATCACATAAAATCAGCAGCTAATAGATAATAACATAATGTAACACAATCTATATTACAATAAAAATCAATAACCTGATTATTGAACTCCCTTTTTTTTAAAAGGCTGAAGGGATTTGACCCCTCTATCAACTATCCATATCCCTTCATTGTGGTCTCCTCTGACATACAAAAAGTCGTCTAAATTGGGACCACTGCGAAATGATTGCGAAGTCCCAATGAAAGGGTCATCTTCCGTTGAATTTTCATCTGACCCTTCAGCTATTTTGGTCGATAACAGAACAATTGAACAGTTTCGGTTTGCGGGATCTGGAACATAAAATAATTGCACTGCCTGTGATGCCATTATAAATGGTTTTTCTTTCTCCCCTTCCTTACTGAAATCAACTTTCATGAATCCCAAATCATCTATTTTAACATCACTCCAGTTATCAACCCACTTGGATTGAAATATCGGAACTTGAAATTCCATATAATCCAACTCCCCTATTTGTTTGATGATGCCAAAGTATGACATATTCGCATAAATTGGATTTCTGTCCTTAGCACCGGAAACATGCATCGCTTCAGCCACAAGTGTAACCCCACTATTCTACATGGTACAGTCTTCATCATGTTCATTAGTATAAAATGTATAACCACTAACTACATAAGCATTGTAAGATAATTCATACACACTTGGTCCTCCGGCTAGCCATCAAAGTCGTTCCGAAATTGACTTTGGATTTTCATCTTACTTTCTAAAAATATGATCTCGAAACCATCCTATAAACTATCAATTATGTGTATCTGATATCCATTTTTCATCCCTTGATGGATTAAAATGCCTAAGAATTTTTTTGTGGATTTCAACATACGAGTCAACGTCGAAACTGTTATGCAAAACATAAAGGTGGGCCTGCTCCCGATCTGTAATATTGATTGTGACAACCTTTCTTCCAGAAATTCCTTCACCCTCAAGCAGCCCAGTGTGAAGAGATTTCGGTAAGCCAATGCTTTCCACACTAGACAAGTATTCAATACATAATTCAATGGCTTCCTCAACAATATATCACTCTGCAATACAACCCTTTGGCCGACTTCAATTTTTGACATGCCCTTTCAAAATCTTCATATACCGTTCAATGGGGTATATCCATCTGTAATATACAGGACCACATAGTCGAATCTCTTTCACCAAATGGTCCATCAAATGAACCATCATATGAAAAAATGAAGGCAGGAAGAACATTTCTTATTCACATAATATGACGGTAATTTCTTTTTCCATAGCTGGCAATTTCACCGGGTCTATAACTTTTCTGCATATAGCTTTGAAGAAGAAACACAGTTTCATTAATGTATGGCGGACATTCTTGGGAAAAATGCAACATAAAGTAATTGGAATGAGATTTTTCATCAAAACATGACAGTCATGTGATTTCAGACCTTTTAACTTCAAATCGCTCATTGACACAAGGTTACTGATATTTGACGAATACCCCTCTGGAACCTTTATGTCATTCAAGAAGTTGAAAAACTGATATCTCTCCTGCCTGGAAAGAGTGTAAGCAGCTGGAGGAAGAAATGTTCGTTTTTCACCCTTCACTGGTGCCAACTCTTCTTGTATTCCCATCTCAACCATGTCCAACCTAGCCTTAATTCCATCTTTTGTTTTTCCAGATGTATTTATCAATGTGCCGATAACACTGTCAAATACATTTTTTTCTACATGCATAACATCAATAAAATGTATTACATACTGAAAATTCCAGTATTGTAATTAAAAAAAATTGATCTTTTTTTTCAACCGATTTTCGTAAGGTTTTTCGAAGCTGGTTTACCAAAAGTAGTGTCCACATTTTTAACTTTCTCAAACAATTGATCGCCTATTAGTAGAGATGGTGTTGTACGTTTTTCTGAACTTCCATCGAATGATGTCTTCCAAGAACGGTACTTATGTCATCGCAGTAGAAATCTACGATGTCCTAGAAACACAGTTTTCGATGAATGTTTCAACCTAATTGATTGTGTACCTTCTTCGCAAATGGGACAGCCTTGAGTTCCTTTAATGCTATATCCGAAAAAATTTCCATAAGCAGGGAAGTCATTTATCGTCCCATACAACATGACTCTCAAAGTGAAATCTTCCTCTCTATAAGCATCATACAATGTAACACCTGAATCCCACAATAATTTCAAATCTTCAATCAATGGAGCTAGATAAACATCAATATCATTACCCGGTTGTTTTGGTCCTGATATAAGCATAGATAACATGATGTATTTTTGTTTCATGCATAACCACAGTGGTAAGTTATAATTTATCAACATAACCGGCCATGTACTGTGACTCTTGCTTTGAAAACCAAAATGATTCACTCCATCTGTAGATAACGCAAGACGAAGGTTTCTTGAATCATTTCCAAATTCAGGATACTCATGATCGATTCTCTTCCACTGAGGAGAGTCTGCCGGGTGACATAGTATCCCATCTTTAATTCTTGTATCTGCATTCCATGTTAATTGTTCTGTAGTCTCCTCACTTCCATATAGGCGTCTAAACCTTGGAATGATTGGAAAGTACCATACAACTTTAGTAGGACTGGATTCATCTTTCTTGTATCGAGAAGCACCACACTTTGGGAATTCTTTAAGTGATTTGTGGTCCTTGCGAAATAGTATACAGTCATTCAGGCATGTGTGTATTCTTTCAGAGATCATACCCATAGAGCGTAGCATTCGTTTGGAATCGTATGTTCGGCTCGGGAGCTCATTGTCTTCTGGGAGCATTTCATTCAATAGGGCGAGTAGTTTTGTAAAACTTTCTTCACTCCACCCATTATCTTCTTTCAAATTATACAACTTCAGTACGGCTGACAATGCTGTATATTTAGTGCAATCAGCATACAATGGCGTCTTTGCACTACTTTTTAACTTCTCAAACAATTTTGGGCAATCACGAAGTTCATCTTGGATAGTCCTTGTCATTTTCTCAATACGATCTTCATCATCATTCACATCTGTAATCACATCCTCCATATGGTCATCTTCATTGTTCATGTTTGTAATCATATCAGATGATCCATAAAATGCAGTGTCACCCCATTCACTACCTACATTCGTTGTTTCGCCGTGTTTATTCCAACATGTATAACTTTGATCTATTACGTGACAGATCAAGTGTACTTCAACTCATCTGTACTAATTTGTTTTGAATAACAACAGCGTAAACACGGATAAAGGATTTGAGAAGAGCCACATGCACGATCTTTTGCAAACTTGATAAATTCTTTCATGCCTTCTTCATACTCTTTTGTCAACCGATTGGCCTTCATCCATTCTTTATTTATATTCATCCTATTTGAAATCCATAGGATGAGTATATAGGTTAGAGGAGAAGGAATATGAGTATAATTTAGATAAAAAACAAGATACTTCAAGGAAATAATGGGACCATGAAATGACTAAGTCTAGAATGTTGTGGATCTTGAATACATTCTTTGACTGATTTGGAGAAATGACTTCTCAAACCTTTTCTGGATAACCTAGAACTCCTTCCAAGGAAATAATGTGACCATGAAACAATACTTCTTAACAAAATATGGGGAATTTATTATATTGTAATAAAGACAAAGCTCTCTAAAAACACCCAAAACAACCTCCATATTATCGTAGTACTCCTCCTATATATTGTAATACACCAACAAGTATTCTAAAAAACGAAAATGGAGGTTTCTAGAAAGATATTAAAGATCTAGTTCATCAGTTCCATGAAATAGATAGAGCATTGGTGATCCCAAATGGAATTCATAAATACTTTAAATTTCCATATCGACTTTAAAAATCTATCTTTTGAGCATTCTCTTCCCAAAACCTCAACTGTTGGTACCCTGATCTCTAGAAAATTTTCAAAAACCAATAGAACCTTATAAGATGGTCAAAAAAATCATCAATTATAGGCAATATGTAATTATTCATTACTGTCACTTGGCTATGACTACGGTAGACTGTTAAAATTAATAGGCTATGATATGACTTCATTGAAAACAGAATTGGAAAATCCCATAGTGACATGATAAAATAGATAGAACCATTTCCCTAAAGATCTTCTAGCTGATCTTTTAGCTCCTCTAAATCGGCCATAGCCTTATGATGTGATGGAATGGAAAATGGGATCGTCCTATGAAGCAAATAGATAGAAAACACAAACACTCATTGGGGAGGTTATCCCATGAAGTCCTCTAGAAATGATTTTGTGTACTTTTACATGACCACTGGAATTTCACATGAAGAACACTTCTCAACAACCCCAAGGAAAACCTTGGAAAAATGACACGATATGAACCATAACATAGAAGCAACATGTCATACCCTCCATGGTTATAGATCACAATCTTCATAAAAGACATGGAATCTCCTGTTAAGAGTAAGTAACTGAACCCAATGGTGATAATAGTAATCTAGTGCACTAAATACAATAAAAAATCCAATATGATAATGAGGTCGTAAAAGGACAGGTCCAAAACATGGAATTCCGAAATGTCCTTCATGCCATGTACCACAACACAACTCTCAAAGAACATGAAACCATGACCATTTCTCCAACCCAAAAGGGTTAGGCAATACATGAAATAATTCATAAACTCTGCCGTCATAACCAAGTAATAAAAAAATATGTGAAATTAATGACTAGGATTCACCATTTTGAAATGAAACCAATACTATAGAAGAATTAAAAAAAAATCACCTCAAATTGTGGTTGGCCAAGATTATGAGTCCTCATGAATGACCTCTACTGCATTGATTTTTTCTGGATTAGACTCGTCTATGTATTATTTCCCTATTAAGAATCACCCTTTATTTTAGGATGTGATCCTCCACCATTTGAAGCCTCTTATTTTAACTAAGATCCCTTAAAAAGTGGAACCTACACCACTCCCATTAGGAGCCAATTGAAAAAATCACAAGATATTCCCCGGCTACCCAAATAGGTGGAACGCCCTCAGAGTCTCTCGTAAAATCGTCTAGATGTTTCCCACATTTCTAATCTGATAAAAAAATAGGTCCATTGTCTATAGAATCCACATAATCTGTTCATAAAGACTACTCAAATCTCTTTCCACTACTTCTCTAAGACTCATCGTGCTTTAGATTTTATCCTCAAAAATAACTATGGATACCACCCATTAATGGAACACCATTGAGACCAATATTTCAATTAAAATATGCCTCTCACATCAATACCTTGGGAAACACCTAAAAATAGGTTGGTAGACTTAGAACAATAAGAATAAATCTGATATATTTCCTCAAACCCATCTCAAAATTAATAGCCATAAGATAATCGTTCATGGGGAGATAAAGAGATACATGAACCAAATTACAGAATCTAGTGGCATAATCAATGACTAAATGACCACCATACTCTAGCATTAAAAACACATAGTCATTCATCAATCTCAAGGTATCTGGGTAGAACCTCTGAAGAAATACCACTTGGAAAGTGGTAAAAGTGAGATCCTCTCTATTCCTCAAAAGAATCATTGAATCGCACCATATTCAAATAAATTCTTTTAAAAAGGAACCAAAAAATAACACTTTATATGTCTTAGGGGTTTTCAAAAACTCTAAGATCTACTTGATACAGTCCAACTACTCCTTAAATTACTTGGTTTTCTTTTCAGTAAGGAAAAACTATGAATTATTCTTTGAAAATTCTTGAGTGTGGTCCATGGTTCATGTCTTATCATGGATACCAATTTAACCCACGTTTTTGAAATTATAAATCATTGAATCCAAAAAAATTTGTATCAATGGGATGGTTCCTCTTTGGGGTACTCTGGTTCACACTCTCTATGCTTCTACATGGTCCTTCTAGGAGGTATTGTCTACAAGAAACATGAACAACCTCCATCAAGGAAAACCCAACATAAAATCACAAAAAAAGAACTAAATGAAAACACCAAAACATAATAATAACTAAATAAATCTAATGAAGTAGTGGGAAATCATAAAAACAACCCATATTCAGGATCAAAACATAACCACAATCCCAAACCACCCATGGAAACTGAAAATTCAACACGAAGAATAGTTGTCCAAACACTTAAAAATTCCAAACATAATTAATTCATGAAAATTCAATTTGAATCACCTTAAGGAGGAGGACTAGGTGGCGGAGGAGAAGGAGGTGTCGACAGTGGAGGCACCGGAGGCAACAAAGGCAGCGCAGAGACAGGGCGGAGGCAGCAGAGGCAGCGGAGGAGGAGGAGGAGGAAGAGGAGGAGGAGGCCGCGGTGGAGGAGGAGGCAGCGGAGTAGGAAGAGGAGGAGGAGGAGGAGGCACCGGTGGAGGAGGAGGATGAGGCCGTGGACTAGGAGGAGGAGGAGGAGGAAGCGCTGGTGGACGAGGAGGAGGACGAGGCCGCGGTGGAGGAGGAGGAGGAGGAGGAGGAGCAGAGAAGGAGGAGGAGGAGGCGGCCGGAGGAGGAGGAGGCGGCGGCCGGAGGAGGAGGAGAAGGAGGAGGCGGCGGCAGCGGTGCAGAGGAGGGCTTCTGCGAGAGCTTGACTGGGTGCAGGGAGGAGGAAGAGGACCTGCGGGTTTTTAACAAATCCGCGTGAGCCTTTATCAGTGCTAGTAAAAAGCACTGATAAAGGGTGTATGTATCAGTGCTAAAATGAAAAGGCGCTGATAAATACAACATTTATCAGTGCTAAAAAAAGCGCTGATAAAGGGGAAAGCCTTTATCAGCACATTACTGTTAGCGCTGATAAAGGCAGGTGCATGCCTTGCCCAGTTTTGTGGTAGTGTCCCACAACGAGAGGATCCGCTTAACCGAAAAAGACAAGGGACATACTTATCACTATCTCCCAAAAAGGAGAGTTCTTATTTAGATCAACTGGAGGGTTGGAAAACACCGAATTGCCTATGGCCACACTTCAATCACATGTTAACGCTCTATGGGAGGGAATACACCAGTCAAGAAAGAAAACCATGGACCCAACCAAACTGGTCCAATGGTCAAGACATACCACAAGCGAACACCAAACGTGCAGGTGAAACCACTGCAAGGGCTCCCCGATGTACGTTTTCAAAATAATTAACTAACCACACAAAAACGTACCAACTTAAAAATAAGAATTCAAACTCAAGACACAAATCAGTCAAAAGGACTCTCAGCTCGAAACGCCTCACATCCAACCTTTCGAAAATACAAGGACACACCACACAATCACCGGTTATTGAAATACACCAAGTTATCATTCAACCAAAACATTTTGAAAATAAGCAAACCCAGTGGGTTGTACAAACACCAATGGAATCCCTTAAGCCTCGCACATGCATGTTATTATGCCGCACCGGAACCCACCTCATGTCCATCCAGGCACTCATCCGCTCGTGCCATTAACCATTTCCCTTTTTGTATACACTCATGTATGTGGTTTCCCATGAGATCTCCAAGGATCAAAAATAAACCTTTCAATATTTCAAAACCAAAACATCCAACCCACAATTTTCAAACCTCACACACCATTTCATTTTTAATGCGCTTCATTTGAAAACATTTTCCAAGACCAAAACATTTTTACTTAAAACCCAAATTTCCACGAATCCAAAACAAAGAGATGAGAAAAAATTCAAGAGAAAACTTGTGTCATCGGGTGGCTGGAACGTATAGTTGGCGGCCATATGCCAGTCACGCTGCCGGCACGGAGGGCATTCTAGGACAGCGTCCCCGGCTCCACATGGCTTTCCAGACCCTGCGAGCTCACTAGGACCACTGAAATTACCCCTTTTCATTTCTCTTAGACAAGATTAATCGCAAGGACCAAAAACTCAGACAAACCTCAACATACTTTGGTAACTTGAGTCCCACCACAAGGTGTGCTGGCCAGGCACCTCACTCGTAGACAGGACGTCGAGTCCCGACAACCTTAACTTTGGTCTACAATGACTATCCCAAAAGAACACGACCCAAGAGAGAAAACATTTCCCTCTGATACCATTTTGTCATGAACCAGGCTGAGTCGCCATCCGACCCGGCGCCTGACCCGGTCCGCAACATGGCCCGAACGGCATTCCCGATCCCCACGGCCTGGCACAAGTGCCAGTGTATCATAAGTAACAAGTGGGAACGATTTTACCCGAAATAAAAGATAGAAAAACAACTAACCAGATAAATAACTGAAATTAGAAATAGACAACCAAATGTGCCGTTAAGCTATGAACAGGTTTAAAGTATACAATTAGAACCAATAACTAAAAAGAAAAGACGACAGCGGAAACTAAAACCCATACTCAAACCTCCCGGCAAAAGAGAAGCCACATCAGCACCACTCTGCCTAAAAAGACCAACTGCCACTTGAACCACCATCACTGAGGACGATGTAACAACCTGGAATACACAAGAAACAATGTCTACATACACCCAAAGGTGTATGTAGGGTGTGTGCCAAAAGCCCAGTAGGATGTCACCCAATAAAAAGGTTCCACGCATAATTATTAAATGACAAATATATTTGCAGTTTTAATTAAAGCAAGGAAGTAAATACTTGAACAGTTTTAAAGAAAACGAGTTTTAGGAAAACTGTTTCAGATGGAACAACTTATATTAAAACACACACCCTTACTTTTTAAAATAACCAAAGTGTCACACCGAGGAGCATAAAGTAACCAATGAGCACTAATAGGGGAGAGGCCGCATGGGTGTTAGCTATCTTGGGACCCTAGATCTTCGTGTCTCGGTGAAAAGTGGCTTAGAAGGCCATGAACCTCAGTAAACATGGCTTAGAAGGCCAAGACCCTCAGAGAAGCATATGTTTAGTTAGTGTTTCAATAGTCAGTCCTGCCAGTGGAACCGGGTCGATTCACCTCCGGAACACTAACTCACTAGTCTAGTCCACCCTCCTTGCTACCCAGGCTTCCTATTCTATGCTCAATAAAGTTTCAAGTTCAATTCACCTATCACAATAATGCATAAAATCCAACCAGGGTGTTTACACACGCAAAAACACAATTTGCACATCCAAATCCGCTTTCAAAACCAAACACACACCAAAAACCACCATTCGCACACACAGAAGCCATTTGAAATAATAATCACACTAAAATGTTCCAAAACACAATCTGAATTTCTTAAAAGACCAATTAAAACATCTGCACAGTCAAAGAAAACACTTTCATTATTAAACACACCACTAACAAAATTTATTAAACAAACTTCGCATGTGTCGCATGACTTTAAGCACCAAAATATTCATACAATTTAATAATTTTTTTTCACCCTTAATACTCATTTAATAAAACAACCCAATTTCTGTCATAAATAATTTTTTGAGAGAAAAACAACACTTTACACACTTGACCGACCCAAACCTGCCCTTACATGACCACAGGTACACAACACCACCTCAGGAAAACAATCTACATCACACACACAATTAAAGGAAACACCTGCACAGTTAAAAATACCATTTATATAATTAAATGAACTACCATAAAAAAATGTGCCAAACAATTTTCAAGATATGTCGCACGACACTAAATTCCAAAAACTCTTTCAAATTTCATTTCTGACTAAACGCAGATATACGCAACAATAAAACGACAATTTCACTCTTTTTATGCCATAACAAATTAAATACAAAACTTAAGGGAAAAAACACTAATATCAAGTTCAACATTAGTTTCAAAACAACATACTTATATTATGCACACACTACTAAACACATAAAAACACACTAAACTTATGAAAAATAAAATTCGCATCAAACTAAATGATTAATAAACACACTAACTTAATTAAATCAACTAATGAATTCTTCTATTAATACTAATGCGCGGAACCACCTACCTTGGCGGTGAACCTCGAAAATCGATTTGAAATCTTCAAATTGGAGCACGTAACTTCAATCATTTGTCGTTCGCACCAAAATGATCCTAACGTGAACCCAAAAACAAGATATCGGACCAAAACAGAGACAAAAAAAACAATTCTTAAGGAACTTCACACCTACTAAAAAAACTCAAGGAAGGTAGAAGAGGGACCTATTCGGGGGGGTTTGTGCACGCGAAAGGAGGGAGAGACACCTATGGGGGAATTCGAAACAGCGCCAACTAGCGATGGAGGTCACGTGACTTCGTGAATCGGCCTGGTTGGGGGTTGGATAGAGTAGAGGGCGTCGAGTTTCGCCGGACAGAGGGAGGAGGTGATGGGGTTCACCAGACCAAGCAAGGGGGGTCGGTGGTTGGGGTTCACTGGACCAGGTGAGGGGAAGTCCAGCGGAGCAGCGGGGGCATTTCTAGGGGAGTGACGACACATCAAAGAGGTCGGCACCCAGGGTTCCAAGGGGGTCGCACTTCCAGCCAGCTGAGAGGGAGGGGAAGATTCCGACTACATGGGGAGGAGCTGCGACGGGGATGGGAGAGGGAACAGGGGGTGACATGGATGGGATAGGGAAAAAGGGGCGACACGGAGGATCCAGGAGGCGACGATCATGCTAGAGGCCTGGCCGGATGGGAGGGCGTGGCGGAGTCCGGAAGACCGGCGCGACGGGGGAGCAGGGGTGCGGTCTGGGGAGGGGGGGTGTTGCGACGAGCCGAGGGGGAAGCCGGGGAGGAAGAGGTAAACCAGGGGGTGCGGTTTCGACGGGGGAAAAAATAATGGCGGAGGGGTGAGGTGAAATGGGAAAATGGGGAGGAAACCCTACCCAAAACAATGAGAAAATAAAAGAATAAATAAACAAATAAAATAAAACTGAAACTAAAAAAAACAACCAATAATAATAAAGATAGTAGTTATAATAATAAGACTAATAATAAGGTAAAAAAAACTTAATGAATTAAATACTAAACTTTACAATAACAAACTTAATAAAATGAAAATAATAAAAATAACTCTCAATTAAATTATTTTCCAATATAATAATAATAGTAATAATTTCATTAATTAAACATCAACAAGGCATGCGATGAACCAGGCAGGGTTGCACGACGACCCAGGCGAGGCTACGCAGCTTCGACCGCGCTGCACCGGACGCAATCAAGACCAAAACTCAAAGAAATCCAAATCTTAAGTCGGGTTTCGACCCGAACTACCCAACGCAAAGAAAGTTAATAAAATAAATAAATTTTGAAATGGAGGGTGTGACACTCTCTCTGTCCTTTGTGTATGCCTCCTACACCTATTTGAGGAGAGTGGAACTATGGGAAAAACTGATTAATCTATATGGGCTCATTGAGAATAGCTAGATTGTGATTGTGGACTTCAACATTGTTCTGCACCCGGATGAGAATATTGGCTCCAATTTCTCTCGTTTGGCTACTGACGACTTCTCCTTCTGCATTGATGCATGTTATCTCACGGAATTCCTTGTTTCTGGAGCTTCCTTCACTTAGGGGAATTTCACTGTGAATGGAAGGCAGGACAGCAAGCTGGACATATGTTTTTATAGGATTAATGATGGTAGTATTTCCCTTGATGTCTTGGGATTTACCCTCCCAATGTTCCATTCAGATCATAATCCTTTGATTGCAGATTGTTCTATAGGCTCTCCAAGGTCATCACCTTTGCCTTTCAAGATCAATAATGTCTGGATTATGGTTCACGGATGTAGGTAAATTTTCATTATCGGTTGGAATTAATATCTTTGAGGCTGTCAATACCATAGGTTGGTCTTTAGGCTCAAAAAAAATCAAAGCCTTGCTCCAAGAATGGAGCAGGGGTAGTTTCTCTAGTCTGGATGATGACATTCGGGCTGTTGAGCATCATCTTTCCCTCCATCAAGAATCTAACCAACATCTGCCCCTGCCCTCCCAAGAGGAGCTACAAATTCACTCCAAGCTTTAAAATCTTCTGGATCTTAAAGAAAAGTTTTACAAGAATCAGTTCAACGTTAGATGTCTCAAGGATGGAGATAGCAGCTCAAAATTCATCCATTGTCTGCGCAGGGAGAAAATAAAAAAAGTGTCTAAAGGTTGTCCGTATCTCAGGCTCTACCTTCACCTCAAAGGAGGATTTTTCTGATACTGTTATCAATAATTTCCAAGGGATTTACTCAGATGATAGTGGTGATTATACCCTCCCCTTGATGGACTCCATCCTGCCACGCATTGATGATCACCAAAATTGGGATTTAACAATCCCCCCCCCCCTTGTAGAGGAAGTTAGGGCCGCCTTGTTCTCTCTAAACATTGACAGCACAACGGGGTCGAATGGTTTTACTAAAAAATTCTTCATGTCTTACTGGGATATCAGGCATGAGGTAATCACCAATGTTGTCCAAGAATTTTTTCTCTCTAGTGTGTTCCCACATGGGGTCAACTCTAATTTCATTTCCCTGATTCCCAAAAGGGACAATTCCAATGACATCGGTGACTTTCGACCAATGACCATTGGAAAAACTATCCCCAAAATTATCAGTAAGATTCTGGTCTTGCGAATATGGATGTTTTTGGGGGATATTCTTACCCCTAACCAGTTCAGGTTTTTCCCGGGGAGAAAAATCCAGGAATGCCTTTTCATGGCCTCGGAGAGCATCAACATCATTAGGAAGCAGTCCTAGAAGGGAAACTTTACGCACAAAATTGACATCTCCAAGGCTTTTGACACAATCAAGTGGAGATTTATCTCCCAGGTTCTTTCCATGTATGGCTTCTCGAGAAAATTTATTAGGATTTTTATGTCCATTCTAAGTAGCATCTGGGACTCTGTTCTTCTAAATAGTTCCCCAAAGGGGTTCTTCCCCTTTTCCCGTGGGGTCAGAGAGGGTGACCCACTCTCAGGAATCCTATTTGGAATCGTAGAGGATTACTTGAGTAGGTGCCTCACTGACCTTTGCCAGGCTGGTCTGTTCAATCATATTAGGGAAGGGAGGGATCTTCACGTGCCATCCCATCTATTGTATACTGATGATATTCTCCAATTTGTACAAGATGACAAACGGACCTTGGAATCCATTTGGATGATCTTCCGGCATTATAAATATGTGGTGGGAAATCTATTAGTTGAAGAAAGTCTTTGATCGTCTTTAGGGAGGGGATCCCACAGTCCCGTCATATCTCCATTGCAACTTCCCTTGGTATCAAGAGAGGGTCACTCCCTTTTGACTACTTGGGTGTTTTTATTTTTTAGGGACATGTCGAACGATGTCACCTTGAGAACATTGCCTCCAAAATTACCCAACAACTAGTGACGTGGAAAGGGGAATCCCTCTCGCATGCCGGAAGGGTTTGTCTTATCAACTCAGTGATCACATCTATTTTCACTTAGGCTTTCTACATCTATAGATGGCTAGTTAATCTCATTATGGACCTATAAGAAAAGATCAATAATTTTTCCTATACGGGGTTTATAAGTCAAAAGAAACTGGTTACAGTAGCCTAGAAGGACTGTACGAAACCAATTGATTTGGGAGGGCTTGGTATCAAAGACCTCAGATGATAAAATGATGCTCTCCTTGATAAATTTACTTGGGGCTACTGAGTCCTATGGGTGGGAGCTTGGGTTTCACTCGAGAAAGATTCTTTCTCAAAATTTGTGATGAATATGCAGGTTACATTCCCTCTTCTATTTGGCCAACAATTTGCAAGTCATACAAGGACATTGTTTCTCACTCTAAATGGATTGTTTCAAAGCACTCATAACTGAATACTTGGTCCACACCTTTTCTTAATAGGCCCCTGAAAGATTCCATGAGTCCTCCTCCTAGCCTTAAGAGCCTGTCCATTGCGGAGTTCATCTCACAGCTAGAACAGTTTGAGGATCTCCTCCCAACTAAATCCTTATGCCTACACCGACTATAACATCTTGATCTGAAAACCCAACCTAGTTGGGCGACATACTTCCAAGGACTATTATCGGTAAAACTATGCCAGGGGGTCTCCTCCCCTAGTCTGGCTCTCCAAATTCAAGAGGAATGTCATTCCTCCTTCCACCCATCTCCTTCTCTGGAAAATTTGGAAGAATCGGCTTCCTATGCAAGGCCAGTTGCAAAAATCCAGACACATCCTTGTCTCTATTTTTCTCCTATGTCTTGGTGCGGAAGAAAATGCTCTGCACACCTTCCTCCAATGCAGATTCACTGCTGAACTCTAGGGCTACCTACAAAAGATTTTTGGGTTCCCAGCTGGCCTGGACAAGCCTCTTTTTGAGCTCCTGGCCGACCTGCCCACCTCGGATTATAGTGAATAGGTTCGCAACCTCCTGTTGGCCATGGTTGCAGCCACTGTCTCTTTTATCTGGACCGCTCAGAATGCAGTTTCCTTGAATAAGAAACGGATTTCCATTCATGGTGGTATCGTGATGATCCACATGGTTGTTTATGAGGCTTCCTGTATTCAGACAGGCCATATGGTGAATGATGTTAGAGAACTCATTATTCTTAGGTCACTTGGAGTCTCTATCATGAAAAAAAACACATGGTTCCCAAGTTTATTCGATGGATTCCTCCACTCCCCTCCTAGATCAAGGTTAAAGTGGATGGTGTGGCCCTTGGTGCGCCAGGCCCTACTGGCTGCGGTGGAGTTTTCCGTACCTACCGGGGCTTTGTCAAAGGATGCTTCCATCACTTCATTGGTGATGGGTGTGCCCTTGAAGCTGAATTGTGGGCCATAATAAAGGTGATTGAGTACGTTGTCAGGTTCGGGTGGTGCTTCCTGTGGCTTGAGTTTGACTCCATGCTTGTTGTGAGCGCCCTGAAAAACAGATCTAGGTGTGTTCCCTGGAGGCTCCTCACCCAGTGGATGGACTGCCTCACCGTGTGTCAAAGGATGAATCTCATTGTAACACATGCCTATTGGAAGGCGAATGCAGTTTCAAATGCTCTCTTTAAAAATTTCATTGTGGAGCAGTGCTCGTTGTGGTCATTTGTCGCCACGCCTCCCTGCTCTTCGTTCGTCGACTCTGACTTGAAGGGTGAGTGGCACGCCCAGTTATGTAACCCCTCCTTGTAGCACTCTTCTTCTCCTTTCTTTTGGTTTAATTTTGGGGGACCAGGCTTTCCTGGTCTCGAGCATTCCTTGCCCTAAAAAATCTAAAAAACCCTATACACCCTAAATACTTTTTAGACCATAAAAATCAAAAACATCATAAAACCCACATAAAATAATAAAACCATAAAGCGAATAAATTTTCTAAAAATCAATAAAAACTCTAAATCACATTAAAAACCTAAAAACATTAAAGAACTCTTAATAACTTAAAAACCCTAAAAGCTAAAAGAACCTAAATGCCTAAAAACCATAAAACCCTAAAAAAACTAAAGACCCTCAAAATCCCTAAAACCCAAAAAACCATTAAAATCCTAAAGAAATATAAACATCCCTAAAAAGGTAAAAAACTATAAAAAACTAAAAACCTATAATAAAACCTTAAAAAAATAAAAACACTTAGTACCCCTAAAATCCAAAATTATGCTAAAAATCCAAAAAACCCTAAAAATATAAAAACCATAAAAAACCGTAAACAACATTCAAAACCCTACAAATACATAAAAACCTAAAAAATAAATAAAACTCTAAAAAACATTTAAACACTTATAAACATTAAAAAACTCTAAAAACCATAAAAACCCTAAAAAACTCAAAAAAATCCTAAAAACCTAAAAACTAGAAAACCCCTAAAAAGCCTAAAAATAACGTAAAAGGTTAAAAATACATAAACGAAAAAAACCATATAAACGCCAAAAACTCTAAACATCCCTAAAAACCCTAAAAATAATCAGAGTCTCCAAAAACCCTAAAAATCCATTAAAATCCTAAAAAAATATGAAAATCACTGAAAACATAAAAACCCTAAAACCCTGAAAACCCTAAGAATACCATAAGAAACTAAAAGCACTTAAAACCTCAAAAAAACCTAAAAGCACAAAAAACTCTAAAACCCCTAAAAACCACAAAAAACTCATAAAATCCATAAAATCCCTAAAACACATAGAAGATAATAAAAACAGTAAAAACCCTAGAAATCTTTGAAAAACCTAAAAACCAAAATAAAACCCTAAACCATAAAACCCTCAAATTTCTTAAAGACCCTAAAAACCAGAAAATTCTTAAAAAACCTTAAAATACCTAAAAAGGTAATAACCCTAGAAACCCTGAAAACCCCTAAAAAATCCTTTAAAATGTAAAACACTTAAAACTGCTAAAATAAATAAAAATTAAAATAAATCCTTAAAAACACTAAAAAACCTAAAATTCATAAAAAACACCAGAAACCTCTAAAATCCCTGAAAACCCATAAAACACAAAAAACCAATAAAACAACAAAAATAATTTAAAACCATAGAATCCCTAGAAACACTAAAAATGCTAAAAAAACATCAATATACTTAAGAACTAAAAGAAAAACAATATAAATCCTAAAAATAATTGAAAAATGTAAAAACCCCTAAAAAACATGAAAACCCTTAAGAAAAACTGAACAACCTAAAAACATTTAAAGACCATAAAAAATGCTAAATACCATAAAACACTAAGAAACCCTAAACACCATAAATCTATAAAAACACCTAAAAACCATTGAAACCCATAAAACCCTAAACACCTAAAAAAACAATAAAAACCCTTTAAATCCCTAAAAATGTTAAAAATTGAAAAAAATAAAAAATATTAAAAAACACAATAAAATCCGTAAAACCAAAAAAAACCCAAAAAACACCTAAAAGCCTCAAAACTCTAAAAATGTCCAAATTCCTAAAAACAATAAATACACATAAAAATCTCAAAAATACCTAAAAATTTAAAGGTCCTAGAAACCCTGAAAACACCTTTGAAAACCTTAAAAACTTAAAAAACACATAAAAAATGTAAAACCAAGAAAATGATAGAAACCATAAAAACCATTAAAAATTAGAAAACCCTCAAAATCCATAAAACCCCTAAAAACCATAAACATCCTAAAAGTTATAAAAGTCCCTAAAAACATAAAATACCCTAAAACACTAAAAAACCCTAATAAAACATTAAAAAACTAAAAACACTTAAAACCCCCCAAAAATGAAAAATGCTAAAACCAAAAAAACCACAAAAAATAACCTAAAACCCTAAAACCCCCTAAAAACCATAAAACCCCTTAAAAAATAAAAAACCCTATAAACCCATAAAAACCATAAAAAACCCACTAAAACTCTAAAAAAAATTTAAACAACTAAAAACATTTAAAAACTCTAAAAAACCTTAAAACCCATAAAAACTCAAAAAAAACTAAAAACCTAAAATATCATAAAAACCATACAAACCCTAAAACCATCAAAATCTCTAAAAACCCTAAAAAATAATAAAAATCATTAAATGACCTAAAATCCCTAAAAATGTAAAAAAACACTAAAAACCATGGAAAATCAAAGGAAACCCTTAAAAACCTAAAAACACATAAAACCCCTAAAAACATAAAAAATCTGTAAAAAAAACCCTAAAACACCTAAAAACCCTAAAAATTGTAAAACCCCTAAAATCATTTAAAACCCTTAAAACCCCATAAAAACATGAAAACCAACTAAGAACTCCTTAAACCCCTAAAAACTTAAAAACCCATAAAACTCCTAATACCCACAAAATCCATAGAACCCATAAAAACCTGTAATTATCTTAAAAAAACAAAAAGATCCATAAAAACGTAAAAAAACAATAAAACCATTGAAAAACCTAATAAAACCATAAAAACATAGAAAAAAAATTCAAAATCAATAAAAAACCTAAAAACTCTAAAACCATAAAAAACTCTAACACCCCAAAAAACCCTAAAATCCTAAAAAACACTAAAACCCATAAAAATTATTAAAATTCACTAAAGTCCCTAAAATTTTAAAAACCTTGAAAAACCTTAGAAAAACATAAAAACAAAAAACACAAAAAACACCTACAACTAAAAAAATATAAAAAACTAATAAACCATAAAATCCCAAAAAACCATCAAAAATCATAAAAACTATTAAAACCCCCAAACCACTAAAACCTATACAAACCATTTAAACCCCAAAAAATATCAAAAACTCTAACAAACCTTAAAACTGAAAAAAACTAAAAATACCTTAAAAACCGAAAAAAAACACTGAAAACACTGAAAACCCTAAAATCCCTCAAAATCCAAAAAACACTAAAATCCAAAAAAACACCTTTAAATACATAAAAACATAAAAACCCTAAAACCCCTAAAAATCCTAAAAACCTTGAAAACCCCTTAAAAACTAACAACACTAAAAAACTAAAAACCTAAAAACACTAAAAAATGTAAACCCCTAAAACCACTAGATACGTCAAAATCCCTATAAAATATAAAGGCCCCAAAAATCCTAAAAAATCCCTAAAAATATAAAAATCTATAAAAACTATAAAAACCCCTAAGAAAACCCTAAAACCGTCTAAAAAACCTAAGAACCCTATAAACCTTAAAAACCATAAAACCCCCAAAACTATAAAAGAACCCTAAAAACTCGTAAAAAAACTGCCAACCACTAAAAACTCTAAAACCCTTTTAACCCATCAAAACCTAAAAAAACTATAAAACCCATTAAAAACCCAAAGAAAAAAAAAACCATAAACACAGAAAAACAAAAAAACCCTAAAAAACTTTAAAAAACCCCAAAACCCATCCAAAACCTTAAAAAAACTAAAAACAATAAAAATCCAAAAAAATCCTTAAAAATCCATGAAAACCTAAAATTTCATAAAAATTCCCAAACCCCCTAAGAAATCCTTAAAAATATAAAAACGCTTAAAACCCATAAAAATTATAAAACCCCTAAAACCCATAAAAATCCAGAAATACCCTAAAATCCTAAAAAATCCTAAAAAATCCCTAAAAATACCAAATAATGATAAAATTATAAAAGCCATAAAAACAAAAAAAAACCATAAAACCTTATAAAATTAAAAACCCCTGAACCCCAAAAAACAATAAAACCCCAATAAAATCCTAAAAGACCCTAAAAACCCTAAAAATCCCACAAACACCATAAAAACCTCTAAAAACCATAAAAACCCTAAAACCCCATAGAAACCTAAAAACACACTAAAAAAATAAAAACCCATTAAACTCTTAAAAACCTAAAAAAACTATAGAAAAATGTAAACCCATAAAAACTAAAAAAACCCTAAAACCCCAAAATAACATTAAAATCCTAAAAACCTTAAAAACCCTAAAACCCTTAAAATCCTTAAAGACCATAAAAATCTTAAAGAGGCCCTATAAATCCATAAAAACCTAAAACACCAAGAAACCTGAAAATCGCTAATAAATCCTTAAAATCCTAAAATAATTAAAGCCCCTCAAAATGCTAAAAACCTTAAAAAACTCTACAAACTGTAAAGAAGTCAAAAAACCCTCAAAACCAGAAAAATTATAAAAACTCCTAAAAACATAAAAACCTATAACAACCCATGAAGACTCTAAAAATATTAAAACCCACTTAGAACAACAAAATAAATATATACCCCTATAATATTAAGAGCTATAAGAAACCTTAAAACCCCTAAATACTAAAAAAACCTAAACACAAAAAATCCAAAACCATAGACAACCCTAAACCCCCTCAAAATCCCTAAAAACTCTATAAAATCAAAAAGATTCTAAAAATCCATTAAAACCCCATAAAAAAGTAACAAGCCATAAAACCTTAAAATCCTTATGAAAAACTTAAAAACAAAACAACACTTAAAACCCCTACAAATAACAAAAACCCTAATAAACCCTAAAAATAAAAAAACCTAAATACCATAAAATCGATTAAAAATCCTAAAACCTTAAAACCCCTAAAACCTATAAAAACACAAGAAATTATTAAAAACTCTAAAAACCCTTTAAATCGAAGAAAAATGTTAAAAATAAAAAAATGTTAAAACCTCTAAAAAATCAATAAAACCATAAAACCACAAAAAACCATAAAAAAAACTAAAACCCTCAAAATAAATAAAATCCTAAAAATCCCTAAAAATCCCTAAAAATCCCTAAAAACTTAAAAACTCTCTAGAAACCCATAAAGGAATAAAAACATTAAAAATATAAAAAACTTAATACCCATAAAAATCCAAAAAAAAGAAATTCCTTCCATATGTAGTTCTTTTCTTCTTTTCAAGAGCATCCTAAAAATGATAAAAACACTAAAAACCATAAAAGACCATAAAACCTCTAAAATCCCTTAAAACACATGAAAACCCCTAAAAAGTATAAAAATTATAAATAACTATAAAAATCCTAAAAACACTAAAAACTATAAGGTGTCTTAAAAACCATGAAAAAACACTAAAAATATAAAAAACATAAAAAACTCAAAAAAAACACCTTAATACCCTTAAATAATATAAACCTAAAAACCCTAAAAACCTTAAAATCTTCAAAATCCCAAAAAACCTGAAAATTGAGAAAATTCAAAAAATATCTCTAAAAATCACAAAAACCAACAGAAACCCTAAAAACACTAAGGAAAAAAATATAAAACACTAAAAACCCCTAAAGAACCTAAAAACACTGAAAACCCTTAAAAATCTTTAAAAC
Organism: Viscum album; assembly: GCA_963277665.1. Classification (NCBI taxonomy): domain Eukaryota; kingdom Viridiplantae; phylum Streptophyta; class Magnoliopsida; order Santalales; family Viscaceae; genus Viscum; species Viscum album. The sequence continues at coordinate 46,160,748 of OY728151.1, forward strand.
CTATAAGCACCCTAAAAATCTATAAAAATCATAAAAAAATATAAAAAATATGAAAAATATATAAAAATACCTTAAAATGTAAAAAACCCTTAAAACCCTAAGAAAGGAATAAAAACCTAAAAACACTTGAAACCCCTAAACACCTAAAAATGATAAAAAACCTAAAAGAGTTAAAAACATTGAAAACACCAAAGAAAAAAATTGAAAACTAAAAACACATAAATCCCATAAAAATATTAAAATGATCAACCTAAAAACCTAGAACTCCCAAAATACCCTTAAACCATAAAAACCCTTAAACGCCTTAAAACCCCTAAAACCCCATAAAAACCCTAAAGAATCACAAAAACTATAAAAACACTTTAAACCACTAAAAATGTTAAAAACTGTAAATACCCTTGAAACCCCCAAAAAAAACTCAAAAAATCCATAAAAATCCAAAAACCACAATAAAAACCCCTTAAAAGCTCTAAAATCCTTCAAAATCCATAAAACCCTAAAAACCATAAAAGTCTAAAAAAATACCTAAAATTCCCTAAAAACATAAAAACCACTAAAACCCTAAAGAAACAAATAAATTTATAAAAATAAAAAATCACTCGAAATCCCTTAAAAACCTGAGAAATGATAAATACCCTAATACCCTAAAAACACTAAAAACCCTAAAAACACCAAAAACCCTAAAAACCCTAAAAACCCTAAAAGCCCTAAAACACAAAAAGATACGAAAAAATAACTAAAAATTCATAACAATATAAAAAACCAAAAAAACCCTTTAAAACCCTAAGAAATCTTTAAAATCCTTAAAATAACTTTAAACACCTCAAGAACCTAAAAAATTATAAATCAAATAAAACCCCTAAAAACCCTAAAACCCAAAGAATCCCTAAAAACCATAAACCCCTAAAAACTCATTGAAACCCCAAAACCACTAAAAACTATCAAACCATTTAAATACATAAAAAATAATGAAAAAAAATTAAAACTCACTAAAAACCCAATAAATAAAACAAAACACTAAAAACCCCAAAATCTATAAAACCCTATAAAACCATAAAATACATCAAATTCCAAAAAAGCATAAAAATCCAAAAAATGACCTGTATATCCATAAAAATGTAAAAAACCATGAAAACCCTAAAAACCCATAACAACATTACATGAAAAAACACTTAGAACCCTAAAAATAAAAAAAAACATAAAAACCCTACAACCCAAAAAATCCATAAAAACCCCTAAGAATCAAAAAATTTGAAAAAACTAATAAAATACCTAAAAAACAACAAAAATTAAAAAAAATGTAAACCCCAAAAAGGATAAAAAATATGAAACCTTAAATGTTTAAAATCCTCAAAAATACTCAAAAAACCAAAAAAATAATAATAAAACCTGAAAACCCCTCAAAATCAATAAAAAATTTGAAAAACCAAAAAAATCCAAAAAATAATCAAAATAAAAGACCCTAAAAACCCAGAAATGCCTTCTGAAAACATTAAAAACCTAAAAAAACTTAAAACATAAAAAACCATAAAATGCTAAGTCCTTAAAAGCCCTAAAAATAAAAAAAATCTAAAAATTCCCTAAAAATTCTAAAAACACAAATACCATGAAAACCCATAAACCTGTTAAGAAAACTTTAGAAACCTAAGAAACCATAAACCCCCCAAAAAGCTAAAAATTCAAAATACCCTAAAAGGAGAAAAACTATAAAAACCATAAAACCCCTAAAATTTTTTAATACCTTAAAATCTATAAAACCTATATAAACTTAGTTAAAAATCTAAAAACCATTTAAACCCCTAAATACATTATAAATTTATAAGAAATATGAAAACCATACAAACTCAAAAAAACAAAAAAAAAACAAATAATAAAAATTTTAACCCCCCCCCCAACAATCAAAATCAGAAAAAGACTTAAAAATCATAAATATCCAAAATAAATACCTAAGAATCCATAAAAGCATTAAAAACCTAAAATACCGTGAAAAAACGTAATAAAACATTGAAACCTAGAAAAATATAAATCCCCTAAAAATATAAAAAACATAAAACCCCTAAAAACCCAAAAAACCCTAAAACCCCTCAAAATACATAGAAACCCTAAAAAGACATAAAGATATTAAAAAATACCTAAAAATAAATAAATATGTAAACAACCCTAAAAGTTCTAAAAACCATAATAAAACCTTAAAAACCTAAAAACATTTGCAACCCGTAAAAAACTAAAAATGCTAAAAACCCTAAAAACCCTAAAAGATCTTAAAACCCCAAATAACCAAAAAAACCATAGAATCCCATATACACCTTAAAAACCCCTAAAAACCCATAAAAACCATAAAAAACTAAAACTCTAGAAACCATTAAACCCCTATAAAATTTAAAAACTCTAAAAACCATCTTAACCCAAAAAAACATATAAAAACCAACCCCCCCCAAAATATAAAAACCCTAAAAAACATCAAAATCTAAAAAACCTTAAAATCCAAAAAATTCAACAAATCCCAAAAAATCCTTCAAACCAAAAAAACTATGAAAAACCAAAAAAACCCCAAGAAAAACATTAAAACTAAAAATACATAAAAACTAAAAACTAAAAATTCTAAAACCCCTAAAAACTCACTAAAAACTCTCAAAAATACCTAAAACCCCTAAAACCCCATAAAAAATAAAAAGACACTAAAAATGTAAAAAATAATAAAAACCCAGAAAACCCCAAGAGAACCTTAAAAACCTAAAAACACTTAAATGACCTAAAAGTATACAAAATAATAAAAAAACTAATTCCATAAAAATCCAAACATCTCTAAAACCACTAAAAACCATGAAAATTCCTAAAACCCTAAAAAACTCAAAACCCCATAAAACCCTAGAAGCCCCTACAATTTATAAAAACATTTTAAAATCCTAAAAATGTTAGAAAAATTTGAAAACTTTTAAAACCCATAAAAATCACAAAAAACCCTAAAACCCCAAAAAACCAAAAAACATAAAACCCTTAAAAACTGAAACACTCAAAATCCCTAAGATCCCAAAAAACCATAAAAATCCCAAAATATCCTTAAAAATCCTAAAAATCTTTAAAAATCCCTTAAAATATAAAAGAACCTAAAAACCCTAAAACCCTAATCAAAACTTTAAAAACCTAAAAATAATTAAAACCCCTAAAATCCTAAAAAAAATATGAATACCATAAAAAATTTTAAAACCACTAAAAGCATAAAACCCTCAAATACCTAAAACCCATAAAATATAAAAATATAAAAATACCTAAAAATACCTTAAAACGTATAAAATCCTAAAAACCTTAAAACCCTATAAAATTTAAAAACCAAGAATCACTTAAAACCTATAAAAATCTATTAAATGATAAAAACCCTAAAAGCCTAAAATAATATAAAACCACTAAATATATTTTAAACCCTAAACCCCATAAAAACCCAAAAAACCACTAAAACCCACTAATAACACTCTAAACCCCTACAAAAATTTAAAAACTCGAAAAAACCTTAAAACCCTAAAAACTCAATAAAAAACCAAAAAACCCAAAAAAATCATAAAACCCTAGAAACACTAAGAAAACCCACCAAACCATAAAAATTAAAAAAACCCTTAAAACTCATATAAATCTGAGAAAATCACTAAAAATTTCTATTAATGTAAAAAACCAAAATACCCTAACAAATCCATAAAAACCTAAAAAAACATTAAACCCCAAAAAACATAAAAAACCTTTAAAACACAAAAAAAATCCATAAACCCCAAAAAATATAAAAAAATTAAAACCCCTAAAATCCATGCAAGGCCTAAAAACCACTAAAACCTATAAAAATCTTTTAAACTCTAAAAACATTAATAAAATTCTAAAAATCATAGATACCCTAAAACATAAAAAAACTCCAAAACTCCAAAAAACCCCAAAAACCTAAAAACCATAAAGAGTCTAAAAATATATAAAAACCCTAAATAATCAAAAAAAGACTAAAAAATTATATAAAATAAATAAAAATGTAAAAAACACTAAATACCATGAAAAACTCTAAAAAACCTCAAAAACCTTAAAAACATGAAACACTAAAACAATCTAAAAACTCAAAAAATCATAGAGACAGTAAAAATTCTAAAAAAATAAAACCCATAAAACCTTAAAACCCCCTAAAAATATATAAAATCCCTAAAAAACACTAAACACTAAAACAACATTAATCCCTGAAAAAAATTTCAATAACTATAAAAAACTACAAAATTCTAAAAACTGAACAAACCCCTAAAATCCCTCAACACCTAAAAAATCCCTAAATAACATAACATCTATAAAAAACTAAAAAAGGCATTACAAATCCCTAAAAATGTAAAAATCCAAAGAATCCTTGAAAAACTCTATGAAAAACATAAAAACCAAAAAACACATAAAACTCCCAAAAAACCTAAAAATGATAAAAACACAAAAAATCCCTTAAAATCCCTAAAAACCATTAAAATCAATAAAAACCCTAATAATAATAAAAATCATAAAAAATCTCTACAAATCCATAAATAAATAAGAAACTCTTAAACCCTTGAAAAATCCTACTAAAATAGTAAAAACCTAAAAACACTAAAAACCCAGAAAACCTAAGAACTGTAAAAACACTAAAAATACCTAAAAACCATAAAAAATCCAATAAAAACATTATAAACTATAAAAATATAAAAACCATTGAAAACTATAAAAACCCTTTAAAACCTTAAGAAACATTAAAATATCTAAAAACCCATAAAAACAAAAAACCAAAAAAATGCCAAAAAACATTGAAAACCCTAAAAATACATAAACCCCATAAAAATACCTAAAAACACTAAAAAGTAATTTGAAAAATCACTAAATATCCCTAAAACATAAAAAACCTAAAGAACATTAAAACCCATAAAAGGCCTAAAAATGCTAAAAATTATAAAACCCAAAAAACGTTAAAAACCCAAAAAACTAAGAAAAACCCTAAAAACCATAAAAACCCATAAAAATACTATAAAATTGTAAAAACTCTAAAAAACCTTTAAACCCTTGAAAACATAAAAAATGTAAAAATTCATGAAACCCTAAAAAAATATAAAAATCCCAAAAAACCCAAAAACCCCAAAAAACCATAAAAAATGCTTTAAACACAAAAAAAATCTCTAAAAACCCTAAAAACATTAAAGATCATAAAATCCCTAAAAATACCTAAAAGCATAAAAACCCATAAAAAACATCAAAACCCCTAAGAAAAAAATTAAAAACTAAAAAACTATTAAAACCCCTAAAATCCTAAAAATGGGAAAATATGCTAAAAACCCGATAACCCTAGAAAACAATAGAAACCCTAGCAATCCCTAAAATCTCTAAAATCCATAAAAACTCATAAAAATTATGAAAATTCCTAAAAATCACAAAAAAAATTAAAAAAAGCTAAAAACCATGAATACCCCTAATAAGACCTTAAACACATAAAATAGCTTAAAACCCCTAAAAACCAAAAAATGAATAAGAATCCTAAAAACCATGAAAAACCCCAAAGCCCCTAGAAACTATAAAAAACCCTAAAACCTTAAAAACACAAAAGCCACTAAAAATGAAATAAAAACTCTAAAACCCATTTAAACCCCGAAAAACATTAAATAAATCTAAAAACCTGGAAAACAATAACTCAAAAAAACTGTTAAACCCCATAAAAACTATAAAAACCCTAAAACCCACAAATCCCTTAAAATTCCAAAAAACCTTAAAAACCATGATAATTATTAAAAAGTCCTAAAAATTCTTATAATGTAATGACCCATAAAAACCATGAAAAGATAAAGTAAAACCATGAAACTTAAAAACATGTAAGCCCCATAAAAATCCTCAAAAACACTACAAACCCTAAAACCCTAAAAAATATCAAAATCCCTAAAAAACAATAAAAACCTATAAAAATTCATAAGAATCCATAAAAATAACTAAAGAATTATAAGAACCAAAAACCATGAAAACCCTAATAAAACCATAAAAACCCAAAAATAATTAAAACACATAAAAAACCTAAAAATGCAAAAAAACCTAAAAAAGATAAAAACACTAAAACCCCATAAAAACCCCAAAACCATAAAAATCCAAAAAAAATATCTAAAAAACCAATAAACTCCTAAAAACCCTAAAACCCCTAAAAATATAAAAAACCCTAAATACTCTTAAAAACCTATTAAAATAATTTAAAAACATAAAATTCACTTAAAACCCCTGGAAAACATAAAAATGCAAAAAAAATCTAAAATCCTAAAACCCCTAATAACCTTAAAACCCTATAAACCCCATAAAAACCCTAAAACCATAAAAAAACTAAAACCCATAAAACACTAAAAACCTCTAAAAACATTAAAGGCCAAAAAAAATCCTAAAACCCTTTAAAAAACTCTAAAAAACCTTTAAACTCAATACACTAAAAACCCAAAAACCCAAAAAACCACAAAACTCTATACATACCCTAAAAAAACCTACAACCCTAAAATCCATAAAAACCCTAAAACCTCATAAAAATATAAAAACCATAAAACCCCCTAAAAACCTATAGAAAATATTAAAAACATGAAAACATTTAAAACCCATAAAAGATCGTAGAATGCTAAAAACATTTAAAAAAACACCCCTTAAACACTAAAAATACCTAACCCCCCCTGAAAACCTATAAAATAGTAAGAAAAACATAAAATATCTATAAATCTAAAACATCCTAAAATCCCGAAAAATCTATAAGAAATATTTAGACAGCTAAAAACACTTAGAACCCTTAAAAACCCTAAAAAACTCTAAAAATCATAATAACCATAAAAACCCCTAGAATCCTTAAAAACCCATAATAACCCATAAAAACCTTCAAAACCACTAAAATCCCTAAAAACCACTACACTACTAAAAATATTAAATAATTCTAAAAAATATTCAAATCTCTAAAAACACAAAAAAAACCCTAAAAACCCAAAAAACCATAAAATCCCTAAATACCATAAAAACCCCTCAAATCCATAAAATCCCTAAAATCCTTAAAAACCCTAAAAACCATAAAATCATAAAAAATTAATAAAATCCATCAAAATGTAACCCCCAACCCCTGAAAACTCTTAAGAAAACCTTGAAAAAACCTAAAAACACTTAAAACCCTTAAAATTCTAGAAATACTAAACCCCCTAAAACCCATAAAAACTCTCAAAATCCATAAAAACCCTAAAAACTAGAAAAAAATCCTTAAAATCCCTAAAACTCCATAAAATGTAAAAACCTTTTAAAACCATGAAAACATAATGAAAATCATAAAACCCTAAAAAATGTAAAGAAAATATAAAAATGCTAGAAACCCAAAGAAAACCCTAAAAGGACACTTAAAACCCTAAACCTCTAAATACCCTAAACCCCAAAAAACCAAAAACCCATAAAACCTTAAAACCCCCAAACCCCTTAAAACCCCTTAAAAACAACTAAAAAATATAGAAAATCTTTACACCCCTACAAATGTTAATGAACTATAAAAAACCCGTTAAACCCTTTAAACTAAAAAACCCTAAAACCCCCAAAAAATCCTAAAATCCAAAAAACCCAAAAAACCATAAAAAATCACTAAAACCCTAAAACCACAAATACACTAAAAATCCATAAAATCCATTAAAACATATAAACACCTAAAAAGATTAAAAATCACTATGAAATCTTAAAAAACAAGATAACACTAAAACCTCTAAAAACCTATAGAACCCTAAACATCCTAAAAACACTAAAACTACATAAAAACCTCGAAAACCCCAAAAATTCAAAAAAAACCTAAAAACCATAAAAATATTAACAAATACCTAAAAATCCCTAAAAATGTAATAAATACTAAAAAACATAATAAACCCTTAAAAACAAAAAAAAATCAAAAAATTTAAAAACCTAAAAAATGATAAAAACTCTAAAATCCTTAAAAGACCTTAAACCCCAATAACCCCCAAAAACCCAAAAAACTAAAAACCATGAAAATCTATAAAAATCATAAAAATAAAACAAACCAAAACAATAAATCCATAAATACTTGAAAATCCTCAAAAAACCCTAAAAATACCTAGAAATTCTAAAATCCCATTAAAATACTAACAACCCCTAGAAAATTTTAATAATTTAAAAACCCCAAAAACATTTTAAAACTAAATGAAAAGCCACAAAATCATAAAAATATGTAAAACCCCAAAAAAATCTTAGGGTCCTAAAAACATTGTGAAGGGAAGTAAATACTCCCACTAGCACTTTACATAAGGAAGAAAACATTCCTACTAGTCCGACAAGGAAAATGGGTCCATATTGATATCCAAATTTGAGAAAAAACGTGAAGAAATTATATTTTTCAAATATTTTTTAGCTTACCACGTACCATCACCTGGAAAGGTTTGTAGGTATCATTAATCGTGAACCATCGGTACACAGAAGAACCCATGATGCGCTGGCTTGTGAGGTGATGGCTAGAAAACCCAGCCTGCTAAAAACCGTGTTGTTAGTATAATCGAACGAAGAAATGTGATCCACATACCACCCCACGAACTATGTAGATCATAGATGAAGCAATCTGGTAGGTTCCATGAACCATGTCTTGAAAACCATAGCCTCTACAAACCCCAGTTGATTGAGTCTTCCATGGGTTGAATTATATCTTCATGGGCTTCCAAAAATAGTGTTGTATGCCCACAAATATTGTTTCACCAGTGCTCTATATAAAAGGAGTACAAGAGGAACTGAAAAAAGGGACTGGTGGAAGAGATCCCAAAGAAGACCCTAGAGGCTGGAAGATAGAATTTGGATACGGATAAAATTTCAACTTCGGTTTTTAATCATCGATGAAGTGCAAACCGTAAACCACTTTTCCGTAGGTATAACCATCTATGAACCACAAAAAAGAAGGAAATTAATAATAATTGGTGAAATAAGAACCTAATTGGTTCAATCGTGAACCAAAAATCCCTTGAGGATGAATTATCCATGAACTACAGGCTCCATGACCCTTCTTCAATTCAGTTCTCCACATATCACATTGCTATGCAGTTCGAACGCTGGACTGCGTACTGCATCAGTATGCGGATGGACCCCGGGGAAGTGTGGGGGACCATGTTCAGGATAGCATAATACTTTGGTATGTGGTGGTCCATACTCAAGTCCGTGTATTTCTTCGATACGTGGGCGAACCCTCTACCCCCATAGCAGTACACTACATGAGGCTACCCCTATCCTGCATGAGAAAACAATACACAGAATGGTGTGTCTTCAAGTGTTCTTCCCCCAAGATCCGATCATGCTCCTCCATTACCATCATGTCCTCCATAGATCCTCCATGAATGAGCCCACTAGAATTAGGCCATATTCTCCTCCAAATTCACCAGACCCGTATGATCAGATCACTAGGAACATCAGTGCACTCCTCAGAGTCTACATATCCAAGGTAAGAAGAGTGACGAAGGATGTCCCCACAATGGTTTGGACCCTCGAAATGTCTCTAAATCTACATTCACATGGTAACATAGAGTCTAGCCTTGGGATAATCACATGAAACTCCCCATTATAGGGATTATGGATGATCACTATATTTTCCATTCAATGTGGGATAATGATTAGTCAGAGGAATCATGCTCTCTTTTCCCTTTGGTGAGAAGTGACATTCCTCCCCTTTCCCAGAACACTTTCTAGGTAAATCACTCTAAGATAATTCTCTAAACTTCTGAGAGACAAACCACATGACTTTAAATATCATTCCACATTGAAAGGTTCATTGCTTCATTCCCTATCCCACTTTCCACTCAACATGGGACCAAGAGAGGGAATTGACACACCCAATGCTCTTTCCCAGTCCTGTTGAGCTCATAACCACGACCTATTCCACCATCATCGTCCTCTTTTTCCTTTAGTGGAGCAGATAAAGTGTTCCTTTGCTGAATCTTCCACACCCTATTGTTTCTCACACCGAACATGACTCACGTGGGCTAAAGGGTTTTTGATGATACAACATTCGACCACTCAGAAAAAACTACACAAACTTTGATTCTTACTCCAACTAGGATATGTAGGATGCCTTTTTAAGTCCCAAGATCAAGGTAAAAACTCATGAGTTAGTCCCAATTAAATCCGCACACTAAGGCCTCCTCTATGGTGTAAGTCCCAATCCTTTCACCCCAAAATGGGTAGCACCTCTGCATAATCCTTGAGCAACCATGCCCTCATATCAGGCTTCCTTAGAGTATAAGTCCCCATTCTTCTAGAATTACATGAACTTTGATTCCCCATTTGACCAGGATACATGGGAAACATACCTGAGGTCCAAATCCGACCCTTAAATCAACCCTATTGTTCTCCAGGCCATATGATTGATGGGGTCATGTCTACCCCAAGAGACTACAAATATACTTGGAACTACGGGCTACCTCGGCATGAGTCCCACACCAAATCTAGGATAGGAACCTCTTACCTAGGTGTCCTCACTACATGATGTTAAACATCATGTATGGGTCCTTATCGCAAGACCCTAAAAGGTGATGTGTCCAACTGAGTGGCACCAAACTCTGTGGATTCTGGTTCTTGTCATGATGATACATAGGAAGACCATTTCATGGGTTCATTCCCAATATCAAAGTTCCTCTCATACCCCTTGGATGATGATAAACTCTAAAGTTCCTCATCACATGGCTCACACCAGTGTTGTATCAACAATTCTTGACCAATACATATCCATGATTGATTTTCCAACCCAGGGGTAACATGTGGATACACTATTTGGTAATGAACCGAAGATTCTTGACCATATTTTCATGGATTAAATCTATAAGATTGTCCAAGATTAGGAAATAATACCCTATAAATGGGTTTTATGAGCCCGAACTCCCATCCTCTCGACCAATGGAATCTTCAAGTCTTGGTGGCCAATAGTCCAACAAGCATATTTCTTTGGAAAGCTGGTCCCTGAATCATGGATAGAATGGTTGTTGGGTGTTTTTGGCTCCATGAATGAACCAGTTAGAGACCATACAAGGAAATCATATCCTAAGAGGACCGATTTTACAAATACATAACCCCCTGAAATCTCCTTCTAGGACCATTTGACTGTGGAACCTCCTTCCTGATCAAATGGGATAAACTGCCTAGTCCCGGGGGGGGGGGGGGGTCAATCCAATTCCCCCTGAAAGATAATGATGTGAATCAGGTTGGAAGAAAAATGGTTATGTGAAATTCTCTATGATAATAGACGAATGGTTGTCTTCTGTTAGACCATTTTTCCCCAAATTCCTACCTTGGGTCGAAACAAACCTAAAAACACTAAAAACCATAAAAAAACTAAAAGCCCTCAAAATCACTATAAGACATAAAAACCATAAAAACTCAAAAAATAACTATGATCCCTAAAAATTTAAAACCCATTAAAACCCCTAATAACCCTAAGAAAACCTTAAAAACCTAAAAACCCATAAAACCCTCAAAAACATAAAAATTTATAAAAACTCTAAAAACCCTAAAAATACCCAAAATCTCCATAAAAACTATAAAAATCCCTAAAAACATAAATAACTACAAAAAACGTAAAACCACACTAAAAAATCTAAGAAAACCTTTAAACCCCTAAAAACGATAAAAACTATAAAAACCATGAAACCCTAAAAAATGTCAAAAAACACTGAACCCCTCCCCCCAAAAAAACACTAAAAACCATAACAACATTAAAACCCATAAAATCCTTCAAAATACCTGAAAACCCTAAACACCCTAAAACCCAATTAATCATACAAAATCTCTAAAAATCCAATAAAACCGAAAAATCCCTAAACACAATTAAATTACCTAAGAAAACCTTAATAACACAAAAACACTTGAAAGCACTGAAAAACTAAAAATTGATAAAACCCTAAAAAATGATTTGAAACCCCTAAAACCCTAGAAACCATAAACATCCCTAAACACCCAAAAAAACTATGAAATTCCCAAAAAAATCCCTAAATGTCCCTAAAAACATAAAACCCTAAAAACACTTCAAACCAATAATAAACCTAAAAATATATAAAAATCCTAAAATGACCCTAAAAACCCATAAAAACCCTAAAACCCACTAAAACTCTATAAAAACATTAAATCTTGAAATTTTTCAATAATTCTAAATACCATAAAATCCTTTAAAAAACTAAAAAAACCACTAAGACCCCTAAAAACCTGAAAATCAATAAAACCTCTAAAACCCGTAAAAATCCTAAAAAAACCAAAAAAACCCACAAAAATAAAAAAACTATAAAATCCCTAAAATCCACTAAGAAAACCATATAAATCTTTTAAACACCTAAAAATCTAAAAACGTTAATAAACCAAAAAACCCTCGAAATTACTAAAGACCCTAAAAGATCAAGGGAATCCAAAAAATCCCTAGAAATCCAAAAAAAATTTAAACCCCTAAAAACAATGAACCCCCCCCCCCCACACGAAAACATGAAAAACATAAAAACCCTAAAACCCTCCAAAAAAATTACAAACACAAAAAAATCCCTAAACACCCTAAAAAGAGCCAAAAACCACACAAAAACCATAAAAACTAGAAAACCCCTAAAAACCATAAAAACAATAAAAACCCACAAGACACTAAAACCCCACTAAAAAAATCTAAACAAACTTTAAACCAAAAAAACATTAGAAAACAAAAAAAAATAATTAAAAAACAAAAAAAACTAAAAAAACTCTAATACAAAAATAACCTAAAAACATAAACACCCTTAAATTACATGAAAACCCTAAAAATACCAAAAAAATCCCTAAATATCTCTAAAAATGTATAAATCCTAAAATAATGAAAAACCCCTAAGAAACCTTTAAAAACCTAAAAAATGAGAATCCCCTAAAAATCCTAAAAAACATAAAAAAACATAGAAGCCCAAAAAACCCAAAAAACCCAAAAAACTTTAAAAACCTCAAAATCCATAAAACCTCAAAAACCCAAAAAAACAAAAAAAATCCCAAAACTAAAAAAACACTTAAAAACCCCTAAAACCCTAAAAACCTATGAAAAATTTAAAAACAAAAAAACACTTAAACCCCTAAAAAAATATAAAATTCCAGAAAACCAGAAAACCCCTAAAAACAATAACAACCCTAAATATACATAAAAACTAATAAATAAATAAAACCTCTAAAACCATCAAACCCACAGAAACATTAAAAAATTCTAAAAAATCATTAAAGTCTTATAAAACTCAAAAACCCACTAAATCCCTCAAAAGAACCATATAACCTAAAAACCATGAAAACCATAAAAATCCATAAAAATTGTTAAAACCTAAAATCCCCTAAAATCCCTAAAACCCCCAAAGGAAACCTTAAAAATATAAAAACTCATAAAAACCCTATAAACCTAAAAAATTATAAACACCCTATAAAACCCTAAAAACCCTCAAAATACATTAAACCGTAAAACCACTAAAACCCTAAAAATGAACTAAATATCCTTAAAATTTATAAAACCCTAAAACCCCTGAGAAAAACTTAAAATCCAAAAAACACTGAAAACATCTAAAAACATAAAAAATATAAAACCCCTAAAAACCCTAAAAGGCCAAAAAACCCAAAAAAAACCCCTAAAACCCATGAAAATCTAAAAACACAAAATTACCCAAAAACCCACTAAAAATGCTAAAAACCCATTAAACCCCTTTAAATATTCAAAAATTCTAAAAAACTAAAAACCTTTAAAACATAAAAGAAAAACTAAAAAACTCAAAAAAACTCACAAAACCCCAAAAAAATACCTAAAAATGTAAAAAACCATAAAGCTCTAAAACACGTAAGAAATCCATAAAAACATAAAAACACTTAAAACCCATAAAAACTGAAAATGAAAAAAATATTAAAAATATGAAAAAACATAAAAAACCTCAATATCCCTTAAAATCTTAAAAAATCATCAAAATCCTAAAGAACCCCTAAAAATACCAAAAACACATAAAAACCCCCCAAAACTATAAAAACCCAAAGAAAACATTAAAACCCTAAAAACACATAAAACCTACAAAAATATAAAAATATATAAAAACATAAAAGCCCCTAAAGCCCCTAAAAACCCTAAAACCCATAAAATCCCATAATCCCTTGAAAACCATAAAAACACATAAAAACACCAAAAACCCACTAATTTTTTTACAAACCCTTAAAAACCCAAAAAAACATAAAAAAAGATGTCAAAAATTAAAACTGTAAATAACATAAAATACCCTAGAAACCTTAAAAACCTTAAAACACTAAAAAACCATAAAAACCCTCAAAATCCCAATAAACTATATAAATACATAATCCCATAAAGACCCCAAAAATAAATAAACACATAAAACCCCTCCAAACCTTGAAAAACCATAAGAAAACATAAAAAATTATAATACACTTAAAAACCCTTAACACCTAAAAATGTTAAAACCCCTAAAACACCTTCAAACCCATAAAACACTAAAAACCCTCAAAATCACTAAAATGCTAAAAAACCATAAAAAACCAAAAAAAATCCCTAAAATCCCTAAAAATGTAAAAAACACTAAAAACCATGAAAAACTGTAAGAAATACTTATAACCTAAAACACAAAAACCCCAAAAAAACTAAAAATTATAAAAACCCTAAAAGTCCCAAAACAAACAAAAAAAACAAAAAACCCTAAAACCCACTAAAACCCATTAAAACCAATAAAAAAATTAAAAAACCCAAAAACCCCTTAAAAACCACTCAGAAAATAAAAAAAACCTTAAAACCCCAAAAATTCTAAAAACTCTAAAAATATTTAAAGCCCTAAAATAGTCAAAAAACCCCTAAAAACCCAGAAAAATCATAGAAACCCTAAAACAATTCAAAATCCTAAGAAATCACTAAAAAATACCTAAAAATATTAAAACCCCTAAAACCCTAAAATATTCTAAGAAACCCTTACCAACCTAAAGAACAGAAAAATACTAAAAAAATAAAATCTTAAAAACCCAAAAAAACCTCCAAAAGACCCTAAAAACCTAGAACCATCTAAAAATGATAAAAAACATAAAAATCTTAAAATACCCTTAAAACCAATAAATACCACTAAAAACTATAAAACCCCTTTAAGCCCATACAAATTTTAAAAACTATAAAAATAATTTAAACCCTTAAAAACTAAAGAAAAACATAAAAACCCAAAAACCATAAAACCCTAAAATCCATAAAAATCCTAAAAATATGTGAAAATCCTAAAAATCCATAAAAATCCCTAAAATTTAAAAATCTCTAAAACTTTGAAAACCCCTAAGAAAACCTCAATAACCTAAAAAACTTAAAACCCCCTAAAAAACCTAAAAAAAGATAAAAATACTAAAACCCTAAAAAACCTCAAACCCATAAAATTACCTTAAAACAATTAAATCCCTCAAAATACTAAAAATCCCTAAAATTCCCTAAAAACATAAAAAACCCAATAAATCATGACAACCCTTAAAAATAATAAAAAACATAAAAGCACATAAACCCCTAAAAACCAAACAAATGATACAAACCCTATAACACATAAAAACAAGAAATGCCTTTAAAAACCTTCAGAATCTCTAAAAACCCATTAAACCCACTAAAAACTATAAAAACCTTTAAACCCCTAAAATCATAAAAACTCTAAAAAATAATTAAATCCTCAAAAAACTAAAAAAACAAAAAACCCCCCAAAAACCATAAAAACCAAAAACCCATAAAACCATAAAATCCTCAAAATCCCAAAAATATGTAAAAAAAATTCAAAATCCAAAAAAATCCAAAAAAATCCTTAAAAACATTGATAAACCTAATAAACCTAAAAAACCCTTAGAAAACCATAAAACCCTAAAAAATCTTAAACCATCTAAAACCCAAAAAATTCTAAAACCCCTAAAAATCCCTAAAAACCCTAAAACTGCCAAAATCCCAAAAAACCATAAATCCTATAAAAATACAAATAAATCCATAAAAAATCCACAAAAATGTAAAAATACCAAAAACCCCTTAATAAAACCTTAAAAATTAAAAACACTTAAAACCCCTAAAACCTAAAAACTTTAATAACCTTAAAAAATAACATAAAACACTAAATGTCACTAAAAACCCAT
This sequence comes from Viscum album, assembly GCA_963277665.1. Taxonomy (NCBI): domain Eukaryota; kingdom Viridiplantae; phylum Streptophyta; class Magnoliopsida; order Santalales; family Viscaceae; genus Viscum; species Viscum album. Next base: position 46,176,867 of record OY728151.1, read on the forward strand.
AAAATCCAAAAAACGCCTAAAAACATTATAAACACTAAATAAATAAAAATAAATAAAAACCACTTAAAACCTAAAAAACCATTTAAACATCTAAAACCATTGAAAAATCTAAAAACCCATAAAACCGCTAAGAAGTCAAAAAACCCATAAAATGAAAAAAAACCCATGAAAACTCAAACAAAGATAAAAACCCTAAAAAAATGTAAAAACCGTTAAAACCCTTAAAACTATAAAACTCCTTAAAACCCCTAAAAATACCTAAAAATGAAAAAAATTATAAAACCCTAAAAAACTAGAAGAAAACCTTAAAATCCTAAAAACAGTTAAAACCAATAAGAAACCAAAAAACGCAAAAACCCTTTCAAACTCGAAGAACCCTAAAAACCCTTAAAATCCCTAAACACCCTAAAAACCAAAAAATCCTTAAAAATTGTTAAAGAACCATAAAAATGTAAAAAACCCTAAAAACCTGAAATCCAAAAAGAAAAACATAATCCCGAAATACACTTAAATCGATTAAAAATGTTAAAAACCTCTAAAACCTGAATACCCCTAAAAACCATAAAAACCCTAAACACCCCATTAAAACCCAAAAAACACCGAAAACTCTAGAAACCCTTTAACCCCTAAAAATATTTTAAAACATTAAAAAATCATTAAAACCCTGAAAATTAAAAAAACCCCTAAAAACCACAAATACGCTAAAAACCATAAAACCCCCTCAAAATCCTAAGAAACCCGATAAACCGATAAAAATTATAAAAAATCTATAAAAATCAAAAAATATTAAAAATACCAAAAAACCCTAAAAAACATAAGAAAACCTAAAAAACCTAAAAACACTTAAAAACCCTAAAAATTAATTAACACTAAAACCATAAAACCCATAACCCCTCCCAAATTCCCTAAAAAAACAAAAAATAAAAAACCTAAAAATCCATAAAAATTAATAAAAACATAGAAAACCCTAAACACTCTTAAAAACCTAAAGAAAACACTAAAAACCTAAAATTCTTAAAAATGAAAAAAAACTAAAAATGTTTAAAAATCCTCAAAAACACTAAATTCTCTAAACCCTTAAATGGATTAAAAACCCTAAAACCCCTAAAAAAATTTAAAAACATTAAAAACCCCTAAAAACATTAAAAATCACTAAAAATCATAAAACCATTTTTACCCTATTAAAAAAACCCATAAACCCCACAATAAATAAAAAACCCCTAAAAACCAAAAAAACATAAAAATACTAAAAACAATAAAATTCCTTAAAAACCATAATAGTCACAAAAAATCGAAAAAAAAAATTAAAAAATAAACCTAAAAACACTAAAACCCCTAGAAAAATATAAAAATATAAAAATACGTAAAACCCCTAAATCCCAAAAAACAAAAAAAACAAAAAAACCCTAAAACCCTAAAACCCTAAAAAAACAAAATCCCAAAAAACCCCTAAAAATTCATTAATATCCTAAAAATCCCTAAAAATCCCTAAAAACCTAAAAAAACCTAAACTATTCAAAAATAATATGAAAAAATAAAAAAAATAAAAATAATTAAAAACCATCAAACCTGAGAATTCTAAAATCCTTAAAAACCCAAGATATACCCTAAAAACAGAAAAACCATACAAACCATAAAACCCATAAAAACCATAAAACCCCTAGAAAACCCACTAAAAACTCTCAAAAACATTTAAACCCTTAAAAATGTTAAAAAACAATAAAAATAATTAAAACACGTAAAAATTAAAAAAACCCTACAACCCTAAAAAACAATAAAACCCTAATAACCATACGAACCTTCAAAGTCCATAAAAAATAATAAAAACCATAAAAATCCTAAAAAATAGGTAAAAATCCCTAAATACATAAAAAAACCTAAATCCCTAAAAGACATAAAAATCCTGAAAATCCCTAATAAAACCACAAAAATATAAAAACACTTAAAATATCTAAAAACCTAAAAATTCTAAAAATGATTTAAAAACCCTAAAACAAAAAAACCCATAAAACCTCTCAAAATCCTCTTAAAAACCAAAACCCATAAATATCATAAAACATCAAAAAACCCTAAAAAAATTAAAAACCTAAAAATGCTGGAAATACCTAAGAAATCCTTAAAAGCATAAAAACAAAAAAAATCCCTTAAACCCCTAAAAATGTTAAAAACCCTAAAAACTAAAAAAATACACTAAAACCCTTAATAACTATAAAATCCCTAAAAACCTAAAAAACACATAAAAATCCATAAAAACCTACCCCCTAAAAACTCTAAAAACACTTAAACCATAAAAATGTTTTAAAACTCTAAAAACCCATAAAAACCCTATAAACTCAAAGAACCCTAAAAACCAAAAAACCATTAAAACCCTCAAAATCATTGAAAACTCTAAAACACTAAAAATCATAAAAAACACCTAAAATCCCAAAAAACATAAAAACCACTTAAATCCTTGAAAACCCACATGAAAACCAGAAAATCATAAAAATGTTAAAAACCTCTAAAAATCCAATAAAAATGAAAAAAATACATAAAAATGATATAACCCCAAAGACCCTCAAAATAACTAAAAACCCTAAAACCCATTAAAGTCCTAAAAATTCCCAAGTAATATATAAAAACATAAAACACCCTAAAAACCCATAAAGACAAAAAATAAATCCATAAAAACCAAAAAACACTTAAAACCCCTAAAAATAAAAAAACACTAAAAACACTAAAATCCCCCAAAAAATACCCTAAACCCATAAAAACCATACAAACCCTTAATAATATTGAAAATAATACAAAAATAAAACCCCTAGAAAACCACTAAAAACTAAAACCCCTTTAAAACTCTTAAAATGATAAAAGAAATAAAAACCTTTAAACCCTAAAAAACTCAAAAAAAACTCTAAATCCCAAAAAACCCAAAAAAAACCCCTAAAAATTCTAAAAATCCTCAAAATTACTAAAACCCCCTCAAAATTCATAAAAACCGAAAAACCGATAAAAATAAAAAAATCCCAAAAAATGCACTAAAAACATAAGAAAATACTAAAAACCTTGAAACATTTTAAGAAAGAATTTTAAAAACTAATAACACTATAAACCACTAGATGCCTAAAAATACTTAAAACCATAAAAATCCAAAATACACAAAACTTGTAAAATATCTAAAACCCCTAAAAACATAAAAATTATAAAAACTATCTAAATCCCTAAAAATGTAGAAAGTTTTAAAACCCCTGAAAAACCCAATGAAAACATTAAAAATGCTAAAAATCTTAAAAAATTCCTAAAATAACCAAAAAACACTAAAAACCAATAAAAACCATAAAAACTCACTAAAAACTCTAAAACCCCAATTAAAACCATAAAAAATTTAGAAAAATACTGTAATAAACATAAAAACCTTAAAATTAAAAAAACCCTAAACCCCAAAAATTAGCATAAAGCCCTAAAAACCCATAAAGTCCCTCAAAATCTCTAAAAACATTAAAAATTCCATATAAATCTGAAAAAACACTAAAAATCCATCGAAACCTAAAAACCCTAAAAATAGAAAAAATCAGAAGAGAACCTGAATAAACTAGAAACACTTAAATCCCATAAAACCAAAAAAACAAAAACCCTTAAAACACCTCAAAATACAACAAACCCTAAAAACTATATAAATCCTAAAAATCCTTAAAAATAATTAAAAATGAATGAAATCATAAAAATCCCTAAAAAACCTAAGATAGAAAAAATATCAAGGGGTGATGGTGGCGCACTCCCCCGGTTCTCTCTCCCACTTGACGCTTCCTCCAAGTTTTCCCCTGGTTTCTTCTCAGGACCTTGGTGTTGGCTCCTTGCTTCCTCAGCGATGGCATTATCTGGTCGCGCTCTTTGGAACCAAGATGGCGGTGGTGTTCTATATTCAGTAGCTTCATTTTCCTTGTCTTGTGCTCTAGATATCATATTTGGAAGGTCTTCTTTATAGGCACGCTTGGGCTTCATCAGACTTGGAGGTTTTGAGGGCTTATGTGGACTTAGATCAGGCTGATCTGGCTCACGACGAAACTATTGACACCTTGGCGGTCAGAATCCTTCATGAAATCAGTCACAGTTTGGGGTTGAATTTACAGATATAGGGTTTCCTCGGGAAGATCAACGGAGTCAGGGACCTCAACGATGAAGCAGGTTGCTCTGGCATCAAGGATTCCGTCTTAGTGAGGCGGCACAGGCACGTTCGGATTAGCAGCGGTTTGTGAAAAAGTTGTTGTTCGGGTCTTCCGATGAAGATAGTTTCTTGTTTGAGTGGTCTTCTCCCCTGTACTTTCTCTTGTGGGAGACGATGAAGATGTATGTTCGTGCTGGCCTCTTGATGTGCGTACTATTCGGGATCAGGAAGCTTGTGAGGAATCATGGTGAGGCAGAGCTTTGTGTCATCGACCTGGGGCTGGGTGATTCTCGATGGCTCTCATGGTTTTGTGGCAGAATTTGGAGACTAGTGCTGGATGCTACTATGGGTGCTTCCAGTTCTTCCCTGATGTTTCGGGAGGCATAGTTGAAGGTTTGTTGTTCTTATCTTCTGCATTTTCTTGTTTTATCTGGTTTATCCAATGGTTGTGGATGGTTTGGTTGCGTTTTGCTGCTGGTGCTGCTTGTTTTCCTTGCTGAGAGGGACTACTTGGTTTTGGTTTGGAACAGAGAGCAATGGGAGATGCTTTTTGTCTTTGGTTTTTGGTCCGGGTGGCTTTGCGATGATTGGGGGTGTGAAATTTCTTCTTGGATGAGAAGTGAGGATGTGGTTGTCCTTGTTTTTGGTTCTTTTATGTTGTCGTTGGTGAGTTCATTTGTTGCGGTTTGGCTACGAGGTGCAGAAGGAGATGCTGGTTGTCAGATTACGTGGTTACTGGATTTGAAGTGTGGTGCTAGGAGTTGTTTGGTGGTATAAAGAGGTGCTCGTTGTTTGAAAATGAGGTGCTTGACCTTGGCTAATGTTTGGATAGGGTGTGATGAAGCTGCTTTCTGTGAGTTTAGTGCTAGTGTTTCTATGTTACTGGTGGTGGATATGCTTGGTAAGGAGGTGATGGATGGTGAAAACATGTTGCGGGATGCTCGTTGCTCGCTGGCTGGGAGATGCTGTTGCAGATGACTTGGTTTTCCATCTTTTTCTAGTTTTGTGTGTCTTTTGGGGATTCTGGGGTCTTGTGGGTTTTTTCGGGTGTCTAGGGTTTATGGGTGTGGGCTGATTGACTCCTCCCCTCCCTTGTCCGCTGCGTCTTTTTTCATAATAAATTTTGAGGGGGTCAGAAATAGCCTGGCCTCACACCCCTTATACCCTAAAAAACCTAAGAAAACCTTAAAATCATAAAAAAATAAAATACCCTAAAAAATAAAAAATGACATAAACTCTAAAACCCTTAAAAAGACCATAAAAACCATAAAACCCGTAAACAGCCTAAAAACCATAAAAACCCATAAAAACATAAAAACATAAAACCCTATAAAACCCCAAAAAACCACTAAAACTATAGAAACCATTTAAACCCTAAAAAAGATTTAAAAAAACTCAAAAAAACATTTAAAATGCTAAAAAAACTCAAAATAACCCCTAAATCCCATTATAAAAACCATAAAAACCCTGAAAATCCCTAAAGTCATTAAAAACCCATAAAAATTTGTAAAATATCTCTAAAAATAACTAAAAATGTAAAAAACCATAATATCCTTGTAAAACCCTAAGAAAAACATTAAAATCCAAAAATAATTAAGACCCCTAAAAAATGAAAAATTCAAAAAAACCTAAAACCCCCAAAAACCCTAAGACCCCAAAAAACGTTAAAAACATATAAGAACATTAAAAACACTAAAAAAAATATAAAGCCTCTAAACCCCACTAAAAACTATAAAAAACCCTTAAACCCCTAAAAATGTTAAAAACACTAAAACCCCTTAAAAGACTCAAGAAAAGTTATACCCCCCAAAAATATAAAACCCATAAAACACTAAAAAACAAATAAACCATAAAATTCCATAAAATAAAAAAGGACTTATGATCCCTAACAATATAAAAAAAATCCTAAAAACCATGAAAAAACCTAAGTAATCCTTACAAATATAAATGAACATAAAACAAAAAAAACCTAAATGTGGTAAAAATAATAAAAAACTCCAAAAGACACTAAAAACCATAAAATTACCTATAAATCATTAAAAACCTCAAAACCCATAAAAAATGATAAAAACACTAAAAAGAGTAAGAAATTTATAAAATCCTATATACACATAAAAATATTAGAAAACATTAAATCACCTTTAAAATACTAAACAAATCAAACCCCACAAAACCCCTTAAAAACCATAACAGCCCAAAAACATAAATAAACATAAAAAATACCAAAAAACCGAAAAAACTATAAAAATTCTAAAATGCCCTAACAATCCCTAAAAACAGAAAATACCATAAAAACCCTAATAAAAGCGTAAAAACCTAAAAACATATAAAACCCCGAAAAACCTATAAAATACTAAAACCCATAAACCCATAATACAAAAAAACCCTAAAAATCCCTAAATACCAAAAGAAATAGAAAACTCATAAAAAATCCTTTAAAATATATAAAAACATAAAAAATCATAAAAAATCATAATAACCCAAAGAAAACATTAATATACAAAAAACACTTAAAAACCCTCAAAACCCTTAAAATCCTTTAAAACATTGAAGACCAAAAAAATCCTAAAATTCCCTAAAAATCCCTTAAAACATAAAAAATCCTAAAAATCATGAAAAAACCCAAAGTAAAACTTCAAACATAAAAACACAGAAAACCCATAAGAACCTAAAAATTATAAAACCGATAATAAACCCTAAAAATCATAAAATACCATAAAATACCTAAAAACCATACAATTACTAAAAAAATAAAAAAACACCTTAAAACCTAAAAATCATTGAAAACCCTGAAAACATGGAAGCAAACCATAAAAGTCTAAAAACACTTAAAACCCTTAAAAGTATAAAAAACAAAAAAAAACAAAAACAAGAAAAGCTTCAAAACCATAAAACCCTAAAACACAAAAAACCCACAAATCCACTAAAAACCATAAAACCCCTAAAAACCCCTAAAACCTATAAAATGCAACTAAAAATCAAAAACCCCCTTTAAACTCCCAAAATTAAAAAAAACAGTAAAATTTTTTGAAACCCTATAAAACTATAAAAAACCCTAACCAAAAAAAAATAAAAACCCTAAAAACCCTGAATATACCTAAAATCCATAAATCCATAAATTTCCTAAAAAATCCCTAGGAGTCATTAAAAATGTAAAAAACCCTAAAAACCCCTATGAAAAACTTAAAAAATAAAAATCATTTTAAAGCCAGCAAAAACCTTAAAATGATAAAAGCCCTAAAAACTCTAAAATGACTCTAAAAACCCTAAAACCAATTAAAACCATAAAAACCGCTAAAAACATAAAAACCCAAAAAAACCAAAAAAAACCTAAAAATAAAATAAAAAATATCACAACTATTTAAACCCAAGAAATGGTAAAATACTCTAAAACCATAAAAACCCTAAAAGATCTAAAAAATCATAAAAAATACCAAAAAATCTGTAAATTTTTTTAAAAAACCATAAACATCCTGAAAGATCGAAATAAATCCTTAAAAAAAAAATTTACAAACCTAAAAAATTCTAAAAACCCAAAAACCTTAAAACGAACCTAAAATTCCTAAACGACCTTAAAAACCATAAAAACCCTAAAAACCTTGTAAAATCCTGAAAATTCACAGAAAACCTAAAAACCTTAAAAAACACTAAAATACCCTAAAAACCCAAAACACTCTTAACAACCATAAACCCCCCCCCCCCAAAAAAAACCTTAAACCCCCTAGACCCCCTAAAAAACCTAAAATCAACTAAAAAATATAAACCCTTTAAATCCCTAAAAATTTAAAAAAAATATCAAAACCCATTAGAAAATCAAAAAAACCATAAACCCCTAAAAATCTATACAAACTATAAAACCAAAAAACGCCTCAAAATCCATAAATTCTCTAAAACCCATAAAAATAGTAAAACAAATCCCCAAAAACAATAAAACCATAAATACCCATAAAAACCATGAAAATGATAAGCAATCCTTAAAAACCTAAAAACACTTAAAAACCCTAAAAATTAAAAAACACAAAAAATAATAAAAAAACCCCTAAAACCCTAAAAAGTCTCAAAATCCTCAAAAACCCAAAAAACCATAAAACTTCAAAAAAAGACCAAAAATACATAAAAATTAAACAAATAATAAAAACCTTGAAATATTTTAATAAATCCTTTAAAACTAAAACACTAAAAACCCCTAAATAACCAAAAAACTCTAAAACCCTAACCCCCCCCCCCCCCCTCAGTTTCCGTAAAACCCCAAAAAACCCATAAAATCCTAAAATATCTCTAAAAATACCATAAAAAGTAAAAAACTTAAAAAAATTGAATAACACTAAGAAATTCTTAAAAAACTAAAAATAATTAAAACCCTAAAAAACCTAAAAAACACAAAAAAAAATAAATGATTAAAAACAATAAAAACCCCTAAAAACCATAAAAATCCCAAAACAAATAAAATTCCTAAAAACCCCAAAAAATACCCAAAAACAAGAAAAACACTAAAACCCCTTTAAACTCTTAAAAAGGTTAGAAACGCTAAAAATAATAAAAACCCAAATAAACTTAGAAACCCCCTGAAACCACAAAAAAACCATAAAAAACCCTAAAAATCTCAAAATCTTTAAAATTCATAAAAAACATAAAAAATCCTAGATGTAGTTGGGGTTTGGCTTAGTGGTAAGAACGCTGTAATCCAACATGAAAAATGGGGGTTCAAAATCCAATGGGTGCAGGTACTATAGTAGCACAATAGCAGCAGCGGTACTGTAGATCGTCGGGTACTATAGCTGCGGTAGGGCATTGTAGAGGCGGCGGTACTATAGCAGGTGGGTTACTATTCACAGAATGGGCATTGGGCCAAAAATTTGGGCCTACGGGCTATGTAATGGGATATAAGACCACTGGGCCTTCAGGCTGTGTAATGGGTCCCCCTCTACCCAATTAAAAGCGGTCTTTGCTTTGCTTTAATAATAAAATGAGGCTTCGGCCCCATCTATTAAAAAAAATCCCAGAAATCCCTAAAAAAATAAAAAACACTGAAAACCATTAAAAAAAATCATAAACACAAAAATAATGTTAAACCCACTAAAAACGTAAAGAAAAATGCTAAAAACCCTAAGAACCCTAAACTGTAAAAAACCCTAAGAACCCAAAAAATCCTTAAAATTTCTAAAAACCCTAAAAACCCTAAAAATACCTAAAATTCCGCATGTGGTTAAAAACCCTAAAACCCTAAAACCCTATTACTCTTTAAGAAAGCAATAATACCCAAAAAATGTTTAATACCCCTAAAAACCTAAAAAACTCGGAAAACCCAAAAAGGACCCTAAAATTACTAAAAATCCAAAAAACCCAAAAAACCCATAAAATCTATAAAACACATAAAACCCATAAAACCCTTAAAACCATTAAAACCAATAAAAACTCTAAAAACAATTTAAAAAAAATGTTAAAAACTCTAGAAAACGATAAAAATACTAAAAAAACATAAATGAAAACCCCTAAACCCCAAACATACCATAAAAAGCCTTAAAACCCTTAAAAACAAAAAAAACCCCTATAACCCTAAAAACCATAAAAATCACTAAAACCCTAAAACCCATAAAAATTAAAAAAAACTAAAATCCCTTAAAACATAAAAACCCAAAAAACATTAAAAATGTTGAAAACGTTGAAAACCTTTAATAAATCCTTACAAAAATAAAAATCATAAAGCCCCTAAAAAACCTAAAAACTCTAAAAATAATAAAAAACCCTAAAAACACTCAAAATCCCTAAAAGCCTAAAAAACCATAAAAATAATAAAAAAATCCATAAAAATTCATAAAAATTGAAAAAACCATAATGACACTAAAACCCCTAAGAAAACATTAAAAACCTTAAAACACATAACACCGCTAAAAACCCAAAAAAAATGCTAAACCCATAAAAGAACCTAAAAACCCTAAAACCCCTAAAAACCCTAAAACCCATAAAAGCATTAAAAAATATAAAAAATTTAAAACCATTAAAAAATCTAAAATCCATTAAACCACTAAAAACTTCAAATAAACTACAAAAACATTAACAATCTTAAAAACTCAAAAAAACCTAAAATCCTATAATAACCCCAAAAACACTAAAATCACTAAAAACCTTTAAAACAATGAAAATCAATATAAACACAAAAAACATAAAAATTCTAAAAATGACATAAAAATACAAAAAAACATAAAAATCCTAAAACCCTTAAAACCCCTAGGAAGAACATAAAGACCTAAAAGAGCTAAAATAATGTAAAACCCCTCAAAATCTTGGAGAACCCTAAAAACCCATAAAAATTCTAAAAATACCTAAAAATTATAAAAAAATTTAAAAACCCCTATAATCCATATAAAAAACATTAAAACCTAAATCAATCTAACTCCCTTAATAAACTAAAAAACACTAAGAACCAAAAAATACACTAAAAATATAAAACCCCTAAAAACCATAAAAACACCTAAAACCTTAAAAATCATAGAAAACCAATAAAAACCCCCCAAACCAATAAAACTATGAAGACCATTTAAACCCATAAAAATGTTAAAAAAACTAAAAAACCTTAAAAACCCCAGAGAACTCAAGAAAATAAACCAAAATACCCAAAATAACCATAAAACACATAAAACCCTAAAATACTCTAAAACCCTCAAAAACATAAAAAACCCTAAAAATACTTAAAATCCAAAAAAATCCTTATGAATTCCAGAAAATGTAAAAAACCCTAATACCCTGAAAAAACCCTAAGAAAACTATAAAAAACTAAAAACTGTGAAAACCACTAAGGAACCTAAAAACACTAAAAACACTAAAAATATGAAAAATACTAAAAAACCCCAAAACCCTCAAAATTCCAAGAAAACCTAAAAACCCATAATAATTAAAAATTATTTAAAAATGTAAAGAACCCTTAAAACTATAAAATACAAAATAAAACCTTCAAAACCAAAAAATGAATAAACCCCTAAAAAACCTAAAAAACACTACAAATCATAAAAGACATTGAAACCCATAAACCACTAAAAACATTAAAACCCCCCCAAAAACCATAATAAGACCATAAAACTATAATTTGACACTAAATACTTTAAAAAACCTTTAAAAACCTATAAATGTTAAGAACTCTAAAAAACCATAAAACCCTAAAAAACTCAAAATACCACTAAAAACCGAAAAAACCAAAAATCCCCTAAAATCCATAAAAATTCCCTAAAATCCATCAAAATCTCCCAAAACACTAAAAATAATAAAAAACCTTAAAAATTCCAATAAAAACCTAAAATCGTAAAAACCCTTAAAACCCTAAGAAAACCTCAAAAATAGAAAACAAAAAAACCACAAAAAACCACAAAAAAACTAAAAAATGCTAAAAACATTTACAAAACCCATAAAAACTCTAATAATCTTTAAAAACATTAAATTAATAAAAAACTATAAAATCATAGAAAAACTAAAAATGCTAAAAAATCCATAGAAATCTATAAAAATGTAAAAAACTCTTAAAACCCTAAAAACCTCTAAGAAGAAATTAAAACCCAAAAAACACTTAGAACTCATACATATCTAAAAATTGATAAAAACATAAAATACACTAAAACCATAACCCCATTAAAAACCAAAATTCCCACTAAAAACCTAAAAACCCATAAAACCCAAAAGAAAACTAAAAACATAATAAAAACACTAAAACCAATTTAAACAGTTAGAAACATTAAAAATTAATATAAACATAAAAATCATATAAAACTAAAAAACTCTAAAACCCCAAAAAACCCATTAAATGCTAAAAAACCCTCAAAATCCCAATAAACCCAAAAAACAATAGAAACACTAAATAATACATAAAAGTTTATAAAAATGAAAAAAATACTAAAAACCCTAAAAACCTTAATAAAACAATAAAAACACATAAAATATCTAAAAAATACAAGAATCCCTAAAAACACTTACAACACTAAAACTCTAAAAACCATCAAATCCCTAAAAATCCTAAAAACTATAAAAGTTTTAAAAAATACATAAAAGTTTCTAAAAGGGTAAAAAAACATTAAAACCCTTGAAAACCCCAATAAAACCTTAAAAACATAAAAAATATTAAAACCCCTAAAACTATAAAAAATGCAAAAATAATCCTAAAAGACCCTAAAACATCTAAAAACCCTAAACAACATAAAATCCCTAAAAATGTTAAAAACCCATAATGATCCTTAAAAACCCTAAAACCCACTAAAAATTATAAAAATAATTTATTCCCCTAAATCTTTATGAACTCTAAAGAATATTAAAAGCCCTAAAGAACTCCAAAAAAACCCTAAAACCTTAAAAAGCATTAAAATAAAAAAAACTAAAAACCTTCAAAATACCAGAAAACCCTTAAAAACTATAAAAATCCTAAAATTCCTCTAATATACATAAAAATGGAAAAAACCGTAGAAAACCCAAAATCCTCATAATAAAATATTAAAAACCTAAAAAACTCTTCATGATCCAAAACACCTCAAAAAGGCTAAAAACTCAAAAAAACCCAAATACTTCATAAAAAATATAAAAAACCATCAAAATCCTAGAAAACCCATAAAAACTAATAAAAACATAAAAAACACTAAAATCATGAAAAACTCTAAGAAAATTTTAAAAACCTAAAAACACTTAAACTGCCTAAAAATGATAAAAACCCTATGGAACCTTAAAAGCTCTAAAAACCCCAAAACCCCTCAAAATCCCTACAAACTATATAAACCCATAAAAATCTAAAAAAACATTAAGAATACCAAAAAACAAAAAACCCCCTAAAATAATAAAAATCCATATGAAAAAAATAAAAATCTTAAAAATATTAAAACCCCCCAAACACCTAAAAACCCATAAAACCCCAAAAACCTAAAAGATCCTAAAACCCTTAAAAATCATAAAATACCTTAAAATCATAAAAAATCCTAAAACCCCTAAAACTATAAAACTCCACAATAACTCTAAAAACCCATTAAACCCATAAAAACATTTCAAAATCAAAAAACCTTAAACCCCTAAAAAACTCAAAAATAGCAGTAAAAGTCAAGAAAAGCATAAAAACCATAAATTATATTAAAAAAATCAAAATCCCTAAAGACTACAAAAAACCATTAAAATAAAAAAAAATCCCTAAAAATATCTAAAAAGGTAAAAACCCCTAAAAACTATGAAAACATAAGATAGAATTAAAAACACCAAAAACACTTAAAACCCCAAAAAAGCCTAATAAATGCGAAATACCCTAAAAAACATAAAACCCCTAAAAACCTAAAAACTAAAAACATACAAAAAAAATTTAAATAATTAAAAATATAAACACCCATAAAAACCCAGAAAACCCCAAATAAAACCTAAAACCCAAAAAAACTTTAAACGCGTAAAAACCTAAAAACCTCTAAAAACCCTAAAAAACCTAAAAACCCCCAAAACAACCATAAAACCCTCAAAATAACTAGAAACCCTAATAACATACAAATCCTTAAAAAAAGAACTAAAACATCCTAATAATGTAAAAACCCCTAAAAACTTGAAAACCGAAACAAAAATTCTTAAAAATCTAAAAACATTTTTACCCTAAAACCCTAAAAACGCTAAAAATCCAAAAAAATACTATTAAAACTAAAAAACTGTAAAAACCATAAAAATTCCTAAAAACCCTAAAAATAAATTAAAATCCTAAAAAGGCCTAAAAATCCCTTAAAACATGAAAATCCATAAAGAAATAAAAAAACCAAAAAACTCTAAATAACATTAAGAAAAACATATAAACCTAAACACTTAAACCCCCTAAAAACCTAAAAACACTTACAAACCTAAAACACCCAAAAAAACTAGAAAAACCCCTAAAACACATAAAACCCCTAAAATCCTTTAAAACCCCATAAAACCCCAAAACCCACTAAAAATATAAATTCCCTTTAAACCACTAAACATATTAGAAAACACTATAAAACCATTAAAACTCAAAAAACATAAAAAACCCTAAATACCACAAAAACCATAAACCCCTTATAATATTAAGAACCCTAAAACCCCTAAAAATCTATAAAAACCCTAAAAACCATAAAACTTCAAAAGAATCCCTAAAAATCCCAAAAAATAAAAAAACCAAAAAAACCGTAAAACCCATAAGAAAAAATTATAAACCACAAAATAATTAAAATCCCTAAAAACCTAGAAAACACTAAAACCCCTAAAACCCCTTAAAATCCTAACAAATCATACACCCCCTAAAAATCCCAGAAAATACTAAAACCCCATAAATATCCTAAAAAATTCCTAAAAATCCCTATAAATGTAAAAAACCATAAAAATCATGAAAAAAAACCAAGGAAAAACATTACAGACCAAAAACATTTTAAACCCCAAAAATACATAAAATACATACAAACTTAAAAGAAACTAAAAACCCTAAACCCCCCCACCCCAGAATCCATAAAAACCCCATAAAAACCTTTAGAAAACCCTAAAAACCCATAAACAATATAAATAACACTAAAAACTAAAAAACCATATATACTCATAAAATTTTAAAAAAATATAATGACCAAAAAAAACTAAAAAAATTGTAAAAACCAAAAAACCATAAAAGCCGTGAAAATCTTAAAAACCCTAAAATCACTAAAACCCTAAAAAATCACAAAAACCCTAAAAAATCACTAAAAATCCCCAATGATTTAAAATCCCTGAATAACCCTAAGAAAATATTAATAACATAAAAACACTTAGAACGCATAAAAACCTAAACACACTAAAATACCTAAAACCCTATAAAGATATTAAAAACCCTCAAAATCCCTAGAATCCCAAAAATCCATAAAAATACTAAAAAATCCCTAAAAATCTCTAAAAATTGTTAAAAAAACCTAAAAACCTAAAAGACACTTAGAAATCCTTAAAAACCTAAAAACACTTAAAAAACATAAAATACCCTAAAAACCCTAAAATACCCTAAAAACACTAAAATCCCTAGAAACCATAAACAACCCTAAAAATCGTAAAAACCCTAAAACCCATAAAATCCCTAAAAACTACTAAATACTATAAACCATTCAAACCCCCAAAATGATAACAGAATATAAAAATCCTACTAAACACTAAAATATAAAAAACCCGAGAACCCCAAAAAACCATAAAAACCTAAAAATTCCTTTAAATCATTAAAAACCCCAAAATCCCAAAAAATACTAAAATCACATAAAAATCCATAAAATCCTTAAAATCATTAAAAAAAATAAAATTCCCTAAAAACCCTAAAATCCCTATGAAAACCTTAAAAACCAAAGAATACATAACACTCTTAAAAAACATAAAAAAGCTAAAAATCCTAAAAACACTAAAAATGCTAAAAAAACCTTATAAACCCACAAAATACCTAAAACCATAAAAAACCATAAAAAGAAAAAAATCCTTAGAAATGTAAAAATCCATAAAAATCATGAAAACCCAAAAGAAAACATTAATAAATTAAAAACACTTAAAACCCCTAAAAACCCCAAAATAGTAAAAACCTTAAAACCTCTAAAAACCCTGAAACCCCCCTCAAATTTCATTAAAACTGAAAAATTCCTAAAAAATCCTAAGAAATTCCCAAAATGTCCTTAAATGTAAAAAACCATAAAAATCTTGAAATCCCCTTAGAAAACCTTAAAAACCTAAAAATTTTTAAAATCCCTAATGACCTAAAAAATGATAAAAAAACTAAAAAACACTAAAACCCATAAAACCCTTAAAAACCATAAAACCCCATAAAACCCTATAAAACCCCTAAAAATGGACAAAAAACTCTAAAAACTATTCAAACCACTAAAAAGAAAAAAATAAAAAACCATAAAAAACCATAAAATTTAAAAAATCCCTAAACCCCAAAAACTCCACAAAAAACCCAAAAAAGCACTAAAAATACCAAAAAAGCCTCAAAATCCCTAAAACCATAAAAACCATTGAAATCCTAAAATGACCAAAAATACCTAAAAATGAAAAAAATCATAAAAACCCAAAAAACTCTAAGACAACCATAAAAACACTTTAAACCAATAAAAACCTAAAAATGGTCAAATTCATAAAAAAGAAAAAAAGTATCAAAAATAAAAAATCCTCTAAAAATAATAAAAACCACTAAGAACCTTTAAAAATCCATAAAAGATCTAAAACACTAAAAAAATCTAAAAACCCTCAAAACCCCTAATTTTTTTAAAAAACACAAAAAATCCTAAAAACATAAAAAAAACTCAAAAAAAAACACTCACAACACAAAAAACCATAAAACCCTCAAAATCATAAAAACCCTAAAACCCTCAAAATCCCTAAGAACCCTAAAAAACAAAAAATTCCAAAAAATTCCTCAAAAACCCTAAAAATCCCTAAAAATCCTTGAAAATGTAAAAAACCCTAAAACCCATGAAAACTCCATTGAATACCTTAAAAATGAAAATAAATCTTAAAACTGGTAAAAATATAAAAACCCCTAAATCCCCAAAAAACCAAAAATCCCAAAAAATCCCAAAAATTTTGGAAAAACCTAAAACCCCATAAAACCCCTAAAAATCACTAAAAACTCTAAAAACCCAATAAACCCTAAAAATGATAAAAAAGATAAGAAACCATAAAACTAAAAAAACAGAAAAACACCAAAAATCCAAAAAATCATAAAATCCCAAAAAAATTATAAAAAAACAATAAAAACATGAAAAATCCCTAAAAACATTAAAAACGATAAAAATCCTTACAAATCCCTAAAAATCATAAAAACCCTAAAACACTAAAAAAATCTAAGAAAACCTAAAAACCTAAAAACACTTCAAACCCATAAAAACCTAAAAACACTAAATACCCTAAAAACCCTAAAAACCCATAAAACCCACAAAATCCCAAAAAACCATAAAAATCATAAAAAATCGTAAAAATACTTAAAAACATAAAAAATCATAAAAACCCATAAAAACTCTATGAATAACTTAAAAACATAAAAACTCTTAATACCTGGAGAAAATATTAAAATCCCTAAAACCCTAAAAACTATAAAAACCCAAAACAACACTAAAACCCCTCAAGATTCCTAAAAATAATAAAAATCCCTAAAAATCCCTAAAAATCCTAACAATGTAAAAAATAATGAAGAAACCTATGAAAACAATAAAACCTTAAAATATGTAAAACCCCTAAAAACCTAAAAACTGCAAAAAACCATAAAGAACCTAAAAACTCTAAAAACCACTAAAACCATAAAAGCCCCTAAAAAACTAAATGACCCTAAAACCTCAAAAATCACTAAAATAATAAAAACCCTTAAACCCAAAAAATGTAAAAACTTATAAAACCCCTACAAACATGAAAACTAAAAAACCAAAAAACTAGAAAACTCCTAAAAACCCTAAAAGCCAATAAATTTCCCCCAATCCATAAAAACATAAAAAACCCTAAAACCTCAAAAAATTCCAAATAAATCATTTAAAACTTGAAGATAAATTAATCCTCTAAAAACCTCAAAAACTCTAAAAACCCAAAAAAAAAACCTTAAAACCTCTCAAAATTAAAATTAATCCTAAAAAATAAAAAATAAAATTAAAAACAAAATACTTCAAATCCCTTAAAATGTAAAAAACCCATGGAAAACCTTAAAAAACTAAAACACTTAGGACCCCTAAAACCCTAAAAATGATAAAAACATAAAAATATATTTAAACCCCTAAAACTAAGGAAAACCATAAAAACCACTATAAACCTTAAAAACTCTAAAACACAAAAAACACTAAAACCACTAAAAACACTAAAAACTCTTCAAACACATTATTTTTTATAAAAAATAAAAAACACTAAAAAAACCCCTGAAACACTAAAAAACCATAACAACCCTAAGACCACTAAAACCCATCAAAATACCTAAAAAACCCCTAAAGCCATAAAATCCTAAAACCTCTAAAAATTCCTTAAAACAAAAAAACACTATAAAACCGTAAAAACCCTTAAGAAAAACATAAAAACCTAGAAACAATAAAAAAAATTAAACCTTAAAAAACCTAATAAATTATAAAGCACAAAAAACCCCTAAAAAACATAAAAAAATAAAACCCCCAAAATCCCTGAAAACCCTAAAACCCATAAAATCCGAAAAAATCACAAAAATCATTAAAAACATAAAACCCCTAAAACCCTAAAAAATTCGTATGGAAACTTTAATAACCTAAACACAATTATACTCCCAAAAAACCATAAAACCCTAAAAACCTAAAAACCCTTAAATAGAATAAAACCCCAAAACCTATAAAAAGCCTAAAAACTCATAAAACTTCTCAAAACCACTAAAAAGTCTAAAACCCCTTTAAATCCCAAAAAAATAAAACACACTAAAACCCTTTAAAACCCCTAAAAAACTTATAAAAATACTAAAAACCCAAAAAACCCAAAGAACCCTAAAACCCCTAAAAATATTCTAAAATCATTGAAATCCTTAAAAATCCAAAAAGACAGTAAAAATACTAAAAATACCTAAAAAACATAAAAACAAATAATGCCCTAGATACCCTGAAAACCATATGGAACAAATAAAACCTAAAAAAATAATACACTTAAAACCCATATGAAACTAAACTAGTTAAAAATACTAAACCTTTAAAAATCCATAAACACAATTAAAATTTTAAAAATACACTAGAAACTATTAAAAACATAAAATGCCTAAAAAACTGAATCCCCCTAAGAAAACCTGAAAACCCAAAAAAAACTTATATCCACGAAACACCCAAAGAAACTCTAAACACCCTTAAAGACCATAAAACCCCTCAAACCCCTAAAAACTATAAAAAAACCAATAAAACCTTTAAATCCTTAAAAATACATAAAACCCCTAAAACAATAAAAACTCTGAAAACTCTTTAAACCCCTTAAAATGTTAAAAACTCTAAAAGTTCTTAAAAACCCTAAAATCACCCAAAAATACTAAAAAACCTCATAATCCCTAATAAGAATTAAACCCAATAAAATCCCTAATAATATATTAAAAAACCCCTAAAACCCAAAAACCCCAAAGAAAGACTTAAAACATAAAAACACATAAACCCCTAAAAAACCTCAAAAATCAAAAAAACCCTAAAAACCTAAAACCCCTTGAAAATCCTGAAAACCCAAAAACCCATAAATTCCTAAAAACCCCTAAAAATCCTAAAAAACATAAAAAACCCTAATAACCATAAAAAATATTAAGAAAATATTACGAAATTTAAAACACTTAAAACCCAGAAAACATAAAAACTGATAAAATCCCTAAAATACCCTAAACCCCCTAAAACCCTTAAAAACATTAAGAAACCCAAAAACCTGATATAAACTATAAAACCCACTAAAATTCTAAAAACACTTTAAACCCATAAAACATTAACAAACTCTTAAAAATTTTAAAAAACATAAAAAACTAAAAAAAACTAAAAACCAATGAAAACCATAAAACCCTAAAAATCCTAAAAACCCAAAACCCACAAAATCCTTAAAGTCCGTAAAATCATAAAAATCCAAAAACATATCTAATAATCTCTAAAAATGTAAAAAACCTTAAAAACACAAAAACTACTAATAAAACCTTAAAAACTTAAAAAAAACACCTAAAAACCTAAAAAAACACTAGTACCCCTAAAAGAACCTAAAACCTATAAACCACTAAAGTCAAGAAAACCCCTAAAACAATAAAAAACCATAAAACCATTAAAAACCCTAAAAACTATAAAAAATATACAAACACTTTAAACCCCAAATTTTATTAAAAACACTAAAAACCATAAAAAAAATATAAAAACCCAAAACACCCATAAAACCTTAAAAAATTCACTAAACCACTAAAACCCCTAAAAACCCTCATCATCCCTAAATACTCTAAAAACCAAAAAAATCCTAAAAATTTATAAAAATGTAAAAAACCATAAAACCCCTGAAAACCCATAATAAAACCTTAAAAACATTAAAAACCTTTACAAAACCTAAAAAACCTAACAATTCAAAGAACCCGAAAAACCCTAAAACCCCACAAATAATAAAGTCCCATAAAATCCTTCAAACCTCAAAAAACCCAGAAAACCCATAAACCACTAAAATATATTAAAAACCTTTAAAATATTAAAAAAATTAAAACTCTAAAAAACCTTTAAAAATATAAAAACTAAAAAAAACCCTAAAAACCCAAAAAAACAAAAAATACCCTAAAACCCCTAAAATACCTAAAAACCCTAAAACCCATATAAATCATAAAGAAGACTTAAAAATCCCTAAAAATTTATTAAACCTAAAACTCTTAAAAAACACTAATAAAACCATACAAATCAAAAAACACTTCAACCGCCTAAAAACATAAAAATGCTAAAAAACCTAAAAACCATAAAAAGTACCAAAAACCCATAAAATCATAAAATCACCTAAAAAATTAAAACCATAAAACCCTAGAACCAATAAAAATATAAAAGCATTTTAAACACTAAAAGCGTTAATAAAATACTAAAAACCATATAACCCTAAAAACTCAAAAAACCCCTAAAAACTCCAATGGATCTCAATTAAACTATCATTTATATCTATATCCCCTTTCCTTTATTGTATTTTCTACCATTTTATGGAACTAGGTTTCATAGTGTCTTTAGATTTATTTTCTTCATTGAATGGTTCATTGTTGGTCTCTTTGAAGAAGGTTTTTAGTCAAGCTAATTTTGGTTCATGGTTGGTTTTTGGTCAGTTGTTTGGATCAAGGTTTTACTTCATCATAAATGGTGTATATATTGGATCTATAGGTGTCATACCAGTTTTGGATCATTTTTTGGGGTCACCTCAAGTTTTAATGGTTGTTGGTTTGTCAGCCACCTTCGTTCCTTTCGTTTTGGGGGGTGGTGGCTGATTTTTATGATTCGTCGATGGTTTTCTAGGTGTTGTAGTTTTTGAGACATGCTATTCTTATAAATGGTTCTTCATGAGAACATGTTCATAGTGGGTTTAATTCCTATGTTAGGACAAAGGTTCTATTAAACAATGCTATATGTTTGTTTATCAACCAGTTTGAGGTTCGTTGGTTACATGTAGTGGATTTGTCTTCTGGAGAATTTTATGTTTCAACATAATTTTTCAGATTGGTGTAGGGATTTTTGGTCAGCATTCCTCAGTGGTTTTGGGTTTAACATTATCATCTGAGGTCGCTGTTGGTGCTATATTCTTTTCAGCATTGGTGAATGTGATGGGTTCTTATCCAGTCATGGGTTCGTGGTTTGACGTCATCTGGACTGAGGCATGTCGATTTTCATTCATGGAGGTGAGAATTCTATCCAATTGTGTATTCTTTGATGATGTGAGGTTGATGGAATTATTTTGTGTGCCATAAATTATGGTTTTTATGATGTTTAATTAGTGCTTCAAGTTCATGTGCATTGTTGTTCAGTATTACTCATCACCCAAGGTGGTGGTTTCATAGCTTCCCATTCTAAGGCAGTTCTACATGAGTTTATTGAATTGTGTAAAATGTTGGATTCATTATTGTTGTGCCATCATAATCTCATCTGTTAGAGTGTATAATTCATGGTTCTTTGGTTTTATTGGTGAGAGTTAGTTTTTTGACATTTCTCTTTTTTTTGGTTTGTTGGTTGATGGTCCATCGACCGGTGTTTCCTATTTCATGAGTTTTTGCATGTGTTTTTGAGGCTGGTGGTGCACATTAGGTTACTTAATTGGTTTATTATTTCTTACTACTAAGTGGTTGAATACATGTATACTCTAATCTTTCTACTAATTTAGAAATGGTATCATGACTATGGGATTCACTGTTAGAGGGTTTCCTAGTTTGTGTTCTCTGCTACTTCTGCATGCCGGGGTTCTCAGTTGTCACGGGTCGTTGTGGAGTTGGATGCTACATTGTGATGGGTGATTTCTGGTGGTCTTGTACCAGAAGCGGTGAAACTTTGTGGTGGGGTGAAATTTTTTAATGGTTTCTTTCATAGGTTGGACCTGTCTCATATGGGGTAGGTGTGGACTACTTGTTATGAGCTGGTTTAGAGATGTTGGTGCAACTGGGTGTATGTGCTGGTAGCTATGAGGTAATGGTATGATGTTGGTGTTGGGTGTCTTTATTATATTTTCTATTTGGGGTGAGGATTCTATGTTCTATGATTTAGAAGTTTAGTGTTAGTATTGTGGATCTTGAGTTTTGGGGGTGATGATGGTGTGGAGAAAGAATCTACAATTTTTGTTGGTGGTTATGCATCCTGATGCTGAAGGGATGGGGTGCTACATACAGCTAGTGTAGTGGGGTGCTAGGTGATTTTACAGGTGCTAGGATGTGGTGCATATGCTAAGGGTTTTATAGATTTATGGTGATTATTTGGGGTGTTAGAGCTGCTGGGAGATGTTGTTGAGGGGTGATAGGAGTTGATTAAAGGGAACAAGAAGAGGGAAAGCTTGTTCTGGTCAGGTGCATGGGTTGATGGTTGAGTCAATGTGGACTATGTTACAATTAGATCCATGTTGTTGTTGGGTGTTGTGAGTTGGGGAGGGGTTGTTTGCTGGTTCTATTGGTGTGGTATGGGCCAATGATTTGATGGGGTGTGTTGTGGGAGTGGATCGGGTTGGTGATGGTGGTTTGTGTTGTTTATTTGGGTTTATTTCTAGTGGCGGGATGCTATTTTTTGGATAAGATGTGTTGGTTCAATTGATGTTGTGTATTTTTATTTCAAGAGAAATGGTTTTTGTTGGGGTTTTCATAGGTATAGGTGTTTTTTCATGTGTTGTTGGAGTGGGGTGGGCATTTTCTTTGTTTGGAGTGCTGGTGGTGTGGATCGGGGTGCTTCTTTTCCTGGTGAGCTGATTCAACTAAGGGATGGTTGTTGATGGAAATGTGGGAGATTTGGGTTTAGTGTTGAGAGAATTGGATTTATTAGTGACGGGGATGGAGGGGTGTAATAGTTTTCTCGGTGACTTTATTCTATTCTCTTGGATTTACTAAGACTTTTTTGTTTTCATTTGGCTGATTTGGGCTTGATCGTGCGGGAGTGTTGATGGCCTTTGATATTTATTGATGCTTGCTTGTGGATAGGGGAGGTGGAGTGGGAAATGTTGGCTTGGGATAGGGTTTTGCTTCCTTGTTTTCTATCATTTTTGGCCTTTGAGTAAGGTGTTTCACACTTCGGGTGATCCTCTTATAAATAAATTCCATTTTTTCATTTTTAAATACTCATTATATTTCCCTTGCAGAAAACCCTAAAACACCAAAAAAAAATTAAAACCCTAAAAACCCTAAAATCTAATAAAAACCTCAAAATCCCTAAATGCCATAAAAATCTGTTAAAAATCCATAAAAATATCTTAAAACGTAGAAAACCATAAGAAAACCATAAAAAACTAAAAAAACATAAAACACCAAAAAACCCTAAAAATGCTAAAAACTCTAAAAAAACCCTAAAAACACTAAAAACCCTAAAAACTCTCTAAATACATAAAAACCTTAAAAATAATAAAAAACCAAAAAAACTAAAAAAAATTAAATACGTAAAAAACCCTAAAAACCTTGAAAACTATAAGAAAACCTTAAAAACCTAATGATACTTAAAACCCCTAAAAACCTAAAAATTCTAAATCCCTAAAAAACTAAAAATGATAAAAACCTAAAAACCCCAAAATACCCTAAAATACCCTAAAAACCCTAAAAAAACCCCTAAAACCATAAAACTACAAATAACCTTTAAAACCCATAAAAACCATAAAACCTGCAAAAAATCTAAATCACTTAAAAAAGCTTAAAAATTTAACAAATTATAAAAAAACCTAGAAACCAAAAAGACCAAAAACCCAAAAAAACCCTTAAATATCCCTCAAAATCCTAAAAAACTATAAAAATCTTAAAAAATCCCAAAAAACATCAAAAAAAGTTAAAAAGCTAAAAACCATTAAAAATCTTAAGAAAACCTCAAAACCAAAAAACACTTAAAACCCCTAAAAACGCAAAAATCCTAATGTCCTTAAACCCCTAAAACCCTATAAGACATAAATACCCCTAAGAACATTAAAAACCCTAAAACCCTAAAAAACCACTAAAACCTATAAATACCCTTCATTACCCTAAAAATTATAAAAACACTCTAAAACCCCATGAAACCCCAAAAAAGTCAAAAAACATAAAAACCTGAAAAATACCTAAAAACCCTAAGAAACCTTAAATACCCTAAAACTATTAAAAAACCATAAAAGAAAATTGAAATCCTAAAAATCCTTAAAATTCCTAATAATTTAAAAAACCCAATAAAACAAAAAACCCTAATAAAACTTTAATCACCTAAAAACACATAAAAATCCCTAAAATGTAAAAATTTATAAAAATCGTAAAAACCCTAAAAACCATCAAAACCCTCAAAATACGTAAAAACCCTAAAAACAATAAAAATCTAAAAAATACCTAAATCCATAAAAATGTAAAAAACCCTTTAAACCATGAAAAACTCTAAGAAAACCATAAAAACATAAAAAACTCTTAAAACCCCTAATAACCTAAAAACCCTAAAACCCCTAAAAGACCCTAAAACCCCTGAAACCCATAAAAAACATAACCCCCCAAAATAAAGAAATCAAAAAAACATAAATCACCTAAAATCCAATAAAAACACTAAAAATACATAAACCCTCTTAAAATGTTAAAAAATTATAAAAAGAATTAAAAACCCAAAAAAACTCAAAAACTCACAAACCCATCAAAATCCCTAAAAACACTAAAAACCATAAAAATCCTAAAAATCCCCAAATTCATAATAAAAACACTAAACCCTTGAAAAAACCTAATAAATTTTGAAAAAAATGAAAACACTTTAAACCCCTAAAAACCAAAAAGAATCTAAAAACACAAAACCCCCTAGAAACCCTAAAACCCTAAAAACCCTCAAAATACCTAAAAACCCAATGAAACAATAAAAATAATAAATGGACAAAAAATCCTGAAATTTTTTAAAAACATTAATAAAAGTAAAAAAGTTTAAAATACCTTAAAAACCAAAAAACACATAAAACCCATGAAATCTTAAAAAATGAAAAAAAACCCTAAAAGACCCTTAATACCATAAAAACTACTAAAAATATTAAAATCCAAATATCCAAAAAAGGTTAAAGAACTAATAAAACTATAAAAACCCTTTAAAACCTAATTTTTTTAAAAAACTCTTAAAAACATAAAACCATAAAAAACTCAAAAAAACCCATAAAAACTGAAAAACCCATAAAACCCTAAAAAATATAAAACTCTAAAAGTTACTAAAGAAATGAAAAAATTAATTCTATAAAATCCCTTATAATATGTAAAATATTAAAAAACCCCAAAACCCAGAAAACCCCCATGAAAACCTTAAAACACTTAAAACTCCTAAAAACATAAAAAAATATAAAAACCCTAAAAGACTCTAACAACTCTAAAAACTTTTAAAAACTATAAAACTCCTAAAAACATTAAAAAAATCCGAAAAATTAATAAAGACCCTAAAAACCTAAAAAAATCTAAAAATAATTTAGAACCCTAATAATGTTAAAACACTATAAAAATCCATCAAAACCCTAAAAACTAAAAAACATAAGACCTCTAAAATTCTTAAAAATTCTAAAAAACAATAAAAATCAAAAAATCCCTAAAAATACATAAAAACCTAAAAAAATCCTAAGAAAACTTTAAAAACCAAAAAACACGTAAAACCCCTAAAAACGTAAAAACACAAAATACCCAAAATACCCTAAAACCCCAAGAAACTATAAAAAACATTAAAACTGTAGAAACCCTAAATCCCATAGAAACCATAAATACCACTAAATATTCTAAAAACCCTTTAAACTCTTAAAATGTTAAAAAACTCTATATAACCTTTAAAACCATAAATAACTCAAAAAATTTCTAAAAACTAAAAAATAAAAAAAACCAAGGAAACACTTAAAACCCATAAAACCCATACAATCCTTAAATCCCCTAAAAATCCATAAAAATCCTAAAAATCACCAAAAATACCTAAAAAATAATAAAATCATAAAAACCATGAATATCCCTATCAAAAACATAAAACCCCAAAACACATAAAACCACTAAAAACATGAAAAAGCTAAAGACCCTAAAACCCAAAAAAACTGCTAAAAACCCTAGAAACCCTCTGAATTCATATAAACCTTAAAAAATATAAAAATTATAAAAAATCCATAAAATGAATAAAAATGTAAAAACCCCTAAAAACATAGAAAACCCATAATAAATCTTTGAAAATCTAAAAAACACTAAAATGAAAACTACCTAAAAATACTAAAAACCCTAAAATCCCTAAAAACCCCTAAAAACCATTAAAACTCCTAAAACCATTAAAAACTCTAGAAACCCATAAAACCCCTAAAAGACATATAAAAAATATAAAAAACATTTAAACCCAAATACTTGTTATAAAACTCTAAAAACTATAAAATTCCTAAAATCTCAAAAAATCCATAAAACCCCCAAAAAACCATTAAAACCCCGAATAACCCAAAACCCCTCAAAATCCCTAAAAATCAAAAAACCTTAAAAATAAAAAAAATACAAATCCGTAAAACCTAGAAAACCCCTAGGAGAACCTTTAAAACATAAAAACATTTAAAATACCTATAAAAAATAGAAAAATACTAAAATTGATGAAAATATTAAAAACCCTAAAAACCCATAAACCCCGCAAAATCCCTAAAACCCCTAAAAACCATAAAAATCCTAAAATACCTAAAAAAACCTAAAAAAACGTAGTAACCCTAAAACCCCTAACAAAAACCATGATTACCTAAAAACACATAAAACCCTTAAAAAATATAAAAAAAAAAAAGAAACCCTAAAAGACTTTAAAAATCATAAAAACCATTAAACAACCAAAGACCTTATAAACCCATAAAAACCATAAAAACCCACTAAAACCCCTCAAACCCTTTAAACCCATAAAAATGTTAAAAAATATAAATAACGTAAAAACCTATAAAACTCAAAAAAACCCTAAAAACGAAAAAAACCCCCATAAAACCCATAAAACCCCCAAAACCCTAAAAACCAAAAAACAACCATAAAAATCATAAAAAATAACTAAAATCCCTAAAAATTTATAAAACCCTTAGAAACCATAAAAAAACCTAAGAGAAACATAAAAAACTAGAAAAACATTAAACCCAAAAAATCCTTAAAAACTATAAAATCCCTAAAAAACTCTAAAAACCTGAAAATTGCTAAAAAATTTCAAAATACCTAAAACTATAAACAAACATAAAAATAATAAAAAATATATAAAAAAATAAAAACACTAAAAACCTTAGTAAACCCTAAAAATCCAAAAAACACTATAAACCCCTAAAAACATAAAAATGATAAAAAAAACTATAAACACACAAATTCCCTAGGAACCAAAAATCCACTAAAAATATAAAAAACCCTAAAACCCAAAAAGACTCTGAAAACTACAATAAACTCTAAAACCCTTTAAAACCCCTAAAATGGTAAAAAACACTAAAATAAAATGAAACACAAAAATAATAAACCCCCACCCCTAAAGTCCCAATAAGAACCCTAAAAACACTAAACCCCTCAAAATCCTTAAAAAAGTAAAAACCGTAATAATACAAAAACACCAAAATACCATAAATCCCCTAAAAACCACTAAATGTTATAAAAATCATTTAAGCTCCTAAAAAGTTTTTAAAACACTAAAAAAACATAAAACCAAAAAAAACAACCACCCTTAAACCCTAAAAATATCTAAAATCCCTAAAAACAAAAAAAAATACAAAAAACCATAAAAATTCCTCAAATCATTAAAACAAACTAAAAACCATAAGAAATCCTTAAAAACCTAAAATATCAAAAACCACTTAAAACCCTAAAAATTTATAAAAACCCTAAATGAACCTTAAAACCCTAAAAACCCATGAAAACAATAAGAACCAAAACAAACCTTAACAAATTTTAAAAACTCATAAAAACACTTAAACTCACTAAAAATATAAAAACCATTTAAACCCCTAAAAATTTTAAAAAATCTCTAAAATACCTTAATAAACCTAAAATAATCTAAAAACCCATAAAACCCAAAAAGACCACAAAGACACTAAAAAAACTAAAAAATCCTAAACCCCCCAAAATCACTAAAAATCCAAAAAACCATAAAAATTTAAAAGAATCATAGAATATCCCTAATTTTTTTTATAAAAAATCCAAAACAACCCCGAAAATTCCTATGAAAACCCTAAAAACCTAAAAACATTAAAAACCCTAAAAAATGCTAAAACACTTAAAAACCCTAAAAACCATAATACCCTATAAAACCATAAAAATCTTTAAAAGCCTGAAAAATCCATAAAAATGTGAAAAATCATAAAACCCAAAGAAAAACTTAAAAATATAAAAAAACATAAAACTCCTAAAAACCAAAAAATCCAAAAAATCCTAAATGACCTTAGAAAACAAAAAACCCCTAAAAACACCTAAAAACCTTCAAAAACCCTAAAATACAACAAAACCATAAAAATATACTAAAAACTATAACACGATATAAACCTCTAATTTTTTTAAAAAAAATCTAAAAAACCATAAAAAATATCTAAAAAACTAAAAAACACTAAAAACCCAAAAAACCAAAAAACCCTAAAAAAACCCAAACCCCCTCAAAATCCATAATAACCCTAAAAACCTTAAAATCATAAAAAACCTATAATTCCGTAAAAATTAAAAAACATAAATCACAAAAATAAAACTCTAATAAAACCTTAAAAATAAAAAAACATTTAAAACCCCAAAAAATTGAAAAAATGAAAAACACCCTAAATAACCCTAAAAACCCTAAAAACACCTAAAAACCCTCAAAATCCATAAAACACTAAAAACCATAAAAACCCTAAAAATAACTATAAATAAATAAAATTGAAAAAATATTAAAAACCTTGATAAACCCTAAGAAAATTTTAAAAAACCTAAAACACTTTCAACTCTAAAAGACCTAAAATACTCTTAAAACCCTAATAGTCCCTAAAATTACCTAAAACCACAACCCCCCCCAAACCTTAAAACCCCTAAAATAATTAAAAAACATAATAACTAATAAAAATACTAAAACCTGCTAAAAACTATAATAACCCTTTAAACCCATAAAAATGTCGAAATCTATAAAAAAACCTTAAAAACTATAAAAAACACTAAAAATGAAAAAAAAAACATAAAAACCCAAAAAAACCCTAAAACCCCTCAAAATATCTAAACCCCAAAAAAATCCCATACAATTGTTAAAATCATAATTACATCTAAGAACACTGAAAACCCCCAAGAAAACCTTAGAAACCTAAAAATACTTAAAACCCCTAAAAATATAAAAAATTTATAAAAACAATAAAAATGCTAAAAACCCTAAAAAACGTCAAAAACATAAAACCCATAAAAACCTTAAAAACTTTTAAAACATATAAAAATTACAAAATCACAGAAAAAAAAAACTAAATCACTAAAACATTAAAAAACTCAAAAAACCATAAAATGATGAAAAAAAAGAAAAAACTCAAAAAAACCAAAAAAAACCTTAAACCCCTAAGAACCATAAAATCATAAAAAATCTGTATGAAACCTTAAAAACATAAAAACCAAGAAAACCATGAAAACACATATGAAAACCTTAAAAACCTACAATACTTTGTATCACTAAAAAATGTTAAAAACCCAAAGAAACCTTGAAACCCTAAAAAAAATAAAACCCGTTAAAATCCCTAAAACCCATTAGAAATACTAAAGAATCCCTAAAAATGTAAAAAATCTTAAAACCCCCCAAAAATTCTAAAAACCCTTAGAAACATAAAAACACTTAAAACCGCTAAAAACTAAAAAAAATGAAAAATACCCTAAAAACATAGAAAGACCCCAACGACTCTAAAACCCCCAAAAAACCATAATAACCCCTAAAAATCTTAACAAATTATAAATCCCAAAAAATACTAAAAAACTAAAAAAACTCTAAAAAAACTAATAAAACCCCCAAAAATGCAAAAAAACTATAAAAAACTAAAGAACCCTTAAAAACCCTAAATACCTAAAAAAATTGTTAAACCCTAAAAACCCTAAAAACCATGAATCCACACATAATACCTAAAAAACATTAGATACCCTAAAAATACAGAAAAATCCATAAAAATGTCTAAATTCATAAAAATACAAAAACCCCAAAAAACCGTAAACACCTAAAAAACTTAAAAACCCTAAAAAACATGAAAAATGAAAAATATCATAAAACCTAAAAACCATAAAAAACCATCAAAATCCCTAAAAACATAAAAAATCTAAAAAATCTAAAAAGCCTTAAAAATCACTATAAACCTAAAAACCCTAAAAACCCAAAATAACCCTTTGAAAACCGTAACATAATAAAAAACTAAAAACCTGTAAAAACATAAAAAAATTTAAAAACCCAGAAAACCCCCTAAACCCCTAAAAAACCATTAAACCCCTTAAAATCATAAAACCCTAAAAACCATAAAAATCATAAATGTCCCTAAAAATC
The DNA here is from genome assembly GCA_963277665.1 of Viscum album. NCBI lineage: Eukaryota > Viridiplantae > Streptophyta > Magnoliopsida > Santalales > Viscaceae > Viscum > Viscum album. The sequence goes on from OY728151.1 coordinate 46,207,557, forward strand.
CAAAAAAAATGTAATGAACTTATGAAGCCCTAAAAATAATAAGAAAAAATTTAAAATCTAAAAACACTTAAAACCCCTAAAAACATAAAAAAATTCTAAAAACCCTAAAATAAACTAAACACCCTAAAACCCACAAAACCATAAAACACATAAAAACATTAGAAACACCTAAAAATACATAAAAACACTAAAAAATCACTAAAAAATCTATGACTCGCGGCGCACAACGGGGTCGTGGGGGAGAAACGTGCACTACCCGACGGTTGATTAGAGAAGGTTGGGTTCTTCTTAATCACTCGTATCGGGTGCACTTTTTTGCCTCAAAACGCCTAATGGTTCCATATCCAACAATGCATGGACCTTCTTTCCAAATGAAGGTGTTCGCTGGGTGGTTTGACCAGTGATTCTTAAGAACTCACATTGGTCGAGAGAATGGGAATTCGGGCTCATCGCACCCTTTTGGGGGGAATTATTGCATGTTCCGGGACTCTGTTATATATTTAAGATGTATTCATATGTTTGCAAATCTTTGGTTTATACCCAAGAATAGTATCCACAGATTTCTCCTGGTTGGAAATGGTCAACTGGATGCAGGGATTCCGAATCATTTATGCCCGAGGTTTACCATCCCTCACTGGATTAATGACCCGAAGAATCTAGACTCATTGAGATGACACTGGCTTAAATCCTCATAATCAAAAACTCTGGAGTTTATTTTCACCTTGGGGAGACAGATAACGACTTGAGAATTTGGATCAAACCCTTGGTATGATCTTCCTACGTATCCTCATGAGAGGAATCAGAATCTACGTCGTTCGGTTTGGTATGGGGCTTACACTCTAGGCTTCCCAGGGTTAGTGCGGTGAACTGACATGAAGATGGTCGGATCGACCGGTTTTTGGGCTTGACCCTTGGGTAGGCTTCCTACGTAACCTGTCTGGGGGACCGGGATCAAAGTCCACATAGTTTGAATGGGAGTGTCGGAGAACTGACGTGAATGTGGACCCAAGGGTCCGGTCATGATCGGGCTTGAACCACATGGAGGCTTCCTACTTATCCCCATGGTGGGGAATCAAAGTCCACGTAGTTCGAATGGGAGTGTCAGAGAACCGACGTGAATGTGGATCGAAGGGTCTGGTGATGATCGGGCTTGAACCTCTTAGAGACTTCCTACGTATCCCTGTGGTGGGGAATCAAAGTCCACGTAGTTCGAATCGCTGTGGGACTTACACTCTGAGACAACCCAGGGTAATGGATTGGGGCTTACACTCTGAGGAGGCCCATGGCAACATATTGGGGCTTACACTCTGAGGAGGCCCATGGAAATGTGTTGGGGCTTACACTATGAGGAGGCC